>OY728166.1:1092982230-1095482230 GCA_963277665.1 Viscum album | reverse complement strand
TTAAAGTTTTTAATTTGAATAAATAAATAGTAATGTCTCATGCTGATCTAAGTACATCTAGAAAATCGTATGAAGAGATTTAAAAAGAATAAGTTTCAAAATCAATTTTTGATACAATTCAAAGGGAGTATTATAATATTAAATAAATTTCAGTTTCAAAATTATATTTTGAAGTTTTTGAGGTAGAAATTCTAATACAAGTGGTTTTTCTCAGAATGGAATATGTTACCATGTTTTACTTTGATAAGATGATAAAGTTTTTTGGTTGAACACTTTTCCATTTCATTTTTATATCAAAGATATGCAGATGTTTAAAGTAGAATAGAATAACTGTAATTAACCTAGATTAAAATCCAACTATATATATTCTTATAAAAATGAATCCCATGAATATGGTGTATAAAACCCTTTCATGTAAAGGTTTATAATAATTTGGAATCAATCATCCCCACAAGAGTAATCTTGGAATGAAAGATAACTAACCCCTACTTTCCTAGACAATACATAAGCCTCTAGGTTAGTGAGTAGTCAGACCTAAAGTCCCTCTACCCAATGATACTTTACTCATGATATTTTTTAATTACATAATATTTGTAACATCAAACATTTAAAAACTATAATTAACTTCTTAATTCATTATCATAACCCAATACAAGAAAAAGTTAATGTAGAAGAAAACTAAATTAGTTATCACACCTAGAACGTAACTTTTAAATACATGTATGACAATCTATTGAAGAAATTTAACTCTTTAAACCAAAGCATAGAAATATTAATAATATAATTATTATATTCATGAATAAAATAATTAATAAACCAAATAAATAAATAAATATTAAATTTATACATGAAAAATACATTTAGGAATAATTTATAAATAATACTATTTATAAACACTTAGTGACTTAGCCACGATTTATAGAAATTCCATTATTAAATAGATATAAACACTTTATATTTATTTCTTCAATTTAAAATCTATCATATTATTCATTATATGACATTTTTACTTGAATATATGATATTAAATGAAATATAAACATTTCATATTCTAGTTCTATTATGTAAATAATTTTCATAATCTACTAAAAAAATAATTAAAATAATTTAAACTTTGATCAAATGAATAGTTAAAACTAATTTTAACATGGTTAGAATAATTTATCAAATAAGAAACTTTTAATTTGAACAATTCAAATTAAATAATTATGAATAATTCATAATTTAAATGTAAACCCCCATATATTTAACCTTATTTCAAAATTTATAAGTTTTTTATAAATTACACTTTTAATTTTTATATTTCTGAGCATGTGTTGATTTACCAATTTCATTAATTTATTTTTGGTTTTGATGCTCACAAACAATCACATTTATGTTACTAATAAAGTTTCATTTAAGTGAATTTTAGGAAAATGATATTTGTTAAAATATTTACTCTAGAAGCATACATAAGTTGACTAATATGTGGGAAAAATATTTGTTTTTTTATTCTGGACGTGTTCTAGAAAAACTATTCATACTTTACATTAGTAAGCGTAAAATAAAGTTTGGTAACCCTATTTTGTTGGAAAATTATGGATCAACAACCCTACATTTTGAAGAAACCCTATGTCTAAAGAAATAAATGTTTGGTTTATCAACCATACTTTTGCAAAAAATTATACGTTGTCAACCCTACTTTTATAAAAAACTGTATATGGTCAACCCTACTTTTGGATTTTATCACTATGTGAAGGTACCCTACATTTTAATGGTCAATTATGGAGTTTTAAATAAAATATATTATCCATGCTTTTTTGTAACTCTCTCCTTATAAGTAAATATCTCTTTAAAGTAGTTCTATGACCGGTTGAAAAGATCACATTCATCATATTAAATCATTATTAAATCATTTCTATTTATATGTGGAGTTATGAATCTCTTTAATTATTTTTAATTAAAATATTCATGATTTATTATGTGGTATTTCTTTAATCATTTAACATGTACGTGTTCAACCTACAAATATAAATATTTACATGTTCATCTTCTGAATATATACAACAGCAATACAAGATAGAGATATACATATTGGAAAGAAAATTTGTTTTCCTATAAATAATGGTTTTTCATCACCTTAAAAGCTAGAGTTTGGATACATACATGTTTTGGTCTATTATCTACTATTTTTCCCTACTTCTATACCTTATTGGTTAAATATTCTTCTATAAGTTCGAAAAATCATTTGTTAGAGTTACACTTTGGAGATATACATGTTTATTCATTTATATGGTGTGTTCTCAACGACTATTTAAATAAATATTGAGCAACATTGAAGATCTATTTAGTACTTCTATACTTTATTTAAGATCAAAAACATCTATCAATTACTGCTAAAACTGTGAGAAAAATATGTATTCCCAATCAAATCAATCTCTATGGATTTATTATAGTTTCCGCTTCTTAAACTCAGTCGTGGTGGTAAAGTAGTATCAGATTATCATAATAAGTTGTGGATTTATAGTTCCCTATAAAAGAACTATAAGTCATTATAAATGAATTATTTTAATGGTATCAAATGCCTATACTCAGTTGTATAAGTCTCTTGTAAAAGGAATTCCTTGTGAAAATCACCAATCTCACAAAGGGAGCATTGGTAGAGTAGACTAATAGATCTTTGTGCCCTGAACCACTGTACATTTCTGCATTCATTTCCTTATTTATTTCTTGAACTCACTCATCTTTATGAGATAAGGAATGAATCACTACAATATCAAGAGGTATGTTTTGAATCTGTTGATGTTTTTAAAGAACCATAATTCACACCCATCTAGTGTATTCATATTAGTCATTATGACATATCTAACCTAACAAGTGGTATCAAAGGAAGGGATATATTGGGATATTTTTCTTTCAATAAACCCTTAAATTTTCTATTGTTTCTATTTTTATACTAATAAGTGGTATCCGAGGAAGGTCTCTATTGGGATATTTCTCTTCCTCCAAACCCTTAAATATTATGTTGTTTCTATTTTGATACCAATAAGTGTTATCAAAGGAAGGTATCTATTGGTATATTTTCTCTTTAGAAATTCTTGAAAATTTTATTTCAATTCAATACAAAAAAGTTTTTATCAAAGGTATCTTTTGAACCTAACAAGTTGATTTAAAGATTCAGACAATGATAAATCTAAAAATGTATGATCTTATATAAGGTATATCGATGATCCATGATCCTTACTTTGATGGTGATAATTATAGATGCTGGAAAGATCACATGATTATTTATTTGAAAAATATTTGAATAAGAGTTTATTTAAAGGTTGTCAAACCTTATAAAATTCCTAAGAAAGATCTGAAAAAATGGGATGATGACCAAGAAAAAGAACACGATATTTATTCAAGAGCAATGAATTCTATTCTATATGATTTGGAGAATGATGAGTTTAATCGAGTTTATCAATGTACCAATGCTTATAAAATGTGTAAAACCACTATTTTTTTCTATGAAGAAACTAATAATGTCACAAAATTATGGTGCACCACTGTATAGTTAATGTTTGATACTTTCTAAATGCATAAATTTGAAAATATCACTCAGATGAATGGGATATTGATAAAAATTGTCAATAATATTATTGTTTTAGGATATCTAGTTAAGAAATCATATCAAGCATTAAGATTACTCAAAATTTTAACCTCTAAGTGGAATATAATATCTGATTCTATTAGATAATTTACCCAAGTGAAATATTTAGCAATGAAAGAACTAATTGAACCATTTATGATGTATGAAGATGAGATGCAGGATAAAGATAAAAGTCATATAAAACATGAATAAGCCTCTATAAAAACTACTTTGTATGAATCATATTATTCAAGTCATCCAGATACAGATAAATATTTATTGAATATTTTTAAAAGGTTTGAAAAATAGTACAACAAGAAAAAGAAAGGGATTGAGTAGAATAGATGCAGTGAATAAAAATAGAAATGAAATACAAAGGTTAAATGTCATTTAATTAAATCTAAAAGGAAAGATTATTATAAAAGAAAAGGAAATAAAATAATTAAGGCTACATGGAGTGACTCTTATGGTTCATATGATGAATCTTCTATAAATTCTGAGATGGAGTATAAAATAAAAATGACATGTCTTATGGATCATACCAATGAGGTACAATCCTATCACTTTAAAAACTCTAACTCTGAAAAAAATATCTTATGATGAATTAAAAAAGTATTTTCTTATGATAAAAGATACATTTTAATCTTAAAATAAATATCATAGAAAACTTATAAAATCTTATGATACTATTTTATTATAAAAATAAATATTGTCAAAAAACATTATATATTTGAAAACTAAATCATCCAAAATTTATTATAACCTATATGAAACTATAATTAAATAATTATTGGATAATGATGAAAATTTAAAATAGGATTTTAGTATTCTTATAAAATAAGAAAAATATTTGAATTAAATACTTAGCAAAAATAAAATTCATAGAGAAAAACCTAGAATAGGTTGTAATGGTGAAAGACCAAAATTATATTGGAATTATTTTGTTCTTAGATCAAATAGTAAAAGAATTTAAACTATTAAATGTTTTTTATTTTGGTATAAATGGAAATTATGAAAATGAATGTTGCTTTAGATAACCTTAAATTTTGGTATTAATAATTTTTATTGTTAAAAATAATTATTTAACTATAATAGTAGAAAGTATACAAAAAATAAATAGATTTGGTTACATAAAACCTTACTTGATAACACTGCCTGACCCAAAAGAATATGGGTACCAAAAGGAAATTTTATTTAATTTTTTATAGGGATAAAACACTGTACTATATCATTAAAAAATTAAGTGGTTGAATAATAAGTATATGGAAATTTTTATCCTATCAAATGAGCGATTAAATTTGAAGTAGTTTGTTATAAAGAAATCATTATAATTGGAAAAGATAATCCAGGAAGTATTTCATTACTATAATTATATATGAGTTTTATTACTTTAATTGTTTTACATAGGGGATAGATAGATCTTATGATAAAATTGTTGAAATCCTTCCTTCCTATTTAAATTAAACTGTTAAAATCTTGTATATATAATGGTATAACTAAATTTAAGAAATAATTAAAGTAGGTTTTTGAAAAACTCGACTCTTTGTTTAATGTTTTTAAAATTATTATTGTTTTTAAAATTTTATATTATTAAAATATTTGTCATAAATTTTTCTTTTATAATAACTATTTTTCATAAAATTTCATTTCAAAATTTAAAATCTCTAATGATTATTATTTATTTTTCAACTCAATAATGTAAAGCGCTATCAGTAACTTGTCAGGATAAATGTATCATCTTCTTTAAAAACTGTAGAATATTCTCCTTTTAAAAACCTATTAATTTTATCCTTATTATTACTTAAAATATATTTTTCAAATACTTATAAATCAATTTTGAACAAGATGATGTGGTCAAGAAATTAAAGTTTATAGAAAATTATTTCTCAAAAGAAAATGAAAGGTAATCCTTCTTCTAATATGTAAAAAAACAAAAAGTTTCATATGTTAAAAAATTGTTTGAAACATATTCTATAAAATAAAAGGAAGATCATGGTTTTGAAGAAATAGATCTTTCTTCGTTTAAAATGTTTAAATGTGGAATGAAGTATGAAGAGCTTCTGTTTAAAGTTTTTAATTTGAATAAATAAATAGTAATGTCTCATGCTGATCTAAGTACATCTAGAAAATCGTATGAAGAGATTTAAAAAGAATAAGTTTCAAAATCAATTTTTGATACAATTCAAAGGGAGTATTATAATATTAAATAAATTTCAGTTTCAAAATTATATTTTGAAGTTTTTGAGGTAGAAATTCTAATACAAGTGGTTTTTCTCAGAATGGAATATGTTACCATGTTTTACTTTGATAAGATGATAAAGTTTTTTGGTTGAACACTTTTCCATTTCATTTTTATATCAAAGATATGCAGATGTTTAAAGTAGAATAGAATAACTGTAATTAACCTAGATTAAAATCCAACTATATATATTCTTATAAAAATGAATCCCATGAATATGGTGTATAAAACCCTTTCATGTAAAGGTTTATAATAATTTGGAATCAATCATCCCCACAAGAGTAATCTTGGAATGAAAGATAACTAACCCCTACTTTCCTAGACAATACATAAGCCTCTAGGTTAGTGAGTAGTCAGACCTAAAGTCCCTCTACCCAATGATACTTTACTCATGATATTTTTTAATTACATAATATTTGTAACATCAAACATTTAAAAACTATAATTAACTTCTTAATTCATTATCATAACCCAATACAAGAAAAATTTAATGTAGAAGAAAACTAAATTAGTTATCACACCTAGAACGTAACTTTTAAATACATGTATGACAATCTATTGAAGAAATTTAACTCTTTAAACCAAAGCATAGAAATATTAATAATATAATTGTTATATTCATGAATAAAATAATTAATAAACCAAATAAATAAATAAATATTAAATTTATACATGAAAAATACATTTATGAATAATTTATAAATAATACTATTTATAAACACTTAGTGACTTAGCCACGATTTATAGAAATTCCATTATTAAATAGATATAAACACTTTATATTTATTTCTTCAATATAAAATCTATCATATTATTCATTATATGACATTTTTACTTGAATATATGATATTAAATGAAATATAAACATTTCATATTCTAGTTCTATTATGTAAATAATTTTCATAATCTACTAAAAAAATAATTAAAATAATTTAAACTTTGATCAAATGAATAGTTAAAACTCATTTTAACATGGTTAGAATAATTTATCAAATAAGAAACTTTTAATTTGAACAATTCAAATTAAATAATTATGAATAATTCATAATTTAAATGTAAACCCCCATATATTTAACATTATTTCATAATTTATAATTTTTTTTTATAAATTACACTTTTAATTTTTATATTTCTGAGAATGTGTTGATTTACCAATTTCATTAATTTATTTTTGGTTTTGATGCTCACAAACAATCACATTTATGTTACTAATAAAGTTTCATTTAAGTTAATTTTAGGAAAATGATATTTGTTAAAATATTTACTCTAGAAGCATACATAAGTTGACTAATATGTGGGAAAAATATTTGTTTTTTTATTCTGGACGTGTTCTGGAAAAACTATTCATACTTTACATTAGTAAGCGTAAAATAAAGTTTGGTAACCCTATGTTGTTGGAAAATTGTGGATCAAGAACCCTACATTTTGAAGAAACCCTATGTCTAAAGAAATAAATGTTTGGTTTATCAACCATACTTTTGCAAAAAATTATACGTTGTCAACCCTAATTTTATAAAAAACTGTATATGGTCAACCCTACTTTTGGATTTTATCACTATGTGAAGGTACCCTACATTTTAATGGTCAATTATGGAGTTTTAAATAAAATATATTATCCATGCTTTTTTGTAACTCTCTCCTTATAAGTAAATATCTCTTTAAAGTAGTTCTATGACCGGTTGAAAAGATCACATTCATCATATTAAATCATTATTAAATCATTTCTATTTATATGTGGAGTTATGAATCTCTTTAATTATTTTTAATTAAAATATTCATGATTTATTATGTGGTATTTCTTTAATCATTTAACATGTACGTGTTCAACCTACAAATATAAATATTTACATGTTCATCTTATGAATATATACAACAGTAATACAAGATAGAGATATACATATTGGAAAGAAAATTTGTTTTCTTATAAATAATGGTTTTTCATCACCTTAACAGCTACAGTTTGGATACATACATGTTTTGGTCTATTATCTACTATTTTTCCCTACTTCTATACCTTATTGGTTAAATATTCTTCTATAAGTTCGAAAAATCATTTGTTAGAGTTACACTTTGGAGATATACATGTTTATTCATTTATATGGTGTGTTCTCAACGACTATTTAAATAAATATTGAGCAACATTGAAGATCTATTTAGTACTTCTATACTTTATTTAAGATCAAAAACATCTATCAATTACTGCTAAAACTGTGAGAAAAATATGTATTCCCAATCAAATCAATCTCTATGGATTTATTATAGTTTCCGCTTCTTAAACTCAGTCGTGGTGGTAAAGTAGTATCAGATTATCATAATAAGTTGTGGATTTATAGTTCCCTATAAAAGAACTATAAGTCATTATAAATGAATTATTTTAATGGTATCAACTGCCTATACTCAGTTGTATAAGTCTCTAGTAAAAGGAATTCTTTGTGAAAATCACCAATCTCACAAAGAGAGCATTGGTAGAGTAGACTAATAGATCTTTGTGCCCTGAACCACTGTACATTTCTGCATTCATTTCCTTATTTATTTCTTGAACTCACTCATCTTTATGAGATAAGGAATGAATCACTACAATATCAAGAGGTATGTTTTGAAATAGTTGAAGGTTTTAAAGAACCATAATTCACACCCATCTAGTGTATTCATCTTAGTCATTATGACATATCTAACCTAACAAGTGGTATCAAAGGAAGGGATATATTGGGATATTTTTCTTTCAATAAACCCTTAAATTTTCTATTGTTTCTATTTTTATACTAATAAGTGGTATCCGAGGAAGGTCTATATTGGGATATTTCTCTTCCTCCAAACCCTTAAATATTATGTTGTTTCTATTTTGATACCAATAAGTGTTATCAAAGGAAGGGATCTATTGGTATATTTTCTGTTTAGAAATTCTTGAAAATTTTATTTCAATTCAATACAAAAAAGTTTTTATCAAAGGTATCTTTTGAACCTAACAAGTTGATTTAAAGATTCAGACAATGATAAATCTAAAAATGTATGATCTTATATAAGGTATATCGATGATCCATGATCCTTACTTTGATGGTGATAATTATAGATGCTGGAAAGCTCACATGATTATTTATTTGAAAAATATTTGAATAAGAGTTTATTTAATGGTTGTCAAGCCTTATAAAATTCCTAAGAAAGATCTGAAAAAATGGGATGATGACCAAGAAAAAGAACACGATATTAATTCAAGATCAATGAATTCTATTGTATGTGATTTGGAGAATGATGAGTTTAATCGAGTTTATAAATGTACCAATGCTTATAAAATGTGTAAAACCACTATTTTTTTCTATGAAGAAACTAATAATGTCACAAAATTATGGTGCACCACTGTATAGTTAATGTTTGATACTTTCTAAATGCATAAATTTGAAAATATCACTCAGATGAATGGGATATTGATAAAAATTGTCAATAATATTATTGTTTTAGGATATCTAGTTAAGAAATCATATCAAGCATTAAGATTACTCAAAATTTTAACCTCTAAGTGGAATATAATATCTGATTCTATTAGATAATTTACCCAAGTGAAATATTTAGCAATGAAAGAACTAATTGAACCCTTTATGATGTATGAAGATGAGATGCAGGATAAAGATAAAAGTCATATAAAACATGAATAAGCCTCTATAAAAACTACTTTGTATGAATCATATTATTCAATTCATCTAGATACAGATAAATATTTATTGAATATTTTTAAAAGGTTTGAAAAATAGTACAACAAGAAAAAGAAAGGGATTGAGTAGAATAGATGCAGTGAATAAAAATAGAAATGAAATACAAAGGTTAAATGTCATTTAATTAAATCTAAAAGGAAAGATTATTATAAAAGAAAAGGAAATAAAATAATTAAGGCTACATGGAGTGACTCTTATGGTTCATATGATGAATCTTCTATAAATTCTGAGATGGAGTATAAAATACAAATGACATGTCTTATGGATCATACCAATGAGGTACAATCCTATCACTTTAAAAACTCTAACTCTGAAAAAAATATCTTATGATGAATTAAAAAAGTATTTTCTTATGATACAAGATACATTTTAATCTTAAAATAAATATCATAGAAAACTTATAAAATCTTATGATACTATTTTATTAGAAAAATAAATATTGTCAAAAAACATTATATATTTGAAAACTAAATCATCCAAAATTTATTATAACCTATATGAAACTATAATTAAAGAATTATTGGATAATGATGAAAATTTAAAATAGGATTTTAGTATTCTTATAAAATAAGAAAAATATTTGAATTAAATACTTAGCAAAAATAAAATTCATAGAGAAAAACCTAGAATAGGTTGTAATGGTGAAAGACCAAAATTATATTGGAATTATTTTGTTCTTAGATCAAATAGTAAAAGAATTTAAACTATTAAATGTTTTTTATTTTGGTATAAATGGAAATTATGAAAATGAATGTTGCTTTAGATAACCTTAAATTTTGGTATTAAGAATTTTTATTGTTAAAAATAATTATTTAACTATAATAGTAGAAAGTATACAAAAAATAAATAGATTTGGTTACATAAAACCTTACTTGATAACACTGCCTGACCCAAAAGAATATGGGTACCAAAAGGAAATTTTATTTAATTTTTTATAGGGATAAAACACTGTACTATATCATTAAAAAATTAAGTGGTTGAATAATAAGTATATGGAAATTTTTATCCTATCAAATGAGCGATTAAATTTGAAGTAGTTTGTTATAAAGAAATCTTTATAATTGGAAAAGATAATCCAGGAAGTATTTCATTACTATTATTATATATGAGTTTTATTACTTTAATTGTTTTACATAGGGGATAGATAGATCTTATGATAAAATTGTTAAAATCCTTCCTTCCTATTTAAATTAAACTGTTAAAATCTTGTATATATAATGGTATAACTAAATTAAAGAAATAATTAAAGTAGGTTTTTGAAAAACTCGACTCTTTGTTTAATGTTTTTAAAATTATTATTGTTTTTAAAATTTTATATTATTAAAATATTTGTCATAAATTTTTCTTTTATAATAACTATTTTTCATAAAATTTCATTTCAAAATTTAAAATCTCTAATGATTATTATTTATTTTTCAACTCAATAATGTAAAGCGCTATCAGTAACTTGTCAGGATAAATGTATCATCTTCTTTAAAAACTGTAGAATATTCTCCTTTTAAAAACCTATTAATTTTATCCTTATTATTACCTAAAATATATTTTTCAAATACTTATAAATCAATTTTGAACAAGATGATGTGGTCAAGAAATTAAAGTTTATAGAAAATTATTTCTCAAAAGAAAATGAAAGGTAATCCTTCTTCTAATATGTAAAAAAAACAAAAAGTTTCATATGTTAAAAAATTGTTTGAAACATATTCTATAAAATAAAAGGAAGATCATGGTTTTGAAGAAATAGATCTTTCTTCGTTTAAAATTTTTAAAGGTGGAATGAAGTATGAAGAGCTTCTGTTTAAAGTTTTTAATTTGAATAAATAAATAGTAATGTCTCATGCTGATCTAAGTACATCTAGAAAATCGTATGAAGAGATTTAAAAAGAATAAGTTTCAAAATCAATTTTTGATACAATTCAAAGGGAGTATTATAATATTAAATAAATTTCAGTTTCAAAATTATATTTTGAAGTTTTTGAGGTAGAAATTCTAATACAAGTGGTTTTTCTCAGAATGGAATATGTTACCATGTTTTACTTTGATAAGATGATAAAGTTTTTTGGTTGAACACTTTTCCATTCCATTTTTATATCAAAGATATGCAGATGTTTAAAGTAGAATAGAATAACTGTAATTAACCTAGATTAAAATCCAACTATATATATTCTTATAAAAATGAATCCCATGAATATGGTGTATAAAACCCTTTCATGTAAAGGTTTATAATAATTTGGAATCAATCATCCCCACAAGAGTAATCTTGGAATGAAAGATAACTAACCCCTACTTTCCTAGACAATACATAAGCCTCTAGGTTAGTGAGTAGTCAGACCTAAAGTCCCTCTACCCAATGATACTTTACTCATGATATTTTTTAATTACATAATATTTGTGACATCAAACATTTAAAAACTATAATTAACTTCTTAATTCATTATCATAACCCAATACAAGAAAAAGTTAATGTAGAAGAAAACTAAATTAGTTATCACACCTAGAACGTAACTTTTAAATACATGTATGACAATATATTGAAGAAATTTAACTCTTTAAACCAAAGCATAGAAATATTAATAATATAATTGTTATATTCATGAATAAAATAATTAATAAACCAAATAAATAAATAAATATTAAATTTATACATGAAAAATACATTTATGAATAATTTATAAATAATACTATTTATAAACACTTAGTGACTTAGACACGATTTATAGAAATTCCATTATTAAATAGATATAAACACTTTATATTTATTTATTTAATATAAAATCTATCATATTATTCATTATATGACATTTTTACTTGAATATATGATATTAAATGAAATATAAACATTTTATATTCTAGTTCTATTATGTAAATAATTTTCATAATCTACTAAAAAAATAATTAAAATAATTTAAACTTTGATCAAATGAATAGTTAAAACTCATTTTAACATGGTTAGAATAATTTATCAAATAAGAAACTTTTAATTTGAACAATTCAAATTAAATAATTATGAATAATTCATAATTTAAATGTAAACCCCCATATATTTAACCTTATTTCATAATTTATAATTTTTTTATAAATTACACTTTTAATTTTTATATTTCTGAGCATGTGTTGATTTACCAATTTCATTAATTTATTTTTGGTTTTGATGCTCACAAACAATCACATTTATGTTACTAATAAAGTTTCATTTAAGCGAATTTTAGGAAAATGATATTTGTTAAAATATTTACTCTAGAAGCATACATAAGTTGACTAATATGTGGGAAAAATATTCGTTTTTTTATTCTCGACGTGTTCTGGAAAAACTATTCATACTTTACATTAGTAAGCGTAAAATAAAGTTTGGTAACCCTATGCTTTTGGAAAATTATGGATCAACAACCCTACATTTTGAAGAAACCCTATGTCTAAAGAAATAAATGTTTGGTTTATCAACCATACTTTTGCAAAAAATTATACGTTGTCAACCCTACTTTTATAAAAAACTGTATATGGTCAACCCTACTTTTGGATTTTATCACTATGTGAAGGTACCCTACATTTTAATGGTCAATTATGGAGTTTTAAAAAAAATATATTATCCATGCTTTTTTGTAACTCTCTCCTTATAAGTAAATATCTCTTTAAAGTAGTTCTATGACTGGTTGAAAAGATCACATTCATCATATTAAATCATTATTAAATCATTTCTATTTATATGTGGAGTTATGAATCTCTTTAATTATTTTTAATTAAAATATTCATGATTTATTATGTGGTATTTCTTTAATCATTTAACATGTACGTGTTCAACCTACAAATATAAATATTTACATGTTCATCTTATGAATATATACAACAGTAATACAAGATAGAGATATACATATTGGAAAGAAAATTTGTTTTCTTATAAATAATGGTTTTTCATCACCTTAACAGCTACAGTTTGGATACATACATGTTTTGGTCTATTATCTACTATTTTTCCCTACTTCTATACCTTATTGGTTAAATATTCTTCTATAAGTTCGAAAAATCATTTGTTAGAGTTACACTTTGGAGATATACATGTTTATTCATTTATATGGTGTGTTCTCAACGACTATTTAAATAAATATTGAGCAACATTGAAGATCTATTTAGTACTTCTATACTTTATTTAAGATCAAAAACATCTATCAATTACTGCTAAAACTGTGAGAAAAATATGTATTCCCAATCAAATCAATCTCTATGGATTTATTATAGTTTCCGCTTCTTAAACTCAGTCGTGGTGGAAAAGTAGTATCAGATTATCATAATAAGTTGTGGATTTATAGTTCCCTATAAAAGAACTATAAGTCATTATAAATGAATTATTTTAATGGTATCAACTGCCTATACTCAGTTGTATAAGTCTCTAGTAAAAGGAATTCTTTGTGAAAATCACCAATATCACAAATAGAGCATTGGTAGAGTAGACTAATAGATCTTTGTGCCCTGAACCACTGTACATTTCTGCATTCATTTCCTTATTTATTTCTTGAACTCAATCATCTTTATGAGATAAGGAATGAATCACTACAATATCAAGAGGTATGTTTTGAATCTGTTGAAGGTTTTAAAGAACCATAATTCACACCCATCTAGTGTATTCATCTTAGTCATTATAACATATCTAACCTAACAAGTGGTATCAAAGGAAGGGATATATTGGGATATTTTTCTTTCAATAAACCCTTAAATTTTCTATTGTTTCTATTTTTATACTAATAAGTGGTATCTGAGGAAGGTCTCTATTGGGATATTTCTCTTCCTCCAAACCCTTAAATATTATGTTGTTTCTATTTTGATACCAATAAGTGTTATCAAAGGAAGGGATCTATTGGTATATTTTCTATTTAGAAATTCTTGAAAATTTTATTTCAATTCAATACAAAAAAGTTTTTATCAAAGGTATCTTTTGAACCTAACAAGTTGATTTAAAGATTCAGACAATGATAAATCTAAAAATGTATGATCTTATATAAGGTATATCGATGATCCATGATCCTTACTTTGATGGTGATAATTATAGATGCTGGAAAGCTCACATGATTATTTATTTGAAAAATATTTGAATAAGAGTTTATTTAAAGGTTGTCAAGCCTTATAAAATTCCTAAGAAAGATCTGAAAAAATGGGATGATGACCAAGAAAAAGAACACGATATTAATTCAAGAGCAATGAATTCTATTGTATGTGATTTGGAGAATGATGAGTTTAATCGAGTTTATCAATGTACCAATGCTTATAAAATGTGTAAAACCACTATTTTTTTCTATGAAGAAACTAATAATGTCACAAAAATTATGGTGCACCACTGTATAGTTAATGTTTGATACTTTCTAAATGCATAAATTTGAAAATATCACTCAGATGAATGGGATATTGATAAAAATTGTCAATAATATTATTGTTTTAGGATATCTAGTTAAGAAATCATATCAAGCATTAAGATTACTCAAAATTTTAACCTCTAAGTGGAATATAATATCTGATTCTATTAGATAATTTACCCAAGTGAAATATTTAGCAATGAAAGAACTAATTGAACCCTTTATGATGTATGAAGATGAGATGCATGATAAAGATAAAATTCATATAAAACATGAATAAGCCTCTATAAAAACTACTTTGTATGAATCATATTATTCAAGTCATCCAGATATAGATAAATATTTATTGAATATTTTTAAATGGTTTGAAAAATAGTACAACAAGAAAAAGAAAGGGATTGAGTAGAATAGATGCAGTGAATAAAAATAGAAATGAAATACAAAGGTTAAATGTCATTTAATTAAATCTAAAAGGAAAGATTATTATAAAAGAAAAGGAAATAAAATAATTAAGGCTACATGGAGTGACTCTTATGGTTCATATGATGAATCTTCTATAAATTCTGAGATGGAGTATAAAATACAAATGACATGTCTTATGGATCATACCAATGAGGTACAATCCTATCACTTTAAAAACTCTAACTCTGAAAAAAATATCTTATGATGAATTAAAAAAGTATTTTCTTATGATACAAGATACATTTTAATCTTAAAATAAATATCATAGAAAACTTATAAAATCTTATGATACTATTTTATTAGAAAAATAAATATTGTCAAAAAACATTATATATTTGAAAACTAAATCATCCAAAATTTATTATAACCTATATGAAACTATAATTAAAGAATTATTGGATAATGATGAAAATTTAAAATAGGATTTTAGTATTCTTATAAAATAAGAAAAATATTTGAATTAAATACTTAGCAAAAATAAAATTCATAGAGAAAAACCTAGAATAGGTTGTAATGGTGAAAGACCAAAATTATATTGTAATTATTTTGTTCTTAGATCAAATAGTAAAAGAATTTAAACTATTAAATGTTTTTTATTTTGGTATAAATGGAAATTATGAAAATGAATGTTGCTTTAGATAACCTTAAATTTTGGTATTAAGAATTTTTATTGTTAAAAATAATTATTTAACTATAATAGTAGAAAGTATACAAAAAATAAATAGATTTGTTTACATAAAACCTTACTTGATAACACTGCCTGACCCAAAAGAATATGGGTACCAAAAGGAAATTTTATTTAATTTTTTATAGGGATAAAACACTGTACTATATCATTAAAAAATTCAGTGGTTGAATAATAAGTATATGGAAATTTTTATCCTATCAAATGAGCGATTAAATTTGAAGTAGTTTGTTATAAAGAAATCTTTATAATTGGAAAAGATAATCCAGGAAGTATTTCATTACTATTATTATATATGAGTTTTATTACTTTAATTTTTTTACATAGGGGATAGATATATCTTATGATAAAATTGTTAAAATCCTTCCTTCCTATTTAAATTAAACTGTTAAAATCTTGTATATATAATGGTATAACTAAATTTAAGAAATAATTAAAGTAGGTTTTTGAAAAACTCGACTCTTTGTTTAATGTTTTTAAAATTATTATTGTTTTTAAAATTTTATATTATTAAAATATTTGTCATAAATTTTTCTTTTATAATAACTATTTTTCATAAAATTTCATTTCAAAATTTAAAATCTCTAATGATTATTATTTATTTTTCAACTCAATAATGTAAAGCGCTATCAGTAACTTGTCAGGATAAATGTATCATCTTCTTTAAAAACTGTAGAATATTCTCCTTTTAAAAACCTATTAATTTTATCCTTATTATTACTTAAAATATATTTTTCAAATACTTATAAATCAATTTTGAACAAGATGATGTGGTCAAGAAATTAAAGTTTATAGAAAATTATTTCTCAAAAGAAAATGAAAGGTAATCCTTCTTCTAATATGTAAAAAAAACAAAAAGTTTCATATGTTAAAAAATTGTTTGAAACATATTCTATAAAATAAAAGGAAGATCATGGTTTTGAAGAAATAGATCTTTCTTCGTTTAAAATGTTTAAAGGTGGAATGAAGTATGAAGAGCTTCTGTTTGAAGTTTTTAATTTGAATAAATAAATAGTAATGTCTCATGCTGATCTAAGTACATCTAGAAAATCGTATGAAGAGATTTAAAAAGAATAAGTTTCAAAATCAATTTTTGATACAATTCAAAGGGAGTATTATAATATTAAATAAATTTCAGTTTCAAAATTATATTTTGAAGTTTTTGAGGTAAAAATTCTAATACAAGTGGTTTTTCTCAGAATGGAATATGTTACCATGTTTTACTTTGATAAGATGATAAAGTTTTTTGGTTGAACACTTTTCCATTTCATTTTTATATCAAAGATATGCAGATGTTTAAAGTAGAATAGAATAACTGTAATGAGTATTTACAGATTTAAGTGAAAAAGTTCAAAGTTTAGAGAGTATTGATAATCTATCTAATCCTTCATAACACCTCAAATTTTATTCATATTTTTATTTTATTCAATATGTTATATATATATTTAATTAAATATGCGTTATAAATTGTTTTTTAATTTCTTTTTGAAGTTATTATTCTTAATTAGTTATTTTACATGTAAACATGTGCTTAAATGTTTAAGTTCATTTCATGTGGTGAAATAATATATTATGAGAAATAAATAGATTAAATATTTTTCTCATTTATGATATATATACAAATGTTGTTTGTAAATACCTTGAAAAATTATTATTTAATTTCTTTGATTATGCTATGTTTTAGGGTAAGTTATTTGAAATATTTAGAAAGTATCATGTCATGAATTAATTGATTTATTATATTTATCACAAATCCTTATTATTTTTGAAATAATTTTTTTTTTAATTTCTCATGAATTCTTGTTTATATCCTTATTGTATGAATTTTGGGGGAGTTTTATATTACTACATTTTATTATAATCTTTTTGATGTCATAAAAAGGTGGAGAAATGTTTAAGGGAGACATTTATGAGAAATTAATTTAGAAATTTTTAAAGGTAAGATCTTATGAGAAATTTTAAAAAGGGGGGACATTTTAGATAAAGGGAAGAGTTTTTAGTAGTTTAAATATAATTTATATAAATATTTTTTTAATTTTAATATTTATTTTATGGATTTTATGATAAAAAAGTGGGATATTGTTGATCATGTTTTGATTAAAAAATGTTGTTATTTTTTTTTGGTTTTAAGGCTCACAAACACACACATTTATGTTACTAACAATATTTTTTTAAGTTAATTTCACGAAAAATATATTTTTTAGAATATTTACTCTGGAAGCATACAAAATTTGATTAATACATGGGATTTTTTTGATTTATGTATTCTAGACATGTTCTAGAAACAATGTTCATACCCTACATTGGTATGCATAACGTATGGTTTGGAAACCCTACATTGTATGAGAATTATGGATCAATAACCCATAGTTTAGAAGAAACCATACATTTAAATGAACAAACATATGGTTCATCAACCCTGCTTTTCTAAGAAGTTTTACATTGTCAACCCTACTTTTGTAAACAACTATACAATGTCAACTCTACTTTTGGAGTTTATCGCTATGCAAAGGAACCCCACATTTTATTGGTCAACAAAGAAGTTTTAAATTAAATATATTATTTATGTTTTCTACATTGGTTGCCTCATAAGTAAATATCTCTTTAAATCTATTTTATGACTGATTCGAAGGTTCATGTTCATCAGATTAAATCATTCCTATTTTTATAGGGAGTCATAACTCTCTTGAATGATTTTGAATTCAAATATTCATGATTTATTATGTAGTATTTATAGAAGTATTTAACCTAGAAATGTTTGAACTATGATATAAATATTAATATTTTCATCTGCTGAATATATATGACAACAATAAAAGATAGATATATACACATTGGAAAGTAAATCTATGTGCTTTTAAATAATGGTATGTCATCACCTTTAGAGCTAGACTTTGGAGACATACATGTTTTATTATCATCACTACTATTACTATTGTTTTTTCAATACCTTATAGGTTACATATTCAACTATAAGTATGAAAAATAATTTTTCAGAGTTACACTTTAGATACATACATGTTTATTAATCTATCTAGTGTTTTATCTACTGATTTTAAAGAGTTCCTATGCAACATTGAAGTTATATTTACTACTGTAGCACATTATTGAGGATTTAACACATCTATTAGTTGCTGCTTCAACTATGAGAAATGTCTATATTATCAATCAAATCAAACTCTTTTGATTTATTGGAGTTTTGTCTACACAGGCCCAGTCTTGGTGGTGAAGGATTATCATTTTGTCAAACTAAGTTGTAGATTTATGATTCCCTATAAAATAACCAGAAGGCCTAATGAAATTCTTATTATAAAGGTCTCAACTACCTATACTCAATTTTAAAAGTCCTAAAAGAAGGAATTGCTTGTGAAATTTCCAAGCTCACTGAGTGAGTGTTTCTAGAATGGACTAGGGGATCTTTGTTCCCTGAGCCACTATACATCGCTATGTTATTTTCCTTATTTATTTTTGCTAGTGACTTTTTTTTAAGAGATAAGGAATGATTCGATGAAAAATAAAGTGTTGTTTTGAACATGTTGAAGGTTTTATAGAACCAAAATTCCCCCATATCTTGTCTCCATCTTAGTCATTCTGACATAACCGACCTAACATATATAACTATTTTATAGAAATTATAGGTCAGGAAATATAATTTTTAAAGGTAGATAATATCAACACTTGATATTAGAAATGTTTATTTATTAAATATTTCAAAAATAATTAATAATTAATTATAAAAAATTTATAAGTAAATAATTTATAAACACTTTATAAATTAAACAGATATCCAAAAATACATTTCAGTATGATTTATAAATATTGTATTAACCATTTACTTCAATTTTAAATGGAAATGTAGAAAAATTATGGGTTTCAATATATATCATATTTAATGATATATTAAAAATAATAGTATGTGTTTTGAAACATTGGATTTGTAGTATTAATTCATGATATAGGGGGTATTCATAAGAATAATATCACACCCCAACAATACTTACCTTATTATATGTATACCAAGTAAGATTAATCCAGTGCATCGATGATCCTAGGATACGACAAGAAGACGCATATGATTAATCATGTTGAGTGGTGGATTGTGTACTATTAACTCATGATACTTATCCATCACGACATACGATATGATTTATCTATAATAATAAACAACACATACAATGGGCTATATAAGATAATTGAGCGCTCATGGTTATTTCAAGTTATGATATTCCTTTCATGAGTGTAACCCTTCAATGCCTATACTTTATTATCAGATACATTATATCATATTAATAATATGAAAATTTATTTTTATGCTTTCTATCAGCACTATAATCCCTTATGATATTCAATATTGTATGTAGAGATACACTAAAAATAAAAGGATAAGTCTGTAATTCTTGTTACAATGTCCCATATCATAAAATTTGATCCAAGCATAGATCATGATATCATATATCATAAATATATCCATAATATAAATTTTTTATTATATTTATTGGTAGATAAAAAATATAAACAATGAAATTGATAATTTTCATTTTAAACATGATTTTAAGAATCAAATATCATGGTAAATCTATGACACCACTAATAGGTTTATGATTATTTATTAATACATAAGAAACACAATAGAAATATCTAGAAAAACCATTCCTAAGATCTACCATGTATTGAAACTGAAACTATTCTAAACAAAAAATGAAGAAAATATGAACTTTTCATTGATAAATCACTACTGTATTAATCATCATCTATTCACATGATAAAGATCTATTATAGGAATACATAAGACTCCCTTCCCTATGGTGTATCCCTAGATTGTGTTGAATCAACCATCACATGGGTGGGGTTATCTTAACACCCATGATATGAAATATTTTCACTCAAAAAAGTTTGAAAAAGAAAGGGAGATTGGAAGAATCATCTGGAAGATCACATAAATATCTCACACCCTTTCTCATGGAGACTAACTCCTCATATAATCCCTTAATAAATAACTTAATGATATTGAATTATCTTATGTGTTAGACAATGTATGGGTAACACAATGGCTATTTCATAAATTTAATATTTAAATTCAACATTGAATTTTACCATGTGTTTATTCTTTTGAAATATTTGATATTTATGATATCCAGTGTAGAGATGATTCAAATATCAACCCTTAATATTAAACTACCATGACGAGGTAGTGAATATGATATACATACCAAGATTATACAATATGTATTTTGACCAAGTATATCATACATTTTGATATACTCTATATCATATAAAAATATATTTTCCAATTCATATCATATAATAATTATGATTTAGGGAATATATCCTTTAGAATTTATATGGACATAAATTACACTTATGAAGAATATTAGGTGTGATATATATTTTAGTTTCCAGTCTAGAGTTATTTTATAATATCCCACCCTAATGGTATAGATGAACTATTATTTTTAAGATAAACTATACAATTTTCTGCTTCCACACCAAAATACTTTGTGGAACAAAAATGTAACTCATAATATAGGCTGTCTCATTCAAATCCCTATTCATCCATTCCACCACACCATTTATATTTAGTATTATGGGTACAATTTTCTTAAAATAGTTTTATTTATTTGAGTAAAATCAACGTAACAATATAATCTCTTACTCACCCACATTATTATAGATCATTCATTTTATCTTAATTCCAGTCACCATTGACACTATCAATATCTATATAATGAATGTTGTAAAAATCAGAAATTTTTTCTTGGGGAAAAACAAACACAATTTCTGTGTTGCATCATTGATGAATGAAACATTTTATGGTGCACTCCCTGATACTGAACTAAATCTTGACCCAATACATTCATGTGGAAAATATATAACTTTTAATTCATAGGTGCCTTTACTTTCATATAAAATGACACCTTCTAATACATTGTAATGATAAAATTGTTATATCATCTATAATTTATGTTCTGGAGTTTTATTACTCCTTTTATAGTGAATAATTTCATCCCTTTTTTAACCTATGTGACAAATATGATAACGACACAACTTCATAGCTCTATAAGTTGTTGAAATGGTAAGAATATATCCTTTCAAATTCATGGTTAGATACAATAATCAATATTTCATAACTTTATCCACCACTATATAAACCTATGTGATATTCCAAACTCCATCTATAAACTTTATATATAAACACATGATATCTATCTGATCTACCAAAATCACATTCTTTCATAATCCCGACATGTTCCACACCCCTTACAACTACATAAATTATCAACTCCTCATTATTGTTAGTCCTAGATGAGATGGATAAATAGTCTAGATTGGGAGATGAATAAACCTTCTAAATTTGTTAACCAAATTAGAAAATCCAAGTATATAAAAAAATTCAAGTGAACCAGATAAAATATACACAATGTTGGTTTAGTGTTCAAGAAGATAATGTTGTGGAAAAAAAATAAATAACCATAAGATAAAGAATTTTATTGTAGTTAAGATTAATATAACTAATATCCACTCTTTACAAACTCTCTAACTCAATAAGAGTAGTGGTATCCATTAAAACATAAATACACAACTGTTTACATTGGAATAGACCCAACCTAACACTACCATTTACAGGTATAAGAAGAAACTAAAATTATATAAGGATTAAACCTAACCTAATATTTTTACCAGGTTCAATCACAAACAATGTGCACATAATTTTTTATTAAGTTAGCATTAAAAGACATTACCTTTTAAATGGATGCACAACTATATGTGATTTGAGTTACAACTAGATGGAATCATTAAACCAGAGAATAATACAATGCAAATAAATGATTAAATGATAGATTTAGAGAAATAATAATAGAATAATTCTAGTATAAAATAGGTTTATTTATCCCTTCAAAATTTATTATGAACATTAAAGCTTCGGGTGAATTACTAAGGCTTAATAACTCACAAAAAAGAGGTTGAACAATGTAGTATAGAACTCATTAGTTCTTTAGTATTAAAGTTATCATATGTATATAGATATTTCTATCTAAATTTCCCAACCTCTCTTTTATAGAAAAATTCTCCAATGGTAAGAATAATAACTCAATGATCTTCATCACATGGGTGTTTCTTGGAAGCCACTCACAACCACCAACAATTAGAAATAATAATAACAAGGAATAATATCATTACATGCATATGGAAATATCAAGTTTAGTTTGAAAATTGATTCCCACACATCTCCTCCATGAAAAAATTCCAATCCACTTAGTATGAAACAATTATTAATAATATTTATTTTATGAATCAATAAAATAGATATATCAAATCATATAAACTTATAGTAATTCAAAATGAAAAAACAATAAGAATACAGAGCATCAAAATGCACTTAAAATGACATTATAAATTTTATATATACACCAGAGAAATAATATTAGTATATATGTCTTTCAAACCCATTTCTTAATAATTTTAAAATAATCACATGGATTTAAAACTCATTTTTTATGGATTAATTTTTTTATATTTTGTAAATTATTTCATAAGAATTTAATATTTTTTGGGGATTCAAAAATAAAATTTATAGGTCTTCAAAAATAGTTTCACATGGTTTTATAATTTTCATGAGACTTTAAAAATAGTTTCATATGACTTCATAATTTTAATAAGACTTTGAAAACTTTATAAAGAGAACTAAAATTTCAATAAATATATAAAAAGTTTGTGAATATAGAATCCTTTATAAAAAATATATAAACATAAAACCTACTTAAAAAATAGATAAAGTGTGATTTAACAATGTTTTGAGAAATTTTAATTATTCAATTTTTAAAAGTGAGGTCATTTTAAAATAATGTGAGGAATTTTTAATATTCAAAACAACAAAAAAAATTCTCAATCACTCAAACTTATTCCTAGTACTAACAATCTCCCCCCTTTTAAAGATTTCAAAACTGAACACGTTTAAAAACCCTTTTATAATAGGATACAAATTAAAATTCTAATAATTGATTTCAAATATAATTTTAAAAAACATTCTCCCCTAAAAATGTACAATCAATGTTAAATAAAATTTAAACTCTATTTTTAGTAAATTAAATAATAAATATTCTAAAAAAAATTAAAACATAAATTGTAACATATAAAAAAAATAATTCCCCTTATTTTGATGAATTTAAAAACAATTAAAGCTCCATCAAATTGAAACCAAAGAATATATTTTACACTTAAAAATTTTTAAAATTAAAAATTTAAAACCAAAAACTTTAGTATTCTCAAAAACATTTTTGAATTATAATTTTTTATAAAAACATAAAAAATTTGAGTATAATTATTAAAGATCAAGTTAAAGGAATACTAACATATTAAGATATTTTCAAAACACATTTATGAGTTATTAAACAAAATGATGAAAAATAACTATGAATTTAATCCTCATTTTTCATATTTTATTGGAAGGGGTCAGGAAAATTGCTTTCCAAAATGGGTGGCCACTTGGTAGGGAGTGTGAGATAATGAAATGTATTTTACAAATGTTTTTGTGTGAGGGATACCTTCCTATTGAGTGGGATACCCCAAAGGTTACTGTAACTCCCCTTTGATCTAGCACTCTCTCACGTGGGAAAAAATGGTTGGTTTAGAGACCACAAGCATGCCTCCCTATATTCTAGAGGATACTGACTTGCAGATGGGGTGTGAAATGTATAGTGGGGAGACTATACCCCCTAGTATGAAGTTTCATAGTAGTATAAATAAACCATATAAAACAAATAAAAAAAATTATAAACATAGAAAAAACCAACAATAAAAACCAACTAAATAATCCAATAAATAATAAAGGAAAAAGGTAATGATGTGATGGAATATAACTAAATTTCATGCTAGAAACAATAAAAGTAAAGTAATAGAAAACTCAAATAAAGATTCAAAATTCCCCAATTATGAAACCCATGTCGATCCCATCTCCAAACTCCATCCCACCCAACAAGAAAAAATTAACAACACGGTCCATTTCCCTTATCAAAACCCACATCCATATAATCTTCTCTGGTACCAAACGACGACCTGAATAGGGTGTGAGTATAACTCAATAGGTTGAAACCACCATATCTAAACAAACCAGTTTGATAATAATTGTATGAAATAAAGTGATAAAAAGTGTATTAATTAATTCAACAATTAATAAAATACAACAAAAACCTGCTTCAACTTCATGCCAAAATATCTATGAGAATGTCTTACAACCATGATAACCACAACCATATAACCAGGATAAGTTAACCTGATTCAGTTCCATGTTGGAATATCTTGGAGCATGTCTAACAACTATTCTAACCACCACCATACAACCATGGTATAATCATATTCATCTCGGTCAAAGACCAATAATCATTACAATATTTGGGTTAAATTCCAATAAACATTACATCATGGGAATAGGCATAGCCAACACACTATAATCATTATAGCATGGGATTAGGCCAAGACCACTCAATATCAGAATTACAACATATAAGTGTGCAGGTTCAAGGGCCAAGCCCACTCAATATCACAATTACAAAATATAAATGTGTAGGTTCCAAGGCCAAGATTTATATATAATCATTATAACATGGAACAAAATTCTTTTCATAAAATAATGATATCACATTATCAGATCATAAATCTCAATGGTTAATTATGAGAATTACCATTTTTATTCCATACACCACTTTAAATTAAATAACATTTGATTAAAAGTCATCAAAATATGATATAATCCATAATTTAGGGATTTAATAAAAATTAATCACCTAAGGTATCATGTCATGCTAAAAAAATTTAATATATTAGACAATTCAAATATATTTATGGTTTTATTACCCCAAGGTTAGCCATAAGCTAGGTCAGAAGATAATTGAAATCAAAGGACTCCAAGGAATAATCCCATTTATTATTTAATCTATTCAGGTGCACATTACACTGGTGCAGTCAAAATATTGCATAAAATTGGGAATTATCAAACTATAGGGTTAATGTTTAGACCCCCTACCTTTAATAAACAATCCAATAATACTTCCAATTACAAAAACCCATGAGGAAGAAGGTGAGGATGATCTCCAAGATAAAACTGGATCAAAACTGATCAAGATCAATACCATCAATGTACATGTTCAAAGTATTTCACTACAATGGTTGGATAACAAAGAAAGGTAAGGGAGAAGATGTACCAAAACCACTTACTAGGGATAAAAGGATTTATCAAGACGTCTAGAAGGAAGGATGGCACTTCAAAATCACCTAGAATGTTCCCAAGGGCTGAGAGGAGAAGATTGTAGTGAGTTAGAATGAAAAATTATTCACACCTTATACATTAAGATAGATGGATGTGGAATTTCATGAAGTGTAATGTAGTTAAAAGTGATGTAAATATTTTTAATGGGATAAACCAAAAAACATATCACCTCAATTAATTTTATTAAGACCCCTAAACATTACACAACATGTAATATATTTACATGGTGTGTAAATATCTTGAAGATATTTTTTCTGCCCATTTTCCCTTTAAACAACCCAAACCCATTTTAAATATTCTCAAATTACTAGTAAACCATAAAATACTTATCCCATTTATACCCAAACTCATTAATTAAGATAAAAACACTTCACTAGAATTTAATTCATTTTCCCTAAAAAAGTTCTCTATGTGGATCCAATATACTTTTCCCAAGTTGGTTTAAAGATAAGGCAAAACTTACCTAAAATAATAGTTAAAAAACACAGAGAGAGACATACTTAGAAAAAGACAGGATCTTATAAACTCCCCACCATATAACAGGTCTTCCATGAGCTACTCCAAGCATCACTGTGAGGTATTAGTGAATATCTCTAGACACTGTATTCACAAACTAGAATCCCTCTCCTATGTCTTATCCTAAACTCATTTATGCTTCCACTGCACTTGAACCAATGGTATAGTCCTTCCCCAAATACGTTTCCCACTACGAACCAAAACCTGCATTATATTCTCCTCAAAAGGAAGCATAAACACATAGATCAATGTCAACTACCTCTATCATAGGGGAAGTGTATGATGATACCTTTGTAGTTACGACACGTGGAATACATCATGCATGGAACTATATCGTTGTTGAAGGTATAAATTGTACACCACTGGATTGACACTTGGCACTATTTCAAATGGACAAACAAACCTTATCACTTGATTTTCCTATTTATTGATACAACACTTCTCCAACCTAGATGATACATGAAGGAAAAAATTATGACCAAACTATAATTCTAGTTGTCATCTCTAATTATTAGAATATGATTTCTTCCTAATTTGTAGAGTCAACAACCTATGTCAGACCAACTGAACCTACATAGATGTCTCTTATATGAGACTAGGCCCAAAAAGTGACGAATCACCTACCTCAATCCAACAAAGAGGAGAATCAAATTAACTTCTATAAATATCCTCAAAATTTTCCATTCAAATCAATGTTCGGAATTTATTATTATATAAAAACTCCATGAGTTCCATATGTTACTCCCATTAACCACAAATTTTTTTAAAAAACCATAAATTATTCTCCATAACTTGAATAGACCACTTAGATTGACCATAAGTCTATGGGTGATAGGATTTTCTCAAAATAACATTAGATCCAAAATCCTTCTAAAGACCCTACTAGAAATGTGATTTGAAATGAGGATATCTCTATGAAAGCATACTTCTCAGAACACCGTGCAACTGAACCACCTCACACAAGTAAAGACTTTCCATATCATCAATTGTGAAGGTTTATATGCTAGGTAATAATTTGGATACCTTAGTTAGTTGATACAAAATAACCCATACAACATCATTATTATGTGTTTTCCTGGGTAATCCTGTCACAAAATCCTTTGTCACATAATCCAATTTCTGCTCAGGGTGGGAAAAGGACACAAAATACTATCTAGTATATGATGCTCAGTTTTAACCTGCTAAAAGTGACACATTTATCCATGAATATTTCCACCTTCTTCTTCATTTCTGACCACCAATACTATCTATAGATATCACAATACATATTTATTAATCCTGGATGTATCACCCATCAAGAAGAATGAAACTCCCTCATCATATCCTTATGTAATATCATAGGAACCCATAATCATCCATAGAAAATAATAGAATTTCCATTTCCAAGAGACTATCCAGATGGTGCCTCACCACCATATAATTTGTCTCTCAGAACTGATCCTTCCAGATCATACAATTGCTTAGTATTAATCCAGACCAAAATCATGTGTATAACAGATGTCGAAGTTAGAGTTACTTGTCCTCGATACTTTTAAACATCTAAATTAATATCTGTAAATAGGTAAATTATCCTATACTCATCACAATACTCCGATAATACATATTTCCATGTCTTTCGGCTCAAATCATTAGAAAAGACATTTCCCTTGCCTAATGTATAAGCCAATTTAATGTCGAAAGACTGTAGATAATCAGCCCACCACCTCTACCAAATGTTTAGGTCTTGCTAAGAAAATATGTACCTGAGGCTATTATGGCCCGTATACACCACAAACCAATCACCCATGATATATTGTCTCCAATATCTCAGGGCATATACCATTGCTGTTAAATGCAAATTGTGAGTAGGGTAATTCCTCTCATGCAGTTTCAACAACCTAGAGCCATAAGGAGTCACTTGATCCTCCTGCATTAGAACTACTTTGACTCTAACTCTTGATACATCAGAACACATGGTGTATTATTTACCCGAAACAGGTAAATTGAGTATAGGTGTTGGGGTCATCCTACATTTCATCTCCTAAAAATATCTTTCCAAGCACAAGATCAAACAAACTTCAACCCTTTCTTGGTCAAACTAGACATTGGAGTTACTAAATGGGATAAATACAAGATAAAGTGCTGATAATAACCTTCCAAACCTAGAAAGATCCGAATCTCAGATATTATCTTGGAATTTTCCCAAAATACCACAATTTTAACTTTATATAGGTCCACTAACACTCCTGCCTCTGAGATGACATGTCATAAGAAGTGAACTTTATTAATCCATAAACTAAATTTGGTTAACTTGTCATAAATACAATTCTCTCTCAATATACTCAGGATGATGTCAAGATTTTTGGAAGGATATTCTACTGGCTAAGAGTACACTAAGATATCATGAACTAAAACCACCAAAAATGGTATAGAAAAGGATGAAAGATCCAAATCATTAAGGTCATGAATACCATCATTGTACTGGTCAACCAAAATGATATCACAAAAAATTCATACAATCCATATCCGATCCAAAAATTACTCCTAGGTATGTCTGTTGGTCTCAACCACAATCGATGACACCCTGATTTCATGTCAATCTTGGAGAAGATCTCATAACCCCTAAAATGATTGAAAATATCATCAATGTGAGGAAGAGGATACCAGTTCTTGACAGTCATCTAGTTCATCCTTTGATAATCCACACATAAATATAAAGACCCATTATCCTTCTTGGCGAAGAGAACTAGAGAACCCCAAGGATATTTACTAGGCTATATGAATCCCTTAGATTCTAGATCTTCTAACTAAACTTTCAGCTCCCAAATCTTTACTGGTGCCATTCTGTATGTGAGAATAGAAACTGGATCTACTCCCAGCACCAAATCGATCATGAACTAGATCTCTCACTCAGGTGGTAAGCTATAAAACTTTTCAAAAAAAACATCATGGAAACAATATACCTCTAGAGGAAAAGAATACTATCACATTCCACCATCATCTAGAGTAATTTTGGCTATCTGAGTCATGAGAAAATTTTATCTGAACTGAATTGGTGGCACGATCGGCCTGAAGATCCCATGAACCCTGGTGATAATAAATTCCTCCTTCTAGAGATAAAAATTCATCTCTCCTCTGATAATAGTAAATAGGATCTTAGAATAGAACTAACCAATCCATACCATGGGTCAAGTTAAATCCAATCATTTCTAGCACAAACGATTCCCAAAAGAAATAGTAACCACCAATCTCTAGATAACACACCTTGTAATGTTTGATTTTCATTGATTTCACTCCCAATAGTGTGTTAATGGTCAAATAACTATACAATATTTCCATATCCAATACCTTAATGTTTGACAGAATAGAATATAGAAAATAATGCGATGTTCTTGTATAAAAAACACAAGATAAGTTAGATGATATTAGAATCGTACCTCTCCTAGTAGATGGTTCTATATCCATGATAAACAGAGTAGCCTACATAATGTGAAGCTGAATTGTACCTCTATCCTCAGATCTAGTATGACTACCCTAAGTTATTTACCTTTCCTAGTACTGCTTCTCTTTCACTAGGGTACCATGACCACTACCTCATCTTGAACATCCAATGGAACTCTAATTACTAGCCTGCTAAGGGGTAGCTGAGCCCCTTCCTGACTTTGGTTCCTATAATTATCCCTCATCGCTAGTCTAATATGGAAAGTTTGAATGTAACCTTTGAATATGACCCATTATACCACATATATGACACTAAAATATGGGGTAAGGACACTATGGGTGCTTGTGGACAAACTTTATTCCTTGATAGTACTAGAATGGAACATAGTCATAAGATATATATCTACTGCCCTGACTACTCTACCCAATGATGCCTTGGTGAAAACTATCACAAAAACACTTCTTTCCACTCAAAGAAGAAACCACAATTCTATCTTCTGAAATATCTTGGCCACTACTTGGGGTCTCTCTCATATTCCCTTATGTGATGATTTCATGGTTCATCACATATGCAAAGATGATCAAGATAAAAATGTTTACTTGTGACCTAATCTCATAGCGGAGACCATCTTGAGAAAATGTCACCCTTTTGATCTCATTATATACCAAAGATGAAAAAAAGTGTTGTAGGTAAGATAAATATCTAGCATATCCCAACACTGACAAGACCTCCTGCGTCCGATGCATGAACTCATGAGATTTTTCACCCCTCAACATCTCAGGATAGAAATGTCTCAATAACTTTATCTTGAATTCCTTCCAAGATATCTCATCATGTAGCCCAACTACCTCTAGAATATCCCACCAACACTTGGTGGTCCAAGAATCATATATATTGTATGATTCACCCTCTTATCCTCATGTGTCTCAAGATTCTTAAAGATCTTCTAGACTGACTCGATCTAGAACTTGGCTACCTGGGGTACTCGTTCTCCAGTAAACATTGGGGGATGCTGCAGTTGAAACTCTCTTGTTAGTTCAAACATCGAAGGAATGGTATGAATAGTCTCCCCTTCCAGGGGTTTCATGGTCCCAGGAATCTATTGTGAAGCTAAACATCCATATGATCTTCAAGAACCACAGGATTCTCTAGTTCCGATATGTTAGGATCATGATGATTTCCACTTTCCTAACTATCAAGTTGAATACAACGAGGAGTCATTTTCTCTATAGGACAAAATTCACACATTAGAGCACTGGATAGTAATAAGGTTAACATCAACAGGTGAATAAAATAGAGAACCACTAACTCCTAGTCTCCCTAAACCTGGATTAAAAGTGTTTTAGTAGGACAAATCAATTCATTTCATTTATCCATTGAAACAAATATCTCATATCATAGTTCAATAGGAAAGTATATACCACATGAAAAAAATAGACATGCCCTTATCATGAAAAATGAATGTCAATATATCCCTATGTTCCTATTATGATTCATGTGTTCTCATATCACGCATACCAGGAAAAAATTAAAAATATCAAGTAATAGTAACATCATAAAATAATAACCTCAAACAACATGTGAATCACCCAAGGTAAAATAACATCAACTATAATAATCTCACATCACAAACAATAATCCCATCCCAGGGAACTCATATTTTCACCCCTACATGGTTTAACTACTACCATGCACAAGATTAGTACCAATTACCGATACATCCTAGTCTCATTTCTACCTTTTGCAAATAGAAATAGAGAAGAAGAGAAAACCCACTCCTCTGATACCACTTTGTAATGTCCCCTAATCTGACACTCTCTCACATGGCCCAAAAGAGTTGGTTATTAGACTTCAAGTGAACCTACCTGTACGCTATAGGTTTCCAACTAGTAATGGGGGATGTGAAATTTATAGTGGTGAGACTATAAACTCTATTATAAAGTGTCATAGTAGTAGAAATAAACATATAAAAAAAATAAATAAAAGTACACACATAGAGGAAACCAATAATGAAAGACAACTAAAAAATCAAATAAATAAAAAATAAAAAATGCAATGATGTGTTAGAATGTAATGAAATTTCATAATAGAAACATTAAAATTAAAAGAATATCAAACTAAAAAAAAGACTCAAAATTCCCCTGTTCTTAACCCCATGTTGGTCCTGGCTCCAAATTCCATCCCATCCATCAAGCAACAATCAAAATAAAGGTCCTTTTCTTTTATCCAAACATGTATCCACAAAATATTCTTGGGTACCAAACAATGACCCGAATAGGGTGTGAGTGTAACTCAGTAGGTCGACACCAACATGTGTAAAAAAATATCTGATAAGAAGTGTATACAATAAAGTGATAAACATGTGCATTATGTAATTCAATAATTAATAAAATACAACAACCACATGCTTCGGCTCCATGAAAGAATTTCTACGAGCATGTCTTACAAACATGCCAAACACAACCATATAACCATGGTAAGTTAAACTTATTTGGTGCCATGCTGAAATATCTTAGAGCATGTCTTTAGACCTTTCCAACCACCACCATACAACCATGGTATAGTCACATTCATCTAGGTCAAATACATATAAGCACTATAACATCCAGGTCAAATTCCTATTAGCATTACAACATAGGGTTGGGAATATCCCACTCACTATAAGCATTACATCATGGGACTAGGCTGATCCCTCTCAATATCATATTATATCATATAAGTGTGCATCTTCCAGGGCCAATTCTGATATATAATCATTACAACATGAAACAAAAGTCCTTATATACAACATGGATATAAAAATTTCACATCATATTTATCAATGGTTAATTATGTGAATTACGATTTGTCTTCCATATACCACTTACAATTAAATGAAAATTGATTAACAGTCACACCAATAATAAATAAGACACATTTTAGGGAGTTTATAACAAGAAACCATCGATGGTCTCATGTCCTGATAATCACACTTTAATCCATTATTCAATTCAATTATATTCATGATTCACTTACCCCATGGCTATCCATAAGCCATGTCAGAAGGAAAATGAAACCAAAGGACTCTAAGGAATAATTCCATTCATTATTTAATCAAATTGGGTGAATGTTATGTTCGTGTAATCACAGTATTGAATAAACTTTTCAGTTATCAAACTATAGGGCTAAGATTTAGACTCTCTACCTTTAACTAATGATCAAAAAATGATTCCAATGGAAAACACCCATCAAGATGAATGTGTGGATGATATCCAAGATAAACCTAGCTCAAAATTGATCAAGATCAAAACTAAAAATGCACATGGTAAAAGGATTTCCCTATAATGGTTGGAGAACCAAGGAAGAAAAGTGAGAAAATATACCAAAACCACTTACCCGGGATCAAAGGTGTTATCAAGACATCTGGAAGAAAAGTTTCCACACCAAAATCTCCTGGAAGGTTCTTTATGGTTAAGAGGAGAAGGTTGATGTGAGTTATAATGAAAACTACAACACACAACATAATTTAATATATCAGGTCAAGGAATTACACAACGTGTAATGTAGTTACACATCATGTAAATATTTTTAATGGAATACACTGAAAAACCCATTTCCATTGATTATTTTATTAAAAAAACTGAACATTACATGACATGTAATATATTTACACAATGTTTAAATATCATTCAAATGGGGTTTCCTCCCATTTTAAATTTAAACAACCCAAACCCATTTTAAAGATTCTAAAGTTACCAAGAATCCATGAAACACTTAACCCATTTATACTCGGTCTCCATTAATTCATATAAACATACTTCTCTCAAATTTATGTAATTTTTCCAAAGAAATATTTCCAAGTGGATCCTCTTCATTTTTCGCAAGTTGGTATAAATATAAGGAAACAGTTACCGGAAAGAAGAGTTAACGAAAAACAAAAAGAGATACATACCTGAAAAAATACTGGATCTTACAGTTACTATCTTGAATTTGTACTGTGATCTATAAGAGTGATCCTCTGCACGTTGATTTAGTAGCTGTGGAAAATTTTTCCACAATACCATGCTCTAAATAGGTTTATTTGTGGTGTTTCTTATCTTAAAACCATGAGGTAGGTAGGAATCTATGTTGTTTTCCATATCTTCATTTTTTTTTAAATTTATGGGAATTAAAAAAATTCCCCCTCAAACTGTGGCCCAATTTATATAATTATTGATAAATTTTGAAGAAGTAACCAGATTCTTCCTTATGACCACATGATTCACTTTTGAAGTGATCAGTATGTGTAAAATGTGCATGGGTAGGAAAAGGGTCAAAGTAATCCCTATTTATATGGTATAACCCCTTATATTTTCTTCCTTATAATTTTATTTATCATATTTATCTTCACATGTATTCAATACCCCACACAGTTTTACCCACGATATTTTTTTAGTGAACTAATAGAATTTTCAAGCTTGGGACATGACTCAAAACCTATGTGTGGCTACTGCATTTTTCTCCTAGTCACCACTCCATATTCCCATAGATGCATGGTTACTATTCTTTCCTCTTAATTACCATGTGTCTTATAATAATTACCATGTAAAATTATTTAATTTTCCTTTTTTATTTTGGATTTGATTATTTTATTTTAAATTTAAAGAAAATAAACACAGAACAATGTTGGAATGCCCGTGCCATGTATATAAGGTAGTTATAAATGATAGTTTTCATTGACGTAGTTAAAATATAGAAAATTACTTCAGAGAATTTCTTTTTTATCATACCTAATGGGAGTATGACTTTGAGTTTACCTTCTATCATATAGGTTTCCCCTGTATTGGTTTGGAATACTAAGTGACACAGTAATTCCCATTCTAAGGATAGGAAACAAACCTATCCATTAGATAAAAAACATAATGATCTATACTAGGCTAATATATTAATGTCTAGTATCTTTATTAAGGAGATAAAAAGTATTAAAGGTTATGTGTCAGGATACAATTAGTTAACCTTGGAAGTGAAGGTACACATGGGTAGTATTGACATACATAGTTATGAGTCGATATTGATAAAGTTGATAGAAAATCAAAAGATGGTCTCATCACCAAGATGAGACCTTTAATTCAAAGGGGAATTTAATAATAATTGATTCTATCCATTTTGGGTGCAATGATGATATAAGGAATTCAATTAAGAGTTAAAGGAAATTGGTTCTTATAAATCCCTATGAGTTTCCAAAAACTTATCCCATTGAAAAAGTAATCTGATTCTATATATCATTAGAAGTTAGATCCAAAAAACCATAAATTTACACTTGGTTCATGTAGAGGTAGGAATAAACCTTTAGGATGTGAAATTGATTAGCATGGATCTGATTCTTGGATAAATTTATGGAACTTTTCCTCCATTTACTCCCATATGGGATGATATTGAGAGTACCCCACCAATTGACAAGGAGAAATTGAGTCTAGAAAAGGGTGTGTTGGGAGAGATCATTCACCCCAATATTGATTCCCCCTTTAAATCATGGACCGAACTATTCATTAATATAACCAGATAGAAACTACATTATAAGAAAGTACAAACATTCATATTTCTCCAGAAGTGTGGAAATCTCAATTATTATTTAAAAACTATAGATGATGTTCAATTCAATAGATTGGGATGGTAAGTCACCATCAAGGCTGGCAGATTATTCCACCTAGTAGGCTTTGTGGTGATTTATATTAGTGGATATATTCTGCTAATATGGGGATCAAAATGATAAGTTTGAGTTGGGAATTTCATGATTAATTCCAAAATAGAAATCAATAGGTGGTTCAAATTGGTAGTCCTAGTGCTGGAAAAGTTATATAGAAAACTTTGAAATAGATATAAGGGTAAATCTCTATTCTATATTGTTGGAAAATTCTAAAATTATGGGGTTGGATAGAGGATTATGTTGGTGGATATAAGGTTATCAATTCCCAGGAAATCCCTTTTTCTCAATTCAGACCTTATATACCAAGTATAAGAGGGGTCAAGCCAAAATTATAGAATATCTAATATGCAAATAAAAAGATAAACTATGAAATTTAGTTCTTGTTTTCATTTTACATATCCCCAACTTGAACCATTACTGTCAACACAACATGAACCCTTAAGGAGTGATATTTTCTGATATCTCAATGTGAGGGTGTTCTAGTAGCCATGATATATTAGGAAATCATATAAGATGGATACATGACTTTTAGATTTGAGAGGAAATTCAACTACATTCAAAATAAATTCCCCAATCCTCCCTCATGCGTGTGATCTAAAAAGAGTCCAATAATGACATGTCAATTCAGGTTAATTTTGACATTAGAGGAGAAAATTAAAAAAATTATATCTTTCCCCTTATAATATCTCCCTTTGAACTATTTTGGATTATATCAAGACATGGATATGATTATGAACTGATAGAAAATTGGGCGAGCCACTACCCCAATTAAAAGTCCCATCATCGATTGAAATTGAGGAAGAATTGGAGCTAGTGGTGGAGGTGATAAGACTTAAAAAGAGGCTTACTCAACAACCAGTAGGAGTATAAAGTCATAGGAATATGTTTTTCTTGAAGGTTACATCATTGAATCTGATACTAAAGAAGGAGGTGGATCATATAGGTGCATCACCTTCAGTAAGAAGAGAATATTCCATTCCCTTAATTCCCTCTAATTACAGGTATCAAAAATATTGGAGGGAGTGAGACTCATAGAGATATTCATTATATACCAAGTAATTATGAGATATTCTTTAGTGTGTAGACATTCACTTAACATTGTTTGGATAGGTTTGTGTCCCCATTATTACCTACTACGAAGATTATCCTCGTGAAAATAAATATTATTCCAAAGATATAGAGGATTATATCCATTTTTTAAAGGATAATACCATTCACTTAGACTAGACATCAAATTTATTTAGGCATGATGTAAAAAATAACTATAAAGATAGTGGCTAAAGATCTTATCAGGAGGAGTTAAGAAAAATATTCCTCTTTGAGTATGGGTTTCTAGCATTGATGTTTTCATGTCACTAATTATTTCATTTTCTCTTCCATGATTTGGAAAAATATTAATTTCCTATAATGCCCTCATTATATACTATTGAAGATTCCACAAATGTCTCAGGTGATCATTTAGATGTAGAGATGATAAAGGAATAGTCTCTTCAGGTCTAGAATAACAAATATGAGTGGTGATCTCCAATACTTATGAGGTGTCATGAATACCATTAATAGTTACTCCTTAAAAGGGATAAATATTTAAGTATATCCACAATCATAACCAAGTGAATTCATTAGAAATAATACTTCATCCAAGTCTAGTAGGTAAATGTTTCTTTAACCATCACATATGGCCTTCTAAGTCTACATCCATAATAATATATCAATTTTTGTAGGATCCATTTCATGATCTATGAATCTAAAATTATCACTCCATCTGGGTCCCAAAGTTTTCATAGCTTATAAGGGGTTATATATAGAATAAATAAAAGTTATATATCAATACATGATTGACATAAATTTTTATTTTAAGTAACTCAACCACCACCCCTATTGGTAGAGGATAGAATGGTTTAGGTATAGAAAGCAAACTCAATTATGATGTTCTGGTAACATATTCTGATATTATTTCTTATGATTTTTTTTGATTTCATTAATTCCCATGTTCCCTAGAATAATTTAATAATTTCAACAAGGAATTGGAAGGGAATTAGTCTTCTTGTTTATATTTTATTTAGATACTTCTATGTATGGTATAGTAATTTGGATTTTAGAATCATGAAATTTTGTATATAGAGAATATTTTCAAGATACTTCATAAGAAGTAGACAAGGATCCCCCTGCTTTTTTATTAATGGTTTCATGATCCTAGGATGCTGAAAGGGTGGATCTCCCTAGGATGATTGAGGAAAATCATAATTTTCTTCAATAAGGCATGATTTAGTAGGATATTTCGACTTTATAGACGAACAAGGATATCAATGAGAAGGGTAAATTAAATATGTGAACCAAACAAGCCATGAAAAGGTCTAGCAATGCATCATATAATAAATCAAAAATAGTTGGGGATTTCACTTCTAGGACCACCCAAACTCCTATTGGGGAAGATTCCTATAATGAATCCCTTTTGATTATGGAAGTTACTACATACACCTTGGATCTATAAATTAGCGACCATCCGTATCATTTTTGACTTGACACCTTTTATATTTATTGGTGTAAATGTATGTTTTTGATTATTATATCCAATCAAACCATCCAAGGTAATGGGGATTATTAGAGGAGAACATTATACCATGATTTATCCATTGGGGATATGAGTATTAAGATTTAATAGGGTCCATCCATCTCCATAAGGGAAATACAATTGGTCTCTTTGAGCGAGTTAATCCCTGAGTACATAACATCCTTTGAGAGTGGCTCAGAATTTGACCAATAAAATCTATATGGCCTATGTACTGCCCAGAAAATCATATAGAAGATAATATCATAGAATTATCTGGAGGTCTTTCCAGAGAAGATACTGAAGCTCCATCGTATGTTATCAATACTTGGTTATGAAAAATTTTATTATCACATGATCCAAAATATTGTGAAGAAATTATTTTAGATATGGGAGGGGGTGGATGAATCAAAACAACCCCTTCTTTGGGAAAGACTAACAACATAATATTACAATCACCAAACTATGTTTTATCGAGAAGAGTACCATTATATAGAGTTATCCATTGAATGGTGATTACCAACTAACAAAATAGAAGTTCAAGTGTAATGCATTCAGGATTAACTAAACATTGTGAATAGGGAGCAGTATGAGTATAAAAAGCTCTCAAAGAATCCAGAATAAGGGAAAAGAATGTTGTTTCCTAGGTTGAGGATGTCAACTCTGTTGAAGAAGATAATTTTGTGGATATTGATAGATTTAAAAATTAATTTGATAAATATCAATAGTCAAATAATTAACTTTGAATCTATATAGAGTTCATTATATGATATATTACCATTTTGAAGAGATAATCCAACATGTGCATGCTCTACTTCTTTATTTACAATTAATGAAAAAAGTTATTCTCACTTATTTCCCATTACTTAGGGTTAGTTTCTCTTTGATTATCAATTTATAATAAGCTTTTAAACTCTATAAAGAAATGAAAATATATCTTGAAACTATTGAACATTAAATTGGAATGGAACAATCAAATAATGGTTCCTAGACACTAAAGTGGGAAAGATTTACTACTAGGTGTGGATCACAGATGAGTATAGGTAGATTACCATCACCATAAAATAGATTTAGTCTATTTGTATGGATGATCTACCCTTAGGTTTGGATCAGATATGGTTATATGAATAACACTATCACTGTACACAAAATTTGGTCCATTTTTTTGGATGGTTTTCTTCAGAGAATGGCTCGAAAATAAGTACTTGTAGAAAACCATTAGTGTAAACTAGAGTTAATAAATTTTTCTGGATGATTTCATCTTCGGAATAGATCTTAGATAGGTATAGGTACAACACCAACACTATAACACTGCATTTTCCCTATTTAAATATATTGTTTCCTCTTTGGCTTGGATCAAATAAAGGTATAGGTGTAATAATATCACTATGATACTAGATTTGGTCTAAATAGATAGATTATTTCCTCATGTGCATAGATCATGGAAGGGTATAAGATTAAAAATATCACAATAACACTAGAGTTTCTCTATTTGGATGGATTATTTCTTCTTAAGAATGAATCATATATGGTTTTATACATGTTTCTGACGCTTTCGCCGGGGCACGCACACGTTCGTCTGTGGGGAGGACGCGCTGCTTGTGGCCCCGCATTCCCGCTTTCCAAAAGCGGGCGACATCCGTTCCTTGTTCAGGGACGTATGCTCCTTGATCGAAACCAGGATGATGGGATGTCGGTTATTCTTTCCATATATTCCTCCCCAGAGCTCGTCACCTAGTCCGGGTATCCCTCATAGATTTAAGACGGGTTTGTGAAGCTCATTCCCGGTGCCATATCTACATGGACACCAGTTAATTACGCTGCTTTCGTCAAGACGCTCCAAGGGGTCTTTTCGGGGAAGCAACCTTCGGTGAGGAGAATGATCACGTTAGGGCGTCATCGGTATGTCTGTCTTCGGTCCCTCATCACAGGGCTTCTCGAGGGCGCGAAAGCCCGAGGCATCCCACATCGAACGCAAGGAATGTGTAACATCTGAGGTTTTCCTCAGCTTCCCATGTTTGACACGGGGTATGCCATGAGTTTAACGTCTTGCGTAGACGGATCGGATTGAAGGGACCCTGGGGGGAACACCGATGTTGGGGCCAGCACGTGGGCGGCTTCTCGGATGCTACGGAGTGGAATGGGGTGGCATGATCCCCACCGGGATGTGGCGGCCCGGGTAAGGATCAAGATGGATGGTGGAGTGAGGCATGGGGCATACGCTCTGGGGTGGCCCAAGAGGAGGAGTACAGTTTAACGTCATGCGGGACGAGGGCATACCGTTTAACGTCATGCGGGATGATGGCATACACTTTAACGTCATGCGGGACGATGACATACAGTTTAACGTCATGCGGGACGATGACATGCGGGGCTTATGCTCTGAGGCGGCCCATGGTGGGTAGGGGGGCTTACACTCTAGGGCAGCCCAAAGTGGGTATGTGGTTTACGCTCTGGAGCGGCCCATAGTGGGTAGTGAACCGACGTGAAGAGGTCGGAACAACTGGGTGGTGGGCTTGAACCTCGTGGAGGCTTCCTATGTATTGTTCGTTAGCACAGATCAAAGTCCACGTAGTTCGCTGGGATGGGTCTTACGCTCTGGGGTGGCCCATAGTGGATGTCATGGTCGATGCACGCTCTAAGCCCACGTGAGTCATGCTCGGTGTGGGAAACAAGAGGCAGAAGGGACAAGACGATCACGTCGCGAAGGGTGCGTCTGTGAGAAGTGGAATGGGGCTTACGCGTTGAGCGGCCCAAAGAGGAAATAGGGGCTTACACGTGGTTAGCCACCCTTGGTACTGGGGCTTACTCCAAGGTGGAGTCCCGTGGTGCGACAAAGCGCAGTGGGAAAAGGACTCCACTGGCCTTGGTAGGGGGAAGTACGGAGATGCACGGGTGCAGTCATCTGCAAGAAAGGTTAGGGGCTTACGCTCTGAGGCAACCCTTCCCCCGCAGAAAAACGCCGCTCCAACAAGGAGGATCTCATTCCATGTGAGGAAGAGTCCATTCCCGTGGAGATGAGTGGCATAAAAAATGTCCGAGCTGGGGGGACCCTGCGTGCGAAGCACGTGGTCGGACCACAGTTTAACGTCTTATGTCAAGGACGAGGTGCTTAGCAGTTTAACGTCCTGTAGCTTGGACGTGGTGGGTTTGCTCCACACCCCTAGGGATTACATGCCCAACGCCCTCTACCCCTTGTGGAAGGGAAGGCATCGGCAAGGACGTAGTGAAGGGGGGTCGCAGGGCAAACCACCGGGGGGGTCCACGTTAGCGTGGATATGCGAAGAAGAAATAGCCATTAGCGTGCCTATGCGGAGAAGCATAAGGAAAAGCAACGCAACGGAAAACATGGCCTAGGGGACCTTGAGGTTACTTCGTACGAGCCTGTAAGGCCGTACGAGAAAACAACCCATGGCGCGCATCCCCGGCAGGGGAGACATCAGGTGCCGATGCAGGGGGAAGCCAAGGGGCATCAAGGTGAGAGGTCCCGGGCTTTGCACGCAAAAAAGAAGGTTTGCGCGCAAAACACCAGGACGGAGTGCAATTGGAGAAAATGGAATTACATGAAAAGAGGGAATTACGCGCAGGGTTTTGCGCGCAAGGAAGGGTATTGCACGCACATGACGCGAATTGCGCGCAAGGCTGGAACTCGAGGGAGGGGTAAAATTCACTGAATCCGGTGGAGTTGCACGCAAAGGTGAACTCCGGGGCGAGGTTGCACGAAATGAGGGGTTACATGGATAGCATAATTCATGCGGGGGGAACCGAATTGCGCGCACGAGAGTCGCTTTAGATTCCTCAACCCCCAAACCGTTTGAGGTCACCTTATATTTATAGGCGACCTCGGGCGCAGAATCCAGGCGGCGCGCGAAAGTTTCCACACTGAGAACCACTTGCGCGCAATATCAGGCCGCGGAGAACCGGGGCGCGCAATTATTGCGTGTCTCACCGGCACAATTCCGCGCGTCCTGGGAGGACTCCGCGCACAGAACATTTTTTCGCGTGGATCCTCCTTTATTTCACGCCCCACTTCCCGGGACTCTGGTTCGGGCCTCTGATTCCGAATATGACTTCGCTTTGTCATTTCGAAACTTCCTCCAAGAGTTACAAACCTTTTTTCGGCGTCAAAAAATGCCCCCCTTGGAATTGGATCGGCGAGAGGTCGCAACGATCAGATTCCAATGGAAACGCCGAAACACCGAAATGCAGAGTCCCCTGGTCAAGCTGCACGCAAAATTTCGATGCGGCGTGCAAAACCTACGGACGCGCACAGAATCCTCTATCCGCGCAGCTTGGAACCCGGGACTCGCCTATAAAAAGGGGCGCTGGGTGCCAAATCCGTACATCTGCTTTTTTCCGTGCGATAAGCTCATCACTCTCATGCGCGAAAATGCTCCCGCGGCTGCGCGTAAAAACTCTCTGGTAGTGCGGAATTCCTTCCGAAATTTGGCCTTGATTTCGTGCTAGACCGGGATCTTCCGCGCTTCGCATGACGATTGTGCGCCAAACTCCATGATTTCGCGTGACTCCTTCAGATTTCGCGTAGAACTCTCCGATTCTGCGCACTGCATCCTGATTTCGCCCAACTCCCGAGAAATTCGAGATGGCCCCAAACCGAGTTGATGAGGGGGAAGACGCTGCTCGTAGGAGTGAAATGGCGGCGAACGAGGAGGTTTACGGCGCCAAGGTGATTGTGTCCAACAATATGACCTTGTTCAATCAGTTGAATCCAGCTCAGAAGACGTATCCCCTGTCTGACAACCTCCCTCTCTGGAATTTCGGCATCCTGGAGGAGGTTCCACTACCGGTCTTCGAAGTGGACACGCCGCGGTCTTGGGTGACTCAGGAGGACGAACTTCCTCGCTACAACATCACCAACAATGGTCATCCTGCCAGGGAAACTATACATATGGATGTATATGACCTGAACCCAAGGACTAGGACCATTACCGGGGACGAGCCTGTGGAAAAGGATTCTCTGGCCCTCTACATGAGTAGGTTCCGTCAGAGAATCACAGATGACACGAAGGGCTGGCTGAAGGATTGGGACCTGCGGTCCGGGGTAAACTTCACCAGTGAATGGGCCTGGGTGTTCTGGGTCTACCATACCTGCGACCAGTTCGGGGACGAACAGCGGTATATCGGCCTGTTTGAGGCGGTATGGACATCCCAGTTCCACTTCCACCGCCAGCCTGAACTCGGACCAGAGCTATTCACCCGGTGGTCTCCTGACACCAACACATTCCACCTTCACCATGGGGAGGTCGGCATCAGTCTCTAGTACGTTCACTGCATTGGTGGTATCCCATTGGAGGGTTACCAATACGGCGAGTTCGTTCCTCCAAAGAACACCTGGGGAGACAGGACGCGGATGCCTATGCTGACGTGGCACCTGTTGGAGCTGGCCAAAGAGAGGCAGGGGGTCAAGGACTTCCTGAAGGACGCTGCCGTCAAGCGTTGGTTCAGCCTGTTTCTTGAGAAGGATCTGGCCGTCAAGATGCCGGGACGGGGAAAATGGTGCCCAACCGCAACACAGAAGAGCAGATATGGGTCATACTGGAGGACCCTGGAGGCGGGGCAATACCAATCATGGGGATACCGTGTGATTGAAGCCCGGGACCTGAACATCCGGTATGCTGGGTTCCTTGATGCCTTCCTGAGTGGGTGGCTCCTGTTGGTGCGGTACGTGAGGATGGGCGTCCGTCCAGCAACATTGGTGATGGCAGGATCCATGTCCGCCAACAAACGATTCAACTTGGGCGTCCCCGTACTGGACAAGATGTATACCATTCTGGGGGGCATCTCACAAGGGGGGGAGGGTCACCTCGGAGAGTATGTGGTCCCTTCCAGATCTTCCATGGCTGGGTGGCAGCTCATCTTGGCGGGTATACCTTTCCAAACGCCGTCCGTCCTCCAAGCAACGGTCTGCGACCATCCTTGCTGAATATCGCAGGGGTGGCGCCGCTGACGCTCAATGAGGAGGGCGTGAGGATCCGCATCGGCAACCATGCCAACTTCAACTTCAGCCCATTCCCCACCCTAGTCGGCCAGCTGGTGGACAACGGTCGAGGTTCTCTGGAACAACAGGAATACTTTCAAATCATTCGGGGTGGGGTGCTCGTGGCTCGGATCGATGAGAAGGTGATCTGCGAGCCGTACGTTCCATCCCGATTTTCCAGGCAGTTCGGGTGCCTCTAGCGAATGCCAAAGAAGGTATTCACGGCTGTCTGGTAGGAGAAGAATCCATGCAACCTGCGCCAGATGTGGTTGATGTTTACCACCTTCGGCTCTGGCGATGTCGTCACTCTTCCCCCTGCTAGGGTCGATGCCGGCCTAGCAACCGAATATGCCGAACACTGGACCATTGAGTACCCTGAGCGGATATTACGCAAGCGCGTCCGGAAACTCGAGGTCACTCGTGCGGAAACCGGGCGACGGGAAAGAGGGAACGGTGCCGTCGGAAGAGGGTAACCAAGGGCGTGTTAGGCATCGAGGCCTGCGTAGGCCGGGACTTCGGCAGCGGGGACATCACATGGTGCTGCCACGTCCTCGTTACCCGTAGGGGGGTCACATGAGGCGGCTAGGGAACTGCCCGGGAAGAAAATAAGATATCTGCTCGAACCTTCCCAAGACGCAATTCTCCCGGCACTGTGGTAGGCCTGGATGACCCTGCGACAATCGCTGAGCATCGAAGCCATCTGGCAGAAGATAATGCAAAATGGGATTCAACTACCAGAGGTCGGGCTCATTTGAATTACCGAACGAGTAAACTTCCATCGGCGGTATGCTTATCTGACGGCCATTGACGCATACGCACGTCAGAGGGGGCGGCGTGCAGAGCCAACTTTCCTCGTGAAAGTGATGCTCGGCCAGGAGCATGATCCGGAAGCGATGCCGACGGGAGAAGGTGACAGTGACGAGGAACTGGAGGGGGAGGAGGAAACTGGAGAGGACGGAGGCGAGGGAGAAGATGAAGAAGAAGGGCCCGAAGGTGAGGGGTCTCAAGGGGTGACCTACCAAGGGAGTCTCCGAGAGAGCGGCGAGATTGCCAACTCTGATCTCGACCTAACCGAGATTCTTGAGGTTGGTCTCTGTCTTCATTAATTTCCCTCATTCATCCACTCTCACTTCTAACTCACTTCCCCGTCCTACTCAGGAGCAGTTAAGCGTTGGACGGGCGTCCCCACCAGAGGAGGGAGGAGAGGAACCGACGAGACATGATGGGGATCCAACACCCATCATTGAACTAACAAGCGCAGAGGGGTCTCCCATCATGGCGGCTCCTATGGCGGCCGAAACACTGGGGACCGACGCTCTGGATTCCTGTAAGTCTCATGCTTCACTACTGGTGCTTGGTGGCAAAGGATCCCATCTAACCAGCGTATGCCTTGTACAGTGATCTCAACACTAGAGGCACGTCAGGCTGCGGAGCCCGGACCATCCGTGAGTGGACCAGTGGAGGACATACCACCTCGTTTGGAACATGCTCTCTGCACTGAGTCGGCCCCGACAATTGATGAACAAGGGGCGGCAGACATCAGTGGGGCTATTCCGGAGACGAGGCCGAAAGCTGGTGAAGGTATCATTACTGTTGGGGCGAGAGAAGAAGGTCGCTCGAACGCCAAGGATTCTATGCCTCACGAAGACATCCCTGGGGCAGATCCTGCTGCCGATATGCTGGCAGCCTTCCCCATGTACCGACCCGCTGACCCTGAGGAGATAGAAGACTCCGACTCAGAGGCGGCCGAAGAGAGCTGGATGGCACAACGCAAGGGGTGGAAATGTATCCAGCGCTTCCTCAGGTAGCCCCAGTCCGATTGGCTGAGGCGGATGGGGTCACTTCAAACCTGGCTGCACTTCCTGTGCGCCGGAGGAGCTGACGCTCAGCGTCTTCATCTGACGGTCTGTGATTACATAGCCGAGAAGATACGTGAGAGCCGCCGGTGCACCGACATTTCCCAGTGCTGGGAAAGATCAGAAAGCACTCAAGCACTGCTGAGGGTGTAGCAGGAAGTCCAGCACCTCAAAGGGCAGGAGACAGATAAGGAGGCCTTCATCGCAACATGCTCTGAGCTCGTGGAGCAACTGACGGCCCAGCTGGATGATGTACAGGAACAACTGGTGGAGGCGAGTCACCAGATGACCGTGATTCGAAGTGAGCGGGCGCAGGCACAAGATAGGGCTGGTGAGCTGTGCTCTATGGTGGCCGATGAGGAGAGAGTCTTCAAAGAGAAAAAAGTGGCCCTAGAGGCTACCAGCCAGAGGGTAGCAGCGCTGGAAAGATTACAACAGCATGCTGATCCCTAAGGGCTTTTTTTCTACCATCTCATGAACTTTTCTTGTACTGCTCATCATCTCAATCCAATATATGGCCAAATCCACTCTTTTGTACCCTTGGTTTAATTTTCTCAACCATAGTTTTGAAACGAATAACAACTCACCCCTAGGCTCCTGTGGGACATGACCAATGGGAGAAGCAAGAGATGCTCGTACCATCATTCTGTTCAACTGTGGGGCATTGACCAAGATTTAGGCGTCCAAAATCGTGCCTGGACTTCTGAGGAGACCCCGGGCCGATTGATGTGTCGACTTCTCAATGTGCTTTAACACACGAGTGGGGCAATGCTGGGGGCATTGAAATCCATCTGAACACAGGGGGATGGAGAGAAAGGGTGAATCATGCTGCCCAAATTCGGGACCCAATGGGGCGCAACCATGGAGGATAACTGTTAACTGTGGCGGAAACACAACATCCATATCACGTTGGCCTGGAACGGGGACAATAAATGAGGGCTGACCGCTGACCATGTTCGCAACACGGGGCCTAACTCAAATACCGTCGGTCAGTTTCCCGGAACGTTGGCCCAGGACAATAGGAGGACCGTAGGTCTGTCATCCATACTGTTAGGGGGTCCCGTCAAACATGACCAATCCTCCGGAACGTTGGCCCAGGATAGTAGGTGGACCATAGGTCGAGCATCCATACTGTTAGGGGGTTCCGTCAAACATGAAAGGAAATGAGGATCCAAATAAAGGGGAACGCAAAGCGTGGGAGGTGGAGTGGTGGCTTGTTCGAACAGAGTCTAACACTCTCAATATTGTGCCACCGTGGTGAAGGCGCATTAGGCGGACCTACCGACCTGATCACGGGTCGTCCCAATTTATAGGCAGGACCTCTTTAACGAGAGAACTGCTGCTTCCCATTATTACCATGGGATATCCCGCTGCTCGGGGTAAATGTCCCGATTACCCCACTTCTCAAGAAGTCGGGCCGAGGGGCCGACAATAAGGAAGGATGGGATTTTGCAATCTCTAGGGCTGGACCCAAGAAAAAATGTCCGGGCGGTCCTACGTATCTCATTAGGATGAGAATCAAGCCACACGTAGTTCTTGAATCACAGTTTAACGTCATGCAGGACGAAATACAGTTTAATGTCATGCGGGACGAAATACAGTTTAACGTCATGCGGGACGAAATACAGTTTAACGTCATGTGGGACGAGATATGGATCTTAGTTTTAGGTCTTAGAGCTCAGACCATGAGTGGAAAGGGGAAGAAACAGACACATGGCAAGGCGGTTACAAAACCCGACGTGAGTGAGGACCTAAGCCCTACTTACTATGTGCTCTTCGGAGAAATGCTCGAGTTGAGGGACTGAACACAAAGGTAGGTTGGCTGGGCCCACGAGGAATTTCCCCAGGCACTCCTACGTATCTCATAAGGATGAGAATCAAGACATACATAGTTCTGGAAGGTGACATGGTAAGATACCAGTGCCATGGAAAAGGGGAGTGCGGGCGTGGCCCTTGCACTGAAAGAAACAGAATTTGATAAATCTTGTTTGTCCTTTAAGGTGAGTGGGGTTTTTTGTGTGTGTGAAGCGACAGGCCCAGAGCAGCAGGCCGTGATGTCACCACAAGAATCAATCCATGATAGGCGTTGACATATGGCATGGCACAAGACCAATACCAAACGTGATGTCCTCTACCAACGAGGTCATCACAATGCGGCGCCGTTTTTCGTCGTGCAGCCAGGACGATAACGTCACAGTTTAGGGTCATGTGATAGGACCATCAATATAGTTTAAGGTCATATGGTTTGGACCAACAACACAATTTAAGGTCATATGGTTTGGACCAACAACACAGTTTAAGGTCATATGGTTTGGACCAACAACACAGTTTAAGGTCATATGGTTTGGACCAACAACACAGTTTAAGGTCATATGGTTTGGACCAACAACACAGTTTAAGGTCATATGGTTTGGACCAACAACACAGTTTAAGGTCATATGGTTTGGACCGGCCGAGAGAGGAGCCTCGGGCCAAAGAGGCCTACGAGGGTTCAACAATCAGGGAGGGGCAGGAGATGCTAGCTCCCAGCTGTTCTGGGCCCGAAACGCAATGTCTAGGTGACTCCTCATTTCCCATGGGGAGGAGGGTCAAGCTGCACGCAACCCGTAAAGAAGAGACCCAAGCACATACTCTAGCGCTCAGATCGTAGGAGCCCCGAGAGACACCGTTACGCAGCTCGGTCTGTCTGATGTGCGGGGGTGTACTGAGGGTTAGTACAAGGAGTGTCAAGATTCCACCTTGACACAGTGGGGCAGAACATGACATGAACCATGCCACCAACATCCAGGGCCTGTGGAAATCAGCGTGACGACTGAGGATTACTACTGACCATGTTTGCAATGCAGCATCCTGTCGTGTTAGCCATGAGGACAAACAAATGAGCATCAACCGCTGACCATGTTCGCAACGCGGGATTTGTATCAATTTTTTGACTGAAACCCTCGGGGGCGTTGGCCCATGACGGGAGGAGAGCCCTTGGGCGTTGTATCCAGGCCGTTCTTGGGGGTCCCTCAGGGTGTGAAGGATGACGGGGGCCCGAATGAAGGGAAACACGAAGCTTGGCAGGTGGATGGAACTTTCCTAATTCGAATATGGAACTCCAAGTCCTAGACCAGAGTACCCTGAGCACATCAGCAGACCACTGGAAAGGGTCAGAGGGCTCAGTATGAGAGCGGCCAAAAGATGGTGGATCCCCGGGAAAAAGAGGGGGCGTAATGCCAAACACTCTGGGAACCGGGAGATCGTGGGATCTCCAAAGAGATGGGGCTGGACCTGACATCTAGGTGTTCAGGCGGTCCTATGTATCCCATAAGGATGGGAATCAAGCCATACGTAGTTTTGAAAAGCGTCTTCTAATTCCATTGGACATATAAGGGAAAAATCTTGAGGACATGGTGCGTGTGGTGCAGCTATTGCAAACCCGACGTGAATGAGGACATAATCTCATACCACGCTACGCGATCCTGTGGTCAAGGTCCCGAAGGCGAGACAGACGTGATATCGGACCTCAAGCTGGAACCAAAGACGAAAGGTTTGGGTGTTCCTACATATCCCATTAGGATGGGAATCAAGCGAGACTTAGTTATTGAAATATAGTTTAACGTCATGTTGGACAAAATATGGATCTTAGTTTTAGGTCTTAGAGCTCGGACCGAGGTGAAAGGGCGGAGTTTGGTAACTCCTGGGGCTGGACCCAAGACGAAATGTCTGGGCGTTCCTATGTATCTCATTAGGATGAGAATCAAGCCACATGTAGTTCTTGAAATACAGTTTATCATCATGTTGGATGAAATATGGATCTTAGTTTTAGGTCTTAGAGCTCGGACCGAGGTGATCTTAGTTTTAGGTCTTAGAGCTCGGACCATGGTGCAGTTTAGGGTCGTGCTGGACCATGCATTTTAAGATCATGCTGGACCATACAGTTTAAGGTCATGCTGGACCCTGCAGTTTAAGGTCGTGCTGGACCATACAGTTTAAGGTCATGCTGGACCATATATTTTAAGGTCATGCTGGACCATGCGGTTTAAGGTCATGCTGGACCCTGCAGTTTAAGGTTATGCTGGACCATACAGTTTAAGGTCATGCTGGACCATACAGTTTAAGGTCATGCTGGACCATAGAGCCTAGCCAAAGTACTTCTTGAGGAACTTGGCGTTGGTGGGAGGAGTGATGCGCTCACCATCCATGGTTACCAGGGAATAAGCGCCATTGGGATAGACCTTGTAGACAATAAAAGGCCCATCCCACTTGGGCTCCAAGTTGGGCGGCTTCTTGCTGGGAATCATTGGTGCTCTGGGAGCCAGCACCATGTCACCTTACAGGAAGGAGCGGAGGCGAAACTTCTTATCGAAAGCTCGAGCCATCCTGCTCTGATGCCTCTCCAAGTTGTGGAAAGCGTGAAGCCTACTTCCATCCAGCACTTCCAACTCTGCTAGACGGATCTCGAAAGCTCTATCCGGTGCTTGCTGGTCGTAGAACGCCGTGCGCAATGAGGGCAGCTAGACCTCGATGGGTAGGACGACCTTAGCTCCGTAAACTAGTGAATACAGAGTCACCTGGGTGGAATTGTGAGTCATCATCCTATAAGCCCAGATGGTATTAGGGAGCTTTTCCGGCCAACTTTTCTTGTTCTGACCCACCATTTTCTACAAGATGTTAGAGAGGGTTTTGTTAAACGCCTTAATCTATCCATTTGCCTGCGCATGATAGTGGGAGGTGTGGTTAGAGAGAATGTTGTACTTGGCGTACAATCTTTTCAGCTCGGCCACTCGGAAGTTGGTTCTGTTATCCATGAGGATCACGTGAGGTATTCCAAATCGGTGGATGATATTGGAGCTCACGAAGTCGGTGATAGAACTATCCTTGACTTCCCTGAGCGGGGCTTCCTCTTCCCACATTGAGAAGAAATCCGTAGTGGTCAAGATGAACCGGCATTGACGGGCCGTCGCCGGCGGGTAAGGCCCTACGACATCCAACCCCCATACTACAAAGTGGCAAGAATACTTAGTGGTATGGAGAGGCTCCGGTGGCCGATTCACAAAGTTAGCATGAACTTGGAATGCATGACACCTCTTGGCGTACTCGATGCAGTCGTGGATCATGGAGGGCCAGAAGTATCCCAACCACCGAATCTGGTGGGACAACTTCGACCCGGCCTGGTGGGCGCCACAGGAACCAGCGTGCACTTCCCGCATGACCTGTGGGATCTCAACTCCTTGAAGACAATGGAGGAGAACACCATCAAACCCACGCCTGTAAAGAAGCTTCCCACGGATGGGACCGGTTTGAAGGGTTAACTGCGGCGCACGACGCCGGATTCGTTCTCGCTCCACTCGATCCATCAGAAGATGGTCATGCTGGAGATATTCAACCAGAGGCATCCTACAGTCAAGAAATATCCTGATCACCACGCTTGGAACCCCGAGGGGTCCTGATGTAGGGGCACCAACGGTGAGATGGTTCACTCACGGGCCACGATCGTCCTCTGGGATATCAGGAGAAGGGATAACAGGAGCTATGACTCTCCGGTGCGCCACATGGATGATTAGATCATCCTATCTGGGCTCCACGAGTGATGCGGCCAGGCTATCCAAAGCATCTGCTCGACTGTTCTGTGACCGGGGAACGTGAACGACATCTGGTCGGGAGGGGAACTTAGCCATTAGATGGAGGGTGCACTCCAGCAGCGGCATGAGTTCCAGTTTCCTGACAGCATAGTCACCGTTAACCTGCTTGATGACTAGCTCAGAGTCCCCTTTCACACACAGACGGGGCATGCTAACCTCCAAAGCCAAATCGAGGCTAGTGATGAGGGCATGATATTCTGCCTCATTGTTGGTGCAGCCTTCTGACAACAAGAAAGAAAATGGTAGAACGACTTGCTCTGGGGTGATGAAAACGATACCCAGGCCCACTATATTAAGCCTAGGATCGTTGATCCTTCTATCGGTAGGGCTTTGGGAGGTGCCGTCAAAGTGAATCTGCCAGTATGGGGTGGCGTGATCAACTGAGAGGATTGCCTCATCAGGAAAGCCAGAATCCAGTTGCTGGTCCGCAGAGGTGGGGTGGGAGGAAAAGAAGTCTTCCAACGCCTGCCCTTTGACGACATTCTGAGCTATGAACCTAATGTCGAACTACTGGAGGATCACCACCCAGCGTGCCAATCGGCCGGTCAACATAGGCCGAATCAGGATGTGTTTCAACGGGTCTACCCGAGAGACCAACTGTACCTCATGGTGCTGCAAGTAGTGCCGTAATTTCTGTACGGCGAATACGAGCGCCAGACAACTCTTCTCAATAGTAGAATATCTAATCTCCGCATCGAGGAGCCTGCGGCTGAGGTAGTAGAGGCTATTCTCTATTCCCTCGTTGTTCTTCTGGGCGAGAAGGGTGCCGAGGGATTGCTCCAAGGCAGTCACGTAGAGGACCTGCGGCCTTCCAGGAACGAGTGGCATCAGGACCAGAGGTTGAAGTAGACACTGCTTGATCTCCTCAAAAGCGGTCTGACACTCTTCGTCCCACCCGTAGGCGGCGCCTTTCTTCATGAGCCGGGAGAAGGGCTTGCACTTGCCGGCCAGATTCGCAATGAATCGGCGTATGTAGGCTAAGTGGCCTTGGAGGCCTCGAAGCTCCTAAATATTACCCGGGGGAGGCATCTGACTGATGGCCTTGATCTTCTCGGGGTTGATCTCGATACTTCGATATCTCACAATGAAGCCAAGAAACTTTCCGGAGGTGACCCCAAATGCACACTTCAACGGTTTCATCTTCAAGTGGCGAGAACGGAGGAAACCGAACACTTTCTCTAGGTCTTTGAGATGGTCCCAACATTGACGAGATTTAACCACCAGGTCATCGACTTAGCATTCCACCAGTGTCCCGAGGATCGGCTTGAATATGCAGTGCATAGCCCGTTGATAAGTGGAACCAGCATTCTTCAAGCCGAAGGGCATAACCCGGTAGCAGAAGGTACCCTGGGGGGCCCTGAAGGCAGTGACATCTTCATCCTCGGGGGCCATCCGGATCTGGTTGTACCCAGAGTACCCATCCATGAAGGAGAGGGCTTGGAACCCGGCCATCACATCGATCAACAACTATGTCACTGGAAGGGGAAAGTCATCCTTCAGACAGTGGTGATTAAGATCGCGGAAGTTGATGCAGACCCTGATCTGCCTGTTCTTCTTCCTGACGGGCACAATGTTGGCTAGCCACTTGGGATACTAGACTTCCTTGACGAATTTGGCCTTAATGAGCTTATCAACTTCGGCAGCAACCATGGTACCATAAAAAGGGTGCATTTTTTTGGATCTGATTGAACCCGCAATGGTTTGCTGGGAGGCCAAGGCGGTGGACGGCTACCTGGGGATCTAGTCCTGGCATCTCGTCATAACTCCAGGTAAACACATCACGGTGCTGTCTGAGGAAGTCTGTGTACTGTTTTCGTTCCTCGGGAGGCTTAGCGGCGCTGACCCATGTGGGTCTCGGGTCCGCCTCACTGCCGAGGTCCACCTGTACTAGCTCATCGACCGTGGTGGAGACGCCCTCCTCAAAGGCGGGAGGATCATATTCCATGTCTTCTTCTCTTCTTGAGGAAGGATCGTCCACGGGGGGAGATGTTTCGGGGCTGCTCGACCCTGATGGGGAGCTGGCACTGGCTTGGGCGGCGGAGGTCGTCCCAACGGGAGACTCATGCACCGCGGAGACCATGGCGACGAAGGCGGTCGATCCAATCCCATACGGCCTTTGGACCAAGGGGCCACACTTTACGACATCAAAGCAGTGGTGACACGTTGGCTTGAGCCGGTCGATTCCAGCTCAGCGAAACAGACACGTATGACGTACCACTGTTGCCATGAGCCCAACGCCCCGATATCGCACAGGGGTAGGAGGCTCGGGGATCACCTAAGCCTGGTTGGTGTAAGAGTACGAGGTGATGTCCCGCCGTCGCTTAGACCCGGAAATATGCCTTCCTCTGGTACTCGAGACAACAAATCACTCTCCCATATCGAGAGTCATAGATTCCAACTGATGGATTGGGAAGACATATGCATCATCCAGACCAGCCCAGGGATCACTTGCGACAAAGGCTGGCTCAACCTCACCTGCCAGGATTTTCTTGTCCTTGCTCTTGTAATAGTCAGCATCCAGGTAACGGGCTTCACAAGAGGAAAACGGAGACGTATCTCCTTGGAGCACACCCACTTGACCCTTAAGGGAGTATTTGAGGCACTGGTGGTACGATGAGGGAAGTGTCGTGTGCAGATGGAGCCACGACCTGCCCATCAATGCGTTGTAGGCAGTGTCCTGAGAGACAACCATGAATTCAGTATTGGAAACTAAGCCACTGAACTGGGTCTTCAGATGAATCTTGCCGAGTGGAGTTTCTCGATCCTGTAATACCCCTGGATTCTGAGGTCGGAGGGAGTTAAATCATCCTTGGACAACCCCAGTTTTCGTAGTGTCCGAGTTGGGATCAAGTTAATCCCAGAACCCGTGTCGACAAGACAGCGACGGACTTCCATGCCATTGAACTAGCTGGTAATGTACAATGGGCGGATGTTCCCCTATATGGGAAGGTCTTCATCTTCACCGGAAAATGAGATAACCGCCTGACATTCGGCGTCCCCGATCACCTCGGTGTGGAAGGCTTCTGCGGCCGCTACCTCCGTTTCGAACTGGAGGGGGCTCCTTAGAGCCTCGGCGAGCGCCTCAAGCATTTCAGACGACAGGGGATGGGCCTCAAGGATGGAAAGCCTTGCCGGAATACCAGCCAGATGCTTCCGGACATCATACTTTCACGCCAAACGCGAGCTTCTGCTTACAAGAGGTCGCTCTGCGATTGGGGGCATGACGAGTCCTGCTGGCGGGACCGGCGACTGACTGGTACTAGGCGTGTCCCGCTGTGCACTAGCTGAAGCCTGGGAGGTGACTATCATGCCATGACTGGAAGGCCGTAGTCGGCCAGTGGCAGTGCTGGGCTGGTCGCGACACGGGCAAGGCAGTTCCACCCTATCCAGTAACACAAACGGTGGTGGAAGGGAACCCATTTTCACTGGGTGAGGGAGCCACGAGTGCTTCTCTCTATATCAGGCCTGCTGCCTGGTCTCGGTAGCATGCACGGCCTGACTGGAGGTGACGACTTCCATGCCCCGGAGATTCATGTAGCCACGGCTCCATCGGCGTTGGCGACGGCTGGGAACATTGGGGAGATTCACCTGGCACTCCTCATCGTCAGGAGCCAAAAAGGGATTTACCAACTCTACGTTGTTAACTGAAGCGTACCCCGGGCTGTCCGGGAGGTCCGCCTGGCGCTCCTCATCGTCAGGAGCCAAAAGGGATTTACTAACTCTATGGTGTTAACCAAAGCATACCCCAGGATGTCCGGGAGGTCCGCCTGGCGCTCCTCATCGTCGGGAGCCAAAAAGGGATTTACTAACTCTACGGTGTTAACCGAAGCGTACCCCAGGATGTCCGGGAGGTCCGCCTGGCGCTCCTCATCATCGGGAGCCAGAAAGGGATTTACCAACTCTACGGTGTTAACCGAAGCGTACCCCGAGCTCTCACTCGAGGAATCATCCACTACCAGACGGGGTCTCAGAGGGATCCCCATCTCCGGGGGCATGAAATCGCCAAGCGTGCGAGAAGATGACGGCAATGGAAGGGCGCGTTCTTTCTTCTTGCGTCACCGCCTGCTCTTCTGGGAAGAAGTAGGCTGGGACGATGAGGCCAAAGCGGCGCTCACAGACTCTGAGGGCTCTGGCTGACTCAGGCAGGCACGAATAATGCCATGGGCACGGGTGACCGTCCTGCGGGCCATCCAGTCATTATACTTCCGAGACCCACGGTCGGAAACCTATTCCCACCCATCCCCGTCGTCCTTGCTTCCATATGATCCCACGAAGACACCTGCCACCTGTGCCGGGGATGGGCCCAACCTGACTATGTTGTTGTCAATATGGTCTTGGAGCCAGTCCTTGAACACATAGCACTACCGGATGGTGTGCCCCAGGATCCGGTGGTAAGGGCAGTAGTTGGGGTGATCAGTGAGACACACCTCTTCTGGCTTCCGGCACTCAGGTAGCCGCACGATCCTCTGCTCCAAGGAGCTACAGAAATAACCGGGGATCTGGGCCTCGCCAAACGAGTAATCCCGATTCCTTCTGTCTGGAAAGGGGACTCTTGGGGGCTGACCATGAACAGAGGTCAGAGGAGTAGGCCGAGGAGGCAGAGTCGGATTACCTCGCCTAGGTGGTGGCGGTGCGTTACGCGGAGGCGCCTACTGATTCTGAGGCAGTCGCTGCTGGGCTGGAGACTGTGCCCATGGGGGTGGACCCCTACGAGCCTACTGAGCTGGCCTCACTGGCAGCAACTCTAGCTGTCTGGGGGCCTTGATCTGGGCCACAGCAGCGGGCTCAGCTCTGGCAGCTCTTCTTGCAGAGATTACAGGAGGTAGTAGGCATGCCTAACTGGCCTGTTGTAGGGCTTCTTCGAGGCACTGAGCCTTGTCCGAGAAGTCCCAGAACCCTCCAGGGCAATTCTGTGTGATCAAGGAAGGAACCAACTCTGCCCTGACGTTCACTACACACATCGTCAGTAATTTCTCTTGAGTTAGCAGCATGTCAAGGGAGTACGTGAGCCCCTTCCTCCGGGTGACGAAGACCGTAACTCACTCATCGGGCCTTTGCTTTCACCTAAAGAGGTCTGTAATGTTCGTCTTCTGGCGAAGGTCCTTCTAGCTAGTCACCGATCCAATAGGGAGCTGGCTGTACCAGATGAATGCTGGTCCTTCTAGTGTCTGAACGAAGCACCGGAGCTTGGCAGCCTCCTACTGTTCCGGAGTCCCTAACATAGGCCCGCACCTTGAGTTGAAGTGGGCCAAGTGTTGAGGCAGGTCTCTGGTCCTATTAAAGGGGGAAAAAGTGGGGTTCCCGAATCCTGGCGAGGCCAGCATGTCATCCACCCATGCTGGGTACGGCTTGCCATCTGGCGGGATTGCCACCTGCCGAGTTTCCAGGGCCTCCAACCGAGAGATGAGTACTTCCATCAGATCATCAGGGTGCGGATTCCTGTCCTGACGGGGATCTCTAATCACAAGCGCATTTCCAGGCTCTTCGATACGGTAGTCACGCTCAATAGCTCGCGGGGCAGCTGGCGGAGCGACTCTCGGAGCGGCGGGAGGAAACCGAGCAGGGTCCCTCAGGTTGTTTCGCCGCTCGGGAGGGTTCGACGAAACATATCGCGCCCTCCTGCCATGGGTTCCAACGTCCCCCCTGTCAGCGAACACGACACGGTCACGGTTGCTCGGGGGAATCTCAGCAAGGGATAGATGGTCTTTCCCCTACTGTCCTGGTCTAGGAGCACCATAGTCAGGCTGCCACACTGCAATGCGTTCGGCCAAGAGCTCATCAACCAGACTCTTTTGCTCAGCTAGCTGCTGGCGCAGCGCGGCCTTCTCGGGATCTTCCTCTGCCTTCTGCACTGAGGCAGATGGGTTGGTGAGTTTGACAGACCCAACGAGCTCTTTACCCTTGCCGATGTTTCGTCCTAGTGTCAGTGCCTCCGTGGGTACATGAAGACCTAGGAGGCTCCTCTGTTGGCGAGTAATCCTCCCAGATGGGTCCAGTAGTGGCCTTTCCTCGGGGGGTGAGTCCCCGTCAAGGGGATCCACAATGTTTCCCTCATCGGAAAGGTCATCCATGTTGACCGCGACTGCCCTTGGCGACGTTCCCTCAATGTTGCCCAGCGGATCGGGCTGTCGGCGGATCGAATAGAATAGGAGAGCAGCGTACGTACTGCCCCCATCCGCGGATGTGCACGTGGGGGCTGGCTTCCTCGATAACTCTATGGAGTACTTGAAAACTCTGAACGCATTGTTGCTGGAAGGCCTCGTGGTGGTCCAGCAAATCGGGGTACCGGACCGCGGGGAGTGTTGCTAGGTCGACCCGGCGGAACTGCTCACCGATCTCCTCGAGATGCGCTTGGCTCCCGGGATAAGGTGCTAGCTGATGGCAGAGGCGGGAGTGAGTCACCCGGAGAATCTGGCGGAAGCATTCAAACTCTCCCGGGGTGAGTGACTCCAGCATATCAAAATCTGATTCTGCGACCGACCAAAACTTCTCAGGGAAGTGGCCCGCTGCAAGAACAGTCCAGAAGCTCCATGGCTCCGGTTCGGGGTCCGGAACCTGTCGACCCTGCTCGTCCACCGAGGAAAATCGGGGAATTGGCAATGGCGCCGAGGCAGGCCGCCAGGGTAGTGGGCTGGCCGGCGGGGAATACAGCGAACAGGCCAATTGGCCGCCGAGCCCTGGGTCATCCTCCCGAGGTTGCAGTGCCCTGGATGCCACATTGCGATAGGATGGGCCGGTGAACGGGCCTCCTGTCACAGCATCGGTGCCCACCAAGGGTGTATCGCCTCGCGATTCTTCAGTCGGTCCCCAGAAAAGCTCCTCACCCTCCCTAGTAGGGGCGGGAGGTTCTTCCGCAGAGGCCAGTGGAAATTTCGGGCTTGACCCTCGGCAGTACGCCAAGTCCTTGTCCTCCTGGATATACCTTCGAAGGCAAGAGGGGATCATAAGGACCTCGCATTCGGGGAGTACGAGACTGACGTTTTGCGTCCCCATCCCTATCCTCGAATCGAAGGGTTGGGGGGAAGGTTCCATCATCGAGTCGTACTCTACCTCAGAATCCGAGAAATGGAGTGGTCTAATTTCTGTCAGGACTCCCCTGACATTTCTCCTACGACGAAGACGCCCAGCCTTCCTGCCCTTGGGTAGCTCCTCAGGGTAGGGACGATTTCCGTCATAGGGTCCCCCGTCCGCAATGGAGCTGGGGCAGAGGGGACCGAGGGCCGGGGTGCGAGAAGCACCGGGACAGATGTCAAAAGGGACATGGGGAGGACCTCCATGTGAGTGGGTGACTAGATACACAACAGCTCCATGCTCGCAGCCAACAGTAGGGGGAGTGACCTCATACCCCATGCAGTGGGCGCTGGAAGGAGTCATACCCATAGCATAGCCGTCGCGATGAAGCTTTCGGCTTTCCAGATTGGAAGCACGGAATGAGACTTCATGGTGAGGGGCACTACCGCAGATTGGTCCACAGTGGCCATCGCCAGTGCCCACGACCGGGAGACTCGACCCAACTTACCTGTAGGGTGGTCGGGGTTTCGATCCCAATCGGGCACGTAGTTGCCCCTGCTCAACGTGTGCGGGGGTCTAGTAACGGGAGTCAGTAGTGGCTCGGGCTACAGTGGTTGCTGATGTCGATGCCCCAGGACGAGCATTCTCTCCCGCTCGCGCCCGACGCTGGCGTTGAGTCAGATGGGCCGAAACCGGCGGTGCGGGCATGAAGATTGCCTGCTCCTCGGCTCGGGGAGTCGGGCGGCGGCGTCGACGCAGCCTGGCTGGGGTTCTTTCCATTGACCCCTGGGATGGATCGCCGATCGGGTGGACCCGGACATCCCCCACCTCATTGGCGTAGGGGAGGGATGTGTCAAGGCGCTCCGGGGATAGACTCCCGAAGCGGTTGAATGTCGGCGTGGGGAGCGGCGGCTCCCTGCGCGGCCCTCGAGGGCGGTGATGGTGGTGAGGCGCAGCCGCCTCTAGATCCAAATGGGCCATACCCCTGGTGGGGATGACCCCTCCCTCATCATACCTATGAACCATGTCATTGATCACCCTCCACTGGATGGATTCTGATGGGGAGAGGGGGTGCAGGCGCCCGAATGCTACGGCGGTTGAAGTCATAGCGGCCGTGAAATGGGCGGGACCGCGCGAGGTAGCCACGTCGGTACTGCCCCTGCCCCTGCGCCAGTGGGCAGGTGTCGATCGAGCTCCGAATGCAGTGATCTGATTCCAGGATGCAGGGAAATGAAACCATTAACATCAACAGGAAAAGAGATCAACGACCAAGGCCCATCATCATTCCGTCTTCCATGGTCAGCGAGAGGGATCCATGCTGGCTGAGTCGCAGAACGGAGTAGTCAACGCCCTGACGGCCTCGACCCCTGGTGGGTTCCCGTCCCGGTGAGGGTTACCCGGACCTGGTGACATGCTATTCTTCCGACGCCCTGACGACTACCATTCCCCGTGTTGAGGAGAAGAGATTCACGTCGGGTTCACCATTTTTGTGGAGCCGACGCCCCAACGGCTACCATTCCCCATGTTGAGGAGAAGAGTTTCACGTCGGGTTCACCATTTTTGTGGAGACGATGCCCCAACGGCTACCATTCCTCGTGTTGAGGAGAAGAGCTTCACGTTGGGTTCACCATTTTTGTTTCCGACGCTTTCGCCGGGGCGCCGCGCGTTCGTCTGTGGGGAGGATGTGCTGCTTGTGGCCCCGCATTCCCGCTTTCCAAAGGCGGGTGGGATCCGTTCCTTGTTCAGGGACGTCTGCTCCTTGATCGAAACCGGGATGATGGGATGTCGGTTCTTCCTTCCGTGGATTCCTCCTCGGAGCTCATCACCCAGTCCGGGTCTCCCTCATAGATTTAAGATGGGTTCGTGAAGCTCATTCCTGGTGCCATATCTACATGGACACCGGTTAATTACGCTACTTTCGTCAAGACGCTCCAAGGGGTCTTGTCAGGGCAGCAACCTTTGGTGAGGAGAATGATCACGTTAGGGCGTCGTCGGCATGTCTGTTTTTAGTCCCTCATCACAGGGCTTCTCGAGGGCATGGAAGCCCGAGGCATCCCACATCGAACGCGGGGAATGTGTAACATCTGAGGTTTTCCTCAGCTTCCCATGTTTGACACGGGGTATGCCGCGAGTTTAACGTCTTGCGTAGACGGATCAGATTGAAGGGCCCCTGGGGGGAACACCGATGTTGGGGCCAACACGTGGGCGGCTTCCCGGATGCTACGGAGTGGAATGGGGTGGCATGATCCCCACCGGGATGTGGCGGCCCGGGTAAGGATCATGATGGATGGTGGAGTGAGGAATGGGGCCTACGCTCTGGTGTGGCCCAAGAGGAGGAGTACAGTTTAACGTCATGCAGGACGAGGGCATACAGTTTAACGTCATGCGAGACGATGGCATACACTTTAACATCATGCGGGACGATGACATACAGTTTAACGTCATGCGGGATGATGACATGCGGGGCTTACGCTCTGAGGCGGCCCATGGTGGGTAGGGGGGATTACACTCTGGGGAAGCCCATGGAGGGTATGGGGCTTACACTCTGGGGCCACCCATAGTGGGTAGTGAACCGACATGAAGAGGTCGGAACAACTGGGTGGTGGGCTTGAACCTCGTGGAGGCTTCCTACGTACCATGCGTTAGCACAGATCAATGTCCACGTAGTTCGCTGGGATGGGGCTTACGCTCTGGGGCGGCCCATAGTGGATGTCATGGTCGATGTGTGCACTAAGCCCACGTGAGTCATGCACGGTGTAGGAAACAAGAGGCAGTAGGGACCAGACGATCACGTCGCGAAGGGTGCGTCTGTGAGAAGCGGAATGGGGCTTACGCGTTGAGCGGCCCAAAGAGGAAATAGGGGCTTACGCGTGGTTAGAGGCCCTTGGTAGCGGGGCTTACTTTAAGGTGGATGCCCATGGTGCGGCAAAGCACAGTGGGAAAAGGACTCCACTGGCCTTGGCAGGGGGAAGTACGGAGATGCACGGGTGCAGTCATCCGAAAGAAAGGTTAGGGGCTTACGCTCTGAGGCAGCCCTTCCCCTGCAGAAAAATGCCGCTCCAACAAGGATTATCTCATTCCATGTGAGGAAGAGTCCATTACCGTGGAGACGAGTGGCGTAAAAAATGTCAGAGCTGGGGGGACCCTGCGTGCGAAGCATGGGGTCGGACCACAGTTTAACGTCTTGTGTCAAGGACGAGGTGCTTAGCAGTTTAACGTCCTATAGCTTGGACGAGATGGGTTTGCTCCACACCACTAGGGATTACATTCCCAATGCCCTCTACCCCTTGTGTAAGGGAAGGAATCGGCAAGGCCGTAGTGAAGGGGGGCCGCAGGGCAAACCACCGGGGGGTCCACGTTAGCGTGGCTATGCGAAGAAGCAATGGCCGTTAGAGTGCTTATGTGGAGAAGCATAAGGCAAAGCAATGCAATGGGAAACATGGACCAGGGGACCTTGAGGTTACTTCGTACGAACCTGGAAGGCCGTACGGGAAAGAAACGCATGGCGCGCATGCCCGGTAAGGGAGACATCAGGTGCTGGTGCAGGGGGCAGCCAAGGGGCGTCAAGGTGAGATGTCCCAGGATTTGCGCGCAAAAAGGAAGGTTTGCACGCAAAACACCAGGACGACGCGAAATTTGAGAAAATGGAATTGCGCGCGAAGAGGGAATTATGCGCAGGGTTTTGCGCGCAAGGCAGGGTATTGCGCGCACAGGATGCGAATTGCGCGCAAGGCTGGAACTCGAGAGAGGGGGCAAATTCACTGAAGCCGGTGGAGTTGCGCGCAAAGGAGAACTTCGGGGCAAGGTTGCGTGAAATGAGGGGTTACCTGGATAGAATCTTTCGTGCGGGGAGAGCCGAATTGCGTGCACGAGAGTCGCTTCGGATTGCTCAACCCCCAAACCGTTCGGGGTCACCTTATATTTATAGGTGACCTCGGGCGCGGAATCCAGGCGGCGTGCGAAAGTTTCCACGTCGGGAACCACTTGCGCGCAATATCAGGCCATGGAGAACCGGGGCACGCAATTTTTGCGCACCTCACTGACACAATTCCGCGCATCCCAGGAGGACTTCGCGCACATAACATTTTTTCGCCCGGATCCTCCTTTATTTTGTGCCCCACTTCCTGGGCCTCCGGTTCGGGCCTCTGATTCCTAATATGACTTCGCTTCATCATTTCGAAACTTCCTCCAAGAGTTACGAACCTTTTTTCGGCATCAACAATACATAAACCCAACATCATAACAATATATTTGGAAGATTTTGATGGTTGATTTTCTCATAGGAATGGATAAAATTTTGGTATATGCATAACACCATCATTGTATCAATAGATTTGGTATACTTGGATGGATAAGATGACTCAATGTGATGAGGATCACAAATAATGAATTTGGAATTAGGATTCAAATGTTCAAGAGGGTTCGAGCACCCTAAATCCATATCATTTACATATCAAATGGAAATATGAATTGATATTTCCAAATAATGCTCTATTGTTTTCATAGGTTGAGGGACCTAGTGAGAATAACATAAATTTTCCTGAGATTTTATAATATACCCTGTAATATTTTGTGTTTTTTTATTAATCCTAACTTTTTCCTAATCCCCATATTTGAGAGAATTAGCTGGTTGGAACTTATTTTATCTATTTTACCTCACTTTATGAGGTTTTGAACTATTTTTTTTCATATCTTACCTTTTCAAATGCATAAATTTTCTAGGGCTATACATTGTGAATTCCTAGTTAGAAGAGTCTTTACTTTTCCCCAAGACTTTATTTTTTGGGATTTCAACTTGAAAAACTCAATGTCTCTTTCCTTATGATATTTTAGGTTAGATAAGTTAGTCCAATGTAGATGATGATTAAGACCATATATAATTGGACAAAAAACGAGTGAGACATTATATATAGAAACACAGGTGAATAAAATTTGATGTGAATATGGAGCATTATGTAATGAATGTAGTTTAACTCAAGGAATGGTGATGTAGTTTAAGGTCATAGTGCTTGGATAAAATATTTCTTAAACTATAGGCCAAATATATTTTATCACACATCACTATAGTTTATAGTGGTGTAGCTTCGAAAAACAATGGGTAAGGAAGATAATATTTTTATAAAGGGATACAAAAAACATAAATCAAATGGATATCCCTACTTATATATATTTCCTCATAAAGGGGGTGTTTAGTTTATAGTCATGAATCTTAGACTATTTTTTAATTCAATTTAGGGTCATTTAATAAGGGCTAATCAAAGGTCCAAGGGTCATACAACATATCTCTACTTTGAAAATGAGTATAATACACAACAGTGTAACATCTAGGGCATTAAATCCACTTTAATAGTGAGATTATGGGTTTTTTATGTTATAAATCAAGGAGTTTGAATATGTTTTGATAATATTGGAAATTTATTCTAGAGATGGGCACTGACCATATTTGAATGTTGGGTAATGTTGAAATAGAATCAAAGCTTATAAAGATTAGTGGACCTTTCAATTAGGATGAAGATATGCCTATAACTAGATGGATATATTGGGGAATATATATAGAACTGAATCAGGGTAATGTATACATAGCCAAACATGGGTGTCATTCTAAGATAGATTCAATCATTACCGGTAGCAATGGAAGGTTTTTTTTGGGATTCAAACATTTGTGAAATGAAGTTGGCTTATGGATAATAGGATATTCAAGGATGGTTTTGGTACCCTAAAAGTTACACCATAATGTATTGAACACATTATCGAGGAAAAAGAATATAATAAAACATTACTCAAGATTTTTCCAAAACTAGTATTTCTATCAAGAATGGATTGACTTTTTATAGGGCCATATGGTGTACCTCACAAGCTTTAAACCATTTTTTATTTATACTATTATATTTTTCCTAATTCATGAAGGTTGAGAGGTTATGGATTAGTGACATGAATTTTTCATAGAATTATTATTATGGGTTTTTATACTGAGACTTTTTATTTCAATTTCATTAGTAGATTAAGGTCTTATGTTTTAGACAATTAGAGGATAGATTTTAAAGACATCAAACATTGACCATGGTGCACATGGTTTATGGTCATGATACATGAAACAAAATGAGGTTGAAATAATACATATAAAAAGGGAAAGTTAAAACCTGATGAAAATTAAGATCCCAATACTAATATAGATTATCTCATGGGTGAGTGAACATTATTTAAGTTCATCGTGCTTGAACCCATGTAGTGAGACATGAAAACATAAATAAGGATCAAATACCAAGAGCACTTAAAACCTTTTGAATAAAGAATAATGATGTTATATATTGTGACTCAAGGTTTTTTGGATTGTAGAATATGGTACATGAAATATATACAAGGAAATAACTCTAATAAAATTTAAATGGATAGTTCTTCTATGACTATGCAACAACATATAGAGATTAGAGGACCTTCTCTTTAGGGAAAAGTCTGAATCTAATTGGAAAGACATATTGAGGGTGTGTATGTAGAGGTATATTGAGGTAATGTATGAAAATACAAATAAATGTTTCCCTTGAATTCTAATGCACTAATTATCGATATCCATGGAATATTTATGGAAATACGAGACACCGAAGGGGTGAATTGTTATTTATGGAAAAGGGTTGTTTAGTAAAGGTTGTGTAGGCATTCTAAACTCGATTTTTCCATTTTTTGGGATGTCATAATTTGACAAAAAAAAGATTGTGGTTATGTACATAATATTTTATGGACATCACTATGTATCTTGAAGTATTGATAACAAATCCACATGTAGTTCTTATATGCTGTATATACCCTAAACTGATTTGGATCAAGTGTTAGGGAATTGAATTTAATATTTTGGTGTGAGATTAGACAAATAAGGAACACCATAGTTATATCCATGGCGATTTTTTGAGTAATGATCAATTATGAATATGGGGAACCTAAACACTTGGAACAAAAAGAAAAAATAACAATATTATCCACAAACAGGGTTTTATATGTCATTTTTTCCTATATGGATCAAAATATCATATAGGATGAATGATTTGAATGGAAAAAATTACTTTGAGTAGTTTAAGGCTATAAAGATTAGACCATATGTCATGCAGTTTAACATCATGTGATAAGGATATGGATACTCTATAGTCTAATTTTGTGGGATGAGGACCATATGTCATGTAGTTTAATTTCATGTGAAAGTAACTCAAATGTTTTCTATTTTGTGGTCATGTAATGTGGAATATATGTCATGTAGTTTAATATCATGTTAAATGGGACAGATGTTCTATATTTTGAATTTGTGTGATGAGGACCATATGTGGTTTAGTTTAACATAATATGAAAAGGACTCAAATGTTATTTAGTTTATGGTCATGTTATGGGGACTATATGTTGTACAGTTTAACATCATGCGATAAGGACACAAACAATAATATATAAATGCGGTGACATTTTCTCTTAGTATATGATTATGGACCTATAATGACATACTATAATCTATTATCTTGGCTATTTAATTCAGTAATCACAAAAAATTCTTCTAGTCACTAAATAAGGAATGATATCACTAAACAAATTCACGTCGGGTTGAGGTTTGAGAATAATTTTCAACTTGGAATATGATTGATGATCCAGTTGTCACTATTTATCCCATGATGGTAGGACTAAAGCCACATTTAGTTCTTATATTTACGAAATATTTCTGACTCATACACATGGGAGTGTCATTTTCCATCATTGTTTAGATGAACCATGATGTTGGGGTTGACCTGTGTTTCAGTATCATCAAATATTTGATGAAAGAAAGTAGATATACCTATATATATTTCTCTCTTATATAGGGAGTATTTTTGTTGAAATAATTAATTTATCATTCTAGAATATAGGGTCCCTGAATCACTATATATATTTTATTAATAGGAATCAAGATATATATAGTTCTTGAATGGAGAAATATTTAACATAGACCCATGGATAAATAACTCTATGCTAAAGGATTATATATAGATCTAGATCATATGAATAAAAGGGGGGATTTTAGTTGATAGAATTTAGGTATAAGACTAGGATATAGGATCTATACATCATTATGTATCTTTAAATAATAGTAATAAATCCATACATAGTTCTTGGAAGGGATCATTTTATTTGAAGGTTGATTAATGTATCAAATAGATCTTACATGATTTTGTCTCTTGTATAAGGGAAATGGTATCAATAATAAGCTAACTAAAATGGTTTTAAGAGTCTCGTATATACAATCTTATGTCATATAGATTAATTACATTTGACTATTATTGATATTCTCACATTTGAATATGACACATCACAATCATGATAATTAAAGTAACTCACCAAGACCTCTACGCTCATGTGATTAATTCTTAGTGTTATGAATAAGATAAAATTAGGAGATCATTAAAATCTCATGATAGTTCCGGAAAGAAGACATATGTGGATAATTTTCATATTGATTCATGAAATAAATTTTTGTATGGATTTTGTTATCATACAAGGAAAAGAGACTAGGAGTGGTGATGATTTTCAACTAGACACAAGATTGATGATACAAGAGTCACTACATATCCTATAATATTAGGAATCAAGATATATAAAATTATTAAAATATGATGTATTTTTTATTAAAATTACAATGTAATTGTTTAAATTGGGAGTCATACATGAAGGTACGTTACATTTATTTGTCTCTTGTGTAAGGGAAACAATCCATATGCAATATGATTCTATAAATAATTTAAGGTCTTTTAAGATTATACTACATGTCTTGCAGTTTGATGCCATGAAATGAGGACTAAAGTGTCATATAATTTAACTTTCTATGATAAGAACTCAAAATATGTTGTTTAATATCTTGCATTAAATAAAAAAACTATATGGGGACATTTTTTCCTTGGAGAGAACCTAGGGATGTGGAAAAATGTTTCATTTGGGTTCTTGTATATACATGTATTACAAATATATATAAGCGGTTTTGAAAGTGTTGAATATTCATGAATGTGCCTTGGATAAGATATCCATGCATCATGATATGTATAATGGGAATAAGAATCAAGCTAAATGTAGAATTTATAAGGTCCCTATGTAGGTCTAGTTCTTGCATAGATGGGGGAGGGGGGACTAGTTTTGGTGTAGGAAAATTAAATTAACAAACCATTCTCCAAGAATTCCTATATGGATTAATCCCCCATGTTTGATAAGGAGGACATAGAAAGTGGACCTCCTTGAGTATTTTATAGTCATTCATGATATAATAACATATATATAATTTTGAGATCATGTAGCCAGTATTTATTCTAAGTAGTTTAAAGTCACGAATCATAGACTAGTGTTATATAGTTTAAAGTCTTATTTATCATACTTATAAGGAACACAATTTAATATTATAATTATTAGACTAATGTTTTGTGAAGTTTTAGGTTCATAAAATAATAATTTCTACTATATAGTTTAATAATATTTTGAAGGTAAGTTTGTTATGATATTTAATGACTTTTAGTGAGTAAAAGTTCTAATAAGTTTATATTCATACATAATTAACTTTTTAAGTATAGTTTAAAGTCTAACAAATAATACTTATAGATCCAACATGAGAACTATTCAAAATAATTTATAATAAATTTTTAATTAGTGGGATGTGTGATTTTCTCCCCATCCATGGTGGAAAAGTAGTAAACTCCATTAGAATAGAACTTGTGCATGAGATAATATCCATCCTATTTTTTTCCATATATGGAGGATTATTCCTTGTTATCAATTGAGTTCTAAGGACTAGAACCAATTATCCTTAAGCAAAATAATATAGGTAGACTATCTTGTTAATGGTAAATGTTTTCTAATTTTTTCATATTTCAATATTGTGAAGTGTGTGTATCCTTTTATCAGCAAACAAATATAGTTATTTAAGCCATTTATGTGAATGATCATCTTTGGTGAGATCATTGCAGATAATAACTAAAAGATAAAGTAATAGGAAAATTATGGGGAAAACCACTTATGTACTACATACAAGTGAATATGGGGATTCTTGTGTATTGTTTTGGATTTTGGTGGGATAATCCCACAAAGAATGAATCATTTTTTAGGGTATGAAAATTTTACCTTTCCACTATTATCTGAATAATATTTGACAAGGTATTTTTGAAGTCTTTGATCAGTCTATTTTATACCGTATGTTAGTACGATGAATTCTTGGATTGGAAGTTGTGAACTTGTTATTGTATTTTAAACTCATAAGAGGAGAAATTGGTCTGATTTTATATCAATATTTAATGTAGGACACTAAATCTAGTGATGATGTCTGACTTCAAAAATTTAATGATATATTTTTTCCCAATTTTTTTGAGGGGTATAATCTCTACCCACATATAAAAGAAGTTTTTATAAATAAGGATAAACTCAAAACACCTATCTATATATGGGGAACATATACCCATAAAACAAATTCCCCTTATAAAAATTGGTTAAGAGTATTTGGTGGTGTGCAATAACTCCACGGTATGGTGGATGAATTTGGAATGTATATGGAAATCATGGAACTATTAAGTGGAAAATAGAAAGTATTTGGTAATTAATGGTATAAATAACCATGTATTTTGATTATATGAGAGAGATTATCCTCTGATTGGTGAGCACCATAAGTGCTATAATGGACTTCTTGGATTATAGTGAGGATATCCCTACCCTTGATATATTTGAGAATAAAACTACGAATAACTCATTTATAGAGGAACTTTTGGAAATTGGGATCACTATAGAGGGTGAAGTTAAATACCCTATAATAAATCTTCTTCTTATTGGCTTGCTTAAGTAGAAGGATTTGTTTACATATATAGTTCACATTTAAGTACATCAAATCATTGGTAGCATCGGTTGATGAGGATATGGGATCATCTTCATCAGGGTTAGAGTTTAATTCATTTATCTCATCTATGTTACTAATGATTAATGGGGAGAACATCCCATCACACACAATATGAGTGACTAACGTTTCTTGGTTTGGGTTTACTAGGGTGGTAGATACATTAGCCATGGCATGAGTGTGAACATTCCATGAATTTGAAAAGTGGGATATAGTAAAATAGAAGGGAATATCCACCATAATATCTTGTAAATAATCAATAAGAGGTATTAATTCCTCCTTATTGGTGGAATATTATCCATTTTTTATCACTATAATATAATTTCCTTTGATTTTGAGGTGATACACTCGTATGTCCAGCGATAAATCCAAACTAGTTATAAAGGATTTATACTCTACCTCATTATTAGGGAATCCTTCAAAAAAAATAAATTAATAGGTAAATATTTACTTGTTTAGGGAAATTTACACAATGCATAATACAACCTGATTATATTTTGGGTTCTCTATTCACATTCCTGTCAGACTTCAAGATTCTCCATTGAAGTATATCTCTAATGCTTGGGGTGTATCCTATACAGATGAGAGTTTTCCATTAAGGAGATATATATTAAACTTATCTCTCCCAAGATTCAATTTTTCCATAAGAAAATATGATATGCCCTTCCCCTTGACCATCTTCTAAACCATGAACCATATTAGAAACTATTTCAAGATGATTAACCATTGTGAAAAATGTATTTTCATCATTGGGTGTCTGAGGATACACTTAAAAAGGTCAATACGAGAGGCCAAATAAATCATTTGATGATGGAGATAGTGTCTTAGTTTTTTTACCTCAAAGGCAAATACAAAAAAAATCCTTCTTAATTTTAGAGTATTTAGTCTTGATGTACATCATGGTTTGGTTAAGATAATAATAAAAATTCTTTATACCCATGATGATATTTTGAGTCAGAATTACAATAATAGAATGATCTTGATTCACCATATATAATATAAGTAAATTTCATTCAACTGGTGGAATTAGTACTAGTGGGATGAGGATGTATTACTTGTTTTTATCAAAGTATCTCTGTATGTCCTCAACCCATTAATAACCCACCCCTTTCTTTATTAATTTGGTAAAGGGTAAGAATTTTCCAAAGAGATTGGTGGTGAAGTGCCTGATGTAGGAAAGATTACATAGTTTCCTCTTAAGTAATTTTAGTTTTTTGGTGGAGGCATATTAATAATTTCCTTGTTCATTTTAGAGTCAAATTTTATTCCATGATTATACACCACAATGTCAAGAAATATTATTTATTATACCAATAAAGAACACTTTAGGGGGTTCCTTTTTATGGATTTTTTATAATGTTCTTTGAAAATAGACTTTCTATTAGAAATAAGATCACATTTCTTTTGATATTCGACTATGTGGTTACACCATATAACTCTATGGAATTCCATATAAAGGATTTGAATATATGATTAATAACACTTTGATATGATGTCCTAAAATTCTTTAAGATGAAGGGAATAACTTTTTAAAAATATACCCCTTTAAGTGACGTAAAAGTATTGGATTCATCATTATCTGGGTTTATATGAATCTGATTGTAATTGGTGTACCCATCCATGAAAGAGAGGGATTTAAATATATCCATCACAAAAATTAGTAATTCTGTGATTGAGGATATACATCTTTATTTTGAGAAATTATTGTTGAGGTAACTAAAGTTGATAGAGACTTATATCTAACCATTTTTATTTTTTACATTTATAATGTTTTCTAACCACTTTTTATAATAAACTTCTTAAATGATGTTTTATTTGATGAGTTTTTCTAGTTTTAAATCTACTCTAAATAATTAGTTGGATTCTTTCTTCTAGTGATTGATTATATCCATAATGGTTGTTTGGAAGGATTTGGTGATGGATAGAAAACATGGTTTCCAATCCTATTATTTTATTTTTCTGCTAAGGGAATAGATACTAATTACTTTCTAGGAAGGAAATGTGATCCTCTAGCTCCTCTAACGGCATGAAACCTATAATGAGCCTGGGTCACATATCCTTCTCTATATCGATATTTACCTACTTGAGCTTATAGATGTTGGAAGAGACTCCTTCCTTAAATGACGGAGGGTGATCTATAAGGTTATCTTGCTCCTCTTCCCCATCCTCATTTTTTTGGAAAAAATATGAAGGGCATTTTTTATCCAAAAGAATATGTAGGGTTATATTTCTCTCTATTGAATGAAGAGGATAATTCATTAGGCTTTGAGAGTATAGGTGAAATTATATTATCATCAATGGAGTTTTGAATACTTTCTATTTATTATATGATATCATCAAGGGAAGTGGAAACCAAAAATCCTAAAGTTTAAAATATAGTATAAGAGAATATTTGTATTATTTTAGTATTATAGAGATATCTTTTGATTCCATTGTGTCATTTCCTACAAATGAACCATGGTCACCATCTAATATGATCCCCTTAGTCGTCACAAATATCACCATGTTGATCGGGGAAAGTGATTTCATTTGGTCATATTTTCTCTCCATATTTAGGGTTTTTACCTTCATTATATTTATGGGAAATGCATAATTCTCACTGAGTAGGCATTAGGGGCATACCAGAGAAGATCCCAGACCATTGGGAGAGACGAAATAAATATTTTCTCACATAATGAAGTGCTTGTATTATCTATAATATGAGACTAATTCAACAAATTAGAATTCACAAAATTTAATGGGGAACCATTTCCACATAGTACTCTAACCTTTCAATTGATAGGGTATTTTGACATTGATGGTATGATGAAAGTACCGCTGTATTCCTATGAAGCCAAGACCATACCAAGAAGAAATTAAATGTTATTTAATATTTAAATAAAAATGAAATTAGAGTAAAACATGAGATATCTAAACTAGGATTTTAATTTTAACCTTAAAATATGATTTTTTTCACTTTTATTATTCCCTTCAATGGTCAACTTTGAGGGATACATGTCAACTTTACCATAACCCAAGTGCCAGAGATCTAGAATACGGGTAATATTAATCCCTGATCCATTATCAATTAAGGATAAATGAATGTAAACAACATGGATCTTTCCAATAAAAATATAAGGGTATTATGTTCCCATAGAAAATGGCTTCTTGATCCTGCCATGTGAATGAGATAACCACATGGCATTACACCGGGGAAGTCTCTCCGTGATACACATAATATGAAAAAAAATTATTCCTCAAACACTAAGGGGTCCCGAAGGGTCTCAATAAGAGTTTCTATAAGCTCATTATAGAGGTTATGTTTATTAAAGATCAATTTTTTGTCTGGTATGAAAAAAATTCTTCAATATATCATATTTTTTTCACTAAGTTATAATGATTCCAAACATGGTTGCATTCCTTGTCCTAAGATTTGGAGGCCGATGCGTTCGGTGTGGAGGGATCTGGTTCCTAGATTGAACTCAGTGTCTTGTTAATCATGGGTGGGTTTTGTAAACCTGTCTTGAACAGATGTTTTCACAGATCATATAGTTGCATACTACTAAATGAAATTACAAGAAAATTATATTAGAATCAATTCTATAATTCTCAGGGTTTTTAATGTTCTTACCGAGATTGCAGAAGTTATTTACCTTAAGTTTTGGATAAATATATAGCTTTAGTGGGGTCATGTATAAGATATTGAGATCTTCCATGACCATATATTCTATGGTTCCCTCAAATTTTGTGGCATATTCCTCTAGTTCTCTACTTATGAATGAGAAAATCAGATTAATATGTATGTTATTCATCGAAGAAGAGATTTTCAAGGAGAATAAAATTAACAGAGATAAAAGGAAACTCTTCATCCAATGAGTTTTTCATTTGATTAGGTGGTTACTATTCTCCAAATTATAGGAGAAGAAAATTCAAGATATTTTGGATTGGTTTGGGTGTTAGTCAAATCTTCTCTTCCTATACTTGGTTCTTTATTAACTGATTACTCTTTACTCTAGAGGATAGAGTCAAGGTTTTGGATTCATAAGGTGTAATAGGAAATGGGGCCATAATTGGTTTTCTAAGTTGTGTGCTAAGGATATAATGAGCCTAATAAACTAGATTATGAGTTATACAGTCATAAAACTTCTATTCATGCATGGATGAGGCTTCCTTTTAGTCACCATCTTCATAAAGTTGGTTAGTGGAAACATTGGATTCCTCTACTGAAGGATTTCCTAACAAAACCTATCCAGAATAAACCATTTTATAGAGAATTTACTTTGAGATAGAGTAGTATTTAATACTATAGATTAATATTTTGGTGGAATAGGAAATAGTCAAGATGATCAATAAGGCCAAATTCATCAGGTTTCCTAGCCATAAGTATATTGGGGATGTTATTATCCATGGCTGTGATGAAATAGATAGGAAACCAGTCTTTTTGGAAAGAGTAGGTTTTAGTTATTCAGTCCTCATACCATGGGTGACCTTATTACTTTATAGGTTTTGGATGAAGGTGGTTTTACTATTTTTTATACTCTATGAGATACACTAGAAAATATGGAACTTGTAAGGGAACTATAGAACTGGTCAATATTAACTTTGGGGTGGCACTAATATTTTCATTTCAACAAACCTTTTTTTCAAAGTAGTATACATATGATGAGATTTAACTATGGTTCACCAAATGAAACACTCTATATATTGTGCCACAACTTCAAAATCTATAAATATTCCCAATTATTTCAATGATATTAACGGTGTCTAGAACACATCACTAAGATTATATATAAAAATATACAATAATTACTCATATGTTAGATGCATATTGTGTGAGTATTCTAGACCTTTCCATATGGTAATAAAGTCAAAGATTCTAATTTTCATTCTATTTTTAATTTGAGCGGTTATTAACCATTACCTTCCTTATAATAGAGTTGAATTGGTAAAGGAACTAATAATGAAGGTCTTCCCAAACCATGATGGAACTGAATAGTAAACTATTATACCAGATGAATGCTAGTCCCTCTGACATCTACACGAAGCATATATGTTTTTTATTTCCTACTAATTATGTGTTCACATCATTTGGCCACACTAGGACATGAAATGGGTCAAGTTACACTCCAAATCTACCACTCCATTAAAGTATGAGAATATTAGATTCCAAAAGTTGGATAGAGGATTAGACTCCACCCATTCAGGTTATGGTTTCCTAATGGGCTTCAGTGGGGCATGTAGAGAGGAAAAATTTCCATATTTGTTTCTAATTCTAAATGTATTATAACCCCATATTTAATCTAAAACCCAAGTAAATAGTTATTTTTTTTATTTTTTTATATCTAGACTTTAAATATAGATGAATTAAAACATTTTTTTAATATTTTTTTAACTTTTTAGATTTTATGGACAACCCATACATTGATTTGGAAGATTTTATTTCATTTCCAAAGTCATTTAATCAAATTTATTTGTTTAATTTGATTTTGATCACAACAGGAAGAAATACGATGATTAATTTAGTTGTCACTATTTGTAGGTCAAAGCTATAAAAATTTGAAAAGTTAAGAAACCATTGATCACAAGTGTTTATATTAGACAATTGATTATATGATCATTTATATCAACTATAGGTCTATGCCTCCATAAAGGTCCAAAATACTGCATGAATCGAAGAAACCATAAGTGAAGATTTGATCAACCCTACCACTCAACCAATCATTCATAACAAGAAACCACATGAACGACCATGCCATTAGATCAAACACATATTCCAAATGATAAACCATTAATTTATTTTATGTGGTTGATCTAATATTTTAAAAAATTATTATCTATAGAGATTAAAAAAATTTACCAAAATTTAAAAATAACAACAAAAAACCAATTGAACTGGTTTTCCAAACTTAGTTAGATAACCAAGAAACTATCCATTCAGCAATTAACTAATAGATGGAGAGGGTTGGGATTTTTGGAATAATTTAAATCATCTATAAGATTTGATGTTCCCAAATCCATTAATCCCAACCCTCGATGCTGGAGACATGCTGATTGTCCAATGAACATAGAGGTGTGATATCATGACATAGAATGTTAGAAAGAGGAGAAAGAACATGTAATAACTACTATAAATATGATTACCTCCCCCTTGTATAAGGATTCAACTCTTCCAACTATAGAATTCAAACATTTTCCTTTATCTTAGTCTCAATAAGGTTTAATTTATTTTTGGAGTTTTTAATTATAATTTAATTTATACTCATTGTGCTCCATATTTCCCATTTATTTCACTATGATATCTTAGGGACCAATCCCTTGAGTCAGTACTCTATGGTCATGGAGTAATGACTCAAGGTATTGGTCCCCGATGGAGATCAAATGGTTAACTCAAATATCTATCCTTCATTTCTATATTTCCATTTCACATCCTTGATACGATAATGAGTGATAGTAAATTGATAGATTATCATTATATTCTATTCCCATTAACTAATGTATGATCCCATCTATCAAAACATTTCTCCCTCCATTCTATTATTCTTCACTACAAATAATTGAAGTAGTGTGGATTGAGAGATGAACACCATATGATTAGACCTAGGTGTTGGGATAGTGGATACCCATATCAAGTGTTTTTATTTCCTCTCTATTGTATAGGTGGAAAGCTCAGTATATTGAGGTTACCCCACCTATGTGTTCAGTTTCAAAACAAAGATAATAAGGAGGTACCTATGATTGATTGTGGCTTGATTGTTTAATAAGAACACTTTTGGATATTGAAGTTCCAATTTGATCAATACTTGCTCAAAACCATTTCACCCTAACCTTTGTTTCAATTTCATAATGAAAAATAAAAAACCAAGAATCATCACTAATTTCTCTCACTATTTTAAAATTAAGAAAAAAGACACAATCACAAGTGTTAGGAAAATTATTCTACTATTACTAATTCCTTAAGAGATGATCTTGGTCGACCACACGACTTAATTCCACAAGTTTTAGAAATTCTATATGCAATGCCCATTATTTTCTTCACATCACTGGTTCTATTTTTGTGAAGTTGAGATGAGATATTCACCATTTTAACAAGATTTTAAATAATCATATTGATATCAAATTATAACTTAAAATCTAAAAAATGAAATAGATTATTTTTCTTAATGAGAAAGGGTTGATGAGATTATTTTTGTAGCCAAACAAATGTTGAATTGTATTAATATAGGTCATCATATATACCCTATTGACTAGAATGAACATATTGACTAATAACATACCATATATGAATTGATGGAAGAACTTATCCAATTCATACATGATTATTAAAGTCTAAAATTGATGAGGAGGAAGTGACACTAGATGATGGACCAAAACTATAATCCCTCTTATTTTGACCAAGAGGTTAGAGGAAAAACTTAAAAATCTGTCTCATGTATACATGTTTGGGATGTTACTTGAGGAACTCATGGGACAACATATGTTACAAACAGAACCACTTGAATGAGACGAACAAACTCTTAACTCTCTTACATTTAGTTTTTCCCTAATTCATTTTAAATCCACCTTTGATTTAATGATACAAATTCAAGATTATGTAGTATGATTTGGATAAATAAAAAATAGAGATTATGGGATTCAAATAAAACTTTATAAAAACACTAGACACTTTTAACGAATTCAGTCTAGATTCCCTACATTCACAACAAATTTCTTATCCCTGTGTTTAATTTCATTCTTATTCAATTTATTTTGATTTTTTCATCGCATTAATTTAAATATAATTCCCATTATTTTGAATTTACCATTTAGGTTTAGCCACATTTTTCCTATGATAATTATAAGGAAGTCTAATAATCCACCATTGATGGGATAACATAATTAATATTAAATCTATTTCTTGTTTTATTAACATTAATTAATTATATTTTATATTTTTATATTCATTATAATAATTTTAAGTAATTTTTCTATCAAATTTGGTTTTATAAAGTTTTATTTAAAAGATAATTTCTATATTTTAGAATTTTAATTTAAAAGAATAAACCACATTTTTGAAACCATCATATTAAAATTATCATAGGTTGAAAATTTTGGATTTTTCTAAGTAGATTGATTTTTCAATAAAAGTGAAAAAAACCATTTTTTCAAAACAATCATTTATCTTCATTAAATAAATTAATATAAAAGTTAAATTTGATATTAAATTAAAATAAGACTACTTTAATTATAAATAATCTAAATAATTACATAGTAATCATCATTATATATATTTTTTGTATAAGTTCATTTTTAGGCTTCAAGATGCGTTTTTCTAAAAAAAGTTTTTTATTCTCTTTTATGATGATTTAGGATAATTATAAAAATTTAATATTGAGAAATAGGTTACATATATGGAATATAGAGGTTAAGATTTGTTAAATAAGACCCTTCTAATTTTGGTCACTATGAATAGTAACCATAGTAAATATTTGTCACCTAAGTATGGATAGATCTAGTAATTATAGTCAAAATTAATGTGATAAGGCCTAAAAATATCACTAACACTTGTATTTTTTTATTATATACATTTGTTTTTGAAACATAAATATAAAACTTTTAAAAATGTTGAAATATTTTTCAACTTGACTTTGATAATAACCTTAATATGATTTTAAATATATAAAAAAATGTCACTCTCTTTGTTTTTACATCTTTAATACTTATGTAATGCCGACACAGTTCTTGTGAAAGTAGTATAAAAATAAAGTAAATTATTTTAAACTCAAAATGTAATATTTTTTGTCTGAGATATAGTATCCTAATAATTTTCAGATATATATAACATAAAATTGATGTGTTAAAGGTTTATATTCAAATTCCAACATTATCTTTGTGTCATTAAATTCAAAATATTTGGACTAACTAAATTGGTATATTGTGTTAAATAATTTTTTATTTAATGATTTAAGATTCCTAAAAATATTATATTTGTATTAGTGAATGTGATATGGTCTATAATATCAACCATGGTCTACTTATCTTTTTATTGTACGTTTATTTTACCTTTCTTTACCCTTAAACAATAATTTTTTTTGATAATGAGGTAATCATCAAAAAGGTTAATTGGGGTTAAAACTAGGAGATAAGGGTGAAAAATCACCTAAACCTTCCCAAATTTTATTTGATGATCGGATTTGGACTCTTACACATCATATATTCTAAATATATAAATGTTTTCCCACTTTTAAATGAATGTTTATTTATATTATTTTAATACTTCAAGTAATTCCATAAGTGCCCCTCCCCTCGCTTATAAAAGGGAACATACTATCCGCTCTTAGTAACACCTTTTAATCACTCTATGTTTGAAAATCCATACATATGTTTCTCCCCCAAATCACTTAACACTTCCTATCTAACTTATTCTCACAAAAATACCAAATATAGAAGTATTAAGGTGCAAGAAAAGGAGGTTATCTGAGGATAAGTTATAAGTCATAACCAACCTATTTGAAGTTTATTTCTTCTTATAGATCCTCCAAATACTATTTAAAATTATGAAATAATAAAATAATAATATTAAAATTATTTAAACGTTATTATTATTGTTATACATCTCTTTTTAAGCCCCTTCCAAACTATGGGAAATGAAAACATCTCTTGTGCATTTGTGTAGATTAACACCTCTACCAAGAGATGTGTTTCACTTTCTATTACCGAATCTCCTGGATATTTATAATGATGGATTTAATATATATATATATATATATATGATATTTATGACATTATTATCATTATTTAAAGATAATATATCATATATTTTCTTACCCATACATTTTTTGGAAAATGATAACGTCGTTTGGGTGATCGTGTGGATTACACCTACATGAAGTAATGCGATTCATTTATAATGTAGTAATTTGATAAATGGTTATAAAATTGTTTTTAATCTATTAAAGTCATAATTATTTCAGGATTATAATTTGGAGATTATATAACAATGAAACCTTTGACCAAATTCATCCTACTGAAGTTGTTTCGAAATTATGAACTGAACGGACCAAAAAAATCGAATATAAACTTAAATGATTAAGTAGATATATAAAACATGGTAGTAAATGAAATAAAATGGATAATGGTTGTGAAATTAACATAAAAAATGTTCTTAATCATTTAAATAACGAATATAATTTTATTATTTTGGTATAAAATAATGTACGATGCTAGATGATATTTAAGGTAAGGGAATTTATTTTAAAAATGCATTTTTAAAATTTCCCTTCCAAATAATTTAATTTAATGTCCACGTTCATTTAAATGTTTCAATAAAGTTATTATTTTTATTGAATAGTTGATAAATATAATTTTTATCATATATTACTTTCTTTACAATGGTTTAAAAAGAAATATTTTTAACTTTTTCCAGAGGGGTCACTTTTGACTCTTTTTACCAAAGTGTAAAAGAATGTATTTCTTTAACATAAATGACATAAAAGTAATTTCAAAAAATAATTAATTTTTATATATTTGAATATTAGTCAAATTTTTTCATTTTTAATATCAAATGAAATAATTTCCTCAATATTTTGAGAATTATTTTATTTTAAAGAGTTTTCAAAAGAAAAGGGCATTTCTCCTTATTTTTATACTATGAAAAGTTAAATTTTTATGGGTTTAAAATAGTTTTTCAATGGTATTATTATGAAAAAGAGAAATATTAAAATTATTTATTCATTATATGGTTCCTGATAATTATATATGGTGATGGGTGATCCCGATACAACTTTATGATGGGTGATCGTGATATAGCTTATATGACGGGTGATCCTGATATAAATTATAAGACATGTGAGCCCGATATAGCTCTCAAATTAATTGGATAATGTTCTTTGTATTTAAAGGTAAGAATTATAGGGTAAATTGGGGAGGTGTATTTTATGGATTTAATTGGGATATATTTATCTTTGGAATAAGTTAACATGAGTTGTGAATATGATGGTCTAAGTTTCCTATAAGGGTTTCTATTTTCATTTTATGATTTTTAAGAGTATTATTTGATATTTTTTTTTTAAATTTGGATATGAATTATTTTATAAACTCAAATAATTACATGTAAAAGGTAAACATTTTATAGGTTTTTTTTGATTTTTTCTGGACTAAATTATTTTTTTATACCCCTCACTGAGATTTTCATGATCATCCCATGTTTTGAAATGTTTTTCACAGGGTTAAAGGATTTTTAGGGATAAATAAGAATTAAATTTTAAATTAATGAATATTTTTTATGAAAATAAAACATGTGTAATTTTAAAAGTTTAATATTGTGAAAAAAACAGACACTGAGTGGAAGTTTCCACTTTTTAAAAAATAGGATTGTTAAGAGTTATGACCTAATTATCTAAATATATAAAACTAAAATGTATTAGGTAATTCAATAAAGTTAAGTAAAATATAAATAATCCTTATTATGTAATGTTTTAAGGGTTGGTCCGTATAGCTGTTATCAGATCATTGATAACCCATGTCTTCAAAACACTTTATTTCCTGATTTATTGCATAAAGATACACTTATTACAACCCCATAAAATCATGAGTAATATTTTATTTGGGTAATTAATAACAAATTGAAATATAAATAAATATTTGTAAAATAAAACTCCATAACATGCCCTTAAATTTCCTTGATCTTCGAAAACTACATGGGATAACTTGCGAACGTTTATTAGAAAGGGGTGAGATATAAAGCCTAGTAAGGGAATAATCAATAAATTACATGATAAAAGTAATACATGTGATTAAATCATTATGTAAATGAGACATAAAATTTATGAGAATAATATACATTAATATCAAAGCATGATACACGATTATAACATAAATGCAACATAAGAATGTGTCATCAACATAAAACATGACATTTGCATATGTCGAGGATAACTACCAAGAAAATATAACACGGTGGAAATAATCCCATCATGGATCAGGTTAACTCCCTAATACCATACATAAAAAATAATGAGAAAAAAACATTACAAAATTCATTAGAGGATGATATTTTTTCGGGCCCACCCATGAAATTTATATCATGTACATGGATAAGTGTGCCACATAGATTATAAAATATAAGTGTGTATTTAAAAACATTCCAATCCCATTATTAGGGATTGTGGGTGGAATACATGTAATTTCAAAATGAATTAATTATAGTTATATCTATTTTAATTCCTTTCAGTGGAAATGGGGATTGGTACTCACTACACAAATGTTTGGCATGAAAAGTCGTAGGATAATTTCAGCAACATAACGGGGGTACATAAATATTTATATAAGGTTTAAATAATATTAAAAGGGGAATATAATCACTTTTAAATTTTAATTAAAGTAATAGGTATGTGTGAAAACATATCCCGACATAAAATATTTTAAATCAAAAGGCATAATATAAAGAATGTTCTTCAATAAAAAAGAAGAGAGGGTCCCTTTCCTTGTGTACAAACTTCTAAAAGAATAAAATAAGTTTATTCAGACCTTGGAGGAACCTTGGGATGGATATAGATAGGCAAGGGTAGATAAACATCATGATATAAGGGTTTTTAGTGAATATGAATGGGTGGTTGGGTGGGTTTATATAGAAAAAGAGAGGGCAATTCTTTATTAATTTCTAAACATAGGTTTTGGAATCTATATGATAAATTAATCCAAACCACAATAAATACAATGGTTTATTATAATGGTTTATAAAAAATAAGATTAAATTTCATTATTTTAAATTATAAGGGCTTAAATTCTTAAAATAATACCATTGGTGATGTAAAAGTGAGTCATGTTTGTAAATAATTTAATTTTAAACCTCAAGATATAATATAGGTTTTGGAGGATTCATTAAGGGTTCATAAAATTTATCAAATAACTTAAAAAATACAATTTTATAGGGGGAAATTAATTTTGGTCATGTATACTCTTTATAGTGTTTATTAAATCATTTTTTGGATTTTATGATGTCATAATACATATCATATATTTATATCATATTTAATTTTTACCCAAAAAATTGAATGTATTACAAAATTATGAAAAATTAATCATTGGATAATTATTATGTTATGATCTTAAAAATATTATTGATTTTATCGAAATAATTCCCTAAATATTATAATTTGTAATTTTAAATAAAAAATAGCATTTTTTTTGAAAATATAGGTTTTTTGACAATACAGTTTTTTGACCCTTATAGAAATTAAATTTAACTTTAAAAAATTATATTATAAATTATATTTAATATTTAATATTTAATAATAATTTTTTATTAAAATATAATTTATTTAAAAAATTCTTGAATTCATTAAAAATAGTTTCTTGATTTAGACTATATATTTCCCAAAAAATATAATTTTTGTTTTATCGTATCAAAATATAATTTTTATCTAACTCATTATCTAATAATTTTAAAAGAAATAATTAAAAGGAATAAATATAATCATTATTTTATTGATATAAAATATAAAAACTCATATTTTCAAGTTATAGATACACATCCCTTTATTACACCAGTGAATACCCAAAGTAAAAGGTGTGTGATGATGAGATTTTCATCAGGTGGTTTATCAAACATGGTTTGGACGATGATCTCTATGATGCTGTAATTATATTGTAAATAGTTTTTATCATGATTTAGTTATTCAATCATGTATTTGGATTGATAAAGTGAAAATTCTAGTGATTCTGTCTCCCTCAAAAGCTCTTATAAATGGGATTTATAGGGTACGATCTTACTGGTTGTGGCCATCGATTATTCTGTACATATTAATTGGACTTTATCATAACCCTTAATATACTAATTTAAATGGTCACTATATGATGACTATATTATGAGTGGTTATGGTGATTAACGATATTTTAAATCTGAAAGGCTTCATAATGGTCCAAAATAACTAAAGTAGTGCACGCGTTTTCTATAAATTCATTTCTTATTAATTAATTTATTCATTTAAAAAGGTAATTTCATTTATAAATGTTCAGTTAATTAAATTATTCCCCCTTTAGAAATTGTTCAATCAAAATTTTCATTACATACACTAAAAGAGATGAGGGTAATTCTGTTTTATCACCTTTTTAGTTCCCATGTCACTTTCTAAAACATGTGGTTCTACCATAACTCTTAGACCAGGTGAGTTTTCTTGTTTCATAGAACAATGTCTCTATGATCTAATATTTTCTTATAATTCTACTTATATGAAAGATAATTATCTAATAGTATAATTAATGAATCCAGTACACATGAGGGGTCATGCATATACTTCCTTAATAGGGTCTCATGGAACACTTCATGTACTTAAGATTGTCTTGGTGGGAGTTCTAGATGATAGTCCATTGATTCTATGTGATCAAGGATTTCAAAGGGGACATTGTATCTTGGAATATGATTTCCTTTATTCCCAAACCTCATGAACTACTTCCAAAATTATATAAAAAGAAATGATTTATATCTAACCTCAAAATATAGGCCTCATCAATGATTGTATGCATATATTTTCTATAAAATTTGTGTGGATTTCATATGATGCTTAATAGTTTGAACCTTCTCTTTAGTAACTTGGATATGATCAGGTACCATCATTATCTTCTGTCTAAATTCATCTCAACATATTGGAGTCCAAAACCTCTTCCCATACAGAGCCTCATAAGTTTCCTTTTGAATTCTAGAATGGAAACTATTTTTATATGAGAACTACACTATGGTAAGGTGTTGATCCTAAAATCCTTAGAAATCCATTAAACATGTTCTAAGAATATACTCTAGAGTCTGATTAGTTCTTTAAAATTGAACTTCCATTTGAGGGTGATAAGCAGAGTTGAATTTAGATTTGTATCCAATGCTTGTTGAAGGATTCTCCAAAACCTCTAGGTAAACCTTAGATCTCGATCAGATAAAATAGAGAGTGAAACAACATATAGTCTTACCACTTTCTTTATGTATATCATGGAAATTTGTTCAAGGGAGAAATAGTCATTGTTAACAATGAAATTATCTTACTTGGTAAGGATATATAATACTAACTAGATGGAATTATTTCCTTTAGGGGTATTGGTGAGTCCTATGATGAAATCCATGGTTATGTTTTCCCATTACCATACTAGTATGGATAATGGTTTCATCATATCCTTAGATTTTTTTTGTTGAAATTTTATTTGTTTTCTTACCAAGAATCATGATACAAATTCTTCTTTATCTCTCATGTTATCCAACTAAAAGTTGTTCTTCAAATGTATATACATCTTAGTGCTTATTGGATGAATAGAGAAGGATGATCTATGTATATCATATATAAATACCTCCCTATTTCTATTTTTTATAGGAAACATATCTAGGTTCTTGACCTTATAACTATATCTTATGAAAACATAAACTCTAGAATATTTAATACCTTTTTCCATATCACCTCATCATCCTTTTAATCTTCTTTGATCCTCTAAAGAATAGAGGGTTGAGTAGTTATTTAATAAAGGTATGATAATGATCCTTTTATTATTCCCACGTCCATCATTTTTATGTCCAATAAGATTGGATCCATTGGAATTATCATCATTGATAGGGTCAAAGGATCCTTTCTACTTAGAGCATATTCCACTTAATTTTCCTTCCTAGGATGGCAATGGATTTAAAAATCACAATCCTTTATCATATCTAAGAACTTTTCTTGGAACATATTTAGTTTATTTTGTGTGAATATATAATTGAGGATTTTATGGTTTATATATGTGTCAAACTTCTCCTCATAGAGATAATTCTAGTAAATCCTCAATATGAAGATCACGATAACCAATTCTATATCATCTATTGAGTAGCCCTATTCATGGATCTTTAATTGGTGGGAGGAATATGATATCACCTTTTCATCTTTCTTCAGTACACAACCCAAATTTTTTTTGAAACAACAACATAGATAAAAAATCCTTCCCCATTGGTGGGCAATGTGAGAACATTGTTGACACTACTTGAGAAAGTAACAAAAAAAAGGTTCTAAAGAGAACTCTGGATATTTCAAATCCCAAACCAAGATTCATAGAGTACAAAGGAAAATCAAAAAATTCTACCAAAATCACTTCACAACATAGTAGCCTCAGGGAGCTATGAAACTGAGGTATGCGGCCGAGCTACGTGCCCGACCTAAGTAGACGACCTCCGTGACAGAAAATTTCTATGTATCTACATGGAGCATCTGCGTGGTGGATCTGTGTGAAGTACCTGCGTGGGAAACATTTCTTTTTCCAAGCCTCATCCGTTCCTATAAATAGATCCCTTGGGGTCCCCATTTCCAGACTGAAAAAAAGTGAAAGACTCTCTGAAGCTCCCACTGCGTAGCTCTTTTACCTAGATCTCTCAAATTGTCTCAGGTATCTATCTAAACTACGAGAGAAGAGATAATTAAATGGGATAGGAATGTTTTGATGTTTTTCACACTCTTCAGCCATCATCCATACCTGCGCGGTACACCTGTGTGGTATATCTACACGCCATACCTGTGCGGTACACCTCCGTGGTATATCTTCACGCCACACCTACGCGATAGAGCAACATAGGGTACCTACATGGCATACTTGCATGAGGTAACTACGTGACCATCTCAAGTACCCTTCTTAAATGAAATTCATTGTAGGGTATCTCCTTCCTTGGCTCCCTTATATGAAAGGGGCTAAGTTGAATCCTCCACCAAAACCTCCTGACTTCTCAAACCTTTGGGTAAGGCACATCAGCGTGTCTCCTATTTGGGTTTGTATTTCCACAGCTAGAGGTTTCCTAGATTTGTTCCCCAATGGCATTTGGATTCATGGGATGTTTGTGGGTTTATATATCCACAGTCACATGGGCCTTTTTCCCAATAATAGTGTTGGGAACTTCCCGGTTTGGAGGGGGGTTTGGGTCCTGACCTCTCCCTTCATGAAGAGATGACTAGAAATCTCCAGTTTCTGGTAGAGAAGGTACACTTCCCACTTTCCGTTCCACACAAGCATTGGATAATTCCCCCTCTCAAACCAAGATCAATTTTAAGGCAGCCATCCTAGTATAAGACCCTCACCTTGATCCCTTCCTCCTTCCCTTTTGGACCCTTGTCCAATGTGAATAGAATAGAGGGAAAGCTCATCGCCTCGCCCTCTTCCACCATCGCCACCATAGGTGCACCCTCCTCCATCAACTTGGAGAAAAAATTGGAAAGTTGACATGTCATTGTTGAATCTTTCACATCCTCTTATTTCTCACACTGATCATGAATCACGTGGGATTAAAGATACGTGATGATTACAACATGAGCACAAACACTCAGAGAAGGAACTATGAGAACTCTGATTCCTATTCAATCTAGGATACGTAGGAAGCCCTTTTTTAGGGCCCGAGCTCACTGGATATCCTCCTCATTAATCCAATAATAATTTCCTTAATATGGGCATCCTCCTTATGAATAAGCCCCAAATTAACCCCCCAAGTCATTAAGGTATCCTTTTTAGGAAATAAGCCCAAACTCATCTCTCTCAGAGGATGATACTCTCCTATGAGATTTATTAAACTATGTCGGCTTTGATTTCCATCCATCTGGGATATGTAGGAGGCCTCCTTGAGGTTCAAACCCAACATTTCAAATCAACCCTATTCTCTTTCAGCCATATTCCTAACATGGTCTAATCCTACTTGGAAATCCATATCCTTTCCAAGTTCTTTGGGCTGCCTTAGCATAAGTCCCACACTATGTTTCAACTAAGAACCTTCCGCTTAGAGGTCCTTATCACATGACCTTATAAGGTATTATGGGCCCTATTAGGAGAAACCAAACTACAAGGGTTTTGATTCCTTTCATAAGGATACGTAGGTATCCCATTTTACGGGCCCGATCCCAAGATCACAACAAACCTTTGTCTCCCTGGATGATAATAAATTCCAGAGTGCCCGACTAAGTGGATTAAAAACCAGTATCATCACAATGATGATTAAAATAATCTCTAGTAAATATATTATAGGTTACCATTGATGGAAAACCTTGAATACATACAGATATTTCCATTAATGAAGAACCTTAAATACATACTAATGATTCTAAAGTTTTACACATGTTAATAAGTGATTATAAATTCTAAGGGATACTTATGATATACTTGGTGAATTGATAAGGATTCATGAAAATATTTTAATTTTACAAAGAGAGTCCTAGATTAGACAATAATTCTCCCCAAAAGGGTGTGATGAGCCCGACCTCCCATACTCTCCACCAATGCACATTCTTAAGTATCGTAAAGTTCAAAACATAACGAACGCCTGCCTTTGGAAAGAAGGTCCTATTTGGATAAAGAACTATTGGATGTTTCTAGTTCCATGAATAAATCTAATGCAAACCACCTAGAAATAATGATTCTTAAAATTAGGAAACATGTTTCAAGGAACTATGAAACAAAAATGGTGAACCTGACGTGAATCCTTATCCAAGTTAATAATGTTACCCACATGTTAGGACCCTATCAATTGATAAAGGAAGACTGGAAAAAGGAATTAATCACACATGTATCCATTTGAAAAGATGTCACTTTAACAGATCTTGTTGTTGTTCTCAGTTTTCCACAGTTTTCTTTCCAATCCAAAGAATGGATTTCTCCAAGACAACATTTGTAAACTTACTGACTACTGCTCTGGCTGAATCTATATCCACGAGAATGAGGTTATCACCAAACCAACGCCTTCAACACTGGGTCTCTAATGTGATGGTAAAGGAATATCACTATCAAGGTACAATCCTGACTTTGGAGGCTGCTCGACAGGCCCTCTAGGTCAACAATAATCCTCGATCATCTCGCCAACGGCGACCAATGATCAAGAAGCAAATGGTGCCAACCACCGTCTAAAAATATTTTGGGTCTTTATACCTAGAACGCAATAACCAATCCCTCCCATAAAATAGGGAGGTGGATCAAGAGGTCACTCAAGGCCTCAATTCAGGAATGAAAGAGTCATTCATGAGGAATCCCATCAGCAATCGCCGCCAGAATCACGCGGTAGTTCACCTCTAACATAATGGGGGTGTTTCCTCTAGACATTCAGCCCAGGTCTCTCAGACCTAGGCATTCAAGACAAATCTCCAGGGACAACGTCCGGTTAACAAGGAGCAAGTTCTCACCTCTACCTCTTCTAGAGAAGTCCATCGACCAAACTTGATGGAAAACAATGAGTGGGCACATACACCCATCCGTACTAATTTTGTTTCTCAGCAGTCTCGTCTGAAAAAAACCCACCAATCCCACTAGATAAACCCAATGGAGTACCATGAACATGAACATACACCTGTCTACAAGTTATCAGCCAGTCAGCAGGCTCGTCTGACTACATTTAAAGAGGCCCACCAATCTAATGTGGTAGTAAATGGTAAACATGAACATACACCTATCTACAATCACCAATTCCGTCTGTAGTCTCGTCTTACAGTATTGAAGGAATTCAATCAACCAAACTTGATGGGAAACAGTCAGCAAACACATACACCTACCAATGTTCATCAAGTCTGCCAACAATCTCATTTGGTAGCACCCAGAGAAACCATTCAGAAATCCCTGACGACAAATTTGGGGCAGACCCAACTCTCTGCCCCATACATGAGTACTTTCAATACCCATTGATAGGAAAAGGAGGATAGGAGTAGGTAGATACACATACTACTGATACATAATGGATGTATAATCTCATTCTGGCTACTGATGTTACCAAACACATATTGTCAATGGTGAAAGGGAAGACACATATCCCTACCCATATTTTAGAAGCATGCCCGGATATTTTAACTACTTTAGTAGTATCAGGGGAACAGACACATAAATATATCCCCACACATGGTATGACACATCAGTATTCCATCCTAAAGCAGATACACTATCTCACATGGACAACAGGAGGGTCATAGGGAATATCCCCCCATCTCATACGGACAACAGGATCAGGAACATACACCCTTCCCAATTGGAGTTAATTGGTCCATTCTGGTAACTACTCCAAAGCAGGATCATACACCTACCCATTATAACTACTTCTCCCAGAAGGTGGCCCCAACTAAGTATAAGAGAACATCCAAAAAGAAGTGTCACCAAACTCTGTTGGAAAATCAAGAGTAAAGCTGTGATTTAGCTTCTCTTAGTGCTGGAGTTCTTGAATCCCTCAGACATTTATCTGTTGTAGCTCAAGATCCGACCCTCTCATTACAAAATTTTGGGAGTGGTAGTTGTAATTCTAAAGTTTCTCATCAGAAAATTCATCATGAAGGCTTGATTCATGAAAATTCAGTCAATCCAAAGTGCATATCTCCGAATGAGTGCCACGACAACCCTCCATGTGTCCAGAAGACCAAGGAGAAATAAGATTTATCCCTTGATATAATCCACCGTGGTGGTCCTCTTCATGATGACATTCGTTGATAAAGTCCTCTCTGTAGTAGTTTTCTGCATTGTCAAGACAATTCCATAATTGACAATGTAGCAATAAGAAAGCCCTCCTATCTCGAGGAACTTGGAAATACAAGGCCAGTAGTGTTTGATACCTTTTCATTTATGGGTGAAACACTTTCTCAGTCAGAAGTCATCTTAAGGGAATGGTCATTCTCTGAACCTCCCTTGAGTCATTTATCTTCTAATACAGAGCATCCCTTTGGTCAAACCAAGTGGAGAAACCTCTAGTGAAAGATGAAGAAGACATGTTAAACAAAAGGAAACAATTGGCTAAAGGTGAAATACTAGTCATGTTCTCACCTTTAGAAAATTATCAGTATGATATTCCAGAATTGATGACAGAAGATTACATTCATGAAATTCATCTCAACTTATAGAAAACTTTTCGTCATTTAAAAAACAAAGTATTACCATATGATGAATATAAAAATCATATAAAGGTAATATAATAGTTGTATCGACAAATTGACATGGTATCTATCTCAGTTTTCCAACATCCAAAGTTTGAAAAAAATAGAGAACCCTTCAGCATGTATGTCTCAATGCTCTAAAGAGACCATGCCAGTTAATTTCTGATTCCCCATCTAGTGTTCACAATAGAGGATGCAGTACATATGGAGCATTTAATTTCACTGCACTCCAGAATCAACAAAGTCCTTCAAAAGTGGTTTCATGCAATGTTATTTCCCACAGTTGGCCATAATCAATAGGTTTTGTTTGTAATAAAATGTACAATCAAGAACAGGCCTCAACCAATTCTCATCAGAATCAGGCCCAAAGAAAAGAAGTTGTTGAGTTAATTTTACATCAAACCTCTGAGAATATTTAACAGGCATCCCATTTAGAGGATTTCAGGGATGAAATGATACAAATTTATGAAATAGAACATTGATCTATTGAAATAAATGATTTGAGTGATTATCGGATGATGCACCCAACTAATGTCCGAACCAAAATCTAAAAAATCAGAAGAGCAGCTGCCCTAATTTCAGCTATAGCGGTTCAAGAATCAGCCAAGCATGCCAGGCTTGGGGATTACTTAATTAAACCTTAAAATTCATTAAAAATGTTCAAATATTTGAAGAAGAAGAAGAACAAGATCAACCCCAGCCTGCAAGGTTGGGGACTTTTTCACATTTGTAATCCCCTCCTTAATGGAAGTCAGTTTTTTCCTAATTAGGGAAGAAGTCACAAAGAAAGTATACAACTGAACTATCCAATGATTCCCTTCATGTTATGGTCCACTAAAAAGTTCTAAGAAATTCTTCATATAAGATAATAGAGTCTCGTGAAAGACAAAAAGGGGGACGATTTGGAAAAAATACTGACAGAATGCCATCAATGCATTATGCGTCAGTGAATGTTATTAACACCATTGCATAATACCCTTCAAAAAATAATTCCAGTTCTAGGGAATCTGAAGATTAAGTTCTTGTAAATAATTTGATACACACTGAGGCAAATAAAGAAGGTTTTTGTACCCAAAATTAGTGGCTTACCCAGAATTTAGGTATGCCTTCAAACAGCCAACTTCCCCCTCTCCGAAAGGCATCTAACAAGATGAAAGGAAAAAGTCAGATTGCATCTTAATTTTCCATTAGAGAAGGTCAATCTCTTTCACTTGAAGAGATATTTGCATATCAAGAAGAGGAAATGAAGGAGTTTAAAAGAATCAATATAGAGTTTCTTCGAAAGATCATTTTTGCTAGACGGTATCCCCATGCAAGTCTTCAACTGGAAAATCCTATAGAAGATCCTTAGAAAAGGGGATTTGTAGTAACTTCAGATGCATATAATGAATTACCTTCATTGGGTATGCAATCAAGGTAGGTATCAGCACCACCATCAGTGGTCTTTCTAGTCATTGCACCAGCTTAAAATCTAGTTGCTATACCTGCACAAAATCCAGCTCATCCGGATATTCCCCAAATGCTTATGAACACAATTGAGGTATTAACAACTCGATTAGAAGATATGGAGGAACGACGTGTGCCATTTTTGCTAGAAAAGAGAGCTTATCCTAAATGGTTGGATGCAATTACACCCCCACCAAATGTTGTGAATACCACATTCCCAATTTTCTATGGTTCGGGAGATCCAAAACAACATTTAACACATTTTGTTTCTCATTGTGATCCTATGATGAGAACTTCTCCACAACAAGAAATAGTTAAGCTCAGGTGTTTTTTGCAGTCATTACAGGGACCAACTTTTGTCCAGTATACATGTTTGCAATATCGATCCATTAATGGATGGGAAGATCTCTGTCATAAATCACTTCTTCAATTTAGCTCAACAATACCAAAAACGACAGTTTTTATCTTACAAATTGTAAACAAGGGGAGAATGAAAGAGTTTCAGATTTAATTTCATGATGGAAAGGGTTAACATATTCCTTAAGTCCAGCACTCTCTTAAGAAGATTTTCTACCAATTTGTGTGGAAAATATACATGTTGAATTACGCACTCCATTGATCCCTATGAAATACACAAGAGGGTTTCGAGACCTTACTTCAATTACTTAGCAGATAAAAGAATATATTATAGAAACTAAGGCTAAAACTCATGTAATTACATTAGTTCCAAGAAGGATAAAGGGAAAGGTAGAAGCTGCTATAGTCACACTCAAACAGGTACTAGTACCTTCTTCTACTTCAAGACCCTCATCATACCGAAAGGCTCCGCTTCCTGAGTATCAAGTACAACGACTGCCTCGTCAAGATGATCAAAGATATCAATGGTGGAAATAGTTTTAGGAATTAAAGAATAAAGTTTATTTTTTAAGGAATGAGCAAGTTCTTGGCTACTTCATCTTAGCATTAGAAAACAATTTGGTTCAGTTTCCAAGGCAAAAAAAAACCAAATAAAGATGGAGATGAAGATCATCCGAATTATTTTCCCTTTCATCAGATGTTGGGACACCCCATTTAAGAGTGATATGTTTTCAAAGACCTTTTTCAAAAGATGGTAGACTATGGAAAAGTGAAATTGAAAAATTTATTAGCTCAAGTAGCATGTGTTATTGCTACCAATCCAGAGGAAGAAGGAGAATGAAAAGAGTTTAAAAGAAAATATGTGCAAAAATACGATGATTGGATGATCAGGAAAATGATCAACTGGACTCATGCTATTTTACGAACACAGTTGTAACAACCAATTGTGTATTCCACCACTCCTACCACAACAAAACCATCTTCATGAAATGGCCATTCCTCAAAGAAGTAAAGTGATCATAAGGACAAAGAGTAGTTAGAAGAAGACGAGATCGGGTCATGGCCAAAATTATCCTTGACCCTGACAGATTTTATGCCATCTGTTTCAAAATCATGGGCACCACCCCACCAAACAGCACAATCAGAAGTAACCTATCAGGTAGAATTCTCATCAGATGAATAATTTATCTTTGGTTCCATTAATATTATCCATTTAACATATCCTTATTCCAATGGTGATTCTGATTATATTGACCCATAATAATTTTTACCTAATTGGGGAACTAGAGGAAGAGGCCAAGGTCCAGGATACAGAGGAAGACATGGGAATTCCAGAAACCACCAGTTTAAATCTACCCCTTCTCGAACAATATATGTGGCAGAAACTCGTGGAAGGGCCCTTAAATGAGTTCAACAGGAACAAGGAGTTTCTCCTATGATAGAAAAGCTCGGTTCTGACACATTTTTTTGGAAAACTGATTAGTATCCACACTGTCTTCTTTTCAGCAAATGAATAGACATAGTCAGTCTAATTTTCCAAATCCAACAATATTCCCAGTTTCTGCTTCAACACAAAGTACATCTACAACAGAAGCATCAACTTACAAAGCACATGAAAAACCATATCTCCATGCTGGGAAATATAGACCTTTGGATCAAAAGTATGATGTCTTGAAACAGTTTGCCCAAGTACCATCCAAGTTGTCAATTATAGATGATTTGAATATATCAAAAGATCTTCAAGAGGAACTCATTGAGGTTTTTTCAAGTCCTCAGAAATTTGAAACTGATGTTGCTGCTGCTGAGGTTTACCGTATAGAGAATGATCCTGCAGAATGTCACGTAGTAATATCTTTTACAGATGAAGATGAAGACCATGTGGTACATGGACATATCAGACCATTGTATCTTTCTAGAAAGGTCAATGACATAGATATCCAACGAGACTTCATTGATAATGGATCCAGGGTTAACCTCATTCCAATTCATACACTTTGTCGATTGGGCCTGACTAAATTTGACTTATCTCCTTCGACTTTAATGTTCCAAGGATATGATAAGAATAAACAGGAACCTTTGGGAAAAATTATACTCAGAATTCAGTTTGGAGATCTTGTGTCTAACTCAGATTTCATGGTTGTTCGTCTGGGCACAACCTTCAACATTATTATTAGAAGGCCTTGGTTGCATCAACATGTATCCATACCTTCATCATACCATCAATATATGAAATATTATTTCAATGGTCAAATGGGGATATTGTATAGTGACAAGGCTCCATTCGAAACATGTGAGTCTCATTACATTGAGGTATAGTTTTATCAAAAAAAAATGAACGAAGCCTGTAATAAGGGAGATAACTATGGTTAATGCTCCAAATGGACTATAAAAGATTCCAGCTAATCCATTCATGCATTTGAGTACAGATTATGTGCTACCCATCAATAAAATTGAAAGGGTAAAACCAAATCCATGCACTCATCCAGTAATTTTCATAATGTCCATTGAGGAAATTGAACCTGACAACATGAGAGAAATTATTGATACATGAAGCAATGATGGAAGTGTGAATGGAGATGTTTTCATTTCATCTGCTTAACTACAACAAGCTTCTACTTCATCAATCATAGTATAAGAAATTGTAGCAATGCTAGGGGAAGACAAAGATGTTTATTCTTATTCCGTCAATCCCTCTTTATTACAATGGAAATACCCTTCATCATCAGTTGGTTTAGATAGGGTATCCTTTTCTTCAGGATGTTCAAATACTGACTCCTCCCCTAACTCTAGGAATATTTCCTTGTCATATATTATGAAAATAGAAACAGAAGAGGTAACACATAACGAGGAAGAAGAAGAATATCTTGGGGATTCTCCTCCATCATTTGAAGACGGTGTCACTACCACTGTAGATGAACTCAGAGAAATAAATCTGGGTACATAAGAATATCCACGCCCAAATTTAATTAGTGCGACCATGTCCTCTGAAGAGAAAAAGGTGTATACTTCCTTTCTAAAGAAACAACATGATATATTTTCTTGGAATTATATAGAAATTACACGTCTTAATCCTGATGTATCCACCCATCAATTGGGTTTTCCAGAAGAACATCTGGATTCAAGTAAGCAGCAAGGAGAACACACCCAACTCATGCCTCTAAAATTGAAGCTAAAGTTGATAAGATTATAAAGTATAACTTTGTCAGGGAAGTTTAGTATCCCAAATGGCTAGAAAATACTGTCCCAGTGAAAAAGAATAATGGGAAAATTAGGGTCATCATTTATTTTAGAGATCTTAATCGGTATTTTCCCAAGGATGATTGTCCAGTTCCAATTACAGAACTTCTAATTGATGCAACATCTAGTTATGAAGCTCTTTCCTTCCTAGATGGATACTCTGGGTATAATCAGATCTGAATGGCCCTAGAGGATGAAGAATCTACAGACTTTAGAGCCCCTCAAGGTGTGTTTTGCTATCGGGTAGTGCCCTTTGGCTTAAAGAATGCAGGCACAACATACCAACGTACCATGAACCATATCTTCAAACCCTTCTTAGAGAAATTTTTTGAATGTTATGTGGATGATTTGGTAGTCAAATCCAAAAAACATTCCAATCACTTGGATGATTTGGAAACTATATTTCACAAACTTCAGCAACATAATTTGAAGATGAACCCCTTAAAATGTGATTTCGGGGTAACCTCAAGAAAGTTTCTTGGCTTCATTGTATGTCATCATGGTATCGATGTTGACCATGAGAAAAAAAATCAATCCTTGGTATGTCACCTCCTTGAAATTTGAAATAATTAAGATGAATCCAAGTAAAATTGTCCTATATTCGGTGCTTTATCGCCAATTTCACAGGCAAGTGTTTTACCTTCACCAGATTAACGAAGAAGGGAGTTACCTACCTATGGACTGAATATTTACAAGAAGAATTTGATACCCTAAAGAAATATCTCTTGAGTCCACCAGTATTGATGCCTTCTTTTTAAGGAAGACCACTTATTCTCTATGTGACAGCTTTAGAGCAATCACTAGGTGCCTTCCTCGCCCAAAAGAATGATGCTGGCAATGAAAACAACCTTTACTATCTCATTCAGACTATACTTGATACAGAAACTCGATATTCGAGTATTGAGAACTGTTTCCTGGAATTTATCATTACAGTTCAGAAATTAAGACATTATCTGCAACATCATGAGGTCTAATTGGTGTCTCGTAATAACCCTATCAAATTTATCCTTAGTCGTCCTATGCTTACAAGGAATATAGAATGGTGGATGGTTATTTTTCAATATGAAGTGCACTGTGTTGCATTTGTTGTCAATGAGGCATGAAGTTTTCTTGGAAGGAATGGACGTCAAGGAATGTCAAGATGTGAATGACAAAGGATGTGATGGTGTTGGTGATGAAGAGAGAATGGCCATGGTACTAAGATGCATGTCACTTAGGAGATTCACTAAGTGGTATTGGAGAATATGGTTGAAACATTCTCCATGGATATCTGACGATTGTTGAGCTGCTCTTTAAGTTCAAAGAACTTGTATCCTGATGGTACAATGTCACAACATATTTTGAAGACCATGCATTGTACTAACAATGCATGAGGAGAAGCAAGAGATCCATCCACAACTTCTAAGTGGATGAAGTGGTTTAATAAAATCCATGCACTAACACTTAGTGCATGTGAATCTGAAGAAGTCCCAATTTGATCTCTGATTAGATCAACAAAGAGAATTGAAGAATTATTTGATTCAGGAGCTTCGGTTGATGGAGAACCTTCAAGAATTCACTCCTAAGTAATGAATATATGTTGCGGAGATTTGAGGAATTCTAATGAAGAAGAGAAGGGAAGAAATGTAGAAGAAGGATGTTTTAGAATTGTGGCATTTGGCATTTTACACTTAGTACTTTGTATACTTAGTGTATATTTAAGCAAAAAATTAGCCACCAAGGAGGCCAGCCGAGGGATCACCCAAGGCACATATGGGCCTAAGGCGCCACGCCCATGGGGAACCCTCAAGGCCAAGGCGCTCCCTGAGGCAAGTCAGGGGCCGTGTATAAGCCCCGAGGCCACGCAGTGATGAAGCCCGCGCAGCGTGAGCGCGAGGAGCGCGCCCGTGAGGTGCATAGTGGGCGCTAGGTGCGCGCCCGCAGAGGCGAGAGTGGGCGCAGAGCGCGCCCGCAGAGAGAACCCGGTGCGGGGCGGCACCGGGAGGGGAGAAGTTCAATTGAACTGAGTACGACACGCGGTGTTTGATAAACCGCATGGAAAATGGCCGCCGTTTCGATGTGGGATGCGGAATTTTTCCGCGGGAGCGATCCTGGCCGCACAATCAATCGCGCGGATGATCTAAGCCGCACATCTGATCCCGCGCGAGATCTTCAGATCCAGGCCGTCCGATGTATTTCAAACGCCCGATCCAACGGCCTGCGGTCCGTCTCCTTCCTCGAGCTCAGCCGAAGGCCACCCGAGCATTCCCGCAGCCGCCGCTGAACCAGGAGACTCCCGAAGAATGTTTTTGAGTTCCCGGCCACCTCCGAGCAAACCGAAGCCTCCATTGTGATCGTTAGGCCATAACGAACTCATGCATGCATTACAATGTTGCATGCATGCATCGAGAAATAATTTCGAAGAAGGCCGAGGCAAACCGAAGGTGCCGAGGCCATGTGGTGTTCGTGCTGTGCATGGACCGGTTTTAAATGAAGTCATGCATGCGTTTTAAAATGCATGCACGAAGATAAGGCTGAAGATAAAAGAACCCGCGTGAACAGAGGAGAAAAAGAAGATTTCAAAGAATCTTGAAGATCCGAAATCTTCGGGATTTTGAAGTTAGATCACACGGATGATCAAAGGCATTCCTCTGCCTATAAAAGGAGCACTCGAGGCCTTGGAGTGCTTGCTGAGTTTTTGAAGAAAGAAGTCCCGTGAGAAGCACTCTGTGCCTCACGAAGTCGAAGCCCTGCGCGCACACTTGCGCGGCAGTGAAGCCCGGAGCATCCCTTGCTCCGCGAGGTTCCTTTTGCGCACTCCTTGCGCGAAAGAGGTTGGAGAAGGATCCCTGCGCGCCTTTCCCTTACGCAGTAGGAAGACCCGTGGCCGCAACATCTTGCGCGCCCACGGTTGAAGCCCCGCGGTGTTGCACCTTGCACACCCGAGTGCTTGCGCGGCAGTAGTACCTGCGCGCCCACGGCCAGTGCATCTTGCGCGGCAGTGTTGAGGAAGAGTGGATGCACCCCTTGCGCGCCTTCACTAAGGCAGGGGCTTGTGTTGAGAAAACCACACCCTACGGGTTGTGGGTGCTTGGCAAGGAAGAAGGCCGAGGTCTTGCCTCGTGTGTGTGCCAAGTGGAGAAGAAGAACCCGAGGGCCATGTGTGTGCACAAAGAACAACACCAAGTGGTGTGTGCCAAGTGAAGTGGAAGACCACACTTTGTGTGTGTGTAAGAATTGAATAATCCATAGTCTTGGTTGTGCATTTGAACAAAGAGGAACACACTTTAAGTGTGTGCATTTGAAGAGGCCGAGGGTTGTGACCTTGTGTGTGCACACTTCGAAGAAAAAATTAAAATAACACTAAAGTGAGTGTGTGCAACAAGAAGAGGAGAATAGGCCAAGTTTCAAGTGTGTGCAAAATGAAACAAGTGTGTGTAAGGAGACAAGTTGGCCGAACCTAAGTGTGTGCACTAAGAAGTGTGTATACACTTAGAAGAAATAAGGAGTGACCCACACTAAAGTAGAACACACTCTAAGTGTGTAAACAAATTGGATAAAGTGTGTGAAGGAGGAAGAAGGTGTGTGCTTAAAGTGTTACACCCTTTGTGGGTTTACTGCACCAAGAAGAGAAAGAGGAAGTGCATGCATGCATGCATGCACATGCGCACGTAAACAAAGTTTAAATCAGTGGTGTGCATTTGAGTTGTCCAAGACCAGGAGGTTCTTGAAGAATTGAGAAGGCCATGCTATCAGTGCATGAGGATGAAGAGCTGCCATGCACTCAGTGCATGAAGTTGAAGTAAGTGATACTGGACCAGACTGAAGTTAAATACATCATTTGTCTGAGTATTCAGTAGTTGGAGAGAAGCCAGGTCGTCCTTAGAAGAAGGAGATAAATCCTGAGCAAGACGAGAAGACCTGATCATCACAAGTGATCAGAGGTACAGAGCAAGGCCAGTAGCCTTTATCCCAGGCTGCTGAAGATACTTGAAGAGCTGAACAAGAAGAAGAGCTACTCGTGTGACTCGAGGAGCCAGGAGAAGACCCTGTGGGACTTAGGGAGAAGAAGTCTTCAGTGGGATTCTGGAGCAGGCCAGTGGGACTCTGGTAACACTGTGTGAAGCAGTATAAAGACCCTCCTGTGGGACTCAGGAGAGATACGGTGGGAAGCTGTATCGACCATTGTAATACTAACAGATTATAATGGGAGAATCCATGCTGGGAGAGCATGGCAAGGATGTAGGCCTTTGGTTCCGAACCTTGTAAATCCTTGTGTCCTGTGCCTTTTCATTACTGCATTATCCGGGAAAGGTTGAGAGACATAAGAAGAGTGGATCGAGGCTTTAACCAGCCATAGAGGTTTAATTGATAAGAATCAATTAGTAAAAGTTTTAAGGGATCACTGATTCACCCCCTCCCCCTCTCAGTGATTCACACTGATCTGGGCACTTCACAATAGTTTGATATCCAAATTGTGCCTCAAAAGGAAATAAAAGGCCAAGCTCTGGCTGATTTCCTTGCTGAGCAAGCATCTGTAGAAGATACATCATTTAATACCGAACATACTGATAAATAGGTCTTTTATATTCAAGATAATTCCCAAACATGAGAAATGTATTTTGATGGTGCTTCCAGAAGTCCAACAGGGAAGAAAATGGAAAACTATAAACTCAATAATGTTGGATTAGGAATTGTCCTTATTTCCCCAGAAAAGGCAGTATTACCTTATTCTTTACTATTAACAGAAGGTGGTACCAATAATTAAGTAGAATACCAAGCTCTCATCGCAGGTTTGTAATTGGACCTTCAGGTGAAAATGGATCATTTAAAGGTAAAAGGTGATTCATAATTGGTAATCAAACAAATCAATGGGGAATATTCTATCCAAAAAGAAGAGTTAATCCCTTTGTGTGATTGCATCAGATATTTAATGGTTGAATTTCCCTCTAAGCCGACATTGTCCTATGTCCCGTGATCACAAAATTCCCAAGTTGATGTACTGAATAATGCTGCTACAGCCTTGGAAGATCCAAATCAGGATGAGACAATTATCAGCATAACCCATCACCGTGTAGTCTCCCCTTTTTTTCAAACCAGAATGAAGGAAATTAATGAAAATTTCCCTATTTCTGAACCATATATTCATACCACGGGTTAAATAACATCCATCATGGAATATATCCAAAATGGGGTACTTCCACCAGATAGGGTTGATAAAGAACAGACCTGGCAACAAGTAGCCAATTTTACTCTTTATGATAGTCTAGACCACCAAAAGATCCTTTACAAGCAAGTATTTGATGGAATTATCCTCAGATGTATAGATGTAGAAGAGACCACAGTTTTCATGAAAGAAGTACATTCAAGAGAATGTGTGCCCACCAATATGGGCACAAACTCTCTGATCAGATCCAAAGGCTTGGATACTTTTGGAATTCAATGATGCAGGATTGTACAAATTTCACTAAAAAATGTCATCCCTTCCAAGTAAATTCCAACTTCATTCATCAACCCCCAAAGTTTCTATATACATCTAAACACTTCTGGCCATTTTACACATGGGGAATTGATGTAGTAGGACCTTATCCTCCAGCCACGGCTAAGCAGTTCAAGTATATTCTCACTGCTACTGACTTCTCTAAATGGGATGTGGCAATACCTCTTAAGGAAATAGGAGCCAAAAGCATTGATATTTATGTCAAAACTAATATAATCATCATATTTTGTGTCCCTCATACTATTTTGATGGAAAATGGAACCAATATTTGTTCTACTGAAGTAAAAAATTTATATATGGAATATAATATCCAGTCCAACCATCCATCTTGCTATCATTCATTAGCCAATGGACATATAGAGGCCTTCAATAAGACTCTACCAAATATACTGCAGAATATGGTTGATAAAGATAAGAAGTCATGGCCTGATAAACTTTTAAATGCTTTATGGGATTATCAGACAACTACCTGTACTGCTACCCAAGAAACTCCTTATTCATTGGTATATGGAACCAAATAATTTTTTCTAATTGAAATACAATTACCTTCACTTAGGGTTGCAATCTGTGATTAGTTCTCTATAGATGAAAGGTCTCAGAAACGGTTCAATGAGTTAGAACGATTAGATGAGAAAAGATTACATACTTTCATAATTTAGAAGTGTATCAGAATATAATTGCATGAGCTTTTAATAAGAAATTTCATCTTTATTCATTTCTTCAAGGTGAATTGGTATTGGTCTTTAGAACTCCATTGATACTAGGAAAGAAACCTCCAAAACTTGATCCAAAGTAGGAAGGACCTTATTCCATACATAAGGTCTATTTAAATGGAGCCTATGATTTAATCTAAATGGATAGAGATCTCATTACAACTCCAACCAATGTGAGATTCTTGAATAAATACTTTGCGTAATTATCATTAACTTCTTTATCACATGATGTTAAACTGCGTGGAAATATAACACTCACATTCTTCACTCGTGTCACTTTGTATTTTAATAAGAGACCCTTGCTACTCCTTGTTTCTAACATTGAACATAACTCAAGTGAGTTTAGGAATTTGGTAATTTTTTTCTTTATATAAATAAGGTGTTTCAATTCTTTATAGAGGTGAAAACATCCTCACTGCAAGACTTTAAACTGCACAGTAAAACGTGCTCACTACAAGACTTTAAACTGCACAGTACAACATCCTCACCGTAAGACTTTAAACTTCATAGTACAATGTCCTTACTGCAAGACATAAAACTATACAACCCCCATGTCCAAGTTTCAAAACATTAAACTACATAACAACTATAAACGTCCATGTTGCATGACATTAAAGTGCATAAAATCTTCATCCTTTTTTCATGACGTTAAACTGCATGACATCGTTTGTACAACTAACATTTTCTTTATAATACGTTAGAAGCTTCTATAAGAAAACATCATTGAAATCACCACCAATCTATAGTAGTACATGAGTCCCCCTCTTTCCTATGTTGGAGTTAGATCTGCATAGAAACCATATATCAAGAACTACGTATGGCTTGATTCTCATTTTCAATGAGATACGTAGAGATGCATAAATCTCCAATTCTGGGCCCAACCACAATCAAAAAATCTTATTATTTTCTTTTTATCCTCCTATATCTTAATCATATCTATACAGAGTGTTTCCTTAAGACATATGATTTGGTCCTTATACCATTTTATGTTTTAAGATTTACCGTTTTCTAAGAACGTGTAAAAAATCCCCCATTCTTCATGAAAAACTCAACCAGCATGAGGAATGATGGTTTCAAGAACTATGTATGGCTTGATTCTCATTATCAATGAGATTCGTAGTGATTCTTGAATCTCCAATCTTGGGCCCATCCACACCAAAACCCCCCCTTTATTTCTTATATAAAAAAAATCAAATCTATATAGAGAATGTTTTAAGAACTATGTATGACTTGATTATTTCCCCGACAAGACATATAATGAAACTTGGGTTTTATCCCTTAATCCAGTTACAATATGGATTTTCTTTCATATCAGTTCATTATCATCCTTACCGCATGACGTTAAACTACGTGGAAATTTAACACCCCTATTCCTCACTTGGGTCACCTTTATATTGTAAAAGAAACCCTTACTACTCCTTGTTTCTCACACCGAGAATAGCTCACATAGGCTTAGGAATTGGGTAAATGGATTCGTTATATAAATATGGTGTTTTAAATTTATTATGGGTTTATCAATGTCCTCACTATATGACTTAAAACTGCACATCATCGTATTCATTCAAAAAAAAAAACAAAACAAAATTCTCCATTTCACATTTGAGTCAGATCTATGTAAAGGACAACAAACTTAGGGTCAATATTGGTTCAAATATTTCTCATATGCATTAGGAATAACCCCTTCCATATTTAACACTCTTATTATTGATCATTTTCATATTTTCATAATCATTCTTACGTTTTATGGTGATATGATTTCCAATACATGAGATCACTTTTTTCTGACTATGTAGCACATGCCCTTAGGTGGCCTTGCATAAGTTGCCTACATAACAGGCCAATCAGTCAAAATATGCCACTATTTGGCTATGCAGCATATGCCCTAGTTGGCCCTACATAATACAACCCCCATAATGGGTTTGAAAAATAATAGTAACTTAGTTCTTGGTTATATTATCTCTGTCCCCTTTAATCTTTGATGATAATATACAAGAATATATATTTTAAAACAGTCATTCAAGTGTACTTGTCCTATTATCTTTCTCATAATATAAAAGTCTTCAAGACCATGGTTTACAAATTTCCCTCACCATATATTCGATACACTATGAAATAACCTTGAAAACACTTGTCTACATGTTATATATTGTTTACATTTATGGTCCTAGTTGTATGACCTAAAACAACAGACACCATATCTTTTACGTTTTGGTTAGACCTTCATAAAATTCATATTCCTCTGATTCTTTGGATATCTTAATCAGAAATTCCATTTCCATATTCAGGTACCTTTCTCTATAAACCAAACTCTATGCTTTGGAAAATCTGAATCTCCATAAACTTTCTTCAACTTTTAGCAATATAACGTCAAAATTCTGAGAGCTATTTTGCCGGACTATGCAGCACGTTCCCTTAGGCATCCTTGCATAAGTTTCCTACATAGCAGGTCAGTCAGTCAAAAGATGCCACTATGTAGCTATGCAGTATATGGCCTAGGTGGGCCTGTATAATACAACCCCCATAATGGGTTAGTCATATAATGGTAACTTAGTTCTTTGAAAAGACTTCCTCTAATGCTTTTATCCCTTTTCCCATATCATTCCTTGATTCCATAAATTCCCAAATCATAGTTTACAGTTTTCCCTTCCATACCTGAATATGATAGAATGTTTCCAAACAAATTATCAAGAAATTGGGTGAGTTTTCTCATACCTTTGGTCAGTGTTAAAGACATTAAATTAAAGCCACCCAATGTCCTCATTGCATGACTTAAAATTGCACAGTACCAATGTCTTCACTGCATGACTTATAACTACACAGTACGATATTAGAGATCTCCCCTTTTCTGATGATTTTTTTCCATTTCTCATAAACCAAATTTTTATAGAAATGAATTTCCTATTCATGACATATGTCGGTATAAAATAGATCTTACATTCTTAAAATTCATTTCCTTGGAAAAACCACCCATTGTTGTCTTGGGTCACCCAAATCTTATTTCCCCTATCTATCGGCAGAAAATGTTAAATTCTTAAAGAGATATTTTGGTCTGACTATGCAAAATGTGCCCTCAGGAAGCCTTGCATAAGTTTCCTACATAACAGTCTTATCATCCAAAAGATGCCCCTATTTGGCTATGCAGCATATGCCCCAGTTGGCCCTGTATAATATAGCTTCCATAACTAGTTTTATAAATGATGGTAACATCGTTCTCGGAAAAGACACCTCTTATATTGAAACAAGTTTTAAATTTGGTGGCCATAAAAATCATGAATCAAGATTCCCCTTGGAAATATTTAAAGAATATTAAAGAAATTCTTATCCATATAATTTTGTTTGGGATTTAATTCAAAAATGCGTGTTCAAATCTATTTCAAACCTAAATATTATCCCTTTATAGTCCAACATGCATGAATCTAAACAGCCAACAACAAGATACATGGTACTCATCATATTGAGAACCCACAATGGGGGATTTGAACAAAAGTCGAGTTCCAGATCACAAAAACAGACATTTTTTGTATGATTTAGGTAATATTGAGCAATAAAAAAAGGGTCAAAAGATATGAATTTTGTTGGGTTATCCATATAACCCTAGAAATAATCAAATTATTCGCATTAGGTCCCTCATCTTAATAAAAAAACATCAAGAACCTCATTATTATTATTATAATAATGATTGTTTAGACTAAAGGAATCATTATCATTATTTACATTTCATACTATAATTATGAAAGAAAAATTGGAATGAAGAAATGTAAAAAATTTCTTTCATTCATATGAAAATAGAGGGCAATCCATAAAATGAATCCTCTCTGTCATGTTTTAGAATAAACTCTCAACATGACTTTTAATTTGTTGGATTTCTTCATAAGATCTATCAACTGCCTATTGAAGTTGAGATAGTTAAGTAATTCCAGCCTCCTATACCCGACGAAGTGCTTCCTTAGTAGTTGAAATGATAGTTATTCCCTCTAATTGGGTTTCTCTTAATGTCTGATTCAACTTCTCAATATTGTTATGAACATCATCCAATTGCTGTTGAAGAGATAACAAATCCATCATGGTTTCTTTGGTTTGTTGGATAATCTCGAATAATTTCTTATTATGATTTTCCTCTACCTCAACTACTGTATCTTGAAAGCCATAAATATTGATGATTCATTTAGCCTCTTAAAAATCTTGTCACAGTTTATGCTCTTGCTCCCGTTGGTGAATAGTCTCTTTCATGGAATCGTATACTGGTTGATAATTAAATCCACCAAATCCCAACATGAAGAATAATGCAGGGAGTTTTGAAAAATGGTAAAATGATTCATCTAAAGGGTTTTCATAAATTATTCTCTAAATATTCCACCACATCTTCTTGTGTGCCATTCCAAGAGTGTATTGCATCTCTAAGTCTGAATTTGAGTCACTACCATGAGGTAAAATGTACTCTGGAAACAAGTCACTTAAAGAGATGCCTTGTTCTACTTCTCTTGGGAAAGTAGAAGCTTCACCTTCTGATATAGGAGCTGATAGCCCTAAATGATAAATTAAGGTTATTATTAGTTTCAAATTGAGGTAAAAAATATTATTTAAACATTTGATTATATTTACCCAATAATAAGTCAGATACTTGATTGGATTCATTCCCCATATTCTTAGCTTCACTATTTTGAGAAGATGTTTCCCGAGAAGGGGAATTTCATTTAATTTTCTCAGTCATTACATTTGAAGACTCTGGAACATCTCTTGAGGAGGGATCCTCTGTAGGTATTTCTCCAGCTTCAGCAGAAGGATAAAGTGGAACAACCTATTCCTGAAGAGTATTTGCGACATTTTCTGCAGATAAAGCTTCATAAGGTGAAATTTGATGTAAATAATCAAGTTAAAGAACAAATTATGTATGGAAAATTCAAGAATAGGGACTTACGTCCTTGAAATCCCTCATGAATATCCCCAAAAATCTTTGATGGAACTCGGAAAAATCAAGATTTGGATTATGGGTGTCCATTATTTTAGTGTAAACAACCTGAAATGTTACAACATCCTCACCATTTAGGGTATCCAATAAACGTTGGTTGATGCCCAAATTGGCTCCACTGAAATTTTGTTCCATTGGCTCTTCAATTGATACAGCAACATCTAGTCTCTCCAAGTTTGGGTCTACATGAGTATTTGTCTTAGACTACGTTGGATCTTCATACCTTTCTTTTGAAGCTATAGGAATATCATTGTTGATTATTTCAGGATCCTTTGAAAAAAGCAACTGGGGAATGTATTTAACCTTAGCAAGACTTACCTCCCTCTCAGTAGAGCTAGGAGCATGTATAGTTGAATCTTTTGATGATTTATCTTCTAAAATTGCAGATTCATCATCATGAACCTGGGTTTCCCCTAAAGTTTCTTTCTCTGGTCTTGAAGAATTAGTTCTTAATCCTTTAAGAGAAGAGAGATACATAGATCCTACAAAAAGGATAAGACATAGGTATAGTTGAATCTTTTGACGATTTATCTACTAAAATTATAGATTCGTCACATGAACCTGGGTTTCCCATGAAGTTTCTTTCTATGGTCTTGAAGAATTGGTTCTTAATAATTTAAGAGAGGAGAGAGACATAGATCCTACAAAAAGGATAAGATAAGATTACCAGAGTATATTTAGAAAAGTTTTTTTTCCATAAGGATAATATAAAAAACTTACTCCTTCGACAAACACTTTTGATCAATCTCATTTCTCTCTTGCATTTTTGTTCAAAAGCTTGGGGAGAGATTGAAACACTCCTCCTAGAAGGAGAAACCTGAGGTAATGGTTGAGGATTATCTATCACCATTACCCCAGTCATGACTCTTTATCCTGGAGAAAGTTATAGTGACCTGGGAGGATCATTTGTTGCATCAATAGGAGACCCTGTAGGACCATACTAAGGTGATTCAAGAATTTGTCCAGATATTCTTTCTCTAAATTCAAGCTGCATAAATACATTTTTCATCATTATTAATGATGATAAATGATAAATCAGATTTTAGAAAAAAGAAAAAGGGAAATACATTCTCATTATTAACATAAATATCCCACTCCTCCTCAGAGTCGATAATTACTCCTTCACGAACTCCTATGTTCAACATATGAGATACTTGTTTAGAGGCTGGGATTTGTTCATCAGTTACATATATGAAAACCTCCAGATCCACAATATACTCCTATAATTCAACCAAGTTATTGTCCGGATTATAATCATAAGGTTCCTTGATGTCACCAATATTTGGTATTCGAATTCCATGATGGAGAAATGCCCATGCGTCCCTAAGATCATGGGTTATACTATCTAAATAATGAATCACTGAAGTTTACACATAATTCGATCTTGGTCTGGTTGATTATGGAGGATATTCAACACTTTCTGATTGGGTAATTTCTTCAGACCTCATTTTTTCAGAAAGTTAAACAGATAGAATAGGGACCTCTGTTTGATGGAGGCGACTGAATCACCTTGGCATTAGAGGTATTGCTTCTTTGGCCCAAGTCTTCCTAGTATACCTCCTACGAAGATGTTTTGGGGGCTCTAAAAACTCTAAAACTACTGTATCATCTATGGACTTAGATTTCATACCACGATTTCCACATGAAACAATCGTTGTAGCTGCCACTCGATATATTCCTTTTGTTAAAGCCCCTTGTGGATATGAAGAAGACCAAGCTTTGGAATACCCAGCTTCCAACTCGATCAATGCATCTGGTGGAGGTAACATAATTGACAATTTGGATACCTCTAAAGCTGTTATAATCCATAATTTTCATGCTACCATTGGGTACTTCTCATGTCTGATATATGTGGGTGGAAAGTTTTTGATTGCTGAAGACATTTGAACAAACGAGCAAACCTATAAAGGGACATAAGCCTCCAAAATAATTTCACCATCAATCCTGGTTGATAATATGCCATCCCTGAATGCCATCATATAAGATCTGAACTCATAATTCTTTTCTTTACCATCATCAATAAATGTTCCAGTTGGTGGGTCACTAAAAGGAAAGAATCTGAATTCTCCTGATACATTCAATGCCTTCAGAACCACATCAGGTCTTCAACCCAAAGGCTGAATACCGGAAACGTTATTTAAAAATGGAGTGAATTGACTATTTGTAACTCAATCTAAATTCAACATAGAGTATGAAGAAAAGTGTACTGCAATCCATCCCCACAACACTTAGAATGACCCCTTAATTCTAAATGGAGCCTTCCCATTGTATAAATTTAGCAGGAGATGATAAATTCTTTCCAATAAAAGGGTTTCTAACCCAATATACTTATTTTCTACCAATTTAGATGTAATGAAAAAGTCCCTGATCTTATACCACCTCCTAATTCACAGATTGAAAGAAAATAAATGCTTAGACACATAGCAAGGAAAGCATCTAAGCATACTTTTGCATCTATATTGGGTTTGACATTATAGCCCCAGTTCTTATAATCACCTCTTTCCAGTGTAGGCCAATATGGGCTTGAACTTCCTCGATTATCTGTAGAAGGACAAACTGTAGGACGTCCAAAAGTTGGACCTTTCTCTATTGTTGGTTCTAAAAAATCTTCTATCCACAATCTAGGATGGATATCTTTATTTTCCTTGGGTAAATTCTTTGCTATCTTAAATAATTCATGGACCAGTGGTGGTGTTCTAGTAACATCACCCCATGTTGTAGCAAGCGGGATGAATTCATCATACATTTCCCTAAGAATGGGAATTCCATCTATTTGGTAAATGTCCTAGAGACTAATACCAAATTCACCATGCTTCAAATGAAAGGAATTCATTTTTGGAATCCATCGGCTCAGTAATTCAAGAATGAATTCATTTTTGTAAACATAAGTTGTCCTCATCCAGATAGCTTCGTAAATATGAATGTCTGATAACTATTTTCTGAATTCTGCACAAGTCCGACTTACCCAGAATGCCCACATCCACTCAAGTTTTACACCTCCTCTAGAATGAAGGTCCCAATCTTCTTTCCAACCATTGGATTATTCTGTTTGAGAATACTAAAAAGTGGAATCATAACAATGTGGTCTTTCCTCTATAACACGATCCTTCATATTTGGAGTGAAACCACTATGATGAAGGATGAAACTAATAAGTATCATGCCTTCTTGTATCGGAACCCCCCTGCACTAATATTCATGCAATTACAGTTGGAATACAGAAGAAACCAATTATTTGGAAAGTACTTCTTAATAGATAGAACACGTGCATCTTGGAAAAGCCCATGCCCGTACAGGGGTAAGTTAGGACTTTGTGGATAGTCACACTGGTACAGAATTAGACCCTTCCATAGCCTAGGAAGAGTACTCTCAACAATATCATAATAGCCTGGCCCGACGATCTTCATCATTTCATTTTGGCGAGCCTTAGGCTCTTCAGTTTGGGTCATCAAATGAGTCATTCTTTCCTAAAAAAGAATTACCAAATTTCTAGGTCAGATTTTAAATAATAAAGTGAAACATTGGGAAAAGGACACCGTTCCCGTAGGTCATTCGACAAGATCCTTCGACGAGGTCGGTCATGTAGGCTTTCAACAAGGATCCCATCACAACTCGATCATTGAAGTCCTTTTGGCATAGCTCCATCATGTAAATAATTTTACCTTGAATAAATTTCAATAGAATTACGCGAGAGCACAACGTGATGCAGCTGGGAAAACGAGCTACGCAATGAGAGCTCCAAATTTTGGAGAAAGAACAGGTGAAGAAAAAATTACGAAAGGTTGAGACCTATTTATAGGAAACTAAAGAACTACATGTCATAACTGTGGGAAATACCTGCACGCCATACCTGTGTGAAGTACCTACGCAACAAAAATATGTTGTTCAGTAATCCATCCTTATCTTTTTCCCCGACTTTCACCTCAGGACTTGACCCTCTTTGTATATTTCAGATTCAATCCTTAGGGGGGGGGGGATTTTTTCACATTACTTGAGAAAGTAAAAAAACAACTCTAAAAAGAAATTTGTATATTTCAAATCCCAAAGAAATATTCAAAGAGTAAAAAGGAAAATAAACAAATTCTCCCAAAAGCACTTTGTGACATAGTAGCCTCACGGAGCTATGTGCCCGACCTACGTGACTAACCTACACGATGGAGAATTTCTATGTATCTATGCGGAGTATATGAACAGTGGATCTGCATGAAGTACCTGTGCGGGAAACATTTCTTTGGACAAGCCTCTTCCGTGCCTATAAATAGAGCCCTTGGGCTCCCCATTTCAGGACTGAAAAAAGTGAAAGACTCTCTGAAGCTCCCATTGCGTAGCTCTTTCACCTATGTCTCTCAAATTATCTCAGGTAGCTCTATAAAGTAGGAGAGAAGAGATAATTAAATGGGATAGGAATGTTTTGAAGTTCTTCACATTCTTCAGCCATCAGCCATACCTGTGCGGTACACCTACACGGTATATCTGCATGCCATACCAGCATGGAACACCTACGCGGTATATCTGTGTGACATACCTGTGTGATAGAGAAACATGGGGTACCTACACGACATAATTTCATGAGGTACCTATGTGACCAGCTCAAGTACCCTTCTTAAAAGCAATTCATGGCAGGGTATCTCCTTAATTGGTTCCCTTATCTGAAAGGGGCTATGTTGAAGCCTCCACCAAAACCTCATGACTTCTCAAACCTTTGGGTAAGGCACATCAGCGTGTCTTCTATTTGGGTTTATATTTACACAGTCAGTGGTTTCCCACATTTGTTCCATAATGGGGTTAGGATTAATGGGATGTTTCTGGGTTTATATATCCATAGTCTCATGGGACTTTCTCCTAGGAACAGTGTTGGGAAGTTCCCGGTTTGGAGAGGGGTTTGGGGCTTGACCGCTCCCTTCATGAAGAGATGACTCGGAGCCTCAGGTCTCTGGTAGAGAAGGTACATTTCCCACTTTCTGTTCCGTGCAAGCATATGAGAAGTCTCCCTCTCCTACCAAGATCAATTTCAGGGTATCCATCCTGGTATAAGCCCCTCACATTGATCCCTTCCTCCTACCATTTTGGACCCTTGTCAAATGTGATGAGAATAGAGGGAAGGATAATTGCCTCTCCCTCTTCCACCATCGCCGTCATAGGTGCACCCTCCTCCATCAGCATGGAGGAAAAATTTGAAAGTGCATGTGTCATTGTTGAATCTTTCACATCCTATTATTTCTCACACCAAGAATGACTCACATGGTCTTAGAGATATGTGATGGTTACAACATGAGCACAAACACTCAGAGAAGAAACTACAATAACTTTGATTCCTATTCAAACCAGGATACATAGGAATCCCTTTTTCAGGTCCCAAGATCACTAGATATCCTCCTTAGGAATCCAATCCTAATTTCCTTAATCTAGGTATCCTCCTTAGGAATAAGCCCCAAATTAAACCCCCTAAGTCATTAAGGCATCCTTTTCAAGAAATAAGCCCAAACTCATCTCTCTCAGGGGACCATACTCTCCTATGAGATTTATCAAACTACATGGGCTTTAATTCCCATCCATGTGGGATATGTAGGAAGCATTCTTGAAATTTAAACCCAAAATTTCAAATCAACCATATTATCTTTGGGCCATATTCCCAACATGGTCTGATCCTACTTGGAAATCCATATCCTTTCCAAGTTCTTTGGGCTGCCTTAGCATAAGTCCCACACTACGTTTCAACTAAGCACCTTCCACTTAGAGGTCCTTATCACATGACCTTGAAAGGTTTTATGTGTCCTATTAATTGAAACCGAACTATGAGGGTTCTGATTCCTTTCACAAGGATACGTAGGTTTCCTATTTTATGGGCACAATCCCAAGATAAATACACACCTTCATCTCCCTGGATGACAATAAATTTCAGAGTGGCCCACTGAGTGGATTAAAAACTAGTATCATCACAATGGTGATTAAAAGAATATCTAATCAGTATATTAGAGGTTACCATTAATGGAAAACCATGAATAAATACAGATATTTACATTAATGAAGAAAATTAAATACATACTGATGATTCTAAAGTTTTACACATGTTAATAAGTGATTATAAATTCTAAGGAATACTTATGATATACTTGGTGAATTAATAAGGATTCATGAAAATATTTAAATTTTACAAAGAGAGTCCTAGAGTAAACAATAATCCCCCCCAAAAGAGTGTGATGAGTCAGACCTCCCATCCTCCCGACCAATGCACATTCTTAAGTATCGTAATGTTCAAAACATAACAAATTCCTTCCTTTGGAAAGCAGGTCCTCTTTGGATAAAGAACTATTGGAAGTTTTCGGTTCCATGAATAAATCCAACGGAAACCACATGAAAATAGTGATTCTTAAAATTAGGGCACATGTTTCATGGAACTACGAAACAAACATGTTTAGTTAGTAGAAACTTATTCAACTCTTTAATACTCCCATAACATTCATCAATCCATAAAAAATTGACTCCCTTCCAAGTTAGTTTATTTAGTGGTATTGAAAATATGATAATTTTATCACAAATCGATGATAGTAACCATAAAATCCAAAGAAACTATGAATTTACATCACATAGGTTGGTTTGGGCCGTCCTTCAATTTCATCTTATATCGAAGGATCCAAAAATATCACTTTGATAGTGGTAACATTCCCAATTAAAGTTACTTTATCCATCCAGAACTCGCATTTATTGTACTTTACAAATAATTTTTCCTTTCACAAACTCTTTAGTACAGAATTCAAATTCTCCTAATGTTCCTCCATAATTTTTTAGTAAATAAGAATATTGGCTATAAAAACTATCAAAAATTTGTTAAGATAGTCCCAAAATACACTATTCATCATGTCCATGAAGGTTTCTATAGCATTATTGAGTCTAAATGACATCACTATAAAATCACAGTGCTCGTAACATGTATGAAAGGTAGTGTTGTTGATATCCTTCTTATTCAACTTTACTTGATAATATCCTAACTCAAAATCCACCTTAGAGAATTAATATCCTCCACCTAGTTTATTGACCAAGTCATCAATCTCGGGCATAGGATAAATTTTCTTTATCATGATTTTTTTGAGCTCATGATAATCAATGCATGGGTTCATTTAACTATCCTTATTCTTGAAAAAGAGGACCGATGCACCCCATAGTGAATCACTTGGGAATATGAACCCTATATATAGATTATAATATAGTTACTTCTTTATTAGATCAACTTGAGAAGTGTATATTCTATACATAGACTAGGATATTAGAAAATATTTAGATATAAGCTAAATTAATAACTCATCCTTTCATCTAGGAGTAAGACCAAATAATTCTTTAAGAAACACCTTTATGTATTCCCTCACAATGGGAATGCATTAAAGGATGATATTTTCCATAGTATCAATCATTTGAGTAAGATAAACATAATTATAGAGAAATAATATCCATTCTTGAGATGATGACACCAAAGTAGATTCATCCTTATCCTTTCACTTATATAGAATCAATGTGCGGTTCATGATATAGAGGGTAATTTAATTTTCTTGGAAATTTATGTTACCTCTATATAAGGAGATAAAAACTATACCTATAATTTAGTCAAATTACACTAAAACGAGTATTATAAGGTTTTATGGGAAATTCATCTTACAAATTTTGATATGCGGTGAGTTATATACTTGGGATGAAACAATTGACCCATTTACTATATTCATAGATAAATCAACTTCCATGTTTTGAGGTGGTGTTTAAATAGTTATACTAAAACTTTGTGATTTGAAAGAATGAGAAGAACTATAATCAAATAGTACATTCACTATCCTTGAATAAATAACTAACAAATCTTTCGTCACTATATTTTTGGGATCCACCAAAACTATTATGATGGAATGATCTCTCCTTTTCTATAACACCCAAAAAATTATAAAAGATTAAATTTTATTCGATAGAGTATATTACATACAAAATAGAGTTTATCTTTCAATACATAGAACATCAAGGTTATATTATATTACACACAACAATTACTTTTTTCAACTGCTTTCATTACATGCAAGACAAAGTTTTACCGCTTTTTAATGGTGAAACAATTTTAAATATATATTTTGTATCTTTTAATAGTTTTATATATCAAAATTAACTTAAATTTTGAAAATTTAACTTCAAAATTATCTTGGGATGATGTTGTAGTAATTTTCTGTTAAGTTTCATTACTTAATGAATAGTAAAAATACCGAATTTTAATTGAAAAATAATTATTTATAAAATTTATTTATATGTAAAAATATATTTTAAATAGGTTTTAAAGTCCAATTATATAAATTATAAATAAATTAAAACAATTTATTTCATTATAATAAATTTCAATTTGAAATTCGATATAAAAACTTAGTAAACGTTTGAATGTTTTTACTTTAAAAACCCGTATTATCGTCCAGTCCGTGGGATTAATATTAAATTAATTTCTATAAATTATGTGATTATAATTTGGTAAAAAAAATTCAATATTTTTAATAATAATAATATATAATTTTTAATAAGTTCAAATTAGTTTTTCACTAAAAATACTAGTGAAGGTGATTAAAATTAATTATAGTGATTAAGAGAAAAATTAACTTAACAAAGGACTAAACTGTAAAATTAAGGGTCAAAATGACCTATAAACTTGTTCAAATTCCATAGTATGGAAATATTTCTACCATATAATCCATGTTATAGAATTAGTTCCATTATTTTAGGCAAATTATGTAAGTGATATCTCTCAATAGTGTTTACCTTTTCATATTTACAAGAATGCCACTCCTCATCCACTATAAAAAGGCACTCACCCATCCCACTTATTCACACCTATAAAGCCTTTGTCTCACATAAAATATTCACAAAAAATCTCCCAATATACCTCCCATAAACATAGTATCCTTAAATTTTTCATAAACCCAACCAAGGAATCATTTTGGTATAAACCAAAAGAAGTTACCCGAAAAAGAGGTAACATTCTCCGATGATCGTTTTCATTTATTTTCGTTGTACACCCGTTAATTTATTATTATATATTTTATATATAATAACATAAGTATATCTAATATTCGGATATTTTTTTTCTAATATTTATACCTATACTTTCACACATATCCATCAAATGGTGTACACAATCATCATTTGTGTGTATGGCGGACTACCTCCTTGCGAACCAATATCTTCCGTTCTTCCATTTACCACCTTTCATGGTTGGAAGTAATTAATTATTTAATGTATATATATATATATGATATTTATAATGAATTTATACTTCTGGAATTTTTATATAACACACACTTTCATGTGTTCCATATTGTGGGGATATGATAGCATCGTTTGTGGACATGTGGACTACCACCTCCTCGAAGCGATGTGATTCGTTCAAACTTTACATGGAATGTATTAAGAATGATTTTAATAAATATATATGACATATATGAAATAAATATTATAATTTAATTATAATATACATATATATAATTTACTTTTCATTCTTTTAAATATAATAAAAAATGGAAGTAACGTTCATGCATACGTACGAACTACTGTCTCCATGAACAATGCATTTCATTTCCTAAATCCAAATATTAAGGATTGTTATAAATATATATATAATGAATTTATATTATATTTAAATCATTTTTTAAATCCCAGATATTATGAAATCAGGATATAATTAATAGTAATAAAAATGACAAGTCAAGACATACTCGAAAAACAAGACAATTAACAGGAGAAATGATGAAATTGATTAAAGATTATTAATGAATGGGTTATAATATTTTATAAAATTAATATATATGATACCATATATATTAATTTGGTTATATTTAAATTTAATAACATTCATAAAACCATTATAAAGGAGTTTAAATAGAATTTAACCAAAAGGAAGTGTAAGGTATTGGATTCTTATATCACTTTTCTTTCGGTGTGGCATACACCATTCTCACCACTTACTTATTTTTTGTGGTGTATCTAATACCCATTTTTATATATAATATCATTAATTATTTTATCATCATGTTATGTAAATTTTAATTTTAATTTTTCTCTTTCATGGGGCTTATGATTCAAAATGAACTAAGTAGAAGGCATTTCATCTCAATTTACATTTTGTTGAGACTAATTTTCCATTAAAAACCAATTCACTTTAATGTTGTGTACATAATAACACTTATTAATTTAATATAATTATTCACTCAAACATCATTGTATTTTATGTTTCAATTTTAACTATACCATACAAGGGGTTCTAACTTGAAAACTACCAAGTGGTAAAAGTTATCTTTTCAATACCACTTTTTTTAGGATTGTTAACTTTATCTTGAAAAAATCACTTTATTATGATCATTTTTATTGTAAATTAAATTTATATAAAATATAAATATTCTCATAAAATTTATATTATTATTTACTAAACTTTAAACCATTTTTACATATAGTTCTTACTTTTATAGTTATTTGATTATTTGGGGAATTATTTATAAGTTCGTATCTTTTATTCAATACAAATGATTGATAAGGATAATAGTTCAAGAATTAAATAAATAACTAGATATATGAGGAATGATTTATATATGTATTAAATGGTTGGGGCTTGGTTATAGATATCCCCTTGATGTATCAGTTGTCTGATGATACAAAGCATTTGGCTAATTAGATGGGGTTTTACTCGATATGCTATAAACTATCTTATGAAATGTATTGATGGTAAATATACCCTGAACCTAGGATAAATGGTGTAAAATAATTAAGAATTTCACACATTAATACTTAGTTATTATTTATCTATGATATTTTTTCTTGACATTATCTATGGATACATTTCACTCTCAGTTTATTGATTAAATAACATGTGTTTCAGTTATTTACATTTCCATATTGATTATACATTATCTAATTGTTTAAATGGAATGTATGTACAATAATTTACCTCCCATATTGACTATTATTATTTATTCATGATTACTTAGATTTTATTATTACCCCCACTAAGCATTTTTTCTCACCCTTATCTTGTTTCCTTTCCACAGGTTATGAAGAAGAAATATTTGAATAATATTTCAAGGATGATGTTCATTTAATTTTATTATTTATCATGTTTTAGTATCTATTTTAAAATGTAATATGGGTATCATGTATATAAACTGGTTTTCCAAAAACTACTAAAATGATCAGTCCTTCAGGATTTGATTCTTGTAATCATGCCAATGTAATAAAGTAATGCATCGTTTCTGAGAATATGGGGTCGAGACATTATAGTTGGTTTAAAAATAAGTTTAGTAGAAACATTAGGAACTATATTTTGGAAAACATAGATTAGAGAATATAACATTAAGTTACAATTTGATGATAAGTATAGAATAACATCATAAAGTTTTGGTTAGATAGAGATTATGTGGTCTTCCCAGAAATACATCTTGGTCAGGATACTTCAAGTGGATGTGGTTATGGAACAAATGAACCTAGGGGTAACGACACCAAAAAGGTGCATTAGGCATGAATTGATCATTACCAAGTATACGAAAATGGGCCTTACTATACATCTAGTTTGACACTCCTGAGTGATATGCTTAGGATAATTCATATTTTCGTCACAAAACATTATAAATGATCTGAATAGATGATGAAAATGAAGAACCAAGTTAAAATTAAGGTAATTTATATTTAAAACAAGATCAATGACTTAAATAATTTTTTAGGTTTTAAGTAATGGGAGTCTGCCAAGATTAGTGATATTTTGGATGAAATCTATTATGATACAACTCATTAGTTTAGTATTTGTTTTAGTGTAAAATCTATTTGAGGAATAATTCCCTTAAATTTTAGAGACATGAGTTTAAAGGTATTGATAACCCTTAGTGTTATTATGATCATTAATGACATTGTAACGATAGTCAAATTAGATTATTGGGCCTCAAAAAAATGTTGTATTGAAATATATAGAGAAAAGGGTGTTTAATGAGTAAATTTCAAGGATTTCCATAACATTTTTGGGAATGAAATAGGAATTAGATTAATGCAGTTTAGATAAAGGATATCCCACATTTAGGGTGACAACACATTGTGTCCTGTGAGGTGGTTGGTCTTGAACCCATGACCGAAGGATAATAAGGGTTTCAAACCTACCACTAGCCTCTGTGATGTCCTGGTTAATGTATCATTGATTTCAACTAAATAATTTGAGGAATAAACATTAATGATTAACAAATAGTGTCACTTTTTAAGATCAAATATTAATTTATTAATCATATTAGTTTTGAAAAATAGTTATAGGAAAAACATAAATGTTTTTTATGGATCTTACGATCCGTAAAAAGAAAATTTTAGTGATTCAAAAAAAAATCATTTTAGGATATCCATTTCACAGAGTAAAGGATGAATTAGAATTTGATTGAATAAAAAAAATTAGAAATTTTTCTCATGAAACTGAAATGTATCAAGCAAGTATGTTTCCTTATATTCTTAGGTAGTAAAAGAATTACCCAACAATAGGAAAATAATTTATAAATAAAATGTTTTCCTAATACCTTAATTTTTTTTGGAACCGATGGCCTTTTATATCATCAAAATTTTGAGACCCTAAAATTTCCATTAATTATTCACTTTTTTTGTGATCAATGACCTTAATCACCCCTACAAATATTTATGTTTTAACTATTTATGTATCTCCACTTTCCAATAATGTCCTCCTACTTAGAGACCCAGTTGTATGTTAGTCCACGTGAACTTTGTACTTATTATTATCTAATATTAAAAGGATATTTTATTAACTCTTCTCACTATGTGGGTTTTCAACATAGGAAATATCAAAAAATCTATTACAAAGATTGATTTTAAATTGCGAGGACACAATTTAATTAAGGTTGGGAGAATGTAACTCCCTGAAAATTAAAAAATAGAAAATTTTATTTGATAATACATATCGCACACAAAAAAATGTTTATATTTCTATACATGGAACACTGAGGTTATCTTGTATTACATTAAATAATGAATTTCTTTGATGTCTTGCGTTACATGAAAAAATGAGTTTTACCGAGAAATAATACATTACTAAAATATTATTAATTAATAAAAAAATATATAACCTAACTGTGATTTTCGGGTGGTTACTAAGTGGAAAAACCTATAATCATGCATCCAAAAGGCCAAGGTTTGAATATTGTTAATCCCCTTAGGGGATTTTCACCACTGGTGGTGTCATAAGCATGATGCAAGCTGTCACGACCCATCCTAGGGGCCCATGCCGTGACTACCCTAGCCCGCCTTCCATAGGCCAGGGGCTGGTGACTAGAACCAAGGCATAAATTCCTGATAAAAAGGAAAGACAATGCCTTTGGAAAGTAAACAAACACCATAGAGCAAGCAAGCAGTAGAAGTAAACACTAAGTAAAAGCTGGTACAATAGTAAGTGCGGAAGAGTAAGTGGGCCAGTATACAAACCCAAACTGAAATTAAAGTACAACTGGAAAGGGAAAACAACAACTTAAAAGTAGAGATGCAGCGACGAGCCGTCCACTGGAAGTCCCACCTGAAGGGTGGGTATAGTTAGCCTCCACTTATCCTCGGGTCCAGCCAACCGCTCCGAGTACGTCCCACCCAGTGGTCCACCTCCAGGCACCGTCCTGCTCCGCAAGCCTCAACCACGATCAGTGCTGTCCGTCGTCTGCAACCAACAAAACGTAGTGCGGGCATAGCCCGTGAAGGGGTGAGTATAAGCTACTCAGTAGGGACCCCGAGACCCCCGAAGGTCTCCCAAAATCCACAAAGGATAATCCACAAAGGAAATATACAATCACGAAGTAACATCCGGCATTGCTTAGGTATATGCCCATACATATACCTAAGTCATCAATTCTCGTTCGGCTCCAACATCCGAACCCAAGTACAACCCAGTCCACACAGGAAAGAAAAACGTAAATCCACACAGGATAGTACAATACAATCCACATAGGAAAGCAAAACAGGATTCAGCTCACACAGGTATACTTCTTCGTATAACAATAGAGATGATCAGATATATCCACTGATTCATCTAAGTCGTCGAACCCACAGTGGATCGATAGGTACTAACCCCCGCAATGACCCAGGAAGGGTCTTACCCACATAGGATCGATAGGTAACTAACCCCCGCAATGACCCAGGAAGAGTCTGACCCACACATGATCGATATGTAACTAACCCCCGCAATGACCCACACAGGATCAGACCCACACAGGATCTGTAGGCGCTAGCTCACACAGAACCGCTGAGTGCTGACCCACATAGGATCAGACCCACACAGGATCGGTAGCACTGATCCACATAGGATCTCTAAGTGCTGTAGTCATCACCGTCAAATCTACTGAGGATCTCTGTACAGTCGTCGTCGTCACAGTAGCAAACGCAACCAGCACTAGGGTTCCCGCACACAGGAAGCTCGTTCGGGAGGGTCCGCTCCATGAGCCGAGAGGCTGATACATCAACTGAAACATAGTCCAGAGTTGATGTATCCAAATGTTCCGTATCATCAACAGGAACTCAACGTCCCATACGGTGCGTCAATCGGACACCTGGTCTAAGAGTTATTGGCTTTTTCGTCCCAGGGGCCGGTTGGTTTTTAAGGCAAAACCAACCCGATCATACTCCACCTGCATCCAACCCTTAGGCGGAGTATGCCAAAAGATCCGTCTCACTTAGAGAAATCCAAAAAAGTCGAAGGTACGTCAATCGGACGTCCGAAGCTCAAGTTATAAGCGTTTCCGCTCCGAGGTCCCGGTTGGTTTCGTGTACGAATCAACCTGGCCGAACCCAAAGTATTCTGAAACCTTGAGTGAAATATACTGGAACGACCATCTCGATCGAAGGATTGCATCACCGCTGGCGGCGCATCAATCGGAGGTTTTTAGCCTGAGATATGGGCAAAAGAACCAAAAGGGTCCGAAAACGGGGGTTTCAGGCCCAGACCGACCCGACCCGAGACCCCCTGGGTCAGCCCGGTCCGGCAGCCCGATGGCCTGGCGCGCGACACCAGCTGGCTCGGCCAAATGGCCGAGCCGTTCGGTTATGTGGGGGGGGGGGGGTGCTTCCCCCCGCCGTTCGGAAACCGCGACCCCAATTAAGGGGCCGCTCAGCTGGCCAGCCGGGGGTTTTGACCCTCGGCTCTTCCCCTGTCTGGCCGACCCGCCCGGGCCGGCTGGTTCCCGCTCCACGGGACCGGTGATGTCTGGTACCCTCCCTGCTCCGACACCGGTGGCCCGTCTTCGGCCGCCGGTCACCCTGCTTCTCCGCGGCCCGGAACCGGCTGCGACCTTGGTCGTCCGGTGCGGCGCGACAGCGCCGTGCTCTTCCACCGCGGCCCCGCTCCGGCCGCGGTGTCTTCGGGTTTCTCCGATGCGGCGCGATGGCATCATGTCCTTGTTTTTATCCACGGCGTGGCACGATGGCTCCGCACATTCTTTTTCGCACGATCACATGCGGTGCGACGGCACCGCGCCATTCTCGTTTCAAACCACAAAGAAACAAACACACGGATGAGGGAGGAGGGTCGGCCGTGTTTGTGTGGTCCGCCCCCCTCTCGTTAATCGATATCATTTGGTCATATTTTTATGAAGAACGAGAAGCTGGTAAACATGAACAAAATAATTAAATAACCCCTACCTTGAGAGTACCTAGAACGGGGGTTTGCCGCGAAAAACGACGTCGCGAGTTGAAGCTCCCTATGTTGACGGAGAACGTCCGAGGAGGAAGTGGCGTCTCCTTTTCTTTGACACGGGAAGAAGATCTAAAGAGGGTGCATCATCGATCTTTGGAAAAAGGAGTCACACATCAGCTATAGAGAGGAGAAGAGACAGCACGTCGATCTCTTCTTACGGTGACAGCGTTCTTCGTCGAAGTCTTGGTGTTCTTAGTGATGAAGATGAAAACACCCAAGAGCTCTCTCCTCAATTGTCCACACACAACAACCAACCAAAATAAAACAAGGCTCATCCTTATTTTATTAACTCATTCCACAATTCAAAAATCAAAATTTAATTTAATTAATTGAATTGGTGTGTTGGCATACTTAATGAGAGGAGAGGAAGAGTCACCCAAATAAAGGGAAGTTTAAAAGTTAAAAGTGTTACACAACTTAAGTGGGGGGGGGGGGGGGGTTAAGAGGATCTAGGGACTTAATGAAATTGAAAAGGTGGGGGATCCTGTGGGCCCCAACTCACCTTTAATCCATTCAAGATAAAATAACAATAAGTGGGTCCCACCCTAACTCCTATACCTAGGTTCTAACACATGGAAAATAGAAATAAAATTCTTAACGAAATTTTATTTCACTCACACTTAATCCACAAATTTAAACAACTCATATTGAGAAAATGCCACTCCAGAAAAGGCGTTCCTAAGAAATTACCAGCGCTGCGATTCCATCGGTGACCTCAGAATTCAATTCTGAGCACCGGTTCAAAAGATAGGAATTCCCGCTCGTTCGTTCACTGAACGTACCCGAGCTAAACTTCGGATAAAAATTCTAGGCACACCGAGCCTCGGAATCAACTGCCGTCAGAAACTGTGTTCTTATAAAATCCCAAAGAAAATTAAGAAAAAATTTCCCTTGAATTTTTCGGGTCTTTACATTACTCCCACCTCAGGGCTTTTATGTCCCCGTAAAGATACATCGAAAACTTGGGAAAAAAATGTGGGTACTGAGCACGCATCTGAGCCTCCCACTCCCAAGTGCTCTCCTGGAGATTCCCGTGCTTCCATCTGATGCGCACTAGAGGAATCGACCGTCCACGCAGGACCCGCTCCTGTCGATCCTCGATCTCCACTGGGTCCTCCATAAAAGTATCCCCATCATCAACGTCTAGCTCCCCATGGTCAATGATATGCGTCGGGTCGTGCACGTATCTCCTGTCATAATAAGACTTCTGCCGGCTATGAGCTATCCTCATCCACTCCTGGATGACCTGGACCTTCTCTGTCATGGCCTGAACCATCTACGGTCCCACAAGTGCTGAGTCCCCAAGGTCTGTCCAGCACAAATGAGATCTGCAAGGTCGGCCGTACAACGCATCGTATGGTGCCATCCCGATGGTGGAGTGGTAACTGTTGTTGTACGCGAACTCCACCAAGGGTAGATGGTCCTCCCAGCTGCGACCAAAGTCTAGGAAACATGCACGGAGCATGTCCTCAAGAGTCTGAATGGTCTTCTCCATCTGACCATCCGTCTAAGGGTGAAAGGAGGTGCTCAGACGTAGCTGCATCCCGAACGCCTCCTGCAACCCCTTCCAAAGTCAGGAAGTAAAGCGAGCATCTCGATCAGAGATGATAGATGATGGCACACCGTGAAGCCGTACAATCTCCTGAATGTAGAGACGTCCCAAGCTCTCCACTGAGCCCTGCTCTCTGATGGGTAAGAAGTGTGACGACTTGGTGAGTCGGTCGAAAATCACCCAAATGGAGTCGTGACCTCTAGAAGTGCGTGGAAGTCCAGTCACTAAGTCCATAGATATCCCGTTCCACTTCCACTCCGGGACCTCCGAGGGCTATACCAAGCCTACTGGTACCTGATGCTCTGCCTTCACCTGCTAGCAGGCGAGGCATCGAGAAACAAACTCTACCACATCCTTCTTCATGCCCGACCACCAGTGCTGTCGTCTGAGGTCTTGGTACATCTTCGCCACTCCGGGATGTACCGCCAAGGGAGAAGTGTGAAACTCTCTCAGCACATCCTCTCGTAAAGAGACTGGTACCAAGGTAGGTCCTCTGAAAAGGATGTCATGCTCTGCTCCAAAGGAGAAACCATTAGGTGCCTGTCCTGAGGATATCTGTGCACGCAGCGTCTCACAGTCAGCGTCCCCACGTTGTGCCTCTCTGACCCGCTACAGTAGTGGAGGAGTGACTGTGAGAGACTTGAGGAAGGCTGCTTCATCTCTATCCATGAAGGATATCTGCAAAAAGAGTAGCTGCTCTATCGCCTCCTCAAGTAGCTGAATTCCCGTCCTTCTGCTGAGAGCATCAGCTACTACGTTTCCCTTCCAAGGAGTATAGACTATCTCAAAGTCATAGTCCTGGAGGAACTCGAGCCATCGCTGCTGTCTCAGATTTAGGTCCTTCTGAGAGAAGATGTATCTGATACTCTGATGGTCAGAAAAGACTGTAAAACGCTCTCCCATCAGGTAGTGTCGCCATGTATTCAGAGCGAAGACCACTGTTGCTAAATCCAGGTCATGGGTAGCGTAGTTCTGCTCATGCAGCCTCAACTGACGTGATCCATAGGTGATCACGACCCGCTCCTGCATCAGGACACATTTGAGTCTGGTCCCTGATGCATCATAGTAGACTACGTACCCTAATCCCTCCTCAGGAAACCTCAAGATAGGTGCGTTGGTCAATCTCTGTCTCAACTCCTAGAAGATCTGCTGATAACTGTCTGACCAAACAAAGGGTTTACCCTTCTTCGTCAAAGATGAGAGTGGTGCCGCAACTCTGGAGAAGTCTGGCCCAAATCTCCGGTAGTATCCAGCTAGTCCCAAGAAACTCCGCACCTCCATCACGCTCCTGGGTGGCTCCCAAGATAGCACTGCCTCGATCTTCACAGGATCCACTGCAACCTCCGCCTCAGAGATGACGTGTCCCAAGAAGTGGACCTCGTGTATCCAGAACTGACACTTCGAGAGCTTACCATAAAGCTGGTTCTCTCGGATTGTGTCTAGTACAACCCACAAGTGGTAGGCATGCTCATCCTCAGTCGTCGAGTAAATCAAAATGTCATCGATGAAGACCACGACAAATCGATCGAGGTATGGCTGAAAGATCCTATTCATGAGGGCCATGAACACTGCTGGAGCATTGGTCATGCCGAAGGGCATAACCAAGAACTCATAGTGGCCATACCGACACCTGAAGGCTGTCTTCTGCACGTCCTCATCTCGAACTCTGAGCTGATGATAGCCTGACCTGAGGTCTATCTTCGAGAACCACTGTGCTCCCTTGAGATAATCAAAGAGGTCATCAATCCTCGGTAGCAGACACTTTTTCCTCACTGTCACCTAGTTCAGGCGACGATAGTCGACACAAAGTCGCAAGCTCCTGTCTGCCTTCTTGGAGAACAGAATCGGGGAAGCCCAGGGTGAAACACTAGGTCAGATAAACCCCTTGACCTGCAAGTCCTCCAACTGTACCCGTAGCTCTCGAAGCTCAGCGAGGGCCATCCGATACGCTGGAGTCGATATCAGGGTTGTCCCGGGGTATAGGTCGATATACAAGTCTACCTCTCTATGAGGAGGTAGCCCTGGAACGTCGTCGGGAAAGACGTGCGCATACTGATCCACCACTGCAAGAAAACTAGGACTCTGCACGTCAACAACTCCTAGGATGAGGCTAGCCAACTAATGAGTGATGGGATGTCCTCTCCTCTGTGAGAGTCCATCCTGTGCTGTAAAGGCTCCCTTCTCATCGGTGAAGGTGAACCTGCTCCTATCGGTGCGTACACATCGCACCTTGCGCCTAATATAGTCAATCTCTGCATGGACTGTGGACAACCAATCCATGCCCAAGATGACGTCGTAAGGCCTCAACGCCGCTACAAGAAGATCCCAGCCGAAGATCTCACCTCCTAGAGTAATCTCACACTATCGGCACCAGTGCGTAATCGTCGAGTCTGATCCTGTATGAGTCTCTAGCCGTAAGGATTGAGCCAACGACTCTGTCGGAATCTCCGAGCTCCAAACAAGGGCAGCAGCTATGAAAGAATGACATGCTCCTATGTCTATAAGTTCTGCAACAAGGGTGGAATAGACACAGATAGTACCTCAAATCATCTCGGGCATGCCGTGGTTGTTGGCCTCTGCTTCCTGGAGCTGTGCCTCTCTCTGCCCGCCATCTCTCTATGGTCGGGGTGGACCTCCTGGTGGTGGTGGTGGTAGAGCCTCAAAGCGTCTCCCACCACCTGATACTCGGCCAGATCCTCTGCCTCGTCCGCCTACTCCATGCAGACCTCCACAGTTGATCCTCTGCCTCTGCCTGTGTGGTCCCTCAACTGTCAGCTGCTCTTCGGCACGGCGGGTCAGGCAATCACGAGCCATGTGGCCCTGACCGCCGCATGAGTAGCACTACCTGCCTCTCGAAAGACTGGCTCCGCGTTGTGTGCCCCGCACTGCTGAGCCAGTGTCCTGAGGTCGCCTGCCTGAGGGTCTGGTCTACTTGGACCCATGAGTCATCCGTCGACTACCTGCTGCAGAAGACTCTGCTACGTGCTGCCCTGCGGTGGGTCTCGACGCTGGTGTAGACTCGGCAAGAAAGCTCTCGATCAAAAGGGCTCGCTCCAGTACTCCTGTCGGAGTCGGAATGCTGAGGGAGATCAGTGATGCCCTGATCTCGTGTCTCAATCCCTGCTCAAAGGTCCGAGCCCGAAAGAATGGGTCTCGTACCATGTATGTAGAGTAGCGCGAGAGATCGGTAAATCTCGCCGAGTACTGGGCAAACGTCAAACTGCCCTACCGCAGCTGAAGAAGCTCCTGGATGCGCACCGCACGATGGGTGGACGGGACGAACTCTGAGCGGAAGAGGCTCTCAAAGTCTATCCAGATTAGAGATCCATCATCGTGCACCTGGAGCATCAAGCTCCACCATCGGCCCGCTGCCGCGTGTAGTAGGCTCACCGTGAGGATCACGATGAGGTCTGCTGGTGTCCTCACTAACCGGAAAACTCGTACCACTGCCTCCAGCCAGTCCTTTGCTGCCTGGGGGTCCGTCTCCCCACAGAACCTGGGTGGTCGCTGGTGCTGGAACTCATACAGTGCACTAAGGCGACGTGCATCGTCAGCGGCTGGGGATGGAAGCATCGGTGGCTCGATGGGTAAAGGTACTACCGGTGCCTCAGCTGTCAAAGGGCCCTGCACTGAGGCCTCGTCGCTCGGTGGGCTGTCGTCACACTCAACTCTCGGAACCCTAGATGGATGTCGTCGTGGGGCTATCCTGAATAGGAAACAAGTGCGCCATGTACAGAACAATATACCTGGTGAGCTGAAACAAAGTAATCACAAAGAAAACTTGAAACACACATACAATCAATGTTTTTGTGCATTAAGTCAGAAATCAGAAGTTAGGGTCCTGGTGTACGGATACGTCAGCCGCCGCACCAACACCAGACTCCCTGGATTGATAACCACACCCAATACGCTAAACACTATTGCTTCACATTGATAAGATCAGAGTCCCAAGTTCTGCGGTAGAACTGAACTCCTCTGATATGATTTTGTCACGACCCGTCCTAGGGGCCCATTCCATGACTACCCAAAGCCCGCCTTCCATAGGCCAGAGGCTGGTGACTAGAAACAAGGCATAAATTCCTAATAAAAAGGGAAGGCATTGCCTTTGAAAAGTAAACAAACACCACAGAGAAAGCAAGCAGTAGAAGTAAACACTATGTAAAAGCTGGTACAACAGTAATTGTGGAAAAGTAAGTGGGTCATTATACAAACAAAAACTGAAAGTAAAGTACAACTGGAAAGGGAAAACAACAACTTAAAAGTAGAGCTGCAGCGACGAACCGTCCACTGGAAGTCCCACCTGAAGGGTGGGTACAGTTAGCCTCCACTGCTCCTCGGGTCCAGCCAACTGCTCCGAGTACGTCCCGCCCAGTGGTCCACCTCCAGGTACCGTCCTGCTCCGCAAGCCTCAACCACGATCAGCGCTGCCCGTCGTCTGCAACCAACACAATGTAGTGCGGGCATAGCCCATGCAGGGGTGAGTATAAGCTACTCAGTAGGGACCCCGAGACCCCTGAAGGTCTCCCAGAATCCACAAAGGATAATCCACAAAGGAAAGATACAATCACGAAGTAACATCCGACACTGCTTAGGTATATGCCCATACATATACCTAAGTCATCAATTCTCATTCGGCTCCAACATCAGAACCCAAGTACAACCCAGTCCACACAGGAAAGCAAAACGTAAATCCACATAGGATATCACAACACAATCCACATAGGAAAGTAAAACAGGATTCATCTCACACAGGTATACTTCTTCGTATGACGATAGAGGTGATCAGATATATCCACTGATTCATCTAAGTCGTCGGTCCCATAAAGGATCGATAGGTACTAACCCCCGCAATGACCCAGGAAGGGTCTGACCCACACAGGATCGATAGGTAACTAACCCCCGCAATGACCCAGGAAGGGTCTGACCCACACATGATCGATAGGTAACTAACCCCCGCAATGACCCACACAGGATCGGACCCACACAGGATCTGTAGGCGCTGGCTCACACAGAACTATTGAGCGCTGACCCACACAGGATCAGAACCACACAAGATCTATAGCACTAATCCACATAGGATCGCTGAGTGCTATAGTCGTCGCCGTCGAATCTACTGAGGATCTTTGTACAGTCGTCGTTGTCACAGTAGCAAACACAGCCAGCACTAGGGTTCCCGCACACAACAAGCTCGTTCGGGAGGGTCCGCTCCACGAGCTGAGAGGTTGATACATGAACTGACACATAGTCCAGAGTTGATGTATCCAAAAGTTCCGTATCGTCAACAGGAAGTCAACGTCGCAGACAGCGCGTCAATCGGACGCCCGGTCTGAGAGTTATTGGCTTTTTCGTCCCAGGGGCCCGGTTGGTTTTTAAGGAAAAACCAACCCAACCGTACTCCAACTGCATCCAAAACTCGGGCGGAGTATGCCAAAAGATCCGTCTCACTTAGAAAATCCAACAAAGTCGACGATATGTCAATCGGACATCCGGAGCTCAAGTTATAAGCGTTTCCGCTCTGAGGGCCCGGTTGGTTTCGTGTACGAACCAACCCGTCTGAACCCAAAGTATTATGAAACCTTGAGTGCGATATACCGAAACGACCGTCTCGATCTAAGGATCGCATTTCCACTAACGGCCCGTCAATCGGAGGTCCGTATCATGAGATATGGGCAAAAGAACCAAAAGGGTCCGAAAACGGGGGTTTCGGGCCCGGACCGACCCGACACGGCCTGGGCGCGTCCCGGCGCGCTGGCGCGCGGCGCTAGCTGGCTTGACCGAACACCCGAGCCGTTCGGTTATGTGTGTGTGTGTGGGGGGGGGGGCTTCCCCCCCCCCCCCCCCCCCCCCGCCATTCGGAAACCGCGACCCCAATTAAGGGGCCGCTCAGCTGGCCAGCTGAGGGTTTTGACCCCCGGCTCTTCCCCTGTCTGGCCAGCCCGCCCTGGCCGGCCGGTTCCTGCTCCATGGGACTAGAGACGGCTGGTCCCCTCCCTTCTCTAATGTCGGCGGCCCGTCTCCGGCCACCGGTCACCCTGCTTTGCCGCGCCCCAGAACCGGCCGCGACCTTGGTCGTCCGGTGCGGCGCGATGACGCCGTGCTCTTCCACCGCAGCCCCGCTCCAGCCGCCGTGTCTTTGGGTTTCTCCAACGCTGCGCGACGGCGTCATGTCCTTTTTCGTTTCCACATCATGACATGATGGCGCAACACATTCCTTGTTGCACGATCACACGCGGTGCGACGACACCGCGCCATTCTCGTTTCAAACCACAAAGAAACAAACATACGAATAAGGGAGGAGGGTCGACCGTGTTTGTGCAGTCCGGCCCCCTCTCGTTAATCGATAGCATTTGGTCGTATTATTACGAAGAACGAAAAGGTGGTAAACACGAACAAAATAATTAAATAACCCCTACCTTGAGCGTAGCTAGAACGAGGGTTCGCTGCGGAAAACGACGTCGCGAGGTGAAGCTCCGTATGTTGACGGAGAACGTACGAGGAGGAAGTGGAGTCTCCTTTTATTTGACACTATAAGAAGATCGTAAGAGGGTGCATCATCGATCTTTGGAAAAAGGAGTCACACACCGGTTGTGGAGAAGAGAAGAGATGGCATGTCGATCTCTTCTTATGGTGACGACGTTCTTCATCGAAGTCTTGGTGTTCTTCGGGATGGAGATGAAAACACCCAAGAGCTCTCTCCTCAATTGTCCACACACAACAACCAACCAAAATAAAATAAGGCTCATCCTTATTTTATTCACTCATTCCACAATTCAAAGATCAAAACTTAATTTAATTAATTTAATTGGTGTGTTGTCATACTTAATGAGAGGAGAGGAAAAGTCACCCAAATAAAGGGAAGTTTAAAAGTTAAAAGTGTTACACAACTTAAGTGGGGGGTTAAGAAGAGTTAGGGAGTTAAGGGAATTGAAAAGGTGGGGGCTCATGTGGCCCCCACCTCACCTTTAATCCATTCAAGAGAAACTAGCAATCAGTGGGTCCCACCCTAACTCCTAAACCTAGGTTCTAAAACATGGAAAAGAGAAATAAAATTCCTAATGAAATTTTATTTCACTCACACTTAATCCACAAATTTAAACAACTCATATCGAGTAAACACAACTCCAGAAAAGGCGTTCCTAAGAAATTACCAGCGCTGCGGTTCCATCGGTGCCCTCAGAATTCGATTCCGAGCACCGGTTCAAAAGATAGGAATTCCCGCTCGTTCGTTCACTGAACGTACCCGAGCTAAACTTCGGATAAAAATTCTAGGCACACCGGGCCTCGGAATCAAGTGCCGTCAGAAACTGCATTCTTGTAAAATCACAAATAAAATTAAGAAAAACTTTTCATTGAATTTTATGAGTCTTTACACAGGCTAACAGTGACACAATCATGACATAGACTTGGTGACATGGACAAAATGTTCTAGACATGAAGATGCAATGGGACTTTAGACAATGTTAATGGGACACTTTTCCCAAGGAATATAGGCTATGTATTGGGTATCCCTCTACTTAGAAAAAAAGTAGTATTTTCTTTCATAATAAAAAGATCCTTCATCCCCAACTTATATATATATGTATATAAATAACTGTTTTGCTCGGAATTCGGGGATGACCTCCTGGATGTGAGATTCAAACGTTCCGATCGGTTTCTAACGGGTTTGTTCGTAGAACCGGAAACATAAAATGATTCCACATCCATTTGGACCTACATTCCAAAGGTAGGTGCTCATTAGTTTGTGGACTAATGAGGCTTAGGAATTTGCATTGGTCGAGAGGATGGGAGGTCGGACTCATCACACCTTTTTTAGGGGAATTATTGTCTACTCCGGGACTCTCTTTATAGATTTAAGTTATGTTCGTGAATCCTTATTACATTACCAAGTATAAAATGAGCTTTTCTTTAGTTTTAACAATCAATGATTAAATATGTAAGAAATTTAGAGTATCTTTTATATGTATTTGAGGTTCTTCATCAATAGAGAATCATCTATATCTATTTAGAGATTCTTGGTCAATGGTATCCTTCAAAAACATTTATAAAAGTCTCTTGGTCATTATGATGACCAGGCTGGTTTTAAAGCCACTCAGTGGGGCACTTGAAGTTTATCGTCATTCAGAAGGACATGGATTATTTCAAAGTTGGGATCGAACCCGTAGATGGGCTACCTACGTATCTTTTGTTTTGGGAAAGGAATCAGAACCCATGTAGTTCGAGAAATAGAGTATGATATTTATGATTAATCGCTCAAAGAAAGATTTCATAATTAATTTTACCCTCTAAGCTCACGTGAGTCATGCTCGGTATGAGAAACAAGAGGTATCGGTAATAATATAGACAATTGGGCCATGGAAGATATAATCATAAGAAATGATTTAGGGATTATGTATGTATGACTACCCAGATAAATGAAGGTTAGGATTTACTTTAGGGAGAAAATCTAGGAATAGGGTCCATAAAGGTATATGTGCTTCATGGAGATTTTGAATACTCTAACTTGGGACTTATTCATGGAAAGGAAACCCAAATTAGGAGAGGATTGATAATTGGGTTTTACTCCTGAGAAGGAATCCCTACCAAACGTAATTTAGGACTGGTTAAGAGAAATTAAGGGACTTGGGGCTTACCCCTGAAAAGGAAGCCCATGATTATGACTGGGTCCTATTCCTGAAAAGGAGACCCAGGTTAGGGGACTTGGGACTTACTCCTGAAAAGGAGGCCCAAGTTTGGAGGATTTATGACTGGGGCTTATTCCTAACAAGGAAGCCTAGGTTAAAGAATTATGATTGGGACTTACTCCTGAAAAGGAGGCCCAAGTTAAGGTATTTAAGGTTTGGGGCTTACTCCTGAAAAGGATGCCCAAGTTTGGGAACTTTATGAATTTGGGGCTTACTCCTGAGGAAGATGCCCAGATTAAAGGACTTATAACTGGGGATTATTCTTGAAAAGGATACCTAGGTTAAGGATTCTCTCATCTTAAAGGATGAGGTTGAATGAATGAACTCTCAATCTTTGGTGACATAAATATGTATAAATCACTATGTTTTGAGAGATATTCCACAGAAATACTTTCAAATAAGGAATTCAAATAAAAAATCATGCCATAAATGACTTTGAAGAGTATCTTGAAGAGTGAATCTTGAATAGGAAAGGTGAAATGTCTTAAGAGGGATAAAATGGACAAGATGGGCACCCAAAAAAGGCAGGGGCATGCAAGTCTTGAAAGGCGCGCAAGTCTTACGTGGGCGCGCAAGTATTGGTCACGCAGGTATACCTGCGCGACATGGGGGTACTTGCGCAATTTGCAACCAGCATTAAAATACTTGAGCGACTCTTTTTTAAAGCCTTTATAAACCTCTCGAGGTTCTTCCAGAAAAGGGACGCACAAGTTCTATCAAAGGAATATGGCGGCGCACAAGTGTGACCACTTCCCTTAAGGGCTGACCACTCAGGAGCACAAGTGTTGATGAGTTTCAACACTTAGGCCTTCATCCTTCTCTTTAGATCTTCCGTTCTAGGTAAGAAATTACCTTAGAAGTGTTACGGAAGATTTGAGAAGAGACTTGGGCATCAGGAGCTTCAATCCGAGTTTTTGAAAAAAATATCCTCTCGAATGGGGGGCCCACAGGGTCTATTTATAGGCAGAAGAAGACCCCGAGCGGTTACCGGGCGGTTATCACTTAGGTCGCGCAAGTCACTTGCGCGCCAAGTGAGTCGCGCAAGTACACTTGCGCGACCATGGGGAAACTTGCGCGGCCTATGGGCAAAGTTTTCCTTGTTCATCCCTTTGTCAATTTTTGATGATTTCTTCAAAGGTTGAATCACTTTGTGCTCATATATTCCCTTTTCCGATCTTTAGATTTTGTGATGAAAGGAGTGTCAACAAAAGTCCCCCCTTAGAGTTGGATCCGGAGAGAATTAGAGGATTTGACTCTGAGGAAATCGAATACATCAAAAGGAAAAGGGGGCGCGCAAGTCTTCAGGGCACAGAGGGCAGCGCGCAAGTGGCATCGTGCAGGCCTTGAGCTCATTGGGTACGACGCGCAGATAGGCCTCCTGGCCTATAAATACATGGCCTCACCTCCGTACAAAGCATCTGAATTCCTGGACTTCAAAGTTCTCGAGCTCTCGTCGCGCAGGTTATCTTAGCCGCGCAAGTTGCTCTGTTTTCCAATGTTTTTCCTTGATGTCGCGCTATTATAAAGGTATTTGTACTTGCGCGTCAAAAACTAGCGCGGCACAGGAATACTTGCGCGCCTTAATTCCTTAGCCATTTTTTCCAAAATTTCTTCACAAATTTTATGAAAAATAAACCCATTTAAGAGTTAGTTTATTCATCTTTTGTGCATATTCAGTGGTTCCCAAGGGAATTGGAATGACTGATGAACTGGCTATCAAGTGGATTGATGACATGATGAACATCATTGGCCATGATTACTATGATATTTGCAACAACACTCTCCCCGATTTGGATAAGTACTTGAAGAAATATCATCCTAATTTTCCACAGAGCATCCATCTGCCTCTGTGTGGTCATGGTCATCTGCAAGGAGTCAATGTTCCAAATGAAAACAATTATACACCTGAGATGCAGCTGCACTGCTACTCTTCTATTTCGGTTATGCTGTGCATTAAGAGCAACAACAATGGTGTGAACTTTCAAGTTCTTCCTCTATGTCATTTCCTTGCAGATATGAAAATGGAAAACCCATGGGCTGAAATGTTTTCCACTACCGGTTGGTGGAGAGAAGACAAACATGGCATTAGAGAAATATCTTAAAAGAGTACTCTCTGCAAATGGCTCTTTACTTCCAATGCTCCATTCTCAAATCCATGTATCCATCTTCTAAGTCTCTTGGATAGAAACAGAGTCACTTTTTGATCAGCAGAAAATTTTCTCAAACCACACTCAAGAACATCCTTTTACAATTGTTCCGAGAAGAGATAGTATCACTGCATCTCTTATTGTATCCAGTTGAATGAATGAATTCCAGGTGTTTGCTGATGAAGCTCGGGATGCCGTAAATCAAATGAAGTGTTATGTTGAAAGCCTCTTGTAATTCTTGAAAAAGAGAAGAGACTCCAGTCTGTGGATGTCCTTCTATCTCCTGTGTATCAATCAAAAACACTTTCATCTTCAATCATTTGTACCTGCATTCTTTCACTACCTACTTCAAATTTACTTAATCCAATGGGCCTAGTAAGCATAGTTTGATTTTTACTAGGATTATTAAAAATAACCCTACAAACTTTGAATCTTTTAATTGCTCAATATTACCTAAATCATACAAAAATGTATATTTAGTGAGTTGGAACTTGACTTTTATTCAGAGTTCCTATGTCTTCTGTGGGAAGCTTAAAGTCATGCATGCCGGTCATAAAGGGGCTAATGTTTAAGGTCGAAATAGCTTTGACCATAATGGATTAAAATTGATTCAATTCCTTGACAATTTATCTGAAAACATATTACCATACTCAAGTATGAGGGAGAAAAAAATGTAAACTATGGCTTAAGAATATTTGAATCTGAGAAATGATATGAAAAAGAGCTAAAAGGCATCAGAAGAAGTAGTTTCCAAGAATGAAGTTACTATTATTTAACAAAACCCGTTAGGGGGTTGAATTATGCAGGTCCACCTAAGGGAATTGGCTGCATGGTCAAATAAATAGAATTTTTTGGCTGACAAGTCTGTTATGTGGACTGTTTATGCAAGGACGCCTATGGGCACGTGCTGCATAGGTAGGAAAAAATAACTCTCAGAAATTTACTCTCCTAGTGCTAAAAGCCATAGAAAGTTTATGGAGATTAAAATATTCTAAAGTATAGAGTTTGCTGTATGGAAAGAGGTACTTGAATATGGAAAAGATATTTCCAGACAAGATTATTGAAGAACTGGATGAATATCACTCCTACGAAGGTCCGACCCAAACGTAGGGAAGAAGAATAAACCATAAACTTGAATACTTTCAGATCATGAAAAAGGATATGGGACAAATATGTTAAGGATGGATATTTTTTTGCGGATCCCTACATACTGTCGTTTAAGACAAATAAGGAAAAAAGAGGCATTCTTCCCAAGAATGAAATTACCATCATTTAAAAAACCCGTTAGGGGGTTGAATTAGCAGGGCCACCTAAGGGCATTGGCTGCATAGTTAAATCAAATAGTATCTTTTGGCGAACAATTCTGTTATGTGGACTGTTTATGCAAGGCCACCTATGGGCACGTACTGCATAATCAGACAAAATAATTCTCAGAAGTTTGACATTTTTGTGACTAAAAGTAATGAAAAGGGTTATGGAGATCTGAAAATATTTAAGGTTTAGGATTATAACACATAAAGATGGGTATTTTCCAATGTATATAGAGATACATAGGTCAATGATAACCATAATCATGTTGTGGCTGGGTCATGAATTGAAATTTTGGACTTCACTACGTATCTCATAATAATGAGAATCAAGCCATACATAGTTCTTGAAATGCAGTTTAACATCATGCAGGACGAAAAATATGAGAGATTGTAGTTTAGGGTCATAGAGTTAGGACCATAATAATGAATACACAGTGTGTGTTTTCATCATGACTTTTCAGCCAAGGGACTGAATGTGAAATTTGGGGTTAGGCCCAAAAGACGTAGGGCTGGATTTGAGGGATACTCGAACGTTCCTACGTATCCCATAAGGATGGGAATCAAGCCCACGTAGTTCTAGAAATACCCTTTGTACAAATTTGGTTCGTACATGTGAAGGGTGAAAGGGGACTTTAGTACAATATTGGTTTAACCCAAGATAAAAAGTTTAGGCATTGCCATGTATGCACATAGTCTTTTGAAATAAAACATGATTGAAAAATAAATGTAAATAATGGTTCCCTCTCAAATGAGGAAATCAAAGAATATTGTAGTTTATTGTCATACCGGACAAAAGTGTTGTATAGTTTAACATCGTATAATAAGGACGAATGTGAACCAATGTAAAGATATTGATTCTAGGGGCGGTTTCACGAATCAACATCATATGAGATGGTGGTGAACCGATGTAAAGAGATTGTTTTTAGGCTTGAACCCTGGGAGGTTGCCTACATACCCAGCCTGGAGGGAAAGGATCAAAGTCCGTGTAGTTAAATTAAATAATGAATTAATGATCAAGTTGTTCTTGGGGACACCGATCTAATAAAAATGTTGTTGGGACTTACACATGGTTAGCGGCCCAAAGAAAGTGTTATGGTTGAGGTTTGCTATAAGCTCACGTGAGTCATACTCGGTGTGAGAAACAATAGGTAACAACAACCTTAACGATGCATAGTTTAATGTCTTGTAGGACATATAAAGGGAATATACAATTTAAAGTCTTGCAGTTAGGACTATTGGTGCTGCACAGTTTAGTGTCTTGTAGCAGGGAAAAAATATAGTTTAATGTCATGTAGGACATGTCAAGGACTTTCTGTATAGTTTAGCATCATGTAGTTAGGGCGACGGGGAAAATACAATTTAATGTCATGTTGGACAAAAAAAGGGGGACTGTGCAGTTTAATGTCATGTAGTAAGGACAAAATAACACACCATTTACATCATGTTGGATGTATTGGGGATTTTTTCTACAGTTTAGTGTCATGTTGGACAAAAAAGGGAAAATAGTTTAAGGTCATATAAATGGACCGTGGATGGTGCAGTTTAATGTCTTGCTCGACGGTGGTGTAGTTTAAAGTCATACAAGACTTTTTTTTAGGGAACTTTTTCACAGTTTAATGTCGTGTGGGACGAAGTTGCAGTTTAAGGTCATACTGGACCATTGCTGTATAGTTTAACGTCATATAGCAAGGACGAACTGGTGCTGCACAGTTTAGTGTCATGTTGCAGGGACATCTTGTGAATAGTTTAAGGTAATACTGGACCATTGCTGTATTGTTTAACATCATATAGCAAGGACGAACTGGTGCTGCACAGTTTAGTGTCATGTTGCAGGGACATCTTCTTTTCTACAGTTTAACGTCATGTTGGACAAAAAAGGGACTTTCCTACAGTTTAAGGTCATGTTGGACGAAAGTGCAAATAGTTTAAGGTCATATGCATAGACCGTGGATGATGTAGTTTGAAGTCATACAGGACCTTTAAGAGCTTCTGTAGTTTAACATCTTTCCGGACGTAAGGGACTTTCCTACAGTTTCACGTCATGTTGGATGAAAGTGCAAATAGTTTAAGGTCATATGCATAGACCGTGGATGATGTAGTTTAAAGTCATACAAGACCTTTAAGCGCTTCTGTAGTTTAACGTATTTCCGGACGTAAGGGACTTTCCTATAGTTTAACGTCATGTTGGACGAAAGTGAAAATAGTTTAAGGTCATATGCATAGACCGTGGATGATGCAGTTTAAAGTCATACAAGACCTTTAAGCGCTTCTGTAGTTTAACGTCTTTCCGGACGTAAGGTATTTTCCTACAGTTTAACTTCATGTTGGACGAAAAAGGAACTTTCCTACAGTTTAATGTCATATTAGATGAAAAAGGGACTTTCCTACAGTTTAACGTCATGTTGGACGAAAACTTATGAACCAATTGTAAGAATCTTGGTTCTGGGGACCATATTTTGTGTTTATACAAAATATTTCTTCAGAAATCTGGCATTGGTTGGAGTCGTGATGAGTTCTCCATCCATTGATATTAATGAATAAGCTCCATTGGAGTAGAACTTATGTATTGAATAAGGTCCTTCCCATTTTGGCTCAAGCTTGTGAGGCTTATTTCCTGGTATCATTGGTGTTCTGAGAACCAATACCAATTCTCCATGAATGAATGAACAAAGATGAACTTTTTTGTTAAAAGCTCGTGCTATTTGATTCTGATAGATTTCCAAGTGGTGCAAAGTGCACAATCTTTTCTCATCTAACTGTTCCAATTCATTCAATCGATTTTGGGATTTCTCATCTATAGATAACTAATCAAAAATGTCTACTTTGAGTGAGGGCAATTGAACTTCAATTGACAAGACTTCTTCCGTTCCATATACCAACGAATATGGAGTTGACCGCGTTGCATTGCAGATGGTAGTTCGATAAGCCCATAAAGCATTAAAGAGTTTATCAGGCCATGATCTCTTATCTTTATCCACCATCTTTTGCAGTATATTTGAAAGAGTCTTGTTAAAGGCTTCTATTTGGCCATTGGCCACCGCATGACACCGAGATGAATGGTTGGATTTAATGTTGTATTCTTGATACAATTTCTTCACCTCAGAAGAACAGAAGTTGGTGCTGTTGTCCTTCAATATGGTATGAGGGACACCAAATCTAGTAATGATGTTAGACTTGATGAAGCTAACAATGCATTTTGAACTGACTTCTTTGATAGGCACTGCCTCTGCCCATTTGGAAAAGAAATCAGTAGCATTAAGAATGTACTTAAACTGCTTGGCCGTAACTGAAGGGTAAGGTCCCACCACATCCATTCCCCATGTGGAAAATGGCCACGAGTATTTAGCTGTATGAAGAAACTCTGGAGGTTGATGAATGAAGTTGTCATATACTTGGCATGAATGACACTTCTTTGTGAAATTAACACAATCTTGTATCATTGAAGGCCAAAAGTATCCAAGCCTTCGAATTTGATCAGACAGTCTATGTCCAGACTGGTGGGCACCACAGACTCCTACATGCACTTCTTTTATGACATCCATTGTCTCTTCACCATCAATACATCTGAAGAGAACTCCATAAAAACCACGTTTGTAGAGAATTTTCTCTAAGTGGTTTGGGCCATCATAAAGAGTAAAATTGACCACACGTCACCAGATTTGTTCTTTCTCAGCTCTATCAGGTGGAAGTGTTCCATTTTGAAGGTATTCCCTGATAGGTGACATCCATCCTGTAGTATGACCATACGGTTTAGGAATGGGACTAATTTCATTAATTTCCTCTGTTCTGACTTGAACATAAGGTGAAATCGCATGACGGTGAGCAATATTGATGGTTGTCTCGTCCTAATTTGGATCTGCTAGAGCTGTGGATATATTGGCTAGCGCATCAGCTTGAGCATTTTGTGATCTTGGAACATAATAAAATGTTGGTTCTGAAGGGAATTATGCCATTAACTCTCTGACATAATCATAAAAAGGGATTAATTCTTCTTTTTTAATGGCATAATCACCATTGACTTGTTTGATTACCAGGTCTGAATCACCTTTCACCTTTAAGTGATTCACTTGTGCTTGGAGCGCTAACTCCAAGCCTGTAATGAGATCTTGGTATTCGGCTTCATTATTGGTACCACCTTCCCACAATAAAAAGGAATAAGGTAACACTGCCTTATCTGGAGAAATGAGCACAATTCTTAAACCAACTTTGTTGAATTTAGGATTTTCCATTTTCTTCCCTGTTGGACTTCTGGAAGCACCATCAAAATACATTTCCCATGTTTGAGGATTCTCTTGAATAGAGAAAACTTCCTCATCAGGGAGTTCAATATCTGAAGACGTGTCTTCCACTGAAGGATGTTCAACCAGAAAATTAGCCAGATCTTGGCCCTTTATTGCCATTTGAGATACATACTGAATATCGAACTGCTGCAAAATAACTTCCCACCTTGCTAGACGTCCTGCACGCATTGGACGACTAAGGATGAATTTGAGCGGATTATTGCGAGATACCAATTGGACCTTGTGATGTTGCAGGTAGTGTCTCAGTTTCTGAACTGCAAAGATTAATGCCAGGAAGCACTTCTCAATACTTGAATACCGGGTTTCTACTTCAAGCATAGTTCTACTGAGATAGTAGAGGCTATTTTCATTCCCAGCATTATTCTTTTGAGCGAGAAAGGCACCCAATGATCGCTCTAGAGCTGTCACATAGAGGATAAGTGGTCTACCTTCAACAGGTGGCATGAGTACTAGTGGAATCAAGAGGTATTTCTTGAGAACATCAAACGCTTCTTGACATTCTTCAGTCCACTGGTAAGTGACTCCTTTCTTCAATAATTTGGTAAAGGGTAAAATTTTTCCTACCAAATTGGCGATGAAACGCCAAATATAGGCTAAGTGTCCTTGAAGTCCTCTTAATTCTTTCAAATTCTGAGGAGGTGACATATCAAGTATTTATTTGGTCTTCTCAGGATCGACTTCAATACCACGATGGCGTACAACAAAGCCGAGGAATTTTCCTGAGGTTACCCCAAAATCACATTTTAAGGGGTTCATCTTCAAATTATGTTGTCGAAGCTTGTGGAATATGACTTCCAAATCAGCCAAATGATTAAAACATTGTTTGGATTTAACCACTAAATCGTCTACATAGCATTCAACAAACTTCCCTAAGAAAGGTTTGAAGATAAAATGCATGGCGCGTTGATATGTTGCACCTGCATTATTTAAACCAAAGGGCATCACCCGGTAACAAAACACACCTTGAGGGGCTCTGAAGGATGTAGATTCCTCATCTTCTGGGGCCATTCGGATCGGATTATATCCGGAATATCCATCAATGAAGGAAAGTACTTCATAGCCAGTGGTTGCATCAGTTAAGAGTTCTGTAATTGGAACTGGGAAATCAACTTTAGGATAATACCTATTAAGATCTCTGAAATCGATGCAAACCCTACTTTGTACGTTCTTTTTCTTTACAGGGACAATATTAGCCAACCACTTGGGATACTGAACTTCTCTGACGAAGTTAGCTTTGATCATCTTATCCACTTCAGCTTCAATTTTGGAAGCATAAGTTTGGTGTGTTCTTCTCGTGGCTTGTTTCAATCCTCGATGTTATTTTGGTAAACCCAAATGATGAGTAGCAACATCAGGATCAGGCCCAGGCATTTATGTATAGTTCCAACCAAAAATATCTTTATTTTGCTTTAGAAAAGAAATATACATCTCTTTCTCTTCAAGGTTCATGGCCGCACTAATTAAAGTGGGGTGTGGATTTTTTTCTGTACCCAGATTTACTTCTCTGATTTCATCCACAATGTTAGAGATACCTTCTTCAAATGCTGGAGGAGCATCTATAAGATCTTCCTCTTCCTCTTCATCACGTGCTATTTCTTCCGTTTCTACTTGCATAGTAGATGACAAAACGAAATTCTCATGATCATAAGAGATGTCAAAATTTTCACATTTTGAAGAATAATCTTCCATTTCTGACCCTATTGATAATAAAGGGTCTTCTTTGGGAAATAAAGAGGAGATGATGGATTGAGAATCGATATCATTATTCACCTATGATGTTGCTATAACTTCTTCTGGCCTGATTAGAGAAGTATAGACTTGTTGGACTTCAGCAGATGAAATGAAAACATCACCACTTATGCTTTCATCACTGTTTGGTAGGTTACCAATTTCTCCCATGTTGTCTGGCTCGATTGCCGTAATTGACATTATGGATATTTCCATAAGAGTATTTTGATTTGGGCCTATTTTTTCAATTTGACTGATTGGTAACACATAATCTGTACTCACATGTGTAAATGGATTTATTGGAATCTTCTCCAAACCATATGGAGCATTAACTTTGGTAATTTCCTTCATTGTAGATTTCCTTCTTCCCTTTATGTGATAAAATTCCGCCTCAATGTATTGAGACTCACATGTCTTGAACGGGGCCTTATCACTATACAATGTTCCAACTTGACCATTGAAACAGTATTTGAGACATTGATGGTATGATGAAAGGATAGCTGCATGCTGATGTAACCAGGGTCTTCCAAGCAGGACATTGAAAGCTGAGTCTTGATCAACAATCATGAAATCCGAATTGGATACAAGATCTCCAAACTGAGTTCTGAGTGTAACTTCGCCCAGTGGTTCTTGTTCATTTTTATCATATCCTTGTAACATCATGGTAGAAGGAGATAAATCATATTCCGTGAGGCCCAATCGACGAAGTGTACGAATGGGCATGAGGTTGACTCCTGAACCATTGTCAATGAAAGCTCTTCGGATATCTACATCATTGACTTTTCCAGATAAGTATAGCGGTTTTATGTGCCCATGCACAACATCATCTTCATCTCTATCAGTAAAAGATATCACTGCATGGAATTCTGCAGGATTATTCTCTATGTGATAGACTTCAGCTGCAGCAATTTCAGCTTCAAATTCCTGAGGACTTGACAAAGCTTCGATGAGTGCTTCCTGAAGATCTTTTGACAGATTCAAAGCATCCAAAATTGATAACTTGGCTGGTAATTGGGCCAAGTGTTTCAATATATCATACTTTTGATCTAAAGGTCTGCGTTTCCCAACAAGAATATGCGGTTTAGCAGGTACCTTGGAAGCAGATGATTTGGAAGCTGATGCATCTTGTATTGGGATAGAAGTTGGCCACATCCTTGGTTTTGAAAGATTAGACTGATTAGATCCATTTACTTGCTGAGATAAAGAATATGGAACCTTTAATCGGTCTTCCAAAATAACTGTGCCAAAACTGAGTTGGCCATTGGCAGAAGAACTTGCTTGTTCTTTTTGAGCTCGCTGAAGGGCTCTACCACAAGTTTCTGCTGCATACACAGTGCTAGTAGGGGTAGAATTGGAGTAGTGGCTTCGGAAAGATCCACGTCTTCCCCTGTATCCTGAACCTCTAGAACTTCCTTGGATTCCCTTATTTGATACAGGGAATTCATGCTCATCAAGACTGGAATATGGATCTGTTAATTGAATCATATTAACAGAACCGAAGATTAACTCTTCATCTGATAAAGACTCTGCCTGACTAACCTGTTTAGGCTGTGCTGTTTGATGGGGCGGTGCCCGTGGTTTTGGAGTAGATGGCATAAATTCTGCCAGAGTCAAATACAATTTAGGCTTTGACACATACTCATCTTCTTCTGATTCTTTTTTCTTCTTTGAATCAAGCCGTTTCTTTGAGGATTTTCCTTCTAATGAAGAGGGTTTTACTACAATATTTATGGTAGAAGACACAATTGGTTTCTTTAATTTTGTTCGCAAAATGGCATGAGTCTAATTGATTTTCTTTCTGACCATCCAATCATCATACTTCGGTGCATTTCTGCTTTTGACTTCTTGCCATTCACCTTCTTCCTCTGGAACTGTAGCAGTGACACAGGCTACCTGAGTCGAAGAGCCTTTCAACTTGACTTGTCCCAAGTCGACTATCTTTTGCAGGAGGTCTTTAAAGACAAAACACTCCTCGATGGGATGCCCTAACATTTGATGAAAGGGACAATAATTGGGATGGTCTTCATCTCCTTCCTTGTTTGGCCTCTTAGGCACTGGTAATTGAACCAAATTATTTTTCAGAGCTGAAATGAAGTAACCAGGAAACTGCTCATTTCGGAAAGAGTATATTTTACTCTTCAAATCCTCAAATTGTTTTCATCGTTGATCTTTTTGATCAATTGGACGAAACGGCCTTTTTTGTTGGCATTCAGGAGGTGGAGCTCTTCGAGAGGATGAAGGTTTTGAAGTAGAAATAGGTACAGGTGCTTGTTTAAGAATAACTGTAGCAGTTTCCACTTTACCCATTCTACTTCCTAAAGCTGATGGAATTACATGAGATTTAACCTTAGTCTGTATAAGGGAATCTTCAATCTGCTGAGCGATTGAAGTAAGGTCTCGAAACCCTCCTGTGTATTTCATAGGGTTCAATGGCGTGCGTAATTCGTCACACAAATTTGCCACACAGATTGGCAACAGTTCCTCCTGAGGAAGTGCTAAACTCAGGGAATATGTTAATCCCTTCCAGCGAGCAATGAAATCAGAGACTCTTTCATTCTCCCTTTTCTTGCAGTTTGTAAGATCAAAAACTGTCGTTTTTGGGAAAGTTGATCTGAACTGAAGAAGGAATTTTTGATGAAGATCCTCCCATCCGATGATTGACCGGGATTGCAAGCTTGTATACAAGACAAAAGCTGGTCCTTGCAAGGTTCGCATGAAGCATCTGAGTTTCACTGCTTCTTGCTGTTCTGGAGTTCCCATAATAGGATCACAACAAGACACGTAATGTGTCAAATGTTGTTTAGGGTCGCCTGATCCATTGAAAGTAGGGAAAAAAGGGTTTCCAAAACTAGATGGAGGAGAAATTGAATCTACCCATTCAGGGTAAACTTTCTTTTTAGGTTGAACTTGTGCCCGTTTTCCTTCCATAGTTTCTAACCGAGCTGTTAATGACTCAATAATAGTTATCAACTTTTGAGAAATATCGGTTGAACTTGGTTTTGGGTAGGTGCAATGAATGGAGCTTGGACAGATATGGTGGTTGGTGCTACAACTGATGGTAGTGCTGCCAACCGTTGTTGCGTTTGACCCGTAGGATTAGACCTCTGAGGGTGTACTGATAAAGGAGGATATTCCTGATCCATCTCAGTAACTGCAACAAATTCCGTTGGCTATCGGACTCCAGCATTTTTAAGAGGAAGACTACTCTGAAGTAGTTCGGCATTCAACCTTCTTAATTCTTTCATTTCTTCCTCCTGTTGTGCAAAATTTTGCTCTAATGAAAGCGATTGACCTTCTCTAGAGGAAGGATATGTAACCTGATTCTTTCCCTTCCCTTTGTTGGATACCTTTTGGAGATAGGGAAGTGGATTACCTAGGTTTTGAGTAATCCTTTGACTTTGTGTACGCACACCTTCTTCATTTGTATTAGTGCGTACATTTTCTTGAGCAGGATTCTCTTCATCTGAGTCCCCTGAGTGAACCTCCTCTGGTGGATTAGCAACAACGACATTGATGACATTGATTGATGCATAATGCATCGCATCCATTCTATCAACATTTCTGTGATATTTTCTTCTTTCATGTCTTTGATGAGACATTGCCTTTTGTTGATTCAATATTTTAGGAACTTCTTGACGAGCTATAACTTGGAGGGAATCTCCTGATAATTTGGCTCTTCGTTCCTCTTGTGGCTTCTTCCCCAATTGAGAAAAGACCGACATTCTCTGAGGAGGGGATTGATGATTTGAAAGAGTCCCTAGTCTTGTGAACTGGGGATGTTCCTGCTGTTTCCCCTCAACTCCTCGAATCCCATTTGTTGAATCTGAGGGTTGGGTTAAAGAAGTCCCCAGTCTGACAAGATGGGGTGTCTCTTGACATGCTATGTCTGAGATCTTCTTAAAATCTCTCTTGATCTTGCGAACCTTAGTTCGGAAATTAGCTGGATGCATTAACCTGTATCCACTTATATCACCTGGTTTAACAGACCGTTGGATGATTTCCGAAACTTCTGTCATTTGATGATGTGTTTTCTCCATACGATAGGCTTGTGCAATATTCTTTCCTGCTTTATGTAGGAGCAATTCAACAACTTGTTCTCTATATGCTTGATTTTGAGAGGAACTAGTTGAATCCTGTTCTTGAGCAAGCTTTTAATTATGAACAAAGCCCATTGACTGTGGCCGGCCATGGAAAATAACATTGAATGAGACCATTTTCGGCGGGCTTTGCTGACTGGAAAGCACTGTGAAATGTAGTGCTCCGTGAACACCCCATCCTCTGATATGAACACCAGATGGAGCATTGGAAATTAACTGACGCAATTTTCTTAGTGCGCCAAGGCATGAACGTTGAAGGGTTCTCGGCTGCTTTTCAGCCTTCGGATACCGAGAAACTGATAGAGATGCCAAATCAATCTGGCGTTGTAGCCCTTATATTATCTTAAGATGATGTTCATATTCATCATAAGATAATACCTTCTTCTTCAATTGACAAAGAGCTTTCCATATGTTGAGACGAATATCATGGATTCCATCATCCGTCAACATCTTTGGAATGTCGTACTGGGAGTCAGCCAAAGGCCAAAACATGACTGGTACCTCACCTTTTGCCAATTTTTTTATCATGTTCAGCATTTCCTCTTTATCATTAAATGAAGATTCTTCTACCTGTTTTGACCAGAGTTGGTGTTTCCTTGTTGCTTCATTGGTTTCAACAAGATTGGTAGAGATATCATTGATCAAACTAGAAGATTCATGACTTAGGGGTGGTTCGGAGAATGACCTACCCCCTGGGCTATCTTCTGATTGAGAACGTATTTCACTTGCTAGTGATAAAGCATCAGACATGACTGGTTTCGTATTTGAAAGTGCCTCAAGATAAGAGGTCTTTCTCGGCACTACCTTGTCCACTGGAGTATTTTCCAGGCAATGTGAATCACTACTGCGGAGAGGAATTTCGCAGCGAAGTTCATCATCATGGGGAGGACCACCATAATGGGTTACAACAAAAGATGAGATCTCTTGCTCCTTGTACTTCTGACCACAGAGAGGGTTCCTGTGGCTCTCATCTGAAGATGAAACTTCAAGATTGACCGAATTTTCATGAAGCAAGCCTTCACGAGAAAGTGTCTGTTGAAGACTTTTGGAATTAATGTTCCCGTTATTGGGAACTGAGGGAGTAGAATCTTGAATTCCAATAGATAAATGTCTGAGGGCTTCAAGAACTCCAGCATAGAGCAGGGAATTGTTACAGATTGGCCTTTGATCTCCTGACTATGCTGGGTGGATCTTTTTCTTAGATGCCTTCTTACTCGCTTTGGAAACCACTTGTTGACGAAAGTGGTTACTCTGAGCAGGTGTATGTTCCTGATCAGGAAAGATGGTCTGGTTAGGCTGAAGATCTCCACTCAAATCAGGTGTATGTGCCTGACTTGGTTGTCCGTATGATATGGGGGAGTATTCCCCATAACCCTCTTGGACTGGAACAGATGTGTGTGTCTGTTCCGGAGTGAATCGTTGATGTGTCACTCCACTGCTAGGGATAGATTTATGTGTCTTTCCCTGAGATGATGCTGAAGTTGTTATGATATCCTGGCAAGCATCCAGAATATGAGCAGGAATTTGCTTCTGCTCTTTCACCATTGAGAAAATATGCTTGGTGACTTCAGCTGCCAGAACGGGGATATACGTCCATTCTAGGCTTGGAGTAGGTGTTTGTGCCTGCTCCTGTCCTCCTTTTCCTATCAGTGAATCCTGACAGTACTCAAGTGTGGGGGCAGAGAGTTGAGTCTGCCTCCTGTTTGTCGTCAGGGATTTCTGACTGACTTCTCCGTGCGCTACCAAGAGAGACTGTTGGTGGGCTTGATTAGTATTAGCAGGTGTATATGCCTGCTGATTACACTTCTCCAAACGCAGTTGACGAGATCCATCATATGTAGTCAGACGAGCCTGCTGACTAACTGATGATGTAGAAGTAGCTGTATGTTCCTGCCTATAGTACTCCGCCGGAATTGCATGGCAGGATTGGCGTGATGCTGCCAGACGAGTCTGCTGGACAGCGGAATTAAAACAGATAGGTGTGTGTGCCTGTTCGTTGGTTGCCACCAAGTTAGGTTGGTGGACTTCTCCGGAGATGTCAGGGATGAAAATATTCCCATTGTTAACCGGATTCCGTCCCTGGCGGTTCGTCTTGCCTGCTCGGGTTCGAGGAACCTGAGCTGAATGCCTGGAGTCGGTACGCTCATCATGTTGAGGGCGCACTACCGCACGAGTCTGGCAGTGATTGTTAATGGGAGCCCTCAGGAAGGACTCCTGTCTTTTTGAATTAAGGCCCTGAGGGACCTGATCATTCACTTATTTAGAGTAAGGGAGCGAATGGAAATTGTGTTCCGGGGATAACGACCCGAAACGGTTGGAGACGGTAGTCAGCACCGCCTGCCTCTTAATCACTGGTCATCATTGTCCGGACGACCTGTGTGAGTTGTTTACTTGGAGGGCCTGTCGGGCAGCCTCCATAGTTGGGATGGTATCATGTTGATGGTACTCCTTAACCAGCGCATTTGATACCCAGCATTGAAGACGCTGAGTAGGTGATTTCATCTTCAGAGCGAATGGCGATCCAGTAGGAATAGCAGCAGTGGTATTTGCAGCAGAAGTATTCAGAGATGTGAATTTGAGAGCATCCATTATGGAAATACAGAAGATCTTGGAAAAGAGTATCTGTTTGATATAACAGACATAATCAAGATAAATTCAGCCACTTCATCCTTTGGATGAGCACATATGTCAATTATTGTTTTTGTTAGCCCTCTTACTGACTTTTAAATAGGGGCTTTAACAAATAGTTAAAACACCACTTTAACTTGGTTAAGGATTCACATCGGGTTCACCATTTTTGTTTCGCTCGGAATTCGGGGATGACCTCCTGGATGGGAGATTCAAACGTTCCGATCGGTTTCTAACGGGTTTGTTCGTAGAACCGGAAACATCCAATGATTCCACTTCCATTTGGACCTACTTTCCAAAGGTAGGAGCTCATTATTTTGTGGACTAATGAGGCTTAGGAATTTTCATTGGTCGAGAGGATGGGAGGTCGGACTCATCACACCTTTTTGAGGGGAATTATTGTCTACTCCAGGACTCTCTTTATAGATTTAAGTTATGTTCGTGAATCCTTATTACATTACCAAGTATAAAATGAGATTTTCTTTAGTTTTAACAATCAATGATTAAATATGTAAGAAATTTAGAGAATCTTTTATATGTATTCGAGGTTCTTCATCAATAGAGAATCATCTATATCTATTTAGAGATTCTTGGTCAATGGTATCCTTAAAAACATTTATAAAAGTCTCTTGGTCATTATGATGACCAGGATGGTTTTAAAACCACTCAGTGGGGCACTTGAAGTTTATCGTCATTCAGAAGGACATGGATTATTTCAATGTTGGGATCAAACCCGCAGATGGGCTACCTACGTATCCTTTGTTTTGGTAAAGGAATCAGAACCCACGTAGTTCGAGAAATAGAGTATGATATTTATGATTAATGGCTCAAAGAAGGATGTCATAATTGCTTTTACCCTCTAAGATCACGTGAGTCATGCTTGGTGTGAGAAACAAGAGGTATCGGTAATAAGATAGACAAATGGGCCATGGAAGATGTAATCATAAGAAATGATTTGGGGCTTATGTATGTATGACTGCCCAGATAAATGAAGGTTAGGATTTACTTTAGGGAGAAAATCCAGGAACAGGGTCCATAAAGGTATATGTGCTTCACGGAGATTTTGAATACTCTAACTTGGGACTTATTCCTGGAAAGGAAACCCAAATTAGGATAGGATTGATAATTGGGTTTTACTCCTGAGAAGGAATCCCATACCAAACATAATTTAGGACTGTTTAAGAGAAATTAAGGGACTTGGGGCTTACTCCTGAAAAGGAAGCCCATGATTATGACTGAGTCCTATTCCTGAAAAGGAGACCCAGGTTAGGGGACTTGGGACTTACTCCTGAAAAGGAGGCCCAAGTTTGGAGGATTTATGACTGGGGATTATTCCTAACAAGGAAGCCCAGGTTAAAGGATTATGATTGGGACTTACTCCTGAAAAGGAGGCCCAAGTTAAGGAATATAAGGTTTGGGTCTTACTCCTGAAAAGGATGCCCAAGTTTGGGAACTTTAAGTATTTGGGGCTTACTCTTGAGGAAGATACCCAGATTAAAGGACTTATAAATGGGGATTATTCCTGAAAAGGAGACCTAGGTTAAGGATTCTCTCATATTAAAGGATGAGGTTGAATGAATGAACTCTAAATCTTTGGTGACATAAAGATGTATAAATCACTATGTTTTGAGAGATATTCCACATAAATCCTTTCAAATAAGGAAGTCAAATCAAGAAATCGTGCCATAAATGACTTTGAAGAGTATCTTGAAGACTGAATCTTGAATAGGAAAGGTGAAATGGCTTAAGAGGGATAAAATGGACAAGATGGGCACCCAAAAAAGGCAGGGGCACGCAAGTCTTGAAAGGCGCGCAAGTCTTACGTGGGCGCAAAAGTATTGGTCGCGCAGGTATACCTGCGCGACATGGGGGTACTTGCGCGATTTGCAACTAGCATTAAAATACTTGAGCGACTCTTTTTTAAAGCCTTTAGAATCCTCTTGAGGTTCTTCCAGAAAAGGGACGCGCAAGTTCTATCGAAGGAATAAGGTGGCGCGCAAGTGTAACCACTTCCCTTAAGGGCTGACCACACAGGCGCGCAAGTGTTGATGAGTTTCAACACTTAGGCCTTCCTCCTTCTCTTTAGATCTTCCGTTCTAGGTAAGAAATTACCTTAGAAGTGTTCCGAAAGCTTTGAGAAGAGTCTTGGGCGTTGGGAGCATCAATCCGAGTTTCTGGAAAAAAGATCCTCTCAAATGGGGGGCCCACAGGGTCTATTTATAGGCAGAAGAAGACCCCGAGCATTTACCGGGCGGTTATCACTTTGGTCGCGCAAGTCACTTGCACGCCAAGTGAGTCGCGCAAGTACACTTGCGCGACCATGGGGAAACATGCGTGGCCTATGGGAAAAGTTTTCCTTCTTCATCCCTTTGTTAATTTTTGATGTTTTCTTCAAAGGTTGAATCACTTTGTGCTCATATATTCCCCTTTTCCGATCTTTAGATTCTGTGACGAAAGGAGCATCAACAATAACCTAGCCATTAAATTGGAGGTTATGAATAGTATTAACTAAATTATGAGAATATATACATTACATATCCAATAAAGTTTTTTTAAATTCATCCAATATATTTTATAGTTATAAGATAATAAAAAACCCAATATTATACAAAAAAACTGTATTTTTATAAAGGTAGTTTTACCACCTTTTAATGGAGAACTTTTTTTAAATATAAATTTTGGAAATTTAAAAAAATTTATATCTAAAAATAAACTTCATTTTTAAAGAATAATGTAAAAATTATCATTGGGCGAATTTTTGGTCTTTTTCTGTGAAGTTTCATTTTTTGATGAATAGTGAAAATAAAAAATTATAATTTAAAATTGCTTTTTCATGATATTTATTTCTAAGGATAAATTATATTTTAAATTGGTTTTAAAGTAAAATTTTATTTTAAATTGGCTCTAAACTCAAATTATATCAATTTTACCTAAATTAATCTGATACAATTCATTTGAATCAATTTTACTTTTAAATTGGATATAAAAACATAGAAAAAGTTTGAATTTTTTTACTTTAAAAACCAACACTATTATTTGGGCCGTGGGATTAAATTTAAATTATTTTATTCTAATTACGTGATTGGAATTTAGAAAAATGGATTCTATATTGGGGATCATAATAAAATATAGTTTCTAATAAGGTAAACATATTTATTGACAAAAAATATTAGTGAAAGTGATTAAAATAAGTTACAGTGATTAAGAGAAAAATTAGCTTAAGAAAGGAAAAAAATTAAAATTAAGGGCCAAATAAACTAGAAAATAGTTAAAATTATATTATATTGATATATTATGACCATATACTACTCTATATATAATGGTTTATATTATTAGAGCCACATGATATAAGTTATATCTCTCAATAGTGTTTACCTTTTTATATTTACAAGAATGTCACTCCTCTACTATAAAAAAGAAGTCACCCCTCCCACTTATTCCCACATATAAATCCTTCTGGATCACCAAAAATATTCTCAAATAAGCTCAAAATATCCCTACCCTCAACATATAATCCTCACCTTGGTCTGAAATACAACAAGGGAAGCCTTTTTTTATAAACCGAAAGGAGCTACCTGAAAAATAGGTAACATTCTCCGAAGATCACTTTCATTTCATTTCGCTATACACCCCTAAATGTATTCTTATATATTTACTCTATAATAACCTTATTATATTAAATATGCTGATATTTTTTTATCCTAATAGTTCTACCTACACCTTCATACACATCCATCAAATGGGATACACAATCATCATTCGTTTGTACGACGGACTACCGCTTCACGAATCAATGTCATTTGTTCTTCCATTTACCACCTTTTAGGGTTAGAAGTAATGATGGATTTATTGTTTATAAACATATATATATATATATATATTATATTTATAAATTTTTATGCTTATTTATTTATTATATAAAACATACCATCATGCATTCCATATTGTAGGGATACCATAATGTCGTTTGTGGATGTGTGGACTATCACCTACTCAAAGTGACGCGATTCATTCAAAATTTACATGGAATGTATTAAGAATCGTTTTAATAAAAATATTTGAAATATATGACATAAATATTATACATTAACTTAATATACATATAAATCATTTAATTTTCAATCTTTTAAATGCAACAAATAAATGGAAGTAGATTTCATGCATACGTACGACCTACCGTCTCCATGAATAGTGAAATTAGTTCATATCTATAAAAATTATGGATTATTATAAATAAATATATAATGAATATATATTATTTTTAAATATTTTTTTCATCTCGTAGATGATGAAATCATGATCTATGTAATAGTAACAAAAATGACCAATCAATACATACTCAAAAAACAAGTATATTGACACCTGAAATGATGAAAATGATGAAAGATTATTAATTAATGGGTTATAATATGTTATAAAAGGACTATATATGATATAATAGATATTTATATGGTTATATTGTAAGTTAATAACATAATTTAAACCATTACACTTGATTTTAAATAGAATTTAACTAAACAGAAGTGTGAGGTAAGGTATTCCTATCTCACTTTTCCTTTCGTGATGCACACAACATTATCACCACTAACTTATTCTGTATAGTGTATCTACTATAAATTTTTATTTATTATATCATGAATTATTTTAAGTTAATTCTATTTAATGTTTCATTTGAATTTATCACTTTAATGGGGATTATTATTCAAAAGTTACTAAGTATTAGGGGACTTTATCTCAATTTACATTCTCTTGAGACTTATTTTTCACTATACACCAATTCAATTACATGTGGTGTATACAATGACCAATTTTTATTTAATATCATGATTCAATAACAATTCATGGTATTTTATGTATGAATTTAAACTATCTCATCCAATGGGTTTTTACTTGAAAACTACCAAGTGGTAAAAGTTATCTTTGTAATATCACTTTATTTTGTGATTGTTAACTTTCTCTTGAAATAATCACTTCCTTACGATCATTTTTATTGTGCATTAAATTTATCATATATATCCATATTATAATTAAATTTATATTATTATTTCCTAAATATTATAACATTTTTACATTTGGTATTCAATTTAAAAGATATTTTATTAACTAGATAATTATTGATAAATATGTTTGTTTTATTCAACATAGATATTTGATAAAGCACGTAGTTCATGAATTAAATCGATTACTCAATGTATTAAGAATTATTTGGATAAGTATAACATGGGTTGGGATTGGTTATAGATACCCCCTCTATGCATTATTTTTCTCATGAGATCAATCATTTTGCCAATAAGATTTGTTTTTACCTGATATGTTATAAACCGTCATGTGGGAGGTCTTAACAGTAAAGGTACCTTATACCTAAGAAATAAGGATTTCAATAATTAAGAATTTCCCTCATTTAGACTCAGTTATTATCTATGTATAATATTTTTTCTTGACATTATCTATGTATGCATTTCATTCTCAATTTATTGATTAAATGGCATGTGTTTCAGTTATCTACCTTGATATATTGATTATGCCTTATCCAGTTGTTTAAATGGGAAGTATTTTTAGTTATTTAACTTTATATATTTAATATTATTATTGATTTATAATTACTTCCATTGTTTTCTTACCCTTAATAAGAATTTTAACTCACCATTATTTTCTTTCCTTTCCCTATATTATGAAGAATAAATCTTTAAATAATCTTTCAATCATGATGTTAATTTATTTTTATTATGTATAATGTTTTATTTTAGATTTCTCAATGTAATATGAGTATCATGTATATAATATATTTTTCCAAAAATAATAAACTTATCAGTACTAAGGGATTTTATTCCTTGTAATCATTCCAATGTAATAAGGTAATGCACCAGCTCTAGGCATCTGGGGTAGGGGTGTTACATTTTCCCTCATGGAATTTGAATTTTTTTGTTGTCAGTTGTCATAAAAAACCCTTGGATTATTGAATTTATTCACATTTTTTCCTTATTCCTTACATTTGAAATATTGGACAATAGACCGAGGGTTGACTATATAATTCCTATTTTCCACTACATTGGTGGAATTCTCCCATCTGAAATCACTAGCTAGGTGACCTTTCTTCTTATACCTAAATAATTTCCTTGTCCCATTCATGATGTTTTTGGGATTCTTCTTCCCATGATTTTGAAAAGTGGGATTTTGGAGCTTCTTTTCCCCTATGAGACTTTTCCTTTTAACTAACTTAATTAAAATCCATTCTCCACTTCTTATCTCTTCACCATCAGGACCCAGAGATTCACTAATCTCTATTTTGACTTTGATAGAACATTGGAAGATTTCCTCATAGCTGTTAAAGCCTAAAATTACAAAAGATTTTAATATACTCAAATTTATCCCATCAAATAAGTAATCAAATTTACTCTCAAGGGAGATGAAAATGCCTAAGTAATATCATGAAATTCTTAATGAATGGGATTATCCACTGAAATTCAGAGGCCTTTAACACATAAAGGTATCAATTTAAACTTGCTATTTATTGGGGGGGGGGGATTAGGGAGTTAATCCTGATTCAAGGTTCTATTTAAAAAGTTATTTAATTGAGTAAGAATTGTTATGATGTTCCCAAATCCTTCTCTCATTATGTCAGGAATCTCATTTGGTTAGTCATCAAACTTCCCCTTGTATTCGTTTTCGACTAGATTTCTCTTATTTCCATCCATTTACAAAAAAATAAAGTGAAAATTAGGGATGAATATTTTTAAACTATTAAACACATAAATGGGAAACCATGAACATTAAAGGGGTAACTCATAAATGACATATATTTCTTATAAAGGTTTTGGTTTTAATCTAAGTTATCTATGATCTATTTCTTGATATAAAATATTTTGGGAACATTATTTCCTTAATGATGGATCATAAAGAGATTGTAAATTTACTAGACAATATCCTTCAGCAGGCTCAAAAAAGGTGTGAAATACGGCCCATTATTATGCACTCGGTGATGATTGATTCCATTTCAATGCATCCTTTTTGGGGTTATTATCCCTATGTACAACTATTCCAGAGCCACATCCACTTATAATATCCAAACATAGATGAATTTTATTGGAAAATACTTACTCTATACTTTACTAAAATTTAGGGATATTTTCTTATGTTTAGTATTATCCTTATGAATTTAACTAAAGGTTTATAATAATAATATACAAAAATAGCTATACTCTCCTTTGATACCAAATATGATAATACTTGTATTCAAAAAACATTATTTCACAATTTATTTCATAAAGATATACTTAATACAACCCAAAAATATTATGAGTCCTATATTATTTAGTTAATTAGGTATATAGCATAAAAAACACGAAACAGAAATAAAATCAGATAAACTAAAAATCCTTAACATTCCCTTAAATTTAATTATTCCTCTAAAAATACACAGGATAACCTATAGATATACATTAGAAGGGTTGGGATATAAATACCAGGAAGGTAATAATAAAATAATAATATGATGAAAGTACTAAATTTGAGTAAATAAACATATCAATGTTATATAAAGGGGGTTATAATCATAAACATGAACATCAAATCATGTTATATGATGTTAACATGAAGGAAACTTTGGAATGTGGAAACAACCTAAATCATGACATAAGCATAAGTTAAGGTTAACCTCCAAGATGACATCACATTGTGTAAAGAGTACCATAAAGTATTAGTTTTACACCCTAATCCCATAAAAAATTTCTCATGAGACAAAAACATTACTCAATTCATTGGTGGGATATATAATTTCAGGCCTACCTGTCATATTCAAATCATGTATATGCATAAGCGTGACACATTGATCATACAATATAAAGTTATATTTCATCACTTTTAATCTGATGATTAAGGAGTGTGGTTAAAATAAATTTGATTCAACAATAAATTAAGGATAGGTACATCTAAGTGAATGACTTTTAATGTAAGTGGGGATGGGTATTCACTACACAAATGGTTGGCATGGAAAATAATAGGACAATGTTAGTAGCATAAAAGGGGTACATAAACATTCATTAAAGAGTTAAATAAGAGTAAAAGTGGTATATAATCAATTTTAAATCATAATTATAGTTATAGGGGTGTGTTAAAATAAATCAAAACATGAAAAACTAGAAATAAAAAGGCATAATATAAATAAGGTGCCTGAATAAATATGAGAAGAAGAGGATCCCTTACATTGAGAGGGAACTTCTAAAAGTTTAAAATGAGCTTCTTAAGATATCAGGGGAACTTAAAAGGTATATATATAGGTAATATTAGAGTAAATAAATTCGTAAATATGTTTTCATGAAGAGTAATGAGAGTTTTAAGGGGTTTATATAGAAAATGATAGGGGAAGTCTTTATTAATTTCTAAACTTAGGTTTTAGAATCTATGTGATAAATTAATCCAAACCAAAAACCATACCATGGTTTTCCCATGGATTCTACCAAAGGTGATTTCATTTAATTATTTTATAAGTATAATAATTGAAATTATTAAAATAATACCCTTGGTGATCTGGATGTGAGTCATGTTTATAAAGAATTGATTTCGAAACCTTAAAATATAAAATTGATTTTGGAGGATTCATTTAGGGTTTATAAAATTAATAAAATTACTTCAAAAAAAATTATTTTAAAGGAGAAATAAATTTTTTGTCATGTATACTCTTTGTAGTATTTATTACATCATCTTTTGGATTTTATGATGTCAAAACACATACTGTATATTTATACTTTATTTAATTTTTACCCAAAAATTTAATCATCTAAAAAAATTATAAAAATTCATTGTTGGATAATATTGATGTTCTTATTTCAAAAACAAAATATTTATTTTTAAAAAAATATTCCCTAAATACAATAATTTTTATTTTTAAATAAAAAATACCCATTTATTGAAAAATAAATGTTTTTTCTTACAATAATAGTGTTCCAAACCTTATAAAAATTAAATTTGACTTTCTATAATCCTATTATAATTTATATTTTTTAAATATTATTTAATGGAAATATTTTATTAAAATATAATTTCTTACAAAAATTATTGAATTCCTCAAAAATATTATCTTGATCAAAACTATGTATTTCCAAAAAAATACAATTTGTGTTTCATCATTTCAAAATCGATTTTTTTCAAACACATTATCTAATATTTTAAAAAGTAATAATAATAAGGAATAAATATAATAATTATTTTATTGAAAGAAAATAAAAACAAATCACAATGTTATGTTTTAGATACATATCCCTTTATTATATCGGTGAATTCCCTATGGGTAAGGTGTGTGATAATGTGATTTTCTTAGGGTGGTTCGATGAACATGGTTTAGTCCATGATCTCAATGAGGTTTAACTTAGACAATAAATGGTTTCACTCATTCTTTAGTTATCTAATTTAATCTTGGGAATGTTCATTGGAAAATACCATTGATTATATCTCTATCATAAGATCTAATAAATGGGTTTCATAGGGTATGAAACTATTGGTCCAGACTATTGCTTCTTCTGTCTCTTTCAATTAGACTTTATCTTAACCCTTAATATAATAATCTTAATGGTCACTGTATAGTGGCTATATTATAAATCGTTATGATTCTTAAAGGTATTTTAAATTTGATATACTATATAATGGTCCATAATAACTAAATTAGTACATGTGTTTTCTATAACTTCATTTCTTAATAATGAATTTACTCATTTAAAAAGGTAATTTCATATATAACTATTTGGGTCATTATAAGAGAGAAGGTTTAGATAAATTTAGAGGATAAGATGCTGTAACTATAATACCCTAGAGACATTATAATCTATGTTTATGTTGAAATGATAAATCATTTGAATATCACTATGTTACTTCATCTGATATATGTCTATTCTGAATGGTTTTCCGTAGAGGGAATTGGGAAGTTAAAGCAGGATGGTATCAAGAGAAAAATATCCTTCCAAATTAGTAACTTGGAATGGTTGTAATTGTAACAAAGATGTTTTTTATAGTGATGGATCAATTTAAATAGAATATAAATAGTGGTGGTATCTTTTTTAGATATCAACCAAAATGACCAAAAAGGAATATGTCAAAATTTGATCACTTTAAGAAACACAACCCTTTGGATTTTAGTGGAATCTCAAATCCAGTGGTAGTATAAGGATGAATTAATGATCTGGAAAAGATATTCAAAGTCATGGGATATTAATAATGTCAAAAATAAAGTCTCACCATTTATCATTTTGAAGATGAATCTGATCGATAATGGTCTTTGGTTAACAATATCATAGAGAGAAGAGATTAATTCCATGGAATGAGATACATTTAAGATTATTCTTCTAGAGAAATATTTCCCTAATGTTATTCAACTCAGAATGTATAATTATTCATGGAATTTCAGTAAAAAGAAGAAGATTCAGTATCCATATATGAATAAAATTTTATAATATTGGTTCGGTATGCACCAAATTTTATTTAAGACTTTGATAGTAAAACTAATTTATTTTACTCTGGATTGAAACCAAGTTTACTAAGATTATTGGCCCCATTATAATCTAAAACTTATGAGAATATTTTTTTTTGTCTTGAGAAAATTGAGATGTAATTTTTTGACACTTATGTGCCTCATGTTGAAAAGTTTTAGAATCATTCAGGGTGGAAAGAAATAGAGAACTAATAAATAGGAAGATAATCCCCCAAAATGTTCCATGTGTGGTAATTTTTTAGAAAATGTTTGATAGGATCTGGAAAGTGTTATATGTCCATTAAGTTTGGTTATAGGGATAGTGACTGCAAATAAAATATTCATAAACAATCCAGGAATGGGATAATAGATATGTAACGACCCAAAGTTTTCAGTGGAAATTTACTTCTTATAATTATGTCATATAATCACATGAATTCAGAACATAATGAATAACTAAGTACTATGTGTCCTATAAACCTAAGTTTTTCACTTCTTTGAGTTGAAATTTGAAAAAATAACATACACCATTGCGATCAGTAAGTTATTTGGAGTCTAATATGTCCAACTTAATTTTTGGTGAATAGTAACATTCCCTTATGAATAGTAATTCTACCCTTATGAACAGTGACATACCCTTATGAATATTAATGTTACCTATGATAGTATATAAATAATATTCAAGTGGAAGTACGATATACCTATATCTGGGAATCAGAGAATAAATGTTTTAAAATTGTTATTTTCAAGCATCTTGTGATTTTGATTAAAAAATAAATTAATCATATTTAGAATATTATTTTTGAAAAATGGTGTTCATTTCTTTCTTCTACATGTCTACAAATATTTATGGAGAATTTTTGGGATTTTTATGAAAAACTTGATTTTTTTGGAAATAATAAAATACATTAATTTACCGTATAAATACATTATAATTTAAATCCACTATTCCTGATATCATAAGTGATGTAAACACCAAAATCTATAACTCACATGAACTCATTTCAATTATTGGTCTTGGAATCAGAACCATTTCTTGTCTTATGGAAAAATAATAAACTAATGATTATAATAATATGAAAACCCTCCTATCCTCCACTATAATTTCCACCCATCCTTACCTCTTCTCTTCACACCTTTCAAGCCTTGTGCCTTTACTAAATTCTTCCCAAATCTCTCACCAAGTTCCCCCATTTCTAACATCCCTTAGTATTTTCAAAATACCAAATCCTATCCCCTTAAGAGGCTCTCAAGGAATATTTATTCAACAGGTAAATTCCTCTTTTCAATTCTTTTACTTTTCATTCAAGTTGATTTGTTTTCTTTTAAATCCTTACCTATTCTCATCCAAATGTTATGACAACTCCAGTACCTTACATGTACTGGAATTTTATTAATATAATTAAATAATTTTTCGTCATCTCTTCTTTACCCTTATTTTATTTTAATAGTAAAGACACCATTTGAGATATGTTAATTTACCACATTCAGGGACAATGGTTTTTCAATTTCTGTTACTGTATTAAATTCTGATCATGAAACCATTTTCATAGTTGAACCAAACCATAATATATTTATTATGTCTCATCTATGGTTCTATAATCCTTTTTTACACATGGTTTTGATTTATAAAAAAACGTGTTCATTGTGGTCAAAAACTACCAATTAACCCAAAAGGTTATCACTAATGTTTTACAAAATGATTAATATTCACTCCAAGTAACCAAATGAAATTTAAAACAATGTAAATTTATTGATGTTTAATAATAAATTATAACTCTAATTATGGACAACCACTCTCATCATACATGTGTCCGAACATGAATATAAGTAAATAGATGATTTAAACCAAGGAAGTAAACAGCCCGGGACAATGAAATTGAACCTTATAACCAATCAAAAAGGTCTTTAATGAACTTAAAAAGGTTATAATAAATATTTTAAATATATAAGGGGTTATTTAATTATCAATTAATTAAACTAATTTTATTATTCAGGTCATTAATATCAAGGGAAGAACACCTTTAGACTTAAGGTAAGGGATCCTCTCTATTTCACTTTTATTCATGAATGTCATCTATGATATGCCATTTTATGTGTAATACCTAATTATGGGGTGTTATTTCACACCTACCTCATACTTATCTCATGATTTATAAGTGATTATAAACCTCTTTCTATCTCATTAAGCCCACTTATGTACACCCGATACCATGCCGATAATCTATAAGGAATTCTTCCCGAATCTTCTTTATTCCTTTGGGTTTCCTTATATTTATTTCTACAAAAATGAATTTATCTTATATAATTATGTGAATATTCTAAATTCTATTTACATTTACAAAATTAATTTATCAATACCCTTCCATCATTCTATTTTTTGTATATACATGTTTTTAAGTGATTCCCTCATCAATACTTCCCAATAAGCAAACCTGTTTGAAGGGAACTTTCCAAATTCTCACTCAATTTCTAGTGCACTCTATATTATTTTTTAATCCACAATTATATTTTTAAAATCATTCTTTATTATGAATACCATCTGGGTTCAATTATATTTTTTATAATGTATTGTTCTCTTTTCTATTTTAAAGGCACTGTAATATTTTCCTTAAAACCTCTCAAAAATGTTTTAATAATAAAATTCCTAAAATCATTTTATTACATTTTGTCACTTATAATTTATATCACTTCCCATGATACAAGCCTTTTTTAGTTTATGAATTTAAATATATATTTTAGTTCCTTTCTTTCATGTACACATTTATGATACACCCATTTGTTATGCTTTATGTCATGATTATGGTATCCAATCATTTCCATGGGTAACCCATATGTTTTTATATGATTGATTGTGTATGATTCATTATGTGGAAACATATTGATGTAAAGATAATATGGGTGTGCCTTGATAGAGCTATAATTCATTGGGTAAAGTTGAGTCTTATGAGGGGTTATGTACGACAATCTTGGTAGTTAGCTTTGGCTTGTGATACTATGTGAAATGTTCTTGGCAGTTAGCCTTGGCTTGTGCTACTATGGGAAACATTCTTGGAGGATTGCATTGACTTGTACTAAATTCATGTTTTATGTTTCTTCCACATTACTATTACTCCATGATTATATTATTCCACTTTTATATGTTATGATTCCATATGTTACATGCCTTTTTTATATCTTCATGTCATGCCTTCTATCCAATGTACTAATGATTTGTTCTTATGGTTATTCCCTTAATATTATTTTAGCTCATCCCTTGGTTCATGTTATCCCTAGGTTATCCTATGAATATGTATGATCACAATGGAAGCTCATTGTGGAGTTTAAATAAAAATTTGTTTTTATAATGTTTGATTATTTACCAAGTCTTCCTGGACACTAGACTTTATGATCCTTGGATTTTACTCAGATGTATAATTATGCTTAAAATCATCTAATGTTATATATAAAAGGCTAGGCTTTCTGTAGTTGGTATCAAAGGGAGGTTCTAGTTTTTTTTAGAGATTAGGAATAGAGCACCTTAGTGAGAACCTTAAGGCTGAGACTAAGTAAAATAAAACATCCATAAATTTTGGTAAGTATAGAGTAAGTGATTTATCAATAAAATACATCCTTGTATGGATAAAAATTGGTAGTGGTGGCTCTGTCACAGATGTACCTAGGAGTGAAAAGTCTGACAAGGAGTTTTGGTCCTAACTCGAGGTATTCTAGTATACAAAAACAGGCCTTGCTGCACTCTTGGTTTGACACTCCCGGGGGATATGCATTGGAAAATTCATGAGCTTAGTACAAACCATTATTAAGGAAATAAAAAAAAATCCCATAAGAATAAAAGTTAAGAAATACATCAAGGATAACCTTGATTTAAACCTAAGGAATCACAAGTTAGGGCATACTTCTCCTTTATAAGTTTATCCTCTTATGTTCAAAGTTTCCTTTTTTTTATGATCAATAACTAAGTATTCAAGCCCTCTAATTGTATGTTATTTTTCGTAGTGAATAGCAGGAAATAGGAGGACACATTCCAACAACCAATGTGATATGCAATTTGAAGATTGCGCTAATGGTATGCCTGATATGATAGGAACAGGTGCTCAAAACATCATGACAATACTTTCTTAGCTGGCTCAAGTTAGGAATAATAACTTGAATCATGTGGAACACCTTCCTACTCCTAGAAAAGGTAATGTTTCCATTGAATCCTTTATATGGAAAGGGCCTCCCATGTTTAGTAGATCTTCTGATCCCCTCCACACAGAGGAGTGTATTAACTCCATTGAAAAGATATTCTATGTACTACAATGGTTAGAAGAAGAGAATGTTGTGCTAGTGGTCTTTCGTTTTGAAGGGGAAATTGATAAGTGGTGGACACTGATCCAGAATACGAATCCCTAAGAGTAAATTTATTCCATGGTTTTTAAGGAATTCAATAAATTTTTTTCAATAAATATTTTCCCTGAACCATCCATCTCAAGATGGAAAGAGTGTTCCTCAGACTCAAGCAGAAGGAATATGAGTCAATCCGGGCATATGAAAAAAATTTACAAGTATTTCAAGGTTTTCCTCTGGCTTTTTCATGAACACCGAAATCAAGGTGGAACACTTCATTAGAAGACTAAATCAGAGTCTAAGAAAAGAGTTGGCGATTCGAGACTTTGACATTTATGAGGAGATTGTCTGTTGTACCCTCAAGGTTAAAATGGAGATTGGAGACTCTCAATGGTCTAATAGGACTGGTGACAAGAAGTGGAAAATGGAGAACAACATGGGTGGTTCAACAAACAAATCCTTTGATGGAAATAATCTTGAATATCCCCATATTAAATTTGTGGGAAAAATCATATTGGAAACTGTTTAAATAGAACTAATAATTGCTTCAAATGCGGAAGAATGGGACATCTAGCCAAGAACTGATGAACGGATATGAAGAACCCCACTAATGTGGAAGAATAAAGGAAGGTTTAGATCAAAACTCAGCCTATAGTGCACTATTACAACTACAAGGATCATGAGCACAATTAAAACAATTTCCCTAAGCTAAGGGTTGGCAGAGGAAATAGAAAAAAACTACAAGTAAATAAGGAAGGGATTATGCTATCACTACTACTGAGGTGGAGCCAGAAACCGATGTAGTGATAGGTACAATAGTTATTCATTCAAGAATATTTAATGTACCATTTGATTTTGGTTCTACGCATTCTTTCATATCTTTCAGGTTTAGTATAACTATTTAGACACCACCTTAAAATTTAGAGAATTTGTTATCTTTGAGAACAACAAATGGGGAAATTATTGAGTCTATGGTTTATAAATCCTCCCCTATTAATGTTTGTGGATTGAACCTATCAAAAAATATTTTCAAACTTACCTTAGTGGAGTTTGATGCTATTTTGGGCATGGATTGGCTATCCTTATACAAATACAACATCAAATTTTGGGAAAGTTAGACCAGTCTTCACATCCTGAAGAATTATCTAATTCTTTACAAATGTAAGTAGGAAGATGAAACTCTTTTATAATTAGTGTCTCAAGTGTGGATATTAATTCCTTATGAGATATCATGTATAGATCAAATGACTCAGCCAAAGGGTAGAATCATACTTGAATACATGCCCATTGTGAGGGATTACACTATTTTATTCCCTGAAGAGTTGCTTGGATTTCCTCCTAAATGATAGGTTGAGTTCTGAATTGAACTTATTCCTGGAAATATACCTATATCAAAGACACCTTATCAAATGACCACTGTAGAGCTGGAATTGCTAAAGATCGGTTACAGGAGAATCTGGAGATGGGTTTTAATGCCTGACTGCTTCACTGTGGGGTGGGCCAATCCTCTTCATAAAGAATAAGGATGCATCAATGCACATATGAATTGATTAGTGTGACCTCAATAAAATCAATATAAAGAACAAGTATCACCAACCATATATAGATGACTTATTTTAATAGCTTCATGGGGATAGTTATTTCTCTAAGTTGCACCTTCAGTCAGGATATCACCAATTAAAGGTGAGGAAGGAAGATATTCTCAAGACTACCTCTCAAATGAGGTATGGACAATATGAGTTCATAGTGATGCCCTTCGGACTTGTAACGTCCCGAGTTCAGAGCCCCTCCACTGGTGCCCCATACCTGGTTCGCCACATGACCTCAAGCGCGTTTCCCCGAATGCTAGAGGCTTTCGACTAGCAGTGAGTTCCTTGGTGTGTCGGTGGGGAAAATATGCCCTCATTTAGTAAGGTATACAAGGTAAAAAACAACAATAAACAGCGGAATCTATAAACAACATGCACAACAACAGAAACCAAATAGAGGATACAATTTCTATATATAGCTATGATGACAATGATGCAGCAGGTACAAGTATCTTAGGAAAACAAAAAACACAACAACATGCTGAAATACAACTAAAACCAAGTGCAAAAGAAAACAAAGTAAGATCCTCAGCATCGCGAGCCACGACTTGGTCCCATGCTCCCCAGCTCTGGTGAAATCAAGATCTTGAAGTAGAAGGGTGCTTGCCCTTGTCTATACCTACAACAGCATAGTTTTCTTGGGCCCAAAAGCATGACCCAAACAGGGTGTGAGATACAATCCCAGTAGGCAATCACCCAAATATTTGTGCCTAATAGTCAATGAATACATGGAAATAATAAAATAAGAAGTAGTAAACAGAAAAGCACAAGCAGCTACAATCCACAGTTCTAACAAGTAAAGCACACAAGCAAGCAGTCATCAACAAGAAGAAACCAGGTAACCCTCTAGGTAGCTCTCAAAGTGTAACCCCTATGGTTTAACCTCTAAGTACTAGCAACCCTCTGGGAGGCACACACAGTCTCACCCCTCTGGTTCAGCTACGTAGTTAAGAAGACTCTCTGGGGAAGTACTCACCGTCAATTCCCCCTATAGTCTCGTATCATGCTAAAGGCTCTCTGGGGAAGCACTCAACAAAAAATTCCCCTGTGGCCCATGTTGTGGGTCTACAGACTCTCTGGGGAAGCACTCAACGTCAATTCCCCCTGTGGTCTCACATCATAATTAAAAGACACTCTGAAGAAGCCCTTCCATCAATTCTCCCTTTGGTCTACTACTCTAGGTTCTCACAGTCCTGAGTATAACTAAACATGCTCAGAACGCGTATAACATCCAAGTAATCCTCAAGAACTACTTGGCTATCAACTAAGGCTCAACAACAATAATAAAACAATAGTTCCACTATCCTACAACAAGGCATGGCAACTGAAAAAACACCCATCAGGTAAAACAAGCATGGAAAAGAAACCTGAGCACAAAAACAATTACTCTACTCACAAGAAATAACCTCTACTAAAGAAAACAAGCAAATCAGGAAAATAGTAGGGGAAAAACTTGAAACACGCAATACCCCATTCATGAGTATTGGTGGAATTTTCACATAATACTCATCAACATTCTATAGAAAGGCACAAACCACCTACCTCGATCCTAAGAGATCGATATATGTGAACCATGACGACATATTCCCTTTATAACAATGTAGATCTGAGAAAATGCAAAAAACGTTCATCCCATGATATCTTGAAAACAAGGAGGAATCAAGAAATAAGTCTCAAGTAGAAGGAAGAACTCACTACTGCGATTCCAACACAATCGACCATGCTCGAATAGGAGAACGGATGGCGAGGCCGGAGCTCGGGGAAGATTCGGCTATACGGTCACTCTCAGATGGACGAAAACTGGAGAAGAAGATGATTTCGGGGGTTAGGTGCAACCCCGGTCCATTTAATGAAAAAAATGGAATGTACACGGCGTGTACTTCTTGACTACACGATGTGTACTTCAATTTTCCGTACTCCAAATTAACCGTCCTCCACCTCAGCCTTACACAACGTGTGTGTGGCCCGGACATGACCATCACACGGCTTCGAGCCAGGGAAGAGTACATGGGGTGTACTCAGAAAGTACACGGCGTGTACTTGTGAAAATTCATTTTTGTCAAAAACTCCAGAAAAAGGAAAAACGTACCTGAAAAGAAGATCCGGGTTCTTGAAAACTTCCCCCTTAAAGAAATTCATCCCCGAATTTCCCTAACGAGTCAGAGAAGAAGAAACCCCGAACAGCTCCGACCATTGCGATCGTACATCGGCCTCCCTCTCACAGGTCTCGTTCTGTACACTCCTGTGCTGCGATAGCACACGCACTAGAGGAACAGACCGCCCACAGAGAACCTTCGTACTGCGATCGACAATCCGGATAGGATGCTCCTCGAACGATGCATCCACTTCAATTTCGAATTCCTCAGGATAAAAGACATGATATGGGTCCGAAAAGTAACGTCGGAGCTGAGAGACGTGGAATACGTTGTGCATGGCCCGATACCTTTGAGGTAGCTGCAACTGATAGGCGACCGACCCCACTCTCTCCAAGACCTCAAATGGCCTGACGTACCGCGACGAAAGCTTACCCTGTCTCCGAATCCTCTTGTGTCCCAAACTCAGTGCGACACGCAAGAAAACCTGATCACCGACCTTGAACTCCAAAGGTCATCTCCGCTGATCAGCATAAGACTTCTGTTGAGACTGCGCTGTAGCCATCCCCTTCCGAATCAGCTCTATCTGCTCTGAAGACTCCTGAACAAGACGAGGTCCCATCAAAGCTGCCTCTCCTACCTCCAGCCAGCATAAGGGTGATCAGCATGGCTTATCGTACAAAGCCTCGTATGGTTCCATTTGAATGGTCGCATGAAAACTGTTGTTGTAGGAGAACTCCACCAGAGGGATATATTTCTCCCAAGAACCGCCAAGGTCTAGAATGCAAGCTCGGAGCATATCCTCAAGAAACTGTATCGTGCGCTCGGACTGGCCATCAGTCTGGGGATGGTAAGCTATACTCAAAAGTACCTGTGTACCCAAGACCTTCTGAAGACCCAACCAGAACCAAGAGGTAAAGCACAAATATTTGTCTAAAACAATAGAGTGTGTAACTCCATGCAGATGAACGATATCTCTGATGTAAAGTCATCCCAGATCATCGACACTGATGGTATCCTTGATCGGCAAGAAGTGAGCGACCTTCGTAAGTCTGTCGACGACAACCCAAATAGAATAGTTCTCTCAAGGTGATCTCGGAAACCCGGTCACGAAGTCCATCGAAACATCGTTCCACTTCTACTCCAGAATGGGTAACTGCTGTAAAAGGCATGCTGGTCACTGATGATCTGCTTTCACCTGCTGACAAGTAGAACATCTCATGAAAAAACCAGCAACATCCTTCTTCATACCTGGCAAAAAGTACTGGCGATGAAGATCCTGATACATCATGGTGATGCCAGGATGAAATGCCCAAACTGAGGAATGGAAATCTTGCATCAACTCATTGCGTATGTCTGATGGCACCCATACGCGTCCTTGGAAACACAAGATCTCATCTTCACCCACTGTCCAAATAGGAAGAGGGTCCCCTCCCGACACACTCTCCCACAGGACTAAGCCTTCCATGTCTGATAGCTGCCTCATCCGTACCCGATCAAGTAGCGTGGAGGTGATAGTATAGAAGATAGAAAGGTCTATCCCCGTCTGTCGTGCACCTCCAGATGCATCTCAGAGAACAGATCCATCAGCTGCCACTCACTACCAGCCTTCCGAATTGCTTGAATCTGAGTTCTCCTGCTCAATGCATCTACCACGGTGTTTCCCTTTCCCGGCGTATATGAAAGCTCGAAGTCAAAATACTATAGATACTCAACCCACCTATGCTGCTTCAGATTCAGATCACGCTGAGTGAAGATATACTTGAGACTCTTGTGGTTAGTGAAGACCAAAAAGTGTTCTCCTAGAAGATAGTGTCTTCAATAGTGCAAGGCATGAACAACAGCTACCAACTCTAGATCGTGCTTAGGGTAGTTCCTCTCATGTGGCCTCAGCTACTAAGACCCATATGCAACGACTCCATCTCCCTGCATAAGAACAACTCCCAAACCGATACCCGAAGCATCACAGTAAACATTGTAGCTCTTACCTGGCTCTGGGAAGACTAGTATCGGTGCTGACGTCAACCTCCCTTTCAGCTCTTGAAAGGATGACTCACAAGAATCTAACCATAAGATCATCGCCCCCTTCTTGGTCAGACCTGTCAAAGGTGCTTCTAGATGAGAAAAGTCCTGAATGAAGCGTCTGTAGCATCCAGCCAACCGCAGGAGGCTCCGTACCTCAAAAACATTCTTTGGCTGCTCCCAGGAATCTGTAGGTCTCACTTTCTCTGGGTCGACAGATAGTATTGCCTCTAAGATTATGTGACCCAAGAAGTGAATCTGATCCATCCAGAAGTGGAACTTAGAGAGTTTAGCATAAAGCCGATGCTCTCTAAGTGTACTCAGAACAATCTCAAGATGGGTGGCATGGTCGTGTCGAGTGTGAGAGTAAACCAAGATATCATCCACGAAGACTATGATGAAGGAGTCCAAAAAAGGATGGAACACTCGGTTCATTAGTGCCATGAAAACTGCAGGTGCGTTAGTGAGACCGAACGACATGACGGTATACTCGTATAGACCATACCTGCTCCTGAAGGTTGTTAGAGGTATATCTGATGGTCTAACGTGCAACTGATGGTAACCGGACCTCAAGTCAATCTTCGAGAACACCCGGGCTCCTCGAAGCTGATCGAAGAGGTCATCAATCCGCGACAATGGATATCGGCTCTTGACTGTCAACTGGTTCAGCTTCCGATAATCCACACAAAGTCGAAGGGTACCGTCTGCCTTCTTTGCAAACATGATAGGTGAACCCCAAAGAGAAGTACTAGGTCAGACGAAACCCTTAGCCTATAGATCCTCCAACTTCTTCTTGATCTCCTGTAACTCAGTTGTGGCCATCCTATTGGGAGGAATGGACATCGATGCCGCTCCTGGCACGAGCTCAATAGAAAATTCTACCTCACCCTCTGGAGGAAAACCTAAAAAGTCCTCTGGATAGACATCGCTAAAGTGATCCACCACTGGAGGAAAGCCCAAATATGGAGTCCCCTGATCATCCAGGTAGAGGCTAGATATCTGGGTTGTCACCCCTCCTAGCCCAAGATGCTCGAGTCCTACCCGACTCGCCCGAACATCCCATTCGCCTCTATGAAGGAAGGGTTCACCCTCTGGTGAAATGAAACTGACTCTGCGGCGATAAAAGTCAATGACTTCCTCGAAGGGAATCAACTAGTCCATGCCGACAATGACATCGTAGCCTGTCATCTCTAGGACATAGTGATCCCATAAGAGGTGATACCCTGCAACCTTGAGAGGGAACTCTCTATACTGGCGTACACTAGATGTCCTCGTTCCCAAAGGTGTGACTAGTGTCAACGAGTCGACAGAAGAAAAGATGCAGAGTCCAAGGCTCTCCACAACAGCAACAGAGATAAAACTACGCGAAGCACCAGTCTCGAAAAGGGCTGAAGATAAAACTGAGGCTTCTAAAATCGTACCTCAAACAGTAGAAGGGCTGAGAACCTGATCATGATAAGTCTGCTCCATGGAGAAAGACTGGCCTACACCACGGCCCTGCGCCCCTGACTGACCACTCTGATCTGAACCTCCCTGCTGGTGCTAAGGAACTGGTGGCTGACCACCACGGCCTCGACCTCCACCTCGGCCCGAACGGCCAGAAGAACTCCAGTTCTCTAACTGGTGAGAGACTGGTGGGGCTGCTTCTGAATGAGGAGTCATGGAAGAACCCCGGTCACCTGCTGCTGGTGAGAAAACCTGGCAGAAACGCTGAAGGTGACCCTTCTTGCCGCAAGATCGGCACTCCACGGGGTCCCTCTAGCACTGCAGCCTCATGTTCCCTGTCCGGCCACACTGGTACCATGCCACCTGGCTGCATGAAGATGCATCTCGCTTCCTCGAATCAGTGCGCGTAGGCTCCCTATGACACTTCTTGCTGTCATCTGAAGGAAAGCTAGCTCTGGAAGCAGAACCGTCCTGACTTGCAGATCCGGAGTCTCTGAGATTGCGCTTTGCAATCCGTGACTGGTTGATGATGGAAGTAATGGAAGTCAACTAGAAGATGTTCACCTACGAGAGAATCTCCCATCTGAGTCCATCCTCAAACTTCCTCGCCACGAACACCCCAATCCCATCCCTAAGGGGTGTAAAACGCTGCAGCTCAGTGAAACGAGAGGAATACTCCATGATAGATAGAGTACCCTACTCTAAGCTCATGAACTCTCGAGCTTGATCAGCCCTCAGGGTCTCTGGGTAGAAGTAGTTGTAGAACACGCGCTGGAACTCCTCCCAAGTCATAGCCTGCTGCTGACCCTCCTGTGAGATCACGTCCCACCACCTCTTCGCGGAGTCTCGAAGCATGTTGGTGGCGAGCTTTACCCGCCTCTCTGGAGGCATCTCCAGATGTTCGAATGTAGTCAGCATGGCTCCCAGCCATGACTCTGCAGCCTGAGGTCCTCCCTCCCCTGATAACGTGGGAGGATGCTGCTGTAGAAAGACCCGCGTCAAGTCTTCCATAGAGGAGGCAGGAGGCGGTGCTCCCTGGAAGGCCTGCATCATCATCATGAAACCTTCCCTGGACTGCGCATCAGTGCCTGCGACTAGTACAATAACCGGTGCCAAGGCTGGCTCGGCTGGGGGATCGACAGGATGTCCCTTATCAGCCCTATCTGGAGTCTAATCACTGCCTAACGATAGACGTACGACTGGAGGACGTCTTGGAGGCATAGCTCTGAAAGATCAAAATCACACCTTAGATCAGAAAAATGAGGATAGGGAACACAAGAGTACAAAATGGGACCAGGGGAATAAAAACACACAAGATTGCAAAACACGACTACACGGCGTGTATAAAACTACATGGAATGTCTTCTTAAACCACTGACACGGGCATGTACTCTCACCCTACAAGTCATGTACACTTCAAAATACATGGCGTGTTGACCCCCACACATGCAGTGTACTTAGAAAACTATTCCCCTGCCCGAGTATCCTTACATGGCTAACCCACACGGTCCGACTCAACCTGAGACTATACGACGTGTTCGAAACAAACACGGCGCACACTAGACAAGGCTTCGGCAGTCCATGTTGTTAAGAACACGGCCGTCTACATGGCTGAACCTTACACGACATGCTCTGAACAAACACGCCATGTATAGACGAAGGTGAAACCGTCCTGTGTTGTTTGTGACACGGACGAGTACCTGGGAAAGACTACACGGAGTGTTCCGAACAAACACAACGTGTGGAAAAGAAGGCCATGCCGGCCCGTGTTGTTCATTACACGACCAGGTACTTGGACAGGACTACACGACGTGTTCCCTAAGGACACGACATGTTCTATCTGAGCTTTCCCGGCCCATGTTGTTAGTGACACGACCGAGTACACGGCTCCGAGCTCACACGACATGTACCAACGTTACACGACGTGTTCCCGAAGTTACTCCTAAAACACCGTGTTCTGCTCACACGGTCAGTGACACGGCCTAAAAACTACATGGCGTGTATCTAAAAAGTACACACCGTGTATTCTGGGTTTTTCTGGGCAGTATCTCTAAAACTGCGCAGAATTCCAGAAATACTAAAAACAAGGGAAAAGATGCCAAATTCTGATCCGTGAGGGCCCATAACACCTCAAGAACCAAAATTCGGCGTTCATTTTTTTTAAACAAGGAAAAAACAAAGAGTTTTCTAACAAAACAGCAGAGAATCTATCAAGAATCTATCACAACATCATGAATAATCTACACAGAGCCTATCACAATAGCATGCAATCGCTAATGCACCCTAGATGGCATGGAAAGAATGCATGACATGTGATTTCAACAAGTGCCTATATGATGCATGAGAAGGCATACCCTCATCTCATCGGGTTGTGACAGAAATAGAACTGAAATATCAAAACAATAACCACATAAGTTACGTGAATCACTCTAGGTGAAATCATTTCAACTATAAAATCTTAAAACCATAAAACTGCAATTAACATGGTAGTATGGCTTTTCCCTGTACACGGGTTAGCTACTCCCGAGAACAACTCAATGCCAAGTACCAAATTCGTCCAATCCCTGGATAAGGTCTCCAAATAGTAAATTAAGGGAAAAGAATACCCTCTGATACCACTTTGTAATGTCCCGAGTCCGGAGCACCTCCCCTGGTGCCCCGTACCTGGTTCACCACATGACCTCAAGCGCGTTTCCCAGAATGCCAGAGGCTGCCGACTAGTAGAAAGGGACTTGGTGAGTCGGTGGGGAAACTATTCCCTCATTCAGTAAGGTATACAAGGTAAGAAACAACAATAAACAGTGGAAGCAGTAAAAAACATGCACAACAACAGAAACCAAATAGCGGAAACAATGTAGATATATAACTATGATGAAAATGATGCAGCATGTACAAGTATCTAAGGAAAACAGCAAACACAACAACGTGCTGAAATACAACTGAAACCAAGTGCAAAAGAAAAAAAAGTAATCTCCTCAGAATCGTGATCCACATCTTGGTCCCATGCTCCCCAGCTCCTAGTGCAATCAAGATCCTGAAGTAGAAGGGCGCTTTCCCTTATCTATACCTGCAGCAACATAGTCTGCTTGGGCCCAAAAGCATGGCCCAAATAGGGTGTGAGATACAATCCCAGTAGGCAATCACCCAAAGATTTTTGCCTAACAGTCAATGAATACATGGATGTAGTAAGACAAGAAGCAGCATACAGAAAAGCACAAGCAGCTACAATCCAGAGTTCTAACAAGTAAAGCACACAAGAAAGTAGTCAGCAACAAGAAGAAAATAGGTAACCCTCTGGGTAGCTCTCAGAGACTAACCCCTATGGTTTATCCTTTGAGTACTAGCAACCCTATGGGAGACACACATAGTCTCACCCCTCTGGTTGAGCTATGTAGTTAAGAAGACTCTCTCGGGAAGCACTCACCTTCAGTTCCACCTATAGTCTCGTATCATGCTAAAGGCTCTCTAGGGAAGTACTCAACGTCAATTACCCCTGTGGCCCGCATCGTGGATCTATAGACTCTCTAGGGAAGAACTCAACATCAATTCCCCCTGTGGTCTCGCATCATAATTAAAAGACACTCTAGAGAATCCCTTCCATCAATTATCCCTTTGGTCTAATACTCCAGGTTCTCACAGTCCTGAGTATAACTAAACATGCTCAACACGCGTGTAACATCCAAGTAATCCTCAAGAACTACTTGGCTATCAACTAAGGCTCAACAACAATAATAAAACAACAGTTCCACTATCCTACAACTAGGCATGGAAACTGGAAAAACACCCAATAGGAAAAACAAGCATGGAAAATAAACCTAAGCACAAAACAATTACTCTACTTACAAGCAATAACTTCTACTAAAGAAAACAAGCAATGCAGGAAAACATTAGGGAAAAAACAGGAAACACGCAATACCCCGTTCACGAGTATTGGTGGAATTTTCACATAATACTCATCAAAATTCTACAGAAAGGCACAAACCACCTACCTCGATCCTAGGAGATCGATATACATGAACCACAATGAAATATTCCTCTTAGAACAATGTAGATCTACGAAAACACACAAAACGTTCATCCCATGATATCTTGAAAAAAAGGAGGAATCAAGAAACAAGTCTCAAGTAGAAGGATAAACTCACCGCTGCGATTCAAACGCAATCGACCATGCTCGAATAGGAGAACAGATGGCGAGTCATGATCTCGGGGAAGATTCAGCTATACGGTCACTCTCGGATAGATGAAAACTGGAGAAGAAGATGGTTTTGGGGGTTAGGCACAACCCCGGTCCATTTAATGATAAAAGGGAAATTACACGGCGTGTACTTCTTGTGTACACGACATGTACTTCAATTTTCCGTACTCTGAATTAATCGGCCTCCACCTCAGCCTTACACACTGTGTGTGTGGCCCGGACAAGGCCATCACACGACTTCGAGCCGGGGAAGAGTACATGGCGTGTACTCAGAAAGTACACGGCATGTATTTCTGAAATTTCCAGAAAATTCATATTTCTCAAAAATTCCAGAAAAAGGAAAAACGTACCTAAAAAGAAGATCCAGGTTCTTACAAACTTCCCCCCTTAAAGAAATTCATCCCCAACTTTCCTTAACGAGTCAGAGAAGAAGAAACCCCGAACATCTCCGGCCATTGCGATCGTACATCGGCCTCCCTCTCCCAGGTCTCGTTCTGTACTCTACCGTGCTGCGATAGCACACGTACCAGAAGAACAGACCGCCCGCAGAGAACCTTCGTACAATGATCAACAATCCGGATAGGATGCTCCTCGAACGATGCATCCGCTTCAAGTTTGAATTCCTCAGGCTGAAAGAAATGAGATGGGTATGAAAAGTAACGTCAGAGCTGAGAGACATGGAATACGTTGTGCATGACCCGATACCTCTGAGGTAGCTGCAACTGATAGGTGACCGACCCCACTCTCTCCAAGACCTCAAACGGCCCGACGTACCGCGACGAAAGCATACCCTGTCTCCGAATCTTCTTGTGTCCCAAACTCGGTGCGACACCCAGGAAAACCTGATCACCGACCTCGAACTCCCAAAGTCATCTCCGCTGATCAGCATAAGACTTCTGTCGAGACTGTTCTATAGCCATCCTCTTCCGAATCATCTCTATCTGCTCTGAAGCCTCCTGAACAAGACGAGGTCCCAACAAAGCTGCCTCTCCTACCTCCAGAAAGCATAAGGGTGATCGGAATGGCCTACCATACAAATCCTCGTATGGTGCCATTTGAATGGTCTCCTGAAAACTATTGTTGTAGGAGAACTCCACCATAGGGATATGTTTCTCCCAAGAACCGCCAAGGTCTAGAATGCAAGCTCGGAGCATATCCTCAAGCACCTGTATCGTGTGCTCAGACTGTCCATCAGTCTGGGGATGGTAAGCTGTACTCAAAAGTACCTGTGTACCCAAGGCCTTCTGATGTCCCTGTCAGAACCGAGAGGTAAAGCACACATCTCTATCTGAAATAATAGAGCGCGGAACTCCATGGAGACGAACGATCTCTCTGATGTAAAGTCATCCCAGATCATCGACACTGAAGGTCTCCTTGATCGTCAATAAGTGAGTGCCCTTCGTAAGTCTATCGACGACAACCCAAATAGCACCGTTCTCTCGAGGTGATCTCGGAAACCCAGTCACGAAGTCCATCACAACATCGTTACACTTTCACTCTGGAATGGGTAACTGCTGTAAAAGGCATGCTGGTCGCTGATGCTCTGCTTTCACCTGCTGACAAGTAGAACATATCATGACAAAACTAGCAACACCCTTCTTCATACCTGGCCACCAGTACTGGCGATGAAGATCCTGATACATCATGGTGACGCCAGGATGAACTGCCCAAAATGAGGAATGGAAATCTTGCATCAACTCATCGCGTATGTCTTATGGCACCCATACGCGTCCTTGGAAACACAAGATCTCGTCCTCGCCCACTGTCTATCCAGGAAGAGGGTCCCCTCCTGACACACTCTCCCGCAGGACTAAGACTTCCATGTCTGATAGCTGCCTCATCCGTACCCGATCAAGTAGTGTGGAGGTAACAGTATAGAAGATAGAAAGGTCTGTCCCCGTCTATCGTGCAACTCCAGATGCATCTCAAAGAACAGAGCCATCAGCTTCCACTCACTACTGGCCTTCTGAACTGCCTGAATCTGAGTTCTCCTGCTCAACAAATCTGCCATGGTGTTGCCCTTTCTTGGCATATATTCAAGATCGAAGTCAAAATACTGTAGATACTCAACCCACCTATGCTGCTTCAGATTCCGATCACGCTGAGTGAAGATATACTTGAGACTCTTGTGGTTAGTGAAGACCAAAAAGTTCTCTCCCAGAATATAGTGCCTCCAATAGTGCAAGTCATGAACAATAGCTGCCAACTCCAGATCGTGCGTAGGGTAGTTCCTTTAATGTGGCCTCATCTACCGAGACCCATACGCAACGACTCCATCTCCCTGCATAAACACATCTCCTAACACGATACCCGAAGCATCACAATAAATAGTGTAGCTCTTGCCTGGATCTGGAAAGACTAGTATCGGTGCTGAAGTCAACCTCCCTTTCAGCTCTTGAAAGGATGACTCACAAGAATCTTACCATAATATCTTTTCCCCCTTCTTGGTTAGACCTGTCAAAGGTGCTGCTAGCTGAGAAATGTCCTGAATGAATCGTCTGTAGTATCCAGCCAGCCCTAGGAAGCTTCGTACCTCAAAAACGTTCTTTGTCTGCTCCCAGGAATCTACAGCTCTCACTTTCTCTAGGTCCACAGATACTCCTGCCTCTAAGATGATGTGACCCAAGAAGTGAATTTGATCCATCCAGAAGTGGCACTTCAAGAGTTTAGCATAAAGCCGATGCTCTCTCAGGGTACTCAAAACAATCTCAAGATGGGTGGCATGGTTGTGTCGAGTGTGAGAGTAAACCAAGATATCGTCCCCGAAGACCACGATGAAGGGGTCCAGAAATGGATGGAACACTCGGTTCATTAGTTCCATGAAAACTATAGGTGCTTTTGTGAGACCGAACGACATGGTGGTATACTCGTATAGACCATACCTGCTCCTGAAGGTTGTCAGAGGTATATCTAATGGTCTAACGCGCAACTGATGGTAATCGGACCTCAAGTCGATCGTCGAGAACACCGGGGATCGTCGAATCTGATCACAAAGGTCATCAATCCATGACAATGGATATTGGTTCTTGACTGTGAACTGGTTCATCTTCCGATAATCCACACAAAGCCGAAGGGTACCGTCTGCCTTCTTTGCAAACAGGATAGGTGAACCCCAAAGAGAAGTACTAGGTCGGATGAAACCCTTAGCCTGTAGCTCCTCCAACTTCTTCTTAAACTCCTGTAACTCAAGTGTGGCCATCCTATAGGGAGGAATGGACAGAGATTCCACTCCTGGCATGAGATCAATAGAAAATTCTACCTCACACTCTGGAGGCAAACCTAAAAAGTCCTCTGGAAAGACATCCCTAAAGAGATCCACCCCTAGAGGAAAGCCCAACTGTGGAGTCCCCTGATCATCCAGGTAGAGTCTAGCGATCTGGGCTATCACCCCTCCTAGCCCAAGATGCTCGAGTCCCACCTGACTCTCCCGAACATCCCATTCACCTCTATAAAGGAAGGGTTCACCCTCTAGTGAAATGAAACAGACTCTGCGGTGATAAAAGTCAATGAATTCCTAGAAGGGAATCAACCAGTCCATGCTGAGAATGACATCTTAGCCTGTCATCTCTAGGACATAGAGATCCCATAAGAAGTGATACCCTGCAACCTCGAGAGGGAACTCTCTATACTGGCATACACTAGATGTCCTCGTTCCCAAAGGTGTGACTAGTGTCAACGAGTCGGCAAAAGAAAAGATGCAGAGTCCAAGGATCTCCACAACAGCAATAGAGATAAAACTATGCGAAGCACCAGTATCGAAAAGGGCTGAAGATAAAACTAAGGCTACTAAAAGCGTACCTCAAACAGTAGAAGGGATGGGATCCTGCTCATTATAAGTCTGCTCCACGGTGAAAGACTGGCCTGCACTGCAGCCCTGCGCCCCTGACTGACCACTCTGAGCTGAACCTCCCTGCTGGTGCTGAGGAACTGGTGGCTGACCGCCACGGCCTTGACATCCACCTTGTCCTGAACGGCCGGAATAACTCCAATTCCCTAACTGGTGAGAGACTGGTGGGGATGCTCCTGAACGAGGAGTCATGGAAGAACCCCGGTCACCTGATGCTGGTGAGAAAACCAGGCAGAAATGCTGAAGGTGACCCATCTTGCCACAAGATCGACACTCCACAGGGTCCCTCAAGCACTGCGGCCTCGTGTGCCCTATCCAAACACACTGGTACCATGTCACCTGGCTACCTGAAGATGCGTCTTGCTTCCTCGAATCAGTGCGCGTAGGCTTCCTATGACGCTTCCTGCTATCATCTGAAGGAAAGCTAACTCTGGAAGCAGAACCACCCTGACTCGCAGATCCGGAGTCTCTTAGATTGCGCTCCGCAATCAGTGCCTGGTTGATGATGGAAGTAATGGAAGTCAACTGGAAGATGTTCACCTACGAACGAATCTCCCATCTGAGTCAATCCTCAAACTTCCTCGCCAAGAACACCCCAATCCCATCCCGAAGGGGTGTAAAATGCTGCAGCTCAGTGAAACGAGAGGAATACTCCATAATAGATAGAGTACCATGCCCTAAGCTCATGAACTCTTGGGTTTGATCGGCCCTCAGGGTCTCTGGGTAGAAGTAGTCGTAGAACACACGCTGGAACTCTTCCCAAGTCATAGCCTGCTACTGACCCATCTGTGAGATCACGTCCCACCACCTCTTGGCGGAGTCTCGAAGCATGTAGGTGGTGAGATTTACCTGCCTCTCTGGAGGTGTCTCCAGATGCTCGAATGTAGTCAGAATGGATCCCAGCCATGACTCTGCAGCCTGAGGTCCTCCCTCACCCGATAACGTGGGAGGATGCTGCTACAGAAAGACGCGTGTCAAGTCTGCCATAGACGAGGCATGAGGTGGTACTCCTTGGAAGGCCTGCATAATCCTCATGAAACCTTCCCTAGACTGCGCATCAGTGCCCGCAACTGGTACAACAACCGGTGCCAAGGCTGGCTCAGCTGGGGGATCGACAGGAAGTCCCTGATCAGCCCTGTCTGGCGTCTAATCACTGCCTGAAGACAGACGTACGACCAGAGGACGTCTAAGAGGAATAGCTCTGAAAGATCAAAAGCACACCTTAGATCAGAAAAAAGAGGATAGAGAACACAAGAGTACAAAATGGGAATAGGGGAAGAAAAACACACAAGATTGAAAAACACGACTACATGATGTGTATAAAACTACACGGCGTGTATTCTTAAACCACTGACATGGGAATGTACTCTCACCCTAAAAGTCGTGTACACTACAAACTACATGGTGTTTTGACCCCCACACATGTAGTGTACTTAGAAAACTATTCCCCTACCTGAGTCTCCTTACATGGCTAACCCTCACGACCCGACTCAACCCGAGACTACACAAAGTGTTCGAAAAAAACACAGCGTGCACTAGACAAGGCTTCGGTGGTCCATGTTGTTAAGCACACAACCGTCTACACGACTGAACCTTACACGGAGTGATCCGAACAAACACGCCGTGTATAGGTGAAGGTGACACCGTCCCGTGTTGTTCGTGACACGGCCGGGTACCTGGGAAAGACTACACGGCGTGTTCCGAAAAAACACAGTGTGTGGAAAAGAAGGTCACGCTGACCCGTGTTGTTCGTGACACAGCCGGGTACCTGGACAGGACTACACGGCGTGTTCCCTAAGGACACATCGTGTTCTATCCAAGCTTTCCCAGCCCGTGTTGTCAGTGACACGGCCGGGCACACAGATCCAAACTCACACGGCATGTACCAATGGTACACGGCGTGTTCCCTAAGTTACTCCTACGACACCGTGTTCTACTCACACGGTCAGTGACACGACATAAAAAATACACGGTGTGTATCTAAAAAGTACATGCCAAGTATTCTGGGTTTTTCTGGGCAGTAGCTCCAAAACTACACAGAATTCTAGAAATACAGAAAACAGGGGAAAAGATGCCAAATTCTGATCCGTGAGGGCCCATAACACCTCATGATCCAAAATTCAGCATTCATTTTTTTTAAACAAGGAACAAAAAAAAAACAATTTTCTAACATAACAGCAAAAAATCTATCAAGAATCTATCACAACAGCATGAATAATCTACACAGAGCCTATCACAACAGCATGCAATCGCTAATGCACCCTAGATGGCATGGAAAGAATGCATGACATGTGATTTCAACAAGTTCCTATATGATGCATGAGAAGGCATACCCTCATCTCATCGAGTTACGACAGAAATAAAATCGAAATATCCAAACAATAACCGCACAATTCATGTGAATCACTCTAGGTGAAATTAGATCAACTATAAAATCTTAAAACTAGAAAACTGCAATTAATGAGGTAGTATGGCTTTTCCCTGTACACTGGTTAGCTACTCCCAAGAACAAATTAATTCCAAGTACCAAATCCGTCCTATCCCTGGCTAAGGTCTCCAAACAGTAAAGCAGGGGAAAAGAATACCCTCTGATACCACTTTGTAACATCTCGAGTCCGAAGCCCCTCCACTGGTGCCCTGTACCCAGTTCACCACATGATCTCAAGCACGTTTCCCCGAATTCCAAAGGCTGCTGACTAGCAGCGAGGGCCTTGGTGAGTCGGTGGGAAAACTATTCCCTCATTCGGTAAGGTATACAAGATAAGAAACAACAATAAACAACGGAAGGAGTAAACAACATGCACAAGGGATATCTATGGAACCTTATAAGAAAAATGTGAGGAGAACATGAATACCCTCTGATACCACTTTGTGGTAGTCTTTATTAACGATATTATGATATACTCCATGTGTAAGGAGGAACATGAATACTGTATTAAAAAAAATTTCGAAGGGAGAAGATGTATGATAAGTATAGTAAATGTGAATTTTGGATAGAGTAAGTATCATTCATGGGGAATGTTATCACCAACAAAGGGATATCTATGGACCCTTATACGACAAATGTGATTGAAGAGTTTCTGAGTATAACATCTGTAATGGATATCCACAGCTTTCTGGGTCTATTTGGGTATTATTGATGATTTGTGAAGAACTTTTCATGATAGTAAAACCTAATGAAGAAGCTAACATGGAAGTTATTAAAGTTTTTATAGACTTAGGAATGTGAATATTATTTTATGGAGTTGAAAAAGAGGCTAATACCTTCTCAAGTACTCACACTCCATACAATTCGAGAACTCTTTGTGGTGTACAGGGATTCTTCAAAGAATATTTTAGTCTGTGTGCTGATGCAAAATGATAAAGTGATAGCCAACACCTTAAAGTAGCTAAAAATACATCCACAAAACTATCCCATGAATGATCTGGAGTTGGTGGCTATGATCATTGCATTAAAAATATAGCGGCATTATCTCTATGGGGATAAGTGTGAGATATATACTGATCACAAGAGTCTCAAATATATATTCACCCAAATAGAGATTAATATGTGATAGTGAAGATAGATAGTGCTCATCATGGATTATGATTTCTTAATCCACTACCATCCCGGTAAGGCCAACACGGTGGTGGATGCTCTAAGTAGAAAAGGTCCTGAAACTTTATCAATGACGATAATTTAAAAGGATCTGATCTTATTAGAAATGTAAAGGATAGAAATGGGAATAATTAAGGTAAGAAAATAATCAATCCTTTCTAAAATTATTTCTCAACCATCCATCATGGAGATAATAAAGGATGCTTAAAGAAAATATGTGGAAATTCTAAAAAGAGAGGAATATGTTAAAAATGAGAAATCCCCTGTGTTTATGATTGATGAGGAAGGTGTTGTAAGATTTGGGTCACAATTATATGTACCATCGGATCCAAAGATAAAGAAGGAGATTCTGGATGACACATATAGCTCAACCTTCTCTATTTGCATAGGGAGGACAAAGACGTATCGAGATATCTGAGAAAAAATTTTGTGGGAAAATATGAAAAGGGAGATTACTGAATATACATCAAAGTTCCCAGTATGTCAGCAAGTGAAGGATGAGAGACAAAAGTCAAATGGGATGACACAACCACTACCCACACCAACATATAAATGGTAGAACATCACCATGGAATTTGTCACTGGACTTCCAAAGACATCCAGAGGAAACAATGCTATATGACTGAAAGAAAATTAACCATTTTATTATCGAAACACTTTTGGGAAAAAAGTGAGAAACCGTGGGAACCAAACATTACAACCAAATAAAACCATGATTGAGAAAACCCAGGCCAAAACTATAGAATCTTCCCCATCCCAGCAATTACATCATGATGAAAATCCTTCACCATTGCATGACCGGTCATCTAACTATCCCGTGGAGAGTTTCACAAGCCCGATACCGATCGAAAAGCCATACCCTCTCAAACTTCCAAATCTGAATGGCCTGCAAGGGTGAAAGCTTCCTGCTCTGAACCTCTTCTGAAGTAGACCTAAATAGTATGATGCCAAAAATCACTTCAGTTGAATTCCACTGAAAAATACCTTACCTCAACACCAAATATCAACTGTTCTTCATAACTTCTAATAAGAAACCAGAAAGAACCAGCAGCCAACCCAAAACAATTCTGTACTTGAACCCATCACATCCATCTTCTTGAACAACATTATAAAACAGAAAGAAATGATATCCAGGCTACGTAATGGTGATCTCAGCTTCAAAGTATACATCCAAGAATGTAGTAGATTTGGCCTTGAATCCAACATGCCTCAACACAGTTCCTAAAGCTCAGGCAGTGAACTGGATTGAAACAGATTCTCTAATTCTATACATGGCTGCACTAAAATCATACACCAATTATCACTGAGTGAACCCTATGGTCTTATCATCAACAATAAAAATCAAACCATAAGCAACCTCAAGCCTTCCACTAATCAAATTCACACAAACAACCAAGAACCTGGGATGAACTAAAGACAAATACCAGTGTAGAAATCCCCACTAAAAAATGAAGACCCAAAATGAACACAAAAAGGAAACAACCAAATCTGAAATCTAGAAACGAAATAGAAAATAAAAGATCAATAACCAATATCCAAATTGAAGGACACCCGAGTGCCATAGATCACCAGAAAAGGGAAAAAATCATGTCTCTTCCATCCAAATCGCACTTAGGGACCACAACGGATTACCCAATGCATAAAACGGAGGTGAGACACAACCCTCAGACACGGAAGCTGGAACTTGTCTGCTGGACCATCACCGCGCCACCAGAAGAAACCCTATCCAGTGAAGGTGGAGGGAGGTGAATAAGGCAAGAAATGATGAGGAATGCAGATGTGGTTGAGTCTAAAATGATGCTATCATGAAAGAGGAGTCACGAAAAGCCATTGAGTAAACGGCAAGGGGAAGACCGAGCTGAACTGCAATGGAAGGGAGGTAGGTGGCTATGAGGAAAAACCTTATAAGGGGAGCTCCCCTTACGGGCTCATCTCGATTGGAAAAGAAAACATTTCTATATAGGTCATTATGGATCCTCTTTCAAAGATAGATCACTTTATCGCGATTTGAGAGGACCTTTGATTAGATCAACTTTCAAAGATATATATCAAAGAGGTGGTGAGTCTTCATGAAGTCCCACTATCTATAATATCTAATCGAGATCTGAGATTCACCTCAAAGTTCTGGAAAAGTCTCCAAAATTCTCTAAGCACTGAACTAAACTTCAGTACGACCTATCATCCTCAAATTGATGGCCAATATGAGTGGACTATTCAGAAACTAGAATATATGTTGAGAGGATGTTATATGGACTTTAAATTAGGATATGACTAACATATTATACTTGTCGGATTCTCCTACAAAAATAGTTTCCACTCAAGCATTCGAATGGAACCATATTAAGTCCTTTATGGGAAAAGGTTAAGAACACCGGTGTGTTCGTATGACGTCAGTGAGAATAAGATTATAGGACCTAGAATGGTTGAAGAGATAGTGGAGAAGGTGGAAAAAATTTATCATCACATCAAGGCAGCCCAAAGTCGAGAAAGGAGTTATGAAGACAACCGTCAATGAGGCCTTGAGTTCAAAGTTGGAGACATGGTATTTCTCTGCATATCTCCATGGAATAAGGTCATGAGATTTGGGAAGAAAGGGAAGCTAAGTCCCATGTAGAACACCCCCTTCTATATTCTTGATCATATTAGGGCTATGGACTTTTGAATAGTACTTACACCTACCATTTCCAAAGTACATGATGTCTTCCATGTATCCCTTTTAAAGAAGTACATACCTGATCCTTCACATGTACTCTCTTTAGAGGTGGTATAGTTGGAGGATAAAATATATTATGAGGAGAATACAGTGAAGATATTGGATATTAGAGATAAATTTCTATGTAATAGACTACTCACCTAGTCAAAGTACTATGGTAGAACCATAAGTACGAAGAGGCAACATGGTAACTGGAGGAGGCAATAAAGGAAAAATAACCACACCCGGTTTTGTTTTAGAATGTAAAATGAAATTTCTAAGGAAAACTTTTATAATGGGGGATAATATAATGACCCAAAATTTTAAATGGAAATTTACTTCTTATAATCCTATCATATAATCACATGAAATCACAACACTATGAACTACTAAGTAGTATGTGACCTGTAAACATAAGTTTGTCACTTTTGTGATTTGAATTTATGAAATATAACATACATGGTTGCGATGAGTAATTTATTTGGAGTCTAATATGACTAAATTAATTTTTGGTGAATAGTAACATACCCTTATGAATAGTAATGTTACCCTTATGAATATTAACCTTAACTATGATAGTATATAAATATTATTCAAGTGGAAGTACGATATACCTATATCTGGGAATAGGAAAATAATTGTTTTAAAATTATTTTTCAAGTAAATTGTGATTTTGGTTAAAAATTAAATTAATCATATTTAGAAAATTAATTTTGAAAATGGAATTCATTTTCGGATTATGCACATTGATAAATGGTTAAGGTGGATTTTTGGTATTTTTCTAAAATACTTTAATTTTTGGTGAACAATAAAATACACCAATTTACCGTATAAATACAATTTAAATCAACTATTTCTGACATCATAAGTGATGTAAGAACCCAAATATCAAACCCACATTCACTTATTACTATTCGTGGTCATGTAATCATCACTATTTCTTGTCTTCTGAAAAAATAATAAACTAACGATTATAATATTATGAAAACCCTCCTCTCCTCCATTGTAAATACCTCCGATACTTACCTATTCTATTCACTCCTCTCAAGCCTTGTTACTTGCCTAAATTCTTCTCAAACATCACCCAAGCTCCTCACCCACTTCCAAAAACTCTTAGTCTCTTCAAAATACCAAATCCTCTCCAGTTAAGAGTCTCTCAAGGAAGATTAATTCAAGAAGTAAATTCCTCTTTTCAATTCTTTTACTTTTCTTTCAAGTTCATTGATTTTTTTTCTATACTTACCTCACCTCATCTAAAGGTTATGAAAACTCCAGTACCTTACAATACTATAATTGTTTTTATGATAATGGAATAAGGTATTATAATATCTCCTTTACCCTTGTTTTATTTTAGTAGTAAAGACATTATCTGAGATGTGTTAATTTACAACATTCAAGGATGATGGGTTTTCAATTTCCATTACCATCTAAAATTATGGTCATGAAAACATTTTCATCGTTTAACCAACCCATAATATATGTATTATTTCTCAACTATGGTTCTTTAATCCTATTTTACACATGGTTTTTATTTATAAAATAAAATGTGTTCATTGTGGTAAAAAACTGCCAACTAACCAAAAATGTTATCACTAAATATTTACATAATGATTAATCTTGACTCCACATAAAAAAATAATATTTACAACAATTTAAACTTTATCTTGTTAAATAATAAAGCTTAACTACAATTATTTACAACCACTCTCATCATACATGTTTCCAGACATGAATATAAGTAAACCGATCATTAAAACCAAGGAAGAAAACAGACACGAACAATGAAATTGAACCTTATAACCAATCTAAAAGTTATTGAATGAAATTAAAAATGTTTTAATAAATATTTTACATATATAAGTGGTTATATAATTATTAATTAATTAACCTAATTTTATTATTCATGTCATTAATATCAAGGTAAGAACACCTTCAGACTTAAGTCAAGGGATCCTCTCTATTTCACTTTTATTCAAGAATGTACTCTATGATATGACATTTTATGTGAAATACCTAATGATGTGGTATGATTTAACACCTCACCATAATTCTTACATTCTGTATATTTTGTTATAAAACCATTTATCTCTCATTAATCCCTCTTAAGTACACCCGATACCATGCCGATAATCTGTAAGGAATTCTTCCAGAATATCCATTATTCGTTCAGGTTGCCTTATATTTATTTATAAAAAAAATGAATTTATCTTATATAATCATGTGAATATTATAAATTCTGTTTATATGTACAAAATTAATTTATCAATACCCTTCCATCATTATATTTTTTGGATATACATGTTTTTAAGTGATTCCCTCTTCAATACTTCCCAATAAGCAAACCAGTTTTAAGGGAACTTCTTGAATTCGTACCTAATTTTAAGTTCACTATATATTCTGTTTTAATAAAACATTATATTAATAAAATCATTACTTTTTATTATGAAAACATTCTAGGTTATCTTCTTGTTTTTTATAATGTATTGTCCCCTTTTCTATTTTAAAGTCTCTATAGTATTTTCCTTAAAACCACTCAAAAATGTTTTAATGATAAAATTTCTTAAATAATTTTCTTACATGTTGTTTATTATACTTGACATAACTTCCCATGATACATGAATATTTTACATTATTAATTTCTATGTATATTTTAGTTCCTTTCTTTCATGGAAACTTTTATGATATTCCCATTTGTTATTCTTTATGTTATGATGATGGTACCCCATCCTTTCCATGGGTAACCCATATGTTTATATATTATTGATTATGTATGATTAATTATGTGGAAAACATATTCATGAAAAGTTAAGATGGGTGAACCTAGATAGCGCTCTAATTAATTGGGTAAATTTGAGTATCATTAGATGTTGTGTGTGACAGTATTGTCGGTTAGCCTTGACTTGTGCAACTATGTGGAACGGTCTTGGCGGTTAGTCTTGGCTTGTACTAAAATGGGAAATAGTCTGGTAGTTTTTTTTGACTAATACTAAATTCATGTTTTATGTATCTTTCACATCACTATGACTCCGTGATTATATGATTTCATGTTTATATTTTATGATTCCATATGTTACATGCCTTTTTTATATCATCATGCCGAACCTTCTATCCCATGTGCTAATGATTTGTTCTTATGGTTATTTCCTTACTGGACTTTTAGCTCATCCCCTTTTTCATGTTATCCTTAGGTTATCCTATGAAGATGTATGAGCACAATGGAATATAGGATCTCATTATGGAGTCTAAATAAAAAGTTTTTTTAGAATGTTTGATTTTGTACCTCGTCTTCCAAGACACTAGAATTTACAATCCTTGGATTTTAATCTGATGTATAATTATTCTTAAAATAATATAATTCTATATGTAAAAGGCTAGAATCTCTATAGGCCAAAAAATAATATATATGTAACAATCATTTTATACTACTACGGTTGATATTGGGCCATCAAATAAAGTAGTGACAGGTGTGTTCACTCATAATTCACTTTTTATTTCATAATACCCTATACTTAGGGGGTTTAAATTAGAGGATGCCTAAATAATACCCACTAACAACATGGTTATAATATTTTGGAAAATAACCCATAAAAATATAAATAATAATTCTTTCACTAATGTGTCCTTTACAATATAGGTTGTCATTTTACTTATTTAACTCCCTCCAAGTGTGGCTAATCTCTATGTCATGGATGATGATCATCCTACACTTCCTGATGAGATAAAAAAGATACCACAATAATTTGTAATTATCCCAAAGGAATCCTTAAAAAATACTTGAATCTGTTTTGAAAACACCAATGATGATATTTTAGAGCCTACATAAAGAGAGTACGCTATAAAAATCTCTTGTCTCCACCCCAATTTAATTTACCTCAAAAAGAGAATTGAAACCAATAATTACTGATCCCCTTTCATCAAGAACCAGGACACCCCCTCTCATAAGACCCTGAATATAGTACCCATCAACATTGATTTTCTAACTAGAACTTGGGTGGATACTACTTAACCCACTTCCCTTGGTGAGCCCTACAAATACCCTATGTGATGGAAAATTATGTTGGAAATAACCCATACTGAAAATGGTGGTCCATACACCTAATAAAGAACCAAGATCTACCAATAGAGAAAAAATGAGAACTTGAAATTAAAGATACAATCTTTTCATTCCTTCACAACAAATATTACTTTCCCCCCAAATCACCCAGCATACCAAAAAAAACACCATTGCATGATATTTGAATTCATTTTCACATTGATATGATACCATATAAAAGGAATATATAAACTCTATGATAGAACCTCCTTAAACTGGGATGCCCAATACCCATCCAATGATCACCCAAATAACGTATTCCCAATCACCTTCAAAGAATAAATTCCAGAATAACTTTTATTTAGGAACTTTATAGATCAATAAACACAAGGCCAAGTGAATATAATTTCTTTGAATATTATCATCATACATAATGACCTTGTTCCAAAATCTCTAGACAAGGAAGTTCATTTTTGATGGAATTTTCTTACACCATATCCAATTCACCCACCCATCCATATCCTATACTGAATGCACTAAGGAGAAAAATTCCATCATAATAAAAAGTCATGAGGATGAATTCATGAAATAAAACCTATATGGATCATAAAACTATATAATCCTAGTATATATGGTATTCCTTTCCTTTTTAATGGTATCATGGATTAGACTTGGGTTCATGCTTGCATACTTAAAATAAATATCCATAACTGGGTATCCCAGGAAGTAAGGATTTCTTCCAGCCCTTTTGTCTTTATAGAACATAATTTCGTCCCTCCCTACAACCCAAATCAACTTATATTTTAATGTCTCAAAACATCGTATCATTAAATGTTCCATGATTGAAAAAATTCTAGTATTATCCTTCCAATATCTCTATTTTCGATGGAAATAAGAGTGGGTTAGGAAAAAATGGTAAGATGAGGACCGAGTAGCATATCCTTTTTTATCTTGTGAAGAAGATTCCGTAATTAAATTATTGATGTTGGGTTCACCAAGTTTTTCTCTTCAAATTCACATTTCCTGATGGTCAATTATAGGGTGTTGAGTTGTGTAAAATCATTCATGTCGAGTCCACTATTTCAGAACGTCTTAAAATGGGTTTGTTTGTGGAATCAGAAACACCCACTGGTTATATATCTGAGAGGTACCTAATTTCCAAAGGAAAGATCTCATTAGGGAGTGTAGGAAATGATTCTTAAGAACACACATTGGTCGAGATGATGGGAGGTCCATCTTATCACACCCTTTTGGGGGAAATTGTTTCTTACTTTTGGACTCTCTTATAGATTTTAGATATGTTCATGAATCCTTCATTAATTACCAAGAATGACGTGAATTACCATTTAATTGAAATTAAATTATTATCATGTATATAGCTTAGTATCATTTGTATGTATATTAGGTTCTTCATCAATAGAGATTTCTATATGTATATGAGGTTCTCCATCAATGATATCCTTTTATGTACTAATTAGAGATTATTTAGTCATTATTATGATGATGCTTGTTTTATAGCCACACAATGGGGTGATCTAGAGTGTATAATCATCCAGGTAGACAAGAGTTAATTTGAGGTTGGGATCATACACAAGAAATGGGATTCCTATCTATCCTCGCGAGAGAAATCAGAACCCATATACTTCAATGTCACTTAACAGGTCACATAATACATTTTAAGGTCATTTTAATGCATTTTAGCATCATGAAGAAAGTAAGTATAGGAGGAAGGTTAATAGTACAATTTTGGTGTTAGACTTATGCCAAATAATCCAAGAGAATCTAGAATGGATATGAACTTACAAGTTTAATTAGACCATACTATGAATGTGGACTAGAAAGAATAGGGTTATTTTGGGGTGTTATATTTGGACCTTAGGGAGGATTCCTATGTATCCCATTTGGATGAGAATCAAATCCCACATAATTTTAAGATGATGAACCATGTTTATTGGAGGTACTTAGATTTGTTTTTTAGGGGTGTATATCAGATTGAGAGGATTGATTTGGAGCTTATTCCTGAGAAGGATTCCCTGTGGAAGATTTGGGGGACATGGTTGAGGCTTACTCTGAAGAAGGATGACATTTGAGATCGAGCCTTAGGTAAGCATCCTATGTATCCTGGTTATAGTAGGAATGAGGGTTCTCATAGTTAAATAATGATTGGATCTTACTCCTGAGGAGGATGATCAATGATTTTTTTATTTTGGGGCTTGATCCTGAGGAGGATTCCATGGTTGGTTTGGGGCTTACTCTTGAGGAGGATGCCCATAATTGGTTAGAACTTATACTTGAAATGAGTCCCATGAGTTTGGAGTCATCTCGATGTCGTGACCACCATTAACCGGTAAGCCCCCATGAGTCAAGATAAGTGTGAAAAACAATTGGAAATATAATATCTGAGAAATCACACAATCTTCATTGCCCTGAGGTTGAATACATGGCCTTGAGGACTCATCCATTAGAAGGCACTCTGAAGGAAGGCAAGATGAAGATTATAATGAAGGTTATCTACTGAAATATGCATATGACAACGTGGGTTCCCTGATCGTGGATAAAATCTATTTCCACATGAGTCATGATGAGTCATGATTGAATATGAGAGAAATGGGAAAATAAAATATCCCGAAAACCACACACTTATCCTCTTCTGCTGGTGGGAGAGGCTAGGGGTATGATAAGAGATACGAAGATCTCTGTTTCCCATCCCCTCTCTAACCTTCATATCCAAGATAGTTAGGAAAGATTACCCATACAAACATGTCCCTTATGGAGAGAAGAATATCAAGAATTTAACCTCCTTCCCAAAAGGCTAGGGACTTACTCAAGGAGGGATGTCCATATCTGGTTCCACAACAAGGGAGGGAGATCTAATTCCATGTTGAAAGAAAACACATTCATTATCCTATCTCTCCTTACCTAAAAATGTAGGTTATGGGTCTTATATATTTACAAGGAAGGGTATATTCCTAAACCTAGTTTCTGAGACTAGGAACTCCTTGGAATCATTACTAGGGTCGGGGTCCTCCTGACCATAGGAATTAAAATCCACATGCACCCTAAGGGACCTAACCATTAGGTTGTATGGGTGAGGGAAACTTCTGACCATATGAATGTAAATAAAAATTGGAGACACAATGGTGTTCCCCTTTTCATTGTATTGTAAGTTTGAAGGTATTGGTGGAGGTTTCAAATTGGTCTATTTTAGGAAAGAGAACCAAAGGAAGAGGATACTTCCATTGGTGGATTGAAAAAGGAATCGAATAAGGGCTCATGTAGGATCTAGATTAAAGGGATTAGGTTCCTCACTCAAGTATTTAGATGAACTATAAGTGATTCACCAAGGATTATAGGCCTGTACAAGCTAGATATTCCGTGGGAAATGGACCACCTGGGTAACAACAATTGGGAGAGGCTTTACCCTAGGCACCATGGGTCTCCTCAGGCATCCCTTTATGTGTCTCGTATAGGTCCTTGATTAAGGGGAGGGGCCTCACGTTGGTGGGTCGTCACTTAAGGAAGGAAGGTCCCTTATTCATGTGTCTTGTGTTTCAAAACTTGAAGAGACTTTTATCTCACTTATCTCTTTTAATACCCTCTTTTCTTTGATTTCGGAGGGATACTGAAAGGATTTTACGAGAGATGGGAAAAGGGGATTCATGACCAGTGCATATGAACTTCTTTAAATTTTATATTCATGAAAAAGAGGACCCCTAGGGTCCTATTTATAGGAAAATAGGGGACCCTATTTGAAGGGGGTTCCCTATGTATGTCCCGAGTGTAGGTTCACGACATAGGTACCCCACAAAATGAATATCTTCTATTTAATTCTACGTGGGGGGGGGGGGGTGCATTGGTCTTTTTATGTGAATGTGTGAATGTTTAGTATGGTTTTGTTAGTCCCATTTGATTTCCCTTAGGTCCATTTAGATCTTGAATATTCTTAATGTACTCTTCATAATATTTTTAATCCGCTTGAAAAAACAGAGAGTTGACAAAATCCCCTACTCAGTATTGGATCTGATCAAAAGAGGAGGTTCTAGTCTGGAGGTAGAATGAGGGAAAATATTATGAAGGTTATTTTGGTAAATCACATAGGATCTCTGTGCAAGGAGTCTATGTATGTTTAGTGTGTAGGTCCTCATTATCGGCCATGTGTGTAGATCGATGGCCTATGCCTATGAAGTCTATAAATAACACTATCCCCATTATCATTTTCCTTGAATTTTAGGATCATGATTTTATCTCTCATATTACAGGTAGTCCACTCAGTTGTGTTTCACTTCCATTTTCATGAATGTATCCAGATGAATTTTCCCCAGTTACAACCACTTGAGCGATGATGTTGCATGTGGACCCTAGTTGAAGTGCTTGGATGTGGATCCTGGTCGAAGGGGCTACACAAGTTTTTTCCTTTTCCAAAAAATTGGAAGTCATCCAAGTCAAAATTTCAACCTTACCAAGTCAATATTTTAACTTAATCTAAGAAATTGTTTCTTTCTTGTAGGTTTTCAATGATCTCTTTGATGAATTACAATGAATAAAATGCTACACGTTCTTCTGATATGATCAAAGATGCTGGGGAAGAATATTATGATGTAGTTGGGTATGCTCTTCTAGATCTAGAGAAACATTTGGCACCGTACCAACATGAGTAACCATGGAGTGACTACCTACCATTGTATAATCAGAGACTTTTGAAGGATACCATTATCCCTAGGGTTTGGAGTTACTTCCTGGCGTCCTAGTTTGTGAAGTATATCAACTACCCTTCTGCCAAAATTTCTTCCAAGGGTGTTTATATCAAGAAAGAAATGATTCTAATTGGTTTCATTATGAATCATAATGGCTATACTATAGATCTGAATAATCAAGGCCTCATTTTTATGACTCAACTTTCATGCTTCACAGACTGATCAGATGTATGGTTGGAAGGAGGACTGGGATTTGTATTATGAAGGGGGAGTCTAGACCAAGTGGATGTGGGCATACTGGGAGCACCATACTTTCACATAATTAAAAAATAAGTGAAATAAATCAATATCTATGTGTCTGTATAGGCAGATCAAACCTATTTCTACAAGAACCAATATATCATCCCTAAACTGCTGATTTGATGGAGTCCGTAGAGAAATTCATTTCACTTGAATCATGGTGAAGTTGACATCACCCTAAAATATATCTACCAAATTTATGGGGACCCCATTCTTGGAGAAATGTATGACTAGTTCATCCTACTAAAGTCAACATGGGATGATGTTGAAAGGAATCCTCCATTATCCCATGATATTTTCAAGATGGTGAAGATGTTAAGAACAAATATCCTCACCATAGGGGTGAAATACAAGTTGGAATGTAGATGAGTGATTTTATGAATCTAATAAAAGAGGGTAATACTTACCGGCACCCTATATTATGCACCACTATTGAGTATCAGGGAGCTCCTTGCATTTTCTGGCCTATACTTAAGAAGGGACAATATATCTATTGGGGTTATAAGGTCAATCCTAAAATTGATGCAAAGTATCACTTAGATGGTTTCCTCACTATGTGGTCAAACATCTATCTTCTTTCAGTCCATGTTTCCAATGTCTGTGTGTGGCCAGGGACTTTTGTTATAGTGGTGAGACTACCAGACTAGAGGTACATAGCATTGGATTCCCCTCTCTTGGTGAGAATTTACCATTGTTTTCTATTTAGATACGACACTAAGGCCTTGTTTAAAATTTCTAGTCCATTTTAACTATTGTGGGGGATAAATATAGAACATTTCAGTTTTTATGTGGTGTTGATTCCAGTTAAAATCCCTAAAAGCCAATTTTTCCCATTTGTTTAGGATTTTTTTAGTCCAACATATAAAATTGAGGTATGATGAAGTGTTGAGGATGATTAATGTGTTATGAGAATTTAAATTCTTTCTATATGGTAACCCACCAATAGAGATGTTTACTGATGACGAAAAGAAAAATAATTACAAGATGAGGTTGTATATGATAACATTTAGAGACAACGCACTGGCGAATCACATTGACAGTGAGATCATATGTAAGGATTATGCTCCATATCAATTTGATTTCCAGTTAAGTGTCTTAAATAGTATAAAACCTTCACAAATATGCACATTTGGATTGATAAGAATCTGATGGTAGCCCAATAGTTATAGATCCTAATGGATATGGAGGTATCCAAAATGTCAGTCATGATGCCTCTTTCAAATTCATCAATCGGGCTAGAGGTGGAGTATTTTAAAGCATTTATCTCTTCATAAACTTAGGGGGAATTGACAAAATGTATTTATTGAGTCAATTCCATGAAAAATACTGGCTGTGTTATGCACATTAGTAAGGTGCAAGCTGAAGATGATAAAGATGAAGCTTTCAATCCTTCAAAGTGATATCAGGAAAAGACCACCAAGCATGCTCGAGTTGAGAAGACCACACCTCCTATACCATGGCCTTCTTACCATCCTCATCGGGAAGAAACTCGTGCTATGTACCCTTATTCTTCTGTTAGATCAAAGAATCCTAAAAAGGATTCCAAGTCAAGGGTGGCAGATCACTCTCACAACCAACTAATGTAACACCCAAGACTTTTATGTGAAATATTTTGTTTTTATGTTGTATAAATCATCAAAGGAATCTTTCACTAACACTGTCTTGGCTTTCTTTACACGCAACTGCGGCCTTCCTCGATAGCTTGCGTCATACGCAATACCGAGTTTCACTAAACAATGATATGCTATTAAAATATTATTAAAACTAGCCGTTATGAATAGTAATAACCACATTTTGAAATTTTATAAATTTTATTTTTCAAAATGGACTTCATTTTTGGATTCGGAATATCGAAATTATCCAAGGGTGAAATTTTGTTATTTTTCTGAAAACTTTCAATTTTTGATGAATAGTGAAACCACTAAGTGATAGTTAAAAACTGATTTTTTCATAAAACATAATTTTACCACTTATGTGAGTGGAATTTCAAAAATCCGAGAGACACGGTTGATGTCAGTACGTAAAATGTTGTTCAATGAGATGAAAATAATTTTTTGGTGAATAGTAACTTTTTATTTTTTTTACCACAGTTAAAAGTAAATAGGGTAATTAAGGGTAAAAATGATATTATTATTACCCTAACACATGTCCTAATTCTATTGGACAAGTGTAATTCGACCAAAAACAACCTTAGGAATACAATATGACCATTTAGGCCCACTTGGATTAGATTAGGACATTTATTATTAATTTATTTAAAGAAGGGTTGAAATAGTTAAAATCAAAGTTTGATAAGTAAATCATTTTTAATATAGGGTTATACATAAGATAAATTCGACTATAAATATTAATTAGAAATCTAAAACGATTTCCTACATAATGGTATTTTATTTGTAATTTTTAGACATTAAATAATTTAATTTATTTATGACACAATGATAATGAAGTAATTATCTTATTAATGGAATATTGACATAATTGATGTTATAAATACCCAAATAAATGTAATTTGAGACTTTTTATGAATTACACTAATTTTCTAGGTTAATATGAAATGTTAGTATTGATGTAAGTAACTGTTTTTGAACTAATCATTCTGTTATGATTTTCAAAAAAATCAGTTACTAAATAGTGTCAAAATTAACATAAAATAGTTTTTAAAACAAATATTATATTAATAATTGTTATTTTATTCCTAAAAATATAAGGTTCGTCCAAATGACTTAGATAAGGTTATATATATTAATAATAAACAACTTGGGGTTATTTTGGCTTGATATGGTAAGTTTATTAACCTTATAGTGTAAGAAAACAAGAAGACACGGTAAAAGTTAAATTATCTAACTTAAAGTTAAATCTAAATGATAATGTTAAAATTGATACCGAAACTTGTCTAAATTCTATTGGATGAGATTATTTCGACCCCTACCCACATTATCTTCGAAATATATCAATTTTCAGCTATTAAAAACCGAATTTGACTTTATAATAAAATAGTATTTTTAGTTATTCCAAAGGTGCCCCGCTCCTCCCTTATAAAAGGGCACCTCCTCCCCCTCTTCCTCACACCACGTTGAGCCTTCAAGCTCGGCCAAACCCTACCAATTTCTCCTATCCAATTCCCTAGAAACATCCTAGAGGTTCTGGTATTCTTCAAAGACCTATTTTATTACCCTAAAAGGAGGTCTCAAAGAAGCACTTCAAAGAAGAGGTAATGTCTGTTACCGATTCTTTCATCTTTATTTCTTCTTCCAATTATTCTTCTTTAGTTGTTTCATTATGAAGTAATAACATGAGTATCACTCACATACTGATATGTTATTATAAGTACGAAACAACCCTATTTCACCATCTATCCATCCTACGAAAAAAGAAATCACTGCGTGTGCGTACGTACGGAATACCGTCTCCACGCCGTGGTGTAATCTATTTTCCACCACCACCTTACTTGGATGGGTATAATGGTGTAAATAATGACTATATATGACTATTATAAAGTGATATTGATTCTGAAATAATATACATACACTCCAATACAATTCCACGATCATAGGAATGATATCATCACTCGTGCCTACGTACGGAATACCGTCTCCACGATGTGATGTGACTCGTTCTACATGATCTTCATTTAATAATGATTATATAAATGAATTGAATGAATGAATATGATATATATTACACTAATAAAATTCTGGAAATGAGGTATCTATAACCTAAAGAGAAGAATACAAATTTATTCGACAAAAGACACATAAGAACAAAAAGTAATAAACACCCGAATAACAAGTAGTAATGAAATATTACTAATAAGAAGCTAAGAATATGACCATATATGATATCATAACAATAAGTATGATTCTGCAATAAGTCAATAACATTATTTAAATCATTATACAGGAGGATCGGAAACTTACGAAGCAAATCGGACCTAAGGTAAGGGAAATATCACAATCTCATTTTTATCCAAGATTGTTTATACTTTGGAATTTACTAGGGTGTATTTTATCATCCACATCCATATTTCCTCAATATGTAACATTATTTCCATCCACCTACAATTGTTTAAATACAATTTTACCCTTCGGTGAGTTTTTATTAAAAGATATGAAAGGAATCTTTTTCCGTTTTTCGTACGATGTACTTTTTGACTTTTCCGACAAAAGTACGAGAAGAATGTTTTTTTAACTTATATGACATGAATGTATTTTTGAAACATTATTTCCAAGAAGCTTCCTTTACAAGTTTTCAAGTTTATTTTTAATCAAATTATTTTAGTTTAGAATTGTACGACATGTTAAGAAAGGAAAAGTGTTTTTGAAGCAGAAAAGATATTTTCCTCAAGAATGGAGTTCAAGTGTTTTATCAAAATTATTTTCCATCTATGATAATAAAGTGTTCTGTTTATATCCCTATTATTACATTGATTTGATTATGTTGTGATGGAATTATAATTTTATGAATTCCATTATCTTATATGAATTATTTTATGATGTCACGATGTTTAAGATTCCCATTTTTATTACATGGGTTATGTTATGATGTATGGATTCTGATTTTGTGGCACACATAAGAATGGTATCATTATGAGATGGGTGGGACCTATATCTCCCTCCAATGATTTGGGTAAATATTTTATATCTCATGAGATAAACATGGCTGGAACGGTAGGTTATACCGGTTCAGTGAAATAGGACTGAAACGAGGAGTGAACTCGGTTTAGAAATGGACTTTGTCCACTAAGATAGTATTGGAAATGAGTATTGACTAATAAGAAATGATTCTCTATGATTATGTGTGTATGCCACAAATTTTCATGTTTTATGTTATGATTATTGGGATTCGATTTCACTACTATGATTTATCCCATGTTATAAAATTATGATTTCTTTTGCAGGTTAAGATTTCCAAAAGTTGTGTTCTTATGAATATGATGTGATTGATATTTATTTTATTTACACTTACTAAGCATTTGAGCTCACCCTTTTGTATGTTTTCTTTCCCCAGGTCAGGAAGAAGGTTATTAAGTAAGATATGCCAAAAGGGACTATAGATATGATGAAATAAATGGGAGACAGTGTAGACGCTTTATGAACCAGTTGTTTATGTTTCCCAGTTTCTAAAGACACTATACCTATACAGCCCTTTCGTGGTTTTGTTATATGTTGTAATAAGTATGCTTCAATTTTGAAGTATTAACAATGTATGTAAAGTATGGGTCGTTATATTTGGTATCAGAGGAAAGGTATAGTCAACCTTTGGAAATTAGGATGTGAAAGCCTTAGTAAGAACCCTAAGGATAATTCTATGCATAGAACACAATCTTAGTGTTTTAGAAATGGCCATGAATAACCTAGGATAAGACCTTAAGTGTGAAATTTTATTCTTGATTATGTGGTTTTCATATTATAATTAGTGTTGCTCACACTATTCTTCTTGGTTTTAGTCAATGGCTGGAACCCGAAGGAACCGTGTTAATGCGGAATGCGATGAGCAATGTAATGATTGTCCCCCTGAGCAACCAAACGTTATGGGAGCTGGAATGAAAAATATTGTAGCAATGCTCACACAACTTTCTCAAGCTATGAATCATGCAGGACTTCCAAACGAGCAAAGGAAAGAGCAACATTCTATTGAATCCTTCATGAGACAGCGTCCACCTTCATTCAGCGGGTCTACTGATCCATTAGTTGCTGAACAATGGATTAGTACTACTGAAAAGATATTTTCAGTTCTTCAATGTTCTGAGCATGATAAAGTCATCTTAGCAGTGTATTGTTTGGAAGGTGATGCTGATCAATGGTGGAATCTTAATAAGAATACGAGGCAAAGGGATGAAATTGAGTCCATGGAATGGGACGAGTTCAAGAACTTATTTTTCAATAAGTAATTCCCTTGTATTCTCCGAAAAAAGATGGATAAAGAGTTTCTTGAACTGAAGCAAAAGGATTATGAATCTGTTGGTACCTATGAAGAAAATTTTACAAGACTTGCAAGGTATGCTTTTGGTATTATTATCCAACATGAGAGTAAGATTGATCGATTCTTTAGTGGCTTAAAACCAAGTCTTCAAAGGGCGTTAGCCATAAGGGACTTCAATAGCTACGAGGAAATCGTTTGATGTGCTCTCAATGTCGAGATGGAAATTGGAGTAACCCATCAGTCATATGGGTTTGATAAGAAGAGGAAAATGGAATTCAAAGGAAAATCTAAAGAGCACACTGAAAAGAAGATGAGCTTTCCCTTATGATCAAAGTGTGGAAAGAAACATGGAGGGAGTTGTATAAAAGGAACAAGTAAATGTTTCAAATGTGGAATGGAAGGTCATCGAGCATTTGAATACCGTGATGATGGGAAGAAGATGTCTAATGATGCAAACAAAGGAAGGGATACACCGAATGAACCTACTACACTTCAATGTTTCAAGTGCAAGGAGATGGTACATTATGCCAATAAATGCCCTAATCCAAGGGTTGATGATGATGGTCGACGTCAACAATCTCTTAAGGCTAAAGACAAAGGAAAGTCACAGGCAATTTCTATCAGCAATGTGGAGTAAGATAACAATGTGGTGAAAGGTACACTTACCATCCACTCTAAAGTAGCAAATGTTTTATTTGATTCTGGATCCACCCACTCTTTTATTTCTGAAGAATTTTCTAAGGGTATCACCGTATTACCTCAACAATTAGATGTTGAGTTAGCTGTGACAACACCTAATGGCACAACAGTTGCATCAAAAGTTTATAATTCTTCTCCGATCGAAGTTTTTGGGAAAGTGCTTCCTACAAATCTTGTGATCCTTCCTATAGTGGAATTTGATGTGATTCTTGGCATGGATTGGATTTCTTTATATGGAGCTTATATCAATTTCCAAAGAAGGGAAGTCACATTTCATATTCCAGATCAATCTATGATCGTCTATCAATGCAAGGATGAATATAACCTTCCAGTGGAAATTTATTCCATCTTATGGGTCTTGATTCCACTAAATGAAGGTTATTTATCTCAAATGGTTGGTGAGAAACTCACGATTAAGAATATGCCCATTGTACAGGATTGTGATGATGTCTTTACGAAGGAATTACCGGGTCTTCCACCAAATCGTGAAGTTGAGTTTTCAATAGAACTCGTACCGGGTGCTTTGCCTATTTCAAAGACACCTTATAGAATGGCCCCAATTGAGTTGCAGGAATTGAAGAAGCAACTCCAAGAGAATCTTGATAAGGGGTTCATATTCCCTAGTGCGTCACCTTGGGGAGCCCCTGTTCTATTTGTTAAGAAGAAAATGGATCAATGAGACTCTGCATTGATTATCGAGAACTTAACAAGATCACTATCAAGAACAAATATCCTCTCCCACACATTGATGACTTATTTGACCAACTACGAGGAGCTCAATACTTTTCCAAGATTTATATTCATTCAGGGTATCATCAATTAAGGGTCAAAAGGGAGGATATACCAAAGATGGATTTCTATACATGGTATGCACACTATGAATTTATAGTGATGCCGTTTGGTCTTACTAATGCCCCTTCTATCTTCATGGATCTGATGAATAGAGTCTTTAGAGACTATCTTGATCAGTTTGTGGTAGTCTTTGTTGATGATATTCTGGTATATTCAAAGAGCAAGGAAGAACATGAAGATCACTTGAGAATTATATTAAAGACCCTAAGAAAGGAGAAGATTTATGCCAAATTTACCAAGTGTGAATTTTGGCTTCAAAAAGTTTCATTTTTGGGTCACATAATCTCAAAAGAGGGGATATCTATGGATACAACAAAAACAGAGGTTATCGAAAGATGGTCGAGACCAAAAACAGCAACTGAGATCCAAAGTTTTCTTGGTTTGGCTGGATATTATCGATGTTTTGTGAACGATTTTTCACGATTATATAATCCACTCACCAAGTTGACTCAGAAAGGAGTTATGTTTGTCTGGACGGAGGAATGTGAAGAGAATTTCAAGGAGTTGAAAAGAAAGTTATCCAGTGCACCTGTGCTCACACTTCCTTGTAGTGGAGAAAGGTTTGTGATCTACAGTGATGCATCCAAGAAGGGATTGGGGTGTGTTCTTATGAAAAATGATATGGTGATAGCTTATGCCTCACGACAGTTGAAAATCCATGAGCAAAATTACCCAACACATGATTTGGAGTTAGCTGCGGTAATCTTTGCATTAAAGATTTGAAGGTATTATCTTTATGGAGAAAGGTGTGACATTTATACTGATCATAAAAGTTTAAAGTATATTTTCACACAAAAGGAGATAAATATGCGTCAAAGAAGATGGTTGGAGCTGATTAAGGATTATGAATGCTCAATCCATTACCACCCTGGGAAAGCAAACAAGGTGGCAGATGCATTAAGTCGAAAAGACCATGCCAGTTTATCCATGATGAGGATCACAAAAGATCCAATATTTATGGATTTACAAAGGATGGATCTTGGAATTATAATTAAAGGGGAAAAATCCTATCTTTCTCAAATGAATGTTCAACCATCTATACATGTGACGATTAAAGAGGAACAAAAAGAAGATGTCGAGTTACAAAAGAAGGTGAGAAATGTTCTTGAATTCAACCATGATTGTGATGGGATAATAAAGTTCAGGAATCGGGTTTGTGTTCCTCCCATCCCCGAATTAAAGAAGGAGCTATTGGATGAGGCTCATAGTTCTTCATTCTCTATTCATCCTGGAAGCACGAAGATGTATAGGGACCTGAAAGAGTACTTCTGGTGGGATGGCATGAAAAGAGATGTTGCTGAATATGTATCTCGATGCTTGGTTTGTCAGCAAGTTAAAGTTGAGAGACAAAAGTCTAAGGGGACGTTACAACCATTACCCATACCTGAATGGAAATGGGAAAACATCACTATGGACTTTGTCACAGGACTTCCTAAAACATCCAAAGGCAATAATGCTATCTGGGTCATAGTTGATCGTCTTACCAAGTCTGCACACTTCATTGCTATTAGAGAGGATTTCTCTCAGGATCAGATTTCCAGGATATATGTAAAGGAAGTGGTAAGATTGCATGGAGTACCACTTTCTATTATATCTGATCAGGATCCTAGATTTACCTCGATGTTCTGGAAAAGTCTTCAGCATACTCTGGATATAGAGTTGAGTTTCAGCACTGCTTATCATCCTCAGACAGACAGTCAGTCTGAGAGAACAATTCAAACCCTAGAAGATATGTTGAGAGCTTGCTCTATGGATTTCAAAGGTGGTTGGGATCAACACCGACCTTTGGTGGAATTTTCTTATAATAATAGCTTTCACTCCAGTATTCAGATGGCTCCTTATGAAGCTCTCTATGGAAAGAAATGCAGGACTCCAACTTGCTGGGATGAAGTTGGGGAAAGAAAGCTATTAGGACCTGATCTCGTTGATGAAATGGCAGAAAAGGTCAGATCTATTCAACAACACATAAGAGCAGCTCAGAGTCAACAGAAAAGTTATGCCGACAACCGAAGAAAAGTCCTAGAGTTTGAAGTGGGTGATAAAGTGTTCTTACAAATATATCCCTGGAAGAGAGTCATGAGATTTAGAAAGAAGGGGAAGTTGTGCCCTAGATATATCAGTCCTTTCGAAATACTGGATCGTGTTGGGAAGGTAGCGTATCGATTGGCGCTTCCACCGAATCTCTCTCAAGTTCACAATGTGTTCCATGTATCTCTCCTGAGAAAGTACATACCTGATCCTTCACATGTACTTAGCTCAGAAGTTGTACTGCTGGAGCAAGATCTTTCTTATGAATAACAGCCGATAGAGATTCTTGATTGTAGCGAAAAAGTCCTACGAAGCAAGACCACTCGATTGGTGAAAGTTTTATGGAGGAATAACCAATTAGAAGAAGATACATGGGAGCTTGAGGATATGATGAGGGAGAAGTATCCTCATCTGTTTGTTACAAAGTAACGAATTTCGAGGGGAAAATTCATTTTAAGGGGGGTAGAATGTAACACCCGAGACTTTTATGTGAAATATTTTGTTTTTATGTTATATAAATCATCAAAGGAATCTTTCACTAACACTGGCTTGGCTTGCTTTACACTCAACTGCAGCCTTCCTCGATAGCTTGCGTCGTACGCAATACCGAGTTTCACTAAACAATGATATGCTATTAAAATATTATTAAAACTAGCCGTTATGAATAGTAATAACCACTTTTTGAAATTTTATAAATTTTATTTTTCAAAATGAACTTCATTTTTGGATTCGGAATATCGAAATTATCCTAGGGTGAAATTTTGGTATTTTTCTGTAAACTTTTAATTTTTGATGAATAGTGAAACCACTAAGTGGTAGTTAAAAAAATGAATTTTTCATAAAACTTAATTTTACCGCTTCTGTGAGTGGAATTTCGAAATTTTGAGAGGCATGGTTGATTTCAGTAAGTAAAATGTGGTTCAATGAGATGAAAATAATTTTTTGGTGAATAGTAACTTTTTATTTTTTTTACCACGGTTAAAAGTAAAAAGAGTAATTAAGGGTAAAAATGATATTATTATTACCCTAACACATGTCCTAATTCTATTGGACAAGTGTAATTCGAAAACAAACAACCTTAGGAATAAAATATGACCATTTAGGCCCACTTGGATTAGATTAGGACATTTATTATTAATTTATTTAAAGAAGGGTTAAAATAGTTAAAATCAAAGTTTGATAAGTAAATCATTTTTAATATGGGGTTATACATAATATAAATTATAGTATAAATATTCATTAGAAATCTAAAACGATTTCCTACATAATGGTATTTTATTTTTAATTTTTAGACATTAAATAATTTAATTTATTTATGACACAATTATGATGCAGTAATTATCTTATTAATAAAATATTGACATAATTGATGTTATAAATACCCAAATAAATGTAATTTGAGACTTTTTATGAATTACACTAATTTTCTAGGTTAATATGACATGTTTGTATTAATTTAAGTAACTTGGTTCGAACTAATCATTCTCTTATGATTTTCCAAAAAATCAATTACTAAATAGTGTCAAAATTGACCTAAAATAGTTTTTAAAATAAATATTATATTACTAATTGTTATTTTATTCCTAAAAATCTTAGATTCGGCCAAATAACTTAGACAAAGTTATATATATTAATAATAAACAACTTGGGGTTCTTTTTGCTTGATATGGTAAGTTTATTAACCTTATAGTGTAAGAAAACAAGAAGACACGGTAAAAGTTAAATTATCTAACTTAAAGTTAAATCTAAATTATAAGGTTAAAATTGATACCTAAACTTTTCTAAATTCTATTGGATGAGAGGATGTCGACCCCTACCCACCTTATATTCGAAATATATCAATTTGGAGCTATTAAAAACCGAATTTCACTTTATAATAAAATAATATTTTTAGTTATTCCAAAGGTGCCCCTCTCCTCCCTTATAAAAGGGCACCTCCTCCCCCTCTTCCTCATACCACATTGAGCCTTCAAGCTCGGCCGACCCCTGAAAATTTCTCCTCTCCACTTCCCCAGAAACATCCTAGAGGTTCTGTTTGTAACACCCCAGGTAAATAAAGAATATGAAATTTTCATATTTACCCATATTTGTGAATAAAGTATTAATATTACTTTAAAGGGTTTCTATGCTCGATGACGTACCCAACACGCAACAACGAGTTTCTTGGGAATCTTATGTTGCACTCTAATAATAAAATAATATTATTTTAAATGGTAGTTAACATGTAGCCGTTGTGTTGGCGGGAATGGATAGAAATAACTAAAATATGATTATATATGTTTTTAAATGTTTTTTCATTTATCCAATAAAAGACAAAGGCTTAAAATACGGAAAGAATTCAATTTTAGGCGTATATGCCCTAGTTTTCACTAAAGGTTCACTTATCGCCTTTTGATGGAGAACTGTCATTAAATATAGTTTTTTTCACTCTTAAACATTCTTTTGGACCAAATAAAACTCTTATTAAGAATCGGGACATCAAAATTTACTTTGTGTAAATTTTTGGTATCTTTCCGATAAAGTTCATTTTTTTAATGAATAGTGTAAAATGTTGTATTTTAATTCAAAAACACTTTTTAATATAATTTATTTATATGATTATATTATATTTTGAATTGTTTTTAAAGTGAAATTAGAATATATTTTTACCATTAAATCCAATAGTGGTTGTTGGAATTAATTTCACTTTGAAATCAGACTTAAACCAGTGTCAATATTTTTATACTTATTGTTTCATAAAAACACGCTATTTGCTCTGACAGCAGGAATTAATTATTAAATTAATTAATGTGACTTATATATTGTGAATTTTTTAAATTAGACTTCATTTTTGAATTCGGAATATCAAATATAGCTTATGGTGAATTTTTGGTAATTTTCTGAAAAACTTCAATTTTTGATGAATAGTGAAACCACTAAGTGGTACTTATAAAAACTGAATTTTCCATTTAAATGAAAATTTTCCATCTTTGTGTTTTGAATTTAAAAAATCCGACATACATGGTTGTCATTAAGAAGTAAAATGTGGTTCAATGGGATAAAAATAATTTTTTGGTGAATAGTAACTTATTAAGTTTTTAATCACGATTAGTGGTAATTAGTGTAGTTTAAGGTAAAAATAATGCTTTAATAAAATGAAATGATCTTGAAACATGTCCTAAAATCATTTGATGTGTAATGGCCGACCAAGACAAGCCATGGGTCAACTTGGGGACCCCATAGAGCCACTTTGGTTGGGAAATGACATAAATAACTTTTTATTTAATGTTAAAGTAAAAATGACACAAACTTGAGTTGTTTTAAGAAAACAATTTTTACATGGGGTTATAAAGATCAGATTTTTGATTCTAAATAATAATTGGAAAGATAAAAAGATTTCCTACATCATAGTATTTTTTTTAAAAAATTTTCGACACTAAATAAATTAAATATTTTATGACATCATGATGATGCAGCGATGACCTCATTATTTAACGATTTAAATAAAATGGAAAGATAATGTAAACTCTATGAACTAAACATGTCCAAAACTTATTGGATGGGTGGATTTCGAACCCTTATCACCTTATCCACGAATTATATCAATGTGGGACCTTTTAAAACCGAAACACATTTTCAAATAAAGTAATATTTATTTACTTTCCAAAAGTGCCCCTCCTCTCCTCTTATAAAAGGCCCCCACCTCTACCTCATTACACACACTCCTCAAGCCTTTGGCTCGGCCAAACCCTGCCCATTTACTCTCTCCGCATCCCTCTACTCATCTTAGAGGATTAACTTTGGGCATAATCCTTTCAAATGAAACCTTTAGGCTCAAATCAAAAGGAGTTACACTTTTAAAGGTAATTCATTCTCTCATGTTCATTTGTTTTATTTTGTTTCTCCAACCCCCTAAACTCTTTTTATTTACTTCTTTTGTAACAAAAACAGTATCTTCAATATACTAGGATGTTGTTATAAGATTTATTCTAGCTACACTCTCACACAACTACATCAAATGGTTAAAGAACATACGGTTTCCGTGGATGGCGAAATTGTGCCTCCCGAAACGATAATTGTTCAATACTCATTTAACACCTTCAAAGGTGGCCATTATGATGTAACTATTTTTATATATGATATATAATATGTTTATGTTTTATTTATTCTTCTGTATTTTTCATTTGTGTCTTACCTTTATGGCTTCCATTATGGGTATACACAATATCTTCATTTAAGGAAGTGCGGACTACCGCCCCCTCAAAGTGATTTGATTCGTTAAATACCATATGTGGGACGTATAAAGGATGGAACTATGATATTATATATGATATTATACTGGAATTATAATATACCTTTATATCATTATTATTCCATTCTATAAAATACGAAATAGAAATGAAAGTAGCGTTCATGCGTACGTACGGCTTACCGTCTCCATGAACGGTGCATTTCATTTATTTCCTCTAAATGATTATGTAATGATATAAATGCATGCATGTACTGGATATATATGACATATATGATATCTACACCATGAATACAATTCTGTATATAATAAACTTTTGGCCACACGTACAACATGTAATTGTAAGAAGTCCACTTTCGACTTAAGAACCAAATATCGGCAAAACAAATATTATTAACTTAAATGATTATATAATGTTTATAACATGTCAATAATTGATATAAAATGAATAATGAACTTGGAAAAGGATCTTAAGAAAGTATAAATTAACTCAAGTTTATTATTCAGGACGTTAAAGAACGATCGAGTCAAGTCGGACCCGAGGTAAGGGATCCTACTCCTCTCTTTCTTTTAAGTACACACTTTTATGTCATTCCTTTTAAAACTCATCTTTATTATTATTGGGTTGATATTTTATATTAAACTTACTGTAATTTTTATGTTCATGTGATGAGAGACCCTATTCTCTCTCATCAATCCATTTTGGAAGTTTTGAGTGGCGCCGTTAGGCTGTCGAACTTTCGTAAGAGATCTAACCTCTCTCTTTCTTTTTAAGTACTCTCCTTTATGTCACTTCTTTTAAGCTCCTATTTGTAATGTTGGGGGATGTTATTTTATATTCCTATTTCTTTAAATTATATTTTAATGTGATGAGATACCCTATTTTATCTCATCAATCCATATTCGGAAGTTTTATGTGGGGCCGTTAGGCTACCGAGTTTTCGTGAGGGATTTTTCATCTCACTTTTATTCCCGTGAGATTTATGCTACATTTGCCACAAATTACATTGAGGGGTGTATGTACTGCCCATTATTATACTCTTTGTGTAATATAATTTCATTTATGAGTATTTACATCAATGATCTATTGTCCTTCTTTCATGGGGTGTATGTTTTGAAAGATACCCAAGTCGGTAAGGGAACCTTTCACCCTCCTCTTTTTTAAAAGACTTCTTTTGTTGGGTCTTTTAATTTACATATTGTTATGTTGGGATATTTTCTCATATATCCTTATTGATGTAAATTTTATGTCCAAGTGATGAGATACACTTTTTATCTCTCATCAACTCATTTTGATGTGATGCTGTTGGGCTGTCAAGGGAACTTTTTAACCCAATTTCGATTTCTTTGGGTTCAACATGTAGTCATTGAATATGTCATCCATTGAATATGTGTGAATGACCTTTTACTGTTTTACACTTAATATCCACTTATATTGGGTGTATTTATATTTTTCACACATATTTTTGAGATTGATTTGTCCTTAATTTAAGGATACCTTCTTTATAAGGGATTTCATCACATTTGACATTTCTATTGAGGGTTCATTGTTGTTATGCACCAATTCGCTCTTATATGGTGTATATACTGTCCTTTTGAGTATTATATCATGAATACATTTATTCTCATGGTATTACAAAGTTCTGACTAAATGTTATTCCTCAATTATTGTATTCAAGTGTCTCTAATTTTGGTAAAACCCCTTTAACCAAAATATCGCTTTAAATGTTTTAATTATTTGTTCTTATTAATATCCATGTTTTCAAAATGGTTTTAAGGATTTATTTATATGGATATTAATGGTTTAAAATTTTAAGCTTCAATGTGGTATGGGACACTTTGATTCAAAAATCTCTTTATTAAATGTTTTAAATGGTTTTGGAAATGGTTTCTTTTTGAATGGATTCATTATTTCAATATACTAAAATGTTATATTGTGATTGAAATGTGGAAATGTTATGTTTCCTTTATGCATGTTTTATGTGACACATTTATGTTATGGTTATTGGGAATTATTATTAAAATGGGTGGTTCCGTGATAAACTAAGGGCGGGTGAGCCCGATATAGCTCTCCAATGCATTGGGTAACGCGAAGGAGTGAAACGTTAAGGTTTCTCCGAAGAGATTTAGGGAATATACTGTGATGGGTATTCCAAACGTAACCAAGAGGGTTACTCCCTACGTAAGAATGTTATGAATGCCTCAAGTTACCTTTATGTCTTATTTTTTATATGATTTATTCATGGTTTGATGAGGTATGTTAAAGTGCCTTTGTTTTATGGGTAAAGTATGATTTTATTCTTATGTATATATGAACTCATGTTTCCTTTCCATATTTTTTATATCCCTTATTGATCTTTTTATGCTCATCCCAAGTTTTTGAAATATTTTTCACAGGTCAAGGGAAGGGTACATGATGTGATGATAGTGTCAAGGATGTATCAAGAAAGAATTCATGTTTTATTTTAAATATGTTTCCGTTGATGGGAAGAATTGTAAAGACCCGTAAAATTCAAGGGAAATTTTTTCTTAATTTTCTTTAGAATTTTACAAGAGCGCGGTTTCAGACGGCACCTGATTCCGAGGCCCGGAGTGCCCGGAATTAATTTCCGAAGTTTGGCTCTGGTACGTTCAGTGAACGAACGAGCGGGAATTCCTAACTTTTGATCCGGTGCTCGGAATTGAAATCTGAGGGCACCGATGAACTCGCAGCGCCGATATTCGCTTAAAGAGACCTTTTCGGGAGTTGCGTTTGTTGCGGGTTGAAAGTTACGTTTTGGGGTTTTTAGTTTGAGTTAAATAAAATTTGAAGAACAATTTTATTACAACAAGTTAAAACCTATCAAAGGAGGTTGGAAGTGGGACCCACACCCACTTAACCTCCCTTGGGAGGATTAAGTGTGGTGGGGCCCACACGAACCCCTAATCCTTTCAAATTCTCTCAACATACTTAACCCCTAATTAATTGGCTTATGTTACTCTTAATTAATTAAGGGAGTTAAGTCTTTTTGAATTTCAACCATTGAAATTCTTTTGTGTTATGTGTTAATAAAATAAGAGGTAGTCTTATTTTATTTTGAGTTCTTTGTTTGTCTTTTTGAGGGCTCCTCTTCATCTTCAAGCTCTGACGAAGAACGAAGAACGCTCAAACCCCAACGAAGAACGACGCCTCTTTTCTTCGTCCTCGGAGTCAACAAGAGGGAACGCCGCTTCCTCCTCGGACCTTCTTCGTCGGAAAACGAAGATCCGCCAACGTCGTGTCTCTTCGGGCATAACACTTCGTCAACGGATTTGACGAACGACGACCGCGACGCCCGACCTCCGCGACGCCGTCTTCCGCGGGACGTAGACGATTCTTCAAATCTTAAACCCGAGGTAGGGGTTGTCGTTTTCTTTTGGTTTCCTTATTTTATTCTTGATTGTGATTCTATCAAGACTAACGTGTGACTTGATTTATTTTAAGTTGCGTTTTATTTTAACGTGAGGGGGGCCGGACCGCACGAACACGGCCGAACCCCCTCCATCGTTCTTGTTTTATTCATGCGGGTGGAAGCAAGTGGCGTGGTGCCGTCGCACCACGCGGATGATCGTGCTTATAATTTACGCAACGCCGTCGCGCTACGTCGAGGAGAATCTTCAAGAACGCGACGCCGTCGCGCCGCGTTGGAAGGAATCATGGTACGGCGAAGGGGCGCGGTACCGTCGCACCGCGCCGGACGACGAACACCGCGGCCGGTTCCGGGCCGCGGCGGGGCGAGGAGACCGCGGCCGGTTCCGGGCCGTGGAGGAAGAGAAAAACCGGCGGCCGGGCCGCCGGCGTCGGAAGCCGAAGAGGGGACCGGAAATTCCGGTCCCGTTGGAGAAAAACCGGCCGGCCGGCTGGCCGGCCGGATGCCGTTAAACCGGGGAATTAATTCCCCGGCCAGCTGGCAAAACCCCCCTCTTAAAGAGGGGGGCGGTTTTGTTTTAAAGGGAGGGGGCCGGCTGCCCCCTCGGTTCCGCACCAACAGGCCCCCCCACGTGAGGGGGGGCTTCTTTAAAAAATTGGGGCGCGGCCCCTTTGTGCCGCGCCGCCCCTCAAGAAAACGCGGGGCTTAGCCCCGCGTGCCACCCACGTGTGACGCCAAGCGCCGCCGCCGCGGCCCGCCGCCGCCGCCACCGCGGCCCGCCGCCGCCGCCGCCACCGCGCTGCCGCACCGCCGCGCCGCCGCGCCGCCAGGCCGCCGCGCCGCCGCCGGCCGCCGCGCCGCCGCCGTCCACCGCCGGCCGCCGCGCCGCCGCCGTCCGCCGCCGCCGGCCACCACCGCCGGCCCCCGCGCCGCCCGGGGGGGGGGGGGGGGGGGTCGGGCCGGGTCGGCCCGGACCCGGACCCCCCGTTTCGAACCAGTTTCGGTTTTTGGCCCGTAACTTGAGCCTCGGACCTCCGAATGACGAACCGTCTACTGCAACGCGATCCTTGGATCGAGACGGTCGTTTCGATATATCGCACTCAAGGTTTCGGTAAACTTTGGGTTCGGCCGGGTTGGTTCGTTCACGAAACCAACCGGGCCTTCGGAGCGGAAACGCTCATATCTTGAGCTACGAACGTCCGATTGACGCGCCGTCAGTCGCGTTGTGTTCCTCTTAGTGAGACGGATCTTTTGGCATACTCCGCCCGAGGTTTGGACGCAGGTGGAGTACGGTCGGGTTGGTTTTGCCTTAAAAACCAACCGGGCCCCGGAGACGAAAATGCCAATAACTCTCAGACCGGGCGTCCGATCGACGCGCCGTCTGTTGCGTTGAGTTCCTTTTGACGATACGGAACTTTTGGATACACCAACTTCGGTCTTCGTGACAGTTGATGTATCAGCCTCTCGGCTCGTGGAGCGGACCCTCCGTACGAGCTTGCTGTGTGCGGGAACCCTAGTGCTGGCTGCGACTGCTACTACTGCTACGACTGCTACTGTGACAGCGACGACGACAGTACAGAGATCCTGTGTGGATTCGACGACGACAGTACAGAGATCCTATGTGGATTCGACGACGACGACTACAGCACTCAGCGATCCTACGTGGATCAGTGCTACAGGTTCTGTGTGAGCCCGATCCTGTGTGGGTCCTTGCGCTCAGCGGTTCTGTGTGAGCCAGCGCCTACAGGTTCTGTGTGAGCCCGATCCTGTGTGGGTCTTCTGCGGGGGTTAGTTACCTATCAATCCTTCGTGGGTCCGACGACTTAGATGGATCAGTGATCATCTTTATCGTCCTTGAAGAAGTATACCTGTGTGAGCTGAATCCTGTTGCTTTCCTGTGTGGATTGTGTTGTGCAATCCTGTGTGGGTTATGTTTTGCTTTCCTATGTGGAATACGTATACTTTCCTGCGTGTACTGAGTTATACTTGGGCTCGGAGGTTGGAGCGTATTTTTAATTGATGACTTAGGTATATGTATGGGAATATACCTAAGTAGTGTCGGTTGTTACTTCGTGATTGTACTTTTCTTCGTGGTTTATCCTTTGTGGATTTGAGAGACCTTCAGGGGTCTCGGGGTCCCTACTGAGTATCTTATACTCACCCCTGCATGGGCTTTGCCCGCACTACGTTGTGTTGGTTGCAGACGACGGACAGCGTTGACCTTAGCTGAGGCTTGCACAGCGGGACGGTACCTGGAGGTGGACCACTGGGCGGGACGTGCTCGGAGCGGACGGCGGGACCCGTAGAGCAGAGGAGCTATCTGTACCCACCCTTTAGTTGGGATTTCCAGTGGACAGCTCGGAGTAGCGGCTTTTACTTTTCAGTTGCTGTTTTTCCCTTTTCGAGTTGTACTTTACTTTCAGTTTGGGTTTGTATTCTGGCCCATTTACTTTTCCGCACTTTCAGTCGTACTCTGCTTGTTAGTGTTTACTTCCGCTTGTTTACTCTGTGGTGTGTGTTTACTTTTCAAAGGCAATGCCTTCCCTTTTTACCAGGATTTACGCCTTGGTGCTAGTCGCCAGCCCCTGGCCTATGGAAGGCGGGCTTGGGGTAGTCACGGCTCGGACCCCGAGGGCGGGTCGTGACAAGAATGAATACTGTCTTTTATGTAACCACTTTGTCTAAATGTGGAATGTAATGCAAGTTTCATGATCTAATTCTCTAAAACTCTAAACCTAAAAAGATCCTCAATGTGTAATCTTATAATAACTCAAGAATAAGTAAGGTTTAAGGCTGGGGCCTTATACTGGTCTTCTTCAAAGACCTATTTTAGTGCCCTAAAAGGAGGTCTCAAAGAAGCACTTCAAAGAAGAGGTAATGTCCGTTACCGATTCTTTCATCTTTATTTCTTCTTCCACTTATTCTTATTTATTTGTTTCATTATGAAGTAATAACATCAGTATCAATAACATATTTATATGTTATTATAAGTATGAAACAACCTTATTTCACCATCTATCCATCCTACGGAAAAAGAAATCACTGCGCGTGTGTACGTACAGAATACCATCTCCACGCCGTGGTGTAATCTATTTTCCACCACCACCTTACTTTGATGGGTATAATGGTGTCAATAATGACTATATATGACTATTATAAAGTGATATTGATTCTGAAATAGTATACATACACTCCAATACAATTCCACGATCATAGGAACGATATCATCACTCGTGCGTACGTACGGAATACCGTCTCCACGATGTGATGCGACTCGTTCTACATGATCTTCATTTCATAATGATTATATATATGAATTGAATGAATGAATATGATATATATTACACTAATACCATTCTGTAAATGAGGTATCTATAACCTAAAGAGAAGAATAATAATTTATTCGATAAAAAACTCATAAGAACAAAAAGTAATAAACACCCGAATAACAAGTAGTAATGAAATATTACTAATAAGAAGCTAAGAATATGACCATATATGATATCATAACAATAAGTATGATCCTTGAATAAGTTAATAACATTATTTAAATCATTATACAGGAGGATCAGACACTTACGAAGCAAATCGGACCTAAGGTAAGGGAAATATCACAATCTCATTTTTATCCGAGATTGTTTATACTTTGGAATTTACTGGGGTGTATTTTGTCATCCACATCCATAATTCCTCAATATATAACATTATTTCCATCCAACTAAAATTGTTTAAATACAATTTTACCCTTAGGTGAGTTTTTAGTAAAAGATATGAAAGGAATCATTTGTCGTTTTTCGTACGATGTACTTTTTGACTTTTCTAACAAAAGTACGAGAAGAATGTTTTTTTAACTTATACGGCATGAATGGATTTTTAAAACATTATTTCCAAGAATATTCCTTTACAAGTATTCAAGTTTATTTTTAATCAACTTCTTTTAGTTTATAATTGTACGACATGTTAAGAAAGGAAAAGTGTTTTTGAAGCAGAAAGGTTATTTTCCTCAAGAATGGAGTTCAAGTGTTTTATCAAAATTATTTTCAATCTAAGATAATAAAGGGTTCTGTTTCTATCTCTATTATTACATTGATTTGATTATGTTGTGATGGAATAATATTTTTATGAATTCCTTTATCTTATATGAATTTTTTTATGATGTCACGATGTTTAAGATTCCCATTTTTATTACATGGGTTATGTTATGATGTATGGTTTCTGATTTTGTGGCACACATAAGAATGGTATCATTATGAGATGGGTGGGAACTATATCTCCCTTCAATTCATTGGGTAAAGATTTTATATCTCATGAGATATACATGGCTAGAACGGCAGGTTATACCGGTTCAGTGAAACAGGACTGAAACGAGGAGTGAACTCGATTCAGAAATGGACATTGTCCACTAAGATAGTCTTGGAAATGAGATTTGACTAATAAGAAATGATTCTCTATGATTATGTGTGTATGACACAAAGTTTCATGTTTTATGTTATGATTATTGGGATTACATTTTACTACAATGATTTATCCCATGTTATAAAATTATGTTTTCTTTTGTAGGTTAAGATTTCCAAAAGTTATGTTCTTATGAATATGATGTGATTGATATTTCTTTTGTTTACCCTTACTGAGCATTTGAGCTCACCCTTTTGTATGTTTTCTTTCCCCAGGTCAGGAAGAAGGTTATTAAGTAAGATATGCCAAAAGGTACTATAGATATGATGAAATAAATGGGAGACATTGTAGATGCTTTATGAACTAGTTGTTTATGTTTCCCAGTTTCTAAAGACACTATACCTATACAGTCCTTTCGTGGTTTTGTTATATGTTGTAATAAGTATGATTAAATTTTGAAGTATTAACAATTTATGTAAAGTATGGGTCTTTATAACTACACCAGAGCCAAATTATGTGAAACCCTTAGCGATCTGAGTTTGGGAGAACATAACTCCTGTCGTTACAAATGCATGGGAGTTTTTCCATTCTAGACTGAAAATACCAGAGCTAGGTGATATCAAAGAAGCCTATGATCTGTACCATGAAACTTATCAAGCTAAGGTGACGAGGTACATTCCGGAGTTGGAGGATTTAGTATATAAAAGTGATGATCAAACCCTGACAACATAGAGGGTATCTGATATGCTAGACTGAACAGTGTGTGATGGTGGGATCTATTCATCTTGAGGAGGAATGTGACATCTACTCCAACACTTCAATGTATTTTTCTTTTCACCCTTTACCTTTTTGACTCTTTCATCCATCATAATTAATATTGAGGTGATTTTATTTTATATTTCATAATAGAATTAAAAGATAGAGGACTGGTTAGAGAAGGGGATGAAACAAAGGAACTTGATTCACTGAAGTACGGTCCCATAGGAACATTTATTGGGTCATTGAATGAGTCCCTTGAATATCTTGAACCATCCTTGGGTTAGAGAACCTGGATGAAGGAATTAGTAGGGGAACACTACAACCATCCCCTCAAGTCCCTTTTGTTAAGAGGATTGAGATGAGCTATTCACAATCTTGAGAGAGTAAGGGTAAGAGGGAAATTAAGTTGGATCAACACATGCATTAAAGTAATACTTTGTGATATAATTTGATATCATGACCAAATTGACATACACTTTTTACCAAATTTGTCTTTTTTATAATCCACATCACATTCTTCCCTCAAGGGGCCTAGCGTTGATCCTCTATGGATCAAAGAAGATACCCCCGGGGGGGGGGGAATCATGATGATGAATCCATAATTTTAATGGATTACGCATCAAGAGATGCATCTATTTCATCCCCTATTCCTACAGGGAGGACAGATTGCCATTTCAATGTCAGAAGTAATCCTTGTTATTTCACATGTTATTTCTAATTTTTTTTTTCTCATCGTGATATTTTAGATCCATTCCCTAAAGAAGAGGACCCTCCGACAGTCAATTTTGACCCCATTATCTCCCCGTAAGGGGATTATAAGGATATCATGTGTTTTGGTGAAAGAGATAATGCTCATCATAACTCTTCAAGGCCTATCGATGTTGTTCCTACTAAGGATTCAGCTAAGTGGATCATCGGCGGATCCAGTTCAGGTCTTGAGAAACAGATATTATATATGCTTATTGATGATGATTCTATGAGACTTGATGCCACATATCATGAATTTTTGGATATAATTAATCCATACATTGATCTTTCAGGTCCCAATAATGATTTCAGGGATTTTTGTAAGGAGTTGGACAAACAAGAGTTCTATCATTCATGGGTTTTTTAAACACAGTTAAATTTATTTTATCTAATTATTCACACAAAATCCTGACCCGTGTGTTTTTTTATACATATAATATTACCAAGTCACTTTGTGAATGAGGTATCCATGTCCATAACACTACTATTTATGAAGTATTAATGGATAATAATCCTAATGTAGTGGATTCTAGGGTGCCACTAATCTCAGTTTCTGAGAAAACTCAAGAGGATGATTCCTATTTGGATGTTCAAGCTCTAAGATTTGAGGATGGGGGTGTTGGAGAGGTATTAATTCCAATAGTTGATATGACATCAGGTTAGCGTCATCAATTTTTTTTCATTTCACCACCTTTTCTACATGTTGACCTCTTGATATGATATGTGTCACCTGTTATTTAGTTCCATCAGCTTCAGCGAACGAGCTTGAGATGTGGGCCTCCGTGCTAACTCCATAAACATTAGTAGGTGAATTTGAGGCTATTTGGGAGGGAGTAAAAAAGGCATCTCATTGAATGTAGTGACCCCATATTATATTTTTTCCTCCTAGAGTAGATCTAAGTCTGATATGGATACAGAACAGTTTTTTGAACAACATGCCTTTTGGTCTGATGGGAAATCTAGAAGATAATCAGAGAGACGCCTCTTAAAAAAATTCCATCGTGACTTCACTTACTCCCATTCAAGATTTATATATTGGGATATGGTGGATTTAAAAGCTATAGAATCTATGATGCAGGGATGTTGATCATTCAGAAAAGGGATGAGGATCAAAGGTTGTAGCAGGCTGAGCCACATCAGGCATGTCAGTTTAAAGAACTCAGGGCTACCATAATCCTAGATAAGGTCATACACTCCAAGAAGGAGGAGGAGTACTAAGATCACACCCATGTGAAGTCTCTCTAAATAATTCTATTAGAAGAAGAGTTAAATGATGCAAGGGAAGAGGTATTCCAACTACACTAATTCTAAATAGGGGATTTTACATAAAGAATAAATTCCATCGACATAGAGCGTGAGAAGCTTTGTAAAGATAAGAAGGATGCTACAATACAAATAGCTGAGCTTCGGGAAGTTTTAGTTATTTCTCAAGGTAAATTCTACTTTCTCAAAGCCTTTATTGAGGAAAAAATATAAACTTTGGTAGAGAGGCTTCAACATGTGGAAGATTCCCTGCATTTCAGAACATACATGAAAATGATTTTTGGTTCCCAATCACTTGTGTATTCAACCCTATTTTCTTCTTATGATTATAAAATATCATTGAAGATGATTTTTTGTAGGAAGATAAATTTTTATTATATGTTCATAACTACAGTGATATGGATGAGTAAATGCTATGATTTTTCCCAAATCCATGAGGCCTAGTGAGTGTAGTTTGACTATTTCTAGGATTGTATGAAAAAACCTATAAACTTTGTATCTTTTATTTCATCACCCAATTTTTTTCCTAAGTCCAATATGAAGGAGACTTAGTAGGTGTGACCTGGATTTTTCTTAGACCGCCTTTTAGAGTTTTCAGTATAACGAGTTTTGTGCTTATTTTTTTCATTACTGATTTTTTTACCAAAACCACACAGAGTGATGGTCTAGCGAGTTAAGACTAAAATTTTGTCCAGAGTTCTATTTTTAGGTTTTCAATCTGGTGATTAATTTCTCTTTTGATGTTAGTTTAATGTAATTCTATCATACTAATTATAATAGTGTTTTAGGTCGAACAAATTTGACCAAAAGTTTTAAAATAATGACCCAAACAAGGCTTTTGAGCTAAGAATGTCCTGAAATTACTTATATTTTTCATAGGGAATCTTGAGCCACAATTTTTTGGTTCCTAGATATAAAGCATTTTATTCAATAATGGAGGAGGTCTCTCCTGAGGATGATGTTACCACTAGTTAAAAAACCCATTTTGTGGTCTATTTTATGAAAATATAGTTAGGGTGTGTTACAACATAGTCAATAGTGTCATCCTTTGGATGAAAACCCATTTTGTGGGATACTATATGAAAATAAACTTGGGTCATGTTACCAAAAGTTAGGAAAAGAAGTTCTCAGGAATTCTGAAATCCCATTGCTAATAGAAGAACGAAGTTTATAGATATTTAGATAACTCAAGAGAATAGTGGGAAGTTTTTCCAAGGGAAGATGTTTGAGAATAATGAGAATATCCATATTGGCATTGGCCATGAATGGGAAATTTCCTCTACATGAATTTGGATCGAGTGATGGAGTGTACATTTTTTAGATATTTTATGCTATGAGGAAGGTCCATTTATAAAAAAGGTTTAAGTATCATGAATTTTAATATCGTGTGACCAATAAATTAACCATGTAGTTTAACGTCTTATGATGAGGAATATTGTTATACCGTTCAATGTCTTCTAACTGGGACATTATACTATACAGTTTAATGTCATATAATAAGGAAATTATTCTTTGTAGTAAAACGTTTTATAATAATGACATTATGGGGATATAATTTATGGTGTATATATTTGACCTAAAGGATAATTATTTTCTCATTTTCTAGTAATTTATCTAATACTATGTTATCACTTTTCGGTTTGAGGGGGTGAATATTGTAATCTATAATCTATGGATCCACAGATCCTAAGTGTGGTATGAAATAAAAAGCATTCATGGAGATAGAGGAGGTATCTCCTAAGAAATATGTTTCCACTAGTTGACCAACCCATTTTGTGGGATGTTTTATGAAAATCCAAGCGGGGCGTGTTATTACATAGTCAATAGTGGCATTGTCTGGCTAAAAAACCTACATTGTTGGAAAATTTATGAAAATACAACTTGGTTGTGTTGAAATATTGTTAGGAAAATATGTTCTAGGTAATTATGAAACTCTATTGATAAGATCTGATGTAAATTATTAGAGGTTTGGATTTACCTTGGCATAATGTTTGGTTAGTGGAAGGAAATAACCTTATTATGGGAGAATAATTTTAAGTTTAATATCCCAAATAATTGGGAAAAAATATTTCCTACATCAGTCTGACCCTACATAGGAAATATGATTCTTGTAGTTTTAGGTCATACAACTAGGACCATGTTATTATGAAAAGGATAGGTGACATGTGTTTTATCGAGCCAATTTTGTTTCTGCATACTTCAAACATGAAGGAGGAAGTTCTAAACCACAGTCTTGGATATTTTCAGATCAGGAGAAATGATATTGGAAAGATATATGAGTGATGTCCATATAATTATTTGAATCATGGGACCCAACATAATTTCATCAAGGATTATGAGGAAGGAGGAGGCTTCTCCCAAGGGAAACGTTACCACTAGTTGACAAACCCATTTTGGGTTGTTTAATGTAAATCAAACTGATGAAAATTTCAGCATAGTAAAATAGTGGAACACTTCATCTAACACAACCATTTTGTGGGTGACTTATGAAAATACAATAAGGTAATGTTACAAAATAGTTAGGAAAATGAGACCCCATGTATCATAAATTATATCAATGAAAGATGAGGAAAGTTTATGAATATATGAATGTAGTTCAGATTAGGAAAATGAAGTGTGGAGGGGATTTTTAAGAGAATAAATGGACCATGTGGATTGATATTGGCCATGAAGTATATTGTCCCTTGCATATATCTGACTCATATGTAGAAGGGGTAATCTCTATTTTCTTGGTGGACCCCCTAATGAGGGGAACCAAATTAAAATCTCATATATAGATATTTATTTATATATAAAAGAGGGTGAATTCTTCTTTACCCCATGGATGAGACTAGTACATGAGTCATTGGTGTCACTACGTATCACTTTTTAATGAGAATCAATCCACACATAGTTCTTTAAGTACCATGTAGTTTAAGGTCATGCGATAAGGATGTCAACCCTATGGTTTAACATCACATAGTAAGGACATCAACCGTATAGTTTAATGTCATGAAGTATGGATTAAAATTACCCAACATAAAGAATGATGGAATACTATGGTTGGGCAAGGGCATGGGACCCGATAGTCAATACATATATTGTCTAAGAAAGAATCAATCCACACATAGTTCAATAGTAAATAACCTCCACACTGATGAATTGATGTGTGGAGGGAATGTGATTTTTTTAAAATAAGGGTTTATGCATAAGGTGATAACCCACATTGGATATTATCATGTAGATTTGATTCATACATGGGAGAGTGGGAAAATTTCCCATATTGTGTTGTGGCTATGCCCATAATTGATGATCTGAATGTCACTACACATATCATGGAAATAAGAATCAAGCCACACATAGTTCTTGAGGAAATCGTGTAGTCTATTTTCATGTGATGATGATATATAGTGTTCCTTTTAAGGTCTTGTATCCAGGAACATGGTAACCCAAATGAGAATTTATACGACTTACTTATTCAGGGTATCCTTTTACCTGGAAATTATAACTGCACATGTTCCACACTCGGTTTCAGAAACAAGGAGCGGAAAAGGTTTATTTCATAGCAAAAAGGTAATACAGATGAAGGATAAGAGAATTTAGATTTTTTTGAGGCTATTTCAGGAGATATAATCTAGGAATCAATACACATATCATTAGGATGATAATCAAGCCATACTTAGTTCTTGAATCATTACCTATGCATGTTTGATTCGTACACATGGAGTGAGGTCTCTAATATTTTTTTAGAATGATGGTTGATCCCAATAAATGAGGTCCATAAATCACTACACATCTCATTGTAATGACAATCAAGACATATGTTCAGGAAAATTTCTATATGTAGACATTGTTAGTATACAAAAAGGGTTTTTTTTCAATTTTTGGCTGGACCTAATATTGATGATCCGAGAATCTCTATATATCTTGCTATATAAATAATCAATACTAATGTTTTTTTTGAAATATTTTGTAGTTTAACAGCATGAAGTAATGACAAAGATGAACCATCATGAAGAAGGTGAAATGTTGTGGATGGGCTGAAAGATGGAAACCTGGGTGTCACTACATATCTCATTGGAATAAGAATTATGTTGTATGTAGTTCTGGAATTCCATAATGTTTTACATCATGTGGTGAGGACATGGGTCACCTGACCTGAAAATTGATTCTACGATTGGACCGGGGTGTATGACCCAAAAGTCACTATGTATCTCATTTGAATGAGAATCAAGCCACACATAGTTATTAAAAATTATTCCCCACATCAATCAAGATTTGACATATGGAAATGGGGCTATATATATATATTGTGGCTAGACCCATGATTGGGGCTCTAAGTTTCACTTCATATTTCATTAGAATGAGAATCAAACAACACATAGTTCTTGAAAGGATTCCCTATGAAGCTCTGAGTTTGTACATAGGGAGCATGATATTTTTTCAAATGTGGATGGACCTCGGATATGAGATCCAGGCATCACTACATATCTCATTGGAATAAGAATCATTCCACACATAGTTCATGAATAGATCATTCAACTTACCATCATATGATATGGACATGATAATTCTAGGACATATACCTATAAAGGGAGACAAAGTGCCACCATGTAGTGGTAATGATGTGAGTGGGGATTAGGCATGGGAGATACCCAATCTTTTATTCCTCATGTCAGACCAAGAGGGAATGTTGACCCACCTAGGGGTTAGAGGGATTTTATGGGGACTTATACCTAATATGGAGGCCCATATTTAAGGTACCATGAGGTTTGTCAACTCATGGTATTTTGGGGGGTTTCCAAACATTAGATGAGGGAGGTTTTAACAATGCAGTTTAATATCAGGTCGTGAGGGAGGATGGTGTCTTGTAGTTTTGGATCATATTACTAGGACTCTATGTTGCTCATTTTATTTTCATGCAACTAAGATGTTGATGCTACATAGTTTAATATCATGTGTCATAGAAATTACATCATACCTTTTAAGTTCATGTGATAAAGAACAAATATGTAATTTAATATCTTGAAGCTAGGATGATTTGTCATGTGATTATAAGAAATAATTTTTCTAAAACCTTTCATTGGTTGGATTAATAATTATTTCCCCATCCATTTAGATCAAAGAATAACCTCCTTTAGAGTGGACCTTGTGTATGGAGTAAGGTCCCTCCCACTCCAGCTCAAGATTTAGAGGCTTCTTTCCAGGTATAATTTTATTTCTAAGGATGAGTTCCAATTCTACTTGGAGGAATGAACAAAGGAACATCTTCTTGTTAAAGGATTGTTCTATTATATTTTGATAGAATTACAAATGATAAAAGTGTGAAATATTTTTTCATCTATTTACTTAAATTCATATAGTCCTTTATGGTATTTCTCATCTATAGATAGATGATCATAGATGGAAATATAGAGGGATAGAAACTAAACCTCAGTGGGTATGAATTCTTTTTTTATGTATACCAGTGATTATGGGGTCACCCGTGTGGTAGTATAGGGTCACCCGTGTGGTCGTACAGTTTGAGGTATGATAATCCCATAATGCATTCAAGATTTTGTCAGACCAAGTCTTTTTATATTTTCCACCATCTTTTGAAGTATGTTTTATTGGGTCTCATTGAAGGCCTATATTTATCAATTATCTATTGTAAGATGAAAGGATGAATGGTTATCTTTGATATTGTGTACCTGATATAGATTTTACACCATAGCGTAACAAAAATTGGTGTTTTTTTTCATAAATTTTGTATGAGGGGAACTAAATTTGGTAATTATGTAAGATTTAATGAAACTAAAAATAATTTTCCCCCAACTTATTTGGGAGGTATCACCTCTTACCATTTGGAGAAGAAATCTATAGCAGTCAAGATATATTTGAACTACTTGACTATAGTAAGAGGGTATGGGAACTCTTAGCCAGTTGATCATGGATTACTGTCTTGTTTATGGGAAAATATAACAGGTTTTAAGGCTACTTGGGTCCTTCGACAAGGTGATCTAATTTCCCTGATAATTTTTATTCTTATGCAGGACACTCTTAGTCAGTTGATCAATAGAGTCATGTTCAATGGAGATATACTCCCTTACCTAGGAAGATGAAACACCCCTCTATTTCACATTTGATTTTTGATTATGATACCATAATATTCATGAATGTGGGGATAAATTTTGTGCACGATATCAATAGGATCCTTGAGGATTACTTCCACTGGAGTGGACAACTTATTAACAAGGAGATGATTAATTTTTACTTACCTAATAAATGCATTCATAGAAGGGTAGTGAACCTAGGAAATAGGTTGGGAATTTGGATAGGATTTTTCCCTATAGATTATCTTTTCCCTTATAGATCTTTAGGTAGGATACATATATGAGACTTTGATCATGTGGTGAGAAATATTATTGTCCATGTTCTCAATTGAAAAAACCACTTGTTGTCCTTTGGGGGATGCATCAATCTAGTGAATAAAATTATGTCAGCCATTTCGGTGCATGCACTTAATTTTACCTATTTACTGAATATGGTTATTAAAAACATTGATAAAATCATAGATAGGTTCATTTGGGATGCACTGTCGGAGGGCAAGAGACATTGGGTTTCTTGGGAGAGGATGGCAAGACCCATCATGGATGTAAGAATCAATGCCAAAATCCTGGCTGACATGATCCATTTCATGCACTTGAATCTTGCATGGGAAACAATCGAGGAATGTACATTGTGGGGGAAGGTAATTTCATGAAATAATAGTGCCAATGACACCCCGCTACTATTTATAGGTCTCCCTTGTGGTCCTCAGTCTTCATCCTTATTCCAAATCTCCTTCAAAAATTGCAGTGGATTGTAGGGGAGGTGAACATCCATTTATAGCATCACAACTAGGTGGGAAATGTGCTTTGTTATCCAGGGTGCCCTTCCCCTACCATATAATTCAAGGAAGTATGTCAATATCCAATCTTCATTAGATCAGTCGTAGATGAAAACCAACAGACTGTGTTCAACTCAATTGTTACTAACTTAGATCTGGACAAGTGTGTCTTTACTCCATCCATCTCAGGGAAATTCAACTCGAAGGATTACCAAAGGTTATCCAACATGAAGGTCCATGGATATAAATAGAATAGTGTGGTGTGGGGCAATAAAATCCCAAAGAAACAAAACTTCCTTACCTAGAGAATCAGGAACCATTCCATACCCTCAGATGATAATATCTTGAAGCTAGGCATCAGATTGGCTTCATGCTATCACTACTGCAAGAACAAGAGGGGAGAGAGAACATGACACCTATTCTTTGAAGGCGATTGGAACCAGTAGGTCTGTAGTTCCTTTGAGTATTTCACTGCATACTCCCCTCATGATCCAGGTAACGCTCTTTTCTGGGAGCGCTAGTTCTATGGGGTGGAAGGCTCAAGTATAGAGAAAAAGGAAAGATCTATCATTCTCAATGCGGGCTGTTGGTTCCTATTAAAACAAATAAATAGGTCCAGGTTTAATGGGTCCATATCAACATGATGGTCTATCTTTGTGGGAACTAGGTTCTTACTAATTGACTTGGTCACTCACACTAGTAACTAGAAAGAGTCATCATCCATTCTCCCACTGAAAACTACTTCAATAGTGTTTCATCTTACCATATCTAGGACACAGAGGCATTAGGTCTAGTCGTTACCTCATGCAATTAGGCTCAAGATTAATACAGACAACTCGTGTATCTTGGGTGACATGTGGGGAGGAGGGGTTGTTTGCGACTCCAGGGTTAGCGTGGTTTTGGTTTTCAAGTCACATTATGGAAGTGGTACTTCCATTAGGGTGGAGGACAATGCAGTATATATGAGACTCTACTCCACTAGCAGAATATCTATATATCTCAAGTAGAGACAGATTTCATGTCCATCCATAATTCCCTGCATGATAAATGTATCAAACTATGGTTTGTATCCTACACCATCTGGAAATGAAAAGATCTCCCCAACAACAATATCACCATCACCCACACCTAGTGAGAGGGGAATAAAGTGGCAGACCACATGGATTATCTGGTAGATCATGGTATGAATGTAACATGTCTTTCCAACATTTATCACTTATAACTGGAGAGGGTAAATATGATTCAAGGGGTTGCTCTCGGTATCCACCATTTTAGGCATCCATAGGCTGTTGGTTCTCCTACTCCTCATGCAGTTACTTCTTGAATACAAAATTTCATGTTTAAGTGAGGGTATGGACCCACAAAATCCACTACCCCTATAGAAAATGGCCATGAGTATTTTTTTATGTGTAGAAACTCCGGGGGTTTATGGATAAAGTTGGTAAGAACTTGGAAGGAATGACATTTCTCAGTGAATTCTATGCAATATTGTGTCATCGAAGACCAGAAGTATCCAAGCCTTTAAAAATTATTGTAAAGACTACAACCTGACTGGTGGAGACCACATGACATTGCATTTACTTATTTCATAATAGTCACAATCTCTTATCCATAGACACATGTGAGAAGAATTCCATCAAAGCCTCAGTTATATATGAATTTATTGTGATTTAGACCATCATAAAGAGTGAAGTTAACTACTTTCTATTAGATTTTATCTTTCCCAGCTATATCCACTGGGAGAACTCCATCCTAAAGATAGTCCATGATTAGCATTATCCACCCAATGGTAGGACTATAAAGCTCATGGATAGGGCTGACTTGATTGATCTCATCTATTCTGACTTGAACAAAATGTGATACCATTCGACAATGGGAAAATTTGATGATTGTTTCACCCCAGTTTTGATATTCAATAGATATAGATGCATTTTTTGATGCATATTCTTGGGTGTTCTACAATTGTGGGATGTGATTTTGTGTTGTTTATGAGGGTAAATCTATCATTAAACTTTATACATAGTCCATCATGGGGATTAACTCTTCTTTTCTGATGGCATAATCCCTATTGATCTGATTGATTACCAACTTCGAATCACCTATCACCTCTAGGTGGTCCAAAATTATTTTTAGTTCCAATTTCATGACTATAATGGGGGCCTGATATTTTAGATCATCATTGGTATAAACTTATGATAACATAAAGTATTAAGGTAAAACTACCTTTGTAGGGGAGATAAGCACAATACTTAACCCAACTTTTTTGAGTTTAGGGTCTTCTATTCTCTTCGTGTTGGGCTCCAAGACGTTCCTCAAAATACATTTCCCAATTTTGGGGCCATATTGAATAGATAATATATCATCATCTGAAAATTTTGTATTTAATGATTATTCTTCTACAGAAGGGTGTTATATAGGGAAATCTTCCAAGTATTGGCATTTCACTACATTCTGAGGCATGAATTGTTTATCAAATTTTGGTACAATAACAATGCATTATGCTATAAATCCCATCAACATAGGAAAATTGCATATAAATTTGAGTGTTTTACTGTGAGAGACCAATTGGACTTCATTGTGTTGTAGGTAGTGACTCATTTTTTGAACAACAGTTCTTAATTCCATGAATCTCTTATTGATATATGAATAAGGATTCTTAGTATCAAGCATTGTTTGACTGAGATAATCAAAGCTATTTTCATTCCCAACACCGTTATTTTTTTAAAGAAAGGTTCCCAATGATTTCTCCAGTGCAGTCACATATAGAATGATCATATTTCCCTCAATAGGTGTCATTAAAACTGGTGGTCTCATGATTTTTTTCTTAAGGTTTTAAAATTATTTTTAATAGTCACTGGTCTATTGATATGTGACCCCCTTCTTCATCAGTCTAGTGAAGGAAAGAAACTTGGATAAAAGGTTGGATATAAATCACCATATGTAATCCAAGTAACCTTGAAGACCTCTCAAATCATTAAGGTTTGGAGGGGGTTACATTCCAAGGATAGGTTTAGTTTTCTCAGGATCAACTTTGATGCCGTGATAGAATACAATGAAGCTAAGAAACTTTCCCAAGGTTACCTTGAAATCACATTTCAAGGGGTTTATATCCAAGATATGTTGTTGTATCTTGTTGAATATGGTTTCTAGGACATTCAATTTGTTAGAAAATTCTCAGGACATAACCAATAGACTAGAAATGTATCATTAAAAAACATCCCTAATAAAATTTTAAGATGTGTTCATAGATCGTAGGTATGTGGAACTGATATTCCATAAGACAAAGTGCATTACCTGATAGTAGAATACTCACTAGGGGGATCTAAATTCTATAACTTCTTCTTCTTATGGGGCCACTTGGATTTGGTTGTACCCTAAATAGATATCCATGATAGAGAGGTCTTGATAACCCACCATTTCATTAATCAATAGTTCTCTGATTGGAACCTAGAAGTCATATTTATAACAATGCCGGTTGAGATCTAAGAAGTCAGTGAAACTCTAATTTTTTCATTTTCCTCCTTCACAAGGAAAATTTTGGCAATTATTTTTGCATAATTTTCTTCTCAGATAAATTATTATTGGATGAATTTATCTAACTCTGTATAAATTTATGGGGAATGAGTTGTGTGTGTTTCTTTGGATGCCTATTTTTACCCCAATGGTCTTCTAGAAAACCCAAATGATGGGTGGCCACATAAGGAATGAGTCCTAGAATATCTATGTAATTCCAATAGAACTTGTTCTAATGGTTATTTAAAAAGGAAGTATATACATCCTTTTCTTTAGAAGTTATTTTCACACTTATCCAAGTGGGTCATGAGTCTTCATGATTACCTAGATTTATCTCTCTAAGTTCATCAATAGGGGTGGAGAAATCCTCCTCAAATAATGGATGTGAATATTTGAGGGTTTAATTCTCTTTATCTTCGCCATGCTTCACCTATTCATCATTTTCTTGGGAAGTAGGTGATGAAGAATTATTCTAGGAGTTAGGGTAGGAGAATTCATTCACACATCTAGAAGAAAAATCAACCATGTTTGGCTTAATCGATAATGTGGGGACTTATTTGGAGCTCTAAAGGGGGGATGAGGTACTCAGAATGATCACATATATTTCATCATATTTTCATGACAACTTATTTTGATCTAGCTGATGAAATAAGGGTTTTTTAAAGCTCAAGGAATGGAATGAATACATTTTCATCTAGGATTTCATTATTTCTTATAGAGTTGACATCTTCTCCAATGCTCTGAGAATTATCTTTCATAATTGACATCACCGAAGTCATTGAATGTGTACTCATATTTGAACCCAATTATTCATTCTGACTGATGGGGAGAACATACTATGGAATTATCTATTTGAAAGGGTTACTAGAGTCATATCTAGACCATTTTGGGCATTTATAAGAGTGAGATTATCATCCATGGACTATTTCTATTTTTATTATAGAATCCTACGTCAATGTATTGTGATTTGTTGGATTTGAATGAGTCCTTATCACCATGAAATGTCCCAATTTAACCATAGATAAAATATTTAAGGCATTGGTGGTATGATGAGGGTATAACTATATGTTGATGTATCCATGTTCTTCCGAAAAGAATGTTAAAGGCTGTATCTAGTGAAACAACTATGAATTCAAAGTCATACATGAGATAATCAAACTTATTTATGAGTTTGATTTCTACAAGAGGATTTTTCTCATTCTTTTCATAACTCTGTAACATTAGGGTTAAGGGGGACAAGTGATATTCATTGAAACCAAGTTTACAAAGAATTTAGATTATGTTGAGGTTGACCTCTAGTCCATGTGTTGATGAAGGATCACTGGATATCAATTTCATTCGTCTTTCCAGATATGTATAAGGGCATGATGTTCCCCTATATATGGGAATCATTGTCCTTTTTTGTGAAAGAGATTAATTTTTTGTATTCTGTATGATCATATCTACATAATACACCTCTTCAGCAACAACCTCAACTTAAAACTCTTGAGATCTTGAATAGGCCTCAATGAGTTCTTCTTAGAGATATTTTTATAGACACAGAGCATCTAGGATAGAAAAATTGGTCAGAACAAAGGGTAATTGCTTCAAAACATCATGTTTTTGGTCTAAAGGACTACACTTCCCATTATGGGGATGTACTTTCATAGTTTATTTAGGAACTTATGGTACTAATGTAGATATATTTTCCCTTATAATAGTAGCTAAATGTGTTTTCACTCTTGGTGGAATATCCCATCTAAGCCCACCAATATGTCAAGGTTGATTAGGAGGAGAAATATCCTATAAATAGTCTTCTGGGATGATCATTTTAGGGTATAACCTGTCATGTGTGGGGTAAGAACTACCTTGTTCTCACTAAGATCACTAGAGAGCTTTCCCATTAGTTTTGGCCATGTAGATAAATCTAAAAGGGGCATGGTTAAAGTAGTGACTCCTAGCACGCCCACATCTTCCCCTATACCCTCAACTCTGATGGCCTCTTCCCCCAGTTCCCCAATCAAGTTTAGGGAATTATGGTTCATAATTGTTCTCATAATTATTGAAGGGATACATTAAGTGAACAATATTAATGGAATTAAAGATAAACTCATCGTATGATGCAGATTCTATCTGGTGGGTGGAAATTTTTTGTTCCATTTGGAGGGGTGGTTCCTATGCTTTTGGGACTATATGTATGAAGTCTACTAAAGTTAAGGAAAAATTTTGGCTTTGGTGTAGAGTCATATTCCCTCATTTTATTCTTCCTCTTATGGCCATGTATCTTTTTGGAATATTGGATTTCTGTGGGATGAGCTACCAGTGAATTTGGTTGTGATGTAGTGAAAGTTGTTGAAGAAAAACATGGTTGTTTGAACTATGATCAGAGAATAGAACGAGTTTTTTTATCTTTTTATGACCATCCATTCAACAAACATCTACACGATCTTCCTCTCAAATTCCTGTCATTCCTTTTCCTCCTTTAGATCGGTGGTAGAGATATATGCTACCTAAGGAGGTGATTTATTCAGGTTCACTTTCTTAGAGTCCACAAAATTTTGTCAGAGGTCTTTAAAAACAATCCTAATTTTGGTGCCCTAGAATTTGTTGAATGGGAAAATAATTTTGGGAGATCATCGTCACCTTATTTCCTTGGATTACTGGGATTTTGATACTTGACCAAGATTTTTTCCAATTCTAGGATGAAGAATCCAGTGAATTGGTTATCTTTGAAAAGAATAGACCTTCTTTTTAATGTCCCCAAATTATTTTTCCCTCTATTATATTTGATCATCTTGATGAGTTAGGAATTTTTTCTAACACTTCAGTGGTGGAGATGTACGATATGGTGCATGATTTGAAATAGGAGTGGGTACATGGGATTACTTAAGTATAACTGTAGAGCCAGTTTATTTGCCTTCTCTCTTTCCATGAGCTGATGGAATTAACTTGGACTTATATTTGTTCTCAGTGATGGAGTCTTCCACTCTTTGAGATATTGAAGAAAGGTCAGCTCATGGAAAGAGAGAAGGCAAATATAAGTGGTGTTGAAAACTCATCACAAAGATTCACTATACAGATAGTCAACAAATCTTCTTGAGGGTGTGTTTCGTTCAAGGAGTATGCCAACCCTTTCTATCGAGTAATGAAATATGAGACTCTTTCATTCTACCACTTCGTATAGTTTGAAATATCAAAGACTATTTTCTTATGTAGTGTTGAGAAGAACTGGAAGAGCAAATTATGATATAGGTCTTCCCATCTAGTGATTTACTGATACTATAGGCTAGTGTATCATAAAAAATACGGTAGCTATAGTTATTGCACAAAGCACATAATTTTCATTGCCTTATACTGTTCATGGATCCCCATCATGGGATCATAGCGAGAGAAAAAATGTGTCAAGTGCTACTCTGGGTATCCTGAGCCATATAAAATTGGAAATGTTGGGATTTAAATATTATATGGGGGAAGAGTTAGATCTATGCAACTAGGGAAAGGATTATTTTTTGGTTGTATTGAAACATTTATTTCCTCCATGGATTCCAATCAAGCAATTAGTGACTGAATATCTCTCATAAGCATTCGAGGAATGTCTGGTTAAGACCGATCATAAATAGGTGTGATGGATAGATCCTAAATAGGTGCGGTGGCTAGTAGGGACATTATTTGTGGTACTACTGGTATATTTTAGGGGTAAGCTATATGGGAATGCATGTAAATATGTTCATAACTATGATCTAGTTGTGAACCCAATGGAGGGAATTACCGATCTTCCACAACGGGATCTAAATATATTGGTGATTGGTATCCCACATTGAGTGGATGTTCCATGTCTATTTCAGTTTTTGCGAAAAACCGAATTTGTTGAGGTACACCTACTAGATGTGCGAGTTGAGGATATGCTTGTAGAACATATCTCGTAGGAAGGCTGTGTTGTGTCTCCTCAATTGTTTCATCTCCTCCTCATGTTGAGAAAATATTTCCTTTGGAGAAAGGGGCTTAAAATCTATGAGATATAGGTGAAAAATAATTTGACCATTAAACTTTTACCTATTTGATTCCTTTGAAGGGAGTGATGATGGATTGTCTGATGGAATTCCAAAATTTAGGGAAAGCCATTTGTTCTAGGTAACCGCACATCCTTCGATTATTTCAGTGTGAACACATTATGAACTAGAACTTCCTCTTATAAACCCTATAAATTGGCATTATGTTATGTTGAATTTATAAGGGTGGAGTTGATGACAATAACTTATAAAAAATAAATTGAATGCACTTTATCAGCGTCCTTGCAAAACTTTCTTCTTCTGTTCCCTCCAAGAAGATTTTCCCTCACCTTTTCCAATTCTCTGGGATCTTTTTTGGTGGAAGATATTATTAATGGAATCTCTTGGTAATTCAGTCATGTGTGTCACTAATAAAGGTACCATATCATGTAATGTGATGAACTAGTAGGATCCATTCTATATGATTTTCCCTAATTAGGAGAATACTAATTCCTTCTGAGAAAGAGATTTTGTAGGTGAAAAAGAACCCATCCCTAAGTGTTGGGGATTTTCGCATTCAACTTTCAGAACCCTAGAGGCCTAGTTTTCTAACCATTAGGGTTAGGTTAAAAATTCCCCTAGCCTTATGTCTTGGGGTTTCTCTTGAAATACCATGGATATTAATTCCAAAACTTCCCTTCTGATTATACAGAGTTATATCTGAACATCGATTGGGTACATCATTTGTTATGCACTTGGATCAACCATTTCTAAGGATCATTTCAATATTTTCTATATTGTCATTATCTAACATTGTACTTTACCTAAATGGTGTGATTTCTAAATATTCTCAAACTATTGATGAAAAATTATATAAATATCATGATCTCTTATGGAATGATGTCGGTGAGAGTCAGTCAGGGCCTATTTTTGTTGATCATGTCTTTGGTTATGAATAGATTCAATATATTTATGCCAGACTAAAGCTATGAAATTTTACACTACAAACTTCTATAGAAATTTCTTATTAGGGATAATAGTGAAATATAATGCTTTGTGTGAACCCCATAATCTAATATGAACACCATATGGGGTATCGACTATCAGATGTCGTAATATCATTAATGAACTGATCCATGCACATTGAAGGGATCCTTACTATTTCTTGATTTTTGAATTTCATGAAGATAAGGTATCTACCAATTCAATTTGGAATTTTAAACCTTATATTACATTAATGTTACCTTGATACTCATCATAAGGTGATGCTTTTTATTTCAAGTGACAAATAGTTTTACATATGTTGATGGGGATTCCATGAAAAAATCTTCTGACAGTTCCTTTGCAATTATATAATATGTGGTGTCTAATGACTATAACATGATCAATATTTCATCTTTATCCAGTTGTTTCCTCATGTTTAGAAGATCTTATTTGTTTTTCACTAGAGGTTCCTCCACCTGGCCTGACCCGAGTGTATATTTTCCTAACGCTTTATCAAAAGTGGTGAGATTGATGGGGACTTCCTCTGTTATAATGGAAGGTAAGTAACCTAAGGGTGGTTTGGATAATGAGAACTGCATTTGAATATCTTATAGTTGATAAATCATTTAAAATACCAATGATGAGGATTCATACATTAAAGAACTTTTTTCATAGGTACCTCATAATAAGAGGGCTTTCTCATCACTATATTTCCAATTGAAGAATTCGTTTGACAATGTGAAATAATAATATGGAGACAACTTTACTAGTGAACACCATCACAGTGAGGAATACCATGGTGTTTTACATCAAGGGGAATACCCTCTTAGTACTTGATCTTATGGGCATGAAGAGTGATTCTGTGGCTCTCATCAGGAGATGAGATCACAAGATCGATTTGATTGTGCCCATGAAACAAGACTTCATATTGATGTGTGCATGTAGGACCTTCATAATTACTGATATTATTGCCATAATTTGGTAATGAGAGGGTGAAATCTTGAACTTCCATAGGTAAGTGTTTGAGGGATTCAAAAACTCCAGTATTAAGTAAAGTCGGATCATATATCATCTCTTTGTTTTGAAGTTTTATTTGGTGAGGATTATTCTTGGATGCCTTAGTACAAGTGACAAGGGCTAATTTCTTGGGGAAGTAGTCTCCTTGGGTAGGTGTTTGTGCCTTCCTTGGAGTGGACATTAGGTTAAGACAATTAACTTCAGTTGGAGTATAAGTATATTCTCAATCCAATTGCCTGTAAAGTATGGGGGAGTTTTCCCCATAACCCACCAAGACGGGGGAAGAAATGTTTGTTTTCTCTAGGGTGACATGATTATTAGCCACCCAACTTATGGGGACATAGTCATATGTTCATGCCACTTTCACCACTACCTCCTCCATTATGATGTCCTTACAAGTCTTTAGGATGTGGGAATGGATTTGTGTCTACCATTTCAACATTTCTAGGCTATGCTTGGTGACTTCAATGGTTAGAATCTGGATATATCCCCATTTCATATTTGGAGTAGGAGTATGTGCCTACTCTTATCATACCTTTCTTAACAATGGATATTGATAGTACTTATGTGCAGGGGGATAGAGTAGGGTATGCCTCCCATTTGTTGTTGTGACTTTCTGACTAACTTCTCTAGAGGCTACCAGATGAAATTGATGGCAGGCTTGATGAATACTAGAAGGTGTGTTCACCTTCTTGTAGATTTTCACCAAACATAGATGGCTATATTCTTTGAGTGCTATCAGACTTGTTTGTTTATAGGCCTGGATTAGTGTGGGAAAGTGTATGTTTATTATCAAGGTTGGATGCTGGATATGAATGATGTGATTCTTTAAATTATGGCAGGCGAATCTAATGGAAGGATGAATTAGAGTTGGAAGGTGTATGTCCTGACTTGCAATTTCACACCAAAATTGTGTTGGTGGGATTCTCTAGAGGGGTAAAGGGTGTGACATCACTCTCTGTTGACCGTTTACTTCCCCCTATAGGTCGTCTTGCATGTGTTGGACTGAATGAACTAGGATGGATGGATGAAGACGACACCCTCATCATGTTGAGGGCTCACCACTGTGCAATATTGGTTGCAGAAACTATTGGTAGGACCCCTTTAGAAGTCCCTCTGTGTCTTATGGATGGGGATGTATGTGTCCTCTTGATCCACCTCCCTAAGGTAAGGGAGGGATTGATTATTGTGTTCCAGGGATGAACTCCCAAAATAGTTGAAGATGATGGTTAGTACTATCTGCATCAGGACCACCATTCATTGCTAATCAGACAATTAGTGGGTCTTTGTGAGTTGGAGAGCCTATCTAGAGGCCTCCATATCCAGGATTTTACCATTATAATGGTACTCCTTGACCAATGGGTTTCAGACCCAGTTTTAAAGACACTAAGTTGGTGATGGTGTCCTCTGTGTGGATGAAGACCCAACATGATAAGTATCTGGGGAATATGTTTGTGAAAGTTGGAAGGAATTCATTGGATTTAAGGGAGTTCATAGATATAAGTGTCTGAAATTTGAAAAAAATAAGAAAACCCCATCATAGAAATATATCATTTGGATGAACACATTCACGATTGATTGTTTTGTTTGGCTACTTTCATTTTGAGGGAGAAAGGGGTTTGATAGGTGGTTAACCATATCATATTGGTTAAGGATTCATGTTTGGTTCACCTTTTTTTTTATTTTCAAAGAAAATATGAGTGGGTTAGGAATTAAATAGTTCAATGAGGGAAGAACAATATATCATTTTTACCTTGTAATGAAGATTCCATAATTAAATCATTCACATTATATTCAGCATTTCTTGTTTCCCTTCATAGTCATGTTGCCCGATTATCGATTTCATGGGTTGAGTTGTGTGAAACCTTTCATGCTAGTTCCACTATTTATTAATGGTTTACAATGGGGTTTTTCATGGAATTAGAAACAAAAAATGGCTCCATATCTGTGAGGGACCTTTTTTTTAAAGGAAATAACTTGTTAGGGAGTTTATCCAATGATTTTTTATAACTCACATTAGTAGAGATGATGGGAGTTTGGTCTCACCACAACCTTTTGGGGGGAACCATTTCCTACCCCATGACCCACTTATATATTTCTGATATGTTCATGAATACTTCATTAATTTACAAGTATGATGGGGGATACCATTGAATTGAAAATCAATTTTTTGTATGTATGGAGATTATAATCATTTGTATGTATATGATGTTCTTTATCAATGGAAATATCTGTGTCTTAGGTTCTCCATCGATGGTATCATCTTATGTACTAATTAGAGATCATTTGGTCATTATTATGATGATGCAAGTTATTATCCATACAGTGGTGCACTCTGGAGTGTATCATCATCTAGGGAGATGAGAGTAGTTTTGATGTTGGATTCAGACCCATGAAATAAGATTCCAATGTATGCTCATGAGAGAAATTAGAACCCATGTTGTTTGGTTCCACTTAACAAGAAACATCATGCCTTTTAAGTTCACATGATAAGGACCTAACCATGCAGTTTACTATCATGCAGTAAGGATGTATTATTGGATGGTGGCTAGTCAAATTTTGGTGTGGGAATTACTCTAAAAAATCCTAGGGAACCTAGAAGGGATAAAAACTTCCTAGTTGAATTATACCCTTCTGGGAATGTGTCCTAGGAAGAATAGGGTAAATTAGGGGTTTTGGGTTTGGACCTAATGGATGATTCATATGTATCCCATTTGAAAGGGAATCAAATCCCATGTTGTTCGGTGATGAGGAACCATGTCTAATAAAGGTCCTTAGATTTTTCTCATAAGGGTGTATGTCCCTTTGAGGGGATTTATTTTGGGATTACTACTAAAAATTATTTCTTATGGAAGATTTGTGGGACATTGTTGGGTATTACTCCTGAGAAAGATTCCTGTTGAGCTTGGGCCTTAAGTAGGGATCCTACATATCATGGTTATAGTTGGAATCAATGTTCTCATAGTTTAATAATTGTTTGAGCTTACTTTTAAGGAGGAGGCCCAATGATTGGGTTTTTTGGGGATTTATCATGAGGATAATTCCTAGGTTTGTTTGGGGCTTAATATTAAGGACTATTCCCATAATTGGTTGGGTATTACACTTGGAATGAGTCCCATGAGTGTGGATTCATGCAGATTTCATGACCACCATAAACATCTAATCCCACGTGAGTGATGGTCAGTGTGAGAAACAAGAGAAAATAGAGGAATCAAGGACAATATAATCCTCTTTACCCCGAGGTCAGATACACACCCTTGAGGTCTCATTCTTAGGTAGGCACTCTTAAGGAAGGTAGAAGGAAGATCTAAAATAAGGACATCTGCCAAAACATGCAAATGACCATGTGAGTGCCAAGATCATGCATAACCTCTATATCTGAATGAGTTAGGATACTCCATGATTGAATTTTAGAGACAATAATAAGTCAAAGAAATGGAAAACCACAAACTTCTCCTCATACACTAGTGAAATAGGCTAGGGGTATTGTTAGAGATCAGAAGATATCAGGTTACCATCCTCTCTCTGACCTTCATATCCAGGATAGTTAAGTCTGACTATCCATACAGACATGGTCCATTAGGAGAAAAGAGGAACAAGAGTGAAACCTCATTCAAGAAAAGTTAGGGGCTTACTCTATGACAGATCCACATAATTGGTTCCATAGCAAAGAAGGAGGATATAATTCCATGTCCAAATAAAACACAAGGATTATAATCTCCCTCTATACCTAGAACTGTAGTTTATAGGTCTTAGAGATGAATAGGGTAGTACATGGTCCTAACCCTAGTATCCGAGATTGAGAACTCCTTGACACTATTTCTAGATTTTGGGTATTCGTGACCATAGGAATGAAAACCCACATTCACCACAAGGACCTTAAATATTAAATGGGACGGGTGTGGGAAACATATGACTATAGTGTTGAAAATATAATTAGAAGACATGAATCTATGATCCTTTTCACGGTATTGCGAGTATGAATGTCTTGGAGGAGGTTTCAAATGAATCCCTTTTAGACAACAAGACCAAAGAAAGAAGGGTATTTCCACCAGAAGATTAAAAGTGGACTCAAATAGGGTTTCAATCAGGCACCAGATTAATGGGAAGAGGTTCATAACTTAGGTCTTGGGGGGAACTAGAATTGTTTCTTCCAAGGAGTATACTCATGCACAAGTTTGATATGCCTTGGGAAATGGGCCACCTAGGTAGAAACACTTGGGTAAGGCTTTATCCTAGGCACCATAGGTATCCTTAGGCGTCCCTATATGGGTATAACATAGTTCACTAATTTGGGAGATGGGCCTCACATATGTGGTTCTTCAATTAGGGGATGAAGGGTTATCATGGATGTTCCTTTTTTTTTCAGAGCCTTAATAGAATTTGGTTGCACTTATTCCCTTTAATTATCCATTCTCTCATTTTTTGGAGAGGAACCTGGAGGATTTTATGAAATCTAGGTGAAGGGGATGTGTGAAAAGAGCTTGAGAACTTATTTTTATTTTCTAGTCATGAAAATTAGGTTCCCTATGATCTTATTTATAGGAAAATATGGGACCTTGGTTAAAGGGGGTTCCCCTCACAGGTCCCAGGCATAGGTTCTCAGTGTAGGTACCCTGCACAAGGGTGACCTTCCATTTAGTGCCACATGGGGTGGGGGGGGGGGGTGGGGGCTGTGTTGACCTTATGATTCATAGGTGTGAATTCACATGATGATTTGGGAAAGTCCGTTTGATTATCCTTGGGTACCTTTAGCGCTTGAACATGCTGAATGTAATCTTCATAATCTTTTCACTCCTATTGAAAAATAGCGTGTAAAAATATTCAATCCAACCTATATCCATATTTTATAAACCTTGAACATTATAAATATATTATAGAATAATAGTCATATGTATCATACCATATATGATTTACTTATGACCTTTTATTACTCTTTTATTAACAATTCATTGTTAAAATCCTTTTTCGGGTATAACTACTTTGTTTTTCAAGTATGTTTTAGTTTGGAATTTACAATCATTATATTTTTTATCATGGTTACATAATATACAGATTTTTGAAAATGATATAAATATCATATATATTCATTATATATATATATAGTAATCTGTAATTGTTTTATATAGAAAATGTATTACACCGTTCATGGAGAAGATATGCCATACGTACGCATGAATGATGTTTCCATTTTCTAAATGGATGAAATGAAATAAAGGTAAATAATATATTAAGTATATATAATCATTTTTATTTCATAAATATCACATATTTTAATAAAACCTCTCTTTATTACCTTACATGTGAAGAGTAAGTGAAGAACGAATCACATCGCTTTGTAAGGTGGTAGTCCACCGTACACACAAGCGACGTTATCATATTCACAAAAAATGGAATGTAATAATATATATGTGATATTATAATTATATAAGTATAATTATGTCATACATATCATTAAATGTTTTTAAATCCATCATTATATCTATCCATGAGAGGTGGTGGTTGAAATCGACCTACATCGGTTCGCGAGGCGATAGTTCACTATACACAAAATCAATTATTTGATTTACCATTTGATGGAAGAGGAGAAAGATGTAGGTTATTACATTATAATAATAAAATATCATTATAAGTTAGATAATTAGTTTTTATATTTTAATTATTAGGATAGTAATAGAGTTTGTAAGACAAGAAGTGAAAATAAAGAGCTAGTTGAAGACAATTACCTTAACTTAAAATAAACTCATTTAGATATCTTATTAGATACCCTTGGGTCGATATTGTGGGAAGAAAAAAAGATAAACTAAATTTATAATGATATTTTTCAAGATATTTTGGATGGGTTTTTTTCAATAAAAATGGATTAATAGGTGTGGAGAACTGGGGTGAAGAAGTGCATTTTTATAATTGAGGAGTGTAATTTTTGTAAATACCCAATACTATTCAATATTGGGATGTCAATTTCACCCCAGTTTCTTAAAAAAGTGATAAATAATAGGTTATAGGTATTATATGGTCAATAAAAACCTACACCAAAAAAATAAACATAGGTTTAAAACATGTTATTCCTTATCCTTTAATTTAACTTATTTTTACAATTTTAGTTTTCACCATGGTAACTTTTATATTTATATTTACCTAAGTAATTTATCATTTAAAAATAAAATTAAAATGAAACCTATTAGATAATTTATACCAACTTATTATAAATTTTAAATCCAAATTGTTAAATGAAAATATCATGTGTGTGGAAAATTAATTTTAGCACAACCACATGTAACACGCAAACCCCTGTTTAAAAAATTAATTTTAATTTATTATATAATATACATTATTATTATTATAAATATTGAATCTATTTTTTCAAATTCAATTCATCTACGTGGAAAAATTTGATTTAATATTAATCTCATAGATGTGATTAAAAATCAGGTTTCCAAAGGGGAAGTTTTCAAAACAATAGAATGTTTTACTATAAAAATTAAATAATAAATTGTTTAAAATGACATAAATTGGATTATTAAATATATAATTGAACTAATTTTACTTTTAAAACCATTTTAAAATAAAATATATCTTTTAAATTAAATAATTGATAAATCAATTTTAATAAAAATCTCAATTTTTTACTATTCATTGAAAAATTAATATTTTTCAAAAAATTCATAAATATTCACTCAAAGATAATTTTAAAATGTTGGTTTATAAAATTAAGTCTATTTTTTCAAATAAAATTTCTAAATGTATATATATTTACTTTAATTTTGTTTTTCAACAAATTATTAAAAACATTTTTTGAGGAAATTTTATTTTCGAATCATATAAACAATTTACTAAATATTATGTAATTTTTATCCATATGATTTATTTATAAGAAACCACTATAATTTTTTTTAAAATTTGGTTATTCCTATTCATGCTTCAAAGTTTAATATCTAGGTTATAATGGTTATGTTTAAATAATAATATTTATAGTATATTGTGGTTTATTAAAACTTAGTGTTGTGTGTAACATAAGCTATCGAAGAAATAAAATTTATTCAAAAAAAATATTTCATAAAATCTAGAGGTGTTATAGATTATTATGGTAGTTGGTATCAACATATTTATTTATTTTAATTTTATTACAATAATAGTTTTCATTACAGCATAGAAATGGAATCTTTTGAGGAATTATATGGAAAATAATATTAGACTTTAGAAAGTTGGGATAAAGTTTGTGAAAGGAAGTAATTTAGACCAATGTTTTTAGAGGAAATAGTTGAGAAATTAAATATTATTCAGCATCACATTAGTGAATCATATAGTATACAAAAATATTTATAAATATAACTAGAGGAAAGACCTTTAATTCAAGGTAGGTGGACATGTTTTTCTTAAAGTAAATCTATGGAAAAGTGTTATAAATTTTAGTAAAAAGGGAAAGTTGTGTCCAAATATCATTATTAAATATAAAATCATATAAAATTTGATTCAACTGATTATATAGTATACTTTATTATAGTTTTATCCTAGGTATATTACGTGTTTCATGTTTCACTATTAAGGAAATAGGTGTTGGATGCATATCATGTTTTGATTCAAGAATTAGTTCAGTTGGAAGAGAACCTTTCATATGAGTGACAATATATTCAAATTATTTAATATAAATAGAAGGTGTTGTTTAATATGGTTATTTAGTATGTTTTAAACAATAACTATTTGATTGAAGAAGCTACATGAGAATCAGAAAATGCTACAACAGAATAATATCTCGACTTGTTTATGTATGGAATAAAACTACGAGGATGTAATTTACAGGGGGAGAATTTTAAAATTATTATAATTGAAAATCAATTTCATATGTTATTAATATTCATGAATTATATTTTATAGGTTTATATTCATTATTAAAATATTAACCAGTTTTTCAATAAAATTCGTTTTTTGCATGTTTCTATGTAAATTATTAATTTTCAAATTTTAGAATTTAAATTTGAGATAATTAAATTAATTTTTTAAATTAGAATATAAAAACCATATTAGGGAGGTGTTTTTTTATTTTTAGGATAAGATTGATTTTTCAGTGAATAGTGAAGGATGATAATTTTTTTAAAACTATCACCTATTTTTTTTAATAAATTAGTTTAAAATTTCCATTTGATATTTAAGTATATTAAGTATACTTTTATTGGAAATAATGTAATTAATTAGATAGGAAACAACATTATATTTAATTATGGTATATGTTTATTTTTAGGCTATAAACACATTTTTTCTAAAAACTGTTTTTTCTGAGTTTCACACATTTTTATTAAAATTTAATCTTTAATTTCTAAAAATTTTAATCTTGAAAAATGGATCCCATATTTGAAATCAGGAGGTTTAAATTGTGTAAATAGTTCCCTTTTAATTTTTGTCATTATGAATACTAACCCTAATAATTATTGGTCAACATGGCAAGGGTAAATCAGATAATTAAAGTTAACATTACTACGACAAGGCCTTAATATAACAAAAAGAATTGGGTCAACCAAACCTTACACCCAAGCCATCCATCATATGGTGAGGTATAGAAAAGATAACTGAAACAAGTCTTGAATATATCTATAACAATACATAAAAAAAGTATGAGGAGGAAGAAAATTGATACAATACATGATAAAAATAATCATGCCATAAAGAACCATAAATGAAAAAGTATATCATATTAGACCCTAGACTATGAGAATATGTACTGGACACTATAGGTCCTAATAGGTATAATTTTGGATATAACCAATGTTGAGTCCTACCACAGTCTATGGATATCCCAATGGTTAAACCTAGTGGTTCCACACATACTAAGGATACCAATGCCTATATTCCAGTGCACCCATGGTTCCAAATTTTCCTTGTTTTTAAAAATTTATTAGAACCCTGAAAAATATTTTATAAAACATTTTCAAATCCCATCCAATCCACTTCAGTGTTTGAAAATCCATTTTAAAATTAGAAAAATCTATTTTCAAGGAAAAACTACTTAATTGTTTTTTACATTACAATAAATCCTTTGAAACCACATATCACTTCAAACCAATTATAAAACCTAAGGAAGTTTACAAGAATAATAAGTAATTAATCAAAATTACTCATTTTATATAAATTCCTACCTCAAAATGGTATAAACCCAACCATATTTGACAACGGTGACTGTAAACTAAGAGATCAGACATCTAAAGACACATGACGATAAGAAACTACAAATGATCGATATAAAACACTATCTGATCATGAATCTAAAACATAAATGCAACCAACATAGTGGGCATGACCAAAGGAAACAAGAATTTGAAGGAACATTTACCCGAAGAGACGTACCTCAATAACCCTAATGATTGATCATCGAACGAATGATCCAAAAGGAGAAGAGATCTCAATAATAGACAACGGTGAGCTCTTGGTTAATGTAGGAGGATGAAGGTGGAATAAAAAATAAATTAGCTGACCAAAACCTAAAAACTATAGGATGTGATATTTACATGATGTGTAATCCCATTACACGACGTGTACTCCATGAAGGTTGAAAACACTGAAAAAATTATCTTTTTATAAAAATCTCATTTTTTTGCATTACATGATGTGAACCAAATAAATGACGTGAAAAAATTTCAGGCCCTAAACCTATTTCATGGAATCTTACTAGATACCATTACGTGGTGTGTAATACCTTTACACATGATGTAAATTCCCTTTAGATAGAGGAAAACCCAATTTCCAGTAGAAAACCACCCAAGAACCCGTTATATTCTCGCAACATGAGGATAACCACTCAAATCCATCTACACATTTATATTCGGAATAAATTAATTAAAAAAATAATACATCCCTAAACTTTTTGGTCATTTTCCATAGAAAAGGACCACTATCCCTAAGAATTACCTAAACACAACCAAACAAGGATGATAAGCAAATGATGAACAGGGGAGTACTAGAAAAGCGCAATGAGGTGTTAGAATCTCCCCACCATAAATGATTTCTACCCCCAAAAATACCTCAAATTTATAAAATCATAGAAATTTAAGTCCAATGCTACCTCATAAATAATTACTTCTCCCACACAACATGGTTATCCATTTTACATTTCCATAGTACCTGGACTAGAGGAATTATTTTACCGCACAATACCTTCTCTCAATGATACATAATATGAACTGGCTGCTAACGGTAGTGGAATTAGTTTAAAAATCAAGATCCTCCCATCCAATCACGTGGGAGGGACCCATTATATACCACCTCATCTCAAAAAGATTAGACATGTCGTGTATATAAGTAAAATGTCATGGTAATTCCACATGACATGCCATATTACCAAGTCTTATAATGATATTAAAGGGACCCACAAACCTTCATGATTACTTATCTTGACTACCCAACTGACGATATCATAATCAAGGTGGAACTATAAGAAAATCCCAATCACCATCCTAAAAATCTAGTGTCTAAAAATGACATTTTTCATAATATTTATGATGACATTGTGCCGTGATCAATCTCCTCAGGACCAATTGTACTATATCATTCATCTCTTAAAGAGGGTTTGACCAAACTAGGGAACACTCTCCCAACTCTTTCCATCATAAGGTAGATAAACATGGTAACCTATATAGTGACTTTAAGGGTTCCATGTTTATTAAAGCATGATAGCTATTTTTATTGGAAAAGTTGACTAGAGGTAAGTGTTTTTCCAAAGATCCTCAAAAATAAAGTACATAGGCCTAGAAAATATTATCAAGATATTGGATAAACCTATATATTTTTATATTTATCTATGGATGATAATAAATATTCAATATAATCTAGGAACCCATAAAATCCTATGATACTTCTTGAAATTGAGTGTATACCTCTGGTCTCTATTAGATACAACCACATAGTGAACTCCATGAAGTCTCACAATCTCTTGGATATACAATTCCCTAATCTATCCCACCTTAATCATCTCCATGATAGGGAAAAAATTCACTAATTTCATGAGTTAATTAATTATCACAAAAATCAAATCCTTCCCACTAGGAGTTCTTGGAAAATAAAAAAAGTAATCTATGAAAATTTCATCTCACTTCCATATCGAAGTGTGTAATGTCCACAAAAAACCCACTGGTCTCTAGTGTTCCAAATCAGTAATCTGAAAAGCAAGACACTGTGGTAAGAAATACACAATCGAATATCTCATCCCATACCACAAATACCGATATCTTAAATAATGATACGTATTGGTAGACCTAGGGTTCAAGGACCAACAATACTGGTGTACACTATCCATCAACTTATACCTCAAGAAAAATGGAATATCCAACATAAAATGGAAGAAAAAATCACCACTGGGAGATCGATACCACTCACACAAGGTCTCCCCACCATGAAGGCGTTTATCCAAGAATTTAAAATTGGTGTCTATCACTTACTCAAGATGAACTTTCTCATAAAAAGTTGATATAGATTTCATTGAATCCAAGAATAACTTTTAAAAAACCTATTCTACTCCCAAGATCATATTAGAAAAAAACTCATGATAGATCACTCCTTGAATGATTATTTCAGGACTTATATAGGTAATTTTCTACTCAATGCATCAGTAACCACATATCCCTTTCCACGAGTTCACACACTATCAAAATAAAAAGTTTGATGGTATTAAACCCAGTGTATTTTTCATAAGTTCATATCACTATGAGTAAAAGTATATTCCAAGAACTTATGATCAGAATAGATAGTAAAAAAATCCACTTTGATGTAGTTTCAAAACATTTTGATGAATACATAACTGCTAATAACTCAGGATCGTGGGTAGGGTAGTTATTATAATGAGTGAATAACTTGAGTGAGCCATAGGACACCACCTATTTCCTCTATATCAATACATATCCCAATCCTGTACTAGAAGCATCACAGAAAAAATCATAACCCAAACAAATTTTAAGAAGAATAAAAACTAGTAATAAAGTTAATCTCACCTTCATCTCATCAAAATCTCTTTAAAATGCGTCATTCCACTCAAATTTTATACACTTATGGGTTAAAGCAGTCATTGAAGATACGATCTTGGAAAAATCCTAAATAAATTGTCTATAGTGACCTACCAAACCCAAGAATCTTCAGATCTCAAACACATTTCTGGACTACTCCCAGGACAAAACAACCTCTACCATTATAGGATCCACTGATATTCCCCTATCAATTATCAAATTCCCTATTAATTTCACTTATTGTATCTAAAAATTAAATTTGGAAATGTTACCATATATACTACGATGTTTCAAGGTTCAAATAATGATATCCAAAATGGACTATATGTTCCTAATATATATTGAATTAAACCAATATATCATCCATAAAAACAAAAAAAACAAAAGTCCCCATGAATTGATGAAATACTCGGTTCATGAAAGACATAAATAACACAAGAGCATTAGTTAGGCTGTATGGAATAAATAGAAACTCAAAATTCTAAAAAAATCTTCTACATTCTAAATTAGGTATATCCTCTTCCCAAACCAATCGGTGGTACCCTGACTAAAGTTAAATATTTTAATACCAACATACCCTCAGATCTAGTACAAAATGTCGCAAATACTTGGAAAATGATATTTTTCTTAACAATCACCCAATTCAACTTCTGATAGTCATTAAAATTATTGAGGTTCTCATCTAACTTTTTATAAAAGAGGATAGGAAAATATCATAGTTACATGATTGGATAAATAAATCTTTTAGGCACAATTTCATTAATATGGACCTTTAGTTTCAACAACTCATCAGACTCCATTAGATAAGATGGAATTGAAATGGGCACCATACTAGGGAGTAGGTCGATCAAAACATTGACCCATCTCTATAGAAGTGAACAAAAAAATCATCCTGAAAGACCTAAGGGTACACACACACCACTGTAGGAAATTGGCCACCCAAACAAGGGTTAATATATCTAGAAACATTTCTATGAATTATAATGAGATTACCCCAATATAAGGAACAACCGTCACTTCCCTTTCCAATACATAGTCCCACTCACCCTGAAAGACATCAGTGACCCCATAAGTAAATATGGATTATACCTGATAGTGATAATAGTATATATGGGGATTTAAACCTTAGGATACAATCAATGATGTTATTTATGTCAAATATATCAATATCAAGCACTAAGAAGTTCCACTCCACCTCAAAGTCAGCTATCATCACCCAACACATGGTACAATTGAAACATTATTCAACTATCTTTCCTAAGGCATAAAAATATCCAAAAAGTATGGAATAAGTTATGAATACAAACCCAAAAATTTCAACTATCTTTGATGATATTAATGAATGTGTAGAACCCGTATTATACAAAGCTAGAACTATAAATGAAGAAATAAACACTGCATATCTTACCATAGATGGACCACTTTTAGATTACTTTGGTGCATAATTAATTACACAAATATGCTTGGTATCAGTTCCTCCCTAATCTTTATTTTACACAAGGAAATCCACTTTACCCGAGGATAGGACCCACCACCCTTGGAAGTATTTTCATGAACCTATACACCTTTTGTGAATTTGGATCTTACTTTACTACCATGGGATATCCTATCATAAAAAAATTTCTGATGGCTAGATCATCCAAAAAAATGAAAAGTCTTTGGAGCCTCTATATAGTCAGTCTTTTTATGAACTTTCTTTCCAAACTGGAATCGAACAACCTTATATTTCCCTATCAAATTTGTGAAAACTATTCTTGAAGAAAACAAACCACCCTTACACTTCCTCTTTTATTCAGATGATACACCTTAGATAAAAAATGAACCGATTGAAGCTCCACCCAATCCTATCTTTCAAACTATGTCTTCCTCAACCAATGATTATTTTTAAACGACCTCCACCAAGGTTGGAAGGAACATGAGAATAAACATCAACCGAATATCAGTCCTCAGTCCCAACTCAAAGTTTCGAGCCATAAGTACTCATTAGTGACAAGATTTGGTGTCAGATGCACCAGCTCTTCAATATGGGTAGAACATTCTAGAACATTATTCCCCCCCAAATCCATGGTTAGGAACTCTTAGGTATTCACCAGACATAATTTCTCAGGGTAAAAATGTTTTTTAAATATTTTATTCTATAAATATTAGGTAATATCCATGTGTAACTTATCTTTCTTTATAGATTCCCACCATATAATTCATAGACCCTTGAGAATATATGTGGAAATAACCACCTCAGAGTATTCAATATTATTCCAGAGGTTGATAATCCTATCACTCCACTCAAGACACTATTTAGATTCCTAGGTCCCTTTTTCACCACAGAAGATGGTAAGATAATGCTTAGTAAATTTTGAGCTATGATCCACTACATGACTTGGGTTCCTGACACCCACTAGACCTAGAGTCTAAATATTATAGATTACTACTTCTACTCAAGAAGGATCCACTAGAGGATTCACCTATGGAACCTATCATGTATCTTCCTAACTCAGATTTGGAATTTCGTTTCTCATAGGCATTTTTAATAAGCATAATACAATAACCAATTAAATCACGAGAACATTACACAATCTTATGACCACATTTAGAATTCAAACCAAGGCTTTAAAACATCAATTATATAAATAAATTATGAATTTTACCAATGAAATACTTTAATTAAAAGTAATAGGCCAATTTAAATAATCTTCCCAAAAATTTCCTTCAAATGACCTCAAACCCCAATTCTTAAATCTGGTAAAAGTCCCTAACTACCCATGGTAACCCGATTTTAGTCACTACAGTGATATAGAAATTACCATTTTAAAAAATAAATATATGAATTCCAAGGGTCCTAATAGATTTCTACCAAAGAAATATAACCAAACTTAGGTAGTGTTAATACACTTTATCCTGTGTCATCCTTTGATACAAAATTATAATAGACAATCCTAGGTCAGCCAAACATTAAACCCAAGATGACCATCACATGGTGAGTTATAACAAAGAAAACTGAAGAAAGTCTTCAATATATCTAAAAAAAGACATACAACCAGAGTATGATGTAGAATAAAAGAGATACGACCAAACACCATGCAATCCAAGCCAAAATAGGATAGACTATAAAGTATGACATGTATCCATGTGACTTACATTCACCTCTAAACCACCCTGATATAATGGTAAATAAAAAAGGAGAAGTTGAAATGATACCAGATTCCCTTCCCTTTAACTATATCTTATAATTAAGAATTTACAACCACCCAATGAAAAAATAGGGTGTGAGAAAAAAATCATTTTACTATTAAAAAATTGACCATTAATAGTGATAAAAATGTACTTTATTATTGATACAGAAGAAATGACTACTAGAGTGATATTCAAATCCCAAGTCTTTTATCAGGACTAAAAAAGTGACGATAAATGAGATTTTTATTAGTGCTTTTAGAAGCACTGATAAATGGGCATACTACAATGTACTGTAACAGCACACTGCAACACTATTGAAATGTTCTATAACAAAACACTATAAAACTAGTGAAATGTGATTTAATATCACACCAAAACACCCAAAACACCACAAAATGTAACATCCCAAACCACGGAGCCACTAAACCAGTACCCTGAGCTGGGTCGTCACATGACCTCAAGTGTGAATTCCCATACACCAGAGGTTTCCGACTAGAAATGGGGGTCCAATGTGTGGCATGGGGAGAATATACCCTCTTTACCAGAGTAAGACACAATAGTACACAATAATAATAGAAGAAACAAAATGAAACAACTAATTAAAATGAATTACCAAGCATCCCCCAAATAGGGTGAAACCACAAATCAAATATAACTATGCCATGAAATTCTAGTAGTGCCACAAGTGTAGAAGATAATACATTAAATATGGAGTAAAAGGTAGTATTAACAAAAGGAAAACTCAGGTTCTATTAGATAACAAAAATAAATTTATAACATTCAATCTTTATTTCCATTTCCATCATTCATTCCATCTTCATTACTCAATACCTTTTTATCATGGGATCCATGGTTTGAGTACATACATATTCTACATGTGGGTATAAGGTGATAATCCACTATCCATAAGGGAATAAATCAAGCTCCCTATCTCATTTGGGAATAACATTTCACAATCAATAGATCACACTTACCTTGGAGCCTAAGTCTAGACAGTTTCATCAAATGCAACCATTGGGGCATAAAACATCAGTCTGAAATCTTCACTATAACTCATAATGGTTAGTGGTTGACATAAAAGGAGTCTCAATCCAAGTTTCTAGTCTAGATTCAGTACGCTATGTCCGACCATCCCAACCACTTGGTCAAAAGATAGAAAACATGGAGCATCAATCCATGAATCCAAATGGTATTTGGAACTCTATGTATGACCATCCCAACATTGATATGGAATACTATGTCCATACCCTTGGGTTCTGGAGCGTCAGTCCTTTCCCTGAAAACCATAGTGCACTAGGTAGTGGAGCATCAGTCCAACCTCCCAAAACTATTTCTCACACATTACCATATCACAACCAATATAAAAGGAAATCACATTCCAGAACTATCAACATGGTAATTAAAACTGTTCCATAATCTGTTAACATATTTACCATTTACATTACATAGCCATTTATCTTGATTCTCATTTCTTGTGACTCAACCCATTAAATATATTTACACTTCCCATACATTATACAATGCTCAACAATTATCATACATTACCCCATTTATCATTTAAAAATAATTTTTCCCACTTATGAATTTCAAGTACAATTCTTATGTCATATAGCACAACGACTTTGTTACATTCATACAATTAGGTATGCCCCATAATTCCCATGTATTTACCAATTGATCATAACCATCAATTACCATTTGCAATCCCATTTTTACATGTATTCAACTCATAACCAATTTTCAATTTAACATTCTCCTCATCTCATATATACCACTTTGGTTAGGAATCCCAACACAATTTATAACCTCTTTGACCCAATCTCATTTAGCCTGATTAACCCATTACTAAAACACGAAAAACAACCCCTTAAGAAATTATAAAACCTTGGTAAAACTCTAAATATTCTATACTCAACCCATATAACTATATTAACATGTCCAATAAGGTAAATATATTAATTCACATCAATTCAACACTTGACATTGTCAATTCCTAGGTTCGGGAATATCGACACACCACATGGGTGGCCCCAAATTGGTCAAATCATCCTCGACATATCCTACTATGATCATGAGGGTATAAAATCATTATTGAGGTGTTCATTTTATCAAAACACACCAAAGTAATTAGATCATACCATGAGGGAATAAAGAACACATACTCATATGCACAAATCCACTCAGAAACTATAGGATATCATTTGTAGACCACCTAGCTTGAATTCGATGATGAATGCACTCTTAATCATATCATTGGATCTTGATTCAACCACCACTTGAATACCCAACCAATATGACATAGAAAAAATATGGGTTTAGAGATTTTAAAGAAGATGGGAGATACAACAAACCCTAATCCTAAAAGGAGAAGGAAGAGGGGCATTAGAATTACCTGGAGATTCGATCTGCAACCAAAGACACTACAAATTGTCGATAATCGAAGGTAAAAGGACCTTGAAAATATTGGATCTTCCAATATCACCACTAGGGTTTAAATAGGTGAAATGGAGGAGAATCTTGAGTCATGTTTAGAAATATTAGAGTGCCAATTTTGTAAATTTCTCAATGTTACTGGTCAACACCATTTTCCAAACCTTGCACAAACCGTGTGAGAGTCACTATATGGAAATCCTACATTTCACATGGTTTTCTAGGAATTTTACATGGTTAACTTAACCATGTGATAAACATGTGAGATACTTTTTCCGAGGCTGAATGATTATCTGGGATAATCTTCACAATGTTTACTAACTATGAGCAAATCATGAAACATGGCCAGAAACTTATTCCCCCCTTTTTCATATTCCAAACCCCCAAAACACCCCCGAGTCTTCACATGAAGTTGTGAATAAACTTATTTAACCAAAATATGGTACTTAAACTGAAACAAAAACAATAAACATATCTTATGGAGAATCTGGGATCTTACAATGTCCCCACCTTATAATGACTTGTCCTCAAGATGCTCTTTCCGAACATCACTAAGCTTTCGTAACAAGAGATCATTCCACTAGTTCTATCTACCCTTACCATTTCCCTAAGTCTCCCAATCACATCTAAAAGGACACCACAAAAATTGAACCAAGTCATAGTATTGACCTGTAAGACTTTCTCACCACAACCCACAACACAAAAAAGACTCTCCTCAAGGGCACATCAACATCAATCATACCCAACCATGAGTACTTAGTAAAGAAAACATAGGCAGAAATTCCTAACTCACAACACATGTAAACTTCACACAAAATATTATCATCATAGGGGAACCAATATAAACCCCATAGACCTGATCCTCTGCACAAATCATGAACCAAATCACTTGGCATCATTTTACTATTTTTTCTAACATCAAATAGTGAGTAAAACCGGATATCACCTAAAAAATGCACTCGGTCCTTCCAATCACATTTTCTGAAATATGTTGATCCACTATGTGTATATTTGTAATACTATTATGTTACCATACATCAAAACACAACCAAAACACTCAGGGCACCCAACCCTTCAAATTCAGTCCAATGCTCTCCATCAGGGTCACTCACCCAAATGGTTATCACTTGAGTTCATCCAACCCAAAAATATGATCACGTCATCAATAGGGAACTTGTCCCTTATGGTTATCTCCACCATATTATATTATTTTTCACCCCCAAAAACTATGAAAATTCACCATAATCTCAACTCAATGTTTGATAGCCCGCAGGGCATCGTTAATTCTTATGAGGCTAATCAAATTTAGTAATTTATAAAACTCAGACAATCCTAAATAAAAATGTAGTAATTGGTATGTATGAGTGTCGAACCCATTGGGACGATCCATATGTTCTAAATAAGTTATATAATTTAAATTTCAATTGATTGGTTGTTTGTGAGAAAATAGAATCAATAGAGGGATTGATTAGGGTTTGATTAAATATTGAAGGAATGCCATGTTTAGTGATTTTAAGGTTCGTGTGCTATGGACATACTTTAAAGTGTGTTAATTCAGATTTGGTGTTGGAATTGGGTCAACAGGGATCCTTGGTCATTGTATCCCTTACTATTCCTATGATTGGACCCTTTGAATGATCATCTACTAGATTCAATCACATGGATAGGTGACCCAAAACCATGTTTAAACATAATTGGACTATGTTGCATAATGGTCATATGGAAAATAGATCTACTAATTGATGAAATAAAATTAATAACCTCAACAAATAGAAATGATAATTATATATGAAAGGATAGATATTTGGAATGGAAATATTGAGTTACAACAATCCAAAAAATGAATAAGATAATTAAAAAATCCCTCGGAATCACATCCCACTACAATGACATCACCCAACACAGGTGAAACTACTCGCTCATGATAAGAGAGAGCTTCATGGGTACCTGAAGAAGATAAGCTGTAAATAGGGGATTCATATCATCACTCCTTCATCCATTGGTGTCACCTTTCCTTATTTTGATCCCAGAGTGTGTTGGGAGGTATCCTGGTGACCTCCTTTTATAGGAAGGATTGTCTAAAACCCATAGCCCCACATCCCTGATTTTTACTATGTGTCGAAGCCTACACAATGTGTACCTGGGGTACATGATGTGTACTTCAGATCTGATATTCCCCATCCACGTTGAATCCACATATGACATTTTGACTATTTGAATTTTTTCATGACGAGTACTGACAGTACACAATGTTTACATAGCTTTCACATAATGTATCGTCATCACAACTTGTCCAGTGAAGATATTTTTCAATTGAAATGGTGATGAAGTATACTTGTGGTACACACCGTGTAGTCATTTTTCTTCAGTTTCTAGATCCTCTTTTTTCTTAATAATATGGTGTCACACTACTTCAATTCGATCGCGGTGTAAAGGTTCATTAAAGTCATATTTCCTCCTCTTTTCATTCATTTTCTGCAAAAAATAGATCATTTCCTACCATAAAACACAAAACAAGTCAAATCATTCCAAAATTGGAAAGGTTAATCATTTAAATACACAATTAAATATAAAAAAATACTCTAAAATGTATCCATGAAATACATGTATCAAATCCCCCAACACTTGAATTCAAACTTGTCCTCAAGGATGAAATCTCAACATACTACAAAGTATTTTCATCTTACCGTGATATAAATTAAATTTCAATAAAAAATTGATCCAATCAAAAATTAAATTTTTGGGCATCACATTTGAGAAGTTATCAATTCCTCATTTTTCAAAGAAAAATGCTACCCATGTATTTTACTTTTCTTATTTTGAAATATCCCTATTTCTTTATTCATATATTTTTATTTCTCAATTTTTTATCAATGTGCGTAACACTTTAAATATACCTCACATGAATTTTCATCCTGTCATCAAGGCAAAAATGTAAATTGAATTCATCACATACCTCAAGAACATGTAACTTACCATAGGATTGAAAGGCATCTAACATATCCACTGTGTAAAAAAAGAATCACAAGAAATCATGAGGGATTCACCGTTTTTGATCAAATGAGTTTGAGTATTTAGGGTAGGTAGGTAAAGGATGCACCTAATTAAGTCTTAAAAAAGAGGTTTGACTCTAAATAAATTTTCATGATAATAAAATATAAGATCAATTATTGTATTCCATTACAAATTTCTTCTATCTCTTTCCCCCAGAAGTCTCTAAGTGTGCTCATGACACATATACGTGCAATGAATGAATCAACCTCTCTTGATACTTTATATATATATATATATATATATATATATATATATATATTTCTAAAGTTATGATTAGGAAGAATCGCACATCCATCACCTAACCACATACAATAAAAAATCATCAGTTTAGAAAATGGTGATTTTTGATCCTCCCAAAACAAAACCCAATTTGTTTTCATTTTTTTCAAATGTTTTTTTAGTAAGAGTGGTGAAAAATGTAGTCAAATGAAATATATAAGGCTTCACCTCATATCATAGTAGAACCCCCCCCCAAACAAATATCCACAATAACATATATCCCGGTACACCCAATAAAGTTCCTCTCCCACACTTATAATTTTAAATATCATAAGAAACATTTAGAGGAAGGTAGGAATGGATCAAATAGTATTGTAATGTGGATAATTTCCAAACAAGGAAATTCATGGATTCTATGGGATTAAAAAGTGATTAATTCAAGGTGTTTCTATGGATAAGGGCTATAAAAAATAATGACTCAATCATATTAAAAGTGATTCTTTTTGGTCATAACTTCCACAAGATGCAAATAAAGTTATAGAAGAAAATATGCCTATGTTTCTCAATAAATACACTATAGATAGAATGGGAAATATTTAGTTCAGTGGATGTATCAGGATTGAGACGAATGGTTGGGTAAATCAATTATGGAAATCAATACAAATTTTTAAATCAAGTAATTAAAATTTTTGAAATTGAAAACATGGAAAAATATCAATTTTTTTTATTTACAATGATTAACATGCTCCTATAAATCATGATTTTCTAAATCTTAATCCACATGCTCATCTATACTAATTTTATTCTCCATTTTTTATTAACATTTATTGACAAAGAAATTTAAAATTCATGGCATAATAATTTTCCTTAGCCGTTTATGTCTCCTAGGATATTTGAGAAAATAATGAATTAGTTGTGGGGATTAAAAATTGAAATTAAAGCTCTAAACAATTAAATAGTGGGGAATACAATAGAAAATTACTAAATTGAAAATCATACTCCCCTTTCATTGACACTTCAAACATGGGCTACTTGCTTCTTTTTTCTGTCTTCCGCTTGCCTTGATAGCACGGAAAAAATAAAAAAACAAGTGAAAGCATAGCCTATAAAAATGAAATCTTAAAATATATTTGGGGATGAGTTATTTCTGCTAAATAAGTAAATAAATAATGAAGAAACATGGGTTTCCTCTTGGAATAGATTTTGTTTACCATTATTGGCTAGACTATACCTCTTTTGACCTTACCTATTTCAGCTTAGGGATAAATATCATGTGTATTAGTTATAGTATTTTATATATTGTGATTTAGATAGAGTGATATGCAAATCTCATGGTTTCATCTATTAGAAATAATTTTCCCTTGTTTCTTAGTTTGAGTGTTAGTCTAATTTCCTCCTTGTTGTCTGTTGATGTTGTGTAGAATCATGCCTCCGAGAAGACATGAAAATCAAGTCCAGGAGGAATATAATTATGAACCACATCAAGTGAAACCTCTAGTGGACCCAAATCTAGTTGAGGTGAATTTTATCACTACCAAAGATCTGGGATTGGTACCACCTCAAGTTCCTGTTTAGGCTCCAGTTGTGGATCCTCTAGGGGATGTTCTGTGAAATCATTCTCAAGAGTTTCTTCTCTAGAAGCCACTAGTTTTCAACAGATCCACTAATCCAAAACATATTGAGGTATGGTTGGGTAAGATAAAATGACTGTTTGAGTTCTTGGTGACACCAGACAAGATCAAGGTAAAGTGTTCCACCTTCATGTTATAAGGACCGATCAAGAGATGGTGGGACATGATGGTAATGATGAAGAAACATGAGGTCTTAGAGTGGAAGGACTTAAAGGTTTTTTTCAACAACCAGTTCTATTTAGATTAATGGTGTTGTACAAGTATTTATAGTTTTTAAAGTTTTGTATACTGACATAACCGTGACTGACTATTCAAATCGCTTTGCTGAGTTGGTGCAATTTGCACCTAAGATTGATTCTAATTAGTAGACGAAGGATCTATGGTTTGAGTTAGTAATTCAATAATATATTTTTTCTCTAGTTTTCCTATTGTTTTTTCCCACTTATTATGATATACTAGAGAGGTTGACAATGGTAGAGATAAACCTAGATAAGAAGTCAGGGTTGACGGGTTCCCTTTTTTTCTTTCCATGGTAGAACCAGTTCCTTCAAGGGAAAACATTAGCGTGTTGATTCTCATGGTAGTTAATGATGATAGAGTCACTCTATACCTCCTAAAACATTATTAGTAATTCCATTTATTTTCTATCAGTGTGTCAAGACATGATATTCCAAAAGGGTTTTCACTAGAGCACCCAAGAACTATAGATCATGCGGATGATCATGGCACTTACAAAGATTCATCCATAACTTTTCGATTCCACATAGTGGAATAGGATCATCATCTCCCCCTAAAACTATTAAGAAATTAGATAATTCACTTATAAAAGGGTTCCATCCACAAGAATACGGAGTGAATATAATTCACGTAGTGTATGAGTCTCTAGAGGAAGTAGACATGGGTCCAACAACTGTGAGAGGTAACATTACTATAACATCATCACTCATGACTACTCTATTTGATACTAGTGATTCCCATTCATTTATTTCCACCTGTATTATGTATTTGATAAATCTTCATATAGAGATTTTAAAATTTTCAATTGATTTTACTAAACCCCTTGGAACAAAGAGAGAGTAGGGTTTCCATAGTCCTGCTTGTGTATTTCTTTATCAAATGTTATGATTTCTTGGAGTTTTCTAGTTATCAAAATGAAACATACTGATGTAACACCCCAGGTAAATAAAGAATATGACATTTTTATATTTATCACTATTTGTTAATAAAATGTTAATATTAATTTAAAGGGAATGCTATGCTCGATGGATTACCCAATACGCAAAAACGAGTTCCTTTGAAATCTAACATTGTACTCTAATAATAAAATAATTTTATTTTAAATGGTAGTTAACACCTAGCCATTGTAATGAAAAGAATGAACAGAACTAACTAAAAAATGACTATATATTTTTTTCAAATTGTTTTACTTTTTACAATAAATGTTAGATGATTAAAAATGCGAATGAATTCAATTTTAAGAGTAAACATTATAATATTCTTTAAAAGGTCGATTAACCGCCTTTTGATGGAGAACCTCTTTGAAATCCACTTTTTGACAATATTATGTGTTATATTTGACAAAATAAAATTCTTCTTTAGAATTGGGACATCAAAATTTACTTTGTGTAATTTTTTGGTATTTTTCCGATAAAGTTCATTTTTAATGAATAGTGAAAAATGTTGTATTTTAATTCAAAACCTCTTTTTAATATAATTTATTTATATGATTAGATTATCTTTTGAATTGATTTTAATGTGAAATTAGAATATATTTTTACCATTTAATCAAATAGTGGTCATTGTAATTAATTTCACTATGAAATTGGACTTAAACTAGTGTCAATCTTTTGATATATATTGTTTCATAAAAACACGCTATTTGTTTTGACAACGAGAATTACTTTTTAAATTAATTAATGTAACATATATTTTTTTAATTTTGTAAAATAGACATCATTTTTGAATTCGGAATATCAAATATAGCTTAGGGTGAAATTTTGGTATTTTTCTAAAAAACATCAATTTTTGATGAATAGTGAAACCACTAAGTGGTACTTAAAAAAACTGATTTTTCATTTAAATGAAATTTTACCACCTCTGTGTTTTGAATTTAAAAAATCTGGCATACATGGTTTTCATTAGGAAGTAAAATGTGGTTCAATGTGATTAAAATAAATTTTTGGTGAATAGTAACTTTTAAGTTTTTAATCGCGATTAGAGGTAATTAGTGTAATTTAAGGTAAAAACAATGTTTTAATAATATGAAATGACCTTGAAACATGTCCTACCCTTATTGGATGTGTCATTTCCGACCAAGAAAATCCATGGGTAAACTTGGGGACCCCATGGAGCCAATTTGGTAAGAGAATTACATTAAAAACTTTTTATTTAATGTTAAAATAAAAATGTCACAAACATGTGTTGTTTTACTAAAACAATTTTTAAATGGGGTTATAAAAGTCATATGTTTGAAAAAAAATAATAATTAGAAATTTAATAAGCTTTACTACATCATGATATTTTTTTTATAATTTTTAGACATTGAATAAATTAAATTATTTATGACACCATGATGATGCAGTGATTACCTCATTATTTAACGATTTAAATAAAATGAAAAGATAATGTAAAATCTAATACATAAACTTGTCAAAAACCTATTTGATGTGTTTATTTAGAACTATTATCACCTTATACTAGAAATATATAATTGTGGGCCTTTTAAAATCCGAAAATCATTTTATAATATTGTTACTTTTCTAGACATTCCAAGAGTGCCCCTCCTCTCCTCTTATAAAAGGCCCCCACCTCTACCACTTTACAGACACCTCTCAAGACTTTGGCTCGGCCAACCCCTGACCATTTTTTATCTCCACATACCTCTCTTATTCCTAGAATCCTCACTTTGGGAATAAGTCTTTCCAAGGATTCCATTGATCTCAAATCAGAAAGAGTTACCCGATTTAAAGGTAGTGTCTTCTCTTATGTTCTTATGTTTTATTTTGCTTCTCCAACCCCCTAAAATATTTTTATTCATTTATTTTGTAACAACACCATTATCTTCAATATAATAGGATGTTTTTAGGAGAATTATTAGAGCTACACCAACACACACCTTCGTCTAATGGTTAAAGAACATACTATTTCTGTGGTTGGTGATTTTCTGCCTCATGAAATGATGATTGTTCAATATTCTTTTAACACCTTTAAAGGGGGCCATTATGATGTCACTGTATTTTATATATGATATATATGGTATTTATGTTTACTATATTCTTCTTTATTTTATATTTAAATCATACCTTTATTCTTTGCATGTTGTGCAAATGCGATAATTTCATATGAGGAAGTGTGGACTACCGCCCCCTCAAGTGATGTGACTCATTTATTCAATACATGGAATGTATAAAGAATGGAATTAATGAACATATGTGACCTATATAACATATATATTATACTGGAATTATAATATATATATATCATTTATTTTTAATTCCATTAATATGAAAAAAATGAAAGTAGTGTTCATGCGTATGTACGACCTACCGTCTCCATGAACGATGCTTTTAATTTTTTATCTCCAAATGTTATGAAATAGTATAAAATGAATATGTACTGGATATATATGATATTTTAATAATTAATACTATTCTGGAAATAATTTAATTTTGACTACATGGGCAATCATTTTCAAACAAGTTCATTTTTTACTCATGTACCAAACATCAACAAAAATGTCTGATATGAACTAACATTATTAAACAATTATTATAACATTATAATATGTGATATGAACTGAATAATAATCATTAAAACATGTCCTTAATCAATTATAAATTGTCCAAAGTTTATTATTCAGGAATATAAAGAAACGAACAAGTCAAGTCGGACTTGAGGTAAGGGATCCTACCCCTCTCTTTCTTTTTAAGTACACTATTTTATGTCATTACTTTTAAGCTCATATTTATTATTATTGGGATGTTATTTTATATTAATCTTACTTTATTTCTTATTTTCATATGATGAGAGACCCTATTTTCTCTCATCAATCCATTTTGGAAGTTTTGATTGGTGCTGTTAGGCTACCAAATTTTCTTAAGAGATCCAACCTCTCTCTTTCTTTTGAAGTACTCTCCTTTATGTCACTTATTTTATTATCCTATTTGTTATGTTGGGGGATGTTCTTTTATATTCCTCTTTCTGTAAATTTTATCTTAATATGACGAGATACCCTATTTGATCTCATCAATCCATTTTTGGAAGTTTTACGTGGCACTGTTAGGCTGCTGAGTTTTCGTAAGGGATTTTTCATCTCACTTTTATTCCCGTGAGATTCATGCTACATTGGCCACTATTTCCTTTTGTTTGGTGTATGTATTTCCCATTATTTTACTATTTTTATAATATAATCTCATTTATGGGTAGTTACATCTTCATTGTATGACCCTTCTTTCATGGGGTGTACGTTTCGAAAGTTTCCCAAATCGGTAAGGGAACCTTTCACACTCCTCTTTTAAAAAGACTTATTTTGTTATGTCTTTTAATTTACATATTTTTATGTTGGGATATGTTCTTATATATCCTTATTGATGTAAATTTTATGTCCACGTGATGAGATACCATTTTCCATCTCATCAACTAATGTTATTAATTTTAAAGTGACGCCGTTAGGCTGTTGAATTTTACCAAGGGAACTTCTTAACCCAATTTCGATTTCTTTGGGTTCAACATGTAGATATTGAATATGTCATACTTTTAATATGTGTGAATGAAATTTGATTGTTTTACACTTAATATCCATTTATATTGGGTGTATTTATATTTTTCACACATAATTATGAGATTGATTTATCCTTAATTTAAGGATACCTTCTTTATAATGGATTTCATCTCATTTTACATTTCTATTGAGACTTCATTGTTGTTATGCACCAGTTCACTCTTATATGGTGTATATACTATCATTTGGAATATTATATCATGTATCCCTTTATTCTCATGATATTATAATGTTCTGATTAAATCTTATTCCTCAATTATTGTATTCAAGTGTCTCTCATTTAGTTAAAAACCCTTTAACTAAAATATCGTTTTAAATGTTTTATTGATTTATTATTATAAATATTTCTCATTAATATCCATTTTTTCAAAATGGTTTTAAGGATTTATTTATATGGATGTTAATGGTTTAAAATGTTAAAAACGTCAAAGTGGTATGGGAACTTTGATTAAAAAATCACTTTATTAAATGGTTTTAAATGGTTTTGAAAATGGTTTTTTAGAATGGATTCATTATTTCAATATCTTAAAAGGTTATATTGTTATTGCAATGTGGGAATTCTATCTTTCCTTTATGCTTAAGTTATGTGATGTGATTATGATATGGTTCTTGGGCATTGTTTATGAAGGCGGGTGGTTCCATGAAAAACATAGGGCGGGTGAGCTCGATATAGCTCTCCAATTCATTGGGTAACGCGAAGGAGTTAAACGTTAAGGTTTCTCTGAATAGATTTAGGGAATATACTATGATGGGTATTCCAAATGTAACCAAGACGGTTACTCCCTAAGTAAGAATGTTATGAATGCCTCAAGTTACCCTTATGTCTTATGATTTCTATGATTTATTCATGATTTGATGAGGTATGTTAAAGTGATTATGTTTTATGAGTAAAGTATGATTTCATACATGGACTAATGATTTCATTTTGTACTTTTATATCTCTTACGAAGCATTTTATGCTCATCCCATGTTTTTGAAATGTTTTTCACAGGTTAATGGAAAGGTACATGATGTGATGATAGGGTCAAGGAAGTTTCATGAAAGAATCCATGTTTTGTTTTAAATATGCTTCCGTAGATGGGAAAAAATGAATATTATCTTTTATGTAACAACTTTGTTTAAATATTGAATGTAATGCAAGATTTATGATCTAATTCTCTAAAACTCTAAACCTGAAAAGATCCTCTATGTGAATTATTCATTTAATTCAATAATAAGTAATGTTTAAGGTCGATTCCTTATAATTGATGTCATTATTGGAATAGATTGGATATTTTCCAATAAATCCAATATTGATTTTTATATTTAGATGGTCTATTTAACTACACCCGTTTGTGCGTCTCTTGTCTTTCAAGGAGAATGTGACCCAAGGTTGTACAAAGCGAAACATTCTTCTCTAGAGTTGGGTAAATTAATATCAGTGTTTTATTTTGATCTGGAGTGGGAATATTTTAGTGATAATCTCCCTCCTATTATCGTGAAGTTTCCCAACATGTTTTCTTATTACTTCTCTGGTTTTCCATTAGTATGGGAGCTCAAGTTTTCTATTAGCTTGATTCATGGTACTCAAACAGTTTCTATTCCCTCTTAGAAAATGAATCCAGTTGAAATAAAAGAGATTAAGTCCCAATTGGATGATCATATTGAGAAAGGATTTATATTCCCGAGTGTTTCACCTTGGGTGGTGCTAGTACTCTTTGATATGAAAGATAATGGTTCCCTTCTCTTATGTATTGACTACTAAAATCTAAATCGAGTTACATTAAAGAAAAATATCCATTTACATGGATTCATGGTCTATTTTATTAGTTTTAAGGGGGTAAGTAGTTTTCAAATATTTACCTTTTATCTGGTTACCATCATTTGAAGATAAAATAATCTGATATTTAGAAAACTACCTTTTGAAGTAGGTACGACCATTATGAGTACCTTGTTATTCTCTTTAGTGTGAAAAATGATCCCGTAGTTTTCATGGATTTAATGAACAATATTTTCCATGAGTATTTGCATACCTTTTTTTAGTCTTTGTGGATAAAATAATCATTAACTCAAAGAAAGAGGAGGATCATTTAAATCATCTGAGGGTAGTTCTAAATCTGCTATGAAATCACCAGCGTTACACCAAGATTTCAATGTGTGATTTCTAGATTTGAGAAGTGAAATTATTGGGACATGTTGTGTTTGGATAGGGTAAATCAGTTTTTCTTGGGAAGGTAAAGGATATTATGACTTGATAGAAACCACACAATATCTTTTATTTTTAAAGATTATTGGGATTAGCCAGATATTTTCTATGGTTTGTGAAGGAATTCTCAAAGTTGTCTTCTCTGATGGTTACTTTGACTCATAATGGGGTGTAGTTTTCTTGGAATGATAAATGTTAGAGTTATTTTTTTGAACTAAAACATCTTTTGACAACTATATTAGTTTTGAATCTTCTAGAGGCCGAGCGAGGGTATTTGGTCTTTTGTGACGCATCAAGTTCAGTATTAGGCTGCATTATTATGTAGTATGATCATGTAGTTACTAATGGATCTAATCAGATTAGCCCACATGAGAAGAATTATCCTACCTAGGACCTTGAACTTGTAGTTTTGATGCACATGCTTTAGATTTTTTGGCATTACCTTCAGGTTGAAAGTTTTACAATGTATTCAGACCATAAAATCTTGAGCTATATCTTCTCTCAAACATATTTGAATCTCTACAAGAGGTGTTGGTTGGAGTAACAAAAATCTTTCGACTTTAACATAGTCTATAACCAAGGGAAAGGTAATTTCATTTTAGATGCATTGAGCAGGAAACTTCCAAACCAGGAAATGAAATAATCTTTAAAAGAGTAGAATTTGATGGCTCTCTTTTCATAGTTTCATAATGGAGTTCAAGAGAAAGGGTCTGCAGTTTCTTTATCCAGAATTTAATTTATATCCTCTATTCTTTTGATGATTCTTTAGGATCAATAGAATGATGATAAATTACATATAATTAGATACTCTCATTATGGTGGGAAGAAAATTTTCTTATGGTCGTTCTCTTGGTAGGGTATTTTATACTATCAAAATCGCTTCGTTGTGCCATTAGTAGCAAGAGAGGTTGTGATGGGGGATTTTTATATTTCCTAGTGGGATGTGCACCTAGGAACCAGTAAGATGATCTATGATATGTGGTGGTAGTTATAGTGGCCAGTTATGATATGGGGAATTTCTGAGTTTGTCTCGCATTTCTATACATGTCAGCAGGTGAAAGATGAGCATCATAAACGTTCAGGTTTACTTCGGCAACTTCTTGTCCCTACATAGAAGTGGTAGGGAATATCTATGGACTTTTGGTTGGGTCACCTCATAACCAGAGAAGGAATAATGAGATACGAGTTGTTATTGAAATTCTAAACAAATCATATCAATTCATAACCATTCATGATACAACCAAAGCTTTTGAGTGGATAAATATCTATAGAGAAGATATTATTTGTTTTCATAGATTTCTATATGTAATAGTACCTGATAGGGATCCTTGGTTCACTTATCTCTTTTGGAGAGCACTTTAGGAGGCACTGAGATCATAGGTACTTTTGAAGATGGATTACCATCCACAATCAAATATCTAGATAGGGAGATCTATATAAATTGTTGACTATATGCTTCACACTTTTGGTCTTGACTTCAGTGAGGATTGGGATGGTTACTTTGGGATAATTTATTTTTTCTATATAAATAGTTACCAGTCTACAATTATAATGGATCCTTTTGAGGCCTTGTATGGTCATCCTGGTAAATCTACGTTGCGGTGGTCATATATTGGTGAAAGTTCCTTGGTTGGACCAAGCTTGGTGCAAGAGATGACAGTGAAGATTCAATTAATTCATCAGATAATGTTGAAAGTAAAAAAGTTGATATAAGTATTATAATGATCGTTGTCATAGAACTTTGGAGTTATTAATTGGTGAGTGGGTTTTGTTTAAAGTTTCACCTCAATTTGGTCATCGATAGCTTGGGAGGCATGGGATTATTTCCTATCATTTTGTTGTACCTTTTGAGGTTGTTGAATATATGGGGAAATTTTCATACTGTTTAGCACTTACACTATAGATGATGTTGATAAATAATCAATACCATGTATCATAGTTGATAATGTGTACATTTGATCCATCTCATGTTCTGAGATTGAGTGATGATTTAGGATGGCTCCCTTCTCTCCTAGAATTTCTCTCTTGAGAGTGCCGCTCGTCTCCTCCATCTAGGGTTTCTCCCCGTGGCGATGGCTCGTCCTCTTCCGCCATCCTTTTCTCCCCTCTCGACTCCATTGAAGCTAATTTTGCTGGTCTCTTTTTCTTTTGTTTGTAGGTTTTTCCTTCTCCTTATGGGATGAGTTTTGCTTCTCTGGTGACCTGGTTATTCTCCAAGGCTGCTCTCTTCATGCGTTCCTTCGATCCTCTCTCCACCGTCTTTCAGCTCGTCCCGATCGAGTGTCTCTCCATGACCATGGCTCACTGCTGAGGCCTCTAGTCATAGTTTGTGTTGTTTTTCTCCTGCCTTAGGGTTTTAGTTCCCTTCTTTTGGTTGCGTTTTGGTCATTTTTGTTCTATGGAGGTCTTTCGATATTGGTTGTTTTTTTCGGTCGTGATTGATGTTTGGCCTTTTACTATTTCAGTTTTGTTCCCTGTTATCATCCAAGGTGACAACATATGTTCTCAGTTTTGGGGTTTCTTCTTACCGGCATCCGTTCCTACTATGCTCTTTCTCCAAGATTCCACCACTCAACTCCAAGTTGGATCTACGTGGTGGCTCTAAAGGTGTTTTGGGAGGTGAGATCGTGTGGTCATCACTGTTCCTGGATCTCTTAGTGTTCGGTGATTTTGATGTTATATGGTGTTGGTCTTTAGATTTTCTGTTTGGTGGTTCGTGGATATAGTTTCATTCATTTTTTCAAGAATGTTGATCTCTGGTTGCCCTATTTTTGTTTATTGTGGTGTATGACGACCCTTCTATTGATCTTGTGATGGTTTGTGGCTTTGTTGACGATGGTGTGGTGCTGCGTCAATGGAGAGTCCAATGACGATTGTGTGAACGCTGACATGAAGAGGTGATGATGATGTCTCAGGCGTTGTGTAGCATTATTTTTTGTAAGGCATAGGGGTTGATGAGTTTCTTGTATGTTTCTTGAAATTTGAATTTTTCTTGTGGATTTTAGTTTCTTTTGTCTGGTTCTGTGATCTTCATGACTCGATGATGGTGATGGATAGTGACGATGACAATGGCGATGACACTAATGGTGACCTGTGGGTGTTTTTTGAATTTTGAACTTTGAATTTTTTATATGGGTTATGTGGTTACCGCTTGTTGTGTAGGTTACCTCTCAACCAAAAAGCAGAATTTGAAAATCAAATAAAAAATCACTTTTCAGTCAGATTGAGTGATCTTGAGATTTAATCTAACTTATCGTGGATTGAGCGGCCAATTAGGGTAGTTAATACCGCAACCAAGGTACTTTATGGGAGGAAAATACCTTTGGTTCATATATTATGGAATAATGGTTATAATAATCATGAGATGTGGGAATGAGATACACCGATGAGAGAGGAGTGGCGTCATCTTTTTGTCATAAAAGCTACTTTTTAGGCTTTTTGGGGTGCCTAATGTTTTTATGGTGGGGAGGTTTTAAAATCCCATTACCAATATGATGGGAACATATTTAACCTTTTCATGGTTTCTCATTTTTATCGATTGGTTAGGGTTGATAATGAATAGGTAGATACCTTTAATGAAGACATTATAGTTTTTTTGGTTTCTCAGAAATAACCTAGTTTTTCTACTAGTTGTAGGAGGGTTACATTCCCTGTAAGTAGGTTACACAACCTGTAAAGATTTATGAAGGTAAGTCATGAAAACCTTCATGATTTGAAGTTTACACATCGTGAATATTCTTTACATGTTGTGATTTTTCTAATTGATTTTTTTTAATTCTAGTTGACACATTTTTGGAGGTTTTGAATATTAACTATTTCACGATGTGAAATTGTATTACACATCATGAAATATATCGAATTCATTTTTTTAAACAAACAACACATCTATGATATTTTATTTTATCCACTACAGTTTCAACTCCCTTAAACCAAAAAATTCCCTAGGGGATTATGAATCTCTCTAACCCTTCCATATCATTCATTATGAATTCGATCATCATTGTGATTATCGTGTTGTTAATGGGTAATCCCTCTCTTATGTTCTTCACTATTCTGTTTTTATCCTCCATTGATATTTCAATATATCCTCCTGAAATTGATGGATCTTTGATCGATGATGTTGGATTTAATTTCTATGTTGAGTTTTGAGGTCTTTTACAGCTTCGTTTTCATCGACGGGTGACGTTGCGAGTGTTGCGTTTGAAAAAAAGGTTGGTGGTTCCATCATGATTAGCCAAATTTTTTATCCTTGAATTTCTTTATTTTTTTCAATTGTTGAATGAAATTTATTTTCTCAAACTTTATTTCAATTGATTAAATAAAAACCCAATTCTATTAAATTGAGAAATTTGAAGTGGTTTTGTCATGGATCTTGGGGAAACCCCCAAATTCTAATGGATTGGGGTTTGTTTATGGAAATTGGTTGATTTAAATTTATGGAAAATATTTCAATTAATTTTTTGAATTTAGTTTTGGATATAAATTTTAAAAATTGATGGAATTGGTTTTTAATGGATTTAAAACTTATGAAAATGGATTTAAAATGTTTTGATATAAACCTAGTGGTTTTATCTTGTTAAAGAGGCATGCTGTTGAATTAAACCCATTTTGGTTTTAAATAGAAAATTGGAATTGAAATGGAAGGATGGGATCTAATTCTATTTTAAGAAATCTTAAAATAAATTTCCCTCTATTGATTGGGTAAGAGAACATGCATGTCATAGGTAGTTTGTAGGTTATTTGGACATACTCTACACTATTACAACGTTTTAAAAATACATACAACATGTTAAATCCTCAATGGGACGGTGACGAGTTTCTTTTAGATAGTGGAAAGGGGACACGTGTATACACATTTTGCAGAGATCAATTAGAGATTGGGGAGTCCTATAGCTAGAAATACTATCATACCCATTTGGTAGATGAACATGTTGCTCACTTGTTTTATATTTTAGATATGAATGTATTCTAATATTGATTCAACTTTGTTCCATGACTTTTTAATTTCTATAAACTATTTTATATAAATGTTTTACTTAAGAAATTGTTTTATAAATAGTCCATAACTTGCAATTCCTTTTATTAAGGTATTTTTCAATAATTTGATTTGTATGACATGATTTTATTAAATATGATTTGAAATTCCAAACCAGTTCATTTAAAAATAGAAAGCTTTCCATTGGTTAATAATTTGTTGGAATCTATTATAGAAACCTTGGTGATACCCTACTAGGGTTTTTACCTCACACCCTACATTTTTCCTTCAAGTTTTTGTAGACATTCTACTTATAGGTTTGTGTAAGGGAAAAAGATCTCTTAGAGGTGGATCCAATTGTTGAACTTTGGACTTGCTGAGTTATGTCTTTAGGGACTTGGGTTATTTTCCTATTTTTTTATTTGGGCTGTAGAAATTTGGGCTTTTATTCCTTGTTTTATTCTGGTACATTACTCACAGTGCATGCTTCTTTGTTATGAATAATGTCTTGTTTCATTTTTTCCGTTATATTTTGTGTAAAATCCATTCCCACTGCATGTTTTATGATGCGAGGTGCAATTCGTAGACCTGTGTGGATTGGGAATTACCTTAGGTCTATGATAGGGACGGATCAGTTACAGGGTTACCTGGGTACCCAGGTTGGTTTTTGACAATAAATCATAAAAAATGGATATATATTGAAATAAATATGAATACATATTGAAAATATTAAAACATTGTATATATATATATATAAAATAATATAAATTGGTTAAATTCACAAAAGTGTGTGTGCGTGTGAATGTATATAAAAAATCCATTAATTTCGTATATGTGAAATCAATATAATACATTTAATCTATGTTATAAATTTAAAAATCAAACGACATTCAATTATATCCATTACACTATGCAATTAGTTCGTATTTTTAATTCATATTAATTTTTAATTAAAAACCATTAATCAATAAATATATTACAATTTAATGTAAAGAATAAATAATATTTTGTTTTATATAAATAATATTTATATACATTAATATATATCTATATATTTAATATATACTATTTATTAATATTATTAATAATCATCTAACTAATAAAATGTTTTATTTTTTTTCTTAATTTACTTAATTTTAATTTTAATTTGTTTAAATTTAATTTTTCATTTCTATATATATTTAATTCATTCTATTTATTAGTATATATAATTTATATATATTGTAATCAATTTATTAATTTTTATCAATAATTTTTTAATTAATAGATTTTGTAATATTTTTTTAATAAATTCATTTTTATTATTTATTTATTTATTTATTTCATTTTATTTATACGGACCTTTATTAGTGCTAAAAAGTGCTGATAAAGGATTCATTTATGGGTGATAAAAAATCGATGACAAAGGATTCCTTTATTAGCGCTAAACCCATATCGCTGATAAAGGGTTTCCTTTATCATTACTAAAAATAAAGCACTGATAAAGGGTTTTATTTATTAGTGCTTTTTTTGCTAGCACTGATAAATACTAGTGCTGTGAAGCACATGTTTTGTAGTAGTTTATAATATGACACCACCGAAACTTCTATTCAAGATCTAATATAAAGAATATAATAGTTCTATTTTTAAAGTAAAATAGTTTTGCAAATCATTTTCAAAAATCCTTATATATTTATAAATCATTTTACCTTTGGTTTTCATAAATCCATTAATATTATCAAACCAAAAACAAGATATGTACCAGTGATAAAATAGTAATTCCAATCTATAAATAATTACATAAGAAGGAAAACACTTATCTATAAAATAACATCATGTGATGCCATGTGATACAACCATATATAAAATAAAAACCTTCTAGCAATAATCCAGGATAAAAAAGTATCATATGATAACTAATCATAAATGAAGAAACACGTCACATGATGCCCTAGGGTATGGTAATATGTGTTAAACACTAAATATCATAAAAAATAATAATTTTGGATAAACCAATATCGATTCCTCCTACATTCCATCGATATCCCAATGGTTACTTCCTAGGGGTTCCACACACACTTAGGCCACCCATGACCATTTTTCGATGCTCCCAAGGTTCCCAATACACCATGTTTTTCAAAATTCACTTCAAAACCATGATGAACATTTTATAAAACATTTTAAAAGATAATACAATACTATTTGGTATTAGAAAATCCATTTCCAATTTAATAAAATTTGTTTTCAAATAAAAAACACATAAACGGTATAAACCTAGACCCCTTCAACAATGGCGATTGGAAACCAAGAGATCAACCTTTGAAAGATAAGGAATGAAAATAAACTCTAAAGGATCAATAGAAAACACTATACAATATTGAATATGAACCATAGATGTTGCTAACATATTGGACTCGACCAAAAGAATGCTGAACCAGAAGGAGTGCTTACCCAAAGAGGCATACTGCAACAACCCTGATGACTGATCACTAAATGAATGATAAAAAAGGGAATATATCTCAAAAATCACCTAGGGTGAGATCTGAGATAGGAGAGGGAGGATATAAATGTAATGAAAAATAAATCAACCAAATAGTGATTGAAACCTATATTACATTGTATTTACATGACATGTAATCCCATTACACATCATGTATTCCTTGAAGGCTGAAAACACAAAAAAAAAACATGTTATATTTTTATAAGAACAAATTTTTGTCAATAAAAAATGTTAACCAAATACATGATCTGTAAATTCCCAAAAGATAGAAAAAACCTAGTTTCTAGATGAAAACCACCTAAACACCCAAGAAGTTCTTTGAACTTAAGTATAACCCCTAAAATACATTAAAACATTTATACCAACACTTTGTTAATTCTAAAAAACATACATCACAAAAAACTAGGTCATTTTCCCTTGCAAAGTCTCTCCATCCTTGAAAATCCCACAAACACACCCAAATAGGGATGATAAGTGAAGCATAAACAAATGTGTACCTATAAAGGAAAATGTGGTGTTACACTAAAAATATCTCTAAAACTCATATTTATTTTATGGGATTTATTTTTTTGAGGATGAAAATAAAAGGTTTTAAATTGTGTTAATTATATTTCCACTTCCCTTTGATACAAAATTTAATATAATTTTAAATAAATAATAAAAACAAAATGTCACTCTAATTGTTTTGAAATATTTAATATATTTTAATAGGGATTGAAGTGGTAATGTTTATCTTAAAATGTTTATTTTAAATATGAATGTTTTTTTATAATGGTAATTTATTTTTAAATCTTTTTAATTAAATAATTACATTAAATGCTTACACAACTCCATCAGAATGCTTCCACAAGCTATATAAAAATCAAGTAAATGGCTTTAGAAACACTAAAGGAATATTATTTTGGTTAAGTTATATTTTCCATGATTTTTTGATATATATAACATATTAAAGATATATACATGTTTATATTTTAATTACATTAGTATCTTGATGTTATTAAATCCAAACTATATGTAATTTTTTGAAAATGACTATAAGGGTATTTTATGTTAATTGAAATTTTATTTAAAGATTTAAAATTCATGAAAAAACTTATCTTAATTTTATTTAATTGGATATGTTCTCTAATAACAACAATTTTGTACTTATGGTTCAATTTTTCTTTTATTATAACTATCTTGGCCCCTATATATTAATATCACGGTAATTACCAAAAGGGTTAATGAGGGGTTGAAACTAAGTGATTAGGGTGAAAACATAAACTAAAATTTTCCAAATTTTATTGAATGAGATTATTTAGACTGATAATCATCATATATTATAAATATATCAATTTGGTTCCACATTTTTCTTTAAATCAATTTATATTAATTTAAAACATTATGTAATTCCAAGAGTGCCCCTCCCACCACTTACAAAAAGTAACCACATATACTCTATTCCTGACAAATTTTGAGAACTATAGATTATAAAATTCATAAAAAAGTATATACCAAGAGATCTTACCACATAATAGAGGCCATGGTCTCACCAAAATTCCAACCCTAGAAGTATTAAGGTGTAATCCAAAGAGGTTACGCAAGGAAAAGGTTTTAGTCCTAATCGGCCAATTTCAAGTTTATTTATTCTTTTATCTCCTTTATACCATCTACAAACATGAAGAAATAAAAACACCAGTATCTTAAATATACTGAAATTTTATTATTGTTGTGGTATAACCCATTTTCATCTTCCTTTCCATCCTATGGGAAATAAAAACATCGATCATGCGTACGTGTGAGTTACCACCTTCACGAAGCGATGTGTTTCATTTTCTATCACTGCCTATCAAGTTTTTTTTCTAATGATGGATTTAATTTACATATATGATATTAATTATATTATTATAATTATTTAAAGATAATATATTATATATTTTATTACCCTTCCATCCATTTGAACATGATAACATCGTTCGTGTGTAAGTGTGAATTACCATATCCATGAAGAAATGTGATTCGTTTCTCATGTAAAACATTCATGGTTGGTTCTAAAGTTTTTTAATGTATAAAAATAAGAATTATTTTATTATTTTAATCTTTAATAGGTTGGAATAATGAACCCTTTTACCAATGTCATCCTAATAAATTTGTTTTAGAATTTTAAACTAAATATCCCCAAAACGCCCGATGTAAACTTAACTAATTAAGTAAATAAATAAAACATGGTAGTAATTGAAATAAATTGGATAATGATAATGGTATTAATATAATTTTTTTATTAATTAATTAAATTAATAACATAATTTAATTATTTATGAGTTAAATAATATATGACTCGAGATGATATTTAAGGCTAGGTAATTTCTTCTAAAAATACCCTTTTAAAGTTTCCCTTCCAAATTTTTTATTCCTTATATATTTTCTTTTAAAAGTTAAAAAAAGTTTTATTTATGGATTATTGGTTGATAAAGGTCATTCTTTACCATATTTTTCTTTCTTTATAATGTTTTTAAATGTATACTTTTTGAACATTTTCTTATGATTCACTTTTGACACTTCTTTCCAAAGTGTAAAAGAATGTTTTTCTATAACATATACAACATGAAAGAAATTTCCCACCACCATGAATTATAATTTATTTAAATATTCCTATGAAACTTTCCATGGTTATTATCAAATGAAATTATTTCCATAAAAGTTTGGAAATTTTTCACTTTTAGTATTTTTCAAAAGGAAAGGGAATTTATCTTTATTAATATAAGAAAATGGAATGTTATTTTATTATGGGTTAAAAATAGTTTTTTAACTGGTTTTATGGTGAAAACATAAAATCATAAAAAAATTTATTCATGATATGGTAGTTGATAATTATAGATGATGATTGGTGAGCTTAATAAAACTTATTCAATGAATGATCCCAATACAAACTATATGACAGGTGAGCCTCATATGGCTCTCCAATGTATTAGTTCATATTGCTTATCTTTAAATGAAAGAAGTAGAGAGTTAACCAGTGTGGTTTATACAATTTATTTAATTAGGTTTGAGTTGTTTTTGAGATGAGTTAACATAGGTTGTGAATATGATGATGTTGATATGATTTATTCTATTAAATCAAAGAATAATGTCAAAAAGGTTGAAAATTTATTAGTTTTATTTTTTTTAATAGGCCCATTTATATTCTACATGATAATGATAATTTCTTTTATAAGAAATAGGACTTGTATCTTTTGAGGTCCCAACAAGGGTGTTCGACTATGTTGTTTATATTCCACTTCTGGGTGCTGATATTTCCATTGGTGATTCTCTTGGCCTTCATTTTTATAGAACCTATAATTCTTGTGTAATTATCTACTTTTAGATAATAAAAATATTCATTTCTGGTTAAAAAAAGTGGACTTTATTTCCATGTTGTATCTTACTACATGAAGCTCTTTAATGCTACCAATTCACACACTGATAAAATAAAATACAGTATTCCCTAGATTTTTAATCATTACGTTAACTAAAATTTCACTACTGTTTCACTAGAATTTGATATCAAAGATACAATTCTTGGCTTAAACATTGGGATTTCTCCTAGAACAAATGGCTTTACAAACTCTTTCATCAAAACCTTTTTGGATATAATTCACATGGATGTCAATAGAATTGTTAATAAATTAATAAAGGTGGTTAGAATACACAAAGTATTAATTCTCAATTTATTTCCCTCATTACTAAAGTATATAATTCAAACAAGATTCATCTTCTTAGGCCAGTGACCTTAGTAAAAACTATTTCTATTTTTTTTGGAATATTCTCGAAAATAGGATTTCCACCATTTCAAACAGAATTGCCTCCTCAAATCAGATTGGATTTATTAAAGGAATAAAAATTCAAGACTATCTTATCACTTCCTCTAAATATTTTATCCTTTTAAGGAAATCGCTAAGAAGATTTAATATTTCCATCAAGTATGAAGTTAAAAAATATTTTGATACTCTTGATTGGTTCTTCATCTGTAATGTTTTAAGAAAATTTTGATGTGTTGAGGTTTTCATAAATTGGTTTAAAATAATTCTGATCTCTCCACAGATGTGAGTTCTTATCAATGGATATATAGAGGGATATTTCACCTTTTCAATAAGTTTTAGTCAAGGTGATCATATTTTATCATTCTTATTCTCTATTGATGAAGAATAATTAAGTTAAATTATTCTAGAAATGGTGAGTATCAAATAATTGAAATATATTAGGGATTTAATAGTCCTTTTTTTCTCCAAATAATTTTTAATACACCAACGAAATTATCTTCTTCACTCATGGTTATAAAAGAAACACCATGAAAATCAATAATGCACTTCTTTATTATAAAAATAATTCTTATTAGGTCATAAATTGGAAAAAATCATACTTTTACTTTGGAAAAAATTAATGCTACTATAAAAGTGAATATCATCATTGAGTTGGGTATCAGAGAAGGAGTGTTCCCATTTACATAACATTGTGTCCTTGGGTTTTTTTCAAAAACCTCATATTGGCCATATATTACACATTGTGAACCATATTAAAAATCATCTTTGTTCGTGGGATGGAAAAGATATCTAGATGTTATGTAGGATTCAACTTGTGAATTATATTATTGTCTCAAAATTTATTCATTCTTTTATGGTTTATAACTGGCCATATACCCTTATAAAAATTATGAGTTCCTCCATAACTGATTTTATGTGGATTGGTATCAATCAACATATAAATATTTCCACTATTCCATGGAAAAAAATTTGGTCTAACTATTGACTATGGTGGGATTGCTATCAAGAATATCAGAAAGTTTAATCAATATTTACTTGCTAATTTTATGGAGATACTCATTATTTAGAAATATGAATCAATTTTTTAAAGGCTATATTAATGGGAAACTAAAAGTAAGAATTAAAAATTACTTGGAATGTTATATATAGACTACTCTTAAAAACCTATTTTCTAGTTTTATGATTAATTATCATTGGTTGTGAAACAACAAGTATTCTCTTAGTTTTTGGTCTGACAAATGGATAGGTGCTTCTCTTCTAAACAACTTTATCTCTAATGATATATATTTTGATACAAATGTATCGATTAAGGACCAGATAAATAATTCTTTGGATTTTATTCATATTGATATCAAGGATATTGTCCTGAAATATAATTTCAATTATGGTGATGATAATATTTTTTGGGAACCTTCTATAAATTGGAATTTATCTTCAATGTACTTTTATTGGGAGATAGTTTAAGGGAATAAATGCACATGGTTGAAATAATTAAATAGGTCTTGGATTTTTCCATATAGAATGAATCTTTCTTAGATATTTAGGCACTAAAAATTTATTATTGATGATTTTATATAGATTGGGTTATTTATATGTGCTTGGGATATTCCCTATAAAATCATCATAACTTATTTATCATTTTTGTTACGACATTAACTCTATGGAAAATAGTGTTATCCTTGTTTGGGGTCACTTTTCCCTTCAATGATAATATTAGAGAACATTTTACAACTTACATGTGGCATTATATATTATAAAAAATATATAATATTCTCACAGTAGCTTGCCCGGAAACTTTACATTTGATATTTTATAATTGAAATAAATAGAGACACAAAGAGACTCCTTTTTTGTTTGTAATCTGCACATGCCCCAATAATTTTTGTGGTGAAAAATGAAAATGATCTCCAATATGGTTTTTGTGACAATTCCATACATATTATTAATTTCTTTAATATTTCATGAAATTATCATCCACCCTCTAGATCCACTGAATTCACTAGGATTTATCTTTTTCCTGGTTTGATAAAATGGAACACAGTTGGATCATTGAGAGGAAATCATGATCCTTTAGATATGGTTATATTTTCTGATTCCATACTAGAAATTCAATGGTATGACTCTTTGGTTCATGTAGATTCATCATATATGTTGATGCTAAGATGATAAACATTATCAATGAGGTAGAGGTGGAGAAATAACATGGATAGAGAAACTTTTATCCTAAATTTGATTCCAACACTATGGCGTAGGCGATTAGAAATTGTACTACTCATTTATCAAGGATGTTGGATATTTGGTGGATCAATTATATAGAATAAATTTCATAAATTAATTTTATCACAATTAAAGTATTCTATGAAGCTAACTACATAGAATTTGGGTTTCCAAACAAAAGGTTTACAACCACTTAGTTGACATCACAAAATAGAGTTCCTGATGATCTCTTTTCCTTCTGGAAACATAAATTTTGTAGAAAAATATCATTTCATGCATTCATAAATTTATATTATTCAATAAAGGAGACTTTTACTTTCTGGAATGTTTTCATTGTAACCAATTTACTTTTACACAGGGTTTATGGATGAGTAGGGAAAAATAACAAGCCATGTTAAAAGTCATGAATATTGTTTATGAAAAGAAAACATTTTTCATTTTAAAAATTTATATTACTGGAAATTTTGATACTAAGTGGATGTTCCCAATTTTTAAAAGATGTGGAATTTATGTCAGATTAATGAAAAAATTATCTAAACTTATAAACCCAAAATTTATTTTGGAATTAATGAAAGTGAAGTATATTCTAAGGACACAAGATTATGTAATATTTTATGGATAAATACTTATAATTGAGGAGAGAATGGTGTTTGAATTTGAAGAAAAGTTTTTCCAAAATGAAGAATATGTAGAGGGAGAATTAGATATCTATATATAATAAGAACAAAAAAATACCATATACATTATCCTTCCAGACCAATGTTGTGAGTTTTACCATACTACAAAGGGGGTATAAATGAATAACTATTTCAAAGGGTACATCCAAGAAGAAGAAAATCCAAGGAACCATAGAATGAATAGTATTTTGTGGTTTTCACAACAAAACCACTTCCTCCCAAATATTGTGGATAACCATAGTACTATCCAACTATGGATAGTTAAAACAACAACCCCTTTTGGGATAAAAAACCTAATAATCTCTCCATTACTATTTATTTAATTTTCAATAAATTCTCTAATGATTTTTTATATTTTCATTATAGGTTTTCATTGAGGGAAGCATATTAGGAATAAAAAAATTGGAAATTGAATGTAGGCTTCTCACCCAATAAACCAAGTGGTTTTAATTATTTCTCATATTTTTACAACTTTTATTTATAAAATATAATGATCTTTAAAGGGTAAGTGATAAATAAGTGTAGGGGAGGGATTTAGAATTATTTCGGATTAGTTTTAGTTTATTTAGGACATGTCTAGAACCAATTTATAAAATTCTACAATATATTTCTTTTGTTTTAGTATCTTAGTTTGTTTTTAGGATTATGAATTTAAATTTTATTACTATATTGTCTAGTGGATAGTGACATGATATTTGATAAGGACTTCATTGCTTTTGAAATTACTAGATATGAAAGATTTATGAGTTAAAATGTTGATAGTTTTTATGGAAATTTTATGTGAGGAATAAGAAAAATAGTATTATTGGAATGATATTTTTGGAATTGTGTTTTGAAAATGAGGAAACTAAAAATTTTAACTTAAACCATGGTAACTTATCCTTTTTAAAATAGAACACCTCAGGGATCTAACTCAAAATATTATCATATAATTCCTTTGAAACTAGTGTTAAATGGAAAATAGGCACCCTAGAATTAATCTTTGAGACGTTAAGAATTTGTTTTGTGATAAAATAAGATCCATATGTTAATCCAATAAGTCATTTTCATATATATGTATGGAAAAACATTAGTAAGTTCCTAATTATCAAAAATAAATTCATTAAAGCAGGATATCTATTGGAAAAAAACTTAATAAGGAGGAAATTAACTTATGTGAATATCATTTTAGTTGTATCAAGGAAGTGTAAATTAGTTATTGGGTACAAGGAACCTATGTGAGACTAGGAATTAAAATTTATTCTTTTTAATGTTTAATTCCACTAAAATCTATTTTGTTTTAGACTTGGAGAAATACATTTCACTTGAATTAAAGTGGCATCATGGGAAAAATTTACAATAGAGGCATGAAAATTTAAAAATTAGATGGATATTTACTATCTATATTTTAGGGTATGTATATTTGATCCCAGAAAGAACCTTATTTTTGTTAGGATACTCTATTTGAATAATTTAATTTATTTTTTTACTTTGGAGTGCAATAGTGTAAGTATGGGGGGGTGATGAGATATAAAATTTCCATATTTTTATCTATTTTTCATTTTATTTTTAACCTATAAATAATATTAATATATAAAAAAAATTGATTTTTGTTACTTTTTGAAATATATACTTCAGTTATAAATGGATTAAAACTTTTTTTCAATTGTTTATTCAATTTATGGATTTAATAGAAAATACATAAATTTATTTATATAATTTTATTTAATTATTCAAAGGTTGTTTAGTATAATTTAAATTTTTTTATTTGATTTTGATCATAAATAAAACAAATCCTACATTAAATTATGTTTTCATTGCGTATGGGTCAATGTTGAAAAAATGGAAATCAAAAGTGATTATACATTGCTAGTAAATGTGATATACAATCGACCAAAGGTCAACCATAGGTCGAAGATCATATAAAGGTCCAAACTGATCCAAGTGTCAAATAAACCAAAATTGAAGATCTGTTTGACTATGTCGGTTAACCAATGATGCCAATTAAGCAACCACATTACCGACCATGCCCCTATATTGAAAAGACTTTCAAACTGATCTACCGTGACATTCCTTCACCTAGTCAATCCAAGGATTAACCAAATTCTATCGATGAGGATAAAAAATAAAAAATTTACAAAATTACAAACCCAAAACAAAATCTTAATTGCATTGTTTTACTGAAATCAAAGGGTTCTCTAACAAACTATCCTGGTAGTGATCATACAAATGATAAAGGAAGTAGATATTATAAGAAGAATTCCAATAAACTATATGATTCATGTTTCATAGGTCCATCAATCACGATCCTTGATTATAAAATCATATTGATCATGCAAATAATAAATTGATTTCAATATTGTGACACTGAATGCAAGGAATAATAGGATGAATGTATAATGACTACAATAAATATGATTACACTTCCCACTTTATGAGGATTCTTCATTTTCGACTAGATAATTTGAACCTTTTACTCAGACTTGGTCTATATTAGGTATATTTTAATATCTTCATTTTTAATTCAAATTCAATTTCAAATCATCATGTTCCCTATTTACCCTATCTTCCATTTTGATCTCTAAAATTCCATGTTCATGCAATACTAAATTGAGGGATTAGTACTTGAGGGAGATCACATGGGTAATGGAAATCCATTTTCTTTATTTATGATTTTTTATTTCAAATCATTGATGCAATAGTGGATGAGAGAAAATGGATATTTTATTATAACATTCTCTTCCTATTTGTTTCTATATCTTCCAATTTATGAAATATTCTCCTATTCACTTCTCTTATTTACACTATATACAATTGGTGTATCATTTATTGTGAGATAGAATTTATATGATTGAACCTATGTGTGGGGAAAATGGATTCATCAATCGAGTGTGTTCATTGAGTCTACATGGTGGAAGAGGTGAGATAAGTATTTTGAGTTTTTCACATCATGTGTTTAGTTTCAAAACATATATAGTTATGAGAAACCATTGATTGATCATTTATTAATTATTGGATGATACTACTTCTGAATAATGTAGACCCATTTTGATCAAACCTATATCTAACCCCATCAACTCTAACCTTTGTCACCATATTATAAAACCAAATATAAAACTAATCCTCATCTCTCAATTCCATCATTACATAAAAAGTAACAAAAAATAAAACAATTATATGTGTCATGATAGTGAATATCCTAGAATTTACTCGATGAGATATGTCCCGGTCCAGACACTAAGCAATATTATATGAGTTTTCAAAATTCTATATAAAGGGTCCATGATAGAATTCACAATAGGGAATGTTATCCTTCTATGGATTCTATTTTAATAGTGATATACATAATAGAACTCAAGAGATTTTAGGGAAATATTTTTTGAGATAAGCCTTGAATAAACATAGTAGGAAAATCATGACATGGTGTTTCACATACATTGATAGTTGAATCCTAGTTAAAGATGGATCTAGGTGACATTATAAAAATTATGGAAACAACTACTATATTAGAGGAAACTCTTGGTCTTAAACAACCAATGGGTTTAAGTAAACTATTTTTCTGGATTCAGAGCCAAAATGGTGATGAAACTCTTCCCTTGTGTACTGAGTAACTTCTTCCAAGATGGTGGGAGGAGAAATATTTTATTTTGTTTTAAATTAAAACTCAACAAGAATACTTACGCTATGTAATTTATCAATTATTAACTTAAAATTCTCTATCTCATCCTCATACTACACAAACTTCTCTTCAAAGGATGGGATTTCAACCACTTTAGGTGGTGAGTGGGATATAGACAAACCCTTAACTTTTTCATTTTCCAAAACACATCCAGAGGGTGGAAATTAAAAATTTTAAGTATCCTTATTTTAGGTATACCTCTATTTTTGAGTGAACATGCCTTCCTTATGTGTTTCATTGTGAACAATATCGTGGTAAAATGTTTCTTCATTATGTGCCTCGATGTTCGTGTCTCAGAAGACATAATCAACCAGATTAGTATTGAAGACATTCAAGAATTCATATAGGGTTTCCATAGTAAAACATTTATTTATATATAAGTAATAGAGTGAATATTTATTTCATGTACCCTCTCCAAATAATAAATCATGATCATCCTCTTTATCTCTTCTCTTAGTGGACTACATCAACTTGAAAAATCTTCAGGGATTTAACTTTTTCATCAATAATTCCCTTGGAAGTGATTTTTAGATGGTGATACTAAGGGAGTACAAAAAATTATTTATCAGGTGTGACCTAAATGATAGGGATGTGTCACATAATGTAATGAATGGTGGGGATACCTGAAACCGAAGTTCACCTCCCAATCTATAAGAGACTAACTTCCTTAGAGGAGGTGATAATAATTCACCCAACCATGAGGGTTTGGGATTACTTGATTATTTCTTTAGTAAATCCTAAAAAATTGGGGTTTTATTGATCCTTGGGGTGGTGGTGTTGGTAAACTTTCTCCTAACCTTTTGTAAAGTGTTTCTCCATGATGGATTCCATAACCATTTCCAATTTTGTAGTCTTGATTTTGAATTATTTCACTTGGGGACAATCCAAGTTTAATATATTTTATTAATATAATCATCTCACCATTGGAGGTTGTAACTTTCTTAGTCTCTATGATCTTGATAAATTCTTCAAGGAATATTAAAGAGTTTATTTGTGGACCTTTCCCTTCAGTTCATCACTTATACGTGGTAGAGGTAGTAATATTTTACTAGGCAGACCAACAAGAATAATAATTATTTGGTCCTAAAAACTCTCCTATGAAAATAAAATTATAGGATTCCATCTCTGGGGAACTATTTAGAGTAGAGTATGGATTAATGTAAAATGATATGTAGTCACCCCATCCTTAGATATGTACATCAAATGGGGAATCTATGATTATCAATTATAACACCCACAGGAAGTTGAGAAAATCATACCACATGTTATTATATTGTTTTTCTAATATTGGGTTCCAAGATACTAAAATTTATGAAGGTTAATATAATAAAGATCTTGATCTAGTACTAAATATAGTTTTCATACTACTGATAAGGCAGGTTCTTGGACTTTAGTTGATGAATATTCTCCCATAATTTCCTTTGTAAGAAGGGAATACAATCCACTTTTAACACCTCTGTAATTTATACTAGAGAGTGGTAATGGACAATAGCATGGTCATGATGTTATACTAAAATAATTATTTCTATATTTATATGGCCTCATCATTATATTTGTTGGAATATTCTTCCCCCAAATCTGACCACATCAATTTTTTTAAATTGTTTTACAATATATAGGAAGGTTTATTGAAATAGCTTTCATTAATTTGGTGAATGAACGGGGTGATGGATGTTCATACTATGAACATCACCCAAAAACATATATTGATAAAGATGAAATATCATAGATAGTACTTGAGGCCATGGTCATAACATATATTGATCCATTGAGCACCTCTCAACATGAGGGAAATTTTGAAGTAAATTCCACAATGGGAGCACCTTCTTTTCATGATTAACATTCACCATGGGGAGTAAATTCATAGAGACTAAAAAATTGGCTCCCATGGGGAGGAACTTCTAGGTTACCAATAAATTATATGGTAAGGGGATACCATTATATCCTATTGATTTTCTCACTTTAAGAAAAAATTTCAAAGATGGAATCATGGGAAGAGTTCTCATGATTGATATTTTTTACTTCCACGAGGAAGAACTTCATAGAATATTGATCATAATTTTATTAGGAGAACCTACATAGGTTAATTCACTCTCAATTTTGGTGATGTGTTAGCAGACTCTCAAGGTACCATATACAAGTGCTGCAGGGTATCAAACACATTAACACTGATCAATGTAGAGATACAAGTCTTCTCTAGATTATTTTTTTTCATTTAGAGATATCTATTTTTGGATGATATCCTTGGGATAGTTTTGTGGAATTATTTCATAGGACTCTTCTTGGATGACTTCCATTTAATAAAAATAGATAGATCATGATATCTTTAAGTTCAAATAGGAATACGGACATACCCTTTATTTTCCATATGAATATGATGATGGTTTAATTCATATCAAGTGGGATTAAATTATTTACTTTCTATATATACTGATATGTGTTGAATGTAATCCTCACACTAAAGGGGATATGGACTATTTGATCACTTCTAGTCCAATAAATGAATATACCAATAGTCCTCTTGGATGGATGTGGGTAATGATCACCCTATTATGTATCAATTAGAATTATGATAGTATTACCAAATAGGATCAAGGATATGATTCCAATATCTATTAGCTATTGAGATATACAAAAAACATTCTTCAAAATTGACGAGAGTGAGAATATGGGTATAATCTTGGACACTCATCAAGATATTCAAACTATCCCCTTTTGATATTGCTATCAGGATATGATGAAGAATATTAAGATTTGGGTATAGATATAGTTCTCTCCATCTATTTCTGAAAAAATATGTTGAAAACATTCTATAATATGATTAGAAATATTATACTATACATCATGGGGAGTGTGGATATATATCCACTCCCATCCTTATATCAATATCAATATTTACCAGTGGAATTTGTAAGAAAGTTTAGAAATATGGTCCTTCCCCTGGCCAATGTAGAGATATTTTAGCATTCTCTAATTATTTTAGAGTACACTGGAACATTTGGCTAGTATTTGAAGCAATGTAGTACTAAACTTCCACTAATATGAATTTATGGATATCATTTTTGGGGACAAGAAGATATATGATTTATAATGTTGTCCTTGAGTATATTATCTATTGTGATACCTCCTCCTAGGTGCCAAAGATTGAGTGGATAGAATTGAGGTCTCATGGGATGCTACCTCAGTGCGGTCCTATAGAACCTGGGCTACATGGAATTTTCAATGCTGATAGTGACATTTCAGAGACATTTTAACAGATTCCTATATAATAGTGAAGTCATTTTCGACTTCTTGACCATCATACCTATGTTAAATGGAGTATTAAATTTTATTCTATGGGAATAGGCTCCCAAGATAGTTGGAGGCGGAGATAGGAACTACTAGTTTTTTTATTGCCTTCCTCTGACATGATGAGTTGTATGGATTCAGTACCTAGTGGAACTCACATAAAAATTATAGGGTGTAAATGGGAACATCATAAAGATACATTCTTATCATTATAGTCACCACTTGACACTAGAGGCACTGGGTGGGTGAAATTTTACTTTCAGTTATAGTTTCTATGAATTTTAAAACAATTGAAGTATATGAACATTTTATCAATAGAGATTAAATTGCTTTGGATTTAAGGGGGATCTTTAGAGAGTACCTAAAAACACAAAAAAACCATACAAAATAACACCCATCCATGTAAAATCTCAATTAAGCGCATGTTCAAACAATTGTTTTCATATCTAAAATAATCACTTTGTACTGAATATTTTTTTTGTATGAAACACAAAAAAAAATTTCTTAATAATTTGAAAAATATTTTTTTTAGTTATTAAAGGTTTAATATTAGGATCACTATTATTTATTTCCCATTTTTCATTTCCTATCGAATTTTACATGTTGAGGAAACTTCTAATGTGACTCGATTGCTATAATATACGTCAATGCAAACTAACTTTAAAAAGGTAGGAAACTACCAAGGAATTTACCAATGACACCATGGAATGCATGTTTTTTGATAATATGGGAGGCCAATATCATCAAAACCATTTTAGGGGGAATTTATTCCATCCCTAAGATTCCCTTATATATTTAAATCATATTCATGAATTCTTCCCAAATCCTAGTGTGTGACCAGTTACCCCTCTATAGTCGATTAATTGCTGATACGTGTTTATGTGAACATATGTATGTCTTAAAGGTTATCCATAAATGTGAGCGTTGATATATATCATATTTTCTCTATTTGTGGTTCTATATATATTTACCATACCCTCTCTATCATTCATTTATAAATTATTGTTACTATAGTTTAATGCCTCACAATTGGGAACTAAAGAGTATAACACCATCTAGGAAGGCGGTGGGTATTTTGATATTGGGATCAAGACTTTGATATGTGATTCATATCTATCTTGATTAAGGGAATTATACCCCATGTAATTTGGTTCCACTTAACAAGACACTACATACCCTATAAGGTCATGGGAAAAGGGCCATCGTGGTGCCTTTTATGATTTTGTAATAATGACATTTTGGGTACTAAGAGAAAGGTGACTAGAAATGATTGGTTTAGGTCTTATGTATGACCATCCATTTAGGGTTGAATTAAAATGAAATTTGGATTTACAAAATGGGTTTCATTCATAGGGTATATAAACCCATGAGGATAATACAACGATTACTAAAAAGGAATATGGACCTCTGGTTGGGAGCATGATTTCTTCGGGTGTATGACCCAATTAGATGGTTGAATTAGTTTTTCAGGATATATCACATTTGGTAGGATATTAACACACTAATAATATATATTAAAGATGATGATTTATGGATTAATATGGATCTAGTTAAAGGATATCTATTTATTTGGGGAGTATGGTTATAGGAGGAAGGAAAAAAATGATTTCATGATAAATATGGACCAATAAGGGTGGATATGGAATGTTTGATAGTGTTGGTATTATACCTCATAGAGGAATCCAATGGATCATTTTTAAAAGGAATAAAATGAACATTTCTTTGTTTTAATGTTTAATGTTGTGTGATGGGACCATTCCATAATGTTTAATGTCAATCATTGAGGATTTTGATGTATATTTTTACATTATGTGATTAAGAAACCTATGTTAGGAAAGTAGTCATAACAAAGGATTGAGTGGGTTATATTCACTAGGAATTGCCTTAGTGCCAAAACTTGTTGGAAACTTAGGTGAAGGTAAGAAGAGTTGGGGCTTACAAAAGTTAAAAGATCCAAAGGTATGTTTCTTAGGAATTGGTATACAATGAGTGGGGATTTAGAATAGATAGATTCTAGCTTGATATAGTTATTACTATCCCACTAATAACACCTAGTGATGGAATCATCAATGGAACCTTGGTTGGTGATTACTCCTATGATTGAATCCCATTGGAATATGAATCACTTATTCTAATTAAGAGAAAGGATGAGCATATTATTCCAGGATACATATCCCTAATTTCACCATGATAGGGACCCTTTCTATAAAGGGAATAAAAAATTATGATTACTGCAAGGGTTTAACCTATCTTGAATTAAAATTACATAGCCTCCTATTATCAATAAAATACATGATCAAGGGGGTGCATGATGGAACACAAACCCTAATTATGTATGTATAACAGACTTGGAGGAGGCTTAGATTTTCTCTTTTTTGTGTTTTTACCTTAGTGAAAGGAATCATAAAATTTCATTTGAAATGGTTTTCCCCAGAGAGATAATCCCAATGGTTTACATGAAACAGGATGGGTCTAACCCATTCTAATTTTGAAAATAATTTGAAATGATTCTATAGTCTGATCAAATACTTGAGATATAAACATTGGTAGGATGGTCTCAAATACCTCAAAAGATTCTATTACATGTGGTAGGTTCATGACTAAATCCATCATGTGTAGTAGTCTCATGACTAAGGCCATCACATGTCTTTATCTCGTGATAGAGGTATTTTTTCATGCTAAGCTCATGACAGAGAAATTCTGTAACATCCCAGGTAAATAAAAAATAAATAATTTTCATATTTATTAATATTTATGAATTAAATATTAATTTTAATTAAAAGGGGTTTCTACGTTCGATAGCGTACTCGGTACGCAACGATGAGTTTCTTTGAAAACTTACGTTGCACACAAGTAATAAAATAATATTATTTTAAATGTTAGTTAACGAGTAGCCGTTGTACTGGCGGGAATGGATAGAAATAACTAAAATATGATTATATATGTTTTTAAATGTTTTTACATTTACCCAATAAAAGATAAAGGCTTAAAATACGGAAAGAGTTCAATTTTAGGCATTTATACCCTAATTTTCACGAAAGGTCCACTTATCACCTTTTGATGGAGAACCGTCATTAAATATAGTTTTGATCGATCTTATAAATTCTATTGGACCAAATATAAATCTTCTTTAGAATCGGGATATCAAAATTTACTTTGTGTAAATTTTTGGTACCTTTCTGATAAAGTTCATTTTTTTATGAATAGTGTAAAATGTTGTATTTTAATTCTAAACCACTTTTTAATTGAATTTATTTATATGATTAGATTATCTTTTGAATTTGTTTTAAAGTGAAATTAGAAAATATTTTTACCATTAAATCCAATAGTGGTCGTTGGAATTAATTTCACTTTGAAATCGGACTTAAACTAGTGTCAATCTTTTGATACTTATTGATCCACAAAAACACGCTATTTGCTCTGACAGCGGGAATTAATTAATAAATTAATTAATGTGACTTATATGTTTTGAATTTTGTAAAAATAGACTTCATTTTTGAATTTGTAATATCAAATATAGCTTAGGGTGAATTTTTGGTAATTTTCTGAAAAACTTCAATTTTTGATGAATAGTAAAACCACTAAGTGGTACTTATAAAAACTGATTTTCCGTTTAAATGAAATTTTTCCATCATTGTGTTTTGATTTTCAAAAATCCGACATACATGGTTGTCATTAAGAAGTAAAATGTGGTTCAGTGAGATTAAAATGATTTTTTGGTGAATAGTAACTTATTAAGTTTTTAATCGTGATTAGTGGTAATTAGTGTAGTTTAAGGTAAAAATAATGCTTTAATAAAATAAGATGAGCTTGACACATGTCCTAACCTCATTTGTTGTGTCATGGCCGACCAAGACAAGCCATGGGTCAACTTGGGGACCCCATAGATCCACTTTGGTTGGGAAATGACATAAATAACTTTTTATTTAATGTAAAAGTAAAAATGACACAAACATGATATGTTTTACAAAATCAATTTTTAAATGGGGTTATACAAGTCAGCTTTTTGATTATAAATAGTCATTGGAAATATAAAAATATTTCCTACATCATAGTAGTTTTTTTTATAATTTTTAGACTTTAAATAAATTAATTTATTTATGACATCATGATGATGCAACGATGACCTCATTATTTAACGATTTAAATAAAATGGAAAGATAATGTAAAATATATGAACTACACATGTCCAAAACTTATTGGATGGGTGGATTTAGAACCCTTATCACCTTATCCACGAATTATATCAATGTGGGACCTTTTAAAACCGAAACACATTTTCAAATAAAGTAATATTTCTTTACTTTCCAAAAGTGCCCCTCCTCTCCTCTTATAAAAGGCCCCCACCTCTACCACCTTACACACACTCCTCAAGCCTTTGGCTCAGCCAAACCCTGCCCATTTACTCTCTCCACATCCCTCTACTCATCCTAGAGGATTCCCTTTGGGCAGAATCCTTTCAAAGTAAGCCTTTAGGCTCAAATCAAAAGGAGTTACACTTTTAAAGGTAATTCATTCTCTCATGTTCATTTGTTTTATTTTGCTTCTCCAACCCCCTAAAATCTTTTTTATTTACTTCTTCTGTAACAACACCAGTATCTTCAATATACTAGGATGTTGTTATAAGATTTATTTTAGCTACACTATCACACAACTACATCAAATGGTTAAAGAACATACGGTTTCCATGGATGGCGAAATTCTGCCTCCCGAAACGATGATTGTTCAATACTCATTTAACACCTTCAAAGGTGGCCATTATGATGTCACTATTTATATATATGATATATAATATGTTTATGTTTTCCTTAATCTTCTGTTTTTTTCATTTTGGTCATACCTTTATGGTTTCCATTATGGGTAAACACGATATCTTCATTTAAGGAAGTGCGGACTACCGCCCCCTCAAAGTGATGTGATTCGTTAATTCCATATGTGGGACGTGTAAAGGATGGATTTAAAGTTATTATATATGATTTTATACTGGAATTATAATATACCTCTATATCATTATTATTTCTTTCCATTAAAGTATGAGATAGAAATGAAAGTAGCATTCATGCGTACGTACGGCTTACCGTCTCCATGAACAGTGCATTTCATTTCTTATCCCCAAATGTAATGTACTATTAAAAGTACATGTATATAATGGATATATATAATTAATGATATATCTAAATTATGAATATAATTCTGGAATTAAAATATACATACCTCTCATTTAGTTTTAATTCCATTAATATGACAAAGAAATGAAAGCAGCGTTCATGCGTACGTACGACTTACCGTCTCCACGAACAGTGCATTTCATTTCTTACCTCTAAATGATTATGTAATATTATAAATACATGTATATGCTGGATATATATGATACATATTATATCCAAATCGGGAATTTTATTCTGGATATAAAGAACCTTTGACCACACGAACAACATGTAATTGTAAGAAGTCCACTTTCGACTTAAGAACCAAATATTGAAAAAACAAACATTATTAACTTAAATGGTTACATAATGTTTATAACATGGCAATAAGTGATATAAAAGGAATAATGAACTTTAAAAAGGTTCTTAATCAAGTTTAAATTAACTCAAGTTTATTATTCAGGGCGTTAAAGAATGATCGAGTCAAGTCGGACCCGAGGTAAGGGACTTCGTCTCAATCTCCTTTCATTGAGGCATATTTTATTTTATACACAACTTTATTTTATACGGTGTATAAAACCCTTTGACTTTTAATTTTATACAAAAGGAATCTTTTTCTACGAAGCGTTTTACTAAATGACAAAAAGGAATATTTTTTTAACGTACGCGGTGACAACGACCTTTTCCGCCGCCGCGAGTATTATTTGGTCTTTGGCTTCCTCAACAAGCTGTAATGTTTTTAAAATAAAATAAATACCATATACTCTTTTGTGTACTTTGGTAGTGAAAATGGTTTTGATAAAGGATTCTATTATGATATATTGTGATTGAAATGTGGAAATGTTATCATTCCTTTATATTGGTTTTATGTTTTATGATTTTATACTGGTACTTGGACATTTTAACGGGTGGTTACATTATAAACCATATGACGGGTGGTGCCGTGAATACCAGGACGGGTGGTTACGTTATAACCTCCAATGCATTGGGTATGGAAGTCGGCCGTATGTCTATTCCTTTAAGTATGTATGGAAATTGCCCGTATGGCTATTCCATTAAGTGATATGTGTGGAAGTCGACCGTATGGTTATTCCACTTAAGTATGTTTATGAACCAAGTTACCTTTATATATGTTATGTGTTCTTTTTATGGGTTTTATGGTAATCCTTTGGTTACAAAAAGGTAAGTAATGATACTTTATTTAGTGAAGAGTTTTTTACTACTTCATGAAGGTGAAGGTATTACTTTGATAGAGTATATATGGTTTACTTGATGTTTGAAAAACTAACAGTTTTCATTCTTTCTATATCCCTTACTGAGCTTTTTATGCTCACCCCAAGTTTTTTTTGAAATGTTTTCACAGGACTTAATGTGGAATAAGGTCAAGGATGGGATCAAGGGAATGGCATCCTATATAAAACATGGAACTAGACACATTTCTTTTTAAGAGTTTTTTTATTATGCAAACTTAGTAGAAGTGACTACTTTTTAATCTTTTGAGTTGTAATAGTTATGTTCTAATTCTCTAAAACTCTAAACCTGAAATGATCCTCAACGTGAATTATTCATTTAATTCAATATTAAGTAATGTTTAAGGCCGGGGCCTTATAGTTGGTATCAAAGGTCGGTTTAGAAAACTTTAGGAGTTAGAAAAGTGTTAAATTATAATATGCTTGAAATGATATAGCATTTACGGATTACCATGTTGCTTCGCCTAAGATATTTCTGTGTTCAGAATGGTTTTCCGCAGAGGAAACAAAGCAGCTATGTTGGGACGACATCAGGAGGAAGATAACCTTCCTAATCAGCAACCTGAGATGGTCGGAATCGGAACTGAACAGTTTGTTGCAGTGATGGCACAGTTGACTCAGGCTATAAATTGTGGTGGTATCCATGCACGAGATCATCCAGATCAACCACAGAGGAACATGTCAGTGGTGGAATATTTCATGAGGCAACATCCCCCACCATTCCGAGGATCATCTGACCCTGTGCAAGCTGAAGGGTGGATTAAAGCACTGGAGAAGATTTTTGATGTCATGGGGTGTTCAGAACATCAAAAGGTTAGTCTTGCTGTTTACCATTTTCAAGGTGAATCTGATCAGTGGTGGTCGATGGTGAAAAATATAAGGGATAGTGATGAGATTGAGGATCTTCACTGGGACGAATTCAAAGGTATGTTTCTTGAGAAATATTTTCCTAAGGTGGTTCGTCTTAGGATGGAAAAACAGTTCCTAGAATTGAGGCAGGAGGATGATTCAGTGGCTGCTTATGAAGAAAAGTTCACTCGATTGGCAAGGTATGCTCCAAACTTCATACGAGATCTTGATAGTAAAATAAACCCTTTTTACTCAGGGTTAAAGCCAAAGTATAGAAGGGATTTAGCTTCTCGTGAGTTCAAAAGTTATGAAAAACTTGTTCGATGTGCGGAGAAGGTGGAAATGGAGTTTGTCGATGATCAGGTGTTCTATGACAAACAACAGAATAAGAGGTCTAGTTGGCAGGAAAAGGGGAAGAATTCATCAAAGAAGCAAGGAGGTAAGAAAACCAAAAATCCATAATGTGAGAAGTGTGGTTAAATGAATCCTGGAGAATGTTTATCCAAGTCTGGTAAGTTCTTTCAGTGTGGTAAGTCTGGTCATATTGCTCATAACTGTAAGGAAGATGATCAAGAAGGAAATGAAAAGCCAACGGTAATATGTTTTAAGTGTAATGAAATGGGTCATTATGCAAATGAGTGTCCAACGAAGAACTCAACTGGGGGAATGCAGCCAGACTACAAGCAGAAAGGGGTGGTAAAATCCTTTGCAACAACTTCAGAAGATGTTGGGCCATCGAATGAAGTGGTATCAGCTCTAGGGAGCTCAGTATTTTTCGAAGATTGACTTGAGGTCGGGGTACCATCAGTTGAAAGTAAAAGAAGTAGACGTTCCGAAGACTACGTTCCGTACTAGATATGGCCATTATGAATTTGTAGTTATGCCTTTTGGGTTAACCAATGCACCTTCTGTATTCATGGACCTTATGAATAAAATTTTCCATGAGTTCTTGGATAAGTTTGTGTTTGTGTATTGAGGTTTGGGAAGAGGTTATGTGTGCCTTATGATTCATAGTTGAATAATGAGTTGTTATGTGAGGCTCATAGTTCCCCGTTTTCAGTTCATCCTGGCAGTACTAAGATGTACAGAGATCTGCGGGAGTATTACTGGTGGGATGGAATGAAAATAGATATTGCTGATTTTACTGTGAAGTGTTTGACATGTCAACAAGTTAAAGCAGAGCGGCAGTTATCAAAAGGGATGCTTCAGACTTTACCAGTGCCAGAGTGGAAATGGGAAAACATATCCATGGACTTTGTTGTGGGATTACCGAGGACATCTCGAGGTAATAATGCAATCTGGGTTATTGTTGATCACTTGACCAAATCTACTCATTTCCTTTCTATAGGAGATACTTTCTCTCTAGATCAACCTTCCCGTTTGTATCTTAAAGAGATAGTCAGGTTACATGGAGTTCCTCTCTCCATTGTATATGATCGTGATCCTAGGTTCACATCTAACTTTTTGAAAGGCCTTCAGAAGTTGTTGGGTATGGAATTAAATTTTAGTACAGCTTTTCATCCTCAATCAAATGGGCAGTCAGAACGAACAATTCAGACCTTGGAGGATATGCTACGAGCTTGTTCGATGGATTATCAGGGAAGTTGGGACCAACATCTTTCTTTGGTTGAGTTTTCTTATAATAACAGTTTTTTTTCCAGTATACAGATGGCACCATTTGGGGCATTATATGGGAAGCGGTGTCGAACTCCAGCATTTTGGGATGAAGTGGGTGAAAGGAAGATGATGGGACCAGAATTGGTAGAAGAGACGGCAGAAAAAGTTCAGTTGATTCAGAAGCACATGAGAACAGCTCAGAGCAGGCAGAAGAGTTATGCAGATAACCCGAGGAAGGATCTATCTTTCGAGGTAGGTGATCATGTTTTTCTCAAGGTTTCTCCTTGGAAAAGTGTGATGAGATTTGGTATGAAAGGAAAGATGAGTCCAAGGTTTATTAGACCATATGAAATTCTGGAGAGAGTTGGATCAGTTGCATACTGGGTGGCTTTACCTCCGAGTTTATCTCAGGTACACAATTTTTTTCATGTTTCAATGTTGAGGAAGTATATGCCAGATCCATCTCATGTTTTGAGTCCAGAGGTAGTTCAGCTGGAAGAGAACCTATCTTATGAAGAACAACCAGTCTAGATTCTTGACCACAGGGAGCAGGTGTTACGGAATAAGGTGATTCATCAGGTAAAGGTTTTGTGAAAAATCCATGTGATTGAAGAGGCAACGTGGGAATCTGAAAATGCTATGAAGGATAAATACCCCCACTTATTTTGATAAGTGAATAAAATTGCGAGGACAAAATTCCCAAAAGGGGGGAAGGATGTAACATCCCAGGTAAATAAAGAATAAATAATTTTCATATTTATTAATATTTATGAATTAAATATTAATTTTAATTAAAAGGGGTTTCTACGTTCGATAGCGTACTCGGTACGCAACGATGAGTTTCTTTGAAAACTTACGTTGCACACAAGTGATAAAATAATATTATTTTAAATGTTAGTTAACGAGTAGCCGTTGTACTGGCGGGAATGGATAGAAATAACTAAAATATGATATATATGTTTTTAAATGTTTTTACATTTACCCAATAAAAGACAAAGGCTTAAAATACGGAAAGAGTTCAATTTTAGGCATTTATACCCTAATTTTCACGAAAGGTCCACTTATCACCTTTTGACGGAGAACCATCATTAAATATAGTTTTGATTGATCTTATAAATTCTATTGTACCAAATATAACTCTTCTTTAGAATCGGGACATCAAAATTTACTTTGTGTAAATTTTTGGTACCTTTCTGATAAAGTTCAATTTTTTATGAATAGTGTAAAATGTTGTATTTTAATTCAATACCTCTTTTTAATCTAATTTATTTATATGATTATATTATCTTTTGAATTGGTTTTAAAGTGAAATTAGAAAATATTTTTACCATTAAATCCAATAGTGGTCGTTGAAATTAATTTCACTTTGAAATCGGACTTAAACTAGTGTCAATCTTTTGATACTTATTGTTCCATAAAAACACTCTATTTGCTCTGACAGCGGGAATTAATTATTAAATTAATTAATGTGACTTATATGTTTTGAATTTTGTAAAAATAGACTTCATTTTTTAATTCGTAATATCAAATATAGCTTCGGGTGAATTTTTGGTAATTTTCTGAAAAACTTCAATTTTTGATGAATAGTGAAACCACTAAGTGGTACTTATAAAAACTGATTTTCCATTTAAATGAAATTTTGCCATCATTGTGTTTTGATTTTCAAAAATCTGACATACATGGTTGTCATTAAGAAGTAAAATGTGGTTCAATGAGATTAAAATAATTTTTTGGTGAATAGTAACTTATTAAGTTTTTAATCGCGATTAGTGGTAATTAGTGTAGTTTAAGGTAAAAATAATGCTTTAATAAAATAAGATGAGCTTTAAACATGTCCTACCATCATTGGTTGTGTCATGGCCGACCAATAAAAGCCATGGGTCATCTTTGGGACCCCATGGAGCCAATTTGGTTGGGAATGACATAAATAACTTTTTATTTAATGTAAAAGTAAAAATGACACAAACATGATATGTTTTACTAAAACAATTTTTAAATGGGGTTATACAAGTCAGATTTTTGATTATAAATAGTCATTGGAAAGATAAAAATATTTCCTACATCATAGTATTTGTTTTATAATTTTTAGACTTTAAATAAATTAATTTATTTATCACATCATGATGATGCAGCGATGACCTCATTATTTAACGATTTAAATAAAATGGAAAGATAATGTAAAATCTATGAACTACACTTTTCCAAAACTTATTGGATGGGTGGATTTAGAACCCTTATAACCTTATCCACGAATTATATCAATGTGGGTCTTTTTAAAACCGAAACACATTTTCAAATAAAGTAATATTTCTTTACTTTTCAAAAGTGCCCCTCCTCTCCTCTTATAAAAGGCCCCCACCTCTACCACCTTACACACACTCCTCAAGCCTTTGGCTCAGCCAAACCCTGACCATGTACTCTCTCCACATCCCTATCCTATTCCTAGTGGATTACCTTTGGGAAGAATCCTTTCAAAGGAAGCCTTTAGGCTCAAATCAAAAGGAGTTACACTTTTAAAGGTAATTCATTCTCTCATGTTCATTTGTTTTATTTTGCTTCTCCAACCCCCTAAACTCTTTTTTATTTACTTCTTCTGTAACAACACCAGTATCTTCAATATACTAGGATGTTGTTATAAGATTTATTTGAGCTAAACTCTCACAAAACTACATAAAATGGTTAAAGAACATACGGTTTCCGTGGATTGCGAAATTCTGCCTCCCGAAACGATGATTGTTCAATACTCATTTAACACCTTCAAAGGTGGCCATTATGATTTCACTATTTTTATATATGATATATAATATGTTTATGTTTTCCTTAATCTTATGTTTTTTTCATTTTGGGCATACCTTTTTGGTTTCCATTATGGGTAAACACGATATCTTCATTTAAGGAAGTGCGGACTACCGCCCCCTCAAAGTGATGTGATTCGTTAATGCCATATGTGGGACGTGTAAAGGATGGATTTAAAGTTATTATATATGATGTTATACTGGAATTATAATATACCTCTATATCATTATTATTTCTTTCCATTAAAGTATGAGATAGAAATGAAAGTAGCGTTCATGCGTACGTACGGCTTACCGTCTCCATGAACGGTGCATTTCATTTCTTATCCCCAAATGTAATGTACTATTAAAAGTACATGTATATAATGGATATATATAATTAATGATATATCTAAATGATGAATATAATTCTGGAATTAAAATATACATAACTCTCATTTAGTTTTAATTCCATTAATATGACAAAGAAATGAAAGTAGCGTTCATGCGTACGTACGGCTTACCGTCTCCATGAACGGTGCATTTCATTTCTTACCTCTAAATGAATATGTAATATTATAAATACATGTATATTCTGGATATATATGATAAATATTATATACAAATCTTGAATTTAATTCTGGATATAATGAACCTTTGACCACACGAACAACATGTAATTGTAAGAAGTCCACTTTCGACTTAAGAACCAAATATTGACAAAACAAAAATTATTAACTTAAATGGTTACATAATGTTTATAACATGGAAATAAGTGATATAAAAGAAATAATGAACTTTAAAAAGGTTCTTAATCAAGTATAAATTAACTCATGTTTATTATTCAGGACGTTCAAGAACGATTGAGTCATGTCGGACCCGAGGTAAGGGACTTCATCTCAATCTCCTTTCATTGAGGCATATTTTATTTTATACACAACTTTCTTTTATACGGTGTATAAAACCATTTTGAATTTTACTTTTATACAAAAGGAATCTTTTTCTACGAAGAGTTTTACTAAACGACAAAAAGGAATGTTTTTTTAACGTACGCGGTGACAACGACCTTTTCCGCCGCCGTGAGTATTATTTGGTCTTTGGCTTCCTCAACAAGATGTAATGTTTTCAAAATAAAATAAATACCATATACTCTTTTATGTACTTTGGTATTGAAAATGGTTTTGATAAAGGATTCTATTATGATATATTGTGATTGAAATGTGGAAATGTTATCATTCCTTTATATTGGTTTTATGTTTTATGATTTTATACTGGTACTTGGACATTTTAACGGGTGGTTACGTTATAAACCATATGACAGGTGGTGTCGTGAATACCAGGATGGGTGGTTATGTTATAACCTCCAATGCTTTGGGTATGGAAGTCGGCCGTTTGGCTATTCCATTAAGTATGTATAGAAATTGGCCGTATGGCTATTCCATTAAGTGATATGTGTGGAAGTCGACCATATGGTTATTCCACTTAAGTATGTTTATGTCCCAAGTTACCTTTATATATGTTATGTGTTCTTTTTATGGGTTTTATGGTAATCCTTTGGTTACAAAAAGGTAAGTAATGATACTTTATTCAGTGAAGAGTTTTTTACTACTTCATGAAGGTGAAGGTATTACTTTGATAGAGTATATATGGTTTACTTGATGTTTGAAAAACTAACAGTTTTCATTCTTTCTATATCCCTTATTGAGCTTTTTATGCTCACCCCACGTTTTTTTTTGAAATGGTTTCACAGGACTTAATGTGGAATAAGGTCAAGGATGGGATCAAGGGAATGTCATCCTATATAAAACATGGAACTAGACATGTTTCTTTTTAAGAGTTTTTTTATTATGGAATCTTAGTAGAAGTGACTACTTTGTAATCTTTTGAGATGTAACAGTTATGTTCTAATTCTATAAAACTATAAACCTGAAAAGATCCTCAACGTGAATTATTCATTTAATTAAATATTAAGTAAGGTTTAAGGCCGGGGCCTTATAAAATCCTTGTAAAAAAAATCTATATAAACCCAAAATTTGTAGTTATATTAAAGTTTTGGTATCGAATACAAGATTTATTGAGGTACCCAAAAACATAATAGTACTGGAAGACTAGATACTAATTAATTTTTTTGATTAAAATTTAGAACATAAAATACAGTATAAAATTGTATGAAAATATTATTGTCTATTCTATAAGATCTCTAATAATTTCAAGCAGTTAACTTATAGGTTTAATGGGAAAAAAAAATTTGTGAGAGCTTAGATTCCCTGTAAGGATTACCCTACAATGAAATATAACATATCATAAGCATGATATACAAAATTTAGAAGAAAAAAATGATAAAAAAATTTAAATATTCAAATGAAACTGGGAGAATAATATATCAATGAAAATAAATAAAATCGTAGATAATAACTACTAATCACATAATAATAGAAAGAATAATTACTGACATCATAAAAATGAAGGAAAGATTTTATGCCAATAAATCGTATGTATGTGGGTAAGTCATATTAGATTTCCCTAGCTAGTTTGTTTCATGGGACCCACCAGTGCATCGATGGGATATCTATACTGAGCCCCCACCTATTACAAATTAAATCTAATTCATTAATTATATGATGGAATGAATGAACTATAAAATACATAACCAACCTTCATTTTTAATCAATAAATATCTGTATTGAAATAAAATGTTTACAAATCATCAATATGTTCCCAATCAATAATATGAATAATGTGGATGTGTAAGAGAATATCTCATAATCAACCATAAAATTATGAGGTATTATTAATATAATTTGAATAAATATAATAATAGAAATAAAGATAAGGTGGTGGAGAGGGTAAATTTAAAACTAGGGTTTATCAATAGATGATAGTAATTTAGTTAAGTGGTTTTCCATGGTAGGAGAACAATGATATAGTATTAAAATCCTTAATTAAGGTTCATAATAAGGGAGAATTATCCGAATCATATGCCCTTAGAGTGTCTATATAGATGCATAGTCTTACTCCCTCTCATCATGCACTGAGTAAATATTTGGTTGATACCAATCAAAAACTTTTTTTATGGTGATTACCAATATTTAAATTTGTGAAATATCCCCATCCACTCTCCAATATCCATACTTGGATTTAATTATTTGGAGAACCACACACATACTTTAATTCTGAAATGTAGGAATTTTGGTAATTATGAAGGATTTCAGTAACATCTCAATTAAAATAATTTGAAGGATAAAATATTAAATTAAACATTAATTACCATAAATAATAAGAGAATCATTATATAATATATTAAAGGGTTATTAAGTATATACACAATATAAAACCCGATGTATAACAAAATCATGTATCAAGGAATTGAAATTTGAGACAAAGAACCCTGGACTTTGATACCACTTTACGAGAGGTTTTATAAAATATTATATAAAAAATATAAATATATTAATAACCTATTAAAAAACATTATTTATACATATAAACTTTTTTTCAACTTAATTTATAATTATTCTTAACTTGTATATTAGTTAGTTATTATCCATTTTCAATATCAGGTATAAGTAATCTTGATCATTTTGAAATAGTTTCATAATAGAAATGTTTTTATTCATTAATCTACCAAATTTCAACATTAAAAGATCATAAAAGGTTATATAATTTATTATTTATAATTACTTATAATTTTATAACATTTTATTGGAGTTTTGGTAATGATCCTTATAGATGAGATCAACAATGTGCATGTTTCAGGGATTTTTAAACAAACAGACATTAGTACCTTATTTAATGAGTTTAATACTAATGTTACTATTAAATAACAAAAATAAAATAATTCTATACATATGTTTATAATATATTAGAATAAATTAAATCCTCATAGTCATCAATGATATAAATTTATTTCACTATTCATATAGGTGGTTAAATTGACCTAAATAAGAAATTACTATAATTAATGAATGATTATGAAGTGATTTATTGTTTATTAGAATGATATATAATATTTTAGAATAAATAGAAGAAGAATATAACCTATATGATGTTATTATATAGTATAAAGAAATCATTTTTTTCTCTTAGAATGATCTTTTTGACGGTTGAATTTACAATGAATGTTAAGTGCTAATATGTTTAATAGGATATTCAATTTGTCTTTATATAATCTTAATAATTTCATTAAAATAATAATTTTCCATTAAAAAATTATCATTACCAACTATGATTTGTGTTTATGAGAATAAAAAATCAAAATTTATCATTTCATGAAGGTGGTAGTATGAACGTAAATAAGGTTAATGATTTCATTTTATATAGAAGATGAGAAATACATAATATGTTTTATAATTTCAGAAAAAATGTTATAAATATAATATTTATTTATTAACTTAAAATTTTTCAATATCAATGGAATGTGTTTAAGGAAAGAAAAACCCGACACTTCGTTGAGGTGGTAGTCTCCACACACGCATGAATGCCTTTTTTGTTTTCCTTAATAGAAAAGGTTAGAGGCGGTTAATAGTTATTACCATAGAATAATAAAATTAATTATTAAAAATACTGAATTAATTTTATATTAATGAGAAAAATATGTTTTTAAATTTAATATTTTAATGAAAATAAATTTGTGAAAATTAGTACTCATTTTGAGGACTTGGTCATTCCATTGGAGGACTCCTTAGAGAGAGAAGGATTAGGATAATATCATGTTACCAGAAGCTTAATAGGGTGAAATAAGACTCTTGGATAAGTATTAAGTTGAAATTTTAGATATGAAAGAAAATTTTTTAATGGTATTTAAGGGGTTTTTATAGGCCCCTTTTGTAGGTGGTGAGAATGATGTTTTTGTAATAATTTCAAAATAATATAAAGAGTGCACATGTTTAAATTTTCATGTGTCTCTAAACATCGATAATTATTTAGTGGGGGAAAAGGTAAAACCAATACTACCTCAAAAATTAATTTTTACATATGTTTTAAACATTTTTTAAGTACATTATTCTAATAATTTTCTCTTTTAACATTTTTGTTTTACCGTGGTGAATAGTTTTTTCCCAGGTAATTTACTTCTAATACCTAAAAGTAAAATGGAAATTATTAAATAATTTAAACACACTAATTCCAAATATTAAATCCATTTTAGTTGATAAAATTCTTATGTGTAAGAAAACTTAATTTTAACATTATTATTTGCAACGTGATAAAACCTGTTTTTAGGAAAAGTGTATTTTTAAGATTAAAAAATTTCATGTACAATTCAATTACCACTAAATGTGGTTTTATTGATAAAAATTGGTTTATTATCAAATAATAACAAGTTATGTGGCTTTAAAATAAATCCAAACCTTATTTTAACTTAATTACATTTAATTAAAAATTACAAAAAAAGATTCTTTTATTGGAAAAAAATAACTTAAGTTTAGAAAATGCTTAACATAGGTTTTATAAATTTAGAATAGTATTTTGAAATGTATGATTTTACTCATTAAAATAATATTTGATCAATTAATAATTGTTATACATTTCCAGTTCATTTACATATAATTTTATAAAAGTTATATTTTTGATAAAAAATGTATTTTTGACTATTCACAAAAAAATAAAATATTTTAGAAAAGTACAAAAATTCGTCCTAATATAATATTTACATTATAAATTCCAAAATTTGATTTTCTTTGTTAAATAAAAAATAGTATTAAATTCTAAATAAATCCATGAATGAAGTATATTTAACGTGTACATTGTGCAATAATTTTGAGATGTTGTGTTTACATTCTAGAGTGGGGTCTCTAGTGTTACATTATCCCCCCTTAAATAATTTCATCCTAGAAATTAGATACATGTAAGTTAGAAAATCATTGATTATATTAAATCATCATAAATTATTATGTCTCTAATGTTTCCTATATTTTTTTATTTCTCTAAATAGCTTTAACTAGTTTATTATTATTATTTCTCAAAAGTTTCACTCTAGTGTTAAAAATCTTGAAAGGATCTTCATTATATTACAAGTTAGGTTCTAAATAAAACCCATAATATGTGAGTATATGTTTCATATAATTCTTTTATTTTCTCAATAATGAAACATGGATGATGTTATTTACCTTATAAAGGTTGGATGACATAGAGAATTGGAAAAAAAACTCCAGTTATCTCTATAATTTCAAAAGGAAAAATATTACTTGGGAATAAAATCCCATTTTTATTTAATATTAAAACTTATTTAAATTATTACAGCATTAATAATTATTAAACCTCAAATAAAATTAAAAACCTTTCCATTGATTATCTATATAAATATTTTTTTGATTTTATATTCTTTGATATAATTATATATAGTTCATACATTCCTAATTTCCTACTGCACAAGATACGGGCCTACCAACTACCCTTCTCATACTTATTACTAACAAGATAGAGTATGGAATAACTTCCCATACAATTACTTACATGTTTCTATCTAGATTCCCAAATGGAATCTTTTATTGTTTGTAATTTCCATCAAAGCTAGATACTTATGCATTTCTCCTTGAAAATCAACAGAATAAGATCTCAACTTGTCTTATAGTGATTGAATATACTCTTAAATATTCCCATCATATTGTGGATGATAATTAGAACATAAATTTAATTCATTTTCAAGAGACATTTGAAGACTCTTCCATAATTTTGACGTGAATCAAGGTTTATGATTTGATACAATTAAAAGAGGTACCCCATGAATACACTTGATTTCATTGATATAGATATGGGAAAGGCGATTAAGTGGTAGGTATTCCCATCTATGAAATGCGAAGACATGGTAAGGCGATCAATGATAAAAAATATAACAACATTCTTCCATAGTGGTATTGGTTTTACAATGGCAAGGTCCATTTTAATATTGTTCCAGTTCCATATAGTTATGTATAGAGGTTGAATGGTACCCTTAAGATGTTTCCTTTTAGCTTTTATCTTCTTTCATACTATGCATATATAATAATAATCTAAAATTCCCCAATTTATAACATACCTTACAAAATTATCTATTAAATCTATATACATATTTTCACTACCAATGTATATAGAATAATATGTTCAATGTGGTTAATCTTGTAGCTTCGTCTTCAGTTTTGGTATAGAAGGAACATATAATATTTTTCCTAAACATTTACAATCTATATTTATATATGAAGTCTACAAAATTCCCTTTATTAACTACTTTAATCCTAATTTATAAATCCTTATTATCTCACTGATACTTCTCCATATTTTCCAGTAAATATGGTTTAACAAATTATTATAAAAGAAATGATGTTTATGCTTACCTAAAAATTACCACATATATTTTACCACTTCCTTAAATATAGGATAATTATTAATCCTTATCATGGTTAAAACACTATGGTTCCTCATACTCAATCTAGTATCTACCTTTTCTTCCTTCCATGGGCAGTAACATATTGATAAATCATAGTCTTTAATCATGTACAACCATATTTTTTTGCACATGTTAAGGTATATTTTGGGCGAAAATATACTTAAATTTTTTTGGTCTTCATATATATCACATATTTATCCATAAATAAAATTAATATTTGTCATTAAGCTAAATATTACTGATGTTAAATCAAGGTCATGAGTTCGATAGGTCTCCTCTAAGATCTTTAATTTCCTCTATGCATAAGCAACCAATCTATCATTAAACATAATGATACAACCCAATCCTTTTATCGATGCATCAATATATATTACAAATCATTCATTTTATATTATTAAATTCAATACCACTAGATTAATTAATATCATATTTATCTCTTAAAAATAGTACTCACATTCACTAGACCATGTGAATTTATCCTCTTTATGTTTTAACTTGTTTAACGGGTTCACATATTAGGAAAACTTTTAAACAAACCTTCGATAGTAACATGTTAATTCAAGAAACTGATTTTTATCAGTTATATTCATTAGAGTAGGACATTAGTTTACCACCTTTATCTTTAATGGATAAAAAATTGTTCTATCCTTAGAGATAATATATCAAAAAAATAAGAAACTTCTTGTTGCAAAAATTCACACTTACTGAATTTATCATATAATTCATTTTTCTCTAAGGTCATCTAGAATTATTTCTATATGGTTCTCATGATATTCATAAATTTTATAGCGTATCAATAAATAATCGACTAATTCAACTAAAAATTTATCAAGCCAATACATTAATACTCTACTCATTAGATTCAAAAAAATAGAAGGTTAATTAATAATTAAGATGGTCATTACCATAAAATCATAATGTGTATATCTCATATGAAATGTTTCCTTCAGTATATAACCCTTATATACCCTTAAAATAATGATATCTAGATATAATATCAATATTTGAAAAATATTGAGCTCCTCTAAGTAGATTAAATAAGCCATCAATGTATGATAAAGTAATACTCTTTATAGTAATGGAATTGATATCTCTATAATTGACACATAATCTTATATAACCATCCATATTTTTCAATAATAAAATCAGGATCCCCATGGTGAGACACTTGGGAGTAAAAATAACTTAATACACAACTCCTGTAGTTGTTTCATAAACTTTAGATATTCCACTAGTTCTATTCTTTAGAGAGTTTCATAAATGGGTCTTGCATCTATAGCGAGTTCAATTGAAAAATAAACATCAAAATCAGGTGGATTCATAGTTAATTACTCTATAAATATATATATTTATTTTTATTTATATTAGGTTCATCATTTATCCTTATGAAATACTTCACATACATAGGTGTTTTCTCTTCTTCATCTCCCACAACTTCATTAAGGTGAGGTACTAGAGGTGGGTCTAGAAAATACTTGATAGGTGAAGTATCTCCCTTAAAAAATGTATTTTATGCCCCTTAAAAAATAGTAATGTCCTTATCTAGATAATAAATTATCTCATCATAAATTTAAAGAAAATACATACCAATGATCATATCATAATCCACCATTGTTATAATACTCATGTTTTAAATAAGGGAATATCTTTGAATCATAAAATATTATTATTTATAAATATTCATTTAAATAATAATTCCTTTAGTTTTCTTAATTGATGAATCCTTTATCAGTGTATTATGGATTTGATTTAATTTTCTCAGATAACATGTTTTATATAAATGACTTCTTAGATTTAGAATCAAATAAATCATTCAATAACATTGAGTTTTGGATCAATGCACATGCTATCATGATATTTTTCACTTTAAACTAAACTTAAGTGATCAAAAAAGATTATAAACTCTCCCTTATCCATTTATAAGATAAATCCCCTTGAGCATTATTTAATTTGTTTTCATAGTTCTCCATATCATTACTGTTAAATTGTTGAACATTAGAAATATATACCTTGAATTTTAATTCGTGATCTTGATGGAATTATTCTTAGAACATGAAATAAACGACCATTCTCTTCATGGAAGTCCCTTAGTATTTCATTACACATTTTTTATATGTGGGAAATTATAATTTTCTTTCCATGTTTCTCAATTTATCTCTTCTTTTTTAGATTTCTTTTTCATACATAAGTCATGGAGAAATACTTTTATGTATTATTGGGACTTGAGAATATATCCACATATGATGAAAATGTATAATAAAACAATATCCTTTCAAAGTATATTCTTAAGAACATCAAATAAATGATCAATATGTTTCTTTTATATTTATTTACATTGTCCATAACATATGTATCAGACCTCATAAAATTAGTCTCGTTTTTAGGGAAATTTTCATCAACATTTTATCTATGATTGAGGAATTACCATTAAAATTAAACCCTTTACCCATTATAAAATTATTTTTCATAGAATATATTCTTAAAATTTATCATTTCGATTCACTTTATCTCTACTTCCACTTTAGTATTATGAATTAGTGTCCACCATGGATCAGCATCTACATTAAGTTGATACAGAACTGTGGTGACCTTTTCCCTTTCCAAACTCCCAAAAAATAGAAATAATTTTCCTAGTGACTTTATCCATTACTCAGTTACCAATAGAATATTATTTTTGTTGAATTATGGATAATGTTATCACATGATCCATTCCTGCATAGTTACACCAAATTGTGGATCGATAGGATACACTATATTGGAAATGTTATTTGTTGTAACCTAGGTCAACTTCCTTAATTTTTTTATAATTATATTAGATCAAACTCCATCCTCATTTACTTTATCATGAGGAAAATACCTACATTGACTATGGGTGTTGATACAATTTACCATTTTTAAATTAGTCTCTATCTCTAACTAATGGAATACATGTAATTTTCGTATGATATTTAGTTTCAAAATAAACTTATTATTAGGTTTCCCAGAAAAAAATATTTAAAATATCCTTGTTTTTCTATAGTTTTTTGATTTCTAACATGGTTCCTCTAAATATCTCCCCTATGGTTTTTACTAAACATTATCTAAAACCAACTGTAACAACCTAGTCCCCACAAACCCAGAGCTAGTAGTTATATTGAATTATTAGTATAGATTACAATATTTCTCAGAGTTCCCAACATCTTAGTAGATTTAAAGTCAAGATAATTTCATATTTTTCACATTACAGTTGAGAAAATAAAATAAAGGATAAAAAATACATTAGCATATTATTATATTTTACTGTATATCCATGAAAATTACACATATTTCTCTTCTAGGCCTCCTTTAGAAATTGAAAAAAATAATGAAGAGATTAGGTTCTCCATAAGGAGTAGTTTATATTGGAATATATAATAGTATATAAATGGAAATAAGTATAATTACATAAACAAATAATCCAAATGATACTATAATCAAATTAAAATGAGGGAATATTATATCCATGATAATGAATAAAAACATGGATAGTAATTACTGATGTCCTATTGATGGAATTAAAAGTCTCAAATATCCTAAATAAGATATTAAGGTATTATTATAAGAAATAATACATAAATGGGTAAGATATATATGAATACCATTGGTATTTTTTCTCATAAGACCAACAATTGCATCAAAGGGCTATTAATACTAGGTCTCACCCACCACTAATTTAGTCCAATGTATTCATCATATAATAGAATGAATAAACTATAAAATACAAAACCAAAAAACATATAAATCAATAAACACATGTTTTGAAATTCAAATTATATATATTTTTAATATTTTCATAATCAATATTTGGAATAATGAGGATGACTAAGGGAATGTCCCATAATAAACATTAAAACTATGTGGATGTCTTAATTTAATAAGAAATAAACTAATAAATGAAATAAAGATGAGGAAGTGGAGAGAGTAATTTTGAAGTAATATGTTTTAAATAGAGGATAGTAATTTATTTCAATAGTTTGTAATGGTAGGAGTCCAAATTAATGGTAAGAAAATCCTCCATTAAGGTTCGGAAGGAGAATTTTAATTATCTGTAGCATATCCTCCTAGAATGTTCATAGTCTTAGGCCCTCTAATCATACAATTATTGAATATTTATTTGATATTGGAATGAATATTTTCAGGATTATTACCTCTATATTCATTTTTCCACAACCACATGCACTTTCTAGTATCCATATTGGGATTTGATTTTTAGAAAAAATACACACACATTTACATTAAAAAATTTAGGTTTTTTTTGAATTATTATGGATTTAGGTAACATTGTAATCCAAATATTTTTAAGGATATATTTAAAAATAGAAAATTAAATAACTTGAATAAATATAGAAACATGATATAAAATATTAAATGGGAATTAAGTACACCATACATTAGGAGATATGGTGCACAATATAATCACACATTAAACAATTTAAATTTAAGACAAAGAACCCTTACCATTAATCACACATAGCCTAATGTGATATAATATCCTATATAAAAAAATAATATTAATAACCTATTTCATAACATTATGAATATCTAAAATATTTTTTAACCATTATTTATAATTATTCTCTTTATTGAAATTCGTTAGTAATTATAAATTTTAAATATAAGGTGTGAGTAATCTTTGTCATTTTGAACTAGTTCTATAATAGTGGAGTTTTTATTCGCAATTATCCCAAATTTTATCATTTATATATCAAAAAATATACTGGAATTAATGATTTACAATTATTTATAATGTTATAATTTCATTTAATAAGAGTTTTTGTTTTGATCCGGAAAGATTAAATCGACAATGATCACGTTTCAATGAATTTAAAGAGATAAACATTAGTATCTTAACTTATAAGTTTAATAAAAACTTTACTATTATAAAAATAAAATAATTATAATTATAAAATAATTTATATATTATATTTTCATAAATTAAATTCCCATAGTCATCCCTGATATAAATTTATAACATTATTCAAGTAGGTGACTAAACTAACCCAAACAAGAACATACTATAATTAATAGATGATTATAAAGTGATTTATTTATAATATAATTATACCAAAAGGATAAATAAATTATTTAGAGTTTATTAGTGTGATATATCAGAATATGGAAGAATTATAATAATATAACAATCAATTCAATATTATTACATAGTATGAAGAATTGATTATTTGGTCTTAGAACACTCTATTGGATGGTTGAATTTTACACAATTGTTTATTTTTCATATTTTTTATAGGTTATCCACTATTTATTTAAAGAACCATAATAATTTAATTAAAAAAATATTTATCCATTTAACCCATTATAATGACCAACTAATAAAGGTGACGTTGAAGTCAAAATATGGAAATTAATCATTCCATGGTGGCGATAGTCTTCACATTTTCTTGAACGATGATTTCATTTTCCATAGAATGAGGGAAATGTGTAATTTTTTTTATCATTTTAGAATATAATATTTATTATAAATATCATACTTATTTATTGAATTCAATATTAAGACAATCAGTGTAATGGGATTATGGAAAATGAAGCATGATGCTTCATAGAGATGGTAGTCTACACACACACATGGATGTTGTTTTTGTTCTCCTTAAGGTAAAATAGTAAAGGTGGATATCTATTATTCCATTATAAATAAAAAATTATTATATTATAAAAAATTATTTAATTATATAATAATGGGAACATTTATTTGGATAATTAACATTGAAAAGAAAAGAACTTAGTGAAAATTTGTACTCATGTTGTGGACATGGGATTTACCTTAGAGGATCCTGAGAATGAGAGGTCTTAGGATACTCTGTTATGAAAATAAGTTTAATAGAGTACAATAGGATTCTAGGGGAAGTAATATGGGATTAATTTTTGGAGGAAACTAAATTTTTGAGTTTTATGGAAGTGGTGGTGAGCAGACCTTTTTATAAGTGATGAGAATGGATTTTTTGTAAATATTTCAACTTAATATAAAGAGAGAAAATTTTTAAAATGTAAATTGGATCAAAATATAGAAAATAATTGAGTGGGGATGATATAAGGTTGATAATACCTCTAAAATCCATTTTTACATGTATTTTAAAAATATTTTTTAGACCTTTACTCTTTGAATTTTTATCATTTCCTTTTTTCATTTTACCATTGTAACTTGTTTTTTTCCAATATAATTTACTTTCAGTGACTAAAAATAAAATGTGACTTACTAAAATATTTATACATAATGATTGAAAATATGATATTAATTTTAATATATAAAATTCATATATATAAGAAAACTAAATTTTAACATTATGACATGTATTGGGAAAAAACTCATTTTTAGTAAATGATTATTTTTAAGCATAAAATATATCCATAGGATAAATTACAAATGTATTTTCTTTTTATGTTATGAATTTTTTAGTTATAAAAAAAAATAAAGGATACATTTCTTTTAAATTAATCCAATACCTAATTTTACCAAAATAATATTTCATTAAAAAAGGACCCAAAAAATTTATTTTATTAGAAAATATTACTTATATTCATAAAATATTAAGCATATATAAATTCAGAATAATATTTAAAAACATATTTTTTTACTCTTAAAACACATATTCAGTCAATTAAAAGATTTTATAGTTTTTTTCTTAGGTCATGTAATCCCATTAAGGTTATTTTTTTGATAAAATCTATATTTTTAGCTATTTTCCTATAAATAAACTATTTTATAAAACTACCAGAAGTTATTCTTAATCTAATATTGATAGTATAAATCAAAAAATAAGTTTATTTTGTTATATTAAAATTAAAATTTATCTTGTAAATAAATTCATGAACGAAGGATCTTTAGAGTGCACATTATTTAATAGTTTTGGGATGTAGTTTTTACCTACTATAGTAGGGTCTCATATATTATAGTCATGCATTGTAAGATCATTGTAGAGGATATCTCTCATAGTAAGGTCATAATAGAGTAAATTACATAAAGTATTCTAGATGATAACAATTTCATCAAAGCTATGAGTGTAAGGATTTTTTGAAGTATAATGTTCTATAGATTAGGCTTGAAAATAATCCCTCATGGAATAGGATTTATAGAACCAACTTTAACCAATTTATTCTTAAATCTCACCATCACATGAATTACATATGGATTTCTCTGAGACCTCAAAGAATAAATTCATTTATCTTGTTCTCTATTTGTATATATTATTTCCTTATAGATCCCATGTGTGTGTTTTTAGAATGGAAACCCTATATTTATAGGATTGGACCAGGTAAACTGCTTTGAAAATGGATATTCATGCATTAGAGAGTGTGTAATCATATAAATCATTCCTAAAAATTAAAAAAAAGGTTATGAAGGTTTATATATCCAAACCACATTGAGAGAAAGAAAGAGTGTTCATCTGCCTAGTGAGTGTGTGTCTATTAAAATTTCTACCTCAGGACTATGTGGTAAATATGTTGTCATATATTGTTTCTTTATCTAAGAACACATGGCTCGTAGGAGGCCATGTTGTTTTCTATCTCCATGTTGTATTTTCCCTTTAATAGTGTCAATATCCATATTATAATTTTAATTGAGGACTATAAAATAAGACTATATTAGTACATAATGGATCAATTGGATCATGGGTTACTTATATCCATAATCTTCTAGTAAATGGATCTTTAAATTCCCTCAATATCTTCTGACCACTAATTTGAGTCTTTTTAGGGAAAAGTATCATGACCCGAACCACGAAGGCCCACATGGATGGTGATATGTTGAGTGTGACTACCCCTATACAACATTTAATAGTCCATAGGATATGGACAAGTGCTGAGTAGGGATATCCCACACATAAGAGGCCTTACCCAAATTACTTGCACACACACACACAAACATCTCCTAGCCCATAAAGTTCTAGGAAAAAAACTGATAAAAAATTATGCACAACATCTATCCCACATTATAGTACGACGATAACTATTGGAAAGTGATAGAGGGGCCAAATAAAAGAAGAAAAAATCTTGAATAGAGTCTGAAATACTCAGAAATAGGGAACTACTGTCAAATGAAACACCCAGTAACACCTTGATCGTTCTATCCCAATATAAGCTCTACCTACTCCTAGTCCTCCTAGGAAACTATCAATTGGACTGTCATATTCATAAGACATGACATGTGTGGATAAATACCTTGTATAGGTGAGTATAACAATAACTATCAGGACACCATGAAAAAACTAAGCATAAATAATAAAGAGTTGTAATATAATCCCAAAATAGGTAAAAAAGATAAAAGAAACACAAATAGAAAAAACCCAGATATACTCATAATGGAAAATTGGTCTCAAGGGGTCACAACCAAAAATGTTAACCACAAGTTCTTACGAAGTATTCTTGGTAAACCTCATTTTGGGAGTACTCACTCTATGGGCTATACTGTCACTGATGATGATCATTGAAGAGTCCATACTCATATTACCTTTATATAAATGTTCTCACTGGATCTTCGAATATCACACTATCCAAATAAGGGATCACCCATGGAATGTTTAGAGATTCCACCCTCCACACTGTATCAATATTCCAGATAGGGGTTCAACACCCTATGCATCGTGTTCACATCAATATCACAAACCCATCCTAGAAAGGATATGAAAGTGGATCCCACCCCAAGCCTCATGGAGGGATAACTTGTACTCCATCCAAGTTAGATCCCAAATATATAATCAAAATCCTATGTTGAGGATTTAATGATGTATTGTTCCATTGTAGGGATGGACTAAGGAATCATAATTAATTGAACCTAGTGTATAATGAGGAAAATAAGGTTTCCATGATATCCCCTAGAAATTACATGACATGTATTGAGGGTACACGATGTGTACATCTAACATCATAATTTCCTTTTTCTATGATTTTGTTCATCTTCCAATGTCCGTGTACACCTAGATATTCCATTTTAATATAGTAATACCCATATACATATCCATGTTTGTGCTTGCGTACTCCTGGAGTACACACTAGGCCACTGTCATTAAGTCACAAGATGCGTGACTTGTGTCACATGGAATGTGATATGTAATTTTATATGGAAACCAAAGTGCAATGGCTAGGTCCACATGACATGTATTCCTTTAGAGTACACATTGCGTACTACATAATTTTTAATATTTTTTGGTTCTTTAATGTTTTTTGAGAACATATTCAGCCTTCTATCTATCCATGACACTCATAAACGATCATGGATATGTGTTGAATGACCCTTGTCACCACATCTCATCAGATTTTGAAATTAGATCCAATCAGAAAATTCCCCATCGAGCCACACTGTTTCCACACCATGTCTCTATTAAACATCAAACTAGTAAAATAGAAACCACTAATCTTGATGCATTTCCAATCACCCACTATCATATTTTCCATTGATTACAACCTCAACCATGATATACTCCCACAATAACATTTTTGTGTATTGATGAATGATCTCATAACTATAAAATATTGGGTATTCAAAAAACTGTCAACCAAGAAATTTCCAACGATGAATGTACTAAGAAACAAGGAAGAAATGAACAAACCAAAAATGTGGAATGAACCTTAGCGATGTTTGGGTAGGCCTAAATTCATTTTTGTTCAAACTAAGAATGAATATTAACAATAATCACTCAAATAAACCCCCAAAACCCCAAGAATAAATAATCGCAAACCTACAAACATGATCCACATGAAAATAAACTTGTTGGTGGAGCTGATTCACTTTTATCTTGGGATAATAAAAGGGGGATAAATCAATATAAAATAACATCCAACCTTTGGTTATATGAATCAATGATGAAGAATGACCACACATCAACTACATTGGTCAGATCTATAACCTCCATCGGTGAAACGATCCTTGATTACGATCTTGGTCCTTTATCATTCACTATGTCCTCCTCTAAACTATAATATCACAATCACAAGGTTATGTAGCTAACCCTGAAATTGTGTTATAACAATATATTTATTGAGGGTTTCTAGTTTTTTGTTTCAACACATTATAAAAAAATTTATTTATTATTTGTTCTCATGATTATTTTGACAAATGCCTGATGATGATAAATATTATGTCACGCCTAGGGTAAAGAAAGTGTTCCAAATTCCATGGTTGTATTAGATTTATAATCTAATATTTTTTTGGTAGTTATTTCATGTTTCTAGGAAAACATAATGAACATGAAATTAATATATTTAATATTTTTAGAATATCAATTTTAGCATATCTGGGCCTTGAAATACCATGTTTCTTAGTGACTGAATCAAAAAATATTACTAGATATATTTAAAATATTTACCTGAAAAAATATTTGTATTAAATTATCCCCACCTTTGGAATTTATTTCCTAAACATAGAAAAAGACTACTTAAAAAGATGCGGGTACTAATATTTCATATATTTCTCTCACTCCAAAGTGATCTCCTGAATATTCTCATGCTACCATTAGACACGTTCCAAGTTAATCACTCAACCATACAAGATCTTCTCCTACCAATCCTCGATCTCCACTGGGTACTCTACAAGGTTAGCTCTATCCTCAATGTCTATCTTACCCCAGACAATGTAATGTGATGATTTTTTTACATACATCCTCAATTGTGACACATTTATGACATCATGCACCCATTCTAAATACAGAAGTATCACCAATAGGTACACTACATCTCTAACCCTAGATAGTATCTAGAAATGGATGATGAATCTCGAAGATAACTTGTTTCTCTAACCAAATCATCACAATCTACGTCTAGGTGAGACCTTCAAGAAAAAATATCCTCCCTCCTAAAAAATATAAAGGACTACATTATCAGTTTATATAGAATTTATAATGGATCTATGTAGTCTTCATCCTCTCATGGATAATTTGAACCTTCTCTATCATAGCTCACACCAACTCTAGGACCATGAGTGCTGACTCACCTAGATATGGACAACATAGTAGTGACCTACAAGTCATCCTATACAAATCCATGAATGATTCAATGCCGAAGGTGGAATGGTGGATGTTTTTTTATGAAGAATACACAAAGGTTAGGTCATCCTTCCAGCTATGGTGGAAGTACAACATGAAATCCCAAAGCATTTACTCTAAAACCTCAATAGTCAACACAACATGGACATTGGTTTGTGAGTGAAATTCCATGCTCAAATGAAACTGAGTACCATATGCCTCTAGAATTGCTCTCCATAATTTCAAAATGAAGAAATAATCATGGTCTAGAATGGACTTTGAGAGAACTTTGTGGATCCAAACTATCTCCTATATGTAAATGTGTCTTAAGCTCTCTACTAACCTCTCCTCTCGAATAGCTAGGAAGTGGTCTGACATGGTGCATTGTTATTTAATCACCCAGACAGAATCATGTCCTATATAAGTCCATGGTAGTCCTATTATAAAGTATATATACATATCCTCCCACTTTGAATTTATAACCACAAGGGGTTGAGCTAGTCCCACCTGAACCTGGTCGCCAACCTTCACCTACTGACAAGTGTGGCATAGAGCGATAAAATCCACTACACCTTTCTTTATTTATGGACACCTGAAGTAATTTCAAAGTTCATGGTACATATGTCCCACATCAAGTTCCACCAAAAAGGGTTATGTATGAGACTCGATCATAACCCCATTTTTAATGTCATTGGTACCATCATACATCCTCTAAAAAAGATAACATGGTCCCTAAATTCATAAAATCCACTCTAAGTATATTGGATGGATATATTTGTACATAAGGTCTCACATTCACTATATCTATGCTGAGCCTCCCTAATAGGATAAGGAATAAATAGATTAACAACCATCAACTATAGATATAAAGCACTATCTTTGTCCACTAAAGAAAACTGTAATGAGGAAAACTATTCTAAAGCCTCGAAACAAAACTGAAAGAAACATCTCATGCTGAGAGGATCTACTCCCACATTACCATTAAAAAGAGTAAAGAATATATTTAGGTCATAATACTAGAGAAAATATAGCCATTAAATCAATCTCAAGTTAATATCCTTCTCAGAGAAGATATACTTGAGACTGTTGTGGTCAGAGTGGATGATAAACCAATCACCCATAAGGTAATGTCTCCACATCTTCAATGATAAGACTACCACTGCCAAATTGAGATTGTTGGTTGAATATTTTTTATCATGTGTTATCAAATATTTATACAAATAAGGGATAAAATCCTACATAGTCCTCAGAAAAAATCAAAGTCCAGTCCCAGAGGCATCGTATAACACTACATACTCAACAACCTTATCTAGAAATATCAAGATGGGGGAACTCATAAACAACTATCGTAACTCCAGAAAGTTTTTCTGGAACATTTATTTCTACATAAAAAGATTCAAATTTTGGGTCAATGACTTCATAGTTTCCAATATATTAGAGAAATTATTAATGAATATTTGATAGTATCCTACGAGCCTAAAGAAGTTTCTCACCTCCTTCATGCTCTTGGGTAGCTCCAAATCTAAAATTTCCTAGAACATTGTTGGTACGAGGATAAACAATTAGTTTCAATACAATTTCCATGAAATTGGTCCTCTAGAACCCAAAATTGACTCTTCGAGAGAATCCCATAAAATCTGGTGATATTGGAGTATGTACATGTCCATTCTCAAGTGACTCATGAGCTCCTCATCAGATGGAATGTAAACTAATATTTCATCAATGAAGACCACCACAAACCAGTATAATAAAGGATTTAATGTATGGTTCATGAGTCCCATGAATACTACTAACATGTTAATAATGTCTAAAGACATATCAAAGAACTCATAATGACCACAATGATGTCTGAATTCCATCTTCAGTATATCCTCATCCAGTACTCGTAACTGGTGATATTTTGATCTGTGGTAAATCATTGAGAACCATCAAACACCTCTCAACAGATCAAAGAGGTCTATGATACTAATTATTGGATACTTATTATTCACATTCACTCGGTTTATATACCAATAATCCACAGACAGCCTCTATCTCCCATCCACCTTCATGGAGAACAACACTGGGGCTACCCTGGGAGAAACACTAGTTCTAAAAATGCCTTTCCAATATAATTCATGATACTATACCTCATCTCTTAAAGGTCTATGGGATTCATACAATATGATGGTGTATATATAAAGGTAGTCTCAGGGTGTAATTCAATGTATAAGTCTATCTCTCTATGGGGAGGTAAGCCTGTAACATCCCCCGAAAAGACATCCTCATACTTCGCCACAACAATAAGAAACTAAAAGAACACAAAATCCACTGATCCAAGGGTAATGATGTTAAAATGGTTATTAATTAGATGTATCCTCAGATGTATGATCCTATCATACTCTTCCTAGGTTTCCTTATCACCTATAAAGGAAAATATTGACCAGTCTCCACGAAAGCACCACACCCTCTATTTAAAATTGTCAATATAGGAATGAACTATGGATAGCTTGTCCACACCTCAGATGTAATAATAAGGATTCATTTTTCATTCAAATAGATCCCTTAAGAATCTATTTCCTCTAAGTGTCAGGTTACACTATTGTCAAAAGTGTTCGATTACTGAGTCACCTCTAGTTGGAGTCTCTGAGCACAAGGGTCGATCCAAGGGATCAACCAGAATCTCTATGTCTCAAAATAGATAAGTAAAAAGGGAATATTGTATCACAAAAATATCTCTGAATATTATATATAAATATTTTATGACACAGATTAGACCTCAGATAAAACTATGATCCCTGGGTTTATAGGCCACCACTACCTATATTTTTCCCCTCCCTTGACCACCAGCTCTCTAAGCCTGGAACGGACCACCTAGTGGTGGTGGTGGAAATATTTCAAACTACCTTACACCTCCTAATACACTAATTTCTCATTTCTCTTTCTCTAGGTTGTCTATTGACCATCTCTCTGTCAGCTGTATGATGGGTCAGACAATACATAGAAATATGTCACTGACCATCGCATGAGAAACACCACATATCCTTTGAATTAATCAAGCCACACTGAGAGACTTAAAAAACCTATCTATTATCATGGGATCATCTCCTAAAGAGTATTTCATACTCTAGTCCTAATAACTACCATCCTCTACCATATCCCAATGTCTCATGTCTTGCATGTCCACTACCAGCATCCACCATCGACATATACTTTTTGAAGAATATCTACCATACCAGGGCTTGCTAAAGAACTCTAGAATATGTAGGAATGAAGAGATACATAAATAAATCCATGATATCTTGGTTTTAAACCTGATTAAAGGTATATTAGCTAAATAATAGATATTTAACCATATATAGAGAATCTAGTATGTTCAGTGAACCTATCAAAATATTGAACCATGACATAGTTTCCCTACTACAACTGAAGAAGATCCAAGAGAAGCACTGATCATAGTGTTTCTAGATATAAATCATCCACTATTATAAATTGGGCCTTTAATTGCACTACTAAATGGGATTTATCAGTTCTATAGAAGCACAGGTAATGTAAGTGATGTTAACTGGTTAGGTTTAACAGTGCACACATAAGACTTGGCTTGGTTGGTGAGGAATCTTGAAGTGTATCCATGAGACCTAGGATCAAATTAGGGCAGAGAAATATTCTGAGGTTACTATAGTAGCACTATAGCAACACTATAACATGTACATTTTGGTATTGTAACAACCAAAACTATTCATCCAATTTGGATTTCGGTCCATTAGTTTGGTCCTATGAGTCCTTAAGGACTTCGGGCCACACAAGGCCTATGGGATAGTAAGGATTTTAGACCACCTTAAGTCCTTAGGTCCATTAGAAATCCTTCAAGATACGTGAAGTGTATATGTAGACTCTAAAAGGAACATATACCAGACGAGGATTCCGAGAAGGCACATACACAAGAGCAGGGTTAACCAGATTTGGAGGAATGAGAGGGTATGAAAATTACCATTGGTGCCTGGATTGCGAAACTCTACATAGGATAGCTAGATAACCACTCATGTGAAGGCGTGGAGCTTCATAACAGTATAGATATCGAGGAGGGGTAGTTCAAAGATATGTCTAGGATGATTATGTCCTTGTGTCTCGAGTAAATTCAGATCATGTAATGTGTATCTAAACCTATGGTACTTGTAAGGGTTCCCATTAAACCCTTAAATATAGGATTATCCAAAAAATAAATAAAAATTGAAGGTCTTCAGGCAATTTAGGTAGTCTATAACAATGCTTGTAAAAGGTACTGATAAAGTACCCCTTTAACAGTGATAAAAAAGAACAAATAAAGGGGTCTTTATCAAGGATTTACCTTTTCCCCAATGAAGCGGTCCATTATTATTGTTTTTAAACCATTGGTATAGTGTATTACCAATAGTTTATTCAAATTGTTGGTAAAAATATTCTCAAAATACATTTTAATAACGATTTAAAACCATTGGTATAGTGTATTTCTAGAAAACAGCACAACATCCAGCACAACAGCCACCCATCCACTCCATTGCATACAAATATCCCCTCTATTGCATACACTTGTAAACACACCTGCAAATAAAAACTAAAATAGAACAAAAAACACCCGAAATAGCACATAAAAACAACACTCTTCCAATCATGACATATACCCCAACATAGTTTTCCCCATTCCAATATTCACATGAATACCACTCTTCCAACTAACCCATTTCAATTTCATTGGTGAGGAAATATCAAAATGGTGGGAGGAAACTCACATTTCAGAGAGACCCTGATAGTGAGATTTACATCAGCATTAACAGAATTAACACATAATTCCTAAGGTAATTACAACAGGTATACACATACAACAAGTATACCCATAAAAAAAGTATACCCATACAACAAGTATACCCATACACCATTAACACATAATTCATAAGTTAATATAATACATAAAGAATTCAATTCAAAATCCTGGGGGTTGGGGGGGGGGCTGTTTAGGGGTGTGGGGTGGCTGTCCAAGGGAGGTAGGGGGTGTTCAGTGGGGTGGGGGTGTCTTGGGGGATGGGGGTGTTCAGGGGGATGAGGGTGTTCAGGGGGGTGGGGATGTATATAGTGGTGGGGGGGGGGGGGGGGTGCTTTCCAGGGGTGGGGTGGTGTCTGGGGGGTGGGGGTGGTTTCTAGGGGGTTGGGGGGCTTTCTAGGGGGTGGGGGTGTTCAGGGGGGTGGGGTGGGGGGGTGGGGGTCAAGCGGGGTGGGGGGCTATCCAAGTGGGGTGGGGTGGTGTTTAAGGGTGTGGGGGTTGTTGTCCATGGGGGTGGGGGTGTTCGGGGGGGGGGGGATACAGGTGGGGGTGGTGTCTAGGAGGGGTGTGGGGGCCATCCAGAGGGTTTGGAGGGTGTCCAGGGTGGTGGTGAGGGTTGGGGGGGGGGGGGGGGGGTTGCCCATGGTAGTGGGGTGATGTCTAGTGGGGGTGGGTTGGTGTCTAGGGGGTGGGGTGGTGTCTAGGGGGTTGGGAGGCTTTTTAGGGGGTGGGGGTGTCTAGGGGGCGTGGGGGGGGGGGGGGGGGTGTCTAGGGGGTGTGCAGGGGTGGGGGTGTCTAGGGTGTGGGGTGGTGTCCGGGGGGGGGGGGGGTTGGGGGGCTGTCCAAGGGGGTGGGGTGGTGTCCAGGGGGTGGGGGTGGCTGTCCCGGGGGTGGGGGTGTTCAGGGTGGTGGGGGGTGTCAAGCAGGGTGGGGGGATATTCAAGGGGGGTGGGGTGGTGTTTAAGGGAGTGGGGGTTCTGTCCATGGGGGTGGGGGTGTTTGAGGGGGGTGGGGGGTGTTGTCTAGGGGGTGGGGTGGTGTCTAGGGGGTTGGGGGTTCTTTTTAGGGGTGGGGGTGTTCGGGGGGGGGGGGCATTGGGGGGCAGGGCGGCGGGTGTCCAGGGGTGTGTGTAGGGGTGGTGGGGTGTTTAGGGGGTGGGTTGGTGTCCAGGGGGGTCCAAGGGGGTTGGGGGATGTCCAATGTTGGTGGGGTGGTGTCCAGGGGGTGGGGGTGGCTGTCCAGGGGGTGGGGGTGTCCAGGGGGGTGGGGGGGGTGTACATGTGGTGGGGTGGTGTCTAGGAGGGGTGGGGGTGTCTAGGGGGTTGGGGATGTCTCATGGGTAGGGGTTGTTCATGGGTGTGGGGGAGTCCAGGGGGGTGGGGGTGTCGAGGGGGGTGGGGGTGGAGGGTCCAGGGGGTGAGGTGGTGTCCGGGGGGGGGGGGGGGGGTCCAGGTGTTGGGGGCTATCCAAGGTTGGAGGGGTGGTGTTTAGGGGGGTGGGGGTGGCTATCCATGGGGGTGGGGGTGTCCATGGGGTTTCCAGGTGGTGGGGTGGTGTCTGGGGGGGCGTCCAGGGGTTTAGGGGGGATGTTTAGGGGGTCAGGGGGGCTATCTATGGGGGTGGGGGTGTCCCAGGGGGGGGGGGGGGTCAAGGGTGTTTGAGGGGCTATCCAAGGAGGGCGGGGTGGTGTTTTGGGGGGGTATATAGGGGGTGGGGGATTTCCATGGGGGTGGGGTGTCTAGGGGGTGGGGGTGGATGTCTATGGAGTTGGGGGTGTCCGGGGGGGGGGGTGGTGTCCAAGTGGTGGGGTGGTTCCTAGGAGGGGTGGGGGCTGTCCAAATGGCGGGGCTATCTAGGGGGGGTCCATGGGGGTGTGGGAATCCATGGGGTGGGGGGAGGTCTACGGGGTTGGAGGGGCTGTTCAAGGGGGGTGGGGTGGTGTCAAGGGGGTGGGGGCTGTCTAGGGGGTGGGGGCTGTCCACAGGGGTGGGGGTGTCCAGGGGGTGGGGGGTGTCCAGGTGGTGGGGTGGGGCCTAGGACGGGTGGGGGCTGTAATGGTTTTAGTGTAATGAATTCCATTTTTTTCCAAATCATTTGTATTTTTAAAATGGTTTTGGAACAGTGTTTATTTCAATAGTATGTGTTTTTTTAGTAAAAAATGAATTCTTTTGGTGTGTATGTTTGGAAGGGGGATTTGGTTATTATGAAATGGATTACATTTTTATTATGGGACAAAAATACTATATGATTTTTGAAATGGAACCTTAAAAGGGAATTTTATAAACCATTAGGGATTTTTAAATAGAATGAAGTCTCTATTATGTGATTTTGAAATGGTTTTATAAAGAATTATTTACGATGTATCTCTATGGGATTTGTTATTTTGTATCCCTTATTTTAGAATATGAGATTATTTTACTTAAGGGTTTTTTTGATAATTATTTAGAATGTTTGCACTATAAATGAATCAAAAAGTCCAGAAGGGGATATCTTTGGTAGTCATACTTGTGTCTTGGTCTTTACTCAAACTCTTGTGAAATTGGTATAACCATGTTATTCTCGGATAATTTATTATGCATGGGAGTTTCTAAAATACCATCCACTATTTTTTATTGGTGATCAAGGATCCCAGGAGGTAACCAAGAGAGTATCTATTATTAATGGGATCTTTGAGTTATTAGAAACACTATAATCCATGAGGGTGGGAGGCTATCCAGGGGGTGGGATGGGGGTGGGGGGGTTGTCGAGGGGGTAGGGGGTGTCCAGGGGTTGGGCGGGGCTGTCCAGGGGGTATAGTGTGTCCAGGGGGTGGGATGACTGTCCACAGGGGGGGGCAGGGGTGTTCAGGGGGTAAGGGGTGTCCAAGTGGGTGGGCGGGCAGTCCAGTGGGGGGGGGGGGGGTCAATGGGGTGGGAGGGCTATCCACAGGGGTGGGGGCTATCCAGGGGGTGTCCAGGGGGCGATCGTGAAATCCAATGGGGTGTCAGGGCTATCGAGGGGGGGTAGGGGGTGTTCAGGGGGTGGATGAGCCGTCCACATTGGTGGGCGGGCTATCCACAGGGCTGGGGGTGGGGGTGGGGTGGGGGGGGTTGTCTAGGGGGTACAGGTTGTCCAGTGGGGTGGGTGGGATGTCTACAAGGGTGGTGGGGCTATCCAGGGGGTATGGGGTGTCTAAGGGGGTGGGCGGGCTGTCTATGAGGGTGGGAAGACAGTCAAGGGGGTTTCCCCCGGGGGGGGGGGTATTCATGGGGTATGGGTTGTCCAGGGGGTGGGTGGGCTATCCATGGGGGGTGACGGGGCTGTCCAGGGGGTACGGGGTGTCCAGCGGGGTGGGACGGCTGTCCACAGGGGGGGGGGGCTGTCCATGGGAGGGGTGAATCAGTCATAGAAAATCATCAATTTATGTTTTATTTTTTATAGATAAAAAATAAGGATAACATGACCTAATTAATCAGACATATTTTGGACAAAATGAATGCTTTTGGTGTGTATGGTAGGAAAGGGGATTTGGTTATTACGAAATGGATTGCATTTTTGTTGTGGGAAAAAATAATATATGATTTTTAAAATGGAACCTTAAAATGGATTTTTATAAAACATTAGAGAGTTTTAAATAGAAATAAGTCTCTATTATGTGATTTTTAAATGGTTTTAAGAAGAATTATTTATGATGTATCTTTATGGGATTTGCGATTTTGTGTACCTTGTTTTAGAACATCAGATTATTTTACTAATGTTTTTGTTTTTGACAATTTTTTAGAATGTTACCACTATAAATGAATCAAAATGTCAATAAGGGGATATCTCAGGTAGTCATTATTATGATCCAACTATTCTCTTCCATGTCTTAGTCTCTACTCAAAATCTTTTGGAATTGGAATAACCATGCTCTTATTAGATCATTGATTATGCACAAGAGTTTCTATGATATCATCCACTATTTTTTATTGGTGATCATGGATCCCAGGAGGCAACGAAGTGGGTAGATATGATAAATGTGATCTTTGAGTTGTTAGAAACCCTATAATCCACAGGGGGGGCTATATCGGGGTCTATCCACGGGGGTGGTGGGGATGTTGAGGGGGCTAGGGGTATCTAGGGGGTGGGAGGAGCTATCCAGGGGTTTGACAGGGCTGTCCAGGGAGCTATGGGGGGGGGGGGGGGGGTCCATGGGTGTAGGGGTGTCCTGGGGGGTGGGTGGGCTATCCACGGGGGTGGTGGTGGTGGTGGGGGGGCTGTCCACAGGGGGAGTGGTTGTCTAGGGTGGTGGGTGGGCTGTCCACGGGGTTGGAAGGGCTATCCAGGGGGTAGGGGTGTCTAAGAGGCTCGGCATGCTGTCCACAAGGGTGGGAGGGCTGTCCAGGAGGGTGGGGGGGAGGTTTTTAGGGGGTATACGGTGTCCAGGGGGGTGGGTGGGATATCCACGAGTGTGGTGGCTCTGTCTAGGGGGGTACGAGGTGTTCAAGGGGGTGGAAAGGCTGTCCACAGGGTGGGGGGATGTCCATGGGGGTGGGGGCTGTCCAGGGGAACATGGCGTCCAGGGGGTGGGTTGGGCTGTCTAGGGGGTACAAGGTGTCTAGGGGGTGGGAGGGGCAGTCTAGGGGGTGGTTGGGGCTGTCCAGGGGGTGCATGGTGTGCCGGGGGGGGGGGGGGGGGCTGTTTAAGGGGTATGGGGAGTCCAGAGGGGGTGGGTGGGCTATCCACTAGGAGGGGGGGGGGCTGTCCACGGGGGTGGGTGGGGTGGGGGGGATTTCCATAGGTGTGGGTGGGTTGTTCATGGGGGTGGGGGTGGGGGTGCTATCCACATGGGGAGGTGTTGTCTAGGGGGTGGGCGGCCTGTCCACGGGGGTGGCAGGACTGTCCAGGGGGTACAGGGTGCCTAGGGGGTAGGCGGGCTGTCCACAAGGGTGGGGGGGGGGGGGGGTGTCTAGGGGAGGGGTGAATCAGTCACATAAAATCATCATGTCTAGTTTTATTATTTATAGATAAAAAAATAAATATAATGTGACCTACCTAATCACACACATATTCAGGCACTACAAATCAATAAACATCAAAGGTATGTAATATCAGTAAAATATGTAACGGGTCAATTTGTCTCTCATCAGCATCACTATCATCTCCATCATCATTGGGCTCACCCTCATCCTCATCAACGTCCCCATCATTGTCCTCACCCACATAAACACCCTCCTACTCACCCTTGTACTCAGCCTCGGCCTCAGCCTTTCCCTCCTCCTCCACCTCACCATCCTCCTCCACCTCATCCTCCTCCGCCTCGACATCCTCCTCTCCAATGTCTTGAAAACCTCTAGAAATTCCACTTGATACACTATACATAGAACTCATCAATGAGATATATTCATCACAAGTTGTGCTGGCCTCTGGTGGAAGTGTTGGACGTAAAACTTCCATCAGTTTCATAAATGTAGTGTTTGCCCTAGAAGACTATTCGACCATCTCTGTGGCCCTTCTTTCAGCATGTTTTGCCTATTCATTAACCTGATGGAACTTGGTGGCACTATAACTCATACCTGAGGAGGGCCAATACCTCATCAGAACTATACTCTTCCTATGTTGGTAGCGTAATCTACCAGGTTGCTCATCTCCCAACACCTAATGTAAGTGATCATTTTCCCCAAATTTGTCAGGTTCCTAGGAATCAAGGGCATATAAAGCAGCCTATTACAAATATAAATAGATTATTAGGTTACAAAATAGAGATTAAAATTTTAAATCTACAATTTAAAACTTACAATCTTCTTCTGAGTCGGTTCATTGACCACACTTCCATCATTCTTCCTTCTACTAAAGAAAAACAATTTTTTTTGAGGTACACATCCTTCTATATTAAATTTATGCCTCTAAAATGACATTGAATGTTGGAAACCAAAATTAAAAATAGGATACCAATAACTAATTTCATGAAAAAAATTATATAACAACTTTTGAAATCGAATAAATTGTTGAGGAAGAAATAGAAAGTTCAAGTCGTAAAGAAAAATTATAAACGATCACACCTACTACCTCTCATGATCGGGCCTCATAGTACCTCTTAATGTGTGGATGTATTTTTTAGCATCAATATTATTTTTATTTCTTAATGATGAATTAAAAATAAAATTCAATAATTATTATTAATGAAAAACATGAAAATTTTCATTTAAATATCTTTAATGTGATTAATACCTTAAATTGGATAGTCTTCGAATGGGTAATCATCTATCGATTCTGTTCTAACAGACAATCATCCATGATAGGGACTGCCTCTAACTCTTTTCCCACTCTAGAACACCAGCCAATGTACAACTCATGCTTATAAGCTCTCCAAAGCTCGGCTAAATCCCTTAGACGTGCTGGTCATGCACCCTTACCATCGGGGAAATTAAACCAAAGATGACACCAAAATTTTAATTCATATGACTAAAAAAATATTATATTGCATTAAATACAATATTTTTTTTACCAATATCAATTCCCAAACATTATCCTTGACTTCATTAGGAAACTGTTTCCATGAGAGCCGGCTGATAGGAATGATGTCAGAGCATTTAGCATGCATCACAAAAAAGCTCCGACATTGCTGCCCTGATTTTTCAATCATTTGACTATCTTCATTGTATTCAACCATCAACTGCGTATGGAAGTTCCACACTACACGCATGCGTGTACACCCCCGACCCTACCTCATATTAGTAGATTTATTTTTTATGAAGGAAAAGAAAATTCTATATCAATACATTTAATAATAAATATAAATAATGGTGAAATTTTTTTAGGATTGTATAAGTATACCTACGGTAGTCTGATCAATGGGCACCGTTGGATCTGCAAAAACTGAAGGAACACCCAGTACAAAAGGAGTGGGTCCCAATGTATGCTCCGCAGGGACATACTCTAGAAGAGTAAGAGTCAAAGAAGATGGAATATAAAATCCTAGATAGATGTAAGAAGAAATAAAATAAGATGATAGGGATGGCTGGCCGAATGCTGGATGGGGAGTGAGAATCATTATCTGATATGGTACAGATGGGTGAGGAGGCTCAGATGTAAAGGGTGGTGAAAACATGGGAGGCCTAAATATCCCATGTGTCCCTAACAACACACCAGGATTAGATTATGGTATGGAAGGTATGTCAGTGGGAGGGGTAGGGTTTAATCAGGTACGCCAACCAGATTGTCTAGCCCTCATACCACCCCCCTTATATGAACACCCTGAGTACTAGGACCACTACTAGGATGCTCATCAAATATCTGTAGCCTCATATATGGATCCTGTAAAAATGTTGAAAACAAAATTAATCACATGAAATTTTGTGTTATTTAAATATATATATTTGAAATAAAATACTCACTATAAGAACTAGTGGTGGAATTCCCATCTCAGTCATGCGACTATTGTTTTCCATCATATGTTTCTATAACCTCTCTTCAATTGGTTGCATTTCCTACATTTGGAAACAAATATGGAAGTAATTAGAAAATTATAACTAATGTGTAAACCAAAAAACTAAATTAATGATATTGAACAGATATATAAAAATGTCAATAAATCATACAAGATGTAATAAAGAAACATAATTTTTAGTAGGATGGTTATTTCTAAGTGTCACCAGTCTATTAAAATCATGGAACATTGATTCTACCAGATTCACAAGGGGTGAAGCAGTAATCAAAATTAAGGAAAAATTTAATTTCTTTAGCCCTGGTAGATTATACAGGTTTCTATACATGTTTTTTAGAAGAATACAAACCATCACCTTCATTACCTAGTAAAATGTTTAAGATAGGTCTTTGAGTTATACTAATTTTATACAAATAACAGTTGAATCATTGAAATTTTCACCAAGTTAAAAATGTTGGTTTTATAGGTTTGAATGCAGTTCAATTCCAAATTAGAAAATGCAATTAAAATAAAATTGATACCAATAAACATTGAAAATTCATATAATGGTCAAGTCAGATACAACATATTTGTAATCAATATTAAATCAATTTGAACGGTACCAACCTTAACAACCCAAGTCAAGGTAAACAAAAATAATTGATAACATGAATGGATGATTTTATATATTTCCCACCACAACTTCTTGTTTATAATTAAATCTGAAAATTGAGCAATTGGAGTCATCAAAATTAATAAATGGATCATTTCTAATTGCAGTAGTGATGGTGTCAATTCCATTATCACCGTCATCAAAAATATGTTTTGGAATCACTTCAACAATGACACCAAATTCTGGTTGAAGATAGTCATTGATATAAAAGACATGTTTCTCCATTGATGCCAATACATATGGTTCATCAGTAGCAAGAGTGCGGTTTATATCAATTACTCCAAATCCACAATCATGAATAAATGTGCCCTACTTCATTATCAAATCAAACTACTGACATTTTATCATTGTGACTTGTACATGAGAATAATAATCCAATATTATTATTTTTTCAATGACTCCGTAATAACATACATTTTCAAATCACAGTCTACTATCTGATGCACTTGCATAATGGTATTTTGTGGATGTAACCATAACACCATCATGTTGTGTTCTCATGTAATTTTCTCTTTATGTGATAATAAATCTATACCCATTGATAACAATTGATTTGCAGTCATGAACCATGATATTATGACCAAAAGCCAAATATCTTATTTCCCCAGAGGCAGAGTCAGTAGGTAAACTGAATACCTAAAATATAAATGAATATTAAACTTAAATAAATATTGTATTAATTATTTTAAACAGAAATATTAATTCCTTCAATTTTAACCAAGAAGAAAACTCTTTTCTATGAAAAGTCTCCCTCCTTATCAAAGATAAATAATGATGATTTCCATTTATCATTTCTTTATGTTACCTATAAATAAAAATAGGAATAGATTAATTTTTATATATATATATTTAAGATATAAATTTTGAATTTACTTATAAGATGTAGTCATTGAAAAAATCACAGTTGAATAAAACTATGCGATGTGCCATCTCCCGCTCTTCAAGGATTAATGTCGTCAATATATATATATTCCATGAATTTCTTCTATTTAAAGAAGTTATGGAAAAATGGGTTCATTTTACTCATACTGTTCTTCTTATTTTCTCACTGGCCTTTTCATTCATGAAGTAAGACCAGACAAATACATAGAAAAGAAATCCACACATTCTTAAGCCAAGTAACCGTTCATGATAGAACCATCAAGATGATTCCTATTACAGACATAAGACTTTAATGTGTACATATTTCTTTCAGTTTGATATATCAAATGAAAAGAAATAGGTCCTTTGAAAAGTATTTCAGTTGGAATATAAACAATCAGATACAACACACATGTGAAAAATGATGGAGGAAATATTTTCTCTAACTCACACAAAATTAATGGGGCATCTGCAAACATTTTTCTCAAGAAAAACTTGGACAAATTATTAGCACAAAGATCACTAAAAAAATGTCACAACCAAATAATAGACAACCTAAAATTACTGTCCAAAATATGAATAATTACTATTGGAATCAACTCATAAAGAAGGATGTGATAATCACGAGTCTTCAAAGATTTTATCATCAACTCTCTTATATTGACCCATTTAGATATATTTCTTGAATAGCCATCAGTAACTTTAATAGTCTCTAGTAATTCCAGAAATTTCTTTTTTTATTCTGTAGGTGTCCTCACATAAGAAACACATAGAACTTGCCATTTATTTTCACTAATATGCACAGGATGCAATTCTGGTATGATTCCCTTAATCCACCAAGTCACACCGAGACCATAAATCATCTTTTTTAATTCCCTTAAAATTTAGAAGAATAGAAAGAGACATTTCACATATATTTTTTTCAATGTACATTACTTCTAAGAAATGATGTAACAAATTGGTTGACCAATAAGGCAAACAAAAGAAGAAACTTCTCTTATTCTAATTGTAACTGGTTTTAGTGGAAACATTCTTTCTCTTTCCAATTTTAATTTTACCCTTCCTGAATGAAAGAATTAAATATTTCAATTCATTAAGAACATTAGTTCCAGACATACACTAAGGTGGATCATCAGTCTCTAAGGTATTGTCAAATCTTCGATGATTATTTCTATATGGATGGTCCATTGGAAAGAATCTTCGATGTACCATAAAACTAAAACTACAACCATGTTTCAGTCTTCTAGATCGTGTATTCTTCATACATACAGGAAATCATAGTTTTCCATTTTTGCTCCATCCAGACATTATTGCATAAGCAGGAAAATAATTGATCTTCCACAGAAGTGCAACACACATCTAAAATATTTCTTTCGAACATGCATTGTATGTGCGCACACCCACATCCCAAAGAAGTTTCAGCTCTTTTATTAAAAGTTTCATGTATATGTCTATATGATTTCTAGGATCAGAAGGGCCAGATATGAGTATACCCATGAAAGTGAAAGGTTTTTTCAAACACAACCATGGGGTAGGATTATAAATGTGTATAAAAACTGGCCATGTGCTATGCAATGTAAGAATTTTCCCAAACAGATTAAAACTGTCACATGAAAGACTTAACCTAACATTACGCATGTCAACAACAAAATCAAGATATCGAGCATCAAATATCTTCCATGAAAATCCATCTGTATGGTGAACCAACTCATCATTAGTCTTCTTTCTCTCGCTATATTTCCATCAAATTTTATTGATATTTAATCAGACATAAAAAGATTCTAGAGTATGGGGATCAATGGAAAGTGCCACATTACTTTTTGTGGAACATGAGATGGTGTTGCAAATGATTTTGGCTTCCAGTGGGATGTGCCACATTTTATACAATTATTTCATTGAGCAGTTTCCTCCCTTAATAAACTAAAATCTTTCGGGCAAGCATGATTTTTGTTTCTTGAAAATCTAAGTTCCTCAACTAACTTCCATGCCATATATTTGTTTGAGGTAATATATGTATCATCTGGAAGTAATTCCTTCAAGAAGGTATGAATGTAATCGATGATAGTTTTAGAAATCCCATACATAGTTTTCCCATGAAACAATCAGATTAAAAATTACAGCTTTTTCATTTTACCGCATTTTCGATATACTGGTGTTATTACTGTATCATTAAATTTTTTCACCCTAAAAACATCATCATTTTAATTATACACATAATGTGTGATCATATCGAAATATTATTGGGTCAGAATCCTTTATTTTTCATGACGAAGAATAAATGGAAACTAATCATATAACAAATTTTCCAATCCAGTCCTCTCATTTTGATGATCAACAAATTTAGATTTCATTTTCTCCCCCTTGTGATACCACACATAGTAGTTTTCTTGAAACCCATATTTGGTTATGTGTTAGCTGACTTCTTTACGATTCAACCAAGGTCTTTCAAAACAATTGTAACATGGGTAGTGTATGTGACCACAATCTAAAGCATTGTGAAATGAAAAATCTAAAAATCCCTCCAAATTGTTTTGAAAATTTCTTGATATTTGATCAGTTTCATACATAAAACTTCAATAAATTCTGTTAAATTTTTTTATATGTCATTTCGTCAAAGGATATTCAACAACATTGGAGTTTCATCAAAAATATATTTAAGTAAACAAGAATTTTTCACTTTATATGAAACCATAACTAACACACTACTCTATACGAGAATCATAATATAAAAAAGAAATAATATTTTTATAAAAAAATATATTTTAAAAACTATACATGAGTGTAGAAGATCTTGAACACTTGTGGAGGAGAATTATTCAGGAGTTGAGTAAATTTAAGATTGAAGAAATATAATATTTTAGTAGGTTATTTTAGTGATCACCTACACTGCCCAATGGGGTGGGGGTGTCCAAGGGGGTGGGGGGATATCCAAGGGTGGGGGGATATCTCGAGGGTGGAGGGGCTATCCAGGGGGTACATGGTCTCCAAGGGGTCGGAAGGGTTGTCCACATGGGTGGTGGGGCTGTTTATAGGGGTGGAGGGGATATCCAGGGGTAGGGTTGTCTAGGGGGTTGGTGGGCTGTCCATGGGGGGGGGGGGGTGGGTTGGGGTGATGCTTTCGAGTGATGTAAGTTGTTTCCAAGGGGTGGGGTTGTTTGGGGGAATGGGGTGGTTTCTAGGGGGGGTGTCAACGGGGTTGGGGGCTGTCCCAGGGGGTAAGGGGTGTCTATAGGGTGGGTAGGTTGTACATGAGGGTGGTAGGGATATCCAGGGTGTATGGGGTTTCCAGGGGGTGGGCGAGATATCCAGGGGGTAGGGGGTGTCCAGGGGTGTGGGAGGGCTGTTCACTTGGGTGGGAGGCTGTTCACAGGGGTCGGGGGTGTCCAGTGGGTGGGTGTGCTGTCCATGAGGGGTGGTGAGGCTGTCCACAGGTGTGGAAAGGCTGTCCAGGGGGGTAGGGGGTGTCTGGGGAGGGGGGGGTATCTATTGGGGGTGGGGGTATCTCCAGAGGGGTATGGTGTGTCAAGGGGGTGGGGTGTCTGGGGGATGGGGGGTTTCTGGGCGGCGGTGGTGGTGTCCAGGGGGTGGGCGGGCTGTCCACGGGGTTAAGGGGCTGTTCAGGGGGTAGGGGGTCTAGGGGGTAGAATGGATGTTCATGGGTGTGGAGGGGCTGTTCAGGGGGTACTGGGTGTCTAAGGGGGTGGGAGGGATTTCCACGGGGGTTTTAGGGCTGTCCAGGGGGTTAGGGGTGTCCAGGTGGTGGGTGGGCTTTCCACAGGGGGGGGTGTCCAGGGGGGGTGGTCTGAGGTGGGGGGGGGGGGATATCTAGGGTGTTGGGTGGATGTCCAAGGGGGTTGGGGTGTCCAGGTGGTGGGGGTGTCCGGGGGATGGGGGGTGTCCGGGGGTAGGGGTTTCCTGGCATGGTGGGCGGGCTGTCCACGGGGGTGGGGGGCTGTCCAGGGGGTACCGACTATCCATAGGGGTTGGGGGCTATCCATGAAGGCGTGACTAGGAGCTATGAGATTAAATTGGGTTCTCATTCATGTTATAAAAAACAAACGATGGGTGTTAAGTATTAGAGCATTATTTTTTAGTGAAAATCCAATTTGGTAGGATTAGTGACTTGATAACATGATGGTATCAAGTTTGGAATTGGGAAAATGTTGGAGAATTGGATTATGGTAGAAGGAATATTGGTTAGTGAATATCTATAGGTAGTTATTAGGAATGATATGATGTATGGTAATATGTTTGTAAGGATTTTCATCATCATGACATGATGATTAAGGGTGTTTTCAAATATGAAGTTGTATGTATTCCTTGATATTTATTTCATCATAACATGAAATAAATTAAGGATGTCATTAGAAAGTGAAGTCTAGATAGGATCACTATTAATTTAATACATGGATAGGTAGGATTATGAATATGGGACGTGCATATGGTAAAAGGTCCTTGGTCTAAGTGGATATATATGGGGATTTTCCTCCCCTAGTCTCTGTATGAATGGATAAAAAAGGATCCCACCAGCTCTCCCCACCCCACCAGCATAGCCCACCCCCACCCCACCTGTATAGCCTCCACCCCACCTCACCCCCATCAAACTCCCCCAAACAGCCCCCTCCCCCCAACCTGCACACCCCAACCTACACGGCCCACCCCCCACTGCACACCCACCCTCTCCACCTGTACACTGTACAACCCCCCACCTGTACACCCCAACCTGCACCCCTCCCCCACCCATTTCACATCCACCCCCACCTGCAAACCCCCTCCCCCGACCCACTACACCTGCACCTGCAACCCCCCCACTGGCACAACCCCCTCCCCCATCGCCATCTTGCACACTCACCTCCTCCCACCCACTTGCACACCCACACCTACACCCCCCACTTGCACAGCCCCAATCCTACGACTTTCATAGCCCCCACACTTGCACAACCCCCACCCCCACCCACTTGCACATCCCCCCACCTCATTCCCAACATACTCCTTCCCACTACACACCCCCACCTGCACATCCCACTTCACCCACTTCACACCCCCACCTGCACACCCCCACCTGCATACCCCCTCCCCCCACGCAGAGCACCCCCCACCACCTGCAACCCCTCATTTTCACAACCCCCTCCCCCACCCCGATCAACAAAACCCACCCCACCCCACCTGTACAACCCCTCCCCCACCTCACCCCAGCAGACTCACCATGCACAACCCCCCTCCCCCTCCCCCCGACCAGCCCACCCCCACCAGAGCAGCCCACCCCCACCAGTGGGAGAAAATATAGTACCCCTACAACACTAATACTATGTAACAATACTAGATAAATCAGTGATGGTAGTGGTTCGAGAAGGGAAATTCGTTTTCTATGTGCATGATGAATTATTTGGAGCATGCCAATTTCACATTCAACAACAACCAAAAACCCTAAATAACGAGAGATTAGATCGGATGAGGAAATAATCCTAACCTGGTTTATAAAAATCCTAAATAAATATAGGCATAATATGTAACTTAAGCTCACCAATTTGATGTGGAAAAAACTAGGATGTATCTTTAGAAGAGTAGGGGTCGAACGCTGCAAAGAGATCACCGCTTTGGTAGCGAAAAAATCAGTCAATTGAATCTAGAAAGAGAAGTGGAGGCTTAGGTTATTTTGGGAAAAAATTTCCCAACCATTTTAAAAAACCATTAGGAAACTTCATATATCCTAATGGTTTAGATAAAACATTGGTAAAAATCTTTATAACCCAACGATTTTCAAAAACCGTTGGGAAAGACTAAAATAAATCAAAATATTTCAAAGGTTTTCAAAAACCTTTGGGACATAGTCTCTTTCCCAACGGTATAAAAAAACTGTTGGGAAAACGACATTGGTATAACTATGAATTCCAGAAGTGATATATATATATATATTAATATATTAATTATATAGGTATATAAATATTCATACATTTAAATTTTAAATAAAATGGATTTAAATTTTTATTTAGATATGGTTCATATATTGAAACATATATTTTATATGTAAATAAGTTTAACTATTTATTTATAAAATTTAATTTTTATGTGTGAATATATACAAAATATTTATATATTTTTATATATTTGATTATAAATATTAGTATTATTTAAAAAATGATAAAATTTAAAATCAATAATTTCAATATCAATATAATCCCTTGGAATAAATTCAGACCCCACTAAAAGAGGGGGGGACCCCTAAAATGTGGATAGAAATCCATTGAATAACAAAACATTTGGGTATCCCGCTAAAAACTTAGTTTTAGAGGCATTATGGGACTTTTTTACCCTAAAAAATAGGGTCTATGGTCCTAATTAGTAAAAATGATGTAGAACACATATCAATAATCTATTTTATATATGCTAGATCCCAAACATACACCCAGATCAAAACTTATCAGAGTTTAAAGTTTGAGTTATGTTTTAAACTTATTTTAAATATTTTTTTAATTTTTTGATTTTTTTATCTTCAAATTTTTACTAAATAACTATTAATCAATAATAATTAGAAAATTCATAATTAAATATATAAGTTTAATTTTTTTTATAATCAATTTTCACTAAATATATTATATATTATATTTAAATAACAATTTATTATTATCTAAGACATGTTTAATATATATATATATATATTATATTTATATCAACATAAATTTATAAATATATCATTTTTAAAGATTTTTTTGAAATATAACCGCTATCATCAAATTTTTAGAATCACTGATAGAGGACCACCTTTATCAGTGCTTTTTTCAGAAGCACTGATAGAATATTTTTTTATCATCGCTTCTTTATAGGTGCTAATAAATGACCTATTTAATAGTGATTTTTATAGCACTAAAAATTGGGTTTTTAGTAGAACTATTATCTAGCACTATTAAAAACATAGTTTTGGATAAACCTTGGTTTTTAGTTGTGCCCCACGAAGAGATTCTTGAAATATAACTTGGAGAGATATTTGTTGTCGTGTGAGTATGTCACCAGACTCCAATATCACCAATAAAAGTCTTTAAGAAGACTCACTAAAAATACTAGCATCTGATATGTAGGTTCCCTCTCGAGTAGGAAAAATTGGGAGACTTCCTGCAACCACTCCTCAGTTTCATGGGGGTATAGCTCACATCTAAACATGATTTTTCACTACCTATGAAACTCATGAAGTTCATTTATCCTATATGTATCATTTATTAGTACTATCAGTGATATATACCACTTAAGGAGTGGTGTCATTACTGGAAAACCACTTGAAGGTACAACCTCTTATACATGATCCCATACTAAAGCCTCATCACTCACTGAATCATCCTTGTTATCACACGGTGGAATCATAGATGATTGTATTCATAGAGGTATCCTAAAATAAATAATACACACAAAAGTCAATGAGTATATCTTTGGAGATAACTCAATAAGGATATAGAAACCAGAATCCATTATTATAAAATTCATATATCATTTTTTCCCTACAACCAGGTTCTACAGGTATAGAGTCAACAAGATGGTTATCAGAGTCGTAGTGAATGTAAAAGTTATCCAGAACACAAACAATAGATTCATTAGCCTCAAAGATGAACTCAAAAAACTGTAACAATGTTACAATAAATCCCACACCAACCACACATTTAAAAAAATCTACACTCTGGTAGTATGGTAGAACCCCTCTGATACAACTTTGTCATGACCCGAACCACCAAGGCTTGCGGAGAAAGCGATAAGCTGAGTCTGACTACACCAAGCCCACCCCCAATAGGACTGGGGAAAGATTCCAGTGATGAGTACACATATCTCACACAAGGTTGAAGTTAAACTATGTACCTACACACACATATCCATTATTATACAATTCTGGGAAAGTAAACAAAATTATACCAATATAAGAAAAACATATATACCACATCAGTGCATGACTATAGGTTCTAAAAAGTGATAAAGGGTCCAAGTACAAGAACAATTTTTTTAAATGAGTTAAACACACTAATAATGAGGGTAAAACTATCAAATGAAACAATTGATAAACACCTCAGTCTATCTACTGTAATCAAGGCTTTTCCAGCTCCTAGTCCTCATAGGACAACATCAAATGGACTATCATTCTCATAAAACAAAAAATGGTGGGAAGATACCATTTAGGGTTGAGTATAACAATACCCAATAGAACACCCTGAATCCACTATGAATAAATCACTAAGAGTATTCTACTCATTAAATAGTGTGTCAACAAGAGAAGAGGAAAAACATTATCGAATACTTAGACAAACTCATTATTGACAACCTGTCTCAATGTATATCCACCAACACTACTACCCACATGATTCTACCTAATGATTATAGGTAATACTCATTTCTGGAGTACTCACTCCATGAGATATATTATCCCGCATGACTCTTATCCAAGAGGTCATTCTTATCAATCCTTACAATGAAAATTCTAGTTGGATCTCCAATGATCACACTATCCAGATAGGGGATCACACATAAGACCATATGGGGTCACTAAAAAACATATTAGATACATTTTCATGATAGTGTATCAATTTACCATGCATGGTGGTCATACCAATATCACCAAACCCACCTAGGAATTATAGGATAGAGGATCCCACCACAAACCACATTAAGGGATACAATGAACTCTATCTAAGTCAGGTCCCATAGTGGGGATCACAAACCTTTGTTGAAGATATAATGTCATGATGTACCCTTATAGGGATAGAGGAAGGAACCAAACTTGACTATACATTGTATATAATGAAGAAATTATGGTTTCTAAGCTATCATAAAGAAATTAGGTGCTGTTTATAAAGGGAATTTGGTGTGTTCTTTTAACCTTGAGCCTACCCATGTATGTTCCCATGTTCATCTAGACATACCCATGTATACCTACCCAAGAACATGTACAATGGACATGATGATGTACTAGACCATGTCAATGCCCATGTATTCCTGGACTACACATCGGGCCACCAATATCAGGTCACACGACACGTGAGACGTGTTAGATGGCGTGTGATACATAATACTACATAGAGACCCTAACACCATAACTGGGTCCACACGATATGTGTTCTTATGAATTAAGATCCATGTATCATGGAATTTTATATATTCTTTAGTTATTTCACTCATCTTCACTTGTACCTTCGGAATTTGTTCTAGCCATGATACTCACCGACGACCATGGATCTATGTTGACCAACCCTCACAGATTCCCCTTGTTTCATTTTTCCATCAATCCACTCTTAAGATACCCTATTGATCCACATCATTTCTACGCTATTCCATCATGTTTCTTCTAACCAGGAAAAAGGAAACCACAAATCTCAATCCTCCCCATGTCTCTTACAGTTGTCGTCACACCTCGATAAAAAACTTGATCACGATCTTGATCCAACATCATTTGAAATGTCCTCCACCAATGAATCTAATCAAAATATTAGAGTTATGTGGATATCACTACGATTGAATTATAATAGTATATTTATAGAGGGTTTCTTGTCCAATGCGCCAACACATAACAAAATAAATAAATAAATAAATTTATTTATTATTTTCACATGTGATAACATTTTTATAAATTCCTGACACCGATAAAGATTATGTCATGCCTAGGGTAAAACTATGTTATGGATTCAACAAATGTCATGATTTCTAATCTGAGACTCCATTGAGGAGTTATTAAACTTTATAAGAAACTATGTGCAGATGATATTAATATATTTAATATTTCTAAAATTTCAATTCTGAGCTCACCAGGCCTTGTAATTTCACAATGTCTCAGTTCTAGGAAATTTAAATGTTACGAGATAAATTTTAAATAATTACATGGAAAATATAGAGATAATGCAAAAAATATTTTTAGAGATATTATTGGTAGAACCTATCTTTTCAACTTCAAGTGAATATTCAACTTTCATTATTCCCATAATTGTTAATTTGAACTCAAACTCAACATATTTTATATTAATAATGTTCTTATTATTTTTAAGTAATCCCATCCTATATTCACATTCAATTATTATCATCTCCACTTATTCTTCCTACTATTTATTTTTGTACCATGAAGAGTATTCAAGATTCATTACTCTCTATATTTTACCTTCAATTGGGTATTCTGGATATCCATGACAACAATATGATTTTTTCCAATGCATAAATCTACTCACAAATTTTTCTTCTCCTTACTATCTCATAAAAGTAGAATTATAATGATTCTTTGACCATATATAATTATTATCTACTAATAATTATGTTTTATCATTGGATTTCAATTATTTTATAAGAGAGTTTCATTTTTACAACAATACTACTAATTATTTTTTTCATAATTTCTCCATATTTTAACAGCTATGATTTATCATCAAATAAATCCTATATGAAATCATATTTATAAGGTTCTAATTCACCCGGAATTTTCCTCATATATTCCATGAAATAAAAAAAGTTCTTAAATAGATTTAGTCAAGAAATTTTCTTCATGATCATCACAACTTGAAATTTATTATTCTTGTGTATAATTTCTAATAGTTTTGTCATAAAAATTTAAAAGTTTGTTACTTATAGATAGTGGTGTATCATATTTTTATTTTAAATACATCCCCAACTTCTTATCCCCTCTTTTATAATTATTTTATACAGTATTGGTTAAAACCTTAATGTAGGTACAACCAAGATTTAGAACTTAATTTTCCATCTAATTCACATTTAAACTATCTTTAGTTCATCACTTTATAAAAGTAAGATAAAAGTAACTAGGAATAAACAAAATATAAAACCAGAAGAAACTTGGGTAGAAAAAGTGGTGACCCACATCATCACTATTTGAGAATATCATGAAAAGATTTAATTTTTATTACCAAGTTTATTTTATGGGAAAATGGTAAGTTCTTATATGATATGATCATAGATAATTTTTTTAATAATTATGTTGCTCCTAGAATAGGGTTTTCACCCTAGGATATGTGATTTGTTTAAATTTATGCCATTTTAATTTACATGGAATATTTAATTAATTTAATATTAATTTATTTTTTCATGTTCATTTGGTGATATATTTTTAATGGGGAATCAGATTAATATTCTAACTTTGTGGTTGTGTCCTAAATGGGGATCTTTTCCCAGGTTTGGAATAACATCATCATGATCACTAAGGTCGAGCCCTTTTTCAACTTTTTTTTCTTCCTTTAGTTTTTTTCTTTTTCCATTTTATCCCCCCTTGGATTGGTACATAAATGGATTCCCCCATTCCCATGTGTACTGTTCTTGGAGAAGGTTAATGAGTGGAATGAAGAGAGGGAGACAACATTAGGAGATAGTGTACAGATACATCATGGTGTAGTGGATGCATGGAACCGATTCCGGATTGAATTCATGATGTTTTATTCTAGGAGGTATGCCCGCTTCTATTATTTTAACTTAAATAATTTTAAAATAATTATTTTTATTTTTTAAATACCTTTTATTGTTATGGGGACCACCCGATGATCTCTTTTTGGTTTTATTAGATAAAAAAGGATTTTAGGAGAATTGTAGGGGTTTACCATTTGGAAAACCCAATCACACAATGAATATTTTCATGAACACATTCCATTTGTTCTTGTTTTTTTGGGTAAGATAGAGTTTTTGGGACTACAATACATGCATTAAGAGTATAGTCCATATAGTGGGACAAGTACATGGGTCCAAGTAATTTTTCAAAAAACCCATGTTTGGGGGGAGTGACATAGTCTTGTAGTATTTCACGAACAGACACCTAGTGTACCCTGTCCATGTAGTATAACATGGATAGACCCTGGGTGTTCCCAAGGTGTGTAAATGTAAATTTAAAGGTGGGACTTTGAGAGTACACATAATGTACAATTCCATTGGTGGTGTTTTGTGGATTTTTCCGGGGATTCAGAATTTGACTCATGAGTATTTTATTCTGAGTCGTTTCCATGTAGACCATGATAGTGGAATCCTTTTAGAATTTAGAGGCTATATCAATTGATTTTTGGATGGGTAGATCATATGTATGATGATTTCACTAAGTTTTGGATTGATAATCCTCCAAAATGTTGGGATGTCTTATGTGATACTTGAAATAGTGTTGAGAGATAGTTAGAGGAATTGTATTGTGGATTCTAGGTCAGTTTTTTTCAGGTTTATTTTAGATGGATGCTAGAAAGTGGGATTTGGTAATAACTTTTAGGAGTTCCAGGATGGTCACTGGATATTAGGACTACATTATTGAGGTAATAGTTATTTTGGTTTAGATCCTAATTTTTGAGATTAGATCTCCTGGGGCCTTTGGGTTGGGTTGATGAAATGGGATGAAAGTTATGAGCAAGTTCTATTGATATAATGTTAAGGGGAGTATGAGAGGCTCTCATGAATTCCCTTGGGTGAGGGATTATGTTGTTGATGGTAAATGTTTTGATTAATCAAATTATTTGAGAAGAGTCTAAGGTACTCTTGAGGATAGCCTCTTGGGCGGGTTACTGATCAAGTGATCATTAGATTCCATCGTTGAATTTTTGGATTCCATTATTTATTAGGTAATACAAGAGGATGATATGTATTTGGGTAATCCATCCATGGTTTTATTATGTTGGTATTTTCGTTATAGTTTCACTTGTTTTGAGTATACACTATAGGGTTTCCTATTTTTGAGGTATTGCGGACCATTGATAATTACCTCATAGGGATAATAGTTTTTATGCCCTTTTGGGCACATTGTTGATCAAGGATAAATTATAGAATATTGAGGGATGCTTGGAGATAATATCTCATGTGAAGATGGGTTCAAGGTTTGGATAAGATAGAGGAAACCTTAGTAAGACGTCTTATTATTGCTGTGTTCATATGGTAGTTTGAGGTTCGTTTGATAGGCATGGACGAAGTGCTTGGTTGTAGCTAGGGAACCCATAGTAGGCTGTCCTATTCAGCTATGACCCTGAATATTGTGGGAGCCCCAATTTTTTCTTTGGACATTTTGTGGATCTATAAAATATCATAATGTAAATTTATTGGATGATGATATCCATGGGACTAAGTGAGCCCCATGATTTTCTATTTTAGAGTTGATTGACACTAATATTTCAATAGTTTAGATGATGGGTTCGAGAGTCAGATCAGACCTCATACAGATAAATTTTCATTGAGATGTTAGGGAATATCTTTATTATGATTGGATGTGAGAGGAGACCCTTGGGATATCTTGGTCTAGGAATTATCCCTAATATTGTTTTATATCATCCATTGGATTAATGTTTTGATATAGTTTATGGAAGTTAATGGATGATATTTAAGAGTGAAACCCCACCATAGTCCTATATACGAATTACCCCAGCTAGGGATTGGGCGTCGAATATTTTAGGCATTTTATGGACCAAATTTGTAGGTTTATCAACCTAGAATTAATTTTATAGAGTTGGTTATTTTTGCAAGACTATCATGTTCTGAAAAAGTTATCTTAGTTTTAGTACAGTTCCTAAACCATTTTGAAATCACACCATTGAAATTCTTGATCTTGATAGATGCATGTTTTTGTGTGGATGCCTAAAATTATTCCTTGGGTTGACATTTGTGTCTCTTTTGTTTTTTTATATCTTAGATCTCTTGTATAGATAGGGAAGAAAAAGTTAATTTCATGTGGTGGGGTAATCCACATGCTATAAATCCTCTAGAATGGTCCATATAGGGGAATTTGTACCTCAAGTATCATGAAAAAACCCACTATTGAATATTTTTTTATCACCATAATTATTTATTTTATGCACTTTTTTGTTCTTTTCTACTTGTTATTAGTTTTGACTAGGATCAACATATCATGTGAGAATGAACTTGTTATTAAAACAGATTATAGGTTCACCATTAGGGATAATCTACTGATATCTATTTCTCACCCTATGTACATTCACTTTTGTTTGTATGTGTATACCATATATGTATTTTAAGGATGGATTGCATGTTTCATAGTAGAATGGGAGGAGGCCCATTGTAGTTTGATCAAACAGATTCACTCGGGTGGAGTCTCATGATTGAGTTGGAGCAATTCATCCAATATAGATACCAAGTATATTTTATGGATTTGTGTTGGTAGTAGAGACAATTGTATTTATTTTTAGTTTCTTTATTTTATATATTTGATCTTGTCAGTGGGAGATCAATTTTTTTTTAGTACGCTTCTTATTTTTAGGACTGCATATCCCATTTCATTTATTATAAAATGATATCGTTTCAGTTTATTTATTATTCATACTTTGATGGTTACTAATGTGTATGAGTTTGGTTTACTTCCCAATTTTATTTCACTTTACCATTTGATATAGTCTCCCAACTATCTTTTAGACCAATATAATTAATCGACATCCTCTAATATAGGAGGAGGCATGCTTGATACATTAGAGTAATCCAAATAAGGCGTTTAGTCATCCTGAGTCATTTTATTACAAAATGTTATCAAAGGCAAGTTTCTTATGATTTGGTGAGTTGGTAGATAATTTCTCTATGAATGTGTTGGAACTTGTGATAGATTTTAGACTGGTGTCCTGTGGACACCATTATCTATAGGAAGACTAAATTTATAGGGTATGATTTTATTTTTCTTGGATTTTATTTTATATTTTTTTGGTTTCATCTATTGTGATACACTTGAGTGTGTAAATTTAATTCTTATTATGGGTTTTAGATCTTTGTTCATGGGGAAGAATACAGTTTTCATGCATCATTATAAGCACATAAGATTCACATGACATATTCCTATCTTCAATGTTTTCATGGATGATGGAGGTAAATTTGTTTAAAGTATAAACAACCTATATGGAATTCTCCCATATAGATTCATAGTGGAATTAAACTCTACTAACCACATGTATATGTTTTATTTTTTTGGTAGGCCATGTGGACCTAATGGTGAGAGGTTTGTTAGTTAGGGTGATGTGTTCCCTTCATCAAGGGGTGTATGGATACCCTAGTGGGTTGGTGTCGATGTTGGATACCCCCTTTTTTATATTAGTGGATTAATAAGGGAAAGGATTATTGAGACATGTTTGGATTAGTCTTGATTTTCCTTTTGGATGTGGTTTCCTAGGAGTTCTAATATTGATTTTCTTGGGAGGGAGTTGTTCTTGACAAGCGTTGTTTACCTGGTCCTGCAGTGAGTCTTGTGAACTAGATAGTAATGATTGATTGGGTGGGAATGGTTGATCAACCTTGGTGAGCCTATTAAGGTTTAATATCTCTAGGATTTTGTTTTCTATGATGATGCATGGTGTTTGATAAGTGGATAAATTTTTATGTCTTGGCTTGGGATGATATTTTTGGTTGAATTCATAGATGTGTTTGTTTCTGGTTGTGCTTTGGGTAACACAGTACGTGCATGGTTAGGCACTGGTGCTTTGGATTGATTCCCTAGTAGAGGGTGGATGCGTGGTTAATTGTGAGAGATGTGATATTCCTTGATTTTTAGTTGGATAATTGAGGGTGATTTGACTTGTTGGAACTAACCTGTGTGAGGAGCATGGCCAATGATTTTAGGCATGTTAGCCTAGGTTTTTTAGGACATGAGTTGTGTGAGTATGAGTCCTATTATACATCTTCATATTTGAGTACCTATAAGATATTTTTATAGAATCACTACACCTTGATAATGAGAGTGGTGATTATTGTAGCTTTTTGGGAAAAATTATTTTTTTATAAGGGATTTCACACATGGGTTCTGAACCATGACGGTTGGTTCATGGGTTTTTTGATTTTGTTATGCACAAGCATGTTAAGAGCTATTTTATTATTGAGGAAACCCATGTTGTGTAGCTGTAGTGGGATAGTTGAGATCAGTGCTCAAGGAAAGGTGTATGTGAATCCTTATGTTGGGGGAGTGAACCATAGGCTGTTGGAGGTCATGAACCTTGTTTTTAGTGCATTATGGAGCATAGATGATGCCATTCATGGTGAGTCAGGGATAAAAATTTGTTCCTATTTTTGTGTTGGTGCTATAGTTTGAGTGGTTTATCTATGTATATTCATTACTTTCTATGATAGATAGTTCACAGTCTATAAGGTTTTTATTTTGGGATGTGGGGAGATTATAAAGATACTCCTATGGAGGGGTTCATCAGATAGATCATCAATAAATTTCCATAAAGTTTATAGAGTAATGGATGTTATAAAATCTGTAGTGACAGAATCAAGTGTACTAGTTCTTAGGTTATATCAAGGACATTGGTTGGCCATCGAGTATTATCAGTGGCAAGAAGTGTTAAGTGGGGATCCTGTGATGACCCACATCATAATGGGTATATAAAATCAGGAGATTTTTTTTATTCTTAGTATTTTTTAAAGGGAAAATGGTAATTTGTTTTATGACATTTTCTCAGATAATTTTTTAATCACTCTGTTTGTCTTATAATAGGGGGTTTACCCCAGGACATGTGTTTGGTGAAATCCAAGATGTTATAATTTTCACATAATATTTAATATTTAATTAATTATATATTATTTTATCTATGTTCCTTCGTTTAGTCATATCAGTTGAATAGAGATTCAAATTGAGAATCCAACTATGAACTTGACTCTTGGAAAGAGATTTTTTCTTAGATGGGAGATAACCTTATCACGATAATTGAGGTTCGGATTGCGGCCCTTTTCCCCTTCAGTTTTTCAATATATTTTTTTCTTTTTATCTTTCTTCATTTTTTAATTCTTCCCTTATATTTTTTATAAACAGATTCAACTCCTCCATATGGGCTTCACTTAGATGATGGTTAATGAGTGAGATCGATAGGGGTATTATGTTGAGAGATGATATAGAGGTGGATCGATGTGTAGTGGATGTGTGGCTAAAATACAAGCTTGATGCTATGATGTTTTATGCCATAAGGTAGGAAGATTTTTATGTTATTTCCAAAACCCCTGCTTAGAGTCAGGTTTTTTTCATTTTAAATATATTTTTTTGTTGTTGTGACCCATTGAGGGTCGATTTGTGATTTTTTAAGAGATAAAATAGGTTTTAAGAGGATTTTAGGGGTTTCATGTTTAAGAAACCTGATTACATGATGTGCAATTTCAAGAAATCACATTACATGATCTTCTGGTTTAAGGAAGACTATGTTTTTTGGACTGAACACCATATATTTTGAGTATATGTCATGTATTAAGACGTGTACATATGGTTGAGTACTTGTCCAAACACCCCATCTAAGCGGGACATGACTGTGCAGTACACGTCAGGACTTTGGAAGTATCATAACTATGTAGTGGTATACAACCATGCCTCGAGTGTACCCAATGTATGTATAAGTACATAGACAAGTGGATATTTAAGAGAACATGCCGCGTGTTTCTAATTACACAACATTTATTGTTTCTTTGGTGGTGTTTTTCTATTTTACACCATATATTTAGAATTAGACCTATGAGTTTTCTATTCTGAGTGTTATTCCATGTATATCATGAGGGAGGAATACTTTAAATATTTTGAGGTCACCTAGATGGAATATTAGATTGGGTGAGCATTTGTAGGAGGATTTTTTTGAGGGTTGGATTCATAATACTCTGGAAGGTTGGCATGTGTGGTATGAGACATAAAAGAGGGGTTTGAGATTATTATAGCACTTGGAATGTAGATGCAAGGTTAGTCTTTTTTTGAGTTTCTATCATAAAAATCATGAAAGGAGGGATTTAGTAGTATCTATATTTAGATCATAGATGGTTCCAGGGTGTCCAAACTAGTTTCTTGAGGTTAGAGCTTCTGAGATTTAGATCTTGTTCTTAGAGATCTGATCTATTGGGGCCTTTGGGATTGGTTGATGCCGCCAAATGGATGTTACATTTAGGTGCTATTGAGGTGATATTGTGGAGTGTTTAGGGGACTCTCATGGATTCCCTTAGGGTCCAAGTACTATTAAGGATTATAGAGAGTAAAATCAACTAGAGACTTTAAGAAGAGTATAAGGAACTCTTGACGATTCCCTCATGGGTTTGTTTGAAGGACCCCAGAACTCCCTGGGAGGGGATGGTTGAATTGGGGTGTCGAATTTTTATTTTAAAGTGACAGATAGTTTTCCGATGTTTTTTGGAACTATTTAAATCTATCTATTGGTAATGTGTAATAATTTAAACATTGACATGGAGCATAATTTTTTTACTAGGTTCACCACTAAGGGAAAGTCTAAAGAGCATACAACAACTAGTTTTTGGTCATACCAAAGTCCACTAATCTTCACTTATTTTTTATTACAAAATGTTAGCATAGTCACTCTATGCCAGGTTCACATCCTTTACCAAGTTTTACTGAAAAAACACTACATCCCTCAGATCTCTTTCGTTGACTCCCCCTTACTCACTGTGTTGGGAAGAATCAGAACCCATTTTATCGACTTGAAGTTCACTTCAATGGGTCGACATTAAATCATGAATCTTCAACTATAGACTGATTCTATGTTGAATTATCATTTTACCATGTATATTTAATCTATATTTCCAGGTATTATTCATTCGTAAACTTTTCCTCTACGAACTCACCTTCTTTCTTCACATACTACACTACACTGCATACTGCAAATTCTTTTCCACCCACCACTGCGTACTCCCTCCATAAATTACTTCTGCATACTCCTGTCAGAAACATCATCCAAATAATACTTCTCCTCTATAAACTAACATGTCCTCTACAAACTGTCTTTCGCTAACCATTCTATAATTCAATGAATTCCTTTCATATTTCTAATCAAATTCTCATTTACATGGTTATCTTCCGGAAAACCACTCTAGGATTTTCTAAATTCCACCCAAATGTTTAATATTCATGTGACAACCTAATAAATGGATTATTTATCCTTATATAGGAAAATAGATCTATATAATACACTAAATTGAGATTTACAAAATCTTCACTGCATACTGTGATCCCATGAACTGTTCTTCCCTATGCAGTCTGCATACCTCCTTTCCTTCACAACCGTAAAAAATCACTATACCTTCTTCACGAATGACACACCATCCCATGAACCATTTTCCTTCATTAAACCACATGCCTTCCCATGAACCTCCTTCACTCTGTGAACCATTAATCCTACATGGTCCACGTACTATTTGACTTATATGAACCGTTCCTACATACCCCCTTGGAAATACTTGAATCGTGCTTCATTATCTGTTTACTTTCCAATCATATGTGGAAAATCTTCCATTTACAAAAACCAAACTCTCAATTTTGAGGCCCAAAAATGCAGAAAACACTGGGAACCTACGCAACCTTCAACACCTACTTCAGAATGTATTGTAAGATCACCTATCTTGAAAATTACTTGATCAACCCTATATTTATTGAAAACAAACAAAAATAATACTCCATTTCTAGAAAATAACATCCATGGTGTAGCGCCCCGACCCTAGTTACCTAGAGTCGATGCATTATTATATAATATTGGAATGATCACAAAATATCAAGTCTCAAAAGACCGATAGTTTAGTATCCTTGGAAACACTAGATATATTCATAAGTCTTACATTACATCATAAAGTGAAAAAAACTACAACAACATCTTGTCTTCATATCCCCTCATACTATCCCTACAGGTTATTCATGAAATACTTCTTCACATCCTGGGAAAAATAAAACATTGAAAGGGGTGAGATCAGATGCTCAATAAGGATACCAATATAGAGGAAACGTTCATAAATAAACATAAAAATTTAGGCAATTTGTAACAAAAAAAAAGCCTTTTAAACTTGAAATTCAGTATAAAATGGAGAAGATAAAATGAAATAATTCCATTTAATTATTCACATTGATATTCTACCAGTCTAATAATCACATGAAATATCAATAACCACTTTCATAATGATGGAATGCATAATTCTAGAATATCATAACCACATAGTCAAGGACTTGTTCCAAGACTACAAATAATATTTTTTCAAGGCCTTGTTCCAAGACACTAGTTTTTCTCATGAGACCTACCGATGCATCGAGGAGCTATAACAGGCTCCACTCATCACTTATTAAGTCGAATTCATTCCTCATATGAACAAGTTTAAACATAAAATAAACATTCGTATTAAAACTAGCATACGAAATGTCAATACTTTCTCCATAAACCATGAATGGTATAAAAATAAAACATCCATAATAAAACATATCACAAAACCTTCAATACTATATGTAAGTTTTGTATCATAATAAATTAACTTCAAATAATCTTAAAATCCATCAAAGGATGTTGACATAGATGAAATCAAAACTATTTGAGAGAAATATCACTTTTTTTGAATTCATTTAAAAGTCACATAATTATAAAAGAAAACATTTACTTTGAAAATATTCTTATAATCTTTTAAGGTAAGCTTCAATTATTATAAAATGGCCGAAAATATCCGCACATGCCGTATATGCTAAAAAAAGTCATTCTGACCCTAATTCTGTCGAAATGGTTAAAAAGGACATTGTTCGGAAAACGACGAAAAGATTACTTTATAAAAATCATATAAAAGGTCAGAAAGTGTATAAATGAATTTAACCCATAGTTTGTAAAATAGTAATAATGGTTGGAAATACATTTTTAAGAAACATGGATGTGGATGATAAAGAGGTCCCAATAGATAATTACAAATAAACAACCTCGGACAATGAAGAGGTTGTCAAATAAACCCTTAAATTGTACTTTTACCTGGTTGAGGGTAGGTTAACCTCCTGTATAATGGTGAAATAATTGTTATTCAATTATTCAAGAATCATATACATTAATATGATATCATATATTATCTTTTAACATTGCTTTGTTAATAATATATTAGTATTATCGTCATTTTGGGTGTTAACTTACTCGTTTTCTTTTACATAAGCTGTGTTTGTTATCCATAGGTTGTATATTATTTATATCCAGAACGATATCAAGTCCTTAATCATTATTTTTAATCATCAAATGAAAATTATTCTTTAATGGATATGATGGGGAATGTATCTCATCGCGTTCGTGGAGACATTAGTCCGTACGTACGCACGAGCGAGAATATCATTATTTTGATATTAAAATAATATATAACTGGATGGTGTATCACATATAAAGAATAATTATCATGTTATATTTATTATTTACTTGAATTACACATCATTATTATACCCATCAAAATAATAATGTCTTGAATAACAATTACACCACGACGTAGAGACGATAAACTGTACGTACACACGTATGGTGACTTGTTATTCATGGGATGGATAGAAAACTGAATATGGTTGTACCATATTTATAATAACATCACATTATATAGGATATACTGGGGTTATTTTTTTTGAATGGAAATAACAAATAAAGAAGAAGTTGAAGAAGAAAGGAACTTGAAAGAGGGCGGTGAAAACATTACCTCTTCTTCAGGTTCTTCCTTTTGATTTGATCCAAAGGGCTTCTTAGGTTGTATTTCTGACTAAAGTAAGGCCTCTATAATTATGTGAGGGAAGTTTAGAGAATATTTGGGTAGGGTTTGTCCAAGAGAAAAGGCTTTGAAGGAGGTAATTAGTGAGAAGGGGGAGTTCCCTTTTATAATAGGGGTGAGGGGAACCATAGGAAATGCTATAAATATTATTTTATAATAAATTAATTTTAGTGTATTAATGGCTAAAAAGTGGAATTATTTAAAGTTTAATCTGGTTATAGGTCGAAAAAAACTCAACCAATAGGTTTTAGACAGGTTTGGGTCACTATATTACCTTATCTTTTAGTTTTAACTCTTAGTTAATTAGTTTGACATTTACCATGTCTCTTTTTATTTTTATATTATATAGTTAATAAACTTACTTGATACATCCAAGAGACCACCCAAGTTGTCCATTAATAATAAACCTATAATTATATAAGTCCTTTGGCTGAAACTTATCTTTTTTGGAATATAATATCAATTAATAATATAATATTTGTTTTAAAAACTCATTTATGTTAATCTTGACACTATTTAATAATTGATTTTTATTAAATTCATAAAAACTTTATTAATTAGAAAAAAATCCATTTACGTAATACTAGAATGTCATATAAACCAATAAAATTTGTGTATGTCATCAAAACTTTCAAATTATATTTATTTTAACATTTATAATACTAATTATTTGATTCTTTCATTAATAAGGAAAATACTGCATCATTATTGTGTTATAAATAAATTTAATTATTCAATGTCTAAAAATTATAAATAAAATCCCATTATATAGGAATTAATTTTATATTTCTAATGAGTTATTATAGTAGAAAATATAACATATATTACCCAATGTAAATTTTTTTTGCTAAAAGATAAATGCTTATGTCATTTTTGTATTTACTTTATCTTAATTAATATAATGTGTCATTATCACTTACAAGTGGATCAATGGGGTCCCAAAATAGACCCAAAGATTCCTATAGTCAGACATGTATCGACCAATAGGGTTAGAACTTGTTTTAAGGTAATTTATTATTATTATAAAATTATTTGTTTACCCTTATTTTCCATATTTACACTTTAACCATGGTAAATAAAATATTTACTAAAGTAATTATTCAAAATTTTTAAAAATAAAAGTTACCTATTTACAAAATTTGGACCTCATGATTATAAATATGGAATCTATTTTTCCAAATTCAAGACACATAAGTGGCAGAAATTAATTTAAAATTAATCCCCACTATCAAAACAAAAAGAATGTTTTTAAGAAATAATAACTATCAAAATATTGACACTTGTTTATGTCTAGTTTATATGTAAAATTACGTCCAACGACTATTATTGTATTAAATGATAAAAATATTTACTAAATATATTTTAAAACCACTCAAATTCATAATTTCTCACTATTAATTATTTCGATTGAAAAAGTTGTTTTTAATTAAAATTTAGTAATTTTCACTATTCATCAAAATATGAATGTTATGAGAAAAGTACCAAAATTTCACCATAAGATAATTTTGATATTACAAATCCAAAAATGAAGTCCGTTTTGAAATATAAAATTTATAAAATTTCAAAAAGTAGGTATTACTATTCATGACGGCTAGTTTGATTGGCTGTGGTGTGTTAGAACTCAAAGTTGCGTAAAACCAATGCTACTGTATTATTCAAAGAGAATCATACCGTGGAAGCTTGAGGTGTTACATTCTACCCTCATTAAAATAATTTCATCCTCGAAATTTCTAGAATACTACCGCATGAAAATACTCGGGTGGTTCTTCATCACAAGTTCCTCGGGTTCCCACGTTGCCTCTTCCATCTTATGGTTACTCCATAGAACTTTTACCAGACTAATGATCCAGTTTGTCAGCACTTGTTCTCTCATATCAAGAATCTTGACAGGATCTTCACAATAAGATAGACCGGGTTCCAGTTCTAATTCCTCATAGGTGAGTACATGCGTTGGGTCAGGCATGTATTTTCTCAACAGTGATACGTGGAACACATCGTGAACTTTGGAGAGACTTGGAGGTAATGCCAAACTGTAAACTACAACCCCAATTCATTCTAGAATTTTGAATGGTCCGATATACCTGGGACTCAATTTTCCCTTCTTACCGAAACGTATAACACCCTTCCATGGAGATACCTTCATGAAAACATGATCTCTTACATGAAATTCAGAATCCTTCCTTCAGTTGTCTGCATAGCTCTTCTACCTTCTTTGAACTGTTTTGATGTGGTTTTGGATTTCCTTCACCTTTTCCATAGTTTCTTCCACCAGTTCTAGGCCTACGAGTTTTCTTTCACCAACATCATCCCAACAGGTTGATGTGTGACATCTCTTTCTATATAACAATTCATACGGTGCCATCCGAATACTCGAATGGAAGATATTGTTATAGGAAAATTCTACCAGAGGTAAATATTGATCCCACATACCTTGAAAGTCAAGTGAGAATGATCTCAACAAGTATTCTAAGGTTTGAATACTCCGTTATGATTGTCCATCAGTTTGGGGGTGGTAAGCAGTGCTTAAATGAAGTTCAGTATCTAGGGCTTTCTGAAGACTTTTCCAGAATCTTGATGTAAAATAGGGATCACGATCCGAAACAATTGATAGGGGTACTCCATGTAGTCTCACAACTGCATTAATATATAGTCTTACTAGACGTTCAAGTGGTAAATCTTCCCTTATGGAAAGAAAATGTGCTGACTTGGTAAGTTGATCAACAATGACCCGTATTGAATCGTTTCTTATAGGATTCTCTGGTAGTCCCATGACAATGTCCATCGTGATATTATCCCATTTACACTAAGGTATAGGAAGAGGTTGCAATACTCCACCAGGCTGTTGCCTTCCAGCTTTCACTTGTTGAAAAACAATATATCTTGACACAAAATCACCAATCTCCCTCTTCATGATGTCCCACAAAAAATGTTCCTTCCAATCTCTTTACATTTTGGTGCTCCCAGGGTGTATAGAGAAATTGGAACTATGAGCATCATCCAACAATTCCCTTTTAAGATCAGGTATATCGAGAACACAAAATCTCCTCCCAAATTTCAAAATTCCATATTCATACACAAATTCACTCAATCTCCCATCATTCAAAGCATTAATCTTATTTTTAAACTCTTTATCATCGGCCTAATAACTCTTTATCCTTTCTAGTAAAGATGGTTTGGAAACCATTTGAAAAAGTATTGATGTTTCACCTTCCATGGGGATTCCCATATCCATCTTTACTAAATCCATGAAAATAGGATCCCTTTCAACTCTCATCTTGTTCAAAACTCCATGATCCTTTCTACTCAAAGTATCTGCCACATTATTTTCCTTACCCAGGTGGTAGTGTATCGTGAAATCATAATCCTTGATTAGTTCAAGCCATCACCTTTTCCTCATGTTGAGTTCTTTCTGTGAGAAAATGTACTTCAAACTCTTGTGATCGGTATATATCTCCCATTTTTTAACATAGAGGTAGTGTCTCCAAATATTCAAATAAAATATTACAGCTTCTAACTCAATATCATGAGTATGATAGTTTTGCTCATGAATTTTCAGATATCATGATGTATAGGAAATAACCCTACCATTCTACATAAGGACACAACCAAGTCCATTCTTTGAAACATCACTATAAATAACAAACCAATCATTCCCCGATGGTGGAGTAAATATGGGAGAATTGACTATCCTTCTATTCAGTTCCTATAAACATTCTTCACACTCTTTTTTCCAAACAAATTTAACCCCTTTACGTGTGAGCTTTGTTAATGGGTTAGCCAACAGGGTAAAATTCTGGACGAAATGTCGATAATAACCTTCCATACCAATAAAACCGCATACCTCAGTTATACTTGTCGGTGTTGTCCATTCTTGGATTTCTCTTCTATTAGAAGGATCAACAATGATTCCATCTTTAGAGACAATATGACCAAGAAAATAAATCTCCTGAAGCCAGAATTCACACTTGCTAAACTTCCCATATAATTCATGTCTTCTCAGAGTCTTCAGGATAATGCGCAAGTGATTTTCCTGATCTTCATAGATTTTGGAATATACCAAGATATCATCAATAAATACCACAAAAAAATCATCGATATATTCCTTAAAACTCTATTAATTATATCCATAATTCAGAGGGTGCATTAGTCAATCCAAAAGGCATTACTATAAACTCGTAATGCCCGTACCTGGTTCGAAATGCTATCTTCGGAATGTCTTACTTCTTGACACACAACTCATGGTATCCGGATCGAAGGTCAATCTTTTAAAAGTATTTATCTCCATGTAGTTGGTCAAATAAATCATCAATTCAAGGTAGGGGATACTTGTTCTTTATTGTTATAGCATTAATTTCCCTGTAGTCGATACATAACCTCATAGATCCATCTTCCTTTTTAACAAAAAGGACAGGGGCTCCCCATGAAGAAACACTGTGGAAAATAAATCACTTATTAATAAATTCCTCTAGTTGTTCATTTAGTTCAACTAATTCCACAATAACCATTATATTAGAGGTCTTCGATATAGTCCTCGAACCAGGAAATAAATCAATGGAAAACTCAATTTCTCATTCAGGGGGATGTCTATGTAAATCTTCTAGAAACACATACACATACTCTCTCACAATAGGAACATCCTCTATTTGAACATTCCTTTCCTTACCCACAATTATTTCATTCTCTTCCTCCCTAATAATTGAATTTAGTTGAGCTACTGGGGGAGGATCTAGATAAGAATTAGGAGGTGAAAATTCTGCTCTAAAGATAAGGTGTTCTTTATCATCATCATAAAAAATAGTAACCTCATTCTTTTTACAATAATTTTTCACATCATGGTATGAAATCCAGTCCATACTGAGGATTATATAAAATTAAATCATGGGTATGATGATGAGATCAGTGGATAAAGAATATTTATGTGCTCTAATGGGGACCGATTCACAAAACATTGTTGCAATGATACTTCCCTTAGGAGTTTTAACTTAAAACTCCCTTGTTAGATCAAATTGGAAATATATAATTTTCTTAGAAAACTGGGAAGATATGAAACAATGTGATGATCCAGAATCAAATAATGCATTTTCTAAACTTGACAAAACCATTAAATTATCTACCACCACGTCTTTCAAAGCTTCTACCTTAGTAGTAGTGATAACATAAGCTTGGCCATGATCCCTTGGACTTTTATGAGGTAAGTTCCCCTGATGCTTAGGACATTAATTTTCATAATGTCCCATCTCCCTACAGTTGTATCATTGAATGTTGGTAGCTTCTTCTTTCCCCTTAAAATCACTAGCTTGGTGGCCTTTTTCACCACACTTGTAACAGACTCCCATTCCTTTCAAGAAAGTACTGGGGTGTTTCTTCCCACATTTACAGTAGGATGGATAATCAAATTTTCCCTTTTTTCCCTTATTTCAATTTCTAGTGTGATCATAAGATCTCTTCTTCTCTTGATTTACTTTAAAGTCATAAGACATAGAGAATTATTTTTCTATCTTAATAGCGTATGAGACAATATCTTTGTACAACGATAAGGTTTATGAGACTAATGCTCGACGGATAAATGGTTTTACCCAATAAAAGAAACTACCAATCTTACTTATTGGGTTACATATATAATCTGCAGCATACCTCGCTAACCTTGTAAAGTTAGTCTCATACTTTGCGACATTTTCATCCCCCATTTACCTCAAACTCAGAAATTTCTTTTCCATATATGCTCGATGGTCACAAGGAAAGTATTTTTCTATGAAAATATTTTTAAAATCCCTTTATTCCATATTTGATACTTCGTCATCTTCCTTCATGTTTTGAATCAATGAGCACCATTGATCAACATCTCTAGTGAGGCGGTAAACTGCCGTGACAACCTTTTCCCTTTCGCTACTCCCCAAGGCGTGGAATATTTTCTCTAAAGAACTTATCCATTGCTCAGCTACCAATGGATTTTTACTCCCATTGATTTTTTTGGTTTTTTCCTCATGAATTGATCTAACATTGATCCTCCACATTGTGGATCAGGGTGCTTCATATGGGTAATGTTATTATTCATAACCTGAGTGAGTTGTCCTAGAATGGTGATTATCTGATTAGAACCGGTTTCATCACCAGCTACACTATAATTATCTGGAGTAGGAGGGAAATCCCTACATGGAGTGCATGCGTTGATACAGTTTCCATTTCTTCAACTAGGAACCATTTATAAACAATGGCATACACTAGATTAGTTTATGAATCGGAATACATAAATCCAAACTTGTAAAACACTTAACATAAATTGAATAGTTTATGGATATAATCCATAATCATAAAAATGTTTTCTTTAAGAATGTATATACTCATAAACCCTTCATAATGGTCTGTAAAGAAAATGAGAATTATCCTAAGCATATTCCCCGGGAGTGTCATAACCAAGAGTGCTGCAAGGCCTGTTGTCGTGCACCCGTTCCCGTTCAAGTCTAGATCAAAGCGGTGTTTTCGGGTTTTACCCCTAGGTACATCGGTTCCAGAGCCACCTCTACCTACTCATATCTAGACAGGGATGTATTTCTCAGAAAACTCAGAAAATCTCTACAATACCAAAATTATAGGAAGTTCTTCTATACTAATCCTCAAAGTCCATCTGAGGTCTATGTGCTCTTATCAGTGTTTATATAAATCTTGCTTTCAAGGTTTGTACTAAACTTCCTCTGATACCAACTGCAATGCCCCAACCCCAATTACCCAGAGTCAGTGCATTATTACATGATATTGTCATGATCATAAAAGATCAAGTCTCGAAAGACTGATTAATTTAGTAGCCTTGGAAACACTAGATATATTAATAAGTCTTACATTACATCATAAAGTGGAAAAAACTAAAACAACATATTTTCTTCATATCCCCTCATACTATCCCTACAGGCCATTCATAAAATAATTCTTCACATCCTGGGAAAAAGAAAACATTGAAAGGGGTGAGCTCAGATGCACAGTAAGGATAACAATATAGCAGAAACTTTCATAAATAAACATAAACCTTTAAGTGAATGTATAACAAAAACAAAAACCTTTTAAAATTGAACTTCACCATAATATGGAAAAGATAAAATATAATAATTCCATTTAATTATTCACATGGATATTCTACTAGTCAAATAATCACATGAAATATCAATAACCACGTTCATAATGATGGAATGCATAATTCCAAACTATCATAACCACATAGTCAAGGCCCTGTGCCAATACTACAAATAAGATTTTGTCAAGGCCTTGTGCCAAGACAGTAGTCTGTCTCATGAGACCTACCAATGCATTGAGGAGTTATAGTGGGCCCCACCAGTCACTTATTAAGTCCAATGCATTCTTCATATGAATAGGTTTCAACATAACATAAAACTTTATATTAAAACTAGCATACGAAATGTCAATACTTTCTCCATAAACCACGAATGATATAAAAATAAAAAATCCATAGTAAAATATATCACAAAACCTTCAATACTATATCGAAGTTTTGTTTTATAATAAATCAACTTCAAATAAGCTTAAAATCCATCAAAGGATGTTGACATAGATGAAATCAAAACTATTTGAGAGAAATATCTCTTTTTTTGAAATCATTTAAAAGTCACATAATTATAAAAGAAAAAATTTAATTTGAAAATATTATTATAAGATTGTAAGGGAAGCTTCAACGATTTTCTAATGATGGAAAATAACCATACACACCGTATAAGTTAAAAAAAGACATTCTTACCTTAATTTTATCGAAAAGGTTAAAAAGGACCTTGTTTGGAAAACGACGGAAAGATTACTTTATAAAAATAATATAAAATGTCAACAAGGGTATAAATGGAATTAACCCATAGTCTGTAAAATAGTAAGAATGACTTGAAATACAGTTTTAGGAAACATGGATGGGTATGATAAAGAGGTCCCAGTAGATAATTACGTATAAACAACCCCGGACAATGAAGAGGTTGTGAAATAAACCCTTACATTATAATTTTACTTGGTTGAGGGTAGGTTAACCTCATGTATAATGGTGAAATAATAGTTATTAAATTATAAAAGAATCATATACATTAATATTATATCATATATGATATTTTAACATTGCTTTGTTAATAATATCTTAGTATTATTGTCGTTTCAGATGTTAACTTACTCATTTTATTTTACATAAGCTGTGTTTGTTATACAGAGGATGTATCTTATTTATATCCAGAATGATATCAAGTCCTTAACCATTATTTTTAATCATCAAATTAAAATTAGTCTTGAATGGATACGATGTGGAATGAATATCATCACGTTCATGGAGACGGTAGTCCGTACTTATGAACGAGTGACAATATCATTCTTTCAATATTAAAATAATATATAATTGGATGTTGTATCAGATATAAAGAATAATTATAATGTTATATTTATTATTTACATGAATTAAACATCATTATTATACCCATACAAATAAAAATGTATTGAATAACAATTACACCACGACGTGGAGACGCTAAGCCGTCCGTACGCACGTATGGTGACATGTCATCCAAGGGATGGATAGAATACTGAAAATGGTTGTACCATATTTATAATAACATCATAGTAAATAGGAGATACTGGGGTTATTATTTTAGAATGGAAACAACAATGAAAGAAGAAGTTTAATAAGAAAGGAACTTGAAAGAGGGTGGTGAAAAAATTACCTCTTCTTCAGGTTCTTCCTTTTGATTTGATCAAAAGGGCTCCTTAGGATAGATTTCTTACTAAAGTAAGGCCTCTAGGATGAATTAAGGGAAGTTGAGAGAATATTTGGGTAGGGTTTGGCCGATCCAAAAGGTTTTGATGGTCTGAATCAGTGAGAAGGGTGAGTGCCCTATTATAAGAGGGGTGAGGAGCACCTTAGGAAAAGGTAGAACTATTATTTTATAATAAATTAATATTCGGTTTCTAATGGCTCCAAAAGGGATTATTTAAAGGTTAAGGTGGGTATAGGTCAAAAAAACTCAACAAATAGGTTTTAGATAGGTTTGTGTGACTATATTAACCTTATCTTTTTGTTTTAACTCTTTGTTAATTAATTTAAAATTTACCATGCCTCTTTGTATTTTTATATTATATAGTTAATAAAATTACTATATACATCCAAGAGACCCCCAAGTGGTCCATTAATAATAAAAATATCATTATATAAGTCCTTTGGCAGAAACATAGATTTTTTGGAATATAATATCAATTAATAATATAATATTTGTTTTCAAAACTCATTTATGTCAATTTTGAAACTATTTAATAAATGATTTTTTTAAATTCATAAAAACATTATTAATTCAAAACAAATTCAATTAATTAATCCTAAAATGTCATATTAACCAATAATTTTTTTTTTACATCATCAAAACTTTCAAATTATATTTATTTTAACATTTATAATACCAATTATTTGATTGTTTCATTAATAAGGAAAATACTACATCATTATTGTGTCATAAATAAAGTTAATATTTCAATGTCTAAAAATTATAAATAAAATCCCATTATGTAGTAAATAGTTTTTTCTTTTTAATTAATTTCTACAGTTGAAAATATAACATATAAACCCTATGTAAAAAGTATTTTACTAAAAGATATAAGCTTATGTCATTTTTTGTATTTACTTTAACTTAATTAATATAAAGTTTCATTATCACTTACAAGTGGATCAATGGGGTCCCAAAATCGTCCCTATGATACCCATGGTCGGACATGTATCATCCAATAGGGTAAGAACATGTTTAGGGTAATTTATTACTATTATAATATTATTGTTTTTCCCTTATTTACCGGATTTACCTTTTAACCATGGTAAATAAAATATTTACCGAATTATTCAAAATGTCTAAAAATAAAATTTACCTATTTACACAATTTGGACCTCCTTATTCCAAATATGGAATCCATTTTTCCAAATTCAAAACACAGAAGTGGCAGAAATTAATTTAAAATTAATTCCCGATGTCAAAACAAAAAGAGTGTTTTTAAGATATAATAACTATCAAAAGATTGACACTTGTTTATCTTTGGTTTAAATGTGAAATTACATCCAATGACCAAAAATGTATTAAATGGTAAAAATTTATTCTAAATATACTTTAAAATCACTAAAATTCATAATTTATCACTATTAATTATTTCGATTAAAAAATTTCTTTTTCATTAAAATTTAGTAATTTTCACTATTCATCAAAATTTGAAAGTTATCAGAAAAGTAACAAAATTTCACCCTAAGCTAATTTCTATATTACAAATGAAAAAATGAAGTCCATTTTGAAAGATAAAATTTATAAAATTTAAAAAAGTGGGTATTACTATTCATAATGGCTTGTTTGAGTGGTTGTGGTGTGTTAGAACTCGAAGTTGCGTACAACACACGTTACTGTATTATTCAAAGAGAAGCATACCGTGGAAGCTTGGGGTGTTACAAATGGTTCCAAAAATTTCTCCCTTTGGGTATGTTGGCAATATGTAGACATATTCAATTAAGTGAGAACCGCAATAAAAACCTGATATGTGAGAAAAAACACAACCAAACTCTAATTCTACACGAGTAATGTTTGGTGTAGACAAAACAGGTTAATCATGAATTGGATTATCATGTCTTGGAATGATTAATATATGTCCAAGTTAGCTATGACAACTTTCTCATAACATTGAATTTTTTTCTCCATTCTCATTTTCCTCCATTGTAACTCATTGAATTTCTCCTATAACTAGAAAAACATTTTGTAAAAACATTTAATTATCCTCATTTCTCAATTATCCATTTTATTTGCTATTAAAAAAATATATTTTAACCAATTGGAAATAAACACAAAGAACAGTATTTGAATATTTTAGAGCTCAAAACACAACCCCCCGGGATCATATCTCCCCCATAAACCTACATCACATTCAAAAACATATAAAAACAATTAATAAAATTGGGGAGAGGTGATTCATAAAATACTCATGCATGGGGAGGTGGTTGAAACGAGATGTTCAACCGATGCTTTTCGAACACATGTGTTGGCATTGGTGTGGTCAGTATGTCGACCACTTGATTATCAGTTCCAACATGGTCTATTTTAATAATACCTAGTTCAAATTATTCCTTGATAAAGTGATATATTATTTCAATGTATTTTTTATGAGAATGATAAAAAAGATTCTTTATAAGACCAATCCCACTATTTTTATCACAATGAATCACCATTGGTTGTTTCACCTCATCACCAATATCATTCAGTTGTTGATTTATGAAATGTAGTTGAGTGAAAGCCCTTGTAGCAGATATATACTTAGATTTAGCAGTACTAAGAGAAGTGATTTGATATTTCTTACTCAACCAAACCACACATTTCTTTCCAGAGTGGGAACTTGCTTCCCCGACAGCTCCTGCTTCTGTTGAACCGGTTTCTTCCAGCATCGAAGTAGGAAACTCTCAAATTCCTCTTCGCAATACTCTTGTCTCCTTTCGCGATGCATTAAAAAGAACTGATCTCAGTAGCGAGAAAGATCATAGGCAACATATTTTTAAAAAGCTGGATGATGGTGGTTATTTGGTTGATGCTGATCCAGAAGCATTAAAACAGAGGGAACAACTATTCAGGTATTCAGTCCTTGGTCGCATATCTTACAACACAGGTGATAAACCCTGGCCTATCTTTGAATTAAAGAATAGGATTGCTAATTGCTGGAGCACTCCAAAATGTAAGATGGTCCCCTTAGGTAAAGGATACTATCACATTCTATTTAGCTCTCAAAGTGAGATCGAGTAGGTATAGAATATTGGTAACTTACAACATAAACCTGGTTTTTTTAGAATCTCAGATTGGGATTCCACTTTTAATCCATACACACACAAAAATCACTTGGCACATGTGTGGGTTAGAATTCATAGGCTTAATTGGTTTTTTTGGCATCCGAATATCTTAAATGATATTGATTCCTATTTGGGATCCCCTATTAAAATTGACTATAGAACCTTGAATGGGGATCTAGGCTTATATGTTAGAGTTATGGTGGAGGTTAACTTAGCTAGTGACTTACCAACTACCATTGTTTTCAATGCTCCTAATCACAAAGTGGAGCTTAGTATTGAGTATGAAAAGAAACCACCCTTCTGTGAAGTTTGTAAACTGATTGGGCATAATTTTGCCACTTGTAGGGTTGCTTGGAAATAGCTGTCCGCTCCAATTAAAAGTGACTAGAAAGAGATTAAAAATTCAAAAAAAGGTAAAAATGCTACTAAAAAAACTGACCCCCCTACAAAAAAGAATGAAATTTGGGCCAAGAAATCCAGTCCTCCCTCAACCTTGGAAAGAAAATCTTGGGCTGTTTTGGTTGAAGAAAAAGAGGACTTTCAAATCAATGATAAACCCACTGATTTAAAAGGATCTGTTGATGAAGGTAACAGATATTGTTATGATAAAAGTGTCCATAACCCTCTTTCAAATTCTGTTAATAATGCCTCTTCCTCTGGCTCTTAATTTTTAATTGAGAATATTTTTAGGGACTTGGAGGATTAAGTACCTTCTCCTAAGGAGAATGCTGCTCCTCCCAACATGATCTATTATGATATTGTTAGTACTGGAGATCCAGATAACACGGTGTTTTCTAATTCTGATGTTAAAAAGTGTTCATATTTCTACTGTAGTTCATATACTTAAGACTCAATCTGTTACTGAAACTCCTGGAACCACTGATGACCACATTTTATCACACTCTCTTGACTCCAACCTGTCCTTACATGTTAACTCTCTCATTGTTCAGAAGGAGGAGTCTATCCCCCTGACTGGCATGTAGATTCCTGCTCCTTTGCAGAAATAGTTGGAAAATTATATTCCTGCTTTTGATTTATGTTCTAATAACACTGCTAATAATTCTGTTACTCATGCTGTTAATGTTGTTCTTGATCATTATAAATTGGCTTGTAATCATCCACATTCCTCATTACCTATTTCTGAATCTGTTCAAGATTCTGATCACTGCTTGGATAATAGGATGGCTTCTAACCCTTCTTTGGATAATCAAAATAATGAACCTAACCCTCTTTCTGTATCGGATCACTCAAACCCTGCTGAAATTGAAACTTTCCAGAATGTGAATGAGCCTCATTCTCAGTCTGAGCAATTTCATGCTCATGATGATACTCTTGAAACCCTTAAGACCTGCCCTATTCTGCCTCCTATCCTGGAAAAGGATTCTGCTCATGGTGCTGAATAGATTCACAAATTGGACAGTACTGTCTCAATGTACTCTTCAGGTCCTGTTTCTATTCAACATGATGATTTGAAATCTGATTCCTCTCAAAGTTCTGAAACTGATGGGAGTCATCATAAATCATCTTCTTTCTCAGTTGTTACGAGATCCCAAAAAAAGAAGGGTTCTGGTAAATCAAAAAAGAAGAATGGTTCTAACCCAAAACACAAATAAAAATGAATATCCTCTTTTGGAACTATCATGAGATTTCCAACAATGACACCTCCACCTCTCTTAGGATGTTTTTAAATACTCATAAGCCACATCTATTTGCAATTGCTGAACCTAAAGTCAACTTTAAAATGAACTTTATGAGATTTGGAGCTCTTAATTATAGTTTTTTAGGATCCTGTAATAGCAGTTCTCATGTTGACTCAATGTGGATTTTTTTGTCATAATTCTTTAAGAAATATTACCATCTTTAGAATTTCTGACCAGAAATTTACTTGTGACTTCATATGGAATGGCCAACATACTTACTATACTATGGTTTATACCAAAAATAGGTATCAGGATAGGAGAAATTTATGGACTGCACTTCTGGATATTCCTAATCACATCCAAGATTCTTGGATTGTTTTAGGTGATTTCAATTCCATTCTTTCCCCTTCTGAAAAAATTGGTCCCTCTCATCTTTCCATTTCTACTAGAGAGTTTAAATCTTCTATTGATAACTGTAACCTCTTTGAGATTAATCTTATTGGTGCTAAATATACCTGGTATAGAAAACATTATAACAAGAACGTTGCTAGTAAACATGATAGAGCCTTTGTGAATATGAAGACTCTTGATATTTGGGACAAAATATCTAGTGTTACTCTCCCCAGAATTAATTCTGATCATCATCCTATCCTTGTTAATCTTCTCATGAATGATCAAAAACCTTTCTTTAAATTCAAATTTAATAATACCTGGTCATTTAATCCGGATTGTGTTACCTTTATTTATAACACTCGGAACTCCATGAAGCATCACAAGGATTCTTTCGCCTGTTTATATAAATTGAAAGTTCTTAAGCAGGCTCTCAAAGGTTGGTGTAAAAACTCAAACTCCCAAATAGATCTAGACATCTCCTATCTTGAAAATGAACTCAGTCGCTTTCAAACTCAGAAAACTAACTCTGATTTTATTTTGGATCCTAAGTTGGAAGCTAATATCTCTTCTAAACTTAACTCCTTACTCACTTTTTAGGATAATCTTCGTAAACAGATGTTTAGAACTAAATGGCTTACTGATGGTGATCGTAATACTAAATTTTATAATTTCCTTCAAAGAATTAGAAAGTCCAGTCATCCTATTTCTATGCTTATTCATAATGAATTGGTCATTGACACTGAAGAGGCCATAATGGATCATGTTATCTCGTATTTTTATAATATTCTAAACAGACTGGATAGAAATGTTGATCTTAAACCTAACATCATTCCTTTATTGGTTGATGAAGGTGACAATAATTTCCTATTAAGCACTACCTTCGATCATGAAATTAAAGAAATTTTTTTTGGTCTAAACCCAGACAGTGCTCCTGGCCCGAATGGTTTCAATAATGGTTTTTTTCAAAATCATTGGGATATAATACATAATTATGTTTGTAACCTTGTTAAGACATTTTTCACTCATGGATCTCTTCCTCATGGTATCAATGCTCAATTCATAACATTAATACCCAAAGTAGAGAATGTTGCTGAGATTCATCAATTCAGACCTATAGCTCTGATTAACTCTATCTATAAAATTATCACAAAAATTATTGCCTATAGACTAGCACCTATTTGCAATAGAATTATTTCTTGGAACCAATTTGGATTTATCAAAGGGAGATCCATTCAGGACTGCATTTTTCTTGCTTCTGAATGTACGAATACTTTAAACAAAAAAAACATGGGGTGGGTGTGTGGCCATCAAATTGGATATTAGAAAGGCTTTTGAAACCATTGATTGGAATTTTATTTACAAAGTTCTTAATTTTTTTTGGCTTTAATGATCTCTTCATTGGTAGAATCAGGACTCTCTTCCACTCAGCTCACGTCTCTATCCTGATTAATGGTACCCCTTGTGGTTTCTTTAAATGCACGAAAGGTGTCAGGCAGGGTGATCCCCTATCTGCCACCCTTTTTTTCATTGCTGAAGATTACCTTAGTAGACTCATAAACCACTAGGTTGAGTAAAACTTGATTAAACATATTCAGGTGGCCAGGAACTTAAAGGCCCCACCCATCTTTTATATGCGGATGATATCATCTTATTCATAAAAGGGGATCAAAGAAATCTTCATGCCCTCCAGCAAACTATATCACACTATGAGGATGTCTCTGGCCAAGAAATTTCCTGGGACAAATCATATATCTATTTTGGAATGAATTTTCTTGTAAGAAAGAAATCTAGTATTAACAATTACCTGGGTATTAAAGAGGGTTTTTTACCCTTCACTTATTTGGGTGTTCCCCTATTTTGGGTCATCCTAAAGTTACCTATTTTTCTAATATCATTTCTCATATCACAAATCAACTAGCTAACTGGAAAGGGAAGTCCCTCTCCATGGCTGGTAGAATCTGTTTGGTCAATTCGAACATTGTTTCTAAAATGGTCTATCCCCTTATGGTCTATAAATGGCCCGTTGGTATTTTTAAGAAAATTTATATTTACATTAAAAACTTCATTTGGTCTGGAAGCATTTTTTAAAAGAAGCTTATTACTATTCCTTGGAATTCTTGTTGTAAACCCATTGCTAATGGTGGAATTGGTATTAAGAATTTAAAGTTGTTCAATGATTCTCTTCGGGCATGCCTTACTTGGCGCATCATTAACTCCTCTTCTAAAGCTACTGAATTTCTAAAACATAGGTTTTCTCTAAGATTTTAAAAGGAAATATTAATTTCATTAACTCTTCCATCTGGCCTTCCATCCAGGACTCTTACCACAAAATCTTGCAAAATTCTAGATGGATTGTCAGTGCTGATTCTTCCATCAATTTTTGGTGCGGCAATTGGTGTGGTAGCCCTCTGACATCTTTGTTACCCTCTTGTAATCTTCCTAAAGATACTAATCAGTCTATAAAGGAGGTCTTACAATCTCTTGATGGTGATCTCCCTGATATTATAATGCAAGCCATTGAGAATTACACTTTCTCTACTGTTAATGATTTCCTTGTTTAGGAGCCTTCTCCTAATGGAATTATTGATTCCAAAAGTTACTATAATTATAATTTCTCTGATCATGATTCTAATTTTTCCAGGGTGAAGCAATTTAACAAACCCTGGATTAAACCCTCCAGACTCACCCTTATATGGCGCATTTTTCACAATAGATTACCCATGGAAACTAGTCTCCAAACCTTTGGTGTTTCTCTTTGTTCTAAATGTCATCTATGTAACCAGCACAGGGAAGATTCCAATCATCTATTCCTTTCTTGTGCGATGGCCTCCTATCTTTGGAACTACATCTTCGACCTTTTTAATTGTAGAAATCCCATTAATGACTCTATTTCTTTGTTACTTTGTAATTGCACCAGACATGATGCCTCTCTACAGGTCAAAAACCTGTTTCTTGCGGTAGTGGCGGAACTCCTACATGAACTCTGGTATGTTAGAAATGATCTTTTTCACAATAATCACTCTTTCAATCTTAATGCAGGGAAGTCCCGAATTCTTCTTGAGATTCATGATGTAGCCTCAACTCAAAAGGACTGTTGCAGTAACTCTATTGGTGACTTTATGGTCCTTCGACATCTTAATGTTCCAGGAATTTTCCCAAAGCTGAAACGCACCCTTGAGGTTTTCTGGCAATCTCCAATGCCAGGATGGATCAAAGTGAACATTGACGGTGCTTCCAAAGGCAACCCTGGTCCTTCCAGTTGTGGTGCTATCTTCAGAGACTCATCTGGTCAATGTCAAGGTTGTTTCTTTGTTGGATGCAGTCACTCTTAATCTCTAGAGGTAGAAATGCTCGACGTCATTCATGTAGTTGATTTTTCACTTCAAAGAGGTTGGAGAAAACTGTGGATCGAAAGTGATTCAACCACTATCATTCATGCCATCTGGAATGGCAACATCCATCTAGCCTGGTCACTAACTGCTCGTTGGATGAACTGCCTTAATTTGCGCCAAGGGATTGATTATATAGCTACTCATGACGACCGTGAAGCAAATTCCATTGCTGATGCTCTAGCTAACAAAGGAGTCCATCAAAGCATGACTTGGCTGGACTCTATTCCTCCTGAACTTTTATATCTTTTTGATAGAGACTGTAAAAAAATCCCTTCCTTTCGCATCTTGTAATCCTTCTCTGCTTTTTAATAAATTACGCTTTGGTCTTTGACCAAAGCATTACCATTAAAAAAATGTCACTGTCATGTATAGTACCCTTACAATGATTCTCCTATACAACATGATATCTATAGCTGTCCCAACCCCATACTTTCCTAGTTTTTCCCAACCACAATGGGATTCGACATTGGTTTGGATTAATTCATATTGAATTTAATCAGAATCTCTCTTGCATAATTTACTTGAGAAATAAAAGTGTAGTCCTTCCTCTGAATTACCTGTAGCCCTAAGAAGTATGCGAGTTCACCCATCATAGACATTTCAAGTTAGTATTTCATGTGATTGGAAATTCAATCCACAAATATCTGCCTTCTTGAAAAAAATATAACATCATCTACATACCCTAAAACCATGAACTGATATTTCTGAGAATTATTCACATAATATTATGATCCAATCTTCATCTTTTAAATTTGAGATTCTTCATATAAGAATCCAGTCAAGAATACCACGTACGTGATGCTTGATTCAAACCATAGAGTGCCTTCATTAATATGAAGACCTTCATTTCGTCATTACCAAGTGGAAAACACACAGGTTGTTAAATGTAGACTTCTTATTCAATAACACCATTTAAGAAATCGATTTTGAAATCCATTTTATACACTTTTTATCCTTTTTGAATTGAAATAGAAAAAATAGTCTGATTGACTCTATTCTAGAAACTAGAACAAATGTTTCTTCAACATGAACACCTTTAATCTGTGAATAGCCTTTACACACTAGTAATTTCCGATTTTTGATCACATTTCCATGATCAGAAAATTTATTTTTGAAAATCCACATCATACCAATAAAATTGGGTTTATCGGGTATCTTAACCAAATCCTATGTCTGGTTCTTATCGATATAGTCCAACTCTTCATTAATTTCCTTAACCCATGATTCATCCTTTACAGCTTCTTCAAATGAGGATGGTTCCACAACTGATAAGAATGTACATTGTGTATTATTATTCATTTTCCTTGTATGCATGGTAGTTTTCAAATCAACAATGATGTTGGATCGATCAATTTATGCTCTTGAATTTCTCTTATGAGGTTCAAATGAATTTTCTTCAGCCATGGTTTCCTCTTCTCGTTCATCTTTTAAGTAAACATCCTGATGTGATTCCTGAATTTTTTTCATGACTCCCTCTAATTTTTATTTGAATTCATTCCATGTCCACATTATTCCTCATCTTTTATCACATCAGTAGACAAATTTGTTGTTAAATTGTTTGTTTTATCTTCAATGATATTCAAATAAATTATTTCCAAAAATTATCCAAGACATTTATTAAAACATTTTAGGATTTATATTAATTTAATCTCCAATAAATATTCCTTTATCTACAGCATCACCATACTTTCTTTGATTTCCTTCTTTGTTTTTGATAAATCATTTATATCGAAAAATATGAAAATAATTCAAATAGGTATTCCTTAAATTCCATAACTTATAAGGTGTCTTGGTTTCTCCAATATAAATCCCTATTTGGTTTTGAATATATATTTTAGCTTAAACAACCTCTTTGAGTAACAGTGAGAGATATGAGTTGTAAACAACACAGTTCTTTCCATATAATTCACCTATCAATTTTGGTACTCAACAAATCAATTTTTCTATAGAGTTCCCTTATAAGGCACCCAATTTTGTATTCCATGATTCTATAGGTAATTTTCAAATGAAATGGATGTGTATTCCTTTCCATTATCAGACCACATAACTTTTATTGTCGTCCAGTATTATTCTCGGCTCTTTGGTGATAAGTATTCATTCAATCCAGAACTTGTAGTTTCCTGTGTATAACCATATGACAAGATATTATACTATAATAATCAATGCAAAGGATGAAGTACATTTCTCCATAAGTTATAGAAACATTTACAAAACCACATATGTTTTTATGAATGAGATCAAGAATATTTGATGCTCTTTTCTTCTTTCGATGATATGAACTACACACCAACTTTGCTCAAATGCAAGCATCAAAATGGTTCTCCCGTTCATAGATTAGATTTGGTATATCCATGAAAATATTAAATTTAGATATATTTTCCATATCTTTTGGGTCGATGTAACCCAACCTATAGTTTCATATGTTTTTCTCTTCTTCAAATGTCATGTAGAAAATGTTATCATTACTATCAAACTGATATAAGTTAGCATTTTTTTAGAATCCCATTATGAGGTTGTTCTCTCTTCTCCCTTTTATAGTGAATACCTTTTGATTGAATGTCACTAAAAGTCCTGATTCATAGATTTTACTCACACTCTGGAGATTGTGACACAACTTGACCACATTAATAACTTTGGTCTTCTTCAGCTCGCTATTGACTAGTTTAATACTCTGCAACTGTTTATCTTAAAATCAGCATCATTACCGAATCTCATTGTCCCATTGGTATTTTTCATGAAATTAATTAATAGTTATATATTTTCCATAACGTGGTATAAGAATCCACTACTAAGAATCCAAGTGCTTCTATTATTGGTTTCTTTGAGAGCTACTTTTACAAGGTTGGATTTTTCAATTTTCTTCTTTTTTCCCATGAAATATTAGTTTGAGGGAAAGACAAAGATAGATTTTCAAATCTATTTTCCATGTCCATAGGTTCATCATACTCACAATCTTTTTCTATAAGATAGAAACTATTTATAAGAACACTACCATCTGGTTAGTGTGTATTGACTTATCTCAAAGTTTTGTATGAATTTTTCCTACCATTCCTCTACCTGCAATCAAAAACACTATGGGAAAATTTAGAACAATGAAAAAAATATCCATAAAACTATTCCATCTATAATAATTAGGATATGAATTCTTTATCCTTTATTGACTTCTTAGATCTTCCCCATTCAAATAGATCCTTTCCTCTTCCTAGTATGACATGCGATGGTTGAGATTGCCACAAAATTGACATTTCATAAGTAGATTTTTTTTAAATTTTATTCCTCCTAATATAAACTTTCTTAGGAGGATAAACTGAGTGACTATAATCTCAAGAAACTTGAGGACAATTTTCCTCCCTCCTTTCAGTTTTATTTGAGACTATTTATTTGGACTTCATGTGTCTTTGTGATATGTTTGACTTTCAGATTGCCTATATTTTGGCCCATTTTACTTCTAGAATTCGTTGTTTCTGCATAAAAACAATTTTTATGTTTTTCATGAATGAGGGTATTTTATCATTCATATCCTATTCAAATCCTTCATAACAATACTTAGCTCTCTCTAGTATCTCATCATCTAAGAATTTCCCCAAAAAAAATTTCTTCTTTGTTTCTTTTGGACTTGATCAACTTTCAAGTTTACTCCTAAGAGTAACAAATTATTCTCCAAGTATATCAATAATTTTGGACTTCTCCTTCAGTATATATATAATTTCATTAATGAAATTTTAATATTGTTAAATTCTGAGCTTTAGTTCAACTTTATCTTCTGAGATTTAAAAATGTTTTGGATGTTCCTTTACTACTTCGTCAAGTAAATCAATTTTAGTTTTTAGTATATCAACATATTCTGATTACTCTTCTACAATTTCTCTCCACTTTTCCACCTCTTTCATTGATTTTCAAGATTACCAAAATTATCACTATGTTTCTACTTGAGATTCAAATAAGTCATCAACTCGATATCCTTAGCTTTATCACCTGATGGTTTTGTCTTTTCAGTAGTAGCTATCATTGATGCATGGGTTCTAGATTTATATTCTGGTTCTTCTTACTCAAAGAATTAACTATCATCATCATCTTCTTCACATAAAAGACTCATTATCTAAAATTTATTTTGAGAAATTAAGTCTCCCTTTTTTGAAAAACTTTTCTGAGGCTTCTGCAAGTCTCCAACTTCACTCTATTCTTCATAAAACATTCTTGTGCACCAAGAGACAATGTTCCCCAGTCTACCACAATGAAAATAGGACAGAGGTAACTTTTCTTCAAATTTCCATTTTCACTTATTGAATTTATTATAAATTAAATAAGGAGGTTAATTTTATTTATTATCATAATCAATATTATCTCATGAATTTTCATGTTTTTCTATGGATTTTAATTCCATTTCCTTTCATACTCGATTCATCACATCTTCTCATTTGACTCTCATCTCATATTTTACCAGGCTACTCAGCACATCATCCATAGAAAGTTTGGAAAGATCTATTTTCTCATGGGATGACTACATTGCATTTTAAAGAGGTGGAAGTATTCTAAATATTTTCTTTACAATATAAATTTATTTCATTTCTTAACCAACTCCTGGAATTTCTCCAACAACTTCATTAACTCAATTGAAAAATGTATCGGCATTTTCATTTGGAAACATCTTTAGATCCTCAAAATTTTTGTGAACAACTTGTAGTTTTGTCTCCTTCACATTGTTATCTCCTTCATAAATATTCTACAGTTTTCCCACATAATATTTGATGACATACAACTCATCACCTTTAGATATATCTGATTATAAAGAGATGCAATGAAAGAAATCTATGCTTTGGAATCTGCATCAATCATTTTCCTGTATCTATCAGTCATAGACAGCCCAGTTAAATCAATGAAATTTATTCCTTGTACAATGGAAAATTGGACTTTTATTCCAAGAGATATTAGATGATATCTCATCCAATTCTTCTATATATGATTGTTTATTCCATTAAAGAGGGGGACTCCCCAAACATTCACTGTATTCTCCATGGTATAAATTAAGGATATATTTAACACCAACAACCCCTTCTATGATACCAATTGAAGGAACTCATAACAAATTGAGAGGGGATAGGTGAATTAGGGTGTTAAAAATTTATTTTGAACTTTTAGATCTTATTCCCAAATTGTTAGGACCTTTCTAAATCTGTCTGTTGGAAATGCTTAGTAATTTAAACATTCACATATAGAAAGAACACACATAAATTTTACTTGTTTCTCAACTAAGATATAGTACAAGTAGAATATGATAAAATGTTTTTGGTAATACCAAATTCCCATAATCTTTACAATTTGTGGATTTCATAAGTTTAACACCGTCACTCTCTATCTGGCGCACTTATTTACAAGTTTTTTGCGATAACACACTGCGTCCCTCAGATATCTTCTGTTGACTCCCCCTTACTCACTATGTTGGGGAAAATATGAACTTATTTTATCAACATGAAGGTATCATCAATTATAATTCATTAAATCATGCATCCTCAACTATTTATAGATGATATATTGAAGTCTCATTTCCCCTGTAGATGTAATCTTATTTTTTGTGTATTGTTAGTTCAAAAACCTATCCTCCATGAACTAGCCTTCTTTCTTTGAAAAATGAATTGAACCATGTACATCAAGTGATTCACATACCACCTCTTTATAATTACTCCACAAACTATTTCCACTTAATGCCTTCGCAAACCATGTCTGTGTAGTGCTTCTTCTCTGCAAAAAAAATCCTCCTCCTCGAACTATCATCCGAAAACTTTTCTAGACTTCACCAAATTCTTTCCGAATTTCTAATTATTGTATCCTTTATGGGATTTTCTTCCTAAGAACCACAATAAGGTTTTTTTAATTCCTCTCGAAGGTTTAATCTCACTGTGGCACCCTAATGAAGTGATTAATGCTTCTTATATAGAAAAATAGATCTGCATAAACTGCTAATATGTTATTTTCCAAATATTCACCACATACTATGATCCCATAATACATTCTTACCTACATGGTATGAATACTACATTTTCCTTTGTAGATTCCAAAACTCACCATCTCATTTTCACAAACAACACACCATCCGGTGAACCATTTGCCTTATGTGAACCGCAATCCTTACCGCAAACCTCCTTAAACCCACGAGACATTCCTCTTATGCGGTCCACAAGCTGTTTTCCTTCTACGAAACATTCCCAAATACCTCCTTTTCAATATGAAAACCATGATTCATGATCCAAATACTGTCCACTCCTATGTAGAAAATATTCTTTTTCCAAAACCAAACTTCTGATTTGGAGGTCCAAATTTTTTTCAAACACTGGGAAACTATTCCACCTTCAACACATACTTTATCCCTTATTGTACAATCAAGTTTTTGAGAAAATTAATTGATTAACCTAACATGGATTGACAATAAACAATAACCATAATCTTCTTCTATCAAGGAACAAACTTGGTTCCAACAATGTTTCTAATATTGTGATAATTGGATGACAATGTCATCTTTTTGGATGCCTTTATAATAGAGGAAATACCATAGGATGAGTTGTATGATAGGGAGGCTGGAAACGTTTTTCTAGTGACAGGATTTTCCATGAAGGCTTCTATTATGTTGATGACCCCCTATAGGGTTTCCTTATCCCGTGGGTATGGGGACCATTGAGAACACCCTTGTAGGTATGTTGATGTTTTTGAATTCCCTTTTGGGTGCATTGTGGATCAAGGATAAGTTGGAGACCATTGACGACTGCATGGAAATAATTTCTAATGAAGGGTTTCTCCTAAGGATTGGATGAGATAGAGGAACCACTAGTAGGGTGTCCTGTTTTTTTTATGACCCTTCAAATATTTGTGGTTTGTTTAATAAGCATGGATATGGAGAGTTGGTGTTTCTAAGGAACCCCTAATAGGGTGTCCCATTAAACTATGACCTCGAGGAACATGGGATCCCAATGCTTAGTTTGGACTATTGTGTGTGTCGAAAAGGCTTGTGGTGGTTGTTTTATGGACGATGAGATCTAAGGGACTGTGGGAGTGCCATGATTTTTTAGTTTATAGTTGATTGATATTGATAGTTAAAATGATCATATGTTGGGTATAGAAGTTGGATAGACCCAAATTATGATGAACATTGCCTAAGTTGTTGACATTGTTTTTACTCTAGATTGAATGTGAGAGGGGGTACATAGGATATATTGGATAGGGGTTGAACCAGATATTTTACATGGTTCTATCCTCCACTAGGTCACTATTCTTAGATGACGTAAGGGAGATAATGGATGATGTGGAGGAGTGAAACCCCTCTCTTAGACTATAGATGTATTAACCCAGTTAGGTATTTGATTTCTATGGGATCATACATTTTAAGGGGTAGGGTTTCTAGTTTATCCACATTAACCCCTATTTATAGATATTGTGAGTTTTAAAAGACTATCATGTTGAGGAAAACTTTTGAAAATGTTAAAAGAGTTTCTGTCTCCAGTTTAGATCATGGAATTAGAGTCCTTGATCCTAATAGATGTATGTTTTTTTGTGGATTCCCCTGGTTAATCCTTGGGTTCCTATATAGATATAAAACACATGCTTGATGTCAAGTGGTAGGGTAAAAAGCAATTTATAAATCTTATAGTGTGAGCCAGAGTGGGGGTATATTTAGCTCAGATGTCAGGATAGGTCCCATAGTTAGATATTCTATTTACTATTGTTTATCACCTAATAATTTATTTAATGTATTTTTTAATTTTATAATAGTTACTATTAGTTTCAATAAGGCTGAGAATATTATGTTTCGATGTAATTTTTAAGAAAATACATTATAGGTTCACTATTTGGGGTTTCCTTGTATGATTTACATTTCACCCATTGTGTATCCATCTTGGTGTGAAATTAAACCAAATATCTAATTTTACGTCAGAGTAAAAAGAGTGGAGTGGAAAAGATAGAGGATAAATGTATTTTGATTGGGTAGAGTTTATTTTGTGGAGTTTCAGGATCAAGATGGAGTAATTTTGACATTATGGAGAATAATAATGAGGTAGAGCTCGATGTTGGAATTAGAGTTTGATTTATTTTTTTATGTTTTTTTAATTTGTAGTTTTGATTAGCCTGGTAGATGATTGATTCATTTTTAGCATTACTATAATTTTGTATGACTATATTCCACATTCCATTTATTATAGGATGATGATGTTCTTGTTTATTTATTATGAATACTCTGATGGATATTGATGTGTAGGAGTTTGGTTTATTTTCCATAGTTATTTCACTCTGAATAGAGGGCATATCCTCCCCACTATCCTTTCGATACTTTCTGATAGTTGGATTCCTCTGGCATATGTAGAGGCATGCTTGATGCCTTATGGTTAGAAATATCTGGTGACATGTTAGGTCAAGTCAAGTCGGTTCATTATAGATCTGATACAAGTTGAAGTACCCAATGATCTATGTAGTCACCTAGGAGTAGGGTGAATTAGGTTAACCTTTTTTAATAAATACCATTACACATAAAATTTCTCCATATTTGAAACCAAATCTCAATATTTGATCCTTAATTATCAATTATAATAATATACATATTCATATTGTTACCCAACACACATATACATCATGAAAATGTAGAATGTAAGTAAAGAGTATCACAAAATATTTTTACGAGGCTCAACTCTCAATATTTGATCCTCCATTATCAATTATGATAATACAAATATTTATATTGTTACTTAACACACATATACATCATAAAAATGTAGAATGTAAAGTGAAGAGTATCACAAAGTATTTTTACGAGGCTCTCCACTAGTGTGGATGACTATATCCTTGTCAGGTTTTTTTACAGTGTAATGAAGTTATTTCCAATAGAATGAATCACCAATTACAAGTGGATTGGGCGGGTTTCATCCCAATACCAAAGGAAATACCCTAAAAATCTTATTATAATATACCAAATGTGTTTATATATTGGCTCTTGAATGTTTAAAACTTTTCCTTCCACACTGAAAAATATCATAAAACTTCTCTCAGATGTCACTACATCAAGTGATCAGATATTTTTTCTCATATATAGTATTTCATATACATAAGATGGTATGTTAATATTAATGAAAACCAACCTCTAAAAATAATCAATAAACGTAATCCAAAATAGAATCTGAATCATTGACCTCCATCAACACTCAATCCTCATATGATCTTACTACTATTAAGTTAATTTTTTATTAAAACACTTTTGTGGAAAAAGTGTGAAACCAAAAAGTAAAAAAGAAACATTAAATCTAGTATCACATAAAACAGAACTTAAAGGATAAATTAAACTTATTAGATTCTAAATCCCGATAAATTTTCCAAGATAGATCTGTTTCCTCTCTGTGCTGACCGTCTTTGATAATATCTTTGAAAATTTGGGCCAGTTTTCCCCTTGTTTTCAAGAACTCCACCACTGTTAACTTCTTATCATTAATGCCTATCGTCAGAATTAGAAACTGTTTCTCGATACATCAGCTCTGTTCTATGTTTTTTTCCACTTTCATTGGATGTCTGTTCATTATTTCAGCAACCTATCGGGAAGTTGGATAATTAAAGCAGTATCCACCATTTATTCGTCAGAATGTATAACGAGGTCCCCAATCTTGTCCATGGCCTCTATACCAGGTGCATGTTGTAGACCAGCATCTATCGCCAGTGAATCACCACCACTTTTATCATGCTTCCCTAACACCCCGCCGTTCCAACCTCAAAAGTTAGATCTACTACCAGGTTTTCCTCCCACCCTACTTATAATTGTCATCCCTCACCGTCTAGGCCTTCATCCGTCACTGGGCACCGCTACCCCTCAGTTTCTCCCACAGAAGTGGAACAAGATTCTGAATTCTGCTTACTTGACATACTGGAGGCCAGTTCCATACCTTCCATTATTTGAGAACCATGCGATATCACTTCTGTACTCTTACATTCTACCTTCCCTAATAATCTGGTGACTGTCGTCTTTGGTGTGTTTGAATAAAAGTTATGGGGTCTAGATTTTTTCTCCCCCTTGAGAACCAGGAAATTACCAGTCATGATTCTTCCTTGTTGCCCTTTCCTTGATCCCATTCCAACAAGAGAGTCTTGATCGTAGACCATGTCTGCATGAGAATAACCTTCTATATCCCTACATTTCTCATCTTCCGTGTGTCATGAACTAGCTTGTTTGTGCTTCCATCTTGGGATGACGGTTTTCAATCCTAAAGAGTCCTCATTATCCTTCCCAGCCTGGTTCAATGCTGAGAGGTTGTTATGTATCAAGAGTGATGTAGAATCTTTGCAACGATATAGAACCCGGTTGTGTGGAGACGCTTCCACCTTGACATTGGTGTTTTGTATCTCCCCAGGAACCCTCTCTTCAACTGTAATGGCCACACCACCCTGGAATAGGTGTTGCACCATTAACTGGATAGGATTCACCCCTACGACCTTAACAATCTCACTATAGGAGGGGGATTTCAGGGAGCAAAGACCTCCTATGTTCGGCTCTACCAACTTTTGAATGCCTAAATAATTAAACAACCTTGCAAAAAAGTCATTTACTCTCGTGCCCTAGATCTTATTACACAGATTGTCGCACTGAGAAGCAAGGATGGGATCTGAATCAAGAGAGACTTTCCCCTCTTTCTCCTTCAACTAGATACAGTTATCAATCCCTTGCTTGAACACTGCCTTTTGATGCCCATGTTTGTTATAGGAAGAGAAGAAACCAACCCATGTCTCAAAGACAACATGTTTCTTAAATCGGAATTCTTCACCTACAAAAATCCAACCGAAATCGGTTGGACCTTTAGAAACATCAACTTACACACATATTTGTGGAGAGACAGGGAAGAAAACAACCCTTGTTCTACTATTCGAACATAGAAATCAACTGACTAAATTATCTAGCATTCAAATGATAGAGGGATTCTAAAAGGGTAGAGGAAGCTCTGGGAAACTTACCCAAACTGTCGTAGAAGGAGAGTCCTACTTCATAAGAAAGTCCTCTGGACATCTGATCAGGAAGTAACAAACACTATCGCATAATTGAGGTGTGCTAGACTAGGCTTGGATCATATCACTCTCAAACTCGAAAAAAATCATAAATTATTATCATTTTTTTCGAATCAAAATCCCTTTGAATATTTTGATATCTATTTCATTGAATAACCACACCAAAATCAACTAATTTAATTATTAATAATCCTCACATTTCTAAAAACTATTAAAACATACATAATATATTTAATATTTTACTTTTTATAATGAGGATTTTTCCTTTGTGTATTTTTCTCAAAAAGTGACTCTTACGTAATATATTATAATTTTTATTTATTTAATAAATTCTTTTCCTTCACTTAATTTTATCTTGAGTCTTAGAAGAAAACTTATGTATGCTTCCAAATATATTATATATTGATTTATATTCTTTACATAGATATATTTCCACTCTATCTAGAAAAATATATTATATATTTCTCAGAAAATATGACGTATCACAACGACGGTTCACACTTTTATTATATTTCCACTTCATGGGAAAATATTATGTATATGTATAGTGAATATTTATTATTAAAAATATAGGGTTTTTACATTGGAGATTTTATGTTTTTAACATCATTTTAGGGTGACATTATTGTATGTGATGTAAAAATGATGTTTTTTAAAATTATTTATTATAACTGATGTTAAAAATATTATCTCAAAGATATTTTATATCTGTTATTTTATAATTGACATAAAATGTGACATTGAACATTGGTTATAAAATACTAATTTTTATTGTGAATTTTTTCATCAGGTATTATATAAATAATAGAAATGTCATTTTTTATAAAATTTTCAACAATCATGACTCCTCGAATGAAAATAAAAGATCAATAGAAGGTAAAATATTACCGTAACCAAAATCTAGAAAAAAATATATATTTGACTTAATTTCAATATTTTTTGTTGTCTTCCTCAACATAGTTTTATTTGAAAGAGAAAATACACATGGTATCCAAAGTGGTGACTTGGAAGGAATTTTAGACTCCAAAGAAAGATTTTTATTTTAAACGTGATCTGAAGAAGGATTCTTCATTATAAAAAATATAATCTTTAATAGCTGTTTCAAATGAGAAAATGAATTATAAACAAATTAAATCCTATAAAATAATTTTAAATACCTTTATGAGATTTTTAAAATAAGAACCAATGGAACGATGGGGAATGTGGAAAGAGTTGAACTTATGGGATGATGATATTGATCATGTGAGTTGATCTGAATGGAATATGTGAGGATCCTAAAAACATATAAATGAAATTCAAAAAGAAAACCATGAAATCATATGTCTTAGGGGAAAATTGAAAATTTCAACATTAAATTGAAAAAATATTGAATATCACATTATAAAATTGTATCTTTCAATTATTTTATATCTTAAATAATGTGAAAATTTATTTTGTAATTTTTTTTCTACTAATCAATATTAAAATTTTAATTTTTCATGTCAGTTAACATATAACCGATGTAAAATATGCACCTGTATGTTTTTCACAATGGTTATATAAATAAATGATCTGAAAAAATATATAAGATCATTTATTTAAAAATCAATGTTAAACCTCCAATGTAAACGTTATTTTATATACTTGTTCTTATATATACTAACATTTGTTACACTTTCCCTTAAATATATTACCTGTTTATTAAAAGATATTACACATCACAATAAATTATTCCCTTTAATAAGATTCATTGTAATTCTAAAAAAATATCTTACTCATGAAAATAATAATTATATGTGTCTCTTTAATTAGAAAATTTCAAACACACAATATAAAAAATACTTATGAAACATCCTAAGAGGACATTATATTTGAATATAGACTCTTCCAAAAGTACACCTTTAACATAAGATTCTAGAGTTACTTAAAATAAAATCATAACCTATTTAATTCACCTCAATGAATTATCATTAACCCTAAAACATCAAATATATTTTAAAAGTAAAAAAACATTTCGAAATTCATTTGATTTAATTCCAAATCCATATAAAGAATTTAAATACACAAATTTGAGTAATTCAAAAACCATTCAATTACTATAGAAATAAAAATTTATATTAGTCTTCTCAAAATAACATCAAAGTTATATTCTTCACTACATATAATATAATTCATTATTAAAAATCTTGGGATGGATTCTTGACATTACAAAAACCTTTGTACTTTAGTCATAATTAAATCACATCTTCCCCAATATATTCAGTTTAATGGCCAACTTTAACTCATGATTTATAAAACAAACTAAATCAATATCCATGAATCCATTTTTTATAGATGATGATATAAATAACCATATAAAATTTCATTAATTATTTACAAACTGTCTCAATAATCATCAAATGTGTGGGATTCCACCTTGAAGCTGTTAACACTAATAAATTCAAGTAGAAACATCAATCCACCTCTATTGTCATTAATTCATAAAGAAAGTACCTTAGGTGTATTCATTTACCTATATTTTAATGACTCTATAATACAAATTTTTAGTAACCATATAAATCCTTTGGCTCTTCATAATTTCCCAACATGACCATATATTTACTTTTTATTCAATTAATATATTGATAAAAAGTAAAACTAACCAATTCAGGTTAATTCATCTGTATTTAATTGGTCTCATTAGTATACAACAATAAAAAAATAATTTTTTTGAATTATGTTTTCATTAGATATATTAATGTTAGATATTTTAGGGTTTAATTTCTTGTGTGATTTTACCTTGAAACACTCTGATATCTCACTAAAAAACTGGAAGAAAAACCACTACTCATTCATTTGATGCTCATAATTTTGGAAATTAATTAAAAAATTTGTGATAAAAAAGATGAAAACATATGGCGGATGACCATATCAGTAGGATCCTTTGATCCTCAAAAATTTACTCATCCCCATACCTTCCTAAAGGAAATGTTACTTAATGAGAAATTTTACTTACTACAAGATGTTGTTCCCAATTATAGTAGAATTTTAAATTATTTGGTGGTATCTTTAATTCCTACTGATTTAAATAAAGATAGAAAATTAAAATATTAAACATTAGTTCCAATAGAAAATTTAGGATATCCCTTAACTTTAGAAAACATGTATTCACAATGTTCAATGACTTTGGGTTCCCAATAGAAAGTTCTAGTTTGTTATTAGGTTCTGTTATACTCTTTAATATGGGGGCCACTTTAGTCCCTAATGGATTTCTTAAAAGGTAATTGATTCTAGGATATTTTGGAAAACATTATTTTGGGATGCATATGATTTTTTAGAACATTTACTCATTTCCAATGGAAAGGGAAAGACTCCAAAATGAGTGAAATTTTAAAAAAACCCCTTTCCTTTCCATTTAATTTTTTATGTTTGAGACACTAGATTTATGAGGAAATTTCCTAATTCATTTGGAAAATTTTACATTATTAGTTTAATAGGTTTTTTGTTGAAATGGGAATAAGAACATCCATATGGGAAAATTATTCAAATGAATTTTTGGAATTTTTTTAAATCCAAATCTTTTGTAGTTTTTGATTTCCTAGGTTCATCATTAGTATGAACGGTTCTCATTTTTTAACCGCATAATGTAAGAATACTTGTTTTATTATGCAGTTAAGCATCAATTTTGGGTAGATTATCACCCATAAAATGGTTAAGTTTAGGTGTCTAAATGAGTTTTAAAATAAATTCTTAAAAAAGGCCAAAAAAAGATAAAATAATAGAGTCGTAGACTCAATTAATGAAGGAGGAATTATGATACTAATTTTAAAACATTAAATGGAATTTTACATTGTTGGATTTTATTTATAAAGTGTTTTCAACACCCCATTAGTGTATAGAACATAGCATATTATTCTATTAAATGTTATAATTCTGTTAGTTTTGGTTCCTACTCCCAAATAAAAATTGAGATTCAGAAGTTGGATTAAATATAAAAAGATTCATATGATAACTCTTGAATCTATAAGGAAATAACCATGGATACCAATGAATTCCTTATCATTTATTGTCATATTTAAACAGGGAATTAGTTCCTACTTTATAATGTAGAGTATAAGTTTCACCCATGTAAGATTCATTTCCATAGGTTTGGATCATACAATATCACCAATACCTATCCCTTTGGTGTTGTGTAAGTTAAATAAGAAACCTAATAGGAATTCATCATCAATGGGTAATGGATAATTCACTTCCCCAAAACCATTCTAGGGCCCCCAGTGGTGGAACTCCACCTTCAAGAATCCATATATTAGGAACAACCACTAGTTTATAACCTTCCATCAAACATTTTCATTAATTATAGTGAGTACACTAAAAATTCTAGGTGTGTGTGTGGGGTGGGGGGGGGGTGTTTATTTTCCGGAATTTTTAGGATTCATTTTCTCTCTATTTTTTCTTATTTCTTAGTATTTTTATATTTTTCTTCTTCTTATTTTTCCATTTTTATCATTTTTATTAGAATAATCATATAAAATGTTCATATAATCATATAATTTACTGAAAATCGATGCCCAGTTTTCCTATGTCACATTATTTTAACATTTAAAGAAAACAAATTTCACTAATGGAATGAAATTATGAGTATAAATATTACATTAATGGGTGATTTTGGTATTTTTTATATTTTTCATTGATTTAAATGGTTGTATCAATAAAAAACCATAAGGATGAGGTTATTATCTATGTAAGCTTTTTATGGAAAATTATGTAAGTTAATATCTCCCCATATCATTAAAAAACATGAAAATGTGAATAATTATTACAGAATTGAAGGTATATATACTTTAGGCTAATGTTTATCATCATTAAAAAAGGCGTTCCTTATGTTTATTTCTTATTTGATTAATTTAATTACTGTATAGTAGATACCTAATGTCGTTGTTGCTGAAAACCTAAAAAATATCAAAACAATAATAACAATATCATAATAAATCATATAAGTTGAAACAAAAATGCATAAATTATACTAATTCATATGTTAATGGGCTCTGAAATTTCATTACAAAGGGTATAAAAAATGTTTGCTGAAAAATAACTTGGTAAACTGAATAATTTTAAAAAGGCCTATATTTACTAAATAAAAATTAGAAAGATAAGTAAGAAATTGTTATCACATACACACATTTAATGAATTCAGGGCATGGTTGACTCATGAATTACTTTTCTCAGAGTAGTATCATGAATCTACTTGAATTTTTTATAATGAAATTTAACAGACACATCTTCCATTCTTATTAATCTTGACTACATGTTGTAGTTCTTTCTTTGATAATATTACTACATTGAAATAAATTTTATATTTATGATTAATCTTAAAAAATAAAGAAATATATTAATTTATTTATCATTTTATAGAATTTTTTAAATGTTAATTTTCAGAGGAGTGTAAATTTTTAGATGTGGGGGTGTGATGACATAATTATTAACTATTCATTTCCACCTTCAAACAATTATTTCAAACTGATTTTCTATTATAAATTAAAAATATAGTAATTTATTTCACTTATATTTTGATTCAATTAATTAATGTTAAATATATTTAAAATGGTAAATTTCACTTTTTTTATGTTTTCATCATAGATGGAGGTGATTTGGGGAGGCTACGTTGAAATTTGCGAACAATTGGATAAACAACATGAAATAACAACTGCGAATGTGTACTAAAATCCACATTTCACCTAATATATGAAAATATTAGGCTCAAAATTTGTTTACACAATGTTTACCATGTGGGATAATTTTTTTTAGAATATAGTTTTGGCCAATAATCCATTTGATGACCTAAAATATTGAAATATTGGATGAAATATTCTCTATTCAAAGTTATGAGGTCACTTCTATAATTCGGTATAAATCATGTTATATAACCCCCATTTATAACAAATTTATAATGGAGATATGAAAAAGGTTGTAATGTTTTTGTTTATTAAAAATATATATAATAATATCCTACATTAATATTGAGTTCCAAGTTGTATTAAGAAAATTTGGTTCCAAAACCACCTTCCAAATTTCCTATAAATTGGTACCTTGGCCTCTTCGTCTTCATATTAAAACAACGGAGTAAAACTCTAACATTTTGGAGATACAAAGATATCCTATAATCATTCTAGATGTTTTATATCTCCCAATCCTCATAGGGAGAAAAATTATGAAAGTAGAGTTTCCTATTATCTTCATCATCCTCTAGATGATGAGATAAACAGAGGGTGATAATTATGAGTGAGATACACACATGTAATGGTCTTTTTGACACACTTTTAGATACTAGTTTGGTATATTTTGAGTTTATAATAAATTTATTTAATTGTTTCATACTTTGTGTTATATTTGATTGATTTATTTGGGTACAGGTGTGACAACCCAATTAAGATAAGTCATTTTAAAATTTATGAATTTTTATGAATTAGATAATTATTTAAAGAGAAATTATATACAATAGCATACATAATACACTACATCAAGATTAAACGAACAACTAAATATTGTTATTTAATATGGAAGTTATCCCAGAGTTGTTAGACTAGAATCTATGAATATAATTAGCTAAATTATGAAAATATGGGTTAAAAATGTATATATAATTAATTATTTGTTGACCTATTAATTATAAATATATATAAAACCCTTTTCAAGATAAAAGGAAATGTTTTCTAAAAAACAAAATTAAATGTGCACAATTGTTTTTATACTAAGAAATAAATCAATTAAACTTGTTGGATTATATTAATAAAAATTTATATAATATATTCAATGTAATTTTTATAATTTATCACATATGTTTTTTATACATGATATAAGAAAAAATTCAATTTTATACAGAAAATGTGAATTAATTTTCATTACAACATCACTAGTACAAATATTCACTTTAACAGCACTAGTAAACAGGATTTATTATAAATTTAGAAGATTTTATAATAAAAGAGATGGTAAATGGTTGGATTTAACAGTTCTTGAAAAAAAGCACTGTTAAAGGCTATCTTTATCTATGTTTTTTAGCGGTGTTAAAGGCCCCCTATAATAGTGCTAAAAAATCACCCTTAAATGCCTCAATGATAAAGAAGGATATTTTTGTTAATTTAAACCTATTCATATACCACATTTTATCAGTGCTCCCCACACCCTTTATTAATACATTAGATAATTCCACCATCTCGTGTGTGCCCCTTCCTCTAGCCAGTTTTGAACCAGAGATCCCATTCTCATATCCCAACCCCTTTTCCACTACCCCATGTTGTTTTGTCTTCCATTTTATAGTATATATACATATTTATATATATTTATTGATATTTTTTAATCTATATATTTATATAAATGTTTATATATATATTTAAATGTATATATAAAACATGTTTTGTGTGTATACGTGTATGTGTGAATATATAAAAAATAAGTATATATTGTTATAAATTTGATTATAAATAATATTAAATTTTTAAAAATTATGAAAATTCAAAACCATAATATCAATATAAATGTAATCTGTATAAATAAATTCATTCTTCACTGAAAAATGATAAAAAGACCCCTTCAAAAAGGCTGCAATTCCATTGAATGATAAAAAATAGGGGTACCCTGAAAAAAACTAAATTTTTGAGGACCTCTAGGAATATTTCTACCTAGAATTAATATTGATTGGGGTCCCATATAGGTCAACCGAACATGGATTTCATCACATGCTTCGATTTGATACATAGTAGAGCTCAAAGAGACACTTGGATCAAAAGTCACGACCGTTTGAATTTCGAGTTATGTATTCAACTTATTTTATATCTTTTATTTAGTTTTTGATTTTTTTATCTTCAAATTTTTTTTGAAATGACTATTACATCATAATAATTATAAATATATTAATTATAAATATTTTTTTAAATTGTTTTATAATCCATTTTCACTAAATATCATATATATTAAGTGTAAATGCGTATTTAACCTTATCTAAATCATATTTGAAATATGTATAATATATTTATATCAATATAAATATATTTATATATTAATATATTATTTTTAATGAAATATTTTTTTTGAAAAATACCATTTATCAGCACCAGTAAAAAAGGGCTTATAAGGGGGGTTTTATCAGCACTTCAAAAAAAGAACTGTTAAAGACCCCCCTTTATCTGTGATGTTTAAAATTATGATAAAGGGAACCCTTTAATATTCTTAAAAAATCACTTTTAAAGACCTAATTTAATATTTCTTTTTTAGTGCTGACAAAGGGGGTCTTTAATAGTGCTTTTAGCTACTGATGTTAAAGTTACTACGCTAGATAATCCTAGTTTCCTAGTAGCTCATTTTGATGGAGAACACATTTTAAATATAGTTTTTGTCACATTTATAAATTATACATGACAAAATAAACTTCTTTAGAATTGGATTACAAAAATTCAATTTGGTTCAATTTTGGGTATTTTGTTTAGAAACTTTATATTTTGTTAAATAGTGAATAATATAAATATTAGTTTAAGAATTTTTTTCGTAAAATTTATTTTTATAGCTAAATTATATTTTTAATTAGTTTTAAAGTGTAATTAAATCTCTTTTTTTATTTAATCTAATTTAGGTCATTGTAATCATTTTCACATCGAATTTAGATATAAAATGTTTATGAACTTTTAGACATTTTTTTCTTTAAAAAATCGTCTTCTCAATCCGTCAAAGAGATTAATTTCAAAATTATATTAGCCACTTCAGTGTTTTGAATTTTGAAAAATTAAGATACAAGTATTTAATAATTATTAAATTTATTATCTAATAGGATAAACATAATTTTTGAAATAGAAAAATAGTAACTTTAGTAATTATTTTTATTACCCCGGTTAAGTGTAAATCATGTAATTAAGGGTAAAAATAATCTTATAAATTAGCCTAAAACATGCCATAATTTCATAATATGAGTGTTGTTCAACCTAAAATCATCCTTGAGCCACAATATAACCATTGTAATTGTCACGACCCATCCTCGGGGCCCATGCCGTGACTACCCCAAGCCCGCCTTCCATAGGCCAGGGGCTGGCGACAAGCACCAAGGCATAATTCCTGATAAAAGGGAAGGCATTACCTTTGTAAAATGAACAAACACACAGAGTAAGCAAGCAGAAGTAATCACTAAGTAAAAACTGGGTACAAAAGTAAGTGCAGAAAAGTAAGTGGGTGAGAATACAAACCCAAAATGAAAGTAAAGTACAACTGAAAAAGGAAAAAAAACAACAAAAAGTAAGGCGCAACGTCAAGCCGTCCACTAGAAGTCCCACCTGGAGAGTGGGTACAGATAGCCTCCACAGCTCCTTGGGTCCAACCGTCCGCTCTGAGTACGTCCCATCCAGTGGTCCACCTCTAGGTACTGACCTGCTCCGCAAGCCTCAACCATGATCAGTGCTGTCTGTCGTCTGCAACAAACACAACGTAGTGCGGGCATAGCCCATGCAAGGATGAGTATAAGCTACTTAGTAGGGACCCCGATACCCCCGAAGGACTCCCAGAATCCACAAAGAATAATCCACAAAGGAAAGATACAATCACGAATTAACATCCGACAATACTTAGGTATATGCCCATACATATACCTAATTCATCAATTCTCGTTCGGCTCCAACATCCAATCTCATGTACAGCCCAGTCCACATAGGAAATCACAACCCAATCCACACTGGAAATAATAACGTAATCCACACAGGATATCAAGTCAATCATATCGAATATAAGGATTGAAAGTCAAGATCTAGCTGACACATGTATACTTCTTTGTAAGATGATAGAGATGATCAGATGTAGCCACTGATTCATCTAAGCCGTTGGACCCACACAGGATTGATAGGAACTAACCCCCACAATGACCCACACGGGATCAATAGGTAACTAACACCCGCAATGACGCACAAAGGATCGATAGGTAACTAACCCCCGCAATGACCCACACAGGATCTGTAGGCGCTGGCCCACACAGGACCGTTGATCACTGACCCACACAGGATCTGACCCACACATGATCGGTAGCCCTGATCCACGTAGGATCGCTGAGTGCTGTAGTCATCGCCGTCGAATCCATAGAAGATTTCTGTACAGTCATCATCTTCGTCGCAGTCGCAGCCAGCTCTAGGGTTCGCGCACATAGCAAGCTTATTCGGGAGGGTCCGCTCCACGAGATGAGGGGCTGATACATCAACTGAACCATAGTCCTGAGTTGATGTATCCTAATGTTCCGTATCGTCAACAGGAACTCAACGTCACAGACGACGCGTCAATTGGACACCCGGTCTGAGAGTTATTGGCCTTTTCGTCCCAGGGGCCCAGTTGGTTTTTAAGTCAAAACCAACCCGAACGTACTCTAACTACGTCCAAACCTTGACCGGAGTAAGCCAAAAGGCCCGTCTCACAAAGAGAAATCCAACAAAGTCGATGGAACGTTAATCGGATGTCCAGAGCTCAAGTTATAAGCATTTCCGCTCCGAGGGCCCGGTTCTTTTCATGTACGAATCAACCCGGCCAAACCCAAAGTACTTCAAAACCTTGTGTGTAATATAATGAAACGACTGTCTCGATCCAAGGATTGCTACGCAACTGACGGTATGTCGATCGGAGGTCCCTAGCCCATGTTATGCGTAGCAGACCGAAGTAGTCCGAAAATGGGGGGGTATGGGCCTGGTCCGACCCGGCCCAACCCCGCCCTAGGTCGGCCCGAACTGGGGTGACCCAACCAGGGTCCGGGTCCGACCCAGCGGGGTGCGGCGTGGCCCGGCCCGGTGTGGTCAGTCCGGCTAGGGGTGGCTCGACGCTGGCCGAGAGGCCGTGCAAAAAGGGGGCGCCACCCCCTTGAATGAAACTACGGCCCCTGCATGGGGCCGCTCCTTGCCAATGGACGCGGCCTAGCGCTGCGTCCCCGCCTCCTCGATCCCACGTGGTCACGAGACCAGTAGCCTGCCACCGCGGATTCAATCGCGGCGGCCCTTTTCAGCGGCGCGTCGGGCGCCACCGCCTCCTGGCGGCCGACCGGTGCCGACCGCCGCCTCCGGTCACCGGCGCCGCCGTGCCGGCGGGGTGCGCCGGCGGGGTTCTCTGTGGACCACCGGACGTGCCCCGGTGGTCTATTTTGCCTGACATCTTTGCCAGCGGTCCTCCTAGGATCGGCTCTTCACTACGACGACCTCAAAATGCCCTTGCGGCCTGCTTCGTCGTTGCCCGCCGCTCAGCACACCCAGAATGAAGAAACAGTGGGTTCAGACTTGTTTGTTGGTCCGCACCCACCGCGTTAGCCGTTTAAATGACTTACGAAAAATTTTAAACACATGTCAAGGATATAAATCACATATATTTAATTGAACCAAAACCCCTACCTCAAGCGTCATCGAGCGAGGGTTCGTCGCAGAATTGCACGTCGCAGAAGAAGGTGTCGCAGAAGGGGAATCGTCGCGTCGCGGAGAAAGGACTCGTCGGCATCACGTCGTCGATCTCCGAGTATCTGGAGTTCTTGTCTAACTTCATTAGAGGTCGGTGTTCTTCGCATTCTTCGCGTCCTTCGTCGAGGAAGGAGTGTTTCATGGCTTGAGTGATTTCTCCCAAACCCTCTCACACAACCAACCTCTAATAAAATAAGACTTATTTTATTAAAGGTGGGTTGTGCGAGAGGGTTTCGGAGAAATCACTCAAGCCGTGAAATGCTACTTTTTCAACTAAGAACGCGAATAACACGAAGAACGCGAAGAACTCCGACCTCCGACGAAGGTCGACAAGAAGGTCGGATCCTCGGAGATCCACGACGCGATGCCGACGAATCCTTTCTCCGCGATGCGACGATCCCCCTTCCGTGATGCCTTCTTCTGTGACGTGAAATTCCGCGATGAACCCTCGCTCGACGACGCTTGAGGTAGAGGTTTTGGTTCAATTAAATCTATGTGATTTATATCCTCGGCATGTGTTTAAAATTTGTCGGAAGCCGTTTAAACCGCTAACGCGGTGGGTGAGGACCAACGAACAAGTCCGAACCCACCATTTCTTCGTTCTCGGTGTTAGGATCGGCGAGCGATGACGAAGCAGGACACAAGGGAATTTTGAGGTCTTCGCAGTGAAGAGCCGATCCCGGGAGGACCGCTGGCAAAGGCGACAGGCAAAACGGACCACCGGAGCGTGTTCGGTGGTCCGTGGAAAACCCCGTCGGCGCGCCTCCCCGGGAAGGGCCGCCGTGGCTGAAGCCGTGGCAGCAGGCTGCTGGTCCCGTGACCACGCAGGACCGAGGAGGCGGGGACACGGTCCTATACCACGTCTATTGGCAAGGAGCGGCCCCCACGCGGGGGCCGCAGTTTCATTCAAGTGGGTGGCACCCCCTTTTTGCGCGGCCGCTTGGCCAGCACCAAGTCGACCCGCTTGGCCAGCGCCGAGCCACCCCAGGCCGGACCAGCCGGGCCGGGCCGTGCTCAGCTAGGTTGGACCCGGACACGGGTCAGGTCGACCCGGTTCGGGCCGACCCAGGGGGTGGGCCGGGTCGGACCGGGCCCAGACCCCCCATTTTCGGACTGTTTCGGTATGTTGCCCATAAGTTGGGCTACGACCATCTGATCTACGCACCGTCAGCTGCGTAGAGATACTTGGATCGAGACGATCGTTTTGGTAGATTACACTCAAGGTTTCGGAGTACATTGGGTTTAGCCGGGTTGGTTCGTACACGAAACCAATGGGGCCCTCAGAGCGGAAACACTTATAACTTGAGCTCCGGACGTCCGATTGACGTTCCGTTGACATTGTTGGATTTCTGTTAGTGAGAAGGACCATTTTTCTTACTTCTCTCGAGGTTTGGGCACAGTTGGTGTATGGTTGGGTTGGTTTTGACTTAAAAACCAACCGGGCCCCTCAGACGAAAAAGCCAATAACTCTCAGAACGGGCGTCCGATTGACGCGCCGTCTGTGACATTGAGTTCCTGTTGATGATATAGAATTTTTGGATACATCAACTCTGGACTATGTGTCCATTGATGTATCAGCACCTCATCTCGTGGAGCGGACCCTCCCGAACGAGCTTGCTGTGTGCGGGAACCCTAGAGCAAGCTGCGACTGCGACGACGATGACGACTGTACAGAAATCCTCTGTGGATTCGACGACGATGACTACAACACTCAACGATCCTACGTGGATCAGTGCTACCGATCCTGTGTGGGTTAGATCCTGTGTGGGTCAACGCTCGGCGGTCCTGTGTGGGCCAGCGCCTACAGATTCTGTGTGGGTCCGATCCTGTGTCGGTCATTGCGGGGGTTAGTTATCTATCGATACTTTGTGGGTCATTGCGGGGGTTAGTTACCTATCGATCCTATGTGGGTCATTGCAGGGGTTAGTACCTATCGATCCTGTGTGGGTCAGACGACTTAGATGAATCAGTGGTAAAATCTGATCATCTCTAGCCTCTTATGAACAAGTATACCTGTGTGAGATGAATCTTGACTTTCAAACCTTATCTTAGACAAGATTGACTTGATATCCTGTGTGGATTACGTTATGCTTTCCTGTATGGATTGGGATGTGATTTCTTTTGTGGACTGGGTTGTACTTGAGCTCAGATGTTGGAGCCGAATGAGAATTGATGACTTAGGTATATGTATGGGCATATACCTAAGTAGTGTCGGATGTTACTTCGTGATTGTATCTTTCCTTTGTGGATTATCCTTTGTGGATTTTGGGAGACCTTCGGGGGTCTCGGGGTCCCTACAGAGTAGCTTATACTCACCCCTGCACTGGCTATGCCCACACTACGTTGTGTTGGTTGCAGATGACAGACAGCGCTGATCGTGGTTGAGGCTTTCGGAGCAGGTTGGTACCTGGAGGTGGACCACTGGGCGGGACGTACTCAGAGTAGACGACTGGACCCGAGGAGCTGTGGAGGATATCTGTACCCACCCTTCAGGTGGGACTTCTTGTGGAAGGATCGACGTTGCAGCTTACTTTCATTTGCTGTTTTTCCTTTCCAGTTGTACTTTACTTTCAGTTTGGGTTTGTATTCTGGCCCACTTACTTTTCCGCACTTACTTTTGTACCCAGTTTTTACTTAGTGTTTACTTCTGCTTTCTTACTCTGTGTGTTTGCTCGCTTCACAAAGGAAATGCCTTCCCTTTTATTAATAATTACGCCTTGGTTCTAGTCACCATCCCCTGGCCTATGGAAGGGGGGCTTGGGGTAGTCACAACACGGGCCCCGAGGACGGGTCGTGACAAATTCGTATCAGGGGAGTTCGGTTCTACCGCAGAACCTAAGACTCTGATCTTTCTTCTATGTGAAGCAATAGTGCTAAGGGTATTGGGTGTGGTTATCAGTCCTGGGAGTCCAGTGTTGGTGCGGCAGCCGACGTATTCATACACCAGGACCCTGACTTCTGATTTCCGACTTAATGCACGAAAACATTGATTGCATGTGTGTTGCAAGTTTTCTTTGTGATTACTTTTTGTCAGCTCACCAGGTATGCTATTTGACTGTGGAGAACCTATTTCTTTTCAGGATGGCCCCACGATGGCAGCCAGCTAGGGTTCCGAGCGTTGTGCATGACGACAACCCACCGAGCGGTGAGGCCCGAAACATGGCCCTTTGATAGCAGAGGCACCGACGATACCTCTACCCGCCGAGCCACCGATGCTACCAGCCCCAGACGATGACGATGGACATCTCCTTAGTGCACTGCAATTGTTTCAGCGTCAGCGACCGCCCAGGTTCCGTGGGGAGACAGACCCTCAGGTAGCCAAGGATTGGATGGAGGTTGTTGTACGAGTTTTCAGGTTAGTGAGGACACCAACAGACCTCATGATGATCCTTGCAGCGAGTCCCCGGCACGTGGCAGAAGGCATATGGTGGAGCTTGATGCTCCAGGTGCACGACGAGGAATCTCTCCTTTGGATGGACATTGAGAGCCTCTTTCGCTCAGATTTTGTCCCAGCCACCCTCCGTGCGATGCGCATCGAGGAGCTTCTATAGCTGCGGTAGGGCAATTTGACGGTCGCCCAGTACTCGGCGAGATTTACCGACCTCTCGTGCTATTCGACAGACATGGTACGAGACCCATTCTTCTGGGCCTGGACCTTCGAGTAGGGATTGAGGTAGGAGATCAGGGCATCGATGATCTCCCTCAGCATTCCGACTCAGGCAGTGGTACTGGAGAAAGCCCTTCTCATCGAGAGCTTCCTTGCTAAGCCTACATCAGAAGCGAGACCTACCGTAGGGCGGCACGTAGCAGAGTCTTCTGGAACAGGTAGTCGTCGGATGATACATGGGTCCAGGTAGACCAGACCCTCTGGCAGACGACCTCAGGACACTGGCTCAGAGGTGCGGGGCACTTAGGGCAGAGCCTGTCTTTCGAGAGGCAGACAGTGCTACGCATGCGGCGGGCAAGGCCACATGGCTCATGACTGCCCAAACCGCCATACTGAGGAGCAGGAGACAGTTGAGGGGCCACCCAGGAAGAGGAAAAGGGTCGAACTTGGTGGTCCGCAGGGAGCAGGTGGACGAGGAAGAGGAGCTGGCCGAGCAGTTGGTGGTGGGCGACTCTTCGAGGCTCCACCACCACCACCACCAGGGGGTCCACCCCAACCACAAGGAGCTGGCGGGCAGAGACATGCACAACTCCAGGAAGCGGAGGCCTACGACCACGGCGCACCCGAGATGATTCGAGGTACTATCTGTGTCTATTCCACCCTTGCTGAAGTTCTTATAGACACAGGAGTGAGTCATTATTTCATAGCCGTTGCCCTTGTTCAGAGCTCGGAGAATCCGACAGAGCCGTTGGCTCAATATTTACGGCTAGAGACTCCTACGGGAGCAGACTCAACGATTATGCACTGGTACAGATAGTGTGAGCATACTCTAGGAGGCAAGAGCTTCAGGTGGGATCTTCTTGTAGCGGCATTGAGGCCTTATAACATCATGTTAGGTATGTATTGGTTATCTACATTCCATGTTTAGATTGACTGTATTAGGCGCAAGGTGTGATGTGTACGCACCAACGGGAGCAGGTTCACCTTCACCGGCAAGAAGGGGGCCTTCACATCACATGATGAACTCACGCAGAGGAGGGGAAAACCCATCAATCATCATTTGGCTAGCCTCATCCTAGGAGCAGTTGACGTGTAGAGTCCTAGTTTTCCTGCAGTGGTGGATTAGTATGCAGAAGTTTTCCCTGACGAAGTTCCAGGACTACCTCCTTGCAGAGAGGTAGACATTTATATAGATTTATACCCCGGGACATCCCCGATATCCACCCCAGCATATCGGATGGCTCCCGCCGAGCTTCGAGAGCTACGAGTACAGTTGCATGATTTACAGGGCAAGGGATTCATCCGACCCAGTGTTTCACCCTGGGCTTCCCCGATATTGTTCGCCAAGAAGGCGGACTGGAGCTTGCGACTTTGTGTTGACTATCATCACCTGAACCAGGTGACAGTGAGGAACATGTATCTGCTACCGAGGATTGACGACCTCTTCGATTAGCTCAAGGGAGACCAGTGGTTCTCAAATGTAGACCTTAGATCAGGCTATCATCAGCTCAGAGTTCGAGACGAGGATGTGCAGAAGACGGCCTTCAGATGTCGGTATGGCCACTATGAGTTCTTGGTTATGACATTCGGAATAACCAATGCTCCAACGGTGTTCATGGGCCTCATAAACAGAATCTTTCAGCCATACCTCGATCGATTTGTCGTGGTCTTCATCGACGACATTTTGATATACTCGATGACTTGAGGTGTTGTGGACGCTATCTGTACCCACCCTTCAGGTGGGACTTCGAGTGGACGGATCGACATTGAGGCTTACTTTCAGTTACTGTTTTTCCTTTCCAGTTGTACTTTACTTTCAGTTTGGGTTGTATTCTGTTCCACTTACTTTTCTGCAGTTACTTTTATATCCAGTTTTTACTTAGTGTTTACTTCTGCTTGCTTACTCTGTGTGTTTGTTCGCTTTACAAAGGCAATTCCTTCCCTTTTATTGGAAATTATTCCTTGGTTCTAGTCGCCAGCCCCTGGCCTATGGAAGGCGGGCTTGGGGTAGTCACGGCACGGTCCCCGAGGACGGGTCGTGACTGTAATCCACTTTGATGACTTTATGACATTTGTATTATTTTATTCAAAGAAAATACAATTTTTTGACAGTCTTGTTTTTAGCAAGTAAAATATTTATAATATTGGGTAATATAAGGAATATGTTTGACTATAAATAATATTTGGAAAGATAAAATGTTTACCTATATTATGGTAATGTATTTATAATTTTAGAAAATAAATAAATAAATAAATTAAATGGTGACATGATGATGATGCAATAATTACTTCATTAATGGAAGAATCGAATGATTGATACTAAAAATAATAAATAAAATAATTTAAAGAATTTATGTGATCAAAAATATTTTTGGATGAATTTGACATGTTATGGATTATTTAACAGGTTGTTTTTGAAGATATCAAGTTGTTATGATATTTTTAAAAATCCATGTAATGAATAGTTTCAAAATTGACATAAATGATGTCTTAAAAAATATTTTAATAAATGATATAATTTTTTTAAAAAACTAAAATTTGAAAAAAATAATTGGGATAAGTCCTAAAAGTTTTTTAATGACTCATTTATTATTAATTTGGGATGTTATGATAATTATATTAACCCACATAGTGTAAATTACATAATAAAATGGTAAGAGTTAAAAGGGTAAAATAAGGATTAAAATAAAAAAAAGGATTAAAATAATAAATAAAACTTTTATATTTTTATTAGATGAATGATTTTTCCTTATTGTTATATTATCTTTGAAATAAATCACTTTTTACCCATTTTTAATAGATAATTATTTTATATTAATTCAATACTTTGACTAATTCCAAGATTTCCCCTCCCCTCTCCTATAAAATAGAACCCATTATTCTATAATCTTCACACATACAAACCTATTTGGTTAAGACATGAGATTTTTAAATACCTTCATAGAATCCCTCCTCATATTCTATAGGCCTTATTCTAGGTAAAACAATCACTTTATAGGTGTTTTGGTGTTAATAAAATGTGATCATCGAAATAAAAGGAATATAAATATTTTACATGATGAGTCAGACTCAAGTTAAGAGAATTAAAAAAAACTTTTAAAGTCACTATTTAGTTATTTTTTAGAAATACAAAAGGAATGTTTTTTAACATATACTATATGATTGGATTATACCAATTTTCTTCACATTAATGTTTTGATGATTACATTACAAGTTTACAAGTTTAATTTTCAATTAATGTGATTTCATTTATGAGTGAGTGTCTTTGTAAAAATGAAATGTGATTTCAAAGTGGAAATGTTATTTTTCATTTATTATTGTTTTATGTGTTATGATAATGTTTTTGTTCTGGGGCATTATTTATTAGTGCAGGTGGTTCTGTGATAAACTAAGGGTAGGTGTGCCCATGATTGATCTCCCATGAATTGGGTAATGAGATAGAGTTAAGGGGTAGGGTTTCTCCTAAGATATTAACAGAATATTCTATGGTGGGTATTCCAAATGTAACCATGAATGTTACTACCTATGTATACGTAAATGCTATTGTAAGAGTGAAATGAAATTGATTCCATAATTTACCTTTATGATTTATGTTTTATATATAGTTTCATCAGAATGATTTGATTTCATGAGGTCAAATAAAGAGATTATGTTTTCTTTGTGGAAATTTTGACTTTTTTAAAATGTTTTCATGCATTTATAAGTATTCATGGACTAACAATTTTTAACGTCACATACAAGGATTTTCATGATTATCAGAAGTTTTAATTTTTTTCATTGGGTGTATTGATGGGTATGAAAAATGAGGAAGTCAAGATGAATGTTATGACCATTTTTCATGAAAAAGAAACCATGTTTTCTTTTAAATGTTTTATATTTTGGAAAAGTGGATAATTTTTAATAAAATCCAATTTTTAAAAAAGAGGAATGTTATATATGAATTGTTACCTAATTATATAAAACTCTAAACATGAAAAGATCCGTAATTTGGAAGAAATTAAATTCTCTACTAAAACTAAAGATTATGTACTGTTTAAGGTCATGGACTTATAGTTGGTATCAACAGTCGGTTTAGTTAACATTAAGATTTAAGATACCATTAAATGAATATCCATAAAATATTTTTATTTTATTGTTAATTTTAAATGATATATAATTTTAAGATTACCACTTAAATATTACGATGTTTCTTCATCAAATATATATATATTTTCAGAATGGTTCTCCATATAGGAAAGATGGAAGTTGTAGTGGGAAGAAATTGAGGGGAAAGAATCCTTCCAAATCAATATCGTTAGATGTTTAGAATCAAAAATGAATAGTTTGTTGCTATGATGGATCAATTAACAAAGGATATAAATGGTGGTGGCATCCATGCACAAGACCATCCATATCATCCATAGATAAATATGTCATTGGAGAAGCATTTCTTGAGGAAACATCCACCATAATTCAGTAGATAATATGAATTGGGGATAGACGATGGGTATATTACAACCATAGAAAATATTTTCTATGTCATGGGGTTTTCAAACAATCAAATGGTTAGTCTTGCTGTTTAAAATTTTGAAGGCGAATATGATCAATGGTGGTCGATGTTTAAGAATATCAATAATAGTGAGAATATCGGTTCCTTGGAGTTGTATAAATTCAATAATACATTTCTTGAGAAATATTTTCCAAAGGTGGTTAGACTTAGGATGGAAAAAAATTCTTGTAATTGATGTAGGAGGATGATTCAGTGGCTGCATACGAATCAAAATTAACTCAATTGATAGGGTATTCTCAAATTTTTATCTGGTATCTTGATAGTAAAATCAATAATTTTAATTAGTATTAATGCCATATTATATCGGGGAATTTGATTCTCATGAATTCAAATGTTACTAAAACTGTGTTCAATGTGTGAAGAAGGTGGAAATGGATTTTACCGATGATCATGTGTACTTTAAAAATAAAAAGGGGTCTATATGGAAGGATAATGGGAATAATTCATCAATGATGTTTGAGGTAAAAAAATTAAGTTTATATTTTGTGAGAATTTTGGTAAAAAAACATCGTGGAAGGCCTTTTGAATTATAGTAACTGCTCATGATGTTGTAAAATATGGAATAACATATAAATATTCGATAAAATTTTAAAATATAGAAATGAATGTTATCTTGCACATATTATTGAAAAAAAATTAACTGTTCAGATTAAATATGTGCCATGGAAAATAAGTATTTCTTTTATGATGAGTTTCCTTGTATTATACATGATTGAGAAGTTAAATTTAATATTTTCTTAGTTCCAGATACTAAGACAAGTTCTAAATACCCATATCAAATAGATCAATTAGAACTTATATAATTGAAAAAGAAGTTACATGAGGTATTAGATAAAGGTTTAATTAGACCTAGCACTTCACCATGGGGTGATTCTCTCTTTGTTAAAAATAAGGATTGTTCAATGAGACATTTCAATGAATACAAATCCTTGAATAAAATATCTATGAAGAAAAAGTATCATTTTCCTCATACCGATGTTTTGTTTGATCATATCAGAGGAGAACAATATTTTTTAATGTTTTATATGTGGTCAGGGTACTATTAGTTGAATGTAAAGGATGAAGACATTATGAATATAGAGTTTCGATTCAGATATGGCCATTATGAATTTGTAGTTATTCCATTTGGGTTAACCAATGAACCTGTTGTGTTTAGGAATCATATGATTGGAATATTTCATGAGATCTTGGATTAGTTTTTGGTTGTTTTTATTGATGATGTGTTGGTATGTTCTAAAAGTGAAGAGGAACATGAAAGGAATTTATGGGTTGTTTATATAAAATTAAAAAATAGAAACATTATATGAAATTCAGAAAGTGTAAATGTTGGTTAAAAAATTTATTTACTTGGAAACATTGTTTCAAAATATGGAATAACTATTAATCCTGATAAAATGAATGTTGTTGAAGAATGTAAAAGACCCAAAAATATAATAGAGATTTGTAGTTTTCTAGGTTTAGGAGGCTATTACCAGAGGTTTTTAGAAAACATTTCATGGTTATCTATCCCGCTGACTAAGTTTACTCTAAAAGGTGTAAAGTTCATCTGTACAAAAGAATGTGTTTCTTGATTTCACGAATATAAAAGAAGATTGGTGAATGATTCAATTCAATCCCTTCATTTGAGAAATGTTGAATTTTTCATTTACAGCTAATCATTGTTGAAAGGACTTGGTTGTGTCCTAATGAATAATGATTAGGTAATTGGTTATGCTTCACAGTAGCTAAAAATGCATGAGTTAAATTACCAATCACATGATTCTGAATTATCGAAGGTTTTTTTGAATTTAAAATTTGGAGGAATAATTTTTATGTAGTAAAATAGGAAATATATAATGATCAAAAAAGTTTTAAGTATATATTAACACAAAAATAATTGAACATTAGGCAAAGAAGATGGATAGAACTAATCAAGGATTATGATTGGATGATTGATAACCATCACGAAAAAGATAATAAATCAGATGACACATTGAGTTAGAAATGCAATTCTACATTTGAAAGGTTACTTTTGGAACACGATCCTTAGGTTAATTATTTGATGAATTTTTATTGGAAGATGTTCGTGTACAAAATTACTCTATTTTGTTTTAGGTGTTAGTGAAATAGTCTCTATCATACAGAATTAATAAGGTTTATAAGGAATAATGTGAGTTACAAAAAAGGAGAATTTGTTAAAAGGATAAGTTTTAGAATTTAAAACTAATGAATATTGTGTTTTATGCTTTTGGAAGACATTCTATGTGCCTAGTGATTCATATTTGAGGAAAGAGTTATCTTGTGAAGATTATAGTTCTCTATTTTCAGTTCATCCTAGTTGTATTAAGATATACAGAGACCTTCAGGTGTTTTTCTATTTGTATGGAATAAAAAAAGATATTGTTGACATTACCCATAGATGTTTGACTTGTCAATAAATTATGTAATAACGATAGTTTCTGAATGAGATACTTTGTCCCTTTATAATTCCATTTTATAAAAGGGAAAATATATCTATGGACATCATAATGGGATTATGGAATACTTCTCATATTAATGATGTGATATGGGTTAGTGTTGATCGACAGACTAAATATTATCATTTTATTCCTGTTTGAGACACTCTATATCAGGATCAACTTTCTCAGATGAATCTTAAAGAGATAGTATGGTTACATAGAGTTACTCTCTATATTGTAATTGATCATGATCCCAGGTTCACTTCTAGATTTTGTAAAGGCCTTCAGATGTCATTGGGTAATGAAGTAAATTTATGTAAAACTTTTCAACCTCAATCAAATAGGGAGTTAGAATGAACAATGAAAACCATGGTAGATATGATATGTTCTTGTTGAATGTATTACAAGATATTTTGGGATAAACATCTTTCTTTGGTTGAGTTTTCTTATATTAAAAATTGTCATTCCAGTATAAATATATAACCATTTGAGGAATGTTACAGAAATAAGTGTTGAACTTCATAATTTGGGATGAATTAGGTGAAAGGAAGTTAATGGGACCATAGTTGGTAGAGGAAATTGAATAAAATGTTCAATTGATTCAGGGACACATGAGAACATCTTAGAGTATGATGAAAAGTGATGTAGATAATCAGAGGAATAATCTATCCGTTGAGGTAGGTGATCATGCCTTTCTCAAAGATTCACTATGGAAAATAGTAATGCGTTCTTGTAAGAAAGATAATTTTTTTCTAGGGTTCATTGGACCCTAAAAAATCATGTAGAAAGTTGTATCAATTTCATATCAGGTGGACTAGCCTCTGATTTTATCCATTATGCAATTTTTTTCATATTGAATGGTAAGAATGTATATTGCAGATCCATATCATGTTTTTAGTCTAGAAGTTGTTCAATTGGAATATAATATTTCTTAAGAGGAACCACCAGTTAAGGTTCTTGACCATAAAGAAAAGGTGTTGTAGAATAAGGTGATTCATCAGGTTAAGGTTTTATGTAAAAACAATATGGTTTAAGAGGCAACATGAGAATTTGAAAATACTATGAGGGAATGGAATCCTCACTTACTTAATATGTGAATAAAATTTTAAGGTTGTAATTTACAATAGGAGGGAAGAATGCGACAAGATAGAAAATATAAGTCCTTTTCACATTTATTAATATTTATGAATTATATAATAATTAAAAGTGACACTGTGTATGATAGCGTATATAATATGCTACATCGAGCTTAAACGAACAGCTTAATATTATTGTTTAATATGGAAGTCATCCAATATCCATTGTACTAGTAGGAAAAAATCTAACTAACAAAATTATAAAATTTTGGGTTTCACTTGTATATATAATTATATCTTTTTTTTGACAAAATTAATTATAAATTAAGATAAAACCATTTTTAAAATAAAAAGGAAATGGTTTTCGGAAAAAAAATTAAATGTGCACAATTAAGTTTTATACCAATAAATAAATTAATCACAATTTTTGTATTATATTAATAAAAATAAATAATATATATTCAATTTTATTATTATAAATCATATTATATGTCTTATAAACACTATATAAGGAAAAAATAAATTTTATTCATAAAAGGAATATTTTTCAAAAAAGAATATTTATCACCTTTTGATGATGAACCCATTTTAAATCTTGATTTTTTTCTCCTTAATAGATTATATTGGAAAAAATAAACTTCCTCTTTATAAGTAGATTATAAAAATTTAATTTGGTTGATTTTTTGGTTTTTTTGAGAACTTTCATATTTCGATGAATATTGAATATTACAAATATTAGTTCAAAAATACTTTTTTGTCAAATTTATTTACATTGTTAAATTATTTTTAATGTATAAAAAAATTAAATTTTTATCACTTAATCCAATTTATTTCATTATAATCAATTTCACATTGAAATTGGATATAAAAACATTGTGATCTTTTGAGCGTTTTTACTTTTAAAACCCGTTTTTCTCAATAAGTCGATGAGATTAATTTTAAATTAATTTTTTCCACTTCTGTGGTTTTAATTTTAGAAAAAAAATATATTTTTAATTAGTATGTTATTTTTTTCAAATTTAATAAAATTAATTTTTGAAATATATGAATTTTAACTTTGGTAATAATTTGTTTACCATAGTTAAAGGTAAATCAAATAATTATGGGTATAATTAATATTATAAATTACCCTAACAATTGTCTTAATTTCATTTTTGAGTGTTTTTAAAACTAAAGGAATCATTTGGATTAAATATAACCTTTGGAATCCATTTTGATGACATTAAGACATTTATATAATAATATTAAATGAAAAGAATTTTTTTTCAAACTCTTGTTTTTAAAAAGAATAATATTTCTAAAATAAGGTTATATAAGTGTTATGTTAGACTATAGCTAGTATTTAGAAATATAAAATGTTTACCAACATTTTTTAATTTATATATGGTTTTTAGAAAATGAATAATTAAATTAAATGGTGACATAATGATGATGTTGTAATTTCTTAATTTACGGAAGAATCAAATAAATGATACCAAAACTATTAAAAATAAATATAATTTGGTATAATTTATGTCATCAAATAATTTAATGCATGAATTTGAAATGTTAGGGATGATTTAAAATATTTTATTTGAATATATCAAATTGTTATGATATTTGTAAAAAGTCAAGTAATGAATGTTTTCAAAATTGACACAATTATTATCTTAAAATAGATAATATTTTAATAAATGATATAAAACTTTTAAAAGTATAAACATCATCCAAATAGTTTGTATAAGTCATCAAATTTCATAAATGACTCCATTTTTGGTCTTTTGGCATGTTATGATAATTATATTAACCCTCAAAGTGTAAATTACATAATATCACGATAAGAGTTACAAGGCTAAAATAATGGTTAAAACGAAAATATAATGATTTAAAAAATAACCAAAACTTGTCTAATTTTTATGGAATGAATGGATTTTTACTCATTATCATCCTATATTTTATATAACTCACTTTAGACCGATTTTTAATAGAAAATTAATTTAAATTAATTTAATAGTTTGAGTAATTCCAAGAGTGCCCCTCTCATCTCCAATAAAAAGACACCCATTCTTATTTATTATTCACACCTCAAAACCAATTTCGTTTTTCATAGATCAATCCATATCACTTACTATAATTCATACCAAAATTTTAGAGGCGTTATTTTAGGCATAAAAATCTCCTTATATGTGTTAATGTGTTAATCAAAGGTGATCATCTGAGGAAGATGAAGATAAAGATTGTATATGATGAGTCAGACTAAATGTTAAGGAAGTTCATTTAAAAATAACTTTTAAGGTCACTATTTAAACTATTATAATGAAATCCAAAGTGAATGTTTTTTCTAACTTATATTTAATGAATGAAATTTCCTAATTTTATGTCGTTTTAATTTTTCGATTAGTACTTTAAAAGTTTACAATTTTATTTTCAAATAAAGTGATTTCATTTATGAGCACATGAATTTTTAATAATGAAAAGTGTTTTTAATATGGATTTTTTATTTTTCCTCTATGGTTGTTTTATGTGTTATGATAATATTTTGGATTAAATAATGTTTTTTTTAATTTAATCCAATATAGTTCATTGGAATCAATTCCACTTTGAAATTCTATATAAAAACATTGGGAACTTTTGAACATTTTTACTTTAAGAACTCGTTTTCATGATCTGTCAACGTGATGAATTTTAAATTAATTTAAGCCACTTATATGTTTGTAATTTTGAAAAACATACAAACATGGATTTATTAAGTATGATATTTATGATATAATAGGATTCAAATAATTTTTGTAATATATGAATAGTAACTTTAATTATTTTCACTACCGTGATTAAGGGTAAATAGGGTAATTAAGGGTAAAAATAATATTACAATTTACCCAAAAAATTGTAATAATTTCACCTTATTTGTTTTTTTCAACCTAAAAACATATTTTGTATGAAATATAACCTTTAGAATCAACTTATATTACATTAATACATTTATATTATTTTATTCAAAGAAAATAAAATTTTGTCACCCTCTTGTTTTTAACAAGTATAAGACTTTTAATATGGGGTAATATAAATGATATGATTGACTATAAATAGTATTTAAAATAAATTTTCCCTATATCGTTGTCATTTATTAATATTTTTTGGAAAATAAATTATTAAATAAAATATTGACATGATGATAATGAATCAATTGCTTCTTTCATGGAAGAATCAAATAAATGATATCAAAAATATTAAAATAAATAAAATTTGATATAATTTATGTCATCCATGATTTTTTTGATTAGTTTAACATTGTAGAGATTTTTTTGATAGAGTTGTTTGAAATATATCAATTTGTTATTATATTTTTAAAAATTCAAGAAATAAATATTGTCAAAATTGACATAATTGATATATTAAAATAAATAACATTGTAACCAATGATATAAAAATTTTCCAAATATAAAATTCAGCCAATTATTTTGGATAAGTTTGAAATTTTATAAATGAATAATTTATTGGTCTATTATCATGGTATGTTAGTTATATTTACCCTCAAAGTGTAAATTAAATAATACATAGTAATAGTTAAAACGTTAAAATAAGGGTTAAAAGAAAAGAGAAGGTTTAAAAAATAATCAAAACTTGTACAATTTTTATTGTATGAATGGATTTTAACTCATTATCATCCAATATTCTAAATAATTTACTTTGGAACCATTTTGAATTGAAAATTAATTTATATTAATTTATTTTTTATGGAATTCCAAGAGTGACCATACCCTCTCCTATAAAAGGTAACACATTCTTCTTATTCTTAACACTTAAAAACCTATTTAGATCATCCATGATATACCCAAATAGCTTCCTAGAATACCTCTTTATATTCTAAAGGCATTAGTTTAGGAATTACATTCTACATAGAGGTGTTAAGGTGTTAATCAACAGTGATCGTTTGAAGAGGAGGATGATAAATATAGTTCTTGATGAGTCAGACTCAAGTTAAGGGAAGTTATTTTAAAAATATCTTTTAAAAGTAGTATTGAAGTTATTTTTAAAAAAACAAAAGGTAAGGTTTTTAATTTATATGGAAAGAATGGATTTTCAAAAATTATGCCGCTTTTTTTAATGCTTACTTTACACTTTACAATTTTATTTTCAAATAATGTGATTTCATTTATGAGCCCAAGAATTTGTAAAAATGAAATATAAATTTAAAGAGTAAATGTTATTTTTATTGTATTTTTGTTTTATGTGTTAGGATAATTTTTTGGTTCTTGGTCATTCTTTATGAGTACAGGTGGTTTCATGATAAACCGATGTTGGAGAGCCTGTGATAGTTCTCCAATGAATTGAATAATGAGACAAAGATAACTATTAGGGTTTATCCTAAGAGATTAAGAGAATATACTATGGTGGGTATTAAAACTTTAACAATGATGGTTACTACCTATGTAGCCATGAAATCTATAATGATAGTGAAATGTAATTGAAGACAAAATTTACCTTTAGGATTTATGTTTTCTATGTAGTTTTATTAGAATCATAGGATTTCACGAGGTAAGATAAATAAGTTATGTTTGACGGGTGGAAAGTATAACTTTGTTAAAATTTTTTTATGGGTTTATATGTATTCATGGACTAAAAATTTCCCTCTTTATTTTATGTCCCATACTTAGTTTTTTTTGTTCTCATCCCAATTTTAATACAATTTTCATAGTGTTTATATATGGGTAAGAGAAAAGAGGAAGTCAATATGAATTTTATAATTATTTTTCATTAAAAAAAATAATTTTTTATTTTAAAAGTTTTATATTTTGTAAAATGTTGATACTATTTAGTAGTATCCAATTTTTATGAATGTGAAATGTTAGATATGAATTATGACCTAATTATCTAAAACTCTAAACCTGAAAGGATCTTCAATGTGAAAAAATAAATTATTGACTAAAACTCATGTTTATATATTGTTTAAGTTCATGTCCTTATTTCTAGTAAAAATGTAGGTTTAGATAACATTAGGGGTTAGGATATTGTTAGTAGAATATTGATAAATTAGTTTTACTTTATTATTAAGTTGAAATGTTATAAAATTTTAAGATTACCATTTTAATATTAACATGTTTCTTTGCCTATGATACATCTATTCTAAATGGTTTTCCACAGAGGGAACATAGAAGATGTCGTGGGAGAGAATCAAGAAGAAAACATCCTTACACATTAGCATCTTGAGATGGTCTATATCCCAACTGAACAAATCATTGCAAGTGATGTCTCAGTTGAAATAGGATATAAATGGATGTGGAATCCATGCACAAGATCAACCAGATTAGCCATAGAGGAATATATTAGTGGTGGAGAATTTAATGAGGAAAAATCATCCTTCATTTTGTGGATCATCTGGCCTGGTGGTAGATTGGGGGTGTATTAAATCCCTATAAAATATTTTTTATGCCATGGGGTGTTGAGACAATCAAAAGGTTAGTCTTAATGTTTACCATTTTGATGGAAAAGTCGATTAGTGTTGGTATATGATTAGGAATATCGGGTATAGTGAGGAGATTGATGCTTTGGAGTGGATTGAATTCAAAAATAGTTTTCTTGAGAAATATTTTACAATGGATATTTGAGTTTTTATGAAAAAAACTCATGGAATTGAGGTAGGAGGAGGATTCAGTTGCTTCATATGGAGAAAAATTCACTCGACATACAAGGTATGCTCTAAATTTCCCCCCAGATCTTGATAAAAAAATCAATCATTTGTACTTAGGATTAAAGATAAAATATTTAAGGACATTGTATTTTGGTGAATTAAAAAGTTATAAAAAGTTTGTTCGATTTGTGGAGAAGGTTGAAAAAGAGTTTACCGATTATTATATGTAATTTGAAAATAAGTAGAAAAACATGTTGATATGGAAATAAAATGGGAATAATTCATCCAATAAGATTGATGATAATAAAATTAAGCATAATTTTTTTGAGAATAGTGGTAATAAAACTATAGAATTCCTTTTGAATTATGATAAGTGCATCTAATGGGGTAAAATGGGGAATAAGTATCCTAATTACAATGAAAAATACTATTGTAGTCTTAAAAAAAATATGATATACAGTTAGTAAGTTTTTTTTTAAAATTCCATGAGGTTGATAATTTTGAAAGTGTGTGTCCAATGAGGAACCTGAATGATGTGAAGTATCTATAATATAAGTAGAAATTGTGGTCAAATCATTTGAAACTACTTTAGAAGATGTTGGTCCATCAAATAATGTTTTATCACGTACATTTTCTATTTATTCAGATTATAGAAATGTGTTGTCTAATTAGGGATCTATAAATTCTATCATTTCTGATAATTTTTTTGGTAAATTGTAACTTCCAACACAAGAAATGAATCCATAACATAGGGTGAAATGACCTATGGGAAATATTAAGGTAAAAAAAAATATAAGAATATTCCTGCCATTTTCTTTGGAATATTTTACCTTCAAACCTTATTGTTCTTCCTTTATTAGAGTTTTATGTTTTTTTTGTATGGATTGAATTTTTATTTACCATGATAAGAAAAACTATAGAAATAAATATGTTACTTTTCATAATTAGTTTTAGTTTGTATACAAGAATCAATACATGGAATTTATAACATACCAGGAAGAAAAGAAATTATTAAAAGTTGGAAATGAATGTTATCTTTTACATGTTGTTGAAAACAAAGGAACTGTTCATATTGAAGATGTTATTATGGTAAATGAGTATCTAAATGTTATTCTTGGTGAGTTTTCTGTTATTATACTTGATTTGGAAGTTGAATTTACTAGTGGATTAGATCTTAATGATATTACAATTTCTAAACCCCATTATCAAATGGCTTTAGTAGAACATGTAGAATTGAAAAATAAGTTACAAGAGTTGTTAGATAAAGGTTTCATTTGACCTATCATTATACCATTGGGTGATCTGAACTTGTTTGTTAACAATATAGATGGTTCAATGATACTTATAATTTAATATGGATCCTTGAATAACATTGGTTTCAAGAACATGTATCCTTTTCCTCATATCAATGATTTGTTTGATCATCTCCAGGGAGTACAATATTTTTTGAAGGTTGATTTGTGGTTGGGGTATCATCATTTGAATATAAAGGAAGTAGAAATTTATAAGACTATGTTTCAAATTGGATATAGCCACTATGAATTTTTTGTTATTCTATTAGGGTTAACTAATAATCCTACTATAATCATGGATTTTATGACTAGAATATTTCATGAGTTCTTGTATAAGATTTTTTTGTTTTTATTGATGATATATTGGTATATTATAAAAGTGAATATGAATATGAACGACATCCAGGGGTTGTTTTTAAATCCTAAAAAAAGAAACTCTATGGGAAATTTAGAAAGTGTGAATTTGGGATGAAATAAATTTCTTTCCTTGTTCACATTGTTTCTAAATATGGATTAACTATTGAAACTTATAAAAGGAATGTTGTTAACGAATGTACAAGACCTGCAAATATTACCGAGATTCATATTTTTCTTTGTTTAGAACACTATTACTAGAGGTTTGTTGAAAATTTGCGCAATTATCTAGCCAACTGACTAGGATAACTCGAAAAGGTGTTAGGTTCGTTCAGAAAAAATAATGTGATTATTTTTTTTCATGATTTGAAAAAAATATTTTTGAAATATCCAGTCCTAGACCTTGCTTCAAGAAATGATGTTTTTTTCATTTATAGTGACGTTTCATTGAAAGGACTTGGTTGTTTCCTAATGAATAATGATCAGGTAATTGTTTATGCATAATGATAGTTGAAATCTTGTGAGTTAAATTACCCTATAGAAGATTTGGAATTATCTTCTGTTGTTTTTGAATTAAAAATTTGGAGGAAACTTTTTTGTGGAGTAAAATGTGAAATATATACTCATCATAAAAGTTTGAAGTGTATATTCACTCAAACCTAATTGAACATTAGATAGAGAATATGGATAAAACTAATCAAGGATTTGGATTTCACGATTCATTACCATCTTAGAAAATAAAACAAATTGTTCGATGCATTGACTCAGAAATGTGATGCTACATTAACCATGTTACATTTGGTACGTGGTCCATTAGTTAATGATTTGATGAATTTTGGATTGGAAGTTATTGGTGTGGGGAATTACTCTATTCTGTTTTAGGTGTTAGTGAAATCATCTCTCTCAGAAAGTATTAAAAAGGTGAACAAAAAAGACCATGAGTTAGAGAAAAAGGTATAATTGGTTCAAAAGGGCATGTTTCCAGAATATAACACTGATAAAGATTGTGTTTTATGGTCTAGAAAGTTATTATATGTGTCTTCTGATTCACATTTGAAGAATGAGTGGTTATGTGAAGCTCATAGTTATGTTTTCAGTTAATCCTGGTATTGCTAAGATGTAAAGAGAATATTGGGAGTATTACTGGTGGTATGGAAAGAAAAGGGATATTTTTTACATTACTTTGGGATGTTTGAATTTTAAATAGGTTAAGGAATAAAAAATATTTCCAAAGGGGTTGATTTATTCTTTTCCACTGCCAGAGTGGAAGTGTGAAAATATATCCATGGAATTCTTAGTGGGATTACTGAATACCTATCAAGGTAATAATGGGATCTTGGTTATTGTTGATCGATTGACTAAATGTACTGATATTTTTCATAATCGAGAAACTCTATTTCAAGATAAACTTTCTTCATTGTATCTTAAAGGGAATATTTGGTTACATGGAGTTCCTCTTTAAATTTTATCTGATCATGATCCCACTTTCACTTTTAACTTTTGTAAAGGCCTTCAAATGTCATATGGTAATAAATTAAATTTTATCATAGATTTTCATCCTCAATCTGATGAGAAGTCAGAATAAACAATTTAAACCTTGGAGGATGCGATATGTAATTTTTTGATTGATTACCAGGGAATTTTGTATCAACATATTTCTTTGGGTGAGTTTTATTATAATAATAATTTTCTTTCCATTATACAGATGGAACCATTTGAGACATTTTATACATAACGGTGTTGAACTCGAGCATTTTGGGATCAAATTAGTGAAAGGAAGTTGATGGGACCAATGTTGGTAGAGGAAATGGGAGATAATATTTAGTTGATTTAGCAACACATTAGAACATGTTAGAGTAGGCAGAAAATTGATGTGGATATCCATAGTAAGGATCTTTCTTTTGTGGTAGGTTATTATGTCTTTATCAAAGTTTCTCCTTGGAAAAGTGTGATGAATTTTGGTAAGAAAGGGAAGTTGAGTCCTGAGTAAATTAGACCCTATGAAATCCTATATAAAGTTGGAATAGTTTCCTACCAATTGGATTTGCCACGATGTTTATCCCATGTACAAAATTTTTTTATGTTTCAATATTAAGAATGCACATATCGGATCTATATCATGTTTTGATTCCAGATGTTTTTTAGATTGAAGAGAATATTTCTTATGAGGAACAACTAATTCATGTTATTAATTGTATATATCAAGTTTTTTGGTATAGAGTTTTTTATCAGGTTAAGGTTTTATGTAAAAGCTATATGGTTGAAGAGGTAACATGAGAATCTTAAAGTTTTATGAGGGGAAATTACCTCCACTTATTTAATAAGTGAATAAAATTTTGAGGATTCAATTTATAAAAAGGGTGAAGAATGTGAAAACCCATATAATATAATAATTTTTCAAATTTATTAATATTTATGACTTATATATTAATTCAAAGAGACACTATTTATGATAACATACATAATACGCTTCATCAAGCTTAAATGAACTACCAAATTACATTGTTTAATATGGTGGTAGTCATAGAGCCATTCGACTGATGGGTATGAACATGATTAACCGAATTATGAAAATTTGCATTATGATAGTATATATAATTAATTATTTTTTTGAATAATTAATTATAAATGAATATAAAACCCTTTTTACAATAAATGTAAATTCTTTTCTAAAAAAAATCTAAATGTGCCCAAGTGTGTTTTATACCAACAATTAAATAAATCACACATTTTGGATTATATTAATGACAAATATATATGTTATATTCAATGTAATTTTTATAATTCATCTTATTTGTTTTATAGACATTGTATAATAAAAAATTCAATTTTATGCATAAAAGGATTATTTAAAAAAAATGCATTTTTACTACCTTTTGATAGAGATCCCATATTAAATCTAGTTTTTTTAACTTTTATAAATTATATTTGTCAAAACAAACTTTTATTTATAATATTAGTATAAAAATTTACTTTGGTTTATTTTTTTTATTTTTATGAGAACATTAATATTTTTATGAATAGTGAACAATACAAATATGAATTAAAAAATTATTTTTTTAGAAAAATTATTTATAAAGTTAAATTTTGTTTTCAATTTGTTTTAAAATATAATTAATTGAATTTTCTTTCATTTAATCCAATATAGGTAATTGGAAACAAATTCAAAATGAAATTGGTTATAACAACACTGGGAACATTTGGACGTTTTTACTTTAAAAACCCGTTTTCTCGATTTTTAAATAGGATTAATTTTAAATTAATTTTTTCCACTTATGTATTTTTAATTTTAAAAAATGGACATAAATGGTGAAAATAATTATTATATTTATTATCTAATATGATAAACATAATTTTTGAAATATACAAATAGTAACATTAGAAATTATTTGTATTACCATAGTTGAGGCTAAATCATGTAATTAAGGGTAACAATAATATTTTAAATTATGAGATCACTTGTAAAAAATTCAATTGGATGGGTTTTTTTCTCCCAAAAATAATCCTTGTGCAAAATATAACATTTTTAATCCACTTGGATTACTATAAGACATTTATATTATTTTATTCAATGAAAAGAAAATTTTGTCTCACTCTTGTTTTTTCACAAGTAAAATATTTTTAATATGGGGTTATATAAGGGATATATTTTACTGTAAATATTATTTATAAATATTAAATTTTTATTAATATCATGGTAATTTATTTATAATTTTTATAAAAATATATAACTAAATTAAATGGTTACACGATGATGATGAAATAATTACTCTCTTAATGGAAGAATCAAATAAATGATATAAAAAATATTGAAATAAATATATTTTTTATAACTTATGTTAAAAAAAATTATGGGTTAATTTTATACATCATGGATGAGTTAAAAGTGTCCTTTTGAAGATACCACGTTGCTATGATATTTTTAAAAAGTCAAGTAATGAATAATTTCATAATGGACAAAATTGATATCTTAAAACAAATAATATTTTAATAAATGATATAAAAATTATAAAATTTTAAAATTCTTCAAAATATTTTGGATAATTCCTAAAAGTTTATTAATGACTCATTTGGTGGTCGTTTGGCAAGTTATGTTAATTATATTAACCCTCAAAGTGGGAATTACATAATAACACAGTAAGGGTTAAAAGGGTAATATAATGGTTAGAACAAAAAGATAAGGATTATCAAAATAATAAAAACCTATCTAATTTTTATTATATCAGTTTATTTAGACTCATTATCTTCCAATATTTGAAATAAATTACTTTGGTCCCATTTGGAATATAAAATTAATTTAATAATTTGAGGAACTCCAAGAGTCCCCCTCCCATATCTTATAAAAGGGAACATGTTATTCTCATTTCTTCACAGATAAAAACCTAATTGTTTCAGCAAATATAAACCCAAATCCATTCCAAGAATCCTTTCCCACAATCTAGTGGCCTTATATTAGGCATAGAATTCTTTTTAGAGGTGTTATGGAGTTAATCAAAGTTGATCGTCCAAATAAATGGAAGATAAATATTGTACATGACGGGTCAGACTCAAGGTAAGGGAATTTGTTTTAAAAATAACATTTAAAGATACTATTTTAAAAATATTAAAAAAATTAAGAATTATGTTTTTAACTTATAAATAATGAATGTATTTTTAGAATCTTATTTCACTTAATTTTTTGATTCTTACTTTACAAATTTACAATTTTATTTTCAAATAGAGCGATTTCATTTATGGGAGTGTGACATTTTAAAAATGAAATGTGATTTCAAATTTCAAAGTTTATTTTTCCTTTTTTATTATTTTAAGTGTTATTATAATTTTTTGTTTCTTGGAATTTTTTTTTGATTTTGGGTGGTTTCATGAGAAACTGATGACAGGTGAGCCCGTTTTAGATATCCAATGAATTGGGCAATGAGATTGAGTTAATTTGTAGGGTTTATCCTAAGAGATTATCGGAATATAATTTGGTGGGTATTCTAAATTTAACCATGAAGTTTAATACCTATGTTTCTATGAAAGATATTGTAAGAATGAATTGGAATTGGTTATAGATGTTACATTTATGATTTATTATTTCTATAAAGTTTTATCATAATCTTATGCTTTCATGAGGTAAGACAAACTGATTGTATTTTGTGGGTGTAAGTTATAACATTGATAAAATGATTTCCTAGGATTATAAGTATTCAAGGACTAACAATTTTTTTATGTCCCTTACTGAGTTTTTTTATTCTCATCCTATGTTTGATTTTATTTCAAAACTTATATGGATAGCTAAGAGAAATGAAGAAGTAAAGATGAATTTTATGCAGTTTTTTCATGAAAAAGTTATAATTGATTCTCTAAAAAGTTTTCTATTTCGAAAAAAGTAGATAGTATTTTTTATTATCCAATTTATATCAATGTGTAATATTATATATGAATTATAACCTAATTCTTTAAAACTCTAAACAAGAAAAAATCATCAATATAGAAGAAATTAAATTATTTACTAAAAATCAAGAATATGTATTATTTATCATTGAGTCCTTATAAAAAGGTAATAACAATCTCTTTATTTATAACTGATAATTGTGAGATATTGAGTGTGTGAATTGTTTTGCGCCGATTAGATAATATAATAATACATTTATTTCTAACTTATTGGTGATATAATCTTACTTTGTAAGATTTTATACCATGTATATGGGATTGAAATTAACTACATGATTTCTATATCATGGTTTGATTATACACAAATAAATATAAAGTCTTTGAGGATAATTGGGACTAAGGTTAACCTCAACCAAAGAGTTACTCAAAACATAAGTGAACATCTAACAAATTTGAAACTGACTAATTTTTTTTGAAAATGAAATGATAACTTTTTTATATTTCTCCTTAAAACCATTTCATTTCATAAAACCCTAAATCTATTTTTTTTTATTTTTTTACCTAATACTATTTCGTAACCCATATTTTAGTTTTTTATATAACTAATTTAAAATTAATATTGTAAAACCCTAAACATGCCTTGATATATGATCTAGGATCTTCTCTATACTATAAATAAACTATTAAAACATAATAAACTTTATGTGTTATTAAAAAACAAATTCAATAATCATGAAATGTAATTAAAAATTATATATATATATTTAATAAGATTCCTAATAATAAAAATTTAAAATCTTCATTTGAATTTAATTTTTTTAGAAATTAACAATGTTAAGTGTAAATAGGATCAAAACCATATTTTTTTATTTTTATCATTTTCCATTTCCTTTATAAAAACTTATTTATCAATGGAAATTCATTCACAGATCAATATTTTACACTCACCAATTTTCCCTTACATAATCACCTCTTTACACTGATTATTATGTTTAGAAAATGATTATTAGAAAAGAGTGAGTGATCATCAAAATGTATAAAACATACATAGATGTTAAAAAATAATAATATCTATATCTCCACTACAATTCTCTACTGGATAATATTTTAAAAAATAATAACAATAACAAAGAATATTTTCTAATCAAAATTAAATATATTATAGATTCATTATTTTAAACCCCATTTTCCCCATTTTCTCTTTTTTCCAAACACCTTTTCCAACTAAAATTCCTATGATTAAATAAAACATGAAATTTATTGAAATAATCACTCAATTACTTAAGTACTATATCATTAATAAGATAAATATATTTATTCTTAAATCACCACTTATAATGTGAAATTGGTGTTTATTAAATATTTATTACAATAAAAAATATATTACTAAGTAAATATATCACATTGAAATATGATTTCAAACTTAAATTGAAATCATAATTCCTTAGTTAATTTATCCACACATAAAAAATAATAGTTTCAATATTGTTTTAAAAAGGAAAGAGAGAGTAAAATATATGATCCTGAATTTATTTAAGGAATATATTAAAATTATATAATTCTATATTGGATTTTATTAATTCCTTTTCACCACTCGTCTATTTATTTTTAGTTAACTTATTTAGTAATGTTTAGGTATCTTATCTTATTTTGAATACTCTTTATATGATTCCATTATAAAATTACATTATAAAATGGTTTAATAATATAACAAATCAAATATTACAACAAATGTTCAAAAATATCTATGTATTTTCATTCATTGAAACATTAGATTTATATTAGATTTATTTTAAAGAAATTATGAAAAATATAAGGTGGATGTAGTTAAAAACCATAAATATAAATCCTATGTTTCCTTAGGATCATCTTTGGTATCCCCTCTAACCTTATCCTAACCCTCACACTTGGTAGATTCTAGTGGATTGTCTCTAAGAATCTGTAAACTCAACAACCTATTAGTATAATTGTTCATAAAAATTGACATGTGAATGAATAATTTGTAATGGAGAATCAAAATGGAAAATGTTGAGTTGTGAGGGGATAGGTCAACCCATGGGAATGTATTTGGTTTGATTGGTATCTTATATAACAAACATTTTTAGTTTATTTTATTGAAAATACACTTTGAGGGTAAGTGGGAACCTACAAAACATCCTCCATCAACATGTCACGACCATACAAAAACATGAATTACATAGATAAAAGTTCAAAACATAAAACATAACCTTCATCACGCCAAGCCCGTCTATTCCCAAATTCAAAAGAACCATCATCATGAAAAATCCCATATTTCCCACTTCGGACTGCTTAGCCAGAGAAACCAACCATTGAAAATTTTGAATTTTCGCCAGAGAAACCAACCATTGAAACTTAAAAATTTAAAAGGAACTTATCAGACCTCCTTGGGCCGTGAAATACTGAGCAGCGAGTAAGAACAACTACAAAATAGAGCAAAGTCCCATCGATTAATACACACCTACCACACTATCATCTCCATCAAACCAGTCATTGTCATCATCTCCTAATCCCATCATCAGTTCGCCGGTGGTCACAACTGACCACACATGCGATTGGGAACCAGAACATTTTCCATCAATTCCGTTGAACCAAACCGAACCAACACAAGAAAAGACATTCAAAACTAATGAAATGTTACCTTTATGAAAGAACCAACATTCACCAGAAATAGATCTGAAGGTGAGGAAGGCCAAACTAGTATCACCTCCTGAAAATCCATCAACTTCTCAAACAACACCTCCCAAAACCTCCTCTTGAGCCATCGTACCAGAATGACTTGGAAGGGGAGAAGTACCTTGGAGTCAGGGACGAGTTTGAACAGACGACAAAATCTACAGCATGCCACACCAGTGCAGGATCCTCCTTCCTCTATGTATCCACCAAACTGATAACCAGTCCATCCATCACGAATAGAACCGCTAGATCCAGAACACCAAAGGCAGCAAGCAGAGACACCAGCATCGAACGATACTTAATCTCCGATGAAGAGGATAAAAAAAGAACCACCAACTGAAACACGAAGAACCGGGGAGAAAAGAAACCCTAAGGAACAAGGAGAACATAAAAGGGGTGTGGCTCCAAGAGCTCCGGTGAACTGACCGCAACCACAAGCACATCCAAAACCAAAAAAAAAAAACACTAAACGTGACCAAGAATGGGGTCCCACACAGTGGATTCAGCCAACGGAGCAGAAGTGGTATGTGATTGAAACCCCAGAAGTAGGAGACAGACCCAAAAAAGGAAGAGAAAAAATAGGAGAGCCCAAGGGATGAACCACAGAAGGAGAGATTGGGAGGACCAGAGAGAGCTCCTCACCGATGGAGAAGTGCGCCAGAACCCTAGGGAACAAGAAGAACCAAAACGGTGCGTGGCTCAAGGAGATCCAATGAACCGACCTCAACAACCATCACATCCAAAAACACTAAAAATAACGCCGAACAGGACCATGAATGGGGTCTGACATGGTGCATTCAGTTGGAAAATTAGAAGAAGAATGCGATTGAGACCCCCAGAAGCAGGAGACACTACCCCAATGAAGGAAGATAAAAAATAGGATACCCCAAGGGAAGAACCACCAAAGGAGGGACCAAGAGGGCTATAGAGAGCTCCTCACTGATGGAGAATCACGCCAGAACCCTAATAAAGAAAAATTCCAAGAGCGAGAGGGGATCCAGAGGAGTGAGGGGCCATACCAGATTGGTATGTTAAATGTCACTTTTTTTACTTTTTATCACCACCTGGTCCATAAAATATAATTTTTGTTACAATAATTCATATGAACCATGATCTTTATCCCTTTCTTGTGTGAATATTGAGTTAAGACTATTATTTTAGATAAAACTATTTTATTAGGTTTATCTCCATGGAAGTCGATTCTTCAAAAATATGTAGAGAAGAAGAAACTAAAATATTTTTATCATGAGAGAACTTCTCTACTTCAATTGATAATGATGTGGATTTTGAGTCATGGGGTTATGGTCCAAATAATTCTTACTCCCTCAATAAGAAATCACTACCCAATGGATAGGTGGTGGGGATTCCACTAGAAATTAATTCTACAAAGGCATATCTACAAGTGGAATCTCCATATTATTGGTAATAAAACATAAAATATACTTCATACACATATTTGTATCAGTCAAAATTATAGATTTTCCTCAAATTTGGGAATGGAATAAGATGGTATTAGTGGTGATGTATTTGGTTGAGGAGGAATTAATTTACTTTGATATTGAGACAAAATCTTATATTTCCTTTAATAAGACTATTACTCATAGTTTTATTTATAATAATACTCATCATACATCTAAAAAATACCTTTTAATTTTCTTTTAAAAAAACAAACATATTGAAATGTGCATGCTATTTCGTGAGATTTATTAGGCCTTAGTATGTAAGGGTGTTTTCATTCTCAAATCTTAATAACCCTAATTCTAGGATTGTGGTGAAATACCTTCCCATAAAATACCCTTTTATTGAGGTTATTACCTATAAATCATGTCACCAAATATTATAAAAACAATTATGGTGGTCCTTTCTATGTATAATATAAAATTCCTATATTAATCTATTTGAAAACCCTACGGATTTCTACTTTTTGAAACCAATATTTTTTAACTCCCTTATGAACTATCCGTGATGGTGGGTCTTATGATCTGGGATATTTGTCTTTAATAGATCAGGAATATAACGTAGGTCCTTGGATATGAGATTATAATTTTAAAATTTTATTTACATTTATTGATATTTGGTTTTATTTGGTGAAATATTTAGTTTATTACCCAAAAATATGTTGAATTTTTATAGAATAAAATTTTAAGGACTCTGACCTTAGATAAAATAAACTATTTGATGCTCTAATACTACTATATTGATAAATTATCAAATATTTTCTCAATATTCATATTATTTTACCTCAATCACCCACTCTATTTGAATATTCCTCAATTATTCCACGATAACATCCTCTTTCAAAATTGAAAAAATATAGGATCCATAGTTTTTATCGTAATCGAATTCCTTTCCAACATGACATGAAAATTATATTGATTATTTTTTTTCATAAAACTAGATTAAATAATAGATTATAGATATATTTAAATATTCATATTTATATGAATATTAGTGTTGGGAGTGGGTTTATAGACTAGGTGGTGGAGGGGATTGTATTGTTTATTGAAATAAGGATGTTTGATTAGAATATTATATTTTTTTGGTTGATGATGAGTTAGGAAAACGTTTCAATATTTCTATAGAATAACATCTATTTTGAATTCCTTTGATTTTGGTCATTCTTTATGATTTTTTATTAATGGTTTTAGTTAGTGCGTGTTAATGGTATAGTTTGGGAGGTGAGGGGTTTTCGTTTAATTTTGGGAATTTAAAGGGATATGGGAATCTTTTAGAAAATTACATGGGTAAGATAATGTCAAAGTGTATGGTAAGGTGCAACGGTGAGTTGGTACATTTGAAAGATTCTTTATTAGTTAGTTTTGGATTTTTAATTGAAATTAGGTTAAAGGGTTGATAAGTTTTAAATGGTGTAAAATCCTTATGAGATGATTTTCATCATTTTGTTTTAATGTAAAGGAAAAAAATTTACAAGGATGGTTGAAAAACATGTATTGGTTTAGATCAATTTAGGGAATTTAAAATTTCGAAAATTATAGTACCGAACCAAGACTTAGTTTTTTGTTATGTTCAATGTCATTTTTTGGTAGATTTTCTGTGATGTTTCCTGATTTATTATTCTATAGTTCCAATGATGTTTTGGAAAATTTTAGTCAAAAAATATAAAGAAGGGATTTAACAATGTTGATTTCACCATAATTATACTTTAAAAATTTTTATTTTTATTATCATATATTTTGTTTTGGATTTAATGGATGTGTATTTGGACATGTTGGGATAAAATAATGGGATAATACCAATGTGAAAGAGGGAGATAACTTCACTAACAATTTTTTTAAAGTGTGTATAAATAGGATAATGGAGATAAAATTTATTCAATTAGGAATGGAATATCACTATTATATGGTTAAGATAATTGATCTAGGATTATTTTTATAAAATACTTATGAAATAATCTAAGGAAAACCATGATGTGTCCATGAATGCCTTTACTTGAATGAGTTGTGGATGAAAAATAAGGTTGGATGAATTGGTTGTGGTGGAGGTCATGGTTTTGAGTTATGAGTTTAGTATTTTCTCTCTCTAAAATAACAATTATTAATATAGAGTAAATAATGTGTCCTCATTTAACATTATACTAAGTTGAGAAATTATATAGAGAAACATGGTGGAGTTTTTTTCATGGTATCTGCAATTCATTTTTGCAATTACTATCTCATACAAATCATGTAACTATTCATGTTTATTGTTTATGTTAGACTTGAAAATACGTAAGGAAAAAGCGGTGGGGTTTCGGTTAAGATGTGGGTTTTAAAAGGAACTGTTCTAAGGTGAAAACATTGGGAATGGTGAATAGATACCATTGTATAGGTTGGTACTCATATGGAATATTTTTTATAATTAATTTTTTATCCACCTTATTTATAAATTCTTGAACCTCATTTTCCTTTAATTATAATGGTTTAAGAGATTTTAGGGTTTCCTAATAATTTTTCTTTGGAGTTTCTACCAAAAATATTAATATCCTAAAAAATAAATTAAAATTCTTAAGATGATTAAACATGTTTTTTTTGTATTTTTATGAATGTAGTTAGGTTTACTCTTATTCTCTACTTCATATAAATTCTAGAGTAACATTTAACTATGTTCCTCATTCAAAATCAATAGATAGAGGACATAATCTTATTATGAATAGTATCAATAGATCTTCTTTGATAATCAATTTATTTTGAATTATTCCTCTTGGTCCCATTAAGTTTTAATGGTTCCATGTGGGTGGATTACTATCTCAAAAATGGGTAATAATGAACATAAAATTAATTTATTTTTAAATAAGAGATATATTGGGTGAAGATAGAGTGATTTATATCTAAGAGTGAAATATATTATTCGTACTCATCTTTAATACCAATTATAGGTTTTAACCTAATATTGATTTGAATTTTGTATTCATCTATTTTAATCTATTTAATATCATCCAACTGCATCTATATTTTTAAACCAATTTCATTTATGTATATATTAATTGTATTTTTTCCCAAATACAACTTATAATTTTGATCATCCACTAGATTAAATGTTTTCACATAAACCAACTATAATATAGATGCCCTATTTGGAGTTCTAAATTTCCTCTGAGATTCCCACAGTGCATAATCATGTTTCTAGAACTAATATTTTCTATTCATGTTCATAGTCTTCTCTAAAATTTTACAGTTCTCTATATTGTATATTTCACTTGATTAATTTTTTTGTGGGTGATATAACATTATGGTGTTATATCTTACTCCATAACATTCAATAAATCACACTATTATAGGTTATTAAATTCATTCAACCAATCAATAATGATTAATCAAATAATTTCAATATGAGTGAAAAGAATCATCTTTAAAAAAATCATCATGAACTTTTATTTATTTATTGATATTCCTTTGATGTATAACCATATAGATATGTAATCCATATATACATGGACAAATATATTTTTTAGGGTGTTTAAAAAAGATCTCATAAAGTCGATACCCCATATGTCAAACACTTAAACCTCTAGTATTAGCTTTTGAGATATTTAATTCTTATGGTAAAAGTTTCCTAACCTCTGAAAACAATCACAGGCTTCTAGAAACATCATTTCATATTTATTTAGTGTTAGAAAATGAATATAATTTTAACATTATTTACACCATTATGTTTGGTCTATGGTATTCTCTAGAAGGTGATTAGGGATATAAATTAATTTTTTTTCTCAACTCAAATTTGATCACATAGTGTCATATTATTCCATGTCCACAATATTTAAAGAGAAATATATCATCCTAAAAGTAGTAAGATACATATAATAATTATTTATTATTTTATTGATATTTTAAGTGGGTATATATTGTTTAATTTTCTAACTAATTAACTATTTATATACACCAATTTCAAGATTATAAGTTAACATGAAATAATTTGTCAATCAATAACTCATTTGGATTCCATATCCCCAATTTATCTTCTTTTCATTTTTAATAATTATATGTTTTTAGATAAAAAAATTATAACAAATTTCATTCCTCTGATTGTTTTCCAATATATTCTATTAAAATATCCACAAGATCAACATCTTTTTAGAATCCTTCTTGTTTAGTGAGTACCATAGGGCTGCCTGATCCCTATGGAATACCACTTTATAGAGTAAAATATATACCCAAAACATTTAGAATTAAAATCCACCACAAGTAATTTAGAATTCATAGTGGTGTATTTGATTTGATCATATGTTAGAGTATTATTTGAAAAATATATTTTTCCCAAATGATATAATCAACCCTTTTACTAAAATTCACCCTGATATATAATTTCTTGAGTCACTAATAATATTAAATGTATTTATGAAACTAGTAGATATATTTTTCAGTATAACCAAAATTTTCTTGAGTTCATTAAAGAATTACATGAATGAGTTATTAAATTTTAATGAAAATTTATTCAACAACAAATGATATTTTTGCTGATCAATATTGGAAATATACTTATGAATATGTAATTAAAACTCACATGCCCAAATAATATTTATGTAACCTTTACTGATGTGGGTTTAGAGAGATATTTCAAATCCTTAATAATTATTGGATCAATTTATTTTCCCTTCATTGATATTAAATAATTTAATAATTATTCTTTCATTAACCATGAAGTCACTTTTCTCTTGGTTAAACCCAAGGAATTATTCTATGCATCATTAAAGAACCATATAAATATTTTTCAAACATACATCTCATAATGATCCATATATCCAGAAATAAACCATGGAAGTCTCATGGAAAAATTTATTCATGTTGTAAAAAATAAGGATCATTAACTATTGATATTTTTTATTTGATTTTACATGCAATATGTAATGTATGGATAATAAAATATATCATAGAGAATAGTGAAGTAAATTTTGGATTAATCATTCAAACCTATAAGAGTATAATTATATCTATAATATCCACCAATAAAATAAAAATTTCCATGTCCTAATAATCTCTCAATAATTTGACCTATGAAAGGAAGTGGGAAGTGGTACATTTTTATGGATTCATTTATCTTCTAGTAGAATATAAATACTTTCCATCCGTTGACTATAAAAGTTAGAATCAATTTTTGTCTTCATTTTTTATCACTATCATATTTTCTTCCCTAAAAAAACTTTAGTAAGATATATTTTTGGACCTACCAAGGAAATATATCATGCAATGGGGGGGGGGAGGTGAATCAAAATATTTAAAATATATCTATTTCTATTTTCAATTATCTTATTTTTATGATTAGTTGGAATATTTCTCTCTTTCTAATAATTAATGTATGAAAAAAATAGATGCACAATTTATACTCAATTATACCAATGTGGGTATTATCCAATGATCATGTACATAGAAATGTTATGATATACCAAATTAAATATGATCACTTCTTTATAATTTATAGTGGATCTATAATATAACTTTGTTTAAAAGTCTTACTCTTAAATGTTCATTTTCATATCAAAAGTTATGGTTAAATACTAATTATTAAAATATATAGTGTAATTAAACCATTGATGCCTATAAATCATATTAATCCACCATATTGTAATAAATTAAAACCTTTATCATGTTCTTCCTTTGGAAATTTATTTTAATTTCTACCAAAATGCCTTTATATCTACCATAGAATCATCACTCTATATAATTCATCTCTTTTTTTTCTATTTTATAGTTCACACACACACATATATATAATCTTTATTCAATATCCAAGGCATATAATCAATGGTTTTGATTTCATCATGTTCATTAGGTTTTATAAAGTCATGATATTTTACAATATACATTAAAGTGTAGTAAAACTTATCCATTTAATTTGAGTCAAATCTCCCTAAATAATCCACAAATTTCAATATTAAAATCATAATTAATTTTGAAATTCAACGAATAATTTTCCAATGCCACAGTGTGTGGGTCATTAATATAGTGTGTGGATATTTAGATAAAATATACTTTAATAACCCCAACTTCTCAAATTATAACATCCCTAATGTTATGTTATGTATTTTTATTTTTGGAATGAATTATAAATAAAACTTATTGACTAATAACAACAACCTTAAACCACTACATATAAAACTGAAAATTTTTACATGCTTCACAATGTGTTTTATAGATCCCTAATATGTTTTATATCCTCTTTCTTCAATTATATAGACCAAGAAAAATAATAAGGATATAAATAACTTACTATGGAATGGTTATAAAATCCAAAACAAGGTTTTCATCTCCTCCACCATTAAATCTATAACTACCTATAAAATTAATAAAGGAACTTTTAAATATTTTACAATTTCAATTTGATTCATTTCAAGATCCTTTTTATGCTTTTTTAACAAACACAACCAAAAAATACATTATAATTTTTTTTCAAAAATACCTCCTATTTATTTATTTAATACACTTATAATTACATTGAGTCCTTCAATGATATTTATGATTTAATTTTTTCTGATTAAAAACTACCATCATCATGAGTATGTTTTATATTTATTTGAATGATTCAATATTCATTCACTCTAAACCCTTATAATTTATTTTTATTGTGATAAAAAAGAGTAAAATGACATAATTTGGTAAATAGACCCTCATAATACCTCATTATAAACTTCAAACAAACTCCATGTGTCTCTGAATCATTATACATGTTTCATAACTTCTCCCCTACATTTATATATCACCCCTATGTTCTATATCAATTTACTCCCCCTTTGAATTTATTTTTTTCATATATTTTCCACATATCCCATTTTCAAAGGCTTTATCTCCTCGTGCGCCTCATCTTCCTATTTTTCAAAATACCTAAATATCGGTTCTTTATATTTTCTAAGGAAAGTTATAAAATAAAATCTTTGATAAACCCAAATATTCAATTTTCAAATGAAAAATACCCTAATGGTGTCTTAAAGTACTTTATATATGAAAACAATTATATGAGATTTATTCTCAGTTAAACCATCAAGTGAAATGAGATGATTTAACTCTACGATTCAATATAAGATTCTTAATATTTTTATTTCAAAGTACCATACTCATAAAATCAAATACCTTCTCTTATATAGGAATATACTCCACATTCATAACTTTTTTCTTCTAATTATCATTCATAAAGTTATATTTGATATCAATGTGTTTTTACTTAAATTATGTTTTATAGTTTTAATCAAATTTATCATAATAGAATGATCAAATTTGAAAATGATTATAGAAAATTCCTTTTGTTTGATTTATTCAAGATATTTCTTCATCCATATAAGCCATGGACATCATTGAGAAGTGGTAATATTTTTATATTTTATTTAAATCAATTAGATAAAACACTTTTTATTGATAAAACAATAAATATATATACCTCTAATATGAAATTTACCTCCAATAGTTTTTTTAAATCATTCATATAACCTTCCTAACCGGTATCCATGAATTCCCACAATTCTAAATCCTTTATTTCTTTATTTAACAATCCAAATTCCACAATGAATTTGGCACACCAAAATATCTCTTTTATTGTTATAACGTGCATTTATTTGGTGTAACTATAATATATCACTAAATAAAATTTAGAAAACAATATTATAGGTCATTTCACTATTAAATATAATAGTATTCCAATGATTTACCTATACTATGTAATATTAACTGAATTTTCACCCTTATTTCATAATAATTTCATCTTAGTTACAAATGCTGCAAATATTGGTTTAAATCCTCCATGAGAAAATATTTTCAACACTTTTCTAGTGTATTTAGATTGAATAATAAATGTGTTTCCCTTTCTAATAATAAATTAAAAAACAAGGAATAATATTTATTAATTAATCCTTGATATTTCAAAATCATTTGTAATATATTCTTTGAGTTCATTGCTTTTTTATTTACGTGATTTTTTAAAAATAAGTTACATTATTAGCTTTAAATATCGTATATTTCTATAAATCAATATATTTATCCAACCTGTAAATTTTTTTAATATAGTGAAACAAATTAGTTTTTTGAGTGATAAGATTCACCCATTCAACCATTATGTAATATTTGATGAAGAGTAAATAATAATTTATTTCATTAATAACTCTTAGAGTTATCAATCAAAAAAATCATCATGCACCAATTAAAATAAATTCATGATTTTTTATTTTTTTATACTTTTTACATATAGTTTTTCCTTATTTAAAAAAATTAAATGAATGGTTAGGATATTTTTTTCAATGTTGAAACAAGACCAACCCCTTAATAATTTACAACATTTTCCATTGAATATTGGATATTTTTATTAAGATTCATGTGATATACTCTTTTACCAGATATTTTTTTAGAGAAAACACATTCTATCTTATCCAGTAATTGGGTGTATATCTTCCTTTGCTCCTTGAACAAATATATTGTATCTCTATCTTTTCCTTTGGCCAAAAATTCCTTCTAAGTAATGTGGATTTCATGTCTAGATCCATAAAATTGTATTACAGTTGATTAATTTGGATTTAGTCATTCCACTATTAACATATCCATTTTGATCTAGTCATTTCCACAATTTTATTTTTCTACGATCCAATGATATTAAATCCTTTATCTTTTCTAAATCATATAAAACATTCATTTTCATGAATGAAAATATTCTATAGATTATTATTTCCTATCAAGTAAGAATTGAATACACTATCGATAATATCTACACAAGGTTGATTACTCAGCATTAAGGAAATTTATATTGTTTAATAAACTTTTTCTTGATTCATACCCATTATATATCCTCTTTGGTTGAAAAATAATCATACTCTTATATAAGATATAAAGAATCTTATTATTCTTTAAAATATTAGAAACTATCATATATTTACATGTTGTTTTATAGATCCTAGGTTAGTTTTATTGTACCTTTATTTTTCTTAATATCCCAATATTTTTCCTCCTTAATGAGAGATACATATATTTGTGACCATTCCAATTAAAAAATAGTTTCCATTGAAAACATATTTATTTTGTTCAATTGTTCTAAGATGTTTTCATTGGTCTTGTGCATTAAGAATCCTATTTTGACAAAACCCACATATTATGAATATACCATCTTTAAAAAATATACAAAACATAATTTCAGGTCTAGTTGATTTATATTATCTAGTGGAACTAAATTATTTTAGGTCTCACCCAAAGCTATTTTCCTTTTTAGAGTAATAGTTTTTTACTCAACTTTGCTTTTATTTTGTTTATAATCAATACCTAATCCTATTTCGTATACAATGTTTTAATTATATTATTATTGGAATTTATTCATAATCCATGAGGGACCCTTAAATTATCTCTTTTACCATCTCAATAGATAAATTCATCCATTAACCAATGTGATTTTCAGCTTCATAAATATTTTTTGATAAAAAAATTAATCTCAGTTAAAAAAACAACTTTTATCTCCAAAATTCATTTTAATTCCTCTAAATTATTTTATTAATACTATAAATTATTCTATATTTCTATTACACATTTACATTTAACTTAACTGCCTCTTATAATTTCTCTAGATTTTTATATTATGTTTTTAATAATATCTTTCATCTCATTTTCTATTCTTGTTTTCTTTACATATATAATTTATATTCATGTATCACTGAGTTTTCCTTCATATTTTTTCAATCCATACGCCATTTTTTTAATATTATCCTATAAATCGATTTTTATGCCATTAACTAGCTTAAAATATACATTCGATTCATTTTTGGCCCCATGGATTTTAAAATTACAAATAATAACCGCCATAAATTATTTTTGATGTAAAAATAATCATCTCTCTTCTGTTAACAATTATTATGAGTCATCATATTTTTGTGAAATAACTTATTTTATAAATAAATTATACATTATAATTTTTTTCTCGTAACACTTTTTGTGTATCCCCATGTGGGTTTATCGGTATCATCGCTTCATCATAAAAATATTTATATGGAAAAAATTATTTTCTTTATCTAATATTTCCACATATATTAAAAGCGAATCATAGATTTTACTTCAATTTTAATTTTACTCTTATAATATTTGAGTAAATAAATGACATTACCTCACCCTACTCCATATTTTGTTGAAAATTCCTATAGTGAGATATTTTATAGCCATAAAATCCATTTCCTCTAATGTATCCTTCACTGTAAGATCATCATAGTTCATTGTTATCTCTTATGAAATGATAATTATTTGAAAATAATTCAATTGTTACATATTGGGATACAATAATTCAATGATTAAAAAATTTATATCAATGAAATAAAATTTCATTTATAAATTTCTATTTAATTTTTTTACATTTTCTAGATATTTTTCCCATCCATGCATGTCCTTTACAAAAATTTTCACTTGATTGAAGGAAAAATGGGAATTTTTGGTTTCTTAAATCCTCAAGTATTTATAAATTTTCAATAAAACTTTATGTTTGGTCTCTTTGAATTTTTAATTCCCTTTAATATTTTTATTAATTTTTGAGATATGTCCTTTAAGGACTTACATAAAATTATATTCGTGTAACCGATGTTGGATGGTGATCCCCATAATAAAATGATTCATTTGGACTCAACATATAAATATTTGTGAAAATTTATCATGGGAAATATTATTTTCATATTGATAACAATTCTATGCATCAATGTAGTTAAATTTTCATTCAAATATATGATAAATAGTGATACATTCAATTCTTCCAAAGTTTCATTACATTTAATTATTCCTTTGTTTAAATTTATGTCAATCAATGATAAAAACTATTTTATGGTTGATGATCACTCTGATGATCAGAGAAGAGAAAATAAAATCATTGAAAAATAACTTATTAAATCCTTATTTTTTATTTTCACATAATACCATTTTATATTGGGTTTAAAGAGAACCCCTACATAACCCATAGGGTGAAAATATAGAACCCTAGGACTCGAGACCCAAAGGAATTTTAAAAATATGTCCCCAATATATAAAAAACCACCTCCTAGGTACTTTATTCAATGTATGAAATGTGGTTATCACCTAATGATATGGTCAACTTTTCCTTTCCCTTTATAGTGGTTCACGAGCCATAAAACTAGTGGTCTGTCCACATTGTCCCTCCACTATGCTGTATATGGTTATATCCCTATGGTGGGTAAAACCAATCCCCTACATTATCACATGGCTAATCTACTATATTCAAAATTCCCTATATCAATTGACCATAGAGAAAATAGCCTAGAATCCAAATATATGGTTTGAAATCATAGTTTAGTTGATTTGTAGTGATTCCATAGAACCCCATTACAATGAAATCTATAGAAACCACTTGGGTAAGCCCTAAAACTTTATTGAAAAATAACAATTAGCTATAATACCACTTATCAAGAACAAATAAGAAATTAGTTTCTAATTAAGGGGGATAGATCATGTAATTTCAAATGAAAATGTATTATTCTTCAATTATATTATTCTTAAAATTCGATATAACATTTATTTCTTTCAACACATCCATGTAAATAATAAAGATAATACAAAATAGTTTTTAATTTATTTACGCAACATTGGATACATCCAATGATGGTATTCATAGAGATGTTCTATTGAAAAAAATTTACCATGTGTAATTATTACTATATGAATAGAATTAAATATCTGTATAGTCTTAGTAGCTCGCACTTAAAAGACAACTCTTTAACATAATGATCCTCTAAATTTAAATATATCCAATCATTCATCATATTGTTAAAATTGTTTCCAATCTTATTACATTTATATTATTTATCAATGTTTAAAAATAGGTCACTTTATTTTAAAAAATTATAATCCTTGGTGATTATTGTTGTGTTTTTGTATGAGAAATGTTTTTAATTAAATATGTTGGAATATACAAAACAAAAGTTTTTTAAGTACACTTGATGAAAAAAGAAGCATCTCACCAGACACCAAAAAATTCAATAAGGTGGTTGGAACACTAACCACTTATGATGGAAGTGATGCAAGAGTATGTTTTTGATATAAGATATATTTCTATAGGAATTGATGAATTTGGATGATTCTGATTATATGTTATGACAATGGTTACATAGGAGTAAAAAACTCTTACCTAAGATTAATATAAAGTGGATACATAAGATTTTTTTTATATGAAGAATTAATCTAAATGAATAGAAAAGTTATAAATATAGATGAAATATTCAAGAAGCTTAACTGATTAATAAAAACATGGAGTGTGAAACTAGATTCTAGAATTATTCACTAGATATAATATGTAGATGTGGTGTGAATTATAGTTACATTGAATTACAGGAGGGACACCCATAAATATTATAAGGAAGTGAAACCATTAATACAAATTAGATATTACAGATCTCATTTATAAAATTATTGGATGAGGTCACTTGTTCAGTGTTAACCAAAAATATAAACCACTTATAAGAGGCTCTGGTAGTAGAGACATAAATTTCATTAAATGAATGGTAGGTAGACTAATATTATTATAATAAGTGGAAGATGAAGAAATTCCAGGGCTACTTAGGTATTTATAAAAACTATTTCATATACATTGTGTTGGTTATCAAAGTGAGAGTGTTTTCTATAATATTTTTTAATTTATATCATTATAAAATATTCATATTTATTTGGGTTGGGTTTCCAAAAAAATATTCCCTTGTTACTTAGAGTATGCATAATTGTTTTTGATAGTAGAGTTCCCTTATTACATATTGATTATATTTTTAATGTTCTTTCCTTAATATAAAAGTTAGAGTGCTTCATCATAGAAAATAATTATTCTATAAACCATGTTATTCATTGTGTTTTTGTGTGTTTTGTGTTTTTTTTCATTAATTTTATATTATGAATTTATTTTCATGAATAGTTGTAATTCAGGGCAGTTTCTATGGTGTAAAATGTTAATAAATTTGAGAACATAAAATTCATAATACAACTCCATTCTATAAGTTTAAAACATTTTTATATATGGCTATTTTTGGAGGATCCAATTATTGATTGGGGTTGTATAAACAAAACTTTTAATCAAATATTAGTATCAATTTTTGATAAATTATAACATTGTTAGGTATTTCTTCTATGCTCAATTAAGAGAAACATTCGGAACCTAGTCCTGTAGAAGACATTGAAATGCAGTTCTTTATTTTATGTATTTTAGATTCAATGAGGATTAATTATTTATAGGTTAATGGAATTGGATTAAGGTAAGGTTTGTATTGATGGTATTCAACCAGAAGATGGGTCAGGTAAGAATTTTAATAATTTACCTGAATGAACTAGTAGGAAGTTTATGAAGGTGTTGTCCCATAAAACATACATATAACCACAAGTAGAAATTAGTTGTAGATTTGATTCAAAAAGGAAAATTATTTAAGGTTTACTATTTTATTTGTTTCATATTTTCATACATATATATATATATATATCATTTCATAAATAAAATGATTTTTTAAGTGAATACAAGGATTGAAAGTTTCAGTTTCAGAAGATGGATTTTTATAAGGTACATTAATTTATAAGCTCAAGGGAAGTTGTTGTTTTGTTATTGATTTTTGTTTTAAATTTTATTTATAATAATTTTGGGTTTTATAAAAAGTGTTTCACATTACCATATTTTCAAAGGAGTTTCCATAAGTTAGTTAGAGAATGGGTTTCTAGGATGATATGTGTAGATGTTGTTATAAAATTCATGCAAGGGTTTTATGGTGGTTACAAAGTCTCAGGGAACATTTCAACTAACCATGATTTCCAAAGACGAAGTTTATTCCAAACATGAATCTCAAAGAAATAGGGAGTTGTGGAATGGGTGTCTCAGAAACATGATTTAGAGCTGGGACTCATGATTTATGGAACTTGTGTGATTGCATTCTTGGAATCAAAAGAGGTTTTCTTCACTTCAAGAAGATGGAGGAATCATGAATTGAAAGAACCTTTTTCTTATTAATGTATGGTTCCATATTTTATTTATTCTCATGCAATATCACTATATTATTTTTTGAACCTTCATTTCTAATTAAACACAAAATGAGTAAATTTTTCATCTCAAGAACAATTCCCAATTATTTTTTTAGAAACCTTATCCAATAAATAATCAATGGTTGAAAAAAAAGATTATGTTTATTATAATAAAATTATTTTATTGGTGAAATATTCATAATATCAGAAGATCTAGAAGATATATTAGTGGTAAAATCATATAGTTGATAAGGATATACCTGGAACTCTAAGAAAGTTTTTGGGAAATGGATGATATATTCACACCAATGGGGGACGGTTCTAGAAGAAATATAGTTTGGAGTTCTTATTGGTAACCATCACAAAAAGGTATTCAGGAAGTATTATCTAGGACTACATCAATTCCAGAATAGAAGGTGGGACATTATAAAGTCCCAGGTGTTTTTATTTATAATTATTTGGTGGTGAAGTCTTTGGTATCCAAATTTGAGTTAACAATTTAAAGATAGAATCAGAGTTTTGAAATGTCATCTTGATTGGGGGGATATTGGGATGTCTTCATAGAAGTAATCATGGAAAGGGTTCGAACCATGAGGAATATATATTATGGAACAAATGACTGACACATGTATCATTACATCTTTGATAAAATTATGAAGGAAATTAAGAATTATCTTGGGAATTCATATGTTCGAGGATACTGTATTTTAAATATGGTGGAGATTCTGATGGAGTATAGATTTCACTGGTATCACCAAATTCATAGATACTATATTCTTTGGTCTGTAAAATATCTATCAAAATTTCTAGAAGGTTTAGTACAAGAAGAATACATTTTATATGTTTTAAGAGCTTTATCAAGGATCATTTCTCCTTCTAATGTTTCAAAAGTGAAATGTACATATTTATTATTATGGAAAATGCAGAACCAAATACCCTGAAGTGGTATATTAAGGAGTTCTTAAAGGAATATTGAGTTAGTTCATAGATATTCTAGGTAAGAGGAAACCACATCAATAAAGTCTCTATAAATAATAGAAGAAACAAATGGTGGCGGAAAAATAGAAGTAAATAGTTTTTTATTTTTTTTAATAATGTAAATGGTTCTAAATGTGATTGTTGTGGAGGAAACATTAAGGAGTAATTTGATGAGTATTATGGAAATGGAATGTATAATATTAGTTTAAAAAATATCTTGGATAACTAGAATGACACATTGATACACGACTTAATATTGTGTCTAAATTATATATACTACTGAATTTCACATGGTGTATCACTGTTTTAATTAGTTAAATATATGAATGTTTCATACCATGGAGTTACTATAAAAAATGGAGAAGGATTATAATATGGAAAATGACATTTAATAGGACTTGATAATAGTTTGAAAATGGGAAATTGTTTTTATTAACTTATGAATGTAGTTATTAAGTGAGAGATTATTGGGTATTGGTGTTATAAATGATTTGTAGTTGAATTATTGGAACTTCTAGAATATGAATTCTAGACCAAGAATTGGAAATACATATGGAAGAAACTCACTTAACACCTAGAAATTCTAGAAGGATGTGTAAACAAAAACCACTTCCAGAGAAAGTGACATAGGTGGATGTTTTGGATGTGAGACCGGTTTTTACAAGAAGTGATGAATTTGAAAAAAATGATTCTAATTGATTATTATGGATATAAAGGAGTAAAAAATTCATGTAATAAAAATATTATATAGATATATAAAATTAATAAGTTATTGAGGATGAATCCAAATTCTAGTACAAGTGATAAAGTTGAAGGAATTTTTTGGGAGGTTTCATTGATGAAATTAAAATAAGAGAATAAAATTAGAAGTGTGAACTATTCAATAAATACAAAAATTTAAGGTAGTGTGGTTAAAATTTTCTTTGACAATGTTGAATAACTTTCATGGAGATATAAGTGCAATGGAACTACAATAACAAGATGACTACCATGAATCTCATATTTAAAAGGATGGTACAATGTCATTTGTTCACTGATCACTATGGAAGAGTAGCCAAGTTTTAAAAGCTATGTTAAAGGAGGTTGGAAGTTCATAATCTATAAGGGATTTAGGCAAAAAGGAGTATATAAAGCTAAAGATGATGTGATTATACAGGCAATGAGTAGTCTAGAAAAGATCTTAAAACTATCATGTATTGTTCATCATAGTGAGAGTGCATGAAACATGAGTTTATCATGAATTCTAGGAATAAATATTCTTCAGTATCAAGGAAGGGTTTTTGGAAGAATGTTATTTTATAACATAAAGTCTTGGTAGGGTTATCTAAATGATAGGGTTCCTTTCTAAATCAATTATTATACCTCTATTTCTCTTTTATATTGAAATTTTAGAGTTTCCCAATGGAATAGGACTATGTTCTGATCCTTGTTATTCATTATGTTATATATTTTAACCTGTGTTATTTAATTTCATTCAGCTTATGAAATTATTATCTAAAATGATGGAAATTCATTGTTGTGGATTTAGTATGAGAACATATCTATTCTTGGATCGTTGAATTCATGGTTACTCTACATACCTAAATATATAAAACTTTTTTGAAATTGGAGCTTCCAAAGGAGAATATTTTGGAACAATGGTTTCATTTATAACTATTCATATTTTTTGTTTTATGTTTCATTGATATATTTATATAATTTTTTTAAGCTATAGAACCGATAATAAACATTTAAGATATCCTCATAGTTGTTAGATGTAACAAAATCATTCCATATGTCCTTACACATCAATGTGTAGTGAATATTACGTATTTAAGTTGAGTTATGTATCCCTTAATCATGAAAATATTTAGATATTTAAAGAGTAATAATTTTTATTTACTATGAAAATATTTGAAAATACAAAATGTATTGGCATTTATCATGGTATGTAGATCTTCAAATAATAAACCATTCAAAAATATGGAATTTCAACTTAACAAATCCCAATAATAGTATCATTTAAATATCATATAAGTTCATTGATACATTCAAAATGATATGTTGATATTTACCATTGTGTGTTTATCCAAATAAATGTATCGATCCATAAATTTTTAATCAACCCTTGTCATCTAGAATGTAAATTATTATCAATTTTTTTATATGAAAGAAGTTGTTTGAGAATACAGGTTCCTCAATATGTGATTATTTTGAAAGGAAAATATTTTTGGTTGAAATTGAATTGAACTGGATATGAATAGCAATGTTAGCTTTTTAATTACCATTAAAGCCATTTTTAACACATGATTCAAATTATAACTCAAATAAATATAGATAGTTCAAAATAGATACAAGATATTTCAATGTTTTGGATATCTTGGAAGAGGTTTGGATTTGAAGAGATGTATCAAGAGATACTTGATAAAAATTTAGTTATGTTTATATTAGGTTTATATTAATATCACAACATATAAAATGTATTAAAAAGGACTGTGAAGACCAGGAAATGATCATTTTGGAGGTCATGGTCTCTGGAGGATTCTTTCAAAATCTCCATATACGATGTGCTGTTTTTATTTCACAATTATCATTTGTGGATTGGTCATGACCATTTAAAAAAATAAGGAATATATTATTCCATATCATGTGGATTTATATATGGTATATTTTTTAAAAGAACCGAGTCTTAGATCCAAGGTGATGTAAATAGGGAACTAGACTTGTTTCTTGATTAGTAAGTAGAATAAGAATACACTAATATATGACCAAACATGATTTGATATGGATGAATAGTAGTTTTAAAATGGAATAAATGAGTTTAAGTTTATTAATCCATATTATCCCTCACTATACTATGGTCAATGGTAAAATCCGTATTCAATTGTTGTTTTACTTATATAGCATTATGGTTTGTTCTTGGTCTTCTCAAACATAACTCTTTTGGTCAATAAAAAATATGTAAGGTGAAAAATAGAAATAAATTGATTAAATATATTATACTAAATCAAAACATTTAAGAAGTTATGAAGGTTATGAAATTATAATTTGAAAGTGAACAACTACGAAAGATAGGGAATGTTTGTGTGTTTTATGAATTGCAAAGAGTGTAATAGAGAAATAAGAAAGATAAGGCACCCATGAAATAATTTAATTGAAATTAATATTTATCCATTAAATCCATGAATATAAAACACAATGAATATTAAGCTTTATGTTTATATTTGATATAATTAACAATTCTTGGAATATGTAGTGACATTCTAAGATCATTATTGCTGATAAAATTTCAAAGGTTTTCACTTTCATCAAGATTAATCAATAAATTGTTGATTATACAGTTTTTTAACACATGAAAAAATTTGTTCATTAATGTGATGTAAAATAAGTTGATTTAATAATTAAACCACTCAACTAATGAATTCTTGAGGATTTTAAAATTTTAGTTATTATAGGTATTCACTAGTTACTTCTATATTACTAAATCATGAATTCGTGACATGACACATCATGAAAATTTATTAATGATTAGTGACAATATTAAATCAATGGTTAAGAACCAAAATATGTTAACATACTCTATGATTTGTTTTATAGTTCCAAGATGGAATTTATATTACATATATTATAGTAACAACACTGAACTTGTTTCCTAATACATATTGCACTTACCACAATGTGGCTATATACTCCATGATTTAGTTTTTCATTGCTCCAACAAAACACCTCTATCTTACTTTGAACTTCTTGAAACCCATCCTAATGATTTTCCAATATCAATATGATTAATTTCCCATTCATGTTTCCTACATTTCAACTTTAAAACCCAAAAATATATTCTTGGGTTTTTTAATACAGGACCATTCATATTTCTATATGGAAAATATAATTCACACATCAAGTGACTGGATTTCCTTTTTATTGATTTTTTTTCATTATAGGAGGTATTAATATATTTTTTGTTGTTGTTAGATAATCTTTATTCCAACAACTAATAAAACTTTATGTGTTCAAATATTTGTTTATTCCAATTATATTTAATACCACAATTCTATTTATTTCATCACATTTTTTTACACATGAAGGGATTGTTATTATTTTTCCTCTAACAAATATAAATTTATAATGATTGGTTATTACTCTACTTCATCAAAAAATGAATTCCCTAATGTGTTTTAGAGTCTATTTAGATCATTTTTTAATTTCATTACTAGTAAAAGAGTCAAGTTCCTGTATAAGTCCATTTATAACTACAAAAATTAATTTTTTCCACTTATTCTTCCTTTTTTGACCGACTATAACGTTTCTTGCTACCCCCTATTTTATCTATGATCTCTATCATGTGTTCTTAATATTTATGCCTCAAATATTTCATGTTTTAGTAATATTTAGATTCAAATATTGAATGTAAATCCTTTAATTTTTCTCTATGCCTTATAATATTTATTAATTCAAATGTTTCTTTCTCATCACCTACTTAGAATATAAGTATCTATTAATTAAAGTAGACCTATGATTTAACCAGGACGATCAAGTGTCTTCCAAGTATAATTGGTACCTCTCATTTCTACATCCATATTTATTATGAGAAAATTGATAATAGATATGAATTTTCCCATATTTATAAAAATATATTCTCGAATTATATGTGGGTACATAATTAATCAGTCTATGTGTTGAAGTGAAATAAATTCCAAATTTGGAATACCTAATTCAATTTTAAAATAAATCCATAAGACAACCAATTTAATCTTTCTCAAAAGTTACAATGTTCTTTAAAAATGTGTATAAAACAATCATGCATGGAATATAAAATAATTCCAGGGATTTAAACATTATATAGATCTTTTATTGAACAAAAAAATTAAACACCTCACTAAGAGAGATTATTATTAAATTCCATAAGATTATTTTATTTAAAAACATCACCTTTAATAATTTAACTTACGTTAACAATTGATATAAAACATTAGTAAATGGTATGTTAATGTGGATTTTCTTAAATATAAAAAACAATATATTATATTATTCAATGATATTAACTTGTCTTATCATTTCTAGAAATTAATGATTGGTATTTTATGATTTAATATTTTTTAAAACATCTTAATCATTCTTAAAATAAGATTTTTGTTATTTTTATCTTCCTCTGAGTAAATCTCATTTTGATCTTGTTTTTCCCATTCTTATTTTTACTTTTCATTTCAATTCATGTACTCCTTTTAATTATTTTTTTGTGATATCATCAATTATTTTTCACTCTTAAATTTACTTCCTCCCATGGATCCTTCTCTATATCACCAAACTATATACTATGTAATTTATCTCAAAATTCATTAATTGTTTTCCTCACTTCATGTTTAAGATTCAATAAAATTACATGATTTTAAGACTTACAATTATAATATAAATAAATTTTATTTATAATATACATTACATAATAATTTTTTATTACAATATTATAATATAAAAAATATATTTCAATTTATATAAATGTCTACAACTAGTGATATAAAATTAATTTTACCCCCTCACATTTTTTAGGTTTGGTCTCATTGGCCTCTTCTACTAATATTTTTGATAAATTCATTACGTGAGAACCCATCATTGTTAGATTAAATTGTTTCATGTTGGTATATAATTTTTCTTTTAGAATTTATTTTTGTTGAATTCGTTACAGGTGACTCCACCACATTCATTTTTTGGGTTTTCGAGTTATACTCTATAATGTTCTAATATTTGATGGTGTTGGTTGGGTTTTTCCATTTTTTTTTATAAATTAGTTAATTATCCTCTTTGAATAATTCAAACAAAGAAACCATGATTGAATTAATCTTATTCAGTCTTGTTGGTGATGGTGGGGAATTATAGATTTATAATTTAGGAATTTAGTAGTGGAAACAAGTGTGTGAAATTTCTAGTTTTAACTTAGGTTTTTTAGATTCCATCATCCTAGTTTGGATTGCTTTGTTTTTTTAGATTGTATTTATTATTTGTTATTAGAGTATTATTATTTATTGGTGGTTATTCATTCTTTATTTGGGTATATTTTTGTCCCTTTATGATCTTATGAAAATTGAGTCTCCATATCATCCACTTCTCAGTTTTCCCTCAAAAAGTTCATTGATTTTATGACATTCCAGTATGATTTTCTTGTAGCAATGAGGTTATTAATAAAATGAGTTATAGTGGTGGAGTTAAAGAATATAACACAAACCTATATCCTATAACGGTGATGTTTTATGATGGTGTTAAAATTTTATAAGTGAAGTCTAATACCAGATGGTTAGAGTTTGTGTTTCAGGTGATCCAGTTCTCAGTTATTTTGGAGGTCCATTGTTCATTGTGGTTATTTTTTACTTTTTATTGGAGACTAATTTTTTATGGTGAGTTTTTTACAGGTTATGTGTCTTATATATTTATATAGAGTTTCATTTCCTTTAAATATGGTGGTTATGTGTAAGGTGATTTTTACTTCATGGTGTTTCTACTTTCTGGGGAGGTTCATCAATTTAATGGTTCATTGGTAGGAGCACTAGGAGAGGGGATGGGATCAAGGTAAGTCATGTGATGTGTCATGTATGTTTTGGTTTTCCTGTGTTGATTCATATTACTGAACTAATTTCCTACCGACTCATCCTCTAGATGTGAAATTTGAAATTTGGATTTGGATTTGGATTTTTTGTTTTGTTTTTGAATTTTTAGTAATTTGAAAGTATTGTGGTTAGCTGGTTTTTTCTCTGGATAGTAGCATGTAAGGGTTAAAAATCAACTAAAAAAGTAGTTGTACTCTAATATCTAAAACACTTATTAGATAATAGAAATAAGAATACAATTACATACATATGTATTATAATAATATAAAAATTATTAAAAATATTTTTTATTTCAAATTTTGGCATTGAACACATTATTTTAAAATAAACTAATAGATTTATTTAATAATTAAATTAATTATATATAAGAATTATTTTCATTAAAAGAACTATATATTTGGAATTAGGATGTCAAAATTATCCAATAATAAAGTTTTTTTAATTTTCTAAAATAGTTGAGTTTTCTGTTGGATAGTATAATATAGTATGAATATATAATATGTATCATGACTTATCTATGATGTAATAACTGTGTAAAAATTAATATCAATGAATAAAAATAAAAAATTACTTTATTTTTTTAAAATAATATACATTAATGTATTAAAATCCATATCAAAACTCATAATGGTCTTGTAAATATCTAAAATAGAAAAGTTAGATTTTAAAAATAAGTCATTGTGGTAAAATAATATTTCTATGGTAAAAATAATATAATTGGAGGGATTTATGTTCTTTAATTTATAAATGTTAAATATCATTCGTTAATTGTTAAATAAAACAATCTAAAACCATTTCTAAGCCAATTGTATTGAAATTTACAAAAACCCAATTTCCAAAGCCTATGTTCAATAACTAACAAATAGTTATACAACATTTTATATAAATACACATTCATCATCTCATATATATTCACTCAAAAATTATTTAGAAATGTTATTCAATAAATATATCTCTCAATATTCAACTAAATAAATTCTTAGGTTTATGAGGAGTTATTTCTTTTGTTATAGTGAACTACGTAAATGGAAAATTTTCTTAATCTTTCCTCTCTACTTCTGTTTTGTAATCCTTTTTAAATACTTTACATTTCCATTTCAAATATTATAATGATTCATTATTATAAGTTAATTATTGTAATATTAAGGTTTTATTACCATTACCTATCAATTTACCACTTTCAAAAGTTTTTATAAAAATGAAATATATCTATATCCATAAACTCTATTATCCAAATCCATATATATACCATGTATATATGGAATTTAAAATGTATTATTTATTATAGGATGAATCATTCTAAGTAATTATGGTAATGAAAAAATTGGTGATCCTTTACCAGTTTCATAGTGTATTAAAATCAAATTTTGTAGAATTTTACCTATGGAAAAAAATCATGGTGACCAATAAGTTTTTCCTTGTTGAAATTTTGTATCCCTAATAGGAATCAAATATGTTAGTAAAAAACTATAGATTTATTAGTGAAATTTTTATATCATTAATTTGGTCTCATATAGTTGCAATATATTGAATTAAATATCATATCTTTATTGATACCATTATACAATGAATGTATCCTAAACTATTACTCAATTTTTATTCTGTTAATAAGGGAAACTTCCACTAAATTGTTAATATTCTATAATATTTAATTTTATTGGAGGATATTCATTTAGATATCAATATTATTTCATTGACTAGGTGATCCTTGAAAATATTTATATGCATTATTTCTATATGGATACCAATTTATTACTTATCCATATGCATGTATGAGGTTTATTTAGGAACACTCTGATATGTAATGTTTAGATATTAATTAAATAAAAATGTTTCATTTTAATTATTATGATATAGGTAGAGAGTAGAATTATATAGAATCCTGATCTATTGGTATGTCTCATGAGACACTATGTCTTGAGTATTTGGTGTATGCCTACACATTTATATTTAAAGTCTTGGCATAAGGCCTTGATGGTATAGTTTTGTTGTTTGACATTTTGCATTACTTCACTATGAGATTAGGGATTATTATCCATGTAATTATTAATTTCTATTTTTATATCATTAATAGATATGTTATTCTCATTTTATCTATTATATGGAATCATTTGATTGTTTATTTCCTCCATATTTTGCATATCATGTTTATCCCATATCAACTTCTGATGGACACTAACCGTTACTGAGAATATGAGCCCACCGTATATAGTTTTCTCTATTAAAAATAATCCATGAAAAATTATATTTGTTACATTATGATAAATCATAGTGATAAATAATATTCCATTTATTAAAATAATATACTTTAAGTTCCCAATGTTATATAATAAACATGTATATATATAATCTCCAAAAACTACTAAATATTTGGATCCGATGTTTTGTGATCTAATGTATTGTATAACATTATAATAAATAAATAAAATATTTGGGTTATTAGATTCATGAATTCTATTTTTAGTTTCAAATCTCAGTTTTCAATAAACCTTGTGAACTAAATTTCAAATAATATTATTATAGAAGAAGGAACTATGAAAACCCTTAGGAAATTTGAGAATTTTTTCAAGAAAATATAGAATAACATATATTAATTTTTAATATATGAATAAAAAATATATACTATGATTTAAAGTTAATAGTGTTAGTTATGAACTAATTAAGTATATCATATTATTTATAAATGTAGAATAATTGATTGAATTAAAAAAACACCAACACACATAGTTAGTGTAAGGATTTCCCTCCTGAATAAACTAATGATAATAGTGATATAGTTGAGTATAATATCATTATAATACGGTAATATACTTAGGTTATGATGAATAACCATTTATATATGGAAGAAACACTTTACCCTTAACATGGTGTAACTAAAATCAATCATTTAATTAGGTATACACCCCATATTTCAATAGAGAACCTAATTAATTAGTGGAAAATCAATGAATATAATATTTAGATAATATATTCATTTCACTTGGATATTGTGAAATGGAAAAGGTAATCAGAAATACATATTATTTAATGGGATATTTTTATTAATAATGGTCATTGATTTAAAACACTAAGATAGTGGTCATTGATTTAAAACAGTAAGCATGATAAAGAGGTAATGGGTATAGAATTAAATGATTTTAAGGAGATGTGTTTTGTTAAATTATATTCCTTTAGAAGAGAAAGTTAACATGGAAAATAAAATTTTCAATTTTATATAAAATATAGAAGAAAATATTTTGGATTATGATGCTAACATTAGAATTTTGGAAAGTCATATTGTTTAAAATTTATTCAATTAAAAAAAGTAAGATTTAACGGTTCTTTTATCGGATAAATAAAACCCTTTAAAATAAATTAGTCTCTGAATTATTTTCATCATATGATGAGATAATATCCAGTGATATAAAAAATAAGAAATATTTCCCCAAGCCTTATATTTTAAATAGAAACATGGAAGAATGGGATTACTGATGTTCTTGTAGAATGAAATATTTTAAAGGAGAAAACTATAAGTATATAATATTCCATATACAATAATTATCTAAGGAAACACCCAACAAATTTGTTAAAGGGTATGGAAATGTTTTACTATTTAGGAGATAAATACCGTCTTATTCCTATGTGAACATGATAAATAGAAGCTAATATTGTACAATGATTTAATTATAAAGAGATACTAAAATATTATAACCAATTCTCTAAACATCAAGGAAATATAGTATAGAAGAGGAAAAGGGATAAAGAGAAATTTTAAAAAGCTATTATTGTGAAATTTTATGTCCCAAAAGATGTAATGGTAGGTAAATTGATTATAAACTCAAAACTAGATAATACATTATTTGATTCTTGATCCACAAAATCTTTTGTATCTTAATAATTTTATAAGAACATAGATAAATACCTAAACACACTAAATAAATAGATTTTAGTTAATATTCATAATAGAAATATTATTTCAATTAAAATTTTTGGGTTATGTGTATTCAAATTCAAAGAAGTTGTCTTGGTAAAAATTTAGTTGTTATACTTTTTTTGAATTTGATATCATTATAGGAATTTATTGGATCTAAAATTATAATGTATAAATTTATTACCAAGGGAAATTTGTTATAATTTGTTCGTAAGGAATATAATCCCTTATTTTTAGAGGAGATACATTATTACCCGAGTCTTGTTTGGACACACCACTAGTGGACCATCTTAATAAATTTGTCAAAGAAAATGAATATTAATTATAATATATTATGGATATAGTTATTATAAGATAAAAAATATGTACATATTTTTTATTATTACATTAATGTTTTTAATGAGTAATTTACTGGATATACCCATGAACTTGAGGTTGAATTCTCTATTCATCTTATCCCTACCAAAATAACCATATCTAAGGATATTTATAGAATGGCCTCAGTAAAAATGGTAGAGTTAAAGTAACATCTACGAGACTAATGTGATAAGGTATTTATATACTAAATCATCTCACCATGGAGAGAAACAGTCTTATTTTTAAATATTACAGATATGACTACGATTGTTTTCATCTGTTAAATGGAAATCAATGACATTATTATTAATAATAAGTAACCATTACCATAAATTAATTTATTATTTAATCAAAATCAAGGGGGATCTATACTTGTTTAATATTGATCATTGTTATGGTATTATTGATTAAAAATTATGAAGGAATATATACCAAAGATGAATTTTTATATAGGGTATGGGATTTATGAGTTCACAGTAATGCCTTTTTTATTAGTTAATGTAAGTATAATGTTAATGGATATGATGAATTAATTATCCAAGGATTATGTAGAAATATTTTTTGATTTTTATTTACGATATACACAGAAAATATAAGTACTATTAATATAATGGGAACCATTTATGGATTGTTCTTGAGACTCTTAGAGAAAAAGAGTTATATGGGAAATTCAGCAAGTTTTCCTTTTAACTTCAAAAAATTTCTATTCATGGATATATTATATAAAAGGTTGGAATATTAAATAACCTTTAAATTAATATAGATGTAAAATAATGGGTAATAAGAAAACATAAAAATATGATATATAGTTTCCTTTTGTTAGCTAATTATTAATAGTGTTTTTTTGAAATATTTTACTTGATTATCTAACCTATTTACCATGTTAATATATAAATGGATCAAATTCACATGGATAAATGAATGTGAATTTTGTTTGGAATAAATGAAGAATATATTGATCAGTTAAATGGTGTCAACATTATATATTTGGAAATAATCATTTCTTATATTTAGTGATGCTTTGAAGAAATTATTAAGGATTATCTTTCAAAAAAATTCTAATTTCATTACTTACGGATCGAGAAAATTAAATACCCATGGAAACAATAATCCAAAAATTATCTCTATAAATTGGTTGTAATATTTTACTTGAATATATGGTGAATTTTTCTGTATGGTAAAATATGTGATATATATATATAATTATAGGATATCGAAGTATATATTCATATATAAAGATCTCATCAAGAGATAAAGGATATAGGAAAAACTTATCAGAGACTATGATTGTCAAATAGGCTACCAACATGTGGAGGTAAATAGTATGGAATATTCATTGAGCAAGATATATCATTGAAATATATACATTATTATATTTGCAAATGATATAATAATATGGGACTTACTAAATTTGGTCCTAGAAATTAATAGGGAGGGGAAAATATCAATCATTTTCTATGTAATTTCCTAATTATATTATCAAGAGAAGAAACAAAAGTTTCAATAATATTAAAACAATATTCATAATAAGGTTAATATAATAGTATAAGTGAAATTTATATAATTTAATTATTACGATGGAGTTTTGAAGAATGTATTGTGATTTTTTGTTCCATTTATACTAGGTATGAAAAGGGAATTATTAGATGAATCTCATAAACTACATTTTTTTATGATCCTCGGATGCATGATAGTATATAGGATTTTAAGTGAAAATATTTTATATGAAAACATAAATTTTAGAATTACTAACTATGCTTCAGGATATTTGTTATGCAAAAAAGTATATTTATAAAGATAACTTCCAAATGGTGTTATGAAATCTATTTCTATGACAATATTAAAGTGGGACAATATTATAGTGTTATTTTTTTTAGTATTACTAATATATAAAATTGAATGACAAAATATGGGTTTTCATCGAGTAATTTAAAATTCAACAAATTTCCAATATTTAAGGAAGGATTTACCTCTTAAGAGACTTGAATGACACTATATTAATGATGTTTAAAGGTATCATGGTTCACTCTATAAATTATGCCTTTTGTTTATCCTCAATTCACATCCAAATAATGTAGGAGTATTAAGAAGGATATAAATACCAAGATACTATTACAACCTAAGACTTTTACACGTATTATTTTATTGTATTTTTAAATATGCATTAATACAAAATTAGGACCATGAGCCCTAATATATTTGGAAGACTACGTACATAAAAAATCAAAACAAACTAAAACATAAAATCATTATTTTTATTATCCATATAAGATCCAAAATCTATTTGAGATTATCAAACTATATAGAATAAGTTGGGTAATATATTAATGAAATGGATGATATGAAAAGCATAATAGGGGAATAAACAATATAAGGAGACATTACATGTGAGCCAAAGGTCACCATGATATAAAAAAAGATAAGGATCATGAGTAATCACATGGAATCATAAAATAATTAAGATGGTATCATAAGATCACAACAACATAAGAAATGTGGTAGAAACATTTAAAATCACATAATCATGAGTCAAGTCTAACTACCTAGAAAATACCACATGATATAAAACGTACCATAATAAAGTACGTTTACTCCCTAATCTCCTACATAATGTCTCATGATATTAAAACATTACTCAATGTATTGGATTTATATCTAGGTGCACCAAGCATAACATGTTCATGATTATGTGTGACACAAAAGGAAAGTAATCATATGTAATAAACATAAGACTTACCCAAGGAAATAAAGGGTTGGATAATCTTACCTCATATCATAATAAAATAATATTTCATAAAGAAGAAATATTAGAAAAGAACTCAAATAATGTGTTACCCTCTTAATGTAATGGACAATGATCTTGTTATATATATCAAATTAAGATATAAATAATTTATAAAAATAAATAACATTAATTTTTTTATCATTAATGAAAATGTATTTAAAAAATAACATGGAATATGTCTTAAGGAAAATAAACTTTTCACATTGAAATCAGTTATTTAAAATAAAAAAAAATCAATATATTATAGAAAAAAATTTATTTGAAAATAAACATAAGAACATAAAATGTATACTTAAAATAATTAATTTATAACAATATTGTTAAATTCTATCTGTGTCATATAATTTGAATGAAAAAATTCATTTCAAATTTATGTAAAAAGTAACAATTACATTGGAAAATGATAGAAATATTATTTTGATTTTTTTTTTGTAAAAAATTCCCACATGGGAAAATATGCCTTTAACAGATCATTAGATAAAATTAAAACTATTATTTTTTAACATATAGATATGAAATAGAATGATTACATATATTAAAAAATATATGAGATCATTATTAATCACAAGTAACTTTTTTGATGATTCTTTACTCAATAAGGGATGAAATAGAAACCAAAAATGAAAAAACATGATCGGAGTAATATAAAATTTATTTGGTTCAACAATATTCTTTTATTATTTCAACTAAAATAATGTTTAATATAAACAATCCTGAAAATAAATGAGAATGTAACATAAAGCCTTTACCTCTTTGGTAACATTGGAATCCAATCCCCCTAGATGAAGAGAAATGAATTTTAAATTAAATTACAATTAATTATGAGGGATTCATGATATAACTGTTAAAAGGGGAATCATATACACTATATAAAACAAATTAGTCACATAACATTAATATATGACTTAATAAAGGGAAATTGAGATGAAACCCCTTATAAAGGACGTATAATTGAAGTGAGAATAAATAAATGAAGTTATTATGTGCTTCAAATGAAAATGAACATAAATTAATTAAAAAATAAAAGATAAAAAATCAAAGTTAATTATACATATAATATTAAAATATCAAATACAATGAAGAAATAATTTAACCCAATGAAAAGAAATTATGCTATAAAATATCTTACCATGAGTTTGACTAATCACATACATAATTTATCTCCATGAATAATAAACATATGTTAATTATTTAATTTCATAATTTTTTTTTTCAAGTTTATTGTTCTTTTAATTTTATTTATCACCATGTTTTATTAATTTACTTAATCAATTAAGTTAACATCAAATGTTTTGATGATATTCTGTTCATATATCATAAATGAATTTATAAGGTTGAATACAGTAAAAGAATTATTTGTCTCATAATAACTATAATAATAGTGAAATAATTTTAATTTTCATATTTCAATTATAATTTTAAATATGACCATGATACATTGTTATGGAAAATGAACCATGTTACAATCTTGGATATGGTAGACCTTATTTACACATCACCAGTGTTTCCATTTTTTGAAAATCATGATGGAAAGAAGGAAATTGTTATTTTATATGTAAATAATTATTATTATATCATAAATAACATTTTATTGTAGGGACCCAAATCTTGATGTACATAGACATTACATTACCTTTTCAGAATATCTAATACATAACAAAAACATGCACCAAAGGACCGTAATAGTTTAGTGTTTTGGTAAACTATGAATATAATCTTCTAATCTTGGTGAAATATCTTCAACATCTCCCATAAAGATATTCCTTTTTTTTCATACCTAAAACCTTTATTTATATCCTGAGGAAATGAAAACATATAAAGGGTGAGATAAAACTCTTAGTAAGGGTAAGCAAAGAGAAAATAAAACAAACCATACTCATTTGAACTTCATAACATGAACATAATATTTAAACATCAAAATCTTGAGAAATGACATAAAACATGGCAGTACGTAAGGAATAGATCCTAATATATCATCAATCATGAAAAAATAGTACGGGAATAAAACATGTAATTATGGAAAACCATTAAGCACATGATATTATTTCTATAGTAGCTAAAGCATTGCTTCCAAGACCATCCTAGTGGAAAAAGTCCCTTTCGGAATCGAGTTCACTCCTCGTTCCAGTCCTGTAATATTGAACCAGATTAAATTATAGTTCCATCCATGTCTATCTCAGGAGATATAAATATTTACCTAATTCATTGGAGGGAGATATAGGTTCCACCCATCTCATAATGAAATCATTCTTACTTGTGCCACAAAATAAACAAAAATCATTCATCATAACCCAAATAATAAAATGGGTTTTATAAAAATCATCCCATCATGACATAATCCATATAAAACAAATGGATATGATTTCATCATAAGAAGAATCAAACCATGTAAACAATAGATAAATTATACTTGAAACATAAACAAGATAAATAATGTCATCTCATATAGAAAATAGTTTTGACAAAACACTTGAAATTGATTTTTGAGGAAAATATCTATTCTTCTTAAAAATCATTTTCTTTAAAAAATGCCATTCTATTTTAAAAAAAATAATTTTGTTGGAAATAATCATGAAGTCTTGTAGTGTAAAATTCATGAAAATAATGCATTATGAAACCATAAAAATCTGTTCATGCCGTATAAGTATTAAAAAAACATTATCCTTGTACTTTTAACGAAAAAGTCAAAAAGTACCACGTATTGTAAACAAAAGAAAGATTCCTTCCATAACTCCAAGTAAAAGTCAAAGAGGGGTAACCATGAATTTAAAAATACATGGATGAATATTAAAAACATTGTGAAAAAATACATTTTGTGGACACGGAAAAATTATATGTAGGATCGAAATAACGATATAGATGCTCAATATACAAGAGGGGGGGGGGGTGAATTGTACACTTTAAAAATTTCCTTAAACAAGGAAAGATCTAAGTTTAACAAAGTCAAACTAAGAAAATTCACAACACCTCTAATACCAATCAAAATATTGGGAAAAAGTATGAAGTTACAAATTTCTAGTTCTATGCACTTACTTAAATCTAGAAAGTGATTCTAAAAAACTGGTTCCAGAAATATGGATCTGGAAAATAAAACTTTACCAAAGTTTACAATATGATATTCTACCATAAAGCATGTAGAATTTAAATGAATCAGATTACATGTGTAAGGAAATATAAGAAGGTTATACTTTCTTTACAATACAAAATGCAGCAGAAAAACATGTAACAAAAACAAGTAACAAGATATAAATCTTTTAACCCAAAGAAAAGAGTATCCAACAACCTTGGATAAAGGTCCCTTGATTTATACTTTCAAGAAAGTCTGTCTTACCCACACCCGGGTAAGCCCTCTATATAAAGATCAGAGTCTCTGTATTTCTATATTCGTAAGACCTCAACTTCAAGGTAGTTGCAACCTCTATCTTCCTCATCAAGGAAGACCTCAACTTCAAGGTAGTCGAAGCCTCTATCTTCTTATTCCCGGAAGCCCTCGATTGTAATCACCAGCAGTCAGAGTCGCACGAAGAAAATATGCACAAGGAAAAGTTTGAACAAGCTGTTCAAACTTTCTGCACGAAGCTAGAGCGTTAATAAGAGACTCTCTCTCTAGAAATCACTTCAACAACGTCTAAGAACATATGTCAAAGTTGTTTCTTCTTTTCAAATGAGATCCTATTTATAGGTGAAGCTCCAATGGTCGGCTCCCTCCTCCAATGGTCATATTTCTCCTTGAATTTTGGAGGGACCTGTATATGTGTAATTCAACCAACGGTTAGTTAGAAACAGAAATGATGACATCATTTTATAACAAAACATGTGTAACTGAAGGCACAACATCATTTTGTAATGAAATGAGTGTAATCATAAGAAAAACTAAAATTCGTAATGTAATCAAATAAAAGTTCAGAGTCTAACCAAAATGGAATTTCGAGTCTATAATAAAATGATATTCGGATTCTGTTTTATAGGAATTCGAAACCTGATTTTTGTAGAAGTCCAGATCGAGAATTTCTATGGAAATTCGGAGTCTGATTTCAACAGAGTTTAGAATCTGAACTTACAAAATTCCGAGTCGAACTTGTAGAAGATTGGAGTCTAACTTGTAAAATTTTGGAGTCAAAATCATAAAAGTTCGGAGTCAAACTAGTAAAAGATCGGAGTCAAACTTGTAAAAGTTTCGAGTCGAACTCATAAAATTTCGGAGTCGAACTAGAAAATGTTTGGAATTGAACTCATAAAATTTAGAAGTCGAACTAGTAAAAGTTTAGAGTCGAACTCATAAATGTTCAGAGTCGAACTAGTAAAAGTTCAGAGTCGAACTTATAAAAGTTCGGAGTCAAACTAGTAAAAGTTCGGAGTTGAACTTTGTTAGAGTTCATATCGAGAATTTGGAATGGAACTTTATTAGAGTTTGTATCCAGAATTCGGAGTGGAACTTTATTAGAGTTCGTATCCAGAATTCAGAGTGGAACTTTATTAGAGTTCATATCTTGAATTTGGATTGGAACTTTTTTACAGTTCATATCCAGAATTAGGATCCTAAAACAGAATGCTTCAAATCTAACTATTATATTATTCTGAGGATTTTGTTATGAATTCAATTTTTATGCTTAAGTAAAATATTGATATGAACAATAAAAATATGGTAGGGGTAAATTCCTTCGAGAAGTAAATTTTCCTTATATAAGTAAAATGTAGATTTTCTTAAGTATATGGTGTTTGTGATTTTCAAAACAAGAAGGAATGGAAAAGTCATAAGAGAAACGTTATTGACTCAACAATATCCCCCTTTTTGGAAAGCACAAAAAAACTTACGAAAAAGAATATAAGGGCTTTGAAAAATTTCATTAGACTTTGAAATTAAAACTTATCTCCATTTCTTCATGATTGATGATGAATACAACTAACTCCCCCTTAGGAATTGAAACTCTAAGGATTGTATTCTGGATTTCTGGAATTGATTTTTCATTATCATGGGAATGAAAAACATCATAATGAGAAACTCCACCTTACATTAAGGATATCTTCACATATAAATTTTTCCTTCTCCATTTTAAAATTTTCCTTCTCCCCTTTTAAGTAGTTTTTTCCCTCTCCCCCATTGAGATTTTGAAAAATAATTTAAGGGAATGGAAAAGAAATAAGGTACCTGAAACATTAGTACATAGTAATACAAGATACAACCAACCAAAATTGTATTAGAGTTGAAAAAAAATTTACCAGGAAAGGAAAATGCAACATAATATCATATTGAATCTATTTTTCTTCATTTTCCTTCGAGATTAGCTTCTTCATCAAGGTTTTCATCTTCTTTAAGTCTTTTTGATACTCCTTATCATGCCTCTGCAAAGCTTTTATCCTTTCATATTGAGCTTTAAAAACTTATTCCTGAGCCTTCATGGCCTCTTATTGTATCTTCACTAACTCATCTTACTTAAAAGTCTTTTTTCGAGCTCAATCCGGAGTTTTCTATCCCTTATAAAATTTTGAGCAAGAGAGTTAACCTTATCATTCAGATCCTTTACTTATTGGTTCTGAGAATTTTTCTCAAGGATTATCTTATCCTGAAGATTCTTTATCTTTGCATCCTCGGTATCAAAAGCATCTTTTACCTCATTCTGAAAATTATCAAACTCAACCAAATCATCATCCACCTTCTTTGACCAAAGAGTGATACTACTGCAAGATTTTCTATGAACATCATAATTGATAACAAAATTTCTATGGTCGGATTCAATCTTCACACACTTATCCATCACCCTGGATAGGTATTCTGACTTCTGATTCAAGCTATGTTGCAGCATCTGGAATTTGGAGTCTATAATGGGAAATATCGGAATGGTGTCCACCAACTTATTCAAAGACTCGACAACAAAGTCATGACCTTGTGCTGATGAATCTGAATCAGAGACCTTCCTTGGGATTATTCTTCTTCAATTTGAACCAGCTTCCTTTTAGAAGAACCACCAACCTCTTTCTTCCTGATTATATCTTTTGTTGGTGTATCCATGAGCACATTCTTACCTTTATCAGTTTTTGGAATGGGTTTATCATCTGGAGATTCTTCCTCACTCTCTGATAGTTGAAAAATCTTGTCTTCATCTATTTTCTCCTTTTCTGCTCCTTCCTCAAGAAAATTCTTCTCATAGGATTCTTCCTCATCATATAAAACATTTTCCATATCTTCCTCTTTCTTATCATCATCCTTCCTACTTTATTTCTCAACTCCCTTTCCCAGTGTGACAAGTTTTGGGGCTTCATCATTTTCTTGATAATCTTCTACTTGTTTGAACAAGTCATCTAGATCATCACTTTCTTCTTATTCTTCTTCTTCCTCTACTCTCTCAAAAACTTCTTCTTATATTCTTTCAACAACTTCTTTCCCTTTAAACATTTCTGGAGTGAAGTACTTTATCCCATGATTCTCTGGTAATGGTTGGACTACAACGGTTTCCAGAATGGGAATCTTCTTAGAGGCTATTTTAGTGGATTTTAAGAGAGATTGAACAATCTCTTCTTCTGAAATCTTTTTCTCTTTTTTTTCTATTTTTCTTGTTTTTCTAACTCATCCGCATATTTTTCTCTTAAGGACATATCCTCAGCAGGGTCCAATCCGAACTGTGGATCCCCTTCTTTTCTCTTCTCCTTGTCTTCCGTCCACTTAGCAGCCAATTCATCTAGGTAGGCTTTTTTGTTTCTTTGACTCGGGTGGTGCAGATTGAGTTTCCTTAGATTTATGGGTCTTGTATTCATCCACCACTTCTTTCATCTTTCTCTTCTTCCTTGAATTTTTAGATGGTTCCGGATTTGGTTGATCTTTCTTAGCTACCTCTGCCTCTTCCTCTGGTAAATGGTAGAATTCTCTGGATTCATCAGAAAAACCCATCTTCATCCTCTTTAATGTATCATCAATAACCAGCATTACCATGCAATTTCTTTACTTGGAAGTGCCATCAACTTTAAATGAATCAAGATATCTGATGATAAGCCTAGAAAGAAAGGCTGGATATATTTTGATCTGATCTTTCAGATTCCCTTCTTTAATATTCTTAACTATAATCAAAACATGCCTAATAAAATTTATCATCCTTAGATTTACCAAGAAATCTAGGATTTAAATTTCACTCTTCTTGAGATTATCCTTATCACCTCTTATTTGTATGAGAAAAACTTGTACCCACAGCTGTAGAATCCAATTATTTGAAGAGAGATGAGCAATCTTAGCTGTCTTGGCATCTTTAAGTCCAAAGAATTTCAATGACTTCACTCTGTTGAAACTTCCATTCTCATCCAGAAGCTCATGTGAACAGAACTAAGCTTCACCTTCATAAGATAAACCCACCAAGCTTGTAGCCTTGGTGTAAGATAATTTGTAAGTATTCCCATAAGACTTAAAAAAAATAACTCTCTGCCATCTTCCTCAAGAAAGGAAACATACTCGTAGAACTCAACAGGAAAATCTGTAAAAACCTGATCTTGTTTCTTTGGCTTCGACAAGAAAACCTCGTCCAAGATAATGAATCTGATATTCTTATATATAATAGAATCATACTTGTAGAAACTCAGATGAACTAACCTTTCCCTGTAAACTAAACACTTTGAGATTGGATTTTTAGTTGACATATCTTGAGAAGTTTCTTCAGCAGACATTCAGAATGAAGATCTGTGGAAGATTCGGAATGGGCTTTAAGAAGGTAGGCAGAACTACAACACGCGAGACCTTGAAGATCGATGTGGGACAACCATCAGGTTTCCCCTTTATATAGGTGATCGATGTGACCTTTGATCTTCTAAAAACCATCTAACGGTTGAAAAACTCTTTGATCTGATCTGACGGTTGAAAACATACCTGTAAGGAAATCAATAATCCGATCTTTTTAGGTTTTAAAAAAACAATCGGATTTAAGAAAACTAAAATAAGAGAAATTTTAAAAAATTTAGGAAAATACCAGTAATAAAAATATGACTATGAAAACATCAGTAAGGAAATCATACCTTTTAGATTGGCCATGATGTTTATTCATAATAGGTGACATTCTTCTTGAAGAAAAATTTGACTACAAAAAACTAACTATGAAAAAAATAAAGTTGAAAAGAATTTGAGTTCCAAAACATCAGTAATAAAAGCATGAGTACGAAAAATTTCATTACGAAAAGTTCAGTTCTGAAAATTTGAAAAACTGACTGCAAAAATTTTGATTACAGAAGCTTGAGGAAAAAAACTGTCTATGAAAATTTTGATTACGCTAACAAGCAAATGTACCCCCCTATTAAAAGGAGATTATTACTATAAGGAGAATAGTTCAATAAGAAGTTAATGTAGGAGGATTACCTTACAGTTATCATTCCTAACTTCTGTTTAATGTATTCAAATCTATCAGAGGGTAAAGATTTTTTGAAAATGTCAGCAAGTTGATCTTGCGTTCCTATAAACTAAAGAATAATATCTCCTTTTAGTGTGTGATCCCTAAGAAAGTTATTCCTAATATCTATGTGTTTATCATGAGAGTGATGTGCATGGTTTTTAGTAAGGGAAATGGAACTTGTGTTATCACACAAAATTTGAGTCTTAGTAAAACTCAAGCCATAATCTGTGAGTGTGTGTTCAATCCACAACATTTGAGCACAACAACTTCCAGCTAGTACATATTCAACTTCAGGAGTGGAGAGTGGTACTGAGTATTGCTTCTTGCATGACCAAGATACTAATGAATCTCCTAAGAAATGACAAGTTCCGGATGTAATTTTTTATCCATTCTATATCCAACAAAGTCAGTATCTGATAATCTTAAAAAAAATTCCAGAAGTATAAAAGAGTCCTAAATCCATGGTTACCTTTATGTAGCGAAAAATTCTTTTCACTGCCTTTAAGTTAGATTCCTTAGGATTGGATTGATATCTTTCACATAAGTATAATGAAAACATTAAATCTGGACAACTAGCTGTCTAGTATAGTAGGATTCCTATCATACCTCCAAAAGATGCTTAATCTACTGGTTTCCCATCATCATCAAGATCAAGTGTGTTTGAGGTACCAATGGGAGTAATAATACTTTTAGTGTTGTCAAATCCATACTTTTTAAGAAGATCTTTAATATACTTTTGTTGAGATATATAGGTTCCTTCTGGTTTTTGATAAATTTGAAAACCAAGGAAAAATGATAACTCACCCATCATACTCATTTCAAACTCAGATTTCATAAGATCCACAAAGGAATCAGTTAAAGATTGCCGAGTTGAACCAACTATAATGTCATAAACATAAATTTTAACAATAAAAACATTTTTATTATCTTTCTTTATAAAAAGGGTTGGATCTGCATTTCCCTTAACATATTTATTTTGAAGCAAAAATCCTGTAAGTCTATCATACCAAGCTCGTGGGGCTTGTTTAAGGCCATACAAAGCTTTGGTAAGTCTAAAAACATGATCAGGATGTTTTGTATCTTCAAAGCTAGGACGTTGATCAACAAAAGCTTCCTCTTGAACATAAACGTTAAGAAAACCACATTTCACATCCATTTGAAAAAGTTTAAAATTGAATAATGCTGCAAAGGAAAGTAAGATATGAATAGATCAAGTCTAGCTACAGGAGCATAGGTTTCATCATAGTCTATTCCCTCCTGCAGATTATAGCCTTTAGCAACTAATCTAGATTTATTTCTAACAAAGACTCCATTTTCATCACACTTATTTCCGAAGACCCAATTTACTCTAATAATTGATGTTTCCTTAGGACTTTTAACCATGGTCGAGACTTTATTCCTTTTGAATTCATTTTATTCATCTTTCATGGATTTTATTCAATCATCATCACATAAATCTTCATCAGTTGTTTTTGGTTCCCATTGGGAAAGGAATGCTAGATGTTCTACTTCATTTCATAAGGAACTTCTAGTCTTTACAGGTTGATTTACATCACCAAAGATACTATCAATGGGATGATTCTTTAGAAACACCTGACATGGGTTTTGTAAAACCTGTTCATCAACATAGGGTAGAAATTCTTCTGGGATAAATGTTTCTGAAGTATATTATTGAACATTTTCCTTATCAGAAGGATATTCTATAAAAAGATGACAATAAGTTTTTGAAAACACATCCGAGGATGTAGGATGAGTTTGTTTAAAAACAAAATGATATGACTCATCAAATTTTACATGTACTGTTTCCTCAACAGTACAAGTGTTTTTATTGAACACTCTATAAGGCTTAGAGGTTGTGGAGTAGCCTAAGAAAATTCCTTCATCATATTTTGGTGCAAATTTGGGTATATTATCTTTAGTATTTAGGATGAATAATTTGCATCCAAAAACCTTGAAGTAGGAAAGTCTAGGTTTTCTACCATTCCATAACTCATAAAGAGTTTTATTATGAAAAGGTCTAACCAAAACTAGATTTATAGTATAACAAGCATTACTTACAACTTCATCGTAGAAATGTCTAGCTATATAATATTCAATCAACATGGTTCTAGTTATCTATTGAAGAATTCTACTTCTTCTTTCAACTACCCCATTTTGTTGAGGGGTTCTAGGTGATAAAAAGTTGTGAGTAATAAATTTTCTACTACAAAAAGTTTCGAAAGCAGAATTTTGAAATTCTCTTCCATGATCACTATGAATAGTTTTCAGTGGAAGGTTTTTCTCATTATTAACTTGGGATGTAAAACTTTTGAAATAGGGAAAGGATTCAGACTTCTTTGCTAGAAAATAGAGCCATGTAAATCTAGTGTAATCATCCACTAGAATAAACACAAAGTATTTTCCTCCAATGCCTCCATTTTGTGTTGGACCAAAAAGATCCATGTGCACCAACTGTAATTCATCAGTTGTTGAGACTTCACCGATTGATTTAAAACTAGATTTATGTTGCATTCTATATTGACAAGGATCACAAACTTTACAAGAATCAAATCTAGGCTCTGGTAGATCCTTAACTAGTTTCTTCTTAGATATTTTACATAAATTTATAAGGTTATAGTGACATAGTCTTCTATTCCATAACCAAGAATGATCTTTCATTGCACTTAGGCAAGGTAAGTCATGTCTCCTAAGGTCTTATAAGTTTAATGTGTAAACATTCTCTTGCCTATTACCAGAGATAATAAACTCTTCCTTGGAATTGTGTACTAAGAACTTATCATTCCTAAAATTCACAAGGTTTCCTTCATCACATAATTGACATATGCTAATGAGGTTGTGCTTAAGACCCTTAACAAACAAAACATTTGAAATCAAAGTTTTACAAAGAATAACAATATTACCTATACCAACAATTTCCCCCTGAGCATTACTCTGAAAGTTACTTTTCCTACTTTCGTCTTGATAATCTTTTCGAAATAGATTTTGTTACCAGTCATGTGCCAGGAACATCCACTATCCATGTACTATGTATTGTTGTTGTTACTTTCCCTATTTTCCTAAAAATAAGAAAAGAATTAGACTTTTGGAATATAAACTTGTTTGGATCCAAGAATTTCAGATAATAGAATTTTGGGTATCCACATTTGTTTAGAAAATTATTCTTTATGAAACCTAAGATATTGAAATCTATTAAAAGAACAATTTTTCATCCAATTCACACCACTTTGACACTTAGTTCAAAAAGGGGCTTTAGAAGGAACGAAATAGTTGTTTTTGAAAATCAGTTTTTGGTGAGTATAACCTACTCCAGTATTGTTTCCTTGAGGTTTAATTTGAGAATACATCTTGTCAAAATTTTCCATCCTAGAGGTAAATTTTGCAAAGAAATTCTTTAGAGAATTATTTTTCAGATTTTAGTCTAATGACTAAATTCATGTCCTTAAGAATCATTTCCTTAGAGTAATATTTTTCCTCAAAAATTTTCATTTTTGAAATAGCATTCTTAAGATCTTTAGAAAGTTCTTCCTTATCATAATTTTCTTTCTCAAGGTCTTTAGAAAGTTTTTCTAAAAGCTCTTCTATATCTTTAAGATCTGAAGAAATATCTGAAATCTCTTTCGTAATAATTTCTTCCATAGTATTTGCCTTGTGTTATGTCATAGAAATTTTACAATTTTTTGCTTCAAGTAGCTTGGAAAATATAGATACTTCTTCATATGAAGGTTCTTCATTTTCTGAGGATGAAGTATCTTCATTAGAAGTACTATTTTCGGAATAGTAATTCTTATCAAGAGATAAATTTGTTAAAACTTCGGCAGAGCGTACCTTGTCCATAAGACATGTATGTGGAAAAGAAGTATTAGTAATGAATCTCTTATTCTTATGAGCTGATGAATCATATTCAGATGATTCACTTTCTTAAGAGTCTCCACATCTAGCACTCCAAGTAGTATTAGCTTTCAGACATTTCTTAGCTTTAGCTTTGTAAAACTTCTTCCCGTTCCTTTCAGAATGCCTTTCTTTTTCTTTCTTTATTTTTAAGCATAGGGAAACGAGGTCGTATGTGTCCACTTCTCTTGCATTTATAGCACGTGAACTATGAATCTTTCTTAACTTTCCATTCCTTCTTCTTATAATTGGATTGGAAATTTCTTTGACCATCTATCTTGTTCATTCTTCGAGCAAGATTAGCTAACTCATTTTCTGAGACTTCAATATCACTAGATTCATATTGGATAGTAACCTTCTTAGACTTGGATCTAGTAACTATGTAAGGAGTCTTATCTTTCATGTGATTTGAAGTTGTAGTAAAAGAAATAGTACTATTCCCACTCTTATTTTTGATGTTGTCAGCATCTCTCTTCATCCTTGTTTCATGTTGGAGAAGAGTTCTAAACAGCTCATCTAAGGAAATTTGAGTAACCTTCATGTTCTCATCAATAACTGTTCCATTTGATTCCCACTCATTGGGAATAATATCAATGATCTTGTCAACAAGATCTTCATCATCCAGGACTTTCTCTCCCATATATTGTAATCTATTAACGATAGTCATAAACCTATGTTGCACTTTTCTTATAGGTTCTCCATAAAGAAAGTTAAAACCATGCTATTCTTCTCTCAACATAGCTCTTCTAGTCTCTATGACATTGTATGTACCAAAATGACTAACTTCAAGATTCTTCCATATACAGTTAGCTGTTTCACAAGAAGAAATTTGGCTATATATGTTCCTAGTCATTGAAGATAGTAGAGTATTTAGTACCTTATAGTTTAATTGATAATCATGCTTCTCTTAATTGGTGAAATTATTAACTTCGTTATCAAGAATTTTATAACCTCCAGTAAGCATAACAAAATTTTCTAATCTTGTATTTATAACAAGAGTCATCATTCGATCTCTCCAATACTCATAATCATTACCATAAAAAATTGGTGGTCTTGTAGGATTTGGGTTTTCGGTGGAACCAACATTGATTCCTGCCATCTTAAAAATCTTTCCACATCAAAACTTGTTAATAGAAAAAGTTTTGATTTGAGGAAAATACTCTTAAGTAAGGATAATATAGAACAATGAAAAACTGAGAAAGAAAAACTTATATGTGTGTATAATTATTTCAGAGACCTCCTCTGATACCAATTGTATGATCGAAATGACGATGTAGATGCTCAATATACAAGAGGGGGGGGGGTGAATTTTAAACTTTAAAAATTGCCTTAAACAAGGAAAGATATAAGTTCAAAAAAGTTAAACTAAAAAAATTCCCAACACCTCTAACACCAATCAAAATATTGAGACAATGTATGAAGTTACAAACTTCTTGTTCTATGCACTATCTTAAATCTGGAAAGTGATTCCAAAAACCTGGTTCCGGAAATATGGATCTGGAAAATGAAACTTAACCAAAGATTAAAATATGAGATTCTACCTTAAAGTGTATTGAATCTAAATGAATTAGAGTAAAAGTGTAAGGAAATATAAGAAGTTTATACTTTACTTACAATACAAAATGCAGTGGAAAACTAGTAACAAAAAAAGTAACAAGATATAAATATTTTAACCCAAAGAGAAGGGTATCCAACAACCCTGGATAAAGGTCCCTTGATTTATATATTCAAGCAAGTCTTTCTTACCCACACCCAGGTAAGCCCTCGATATGAAGATCAAAGTCTCTGTCTTTCTACCCCCTCAAGCCATCAACTTCAGGGTAGATGGAACCTCTGTCTTTCTCAGCATTGAAGCCCTCAACTTCATGGCAGTCGACACCTCTGTCTTCCTATCCCCGGAAGCCCTCAATTGTAATCCACAACAATCGGAGTCGCATGAAGCAAATCTGCACAAGGAAAAGTTTGAACATGATGTTCAAACTTTCTAAATGATTCTTGAGAGTTAATAAGATCCTCTCTCTAGAAATCACTTCAACAACATATAAGAACAAATGTCAAAGTTATTGCTTCTTTTAAAATGAGATCCTATTTATAGGAGAAGCTCAAATGGTCGGCTCCCTCCTCCAAAGGTCATATTTCTCCTTGAATTTTAGAGGGACCTATACATGTGTATCTTAACCAACGATTAGTTAGAAATATAATGGATGACATCGTTTTATAAAAAAACATGTGTAACTGAAGGCACGACATTGTTTTGTAATGAAACGAGTGTAAGAAAAATGAAAACTGAAATTAAAAATGTAATCAATAAAAGTTAGAAGTCTAACCGAAATGGAATTCAGAGTCTATAATAAAAGGATATTCGGATTATGTTTTATAAGAATTCAGAACCTGAATTCTGCAGAAGTCTGGAGTCTGAATTTCTAAGGAAATTCGGAGTCTGGTTGCACCAGAGTTCAGAATTTGAACTTACAGAATTCAGAGTCAAACTTGTAGAATTTCAGAGTTTAACTAGTAAAAGTTCAGAGTCAAACTCATAAAATTTTGGAGTTGAACTAGTAAAAGATCAGAGTCAAACTCATAAAAGTTAGGAGTCTAACTAGTAAAAGTTCGGAGTCATACTCATAAAAGTTATGAGTCGAACTAGTAAAAGTTCAGAGTCCAACACATAAAAGTTCGGAGTCGAACTAGTAAAAGTTAAGAGTCAAACTTATCAAAGTTTGGATTCGAACTAGTAAATGTTCGGAGTTGAACTTAATTAGAGTTCCTATCTAGAATTCAGAATGGAACTTTATTAGAGTTCGCATCCAGAATTCGGAGTGGAACTTTATTAGAGTTCATATCCAAAATTCGGAGTGGAAGTTTATTAGAGTTCATATCTTGAATTCAGAGTAGAATATTATTACAGTTCATATCCAGAATTTGGATCCTAAAACAAAATTATTCATATCTATTTATTATATTATTCTGAGGTTTTTGTTATGAATCCGATTTTTATGCTTAAGGAAAATATTGATATGAACAATGAAAATATTGTAGGGGTAAATTCCTTTGAGATGGAAATTTTCCTTATATAAGTAAAATATAGATTTTCTTAAGTATAGGGTGTTTGTGATTTTCAAAACAATAAGGAATGGAAACGTTATAAGGAATACCTTATTGACTCAACAATATATACCCCAGTAAATACATACGTATAAGCAATCTCAGATAAAAAAATGAGATTGAAAAATTATCCCATACCTTAGGTATGATATGCTTAGTACATATCTAAACCTCATGTATAATGTTTTAAATAATGTAATTGACTTATTACATAATCACATTCATTGTTATGATATCATATATTGTTCACTTATGACTTTATATTACCATTTCTTTTGTAAATTCCATGTTAAAGCAACGTTTTGGGTAAAATCATTTTATTTATCGTATGTGTATGGACTTGTTGTTATTGATATTATTATTATTAATTATATCATGATTTAATTACTTCCAGAATGTAAATCATGATTTATATATCATATATATTCAGTATATATATATATATATAATATAGATAAATGAAATGAAATACACCCTTCATGGAGATGGTAGGTCGTATGTACGCATGAACACTGTTTTCTTTTCTTTATTGACTTGAATGGAAGTAAGTAGATGACATATATATATATACACACATAAATCCAGTATCTTTATCATGTCATATATTTCATTATTATTCATTATATATACTTTATAATCATTCTTGAGTGGTTAATATGGAGAATGAATCTCATCGAGTTGTGGAGACAGTAATTCGTACGTACGCATGAGGGATGATATCGTTCCCATAATTATTGAATTGAATTGGAGTGGATGATATAATATCATAGAATAAATATGATGTTATAATAACTATATATAGTTATTCTTTACATCATTATACCCATCCAAGTAAGGTGGTGGTGGAAAAACAGATTACACCACGGCATGGAGACGGTATTCCGTACGTACGCACACGCGGTGATTTTGTTTTTCATAGGATGGAGAAAAGATGAAATAGGGTTGTTTCATATTTATAATAACATATCTGTATATGATTGATACTAATGTTATTAATTTATGATGAAAAAAATAAAGAAGAAGAAGTTGAAGAAGAAAGAAACTTGAAAGAATCAGTAGAAGAGATTACCGCTTCTTTGACGCACCACTTTTATGCTTCCTCTTGGCACTAGAGTTGGTCTTTTGGGGAGACCAGAACCTCTATAATGATTAAAAGGAAGTTGAGAAGGTAAATGGGTAGGGTTTTCCGATCATGAAGGCTCAAAATTGTGTTAAGAAAAGAGGGAGTAGGTTCCCTTTTGTAAGGGAGGATAGGGGCACCTTAGAAAAAACTTAAAATATTATTTTATAATAAAGTCATATTCGGTATATAATAGCTCAAAATTTATTTACTTCGAAGATAAAGTGGGAATGGGTCGCAATACTCACAACCAATAGGTTTTAGACAAGTTTATATTAATATTTTAACCTTATCATTTAGATTGAACACTAAGTTAAATATTTTAACTTTTACCGTGTCTTCATGTTTTCTTACACTATATGGTTAATAAACATACTATAAGAAGTCCAAAAAACACCAAGTGGTTAATTATTAATACATATAACCTTATCTAAGTCATTTTTCGGATCCTTAGATTTTTAGGAATTTAATAACAATTAATAATATAATATTTTATTTAAAAACAATTTTATGTCAATTTTGTGACTATTTGGTAATTGATTTTTGTGAAAATCATAAAAGTATGATTCGTTCAAAAAATGTTAATTTAATCAATAATTACATGTCATATTAACCTAAAAAAATAGTGTAATTTATAAAAAGTCTCAAATTACATTTATTTGGGTATTTATGACATCAATTATGTTAATATTTCATTAATAAGGTAATTACTGCATCATCAATGTGTCATAAATATATTAAATTATTTAATGTCTAAAAATTATAAATAAAATACCATTATTTAGGAAATCATTTTATATTTATAATGAATATTTATAGTCAAATTTATCTTATGTATAACCCTATATTAGAAATGTTTTAGTTATTAAACACTGATTTTAACTATTTTAACTCTTCTTTAAATAAAATAATAATAAATGTCCTAATCTAATCCAAGTGGAACTAAATGATAATCGTTTATTTATAACGATGTTTTTGGTCTAATTACACTTATCCAATAGAATTAGGACATGTTTTAGGGTAATAATAATATCATTTTTACCCTTAATTACCCCATTTACTTTTAACGGTGGTAAATAAAAGCAAAATGTTACTATTCACCAAAAAATATTTTTATCTTATTGAACCACATTTTACTCCTTGATATTAATTGTGTCTCTTGTATTTTCAAAATTCCACTCACTGAAGTGGTAAAATTATGTTTTATGTAAATTTTCAAATTCTCATAGGAGGTGGGTAAAAGACGGTGAAAAGTTCAATAAAATATTTATATATCTAAAATTACTATAAAATGACACCAATGAATTAAATTGAACTTATATAGGTATTACGTATCAATTTTTACCTAAAATAAATTTAAATAAAATAAATAATTATTTAAATAAAAAGTCAGGTTTTAATTAGTAACCTAGTGTTTTCACTATTCATCAAAAATTGAAAGTTTTCAGAAAAATACCAAAAATTCACCCTAGGCTAATTTCGATATTCAAAATCCAAAAATGAATTCCATTTTGAAATATAAAATTTATAAAATTTCAAAAAGTGGGTATTACTATTCATAACGGCTAGTTCATATTAATATTATAATAATATTATAATAAAATCTTGTTTAGTGAAACTCAGTATTGCGTACTACAAAAGCTATCGCGAAAGGTCTTTATTACGTGTAATGCAATCCAAGTTAGGGTGGCATGTAGTGAAAGATCCATTTGGTGTTTCGTATAACATAATAAAAACTTATTTCATTTATACATTAAACAAAATCTATACATAATGTTGCGTATAATAATTTCCACAATACGAACATGAAATTGTGTATTAGGCGAGCCAAGAACAGTGTTGTGTATACTGCAAGCTAATACGGTGTTTCATATAGTACAAGCTAATATTGGTGTAGTTTATAATAGAAGACATCAAAGAAATTAAAAATAATATATCTCATAAAATCTCAAGGTGTTACATTCTACCCCCCTTAAAATAAATTTTGCCCTCAAAATTCGTCAGGGTTATAAATTGTTTACTACTTGAATGTTTCATTCGTAAAAACCCACATCGTAAAAGGAATACTAAAACTTAATTTTAAAAAGTAAAGTCAGAAATGTAATGGTTACCTAGATTAAATCATTACTGGGTTTCCACATAATTGAACATAGTTGGAAATATGGATATGGAAGAGAAATCTAACCATCATGTTCTGATGGAGAGATGTAGAGGACATGGATATGAAAAATACAACAATAACAAAGCCATAAATTTGTGATGATTTAAGGTACCATCTGATTCATTGGATATAAGGACACTAGGATAACATTTTTTGTTTTCAAGATCATTTCCCTAAATTTGAAGAATTGATGAATTAAAAGAAATAATTAATTTATTTTGGTACAATCTTACTATTTTTTGTGCCTTGAGAAATTTCCAATTCATATCTTAAAGAAATGAAGTTGAATTTGTCTTTTGTGAAGTGTTAGAAAATCATGCGATAGAATGATAGGTCATTCCATCTGTCTCAAACAAAAGGATAGAAAAAGTTATTAAATATACATAAGTTCATCTATAGTGAGATTAAAAGTATATGGCTCCTGAAATGGACTTATAATTCATATATCATACCACTTAATATAATAAAACTAGTTTCTACTAACAAGGGAATTCTTATAGGCCAGTGGTAGGCGATAAAGGCATGCTGCACTTTGGTTGTGGGTTCGATTCCCACAGCCTTGTCTGACGCGATAGGTTGTCGCCCGTCCTAAAGGTTTTCCTTTTTCTAAAACTACATTATTATAACATTCCATAAATAATATCTAAAAAAGTTCTAGTCTTAAACAATACTAACTTATTTCCAATGTAATCCATTCAAATCTTTAGGCTTATCCAAAATACTTTTGTCCAAGCTCATAGTATAAGGAAAATAATTACTAGAAATGTCATCTGTCTAGCATGTGAATACCATCATATATCCCCCATATATCATACAATATATCTTGCTGGTCAAATTACAAACATGTGAATTCCTTAATCATGTATTCTTTTGAAAGATTAATACCCATTAAAACCTAGTAAAAACATGAATGCCGTCAAAATTTAACACTTTCCACATACCAAAATCCCAAAATTTATATATACTCAAACCATGATATAACTTTGTCCTTATATTAGTCATGTGCTCATTTTATTTTTTTCTTTATCCATTCATTATGAGCATATAATCTTCTTTCCAAAAATATTTCAATCACTTTTCATGGTTATCGATACCATATAATTGTTGAAAACCAATACATAGATATTCCAAAATTCAACAATACCATAAATGAGATTCCATGATACTATTTTAAAATCCCATTACATAAACACTTAATCATTACACAACATCATTTTCATACTCAACATCACAAATAGTGATCGGTTGTGAATTTTCTTTGTCCTTTTCTTTAAGAGTTTGCTCACGTTGATCATCATTAACCCTTGGATTAGGGCATTGATTAGAATAATGCCCATTTCCTTGCACTTGAAGAATTAAAGTGTTAGTGGTTCGTTCTCTATAATCTTTTCTTTATTCACATCATTAACAACCCTTTTTCCATTACTTCGACACTCAGTTGCTTGATGACCTTCTTTTCCACACATAAAACATTATATAGTCCTTTTAATACAATATCCACCATTCTTCTTTCCACAATATGTGCATAAAGAAACATTCATATTCTTTTCCCCATTATTTTGAGATTTCTCCTTGAAATCCATCTTTCGTTTCTTGTCAAAACCATGAGATGGATATGTAACACCAACATCCATTTCTACCTTGATAGCACAACGCACAATTTCTTCATAGCTAATAATGTCTCTTATAGCTAATTCCCTTCGAAGACTTGGTTTTAAGCCATTGAAGAATAGATCAACTTTACTTTCAAGTTGGATAACAAAGCCAAATTCATACCTTGAAAGCCTTGTAAAATTCGCTTCGTATATAACAACAGATTCATCATCCTTTTGTTTAAGCTCAAGGAAATACCTTTCCATTTTTGTTCGAAGAATATGAGGGAAGTCCTTGTTTAAAAATATGTTCTTGAACTCATCCCATTCTATGGATTCAATTTCATCATGGGGCCTCGTATTCATAATTAGAGTCCAACATTGATCTGATACACCTTCTAAATGGTAAATAGCCAGAATGATGTTTTCATGTTATGAAAAACGAAGTATGGAATATATCTTTTCAATGGTATAAATACTTTGTTAGGCAATAAGTGGATTAGAAGACCCACTGAAAGAAGGTGGACGTTGCCTCATGAAGAACTCAATAGAATAGTGTTCCCTTCTCTGCTCATTTGGAGGTCCATAATGATTAATAGCTTGTATACATATAGAAATATGATTTTTCACTCCATCTCCCAAAACATTGGTTTGTTCAGGAGGACATTCATTGCATTTTCCATTACATTGATCAACACGGTTCCTTTGGGTTCCAACTATCGTCTAAAACCCAACAAGAATAGTGTGAGAGGTAAAAATCACGCTAGGGAAAATAACATAATAAAGGGGGAGTACCTTCAATATATAACATCTTATGGTTAATTCTAAGATTGTTACCATAATTCTAGGATAATAACCTATACTTATACTTAACCTTAGGGACAGCCCTAGACATACCTTAGAAATATCTCTAGGGATCTCACTAAAGTTTTCCCATCATAGTTTCCAAAGGTAAACTAAACATTTTCTCTGATACCAAATGTAGAGACCCAAATATTGACGTACATAGACATTACATGAATTTTGTAGAATATATAATAAATAACAAAAATAGACACCAAAGGACCATAATAGTTTAGTGTCTTTGGAAACTCGGAATATAATCTTCTAATCTTGGTGAATGATCTTCAACATCTCCCATTAAATATTCCTTTGTTTTCATACCTAAAACCTTTCTTTATATCCTGGGGAAAAGAAAAAATATAAAGGGTGAGCTCAAATTCTCAGTAAGGGTAGGCATGGAGAAAATAAAACAAACCATATACATTTTAACTTCAAAACATGAACATAATATTTAAAAATAAAAATCATGAGAAATGACATAAAACATGGTAGTACATAAGGCATAGATCATAATGGATCATCAATAATGATAAAATAGCATGGGAATAAAACTTGTAATTATGGAAAACCATTAAGCACATGATATGATTTCCATAGTATCCAAGGCATTGCTATCAAGACCATCTTTGCGAACAAAGTCTCTTTCAAAATCGAGTTCACTCCTCGTTCCGGTCCTGTAACACTGAACCGGATTAACATACATTTCCAGCCATGTCTATCTCATGAGATATAAATATTTACCCAATGAATTGGATGAAGATATAGGTCCCACCAATCTCATAATTAAATCATTCTTACTTGTGCCACAAAATAAACAAAAATCATTCATCATAAACCAAAGAATAAAATGGGTTTCATAAACATCATCCCATCATAACATAATCCATAAAAAACAAATGGATATCATTTCATCATAAGAAGATTCAAACCATGTAAAAAATAGATACATTATACTTGAGTCATAAACATACTAAACAATGTCATCATAGATGGAAAATAGTTTTGATAAAACACTTGAAATGAATTCTTGAGGAAAATATCCTTTCTTCTAAAAAATCATTTTCTTTAAAAAAATGCCATTCTATTTTTAACGAAAAGTATTTTGTTGGAAATAATCATGAAATCATGTAGAGTAAACTTCATGAAAATAAGGTGATATGAAACTGTAAAAATATGTTCCTGCCTTATATCTTTTAAAAAAACATTATCCTCATACTTTTAACAAAAAATTCAAAAAGTACCATGTATGGTAAATAAAAGAAAGATTCCTTCCATAACAAAAAGTAAAAGACAAAGAGGGGTAAACATGACTTTAAACATACATGGATGAATATTAAATAATTTATGAAAAAATACATTTTATGGACATGGATGAAATATATACACCAGTAAATACTTACGTATAAGCAATCTTGGATAAAATAATGAGATTGCAAAATGATCACTTACCTTAGGTATGATATGCTTCGTACGTATCCTAAACACATGTATAATTATTTAAATAATTTAATTTACTTATTAAAAAATCATATTTATTGTTATGATATCATATATTGTTCACTTATGACTTTATATTACCCGTTCTTTTGTAAATTCCATGTTAAAGCGGCGTTTTGGGAAAAATCATTTTATATTTCATACGTGTTTGGACTTGTCGATGTTGATATTATTATTAATTATATCATGATTTAATTACTTCCAGAATGTAAATAATGATTTATATATCATATATATTTAGTATATATATATATATAATAGATAGATAAATGAAATGAAATAGACAGTTCATGGAGACGGTAGGTCATACGTACGTATAAACGCTGTTTTGTTTTCCTTATTGAATGGAATGGAAGTAAGTAGATGACATATATATATATATACACACATAAATACAGTAGCTTTATCATGTCATATATTTCATTATTATTCATTATATATACTTTATAATCATTCTTGAGTGGTTAACATGGAGAATGAATCTCATCGCGTCGTGGAGACGGTAATCCGTATGTACGCACGAGTGATGATATCGTTCCCATAATTATTGAATTGAATTGTAGTGGATGATATTATATCTTAGAGTCATTATGATGTTATAATAACTATATATAGTTATTCTTTACACCATTATACCCATCCAAGTGAGGTGGTGGTGGAAAAACATATTACACCTCGGTGTGGAGACGGTATTCCAAACACACGCACACGCGGTGATTTCGTTTTTCGTAGGATTGATAGAAGGTGAAATAGGGTTGTTTAATATTTATAATAACATATAAGTATATGAGTAATACTTATTTTATTAATTTATGATGAAACAAAGAAATAATAATAAGTTGAATAAGAAAGAAACTTGAAAGAATTGGTAGAAGAGATTACCTCTTCTTCGACGCACCCCTTTTAAGCTTCCTCTTAAGGCACTAGAGTTGGTATTTTGAAGAGACCAGAACCTATATAATGTTTATAAAGAATTTTATAAGTTAAATAGTCAGGGGTTGGCCATGCTTTAAGGCTCAAAATTGTGTAAAGTGAATAGGGAGGAGGTGCCCTTTTATAATGGAGGAGAGGGGCACCTTATAAGAAACATAAAATATTATTTTATAATAAAGTCATATTCAGTTTATAATTGCTCAAAATTGATTTATTTCGAATCTAAAGTGGTTATGGGTCGAAATAATCACAACCAATAGGTTTTAGACATGTTTACGTTACTATTTTAACTTTATCATTTAGATTTAACTCTAAGTTAAATAATTTGTCTTTTACCGTGTCTTCTTGTTTTCTTACACTATATGGTAATTAAACATACTATAACAAGGAAAAATAACCCCAAGTGGTTCATTATTAATATATATAACCTTATATAAGTCATTTGTCCAAACATTAGATTTTTAAGAATATAATAAAAATTAATAATATAATATTTGTTTTAAAAACTATTTTATGTCAATTTTGACACTATTTGGTAATTGATTTTTGTGAAAATCATAAAAGAATGATTAGTTCAAAAAAATTTAATTGAATAAATTATTACATGTCATATTAACCTAGAAAATTAGTGTAATTTATAACATGTCACAAATTACATTTATTTGGGTATTTATAACATCAATTATGTTAATATTTCATTAATAAGGTAATTACTGCATCATTATTGTGTCATAAATAAATTAAACTATTTAATTTCTAAAAATTATAAATAAAATACCATTATGTAGGAACGCATTTTATCTTTCTAATGAATAATTATAGTCGAATTTATCTTATGTATAACCCAATATTAGAAATGTTTTAGTTATTAAACTTTGATTTTAACTATTTTAACTCTTCTTTAAATAAAATAATAATAAATGACCTAATCTAATCCAAATGGACATAAATGATTATATTTTATTTATAAGGTTGTTTTTGGTCGAATTAAACTTATCCAATAGAATTAGGACATATGTTAAGGTAATAATAATATCATTTTACCCTTAATTACCCCATTTACTTTTAACCACGGTAAATAAAAGTAAAAAGTTACTATTCACAAAAAATTATTTTTATCTTATTGAACCACATTTTTCTCCTTGATATTAACCATGTCTCTCAGATATTCGAAATTCTACTCACAAAAGCGGTAAAATTACGTTTTATGTAAATTTTCAAATTATCCTAGGAGGTGGGTAAAAGACGGTGAAAAGTTCAATAAAATTTTTATATATCTAAAATTATTATAAAATGACTCCAATTAATTACATTGAACTTATATAGGTATTATGTATCAATTTTGACCTAAAATAAATTTAAATAAAATAAAAAATTATTTAAATAAAAAGTCGGTTTTTAAATAGTAACCTAGTGTTTTCACTATTCACCAAAAATTGGAAGTTTTCAGAAAATACCAAAAATTCACCCTAGTCTAATTTCGATATTCCAAATCCAAAAATGAAGTCCATTTTGAAAGATAAAATTTAAAAAAATTTAAAAAGATGGCATTACTATTCATAACTGCTAGTTCATAATAATATTATAATAATATCTCGTTTAGTGAAACTCAGTATTGCGTACTACAAATGCTATCTAGGAAGGTCTTGATTGCGTGTAATGCAAGTCAAGTTAGGGTATCAAGTAGTGAAAGCTCCGTTTGGTGTTGCGTATAACATAATCAAAACTTATTTCATTTATAAATTAATCAAAATCTATACTTAATGTTGCCTAGAATTATTTCCACAAAACGAACATGAAATTTTGTGTAACACGAGCCAAGAATAGTGTTGCGTATACTGCAAGCGAATAGAGTGTTGAATATAGTACAAACTAATCTTGGTGTAGTGTATAATAGAAGACATCAAAGAAATTAAAAATAATATATCTCATAAAATATTGGGGTGTTACATTCTACCCCCCTTAAAATGAATTTCGCCCTCAAAATTCGTCGGGGTTATAAATCGTTTACTACTTGAATGTTTCGTTTGTAGAAAACCACATCATAAAAGGAATGCTAAAACTTAATTTTCAAAATTAAAGTACGAAATTTTTTGGTTACCCAGATTAACTCATCATTGGGTTTCCAAATAATAGAACATAGGTGGAAATATGGATATGGAAGACAAATGTGACCATCATGTTCTGATGGAGAGTTGTAGAGGAAATGGATATAAAAAAGCCAACAATCACAAAGCCATAAATTTGTGATGATTTAAGGTACCATCCGATTCATCAGATATAAGGACAGTAGGATACCATTTTATTCAGGATCATTTCCCTAAAGTTGAAGAATTGTTGAATTAAAAGAAATACTTAATTGTTATTGGTACATTCTTACAGTTGTTTGTGCCTTGAGAAATTTCCACTTCATCTCTTAAAGAAATGATGTTGAATTTGTCTTCCATGAAGTGTTAGCAGATCATGCAATAAAATGATATGTCATTCCATCTATCTCAAACAAAAGGATAGAAAAAGTTATTAAATATACATAAGTTCATCTATAGTGAGATTAATCATATATGGTTCCTAAAATGGACTTATAATACATATATCAAACCGCATAATATAATAAAACTAGTTTCTATTAACCAGGGAATTCCTGTAGGCTAGTGGTAGGAGATAAAGGCATGTTGCACTTTGGTTGTGGGTTCAATTAACACAACCATGTCCAACGTGATGGGTTGTCGCCCATCCTGCAGGTTGTACTTTTTCTAAAACTACATTATTATAACGTTCCATCAACAATATCAAAAAAGTTCTAGTCTTAAACAATAATATCTTATGTCCAACATAATCCATTCTAATCTTTAGGTTTATCCAAAATACTTCTGTCCAAGCTCATTGTAAAAAAGAAAACAATTACTAGAATTGTCTTCTGCCAAGCATGTGAATACCATCATTTATCCCCAATATATCACATGATATATCTTGTTGGTCAAATTACAAACATGTGAATTCTTTAATCATGTATTCTCTTGAAAAATTAATACCTATTGAACCTTAGTGAAAACATTATTGCTGTCAAAATTTAACACTTTTCACATACCAAAATCCCAAAATTTCTATATATTCAGACCATGATATAACTTTGTCATTATATCAGTCATGAGCTAATTTAATTTTTTCTTTATCCATTCATTATGCGCATATCATCTTCTTTCCAAAAATATTTCAATCACTTTTCATTTTTATCAGTACCATATAATTATTGAAAACCAATCCATAGATATTCAAAAATTCAACAACACCATAAATGAGACTCCACGATACTATTTTGAAATCACATTACATAAAAACGTAATCATTACACAACATCACAAACAGTGATTGCATGTGAATTTTCATTATCCTTTGCCTTAAGAGGTTTCTCACATTGATCATCATTAACCCTTGGATCAGGGCATTGATTATCATAATTCCCCATTTTCTTTCACTTGAAGCATTGAAGTGTTGGTGGTTCGTTCTCTGCAGTATTTCCTTTATTGACATCATTAGAAACCCTTTTTCCATTACTTCGACACTCAGTTGCTCTATGACCTTCTTTTCCACACATAATACTTTTTATAGTACCATTAAGACAATCTCAACCATGCTTCTTTCTACACTATGAGCATAATGAAATATTCATATTCTATTCACCATTATTCTGAGATTTCTCCTTGAAATCCATCTTTCATTTCTTGTCAAAACCCTGAGATGGATATGTAACACCAAATTCAATTTCTACCTTGATAGCATGACAAACAATTCCTTCATAGCTACTGAAGTCTCTTATAGCTAATGCCCTTCGAAGACTTGGTTTTAAGCCACTGAATAATCAATCAACTTTACTTTCAGGTTGGATGATAAAGCCAGATGCATACCTTGCAAGCCTTGTAAAATTCTCTTCATATATACCAATAGATTCATCATCCTTTTTCTTAAGCTCAAGGAAATCCATTTCCATCTTTTTTCGATGAATATGAGGGAAGTACTTATTGAAAAATATGTTCTTGAAGTCATCCCATTCCATGGATTCAATCTCATCTCGGGGCCCCATATTCTTAATTAGAGTCCAGTATTGATATGTTTCACCTTCTAAACAGTAAATAGCTAAAATGAACTTTTCATGTTCTGTACAACGAAGTATGGAAAATATCTTTTCAATGGTACTGATCCATTGTTCAACAAAAAATTGATCCGAAGACCCACTGAAAGAAGGTGAACATTGCCTCATGAAGGACTCAATAGAATATTGTTCCCTTCTCTACTCATTTGGATGTCCAGAATGATTCATAGCTTGTGTAAGTATAGAAATAAGATTTTTCACTCCATCTTCCATAACATTGGTTTGTTTAGGAGTACAATCATTGCATTTTCCATTACATTGATCAACACGGTTCCTTCAGGTTCCAGCTATCCTCTAAAACCCAAAAAGAATAGTGTGAGAGGCAAAAATCATGCTAGGGAAAAAACATAATAAAGGGGGAGTACCTTAATTATATATCATAGGGTTAACTCTAATATTGTTACCATAAATCTAGAATTATAACCTATACTTATACTTAACCTTAGGGACATCCCTAGACATACCTTAGAAATATCTCTAGGGATCTCACTAAATTTTTCTCATCATAGTTTCCAAAGGTTAACTAAACATTTCCTTCGATACCAACTGTAGAGACCCAAAGCTTGACATACATATACATTACATTAATTTTTCAGAATATCTAATACATAACAAAAACAAACACCAATGGACCGTAATATTTTAGTGTCTTTGGAAACTCAGAATATATTCTTCTAATATTGGTGAAAGATGTTCAACATCTCCCATAAAAATCTTCCTTTTTTTCATACCTAAAACCATTATTTATATCCTGGGTAAATGAAAACATATAAAGGGTGAGCTCAAATTCTCTGTAAGGGAAAGCATGGAGAAAATAAAACAAACCATATACATTTGAACTTCAAAACATGAACATAATTGTTAAACATCAAAATCATGAGCAATGACATAAAACATGGTAGTACGTAAGGCATAGATTATAATGGATCATCAATCATGATAAAATAGAATAGGAATTAAACATTTAATTGTGGCGAACCATTAATCACATGATATGATTTCCATAGTAGCCAAGCCATTGGTGCCAAGACCATCTTAGTGGACAAAGTCCCTTTCTGAATCGAGTTCACTCCTCTTTCCAGTCCTGTAACACTGAACCAGATTAACTTACCTTTCCAGACATGTCTATATCATGAGATATAAATATTTACCCAATGAATTGGAGTGAGATATAGGTCCCACCCATCTAATAATGAAATCATTCTTACTTGTTACACAAAATAAACAAAAATCATTCATCATAACCCAATGAATAAAATGGGTTTCATAAACATCATCCCATCATAACATAATCCATAAAAAACAAATGGATATCATTTCATCATAAGAATAATCAAACCATGTAAAAAGTAGATACATTATACTTAAAACATAAACATGTTAAATAATGTCATCTTAGATTGAAAATAGTTTTGATAAAACATTTGAAACAAATTCTTGAGGAAAATATCTCTTCTTCTTAAAAATAATTTTCTTTAAAAAAATGCCATTCTATTTTAAAAGATAAGTATTTTGTTGAAAATAATAATGATGTATTGTAGAGTAAACTTCATGAAAATAAGGTGTTATGAAATTGTAAAAAACTTGTTCATGCCGTATAATTTAAAAAAAAACATTCTCCCCGTACTTTTAACAAAAAAGTCAAAAAGTACCACGTATGGTAAACAAAAGAAAGATTCATTCTATAACACAATGTAAAAGTCAAAGAGTGTAAAAATTAATTTAAACATACATAGATGGATATTAAAAACTTTAGGAAAAATACATTTTATGGACATGGACGAAATATACACCCCAGTAAATACTTACGTATAAGCAATCTCGGATAAAAAATGAGATTGAAAAATTATCCCTTACCTTAGGACCGATATGTTTCGTACGTATCTGAACCTCCTATATAATGATTTAAATAATTTCATTGACTTATTACAGAATCATATTCATTGTTATGATATCATATATGGTTCACTTATGACTTTATTTTACCTATTTTTTTTTTGTAAATTCCATGTTAAAGCAGTGTTTTGGGTAAAATCGTTTTATTAATCATACGTGTTTAGACTTGTTGTTCTTGATATTATTATTACTTATATCATGATTTAATTAATTAAAAAATGTAAATCATGATTTATATATCATATATATTCAGTATATATATATATATGTATAATATATAAATAAATGAAATGAAATACACCGTTCATGGAGACGGTAGGCCGTACGTACGTACGAACTCTGTTTTCTTTTCCTAATTGACTTGAATGGAAGTAAGTGGATGACATATATATATATATATATATAAATAAATCCATTAGCTTTATCATGTCATATTTTTCATTATTATTTATTATATATACTTTATAATCATTCTTGAGTGGTTAACATGGAGAATGAATCTCATCGCGTTGTGGAGTCGGTAATCCGTATGTACGCACGAGCGATGATATCGTTCCCATAATTATTGAATTGAATTGGATTGGATGATATAATATCTTAGAATCAGTATGATGTTATAATAACTATATATAGTTATTCTTTACACCATTATACCCATCCAAGTAAGGTGGTGGTAGAAAAACAGATTGCACCACAGCGTGGAGACGATATTCCGTACGTACGTACGCACGATGATTTCATTTTTAGTAGGATGGATAGAAGGTGAAATAGAGTAGTTTAATATTTATAATAACATATAAGTATATGATTGATATTGATGTTATTAATTTATGTTGAAACATATAAATAATAAGAAGTTTAATAAGAAATAAACTTGAAAGAATCAGAAGAAGAGATTACCTCTTCTTCGACGCACCCCTTTTAAGCTTCCTCTTAGGGAACCAGAGTTGGTATTTTGAGGAGAACCTAACCTCTATAATGTTTATAGGGATGTTGAGAAGGTAAATGAATAGGGTTTGGCTGAGGTTGAAGGCTCAAAATTGTTTAAAGAGAAGAGGGAGGAGGTTCCCTTTTATAAGGGAGGAGAGGGGCACCTTAGGAGAAACATAAAATATTATTTTATAATAAAGTCATATTCGGTTTATAAAGGCTCGAAATTGATTTATTTATAAGATAAAGTGGGTATGGGTTTCAATACTCACAACCAATAGGTTTTAGACAAGTTTAGGTTACTATTTTAACCTTATCATTTAGATTTAACTCTAAGTTAAATAAAAAAAATCTTTTACCGTGTCTTCTTGTTTTCTTACACTATATGCGTAATAAACATACTATAACAAGTAACAATCACCCCAAGTGGTTCATTCATAATATATATAACTTTATCTATGTGATTTTTCTGATCCTTAGATTTTTAGGAATATAATAACAATTAATAATATAATATTTTTTTAGAAACTATTTTATGTCAATTTTTACACTATTTGGTAATTGATTTTTGTGAAAATAATAAAAGCATTATTAGTTAAAAAAAGTTAAATGAATCAATAATTACATGTCATATTAACATAAAAAATTAGGTTAACTTATAAAAAGTCTCAAATTACATTTATTTGGGTATTTATAACATCAATAATGTTAATATTTCATTAATAAGGTAATTACTGCATCATCATTGTATCATTAATAAATTAGACTATTTAATGTCTAAAAATCATAAATAAACTACCATAATTTAGGAAATTTTGTTATATTTATAATGAATTTGTATAGTCAAATTTATCTTATGTATAACCCTATATTAGAAATGTTTTAGTTATTAAAATTTGATTTTAACTATTTTAATTATTCTTTAAATAAAATAATAATAAATGTCCGAATCTAATCCATGTGGAACTAAATGATAATATTTTGTTTCTAAGGTTTTTTTGGTCTAATTAAACTTATCCAATAGAATTAGGACATGTGTTAGGGTAATAATAATATCATTTTTACCATTAATTACCCCATTAACTTTTAACCGTAGTAAATAAACGTAAAAAGTTACTATTCACCAAAAATTATTTTTATCTTACTGAACCACATTTTACTCCATGATATTAACCGTGTCTCTCAGATTTTCTAAATTCCACAGAGAAAAGTGATAAAAATAAGTTTTATGTAAATTTTCAAATTTTCCTAGGAGGTGGGTAAAAGACGGTGAAAAGTTAAATAAAATTTTTATATATATAGAATTATTATAAAATGACTCCAATGAATTAAATTAAACTTATATAGGTATTATGTATCAATTTTGACCTTAAATAAATTTAAATAAAATAAATATTTATTTAAATAAAAAGTTGGTTTTTAAATAGTAACCTAGTGTTTTCACTATTCATCAAAAATTGAAAGTTTCTAGAAAAATACCAAAAAATCACCCTAGGCTAATTTCTATATTCCGAATCCAAAAATGAAGTCCATTTTGAACGTTAAAATTTATAAAATTTCAAAAAGTGGGTATTACTATTCATAACGGTTAGTTCATAATAATAATATAATAATATATCGTTTAGTGAAACTCGATATTGCGTACTACAAACACTATCGAGGAAGATCTTGATTGCGTGTTATGAAAGCCAAGTTAGGCTTGAGTATAGTGAAAGATCTGTTTGGTGTTGTGTATAACATAATGAAAACTTATTTCATTTATACATTAAAAAAAACTTATACTTAGTGTTGCGTAGAATAATTTTCACAAAACGAACATGAAATTATGTGTAACACGAGCCAAGAGTTGCGTATACTGTAAGCTAATACAGTGTTGCGTATAATACAAGATAATATTGGTGTAGTGTAGAGTATTAGAAATCAAAGAAATTAAAAATAATATATCTCATAAAATCTCGGGGTGTTACAATTATTCCCATAAATTTACTTATATATTCTATCCATATGACGCGATGATGAAAAAACACATAACTTCGTGGTGGTGATAGTGCACATATACGAATGATCAAATTTATCATTTTTAGTTAATGTAAAGGTAATAAAATTTATGATATATTAATTTTAAATAATTATAAATATCTCATGAATTTAACATATATACTTTAAATCCATTTTCATAAACATAGTAGAGAGGTAATGATGTAAAATAATTACAGCGATTCGCGAGGTGGTAGTTTTCTTTAAACATGAACGATGGATTTTTTTTTCCATTTTATGAAAATGATGATGGATGTAGGTTATTAAATTAAAATAATATTGTATCATTATTTGTTATATACTTATGTTAATGTATCATCATGGTTGAATAATATTTATAGGATGTGGAAGAAGTGATAAAACAAAAAACTCGGTTAAGAATGATGCCTCTTATTTGGGAAAACTCTTTATGATTTCACAAAAATACTTCCTAGGAGAGTTTAATAGTCAATATATTACCTTTAAGACGTGTTAAGGTAATTAAGGAATGTATTTGGGTAGATATTGTCTGAAAATGGATTTTTAACTGTGAATAAAAGAGGTGAGTATGTTCGCATTTATAAGTGAGAATGAGTGGAATATTTGAAAATTCAAAAACCTATTCAATAATGGGATGTCACTCTCAAGAAAATTTTCTCCTGTATTGGTAAATTATGTACTGTATGGAATAAAATTTCAATCCAAACATCCTCCACAAAAATTTATAATTTTTAAACATGTTATTCCCTTTACCTATAGGGCTGCTCACTTTTACCATTTTTGTTTTCACCATGGTAACTATATTTTTACATAGGTAATTTATCTTTTAAGAATAAAAAAATAACCTTATTAGATAATTTAGAAGAAAATGTCATGAATATGAAATCTTTGTTATCAGAAAAATCTTATGGGAAAGGAAAATAAATTTTAACATAAGCGCATATAACTCGCAACACACTATTTTAACCTTTACCATGATAATTAATTTTTACTATTATTACTATTCATTATGACACAAAATAAGTTTTAATTATTAATTTTTTTTAATTATTATGATTATAAATATGATTTTTTATTAATATTCAATTCACATAAAGTTTTTAAATTATTTTGAATTCAAAACCTATAAAATGTGATGAAAAATGAGTTTTTATGAAATACATTTTTCTTGAAATAAAAGATCTTTCAATAAATCTATAACTAAAAATAATCATCATATTAATTTACTTTAATATAAAAATATATAATATATAAATTTATTTTAAAACATTCTTTATAAGGGTTTTTTTATTTAATTTAATTGGATAAATGTCACACACATAAAAACAGTTTGTAGAAAACTGTGTTTTAAGCATGAAAATAAACTTATGATCAAAGTCACGGGAAATTATAATTAAAATTAAATTAATTAAATAATTATAAATAAAATGGTTCATATTTAACCTTAATAAAAAATAAAAAATATAATGGTAATTTTATATTACTTGATATGATGAAGTGAAATTATAATATTTGAAAATCAGTAATTTTTACTATTGCTTGAAAAATCAATCATTTCAGAAAAAAACCAAAATTTAACCATATGTTAATTATGATATGACGATTTAAAAACTCAAGTTTATTTTATAAAATAATTTAATAATAAATTTAAATGAATCACCAGTGTAAAATATGTTTATTTTTTATAAAATTTTATTTTAAAGTATTCAAATCCACTTATAAACATAAAATAGAATTTGCAAAGTCAAAAATTGAAATTAAGGTTTTGTAAATAATTTTTTTATGAAAAAAATGAAATTTCAATCAATAAAGTAATAAAATTAAAGGAAATTTATATATTCAACTCTTCAATTTTAATAACCCTGCCTTAAGTGTCAAAAATGATGATATTAAACTATGAGTAACCTATTCGAATTTAATTAAGAAACACAATTAATAAACAATTATCCCACATTTTATACATACTACCCACCCATCCAATCTTTCGTCTTTACTCCAAAATAGTTTCACTTTATTATTCTCTCAAATTCCATTTAAATATTACTCCAATATAGGTTCTATGGTTTTAATGATTTCTTTTAGAAGTTATAAGAAGTTACTTGGAAAGGTAAGGGTTCTTAATCTCATCTTCTTATTTCACTTATGCAATAATTTTTAATTTTATTAAATTTCTATATAAAATGGTTTTTTGATTTTTTGTAAATTTCTTATAATAAAAACGAGTGATTACCATTCCCTCATATTGTACCACATTCATAATTAATTATAATGAAACATATTTCCATATCTACAAACCCCATTATCTGAATCCTTATATAAAATTTGTTTTTTTCAATATTATGGATATATTATTAATGTTAAATGGAATTTTTATTAGGAATCAAAGGAACTTTTTGTTTATAAATCCCAAGGATTCATGACATGAGAATAACCACCCTACAGTAGACACCAGGTGACGTGTTGTATGCTTATATCACGAGTCCCACATGGGGTGTGGAATGATTTCTTGTATAAAATATAATATATTTGTAAATACTCCCTTTGAAGAGGCATTTTCCAATTATGGGTGGGTTTTATATGGAATAAAAATTAATACAGTGTGATATAGATTTGAGAATATCACAAAACATTTTTGGTCGGGCTAGTTCACATGTATATTAGATATTATGAGAGTGAGGTCACAAGTTAGAATCACTTGGGTAATGCTAAGAGGAATTTTTCAGGACTTATTTGTTGAGAGCTCCATGCGATTCATGAAAAAGGTCTAACCAGACCCTTGAAATGAATTTTAGATGGGTCATGGAACGATTTTATGTAAAAAATATTTTTTTTTAAATCCTCTCATTTTAGGAGGTCTTTTAGAATGGAGTCTAGGTCCCCTTAAAAAACAACAAGGTTTGTGACAAAGTGAATAATATCATGAATGTGAGATGAAAGGGTAATTGAACATTAATAATATGTAATTTTTGAACCCAAAGGTGAAGTTTTGTATTAGTTTTCAATAATAATTGATACCATTATGAGTTGATAATAGAATCTTAAAATAATCATAATGTACCAATGTTTATATGGATAGAGAATAAAAATCCAAGAAAAGATGAAGATGAAGTTATTAATAATGATTATCAATATACACTACATTATGAATATTTTTTGAACATTGAGAAAAGATTTAAATATTGGAGAATTTAAGTATCCTCAAGTTGTGATAATCATGATAAAGGAATGATAAAAGTACCATCATTATTATTTTCTTTCATGAATATAGATTTTTATATAGAAGTCACACTTGGATGATAAGGATTGAAAAATATGATTTAAAGCTATAATAGGCGATACATTTATTGATAATTAATTGTAACCACCGATTTTTAAGAATTGATTGAGGATGAATAGGATATGATGTGATTGGGGAAGTAGAATATCATTAAAACACCCTAAGGTGATTTTATATGTTTCTTGAAGCATTATAAATATTTTAATATGGATGAAAATAGTTTAGAGTTATCCTAATGTGATATGAGTTGAAATAAAATGGATAAATGCTATTTGAAATTTTGTTTAGTTTATTTGAAAAATGTTTAAATTAATTCAAATATGCAATAAAGTTCCACAAAATTATATTGAAGAGTTTTTATGATGTTTTGAAAATTATTTAATGTTTTTATGCATTTGAGATCAAATTAAAGTTGTTAATAATTATTAAAAATAATATGAGATGGTTGGTGTAGAATCCCTGCGGATTTAGAGTGGAATATTCTTTTAAAATAAAAAAGTGGTGGATGAATAAGAATAATTATGAATCTTACTATGGTACAAAAGATTAACTCAATTATTATTCATTCAATAAATCATCATGTTTTGGATTATTCACGTGGAACTACATCTTTTAGAATATGTTTTAGAAAACAATCATTATCTAGTGTCAACATCTGGAATAATAAGAAATGATTCAATGTCTCATGCCAAGTAAAATCATCCAGAATAGAAATTAAAAAATAGAAGAAACCCAATTCCCTAAGAACATTAAAAATTGTCAATTTATATTCTAGAATTTTGAGAAAAAAAGTAATGTGTTGTGAATGAAAATTTATAAATGATACTTATAGATATGTTAGAGTAAATCAGATGTTTTAAATGATACATACAACTAAACTAGTCCCATAGTAGATTTACCTTGAGTTATGGAAGATAATTTTGAGGCTGTGTAAGAATAGTTCAGAGTTTATAAGGATCACATAAGAATAAATGGTATGTTACAGAAGAAAAACATGATGGTTCTAAATCCCATGTAAGATACCAATGAGTTCTATGTACAAGTAAAATTAATTTTTCTTACGAAATCATAATGCAACTCTAGACAATGCCATTCTATCCATAATGGATTCAAATATCATGATGAATGTTATATCTTGAATTAACCTATGGAGTTATAGATATATGAATATAGTTTTTTATTTAATGAAATGATTCAATCCACAACTATTATTATAATGGATAATGAATATGTGTATTTAAATATTGTGTTTTTTATATATATTTGAAGTAATAGACAACCATATATTTAAGAGAAGTAAATAAAGAATTTTAGTGAAGAATTTATTGAGAAAATAATGTTGTAAAATTCTCTAAAAGTTATAATTTTTTATAGAACCAAAAATAATAATAAAATATGATAAAAATTATGGATTAATTAAATTATAATTATGGATTCAAAAATAATATCTTGGAATATATTAAATGGGGATATTTTATTAGTAATTTGATTAATAATAAAAGAGATAAGGTCATGGATATATTTGACCAGTAGTAAGGAAAGGATATTTGAATGAGATAATCATGATGCCAAGATTCATTGGATTCCCATATTTTAATTGTGGAATATATATTCATTTAAATTTTCCATGTTTTTATATATAAATGAGAGTTGAATAAAATAGATTGAGATAAGAGATACAAAACTATTATATTCTAGAAAATCTATGTTATTATGAAACAGAGAGGGAACCTGATATTTATTATATAAAAATATTATACATTTGAAGAATAAATTGAAGAATGGAGAAATAAAATTTACTATGATTAAATACCTAGTGTGTTCAAGAAGAATAAACGAGATGAGAGAGAAAGAATAACACTACTGTGATTATATATTATATATGTTGAATTTCTTAAATAAAAAGAAGTGATAATGTATTAGAAATTATTATGTTAGTTAGAAGAGTTAGGAATTCAATTTTTCTTAGAAACCAAGGCATGATATAAGATTTTAAATAGTATAGTTAAGACACAAAGTATCATTTTAATAATTATTTAAATAGATTCTTAATGAAAATGGTTATTGGGGAGAAGATCTATTTGGTTCCAATATCTATGAATACCGAGTTTTCAATTTCTAATTATAATGGTTTATATGCATGTGACTTAATCGAATTTTATTTAATTGGTTTAATCCCATCTACTTATGATTATGTTGAATTTGATAATAAAATATTAGTCATGTGTTTGTAGGATAAAAACAACTATACACCAAGGATTAAATCACTCACAATGAGTGGAATATATAATAATTGACACTTCTTTGTTTTTTTTTTGATTCACGTATTTATATTTCATGTATGTTGGCCAAGTGAGATGAGATTGTGCGAGAACCGTTGACCCTAATATTTGAAAAAGATATAAGAAATTTTTATCTTGGTAAATGTTGGAAACACAAATTCAATACTATCTTAATGTGGATGCATTGATCTTATAAGAATAATAATTGGAATTAGATCTCAATGTTTGACATTGATTTTATTTTTAACAATTAAAAATTATTATTTGAGTATTTCTTCCAAAGGAATCATGAAGTATAGACTTTGGAAGATGAGACTATTTAATATTTTAACAAAAACTCTTCCAAAAATAAAAATAATAGAAGTATTAAAGAGATGAGGTAGATTAATAATTCATACCTCATGAGAAAAGTAGAAAAAATTATTTATTCCACATTATATAATCATATTTACATCATGCGTGTAATGAATAGAGAATATCAGGTGAAAAAAATCCACTATTGAGAGGATGTATTAAAATTTCACCTCAGAACATTTAAAGTCTTTAATTTAATATATTGTTACTGATATTCCAGGTTAATGTTATTCTATCAATTAACCAAATAAAATTGTTGAATATCATACACCAAATGAATTATATGATGATTTTTATCTCATTATGAAAAAAATGAATAATTTTCTTAAATAAATTGTCACAATTATTCCATTATTTCTGAAATAATTGTAGGAGGAGATCATCCAAATTGAATTATAATCTGAAATAATTGAGGAATAAATAGATTAAAAGATATTTTAATATATAAATCTCACAAAAAAATTCAGTTCAATATTTCTACTAATGGTTTTCTTGTAGAAGTGTGATTGAAAATTTAGAAGAATTTTCTTAAACCTTTCCATGTAAAGTAAGTTGACTTAAAAGAGATTGAGTAGATGTTACATGCATTGGAAAAAAATAAAAATGCCATCATCGATGTTAATAATGTTTAGTTAGAGATCAACAATTATTATATAAAATATTTTAACAATTTAATATAAGATAAGAATATAATCTGTGATGATAAAATTGGGATGATAAAGAAATATTATTAAGAAATGGAGAATTTGGTTGATGATCATAATGATACTCTTAATTTCAGTTTTCCTAAACACTTGGTGAAATTGTTAAATATGGAGTTTATGTAATTTTAGTCTTTACAAAAAGTTTAGAAAATATTTGTATTCATTATAATTTATAAGGCTGATCATTTTACTAAAATACTAGTGTCATATTAAAGAAGATCTTAAAAACATATAACAACAAACCTATTATAGGCTTAAAGAAAAAGGTAACCAATCTCCCAAAAAACAATTAGCACTAATTTTTTTAGAACAAATATAGGTTATAATGCATAACCTTTGTAAAAATGGGTTGATAAATATAAGAAGAAACCCACCATGAAGAAAGTGTAAGCAATTTTCTACTGGAAAGGTGATCAAAATAAAGGCAATTTCACAAAAACATATAAATATGATAAAGTTTTCTATATTTCAATTCATAAGAAAAAATCAATATTTGTTGGATATTATTGTTGTTTCGAAAGATTAAGTCATGAGTATATAGACTGTTGGAATAATATATCAATCCATGGAAGACAAGTAAGGCCAATATCAAGGGGGGATTTTTAGTTAATGAAAATAAAATAGATTGAAGGTAAAAATCTTTCTATCTCTAATAGATTTTGAATCTTAAAGAATGTCATTGGAAATTGTAATTACCTTGTTCATTATGCTAAAGAATTCTTGTCACACCCCCAAAATTATGTTTAGGTACTTACACCCTTTATTTTTACTATCTTTTGTTTGAGAATTTTATTACGTCTCTTTCGGTGAAATTTTGGATTTTTAGTGTTTATTGGGCCTGTACATGGTTATGCATATTGTTAGGGAAAATTTTTCTAGTTGTCCAAATAAAAAATACAATCTCTCTTGTAGTTCAAAAGGACGGCAGTTGGTTTGGATCATAGTTAGTCCAAACCTTGTGGCATTCTCCTCAAAACTATGTAGCATGATGTAGAGGAATTTTATATGGTTGGTGTATTGGTTTTCAAATCATATGGCTTCCCCAGTATGATAGAAAGGGGTTTCTATTTGGAATATTTTTTTAAATATTGTGTCCAAACCATGAATCATAACATAATTAATCTTATTATTTATTTTAAGAACATATTCTCCTCTTATTGTCCTCATTTGTATTACAGTGTAATTGTATATTTACCTATGAGACACATCTTGTATGTTTTTTATATTTATATCCTTTCTTTGATCAATATCTATGGATACTTTGGTGTTGGATATATATTTTTAAATGTACATACCCATTAATTTCCATTCATAATTATCTTCAAGATTAAATATTCTCTACTTGAAATGAATCGTATATCAAGCATAATGATGCTAGATATTAGGTATGTGACATGATATAATTTGGTTTTTTAGATATTCATCGTGAAATTTAAAGTTATTGTTCATACCTCCAATCCCTATGGTGAATTGCTTGATAATTAAGGTGGTATATAATTCCTTTTGATTATTTTATTAAATAATGTGATAATTTTTAGATTATTATAAGGAATCGGCCTTAGACCTTATATAATATTGAATTAAATGAATAATTCACATTGAGGATCTTTTCAGGATAAGACTTTTAGATAATTATGAGATAACTATTACATCTCAAAAGATTACAAAGTAGACACTTCTACACAGATTCCATTTTTTTCATAAAATAAAAACTCTTGAAAAAAAGAGTCATGTCTAGTTCCATGTTTTAGACAGCATGACTTTTCCTTGATCCTATCCTTGACCCTATTCATATTTATGTCATGTGAAAACATTTCAAAACATGGGATTAGTATAAAAAGCTCAGCAAGGGTTATAAAACAATGAAAGAAAACATTTGTTCATTAATACATACAAAACATAAACTATTTTACTTACCTAATGAAAAAATTTGATTTATGAATAACACATAGGAATCATAAATCATAACGATAACTTGTAGAATCCATAACATACTTACAATGTAGCTATCACAACTACATAGGGAGTTACTTTGGAATACCCATAACAGTATATTCCATAAATATTTTAGGAGAAACATTCACGTTTACCTTCATCACGTTACCCAATGAATTGGAGAGCTATCTCAGGCTCACCTGCCCTAGTTTTATCATGGAACCACCCGTATACATAAATAATTCCCAAGAACCATAACATGATCATAACACATAACATAATCATAATGGAAAGATAAAAATTCTACATTGAAATAAAAAAATACCATTTCAATATATTGAAATAATAAATCCATTCTCAAAGTCATTTTCAATACGAAAATAGGTAAAAAGAGTATATGGTTTTTATTTTTCCTGTTAAAAACATTACAGCTTATTAAGGAAGCCAATGATTAAATAATACTCGTGGTGGCAGAAAGGTCATTGTCACCGCTTACGTTAAAAAACATTCATTTTTTTGTTTAGTAAAACTCTTCATATAAAAAATATTCCCTTTGAATAAAATGAAAAGTTAAAGGGGTTTATACACTGTATAAAATAAAGCCATGTATAAAACTAAATATGGATCAATGAAATGAGATTGAGACGAAGTCCCTTACCTCGTGTCGACTTGACTTGATCGTTCTTTAATCTCTTGAATAATAAACTAAAGTTAATTTATACTTTCTTAAGAAACATTTTCATGTTTATAATTCCTTTAATATCTCTTATTACCATGTTATAAACATTATTTAATCATTTAAGTTAATAACATTCATTTTATCGATATTTGGTACTTGATTCAAAAATGAACACCTTATAATTAATAGTTGTCCATGTGATCAATAGTCCATTATATACAGAATGAAATTCATTATTTAGATATCAAATATATCATATATATTCAGTATATATATATATATTTATTATAGTACATATCATTTGGAGGTAAGAAATGAAATGCACCATTCATGGAGACGGTAAGCCGTACGTACGCATGAACGCTACTTTCATTTCTATTTCTTATTTTAATGGAATTAAAACATATTGATAAATTGGTATATTATAATTCCAGTATAATTTGATATATAATATCATATATAATATCATTAACTCTATCCTTTATAAGTCCCTGTTTCCATCGGAATCCGGGGATGACCGCCTTGATGGGAGGTTCAAATGTTCCGACCATTTTCTAATGGGTTTGTTCGTAGAAACGGAAGCATCCAATGATTCCACATCCATTCGGACCTACTTTCCAAAGGTAGGTGCTCATTAGTTTGTGGACCGATGAGGCTTAAGAATTTTCATTGGTCGAGAGGATGGGAGGTCGGACTCATCACACCTTTTTGAGGGGAATTATTGTCTACTCTTGGAATCTCTTTATAGATTTAAGTTATGTTCGTGAATCGTTATACATTACCAAGTATAAAAGGATCTTTCCTTCATATCTAACAATCAATGATTAAATATGTAGGAAATTTAGAGAATCTTTTGTATGTATTCGAGGTTCTTTATCAATAGAGAATCATCTATATTTGTTAGAGATTCTTGGACAATTTTACCCTTTGACACATTTATATAGAATTCTCTTGGTCATTATGATGACCATGATGGTTTTAAAGTCACTCAGGGGGGAACTTGAAGTTTATTTTCATTTAGAAGGACATGGATTATTTTAGAGTTGGGATCGAACCCGTAGACGGGCTACCTACGTATCCTTTTTTTAGAAAAGGAATCAGAACCCACGTAGTTTGAGTAAGGGAGTATGATGTTTATGATTGATGGCTCAAATAAGGATTTCACAATTACTTTTACACTCTAAGCTCATGTGAGTCATGCTCGGTGTGATAAAAAAGAGGTATTGGTAAAAATTAGACAATTGTGCCATGAAAGATGCAATAATAAGAAATAATGTGGGGCTTATGTATGTATGACTGCCCAGATAAATGAAGGTTAGGATTTACTTTAGGGAAGAAATCCAGGAACAGGGTCCATAAAGGTATATGTGCTTCATGGAGATTTTGAATACTCTAACTTGGGTTTTACTCCTGAAAAGGAATCCCAGATCAAGGGTAAATTAGGACTGGTTAAGAGAATTATGACTGGGGCTTACTCATAAAAAGGAGACCCAGGCTAAAGGATTATGACTGGGGCTTATTCCTTAAAAGGAGGCCTAGGTTAAGGGAGTTATGGTTTGGGGCTTACAGCTGAGGAGGATGCCAAAATTAGGGGACTGGGGCTTACTCCTAAAGAGGATGCCCATATTTGAGACTGTGGATTACTCCTGAAAAGGAGGCCTAGGTTAAGGGATCTGGGGATGATTCCTAAATAGGATTCCCAAAACATTGAGGGGGTTGGCGCTTAATCTTAAAGAGGATTCCCAGATTTGGGAACATTAATAATTGGGGATTTCTCGTAAGGAAGATGCCCATATTTGAGACTGGGGCTTACTCCTGAAAAGGAAGCCCCGGTTAGGGGATCGGGGGCTTACTCCTAAGAGGATGCCCAAAAATTAAGGGACTTGGGGCTTACTCCTAAAGAGGATGCCCAAATTAGAGGACTTATGACTGGGTATTATTTCTAAAAGGGTGACCCATGTTATGGATTCTCTCATCTTAAAGGATGAGGTTCAATGAATGAAATCTCAATCTTTAGTGACATAAAGATGTATAAATCACTAGGTTTTGAGAGATATTCCACAAAATTCCTTTCAGATAAGGAAGTAAAATCAAGAAATCATACCATAAAATGGCTTAGAAGAGTGTCTTGAATACTGAATCTTGAATAGGAAAGGTGTAATGGCTTAAGAGAGGTGAAATGGGAAGAAAGGAACCCAAAAAGGCAGGGGCGCGCAAGTCCTGGCAGGCGCACAGGTACTGCGTGGGCGCGCAAGTTTTGGTCATGCAGGTATACTCCTACGCGACACATGATGTACTTGGGTGACGGTTAATCAGAAGGGTAATACTTGAGAGACTCATCATTAAATCCTTTAGAATCCTCTTGAGGTTCTTCTAGGAGAGGGGCGCGCAATATCTATTGAAGGAGTAAGGTGGCGCGCAAGTGTGGCCCTTTTCCCTTAAGGGCTGGCCACTCAGGCGCGCAAGTGTTGATGAGTTTCAACACTTTGTCCTTCCTCCTCCTCTTTAGATCTTCTGTTCTAGGTAATAAATTACCTTAGAAGTGTTTCAGAAGCTTCGAAAAGAGACTAGGGCACCGGGAGCTCAAATATGAGTTTCTGGAAAAAATCCTCCTCGAATGGGGGGCCCACAGGGGCTATTTATAGGTAGGAGAAGACCCCAGGTGGTTACCGGGCGATTATCACTTAGGTCACGCAAGTCACTTGCGCGACCATAAGGTGTTGCGCAAGTGGACTTGCGCGATAGTGATAGAACTTGCGCGGCACATGTGCTTTTGATCCCTTGTTCATGCCTTTGTCGATTTTTGATATTTTCTTCAAAGGTAGAATCACTTTGAGCTCAGATATTCCCCTTTTCCAATCTTTAGATTCTGTGACCAAAGGAGCGTCAAGAAAATTCCCCCCTTAGAGTTAGATCCAAAAGAAATGTGGATTTGACTCTGAGGAAATCGAAGACATCCAAAGGAAAGGTGGCATGCAAGTATTGATGGTGCAGAGGGTGGCACACAAGTTCTCATCGTGCAGGGATACGACCCTTGATCATGAAGGGTAAAGCACGCAGGGTCCCGGCCGCGTCTATAAATAGAGGGCCTCACTTCCATACAAGCATCCGGATTTCCGGACTTCATACCTTCAAGCTCTCGCCGCACAGGTCACCTTAGCCGTGCATGTTTCTCTATTTTCCGGTGTTTTATTTGATGTCGCACTACTGTATAGGTATTTTTACTTGCGTGGTTTATACTTGCGCGTCAAAAACTAGCGCGGCACACAAACACTTGTGCGTCATGTTTTAGACTTGCGCTCCTTAATGCCTTAGCCATTTTTCCAAATTCTTTCACAAATTTTATGAAAAAATAAACCCATTTAAGATTTTAATTTATTCAACATTTGTGCAGATTCAATGGCTTCTAAGGGAATTAAAACGTCTGATGAACTGGCTGGCAAGCAGATTGATGACATGATGAACATCATTGGCCATAATTACTATGATATCTGCGACAACACTCTCCCAGATTTGGCTATATGCTTGAAGAAATATAATCTTAATTTCCCACAGAGCATATACCTGCCTCTATATGGTCATGGTCATCCGCAAGGAGTCAATGTCCCAGATGCAAAGAACTATACACCTTAAATGCAGCTGCACTTCTACTCCTTCATTTCGGTTATGTTGTGTATTAAGAGCAACAAAAATGGTGTGAACTTTCAAATTCTTCATCCATGTCATTTCCTTGCAGATATGAAAATGGCAAACCCATGGTCTGAAATGTTTTCCACTACCGGTTGGTGGAGAGAAGACAAACATGGTATTAGATCAATATCTAAAAAGAGTACTCTCTCCAAATGGATCTTTACATCCAATGCTCTATTCTCAAATCCATGTATCCATCTTCCAAGTCTCTTGGACAGAAACAGAGTCACTATTTGATCAGTAGAAAAAATTTCTCAAACCGCACTCAAGAACATCCTTTTATAATTGTTCCAATAAGAGCTGGTATCACTGTATCTCTTATTGTATCCAGTTGAATGAATGAATTTAAAGTGATTGCTGATGAAGCTCGGGGTGCCGTAAATCAAATGAAGAGTTATTTAGAAAGCCTATTGTAATTCCTAAAAAAGAGAAGAGACTCCAGTCTATGGATGTCCTTCTAACTCTTGTGCATCAATGAAAAACACTTTTAGCTTCACTCATTTGTACCTACTTTCTCTTTTGCTACATGCTTTAGATTTTACCTAAGCCAATGGGCCTAGTAATAATAGATTGATTTTTACTAGGATTAATGTAAATAACCCTTCAAACTTCGAACCTTTTAATTTCTCAATGTTACCTAAATCATACAAAAATGTATACTTTGTGAGATGGGAACTTGACTTTTATTCATAGTTCCCTTGTCTTTTGTGGGCAGTTTAAAGTCATGCACGTCAGACATACAAAGGCTAATGTTTAAGGTCGAAATAGCTTTGACCGAAATGGATTAGAATTGACTCAATTCCTTGACAACTCATCTAAAAACATAGTACCATACTCAAGTATGAGGGAAAATATGTAAGGTATGACTTAAGAATATTTGAATCTGAGGACTGATATGAAAAAGAGCTAAAAGGCATTAGAAGAAGTAGTTTCCAAGAATGAAGTTACCATTATTTAACAAACCCGTTAGGGGTTGAATTATGCAGGGCCACCTAAGGGCATTGACTGCATAGTAAAATAAAATAGTATCTTTTGGCTAACAAGTCTGTTATGTAAACTATTTATGGAAGGCCACCTATGGGAACGTGCTACACAGTCAGGCTAACGAACTCATAGAAATTTACTTTCCTAGTGCTAAAAGCCAGTGAAAGTTTACGGAGATTCAAATCTTCCAAAGTATAGAGTTTCTATATGGAAAGAGGTACTTGAATATGGATAAAGTATTTCCAAACAAAATTATCGAAGAACTGGATGAATATCACTCCTACGAAGGTCTGACCCAAATGTAGGGAAGGAGAATATAAACCATAGACTTGAATACTTTCAGATCATGAAAAAGGATATGGGACAAATATGTTAAGGATGGCTATTTTTTTGGATCCCTACATACTGTCATTTAAGACAAATAAGGAAAAAAGAGGCATTCATCCAAAGAATGAAGTTACCACTATCCAAAAAACCATTAGGGTGTTGAATTATGCAGGGCCACCTAAGGGCATTGGCTGCGTAGTCAAATAATAGTATCTTTTGGCTAACAAGTCTGTTATGTAGACTGTTTATACAGGGCCGCCTATGGGAACATGGTGCATAGTCAGACAAAAGAACTCTAAGAATTTTGACATTTTTGTGACTAGAAGTCATCAAAAGGGTTTTTAGGATCTGAAAATTTTTAAGGTTAGTATTATAACACATAAATATAGGTATTGTTCAATGTGTACATAGATACATTGATCAATTCTAACCATAATCATGTTGTGGTTGGGTCCTGAATTGAAATGTTGGACTTCACTATGTATCCCATAAGGATGAGAATCAAGCCATACGTAGTTATTAAACTATAGTTTAACGTCGTGTGGGAAAAAAGGATTAGAGATTTTAGTTTAGTTTCATAGAGCTTGGACCATTGTAAGAAATACACAGTGTGTGTTTTCATGGGGACTTTTCAGCCAAGGGACTGAAAGTAGAATTTGGGGTTAGGCCCAAATACTTGGGACTGAATTCAAGGGACACTCGAACATTCCTATGTATCCCATAAGGATGGGAATCAAGCCCATGTAGTTCTAGAACTACCCTTTGTACAAATTTGGTTCGTACATGTGAAGCGTGAAAGGGGACTTTAGTGCAATGATGGTTTAACCCAATATAAAAGGTTTGGGCATTGCCATGTATGTACGTAGTCTTTGAAATGAAACATGATTGAAAAAAATCAATGAAAATAATGGTTCCCTCTCAGGTGAGGGTATCAAAGAAATTTGTAGTTTATTGTCATACTGGACAAAAGTGTTGTATAGTTTAACGTCGTATAATAAGGATGAATGTGAACTAATGTAATGATATTGATTCTAAGGGCGGTTTCACGAATTATCATCGTATGAGATAGAGATGAACCGACGTGAAGATATTGGTTTTGGGCTTGATCCTTGGGAGGTTGCCTACATACCCAGCCTAGAAGGTAAGGATCAAAGTTCGTGTAGTTCAATTAAAGAATGAATTAATGATCAAGTTGTTCTTGTGGACAATGACCTAAAAAATGATGTTAGGACATACACATGGTTCGCGGCCCAAAGAGAGTGTTATGGTTGAGGTTTGCTCTAAGCTCACGTGAGTCATACTTGGTTTGAGAAACAAGAGGTAACAACAACCTTAACGATGCATAGTTTAATGTCATGTAGGACATATAAAGGGACTATGCAGTTTAAAGTCTTGCAGTTAGGACTATTGGTGCTGCACAATTTAGGGTCATGTAGCAGGGACAAAATACAGTTTAATGTCATGTAGGATGTATCACGAACTTTCTCTACAGTTTAGCATCATGTAGTTAGGATGATGGGGACAATAGAGTTTAACGTCATGTTGGACGAAAGAGGGGGGGGGGACTGTGCAGTTTAATGTCATGTAGTGAGGACAAAAGAGTGAACCATTTTAACGTCATGTTGGACGCATTGGGTATTTTTTCCATAGTTTAACGTCATGTTGGACGAAAAAGGGACAATACAAGGATGATACATTTTAGCGTCATGTTGGACGAAAGTGCGAATAGTTTAAGGTCATATGCAGGGACCGTGGATGGTGCAGTTTAATGTCATGCTGGATGGTGGTGTAGTTTAAGGTCATACATGACCTTTGATGATTATGTAGTTTAACGTCTTTCCAGATGTAAGGGACTTTTATATAGTTTAGCATCATGTAGTTAGGACATCACAGTTTAACATCTTGCTGGACGTAAGGGAGTTGAAAATAGTTTAGGGTCATATGCATGGACCGTTGATGATGTAGTTTAAGGTCATACAGGACCTAGTTGCATTTTAAGGTCATACTGGACCATTTAGGGAACTTTTTCACAGTTTAACATCGTGTGGGATGAAAGTACAAATAGTTTAAGGTCATATGTATGGATCATTGCTGTATAGTTTAACGTCATATAGCAAGGACGAACTAGTTTCGCACAGTTCAGTGTCATGTTGCGGGGACAATGAAGGTGATACAGTTTAACGTCATGTTGGACATATGTGGAAATAGTATAGGGTCATATGCTTGGACCATTTCTGTATAGTTTAACGTCATATAGCAAGGAAAAACTGGTGCCACACAGTTTAGTGTCATGTTGTAGGGACAAAGTACAGTTTAATGTCATGCAGGACGAATGTAAGGACTTTTGTACAGTTTAGCATCATGTAGCTTGGACGATGAAGGTGACATAGTTTAACGTCATGTTGGAAATATGTGCAAATAGTTTAGGGTCATATTCTTGGACCGTTGCTGTATAGTTTAACGTCATATAGCAAGGACGATCTGGTGCCGCACAGTTTAGTGTCATGTTGCGGGGACAAAATATGGACTTTGTAGTTTATAAAAAATAATTCTTCAAAAATCTGGATTGGTTGGAGTAGTGATGAGTTCCCCATCCATTGAGATTAATGAATAAGCTCCATTAGAGTAGACCCTATGTATTGAATAAGGTCTTTACCATTTTGGCTCAAGCTTGGGAGGTTTCTTTCCTAGTATCATTGGAGTTGTGAGAACTAATACCAATTCTCCCTGAGTGAATGAACAAAGACGAACTTTTTTGTTAAAAGCTCATGCTATTCGATTCTGATAGACTTCCAACTGGTGCAAAGTGCATAATGTTTTATCATCTAACTGTTCCAATTCATTCAATTGCTTTTGAGATTGTTCATCTGTAGATGATTGATCACAAATGGAAACTCTGAGCGAGTGTAGTTGAACTTCAATGGGCAAGACGACTTCCGTTCCATATACCAATGAATATGGAGTTGACTGAGTTGTAGTGCGGGTGGTAGTCTGATAAGCCCATAAAGCATGAAAGAGTTTATTAGTCCATGAACTCTTTTCTTTATCCACCATCTTTTTCAGTATATTTGAATGAGTCTTGTTAAAGGCTTCTATCTGGTCGTTGGCTGCTGCATGATACTGAGATGAATGGTTGGATTTGATGTTGTATTCTTGATACAACTTCTTCATCTCAGATTAATAGAAATTGGTTCCATTGTCCATCAATACGGTATGAGGGACACCAAATCTTGTAATTATGTTAGACTTGATGAAGCTAATAATGCATTTAGAACTGAAATCCTTGAGAGGTATTTCCTCTACCCATTTGGAAAAGAATTCAGTAGCAGTAAGAATATACTTAAACTGCTTAGCCGTAGCTGAAGGGTAAGGTCCCACCACATCCATTCCCCATGTGGAAAATTGACATGAGTATTTAGCTCTATGAAGCAACTCTGGAGGCTGATGAATGAAGTTTGCATGTACTTGGAATGAATGACACTTCTTTTTGAAATCGACACAACATCGTTTTATTGAAGGCCAAAATTATCCAAGCCTTCGAACCTGATCAGACAGTCTTTGTCCAGACTGGTGGGCACCACAGACTCCTGCATGCACTTTTTTTATGACAGCCATTATCTCTTCACCATCAATGCATCTGAAGAGAACTCCATCAAAACCACATTTGTAGAGAATTTTCTCGAGGTGACCTGGGCTATCATAAAGAGTAAATTTGACCACACATCGCCAGATTTGTTCTTTCTTAGCTCTATCAGGTGGAAGTGTTCCATTTTGAAGGTATTCCCTGATAGGTGACATCCATCCAGTAGTATGACCATACGGTTCAGGAATGGGACAAATTTCATTAATTTCCTCTATCCTGATTTGAACATAAGGTGAAATTGCACGACAGTGGGCAATACTGATGGTTGTCTCGTCCTGATTTGGATCAGCCAAATCTGTGGCTATATTAGCCAATGCATCAGCTTGAGCATTTTGTGATCTTGGGACATAAGAGAATATCAGTTCCAAAGGGAATTCCGCCATTAACTCTCTGACGTAACCATAAAAAGGGATTAATTCTTCTTTTCTGATGGCATAATCCCCATTGACCTGTTTGATTACCAGGATTGATTCACCTTTCACCTTTAAGTGATTCACTCATGATTGAAGCGCTAATTCCAAACCTACGATGAGAGCTTGGTATTCTGCTTCATTATTGGTACCACCTTCCCACAATTAGAAGGAATAATGTAACACTGCCTTTTCTGGATAAATGAGCACAATTCCTAATCCAACTTTGTTGAATTTAGGATTTTACATTTTCTTCCCTATTGGACTTCTGGAAGCACCATCAAAATACATTTCCCAGGCTTGAGGAATTTCTTGAATAGAGAAGACTTCCTCATCAGGGAGTTCAATATCTGATGACGTGTCTTCCACTAAAGGGTATTCAGCCAGGAAATCAGCCAGATCATGGCTCTTTATCGCCTTTTGAGACACATACTGAATGTCGAATTGCTGCAAAATAACTGCCCACCTTGCTAGACGTCCTGTAAGCATTGGACGACTAAGGATGAATTTGAGCGGGTTATTGTGAGATACCAATTGGACCTCGTGATGTTTCATGTAATGTCTCAACTTCTAAACTGCAATGATTAATGTCAGGCAACACTTCTCAATACATTAATACCGGGTTTCTGCTTCATGCATGGTTCGACTGAGATAGTAGAGGCTGTTTTCATTCCCAGTATCATTCTTTTGAGAAAGAAAGGCACCCAATGATCGCTCTAGAGCTGTCACGTAGAGGATAAGTGGTCTTAATTCAACAGGTGGCATGAGTACAGGTCGACTCAAGAGGTATTTCTTGATAATATCGAATCCTTCTTGACATTCTTTAGTCCACGGGTAAGTGACTCCCTTCATCATCAATTTGGTGAAGGGTAAACATTTACCTGCTAAATTGGTGATGAAACACTGAATATAGGCTAAGTGTCCTTGAATTCCTCTTAATTAGTTCAAATTTTGAGGAGGTGACATACCAAGGATTGACTTGGTTTTCTTAGGATCGACTTCAATACCACGATGGCATACAACAAAGCCAAGAAATTTTCCTGAGGTTACCCCAAAAGCACATTTTAATGGTTTCATCTTCAAATTATGTTGTCGAAGCTTGTATAATATGACTTCCAAATCATCCATGTGATTAGAACGTTTTTTGGATTTAAATACCATATCGTCTACATAGAATTCAACAAAATTCCCTAAGAAGGGTTTGAAGATACGATGCATGGCTTGCTGATAAAGTGCACCTGCATTCTTTAAGCCAAAGGACATTACCCGGTAGCAAAAAACACCCTGATGGTCTCTGAAGGCTGTGGATTCCTCATCTTCTGGGGCCATTAGAATCTAATTATATCCAGAATATCCATCCATGAAGGAAAGTGCTTCATAGCCAGCCGTTGCATCAATTAGAAGTTCCGTAATCAGAACTGGGAAATCATCCTTAGGACAATGCCGATTACGATCTCTGAAATCGATGCTAACTCTAATTTTTCCATTATTTTTCTTTACAGGGACAATATTATCCAACCATTTGGGATATTGAACTTCTCTGATTATGTTATATTTGATTAGCTTATCCACTTCAGCTTTAATTTTGGAAGCATAAGTTGGGTGTGTTCTTCTTGCGGCTTTCTTAAATCCTCGATGTTCTTCTGGTAAACCCAAATGATGAGTAGCAACATCAGGATTAAGCCCAGGAATTTCTGTACAGTTCCAAGCAAAAATATCTCTGTTTCTCTTTAGAAAAGAAATATACATATCTCGCTCTTCAAGGGTCATGTCCGCACTAATTAAAGTGGGCCGTGGATCTTCCATTGTACCCTGATTTATTTCTCTGAGTTCATCCACAGTGGTAGAGATACCCTCTTCAAATGATGGAGGAGAAACTCTAAGATCTTCCTCTTCTTCTTCATCATGTGTTATTTCTTCCATTTCTTCTTGCAAAGTATATGACAAAGCGGAATTTTCATGATCAGAAGAGATGTCAAAATTTTCACATTTTGAAGAGGAAGTTTCCATTTTTGACCCTATTGCTGATGAAGGGTCCTCTTTGGGTAATAAAGAGGAGATGATGGATTGTGAATCGACATCATTGTTCACCTCCGATGTTGCTATAACTTCTTCTGGCCTAATTGGCGAAGCATAGACTTGTTGGATTTCAGTAGATGAAATGAAGACGTCACCATTTGCACTTTCATCACTGCTTGGTAGATTACCATTTTCTCCTATGTTGTCTGGCTCGATTGCCGTAATTGACATTATGGATCTTTCCAGAAGAGCAATTTGATTTGGGTCTATCTTGTCAATTTGATTGATAGGCAACACATAATGTGTACTCACATGTGTAAATGGATTTACTGGAATTCATTCCAAACCATAAGGAGAATTAACTTTGGTAATCTCCTTTGTTATGGATTTCTCCCTTTGCTTCATGTGATAGAATTCTGCCTCAATGTATTGAGACTCACATGTCTTGAACGAGGCCTTATCACCATGCAACATCCCAACTTGACCATCGAAAAAATATTTGATACATTGATGGTATGAAGAAGGGATAACCGCATGTTTATGTAACCAGGGTCTTCCAAGAAAAATGTTGAAGGATGAGTCTTGATCAAAAACCATGAAATCTGAATTGGATACAAGATCTCCAAACTGAGTTCTGAGTGTAACTTCACCCAGTGGTTCTTTATTCATTTTTATCATATCCCTGTAGCATCATGGTGGAGGGAGATAAATCAGATTCTGAGAGGCCCAATCGACAAAGTGTACGAATGGGCATGAGGTTGACTCCTAAAACATTGTCAATGAAAACTATTTGAACATCCACGCCATTGACTTTGCCAGGAAAGTGCAATGGTCTAATATTTTCATGCACAACATCATCTTCATCTTCATCAGTAAAGGATATTATTGTATGGAATTCTACAGGAATATTCTATATGTGATAGACTTCAGCTGCAGTAATTTAAGTTTCAAACTCTCAAGGACTTGACAAAGCCTCGATGAGTGCTTCCCGAAGATCTTTTGATAGATTCAAAGAATCCAGAATTGATAACTTGGCTGGTAATTGGGCCAAGTGTTTCAATATATCATACTTTTGTTCTAGAGGTCTGTGTTTCCCAATAAGAATATGTGGTTTAGCAGGTACCTTGGAAGTAGATGTTTTGGAAGTTGATGCATCTTGTATTGGGATAGGAGTTGGCAATATTCCTGGTTTTGGAAGATTAGACCTATTAGATCCATTTAATTTATGAGAGGAAGAAGATAGAACCTTCAAATGGTCTTCCAAAATAACTGTGCCAGGACTGAATTTGCTATTGGAAGAAGAACATGCTTGTTCTTGCTAAGCTCACTAAAGGGCTCTACCACGAGTTTCTGCTGCGTACACAGTTCTAGCAAGGGTAGAATTGGAATAGTGGATTCTGAAAGATCCACGTCTTCCCCTGTATCCTGAGACAATAGAACTTCCTCTGATTCCTTTGTTTGATACAGGGAATTCAGGCTGATCAAAATTGAAACTGAGACTAGCATATGGATCTGTTAATTGAATCATATTAACAGAACCGAAGATTAACCCTTCGTCTGATGAAGACTCTACCTGATTAGCCTATTTAGGCTTTTCCCTTTGGTGGGGCGGTGCCCGTGGCTTTGAAGTAGATGGCATGAAGTCCTGCAAAGTCAGAGACAACTTAGGCTTTGACACATACTCATCTTCTTCTGATTCTTTTTCTTTCTTTGAATCATGCCGTTTCTTTGAGGACTTTCCCTTTGACGAAGAGGGTTTTTCCGCAACATTCATGGCTGAAGACAAACTTGGTTTCCTTAATTGTGTTCTCAAAATAGCATGAGTTCGATTGATTGTCTTTCTGACCATCCAATCATCATACTTTTGTGTATTTTTGCTTTTGACTTCCTACCATTCGTCTTCCTCCTCTGGAACTATAGCAGTGACACATGCTACCTGGGCTGAGGAGCCTTTTAATGTGACATGTCCCGAGTCGACCATCTTTTGTAGGAGGTCATTGAAGACAAAACACTCCTGGATGGGATGCCCCAATATTTGATGAAAAGGGCAATAATTAGGATGGTCTTCATATCCTTTCTTGTTTGGCCTCTTGGGTATTGGCAATTGAACCAAATTGTTTTCCAGAGCCGAAATGAAATAACCAGGAACTTGTTCATTTCGGAAAGAATATGTTTTTCTCTTCAGATCCTCAAATTGTTTTCGTATTTGATCTTTTTGATCATCTGGATGAAAAGTCCTTTGTTGTTGGAGCTCAGAAGGTGGAGTCCTTTGAGAAGATGAAGGTTTTGAGGTAGAAATAGGTACAGGTGCTTGTTGAAGCATAACAATAGCAGTTTCTACTTTACCCATTCTCCTTCCTGGAGCTGATAGAATTACACGAGATTTAGCCTTAGCCTGTATAAGGGAATCTTCAATCTACTGAGCGATTGAAGTGAGGTCTCGAAACCCTCCTGTGTATTTCACTGGGATTAATGGAATGCGTAATTCGTCATGAAGATTTTCCACATAGATTGGCAACAATTATTCTTGAGGGAGTGATAAACTCAATGAATATGTTAATCCCCTCCATCGAGCAATGAAATCAAAGACTCTTTCATTCCCCCTTTTCTTACAATTTGTAAGATAAAAAACTGTTGTCTTTGGAAAAGTTGAGCTGAACTGAAGGAGGAATTTTTGGCGAAGATCCTCCCATCCGGTAATTGACTAGGATTGCAACCTTGTATACCAAACAAAATCTGGTCCTTGCAAGGTTCGCATGAAGCATCTGAGTTTCACTGCTTCTTGTTGCTCCGAAGTTCCCATCATAGGATCACAACAAGACACATAATGCATCAAATGCTGTTCAGGATCGCCTGATCCATTGAAAATATGGAATAAAGGATTCCCAAAACTGGATGGAGGAGAAATTGAATCTACCCATTCAGGGTAAACTTTCATTTCTGGTTGAACTTTCACACGTTTCCCTTCCATAGTTTCTAACTGAGCTTTTAATGACTCAATAGTAGTTATTAACTTTTTAGAAACATCCGGTTGAACTTGGACTTGGGTAGGTGCAATGAATGGATCTTGGACAGATGTGGCGATTGGTGCTGCAACTGATGGTAGCACTGCTAACTATTGTTTCACTTGACACGTAGGATTAGACCTGTGAGGGTGTACTGATAGAGGAGGATATTCTGGATCCATCTCAGTAGTTGCAACAAATTTCTTTGGCTTATTGACTCCAGCATGCGTAAGAAGAAGACTACTTTGAAGTAGTTCTTCATTCAACCTTCTTAATTCTTTCATTTCTTCCTCCTGTTGTGCAAACCTCTGCTCTAGTGAGAGCGATTGACCTTCACCAGAGGAAGGATATGTAAACTGGTTCTTTCCCTTCCCTTTGCTGGATCCTTTTCAGAGAGGGCGAAGTGGCTTACTCAATGGATTACCTAAGTTCTGAGTAACCCTTTGACTTCATGTACGCACACCTTCTTCATTTGTGTCGGTGCGTACATCTTTGTGAGTAGGAACCTCTTCATATGAGTCCCCTGAGTGAGCCTCATATGGTGGATCTTCAATAACGACATTGATGACATTGATTGATGCATAACTCATCGGATCCCTTCTATCAGCATTACTGTGATATTGTCTTCTTCCATGTCTTTGATGAGACATTACCTTTTGTTGATTCAATCCCTCAGGAACTTCTTGATGAACCGTAATTTGGAGGGAATATCCTGATAATTTGGTTCTTCGTTCCTCTTGAGGTTTCTTCACCAATCGAGAAAAGACTTACTTTCTCTAAGGAGGGGATTGATGATTTGAAAAAGTCCCCAGTCCAGTGGACTGGGGTTGTTCCTGCTGTCCTCGCTCAACTCCTCGAATCCTTTTTGTTGATTCTGAGGGTTGGTTTAAAAGAGTCCCCAGTCTAGAATGTTGGGGTGGTTCTTGACATGCTATGTCTGAGACTTTCTTGAAAGTCCTCCTAATCTTACGAAACTTAGTCCAGAAACTAGCTGGATTCATTAACCTGTATCCGCTTTTATCACCCGGTTCAAAAAGTCCATTGGATGATTTCCGACACTTCTTTCACTTGGTGACGTGCTTGCTCCAAACGAGAGGCATGTTCAATATTCTCGTTTTCTTGATGCAAGAGTAATTCAAAAACTTCTTCTCTGTATTCTTGATTTTGAGAGGAACTAGTTGAAGCCTGTTCTTGGGAAAGATTTTGATTACAAACAAAGCCCATTGACTATGGATGGCCATGGGCAATAACATTGAATGAGACCATTTTCGGCGGGCTTTGCTGATTAGAGAGCATTGTGAAATGCAGTGCTCCATGAACACCCCATCCTCTGACACGAATACTAGATGTGGCATTGGGAATTAACTGACACAATCTTCTTAGTGCGCGAAAGCATTAACGTTGAAGGGCTCTCTGCTGCTTTTCAGCCTTTGGATATCGAGAGACTGATAGAGATACCAAATCAATCTGACGTTGTAACCCTTCTATTATCTTAAGATGATTTTCATATTCATCGTAAGATAATACTTTCTTTTTCAACTGACAAAGAGCTTTCCATATGTGGAGACAAATATCATGAATTTCAACTTCCATCAACATTTCTGGAATATTATACTAAGATTCAGCTAGAGGCCAAAACATGAATGGAACTTCACCTTTTTCCAGTTGTTTTCTCATATTCAGCATTTCTCTTTATCATTTGATGAAGATTCTTCTACTTGATTTGACCAGAGTTGGTGTTTCCTTGTTGCTTCATTGGATTCAACTGGATTGGTAGAGAAATTATTGATCAAACTAGAAGATGCATGACTTAGGGATGGTTTGGAGAATTCCCTACACCCTGAGCTATTTTCTAATTGAGAAAGTATTTCACCTGCTAGTGATGAAGCTTTAGACATGACTGGTTTCACATTTGCAAGTGCCTCAAGATAAGAGGGCTTTCTCGGCACTACATTGTCCACTGGATCATTTTCTGTGAAATGTCCATCACTACTGCGGAGAGACTTTCACAGCTAAATTCATCATCATGGGGAGGACCACCAAAATGGGTTATAGAGAAATATGAGATCTCTTGCTCCTTGGTCTTCTGACCACACAGAGGGTTCCTGTGGCTCTCATATGAAGATGGAACTTCGAGAGCGACCAAATTGTCATGAATCAAGCCTTCATGAGGAAGTGTCTATTGAAGACCTTCGAAATTAATGTTCCCATTATTGGGAACTGAGAGAGTAGAATCTTGAATTCCAATATATAATTGTCTGAGGGCTTCAAGAACTCCAGCATTGAACAAGACCTTGTTACAGATTGGCTATTGATCTCCTGACTGTGTTGGGCAGATCTTTTTCTTAGAAGCCTTCTTACTCACCTTGGAAACCACTTGTTGGCGAAAGTGGATGCTCTGAGCAGGTGTATGTGCCTGATCAGGAAAGATGGCCAGGTTAGGCTGACGATCTCCTATCAAATCAGGTGTATGTTCCTGACTTGGTCATCCGTAAGATATGGGGGAGTATGCCCCATAACCCTCTTGGACTGGAACAAATATGTGTGTCTGTTCTGGAGTGAATTGTTGATGTAACACTCCACTATTAGGGATAGATTTATGTGTCTTTCCCTGAGATTCCGTTGAAGTTGTTATAATATCCTGGCAGGCATCCAGAATATGTGCAGGGATTTTCTTCTGCTCTTTCACCATTGATAGAATATGCGTGGTGACTTCAGCTGCCGGAACGGGAATATACGTCAATTCCGACCTTGGAGTAGGTGTATGTGCCTGCTCCTGTCCTCCTTTTCCTATCAGTGAATCCTGACGGTACTCAAGTGTGGGGGCGTAGAGTTGATTCTGCCTCTTATTTGTTGTTGGGGATTTCCAACTAACTTCTCTGAATGCTACCAAGCGAGACTGTTGGTAGGATTGATTAATACTAGCAGGTATATGTGCCTGTTGATTGCACTTCGCCAAACGTGGTTGACGAGATCCATCATATGTAGTCAGATGATCCTGCTGAATAGTCGATGATGTATACACAAGTGTATGTTCCTGCCTATAGTACTCCGCCGGATTTGCCTGGCGGGATTGGCGTGATGCTGCCAGACGAGTCTGGTGGACAACAGAATTAAAACGAGCAGGTGTATGTTCCTGCTCGTTGCTTGTCACCAAGTTAGGTTGGTGGACTTCTCCGGAGATGGTAGAGATGAGAACCTACTCACTGTTGACCGGATTCTGACTCTGGTGGTTCGTCTTGCTTGCTCAGGTTCGAGGAACCTGAGCAGAATTCCTGGAGTTGGTACCCTCATCATGTGGAGGGTACACTGCCACACGAGTCTGGCGGCGATTGTTGGTGGGATCCCTCAGGACGGACTCCTGTCTGTTTGAATTATGGTCCTGAGGGACCTGATCATTCACCTCCCTAGAATAAGGGAGCGAATCGTGATTGCGTTCCGGGGATAACGACCCGAAACAGTTGGAGACGGTAGTCACCATCGCCTGCTTCTTGATCACTGGTCGTCGTTGTCCGGACGACCGATGTGAGTTATTTACATGGAGGGCCTGTCGGGTAGCCTCAAGAGTTGGGATGGTACTTTGTTGATGGTACTCCTTAACCAGTGCGTTTGATACCCAGCGTTGAAGAAGCTGAGTAGGTGATATCGTCCTATGTGCGGACGGCGATCCAGCAAGAGTAGCAGCAGTGGCATTTACAGTAGCAGTATTCACAGGTGTGAACTTCAGAGAAACCATTCTAGAAATGCAGAAGCTCTTGTAAAAAGAGTGCCTATTTGATATAACAGACGTAATCAAGATAAATTCGGCCACTACATCTTTTGGATGAGCACATATGTCAATGATTGTTTTTGTTGTCCCTCTCATTGAGTTTTAAATAGAGGCAAAAAAATTGGTAAAACATCATTTTAACTTGGTTAAGGATTCATGTCAGGTTCACCATTTTTGTTTCCCTTGAAATCCGGGGATGACTGCCTTGATGGGAGGTTCAAACTTTCTGATCGGTTTCTAATGGGTTTGTTCGTAGAACCGGAAACATCCAATGATTCCACATCCATTAGGACCTACTTTCCAAATTTAGGTGCTCATTAGTTTGTGTACTGATGAGGCTTAGGTATTTGCATTGGTCGAGAGGATGGGAGGTCGGACTCATCACACCTTTTTGAGGGGAATTATTGTCTACCCTAGGACTCTCTTTATAGATTTAAGTTATGTTCGTGAATCCTTATTACATTACCAAGTATAAAATGAGCTTTCCTTCAGATCTAAAAATAAATGATTAAATATGTAGGAAATTTAGAGAATCTTTTGTATGTATTCGAGGTTCTTCGTCAATAGAGAATCATCTGTATTTGTTAGAGATTCTTGGTCAATGGTACCCTTCGACACATTTATACAGAAGTCACTCGGTCATTATGATGAACATGCTGGTTTTAAAGCCTCTTAGTGGGGCACTTGAAGTTTATTGTCATTTAGAAGGACATGGATTATTTTAGAGTTGGGGTCGAACCCGTAGATGGGCTACCTACGTATCCTTTGTTTAGAAAAGGAATCAGAACCCACGTAGTTCGAGTAAGGGAGTATGATGTTTATGATTGATGGCTCAAAGAAGGATTTCATAATTACTTTTACACTCTAAGCTCACGTGAGTCATGCTCGGTGTGAGAAACAAGAGGTATTGGTAAAAATTAGACAATTGTGCCATGAAGGATGCAATCATAAGAAATAATGTGGGGCATATGTATGTATGACTACCCAGATAAATGAAGTTTATGATTTACTTTAGGGAATAAATCCAGGAATAGGGTTCATAAAGGTATATGTGCTTCATGGAGATTTTGAATACTCTAACTTGGGTTTTACTCCGGAAAAGGAATCCTAGATCAAGGGTAAATTAGGATTGGTTAACAGAATTATGACTGGGGCTTACTCCTGAAAAGGTGACCCAGGCTAAAGGATTATGACTGGGGATTATTCTTGAAAAGGAGGCCTAGGTTAAGGGAATTAAGGTTTGTGGATTACTCATGAGGAGGATGCCCAAATTAGGGGACTAGGGCTTACTCCTGAAGAGGATGCCCATATTTGTGACAGGGTATTACTCCTGAAAAGGAGGCCCAGGTTAAGGGATCGGGGGATTATTCCTAAATAGGATGCCTAAAAAATTGAGGGACTTGGGGCTTACTCCTAAAGAGGATGCCCAGATTTGGGAACTTTAAGAATTGGTGCTTACTCCAAAGGAAGATGCCCATATTTGAGACTAGGGCTTACTCCTGAAAAGGAATCCCAAGTTAGGGGCTCTGGGGCTTACTCCTAAGTGGATGCCCAAAAATTAAGGGACTTGGGGCTTACTCCTAAAGAGGAAGCCCAAATTAGAGGACTTATGACTGGGGATTATTCCTAAAAACGAGACCCATGTTAAGGATTCTCTCATATTAAAGGATGAGGTTGAATGAATGAAATCTCAATCTTTAGTGACATAAAGATGTATAAATCACTAGGTTTTGAGAGATATTCCACAAAATTCCTTTCATATAAGGAAGTCAAATCAAGAAATCATGCCATAAAATGGATTTGAAGAATGTCCTGAAGACTGAATCTTGAATAGGAAAGGTGTAATGGATTAAGAGAGGTGAAATGGGCAAGAAAGGAACCCAACAAGGCAGGGGCACACAAGTCCTGGAAGGTGAACAGGTACTGCGTGGGCGCGCAAGTTTTGGTCATGCAGGTATACGCCTACGCAACACATGATGTACTTGCGCGACGGTTAATCAGCAGGGTAATACTTGAGCGACTCTTCATTATAGCCTTTAGAATCCTCTTGAGGTTCTTCCAGGAGAGGGGAACGCAAGATCTATTAAAGGAGTATGGCAGAGCGCAAGTGTGGCCCTTTTCTCTTAAGGGCTGGCCACTCAGGCACGCAAGTGTTGATGAGTTTTAAAACATAGGCCTTCCTCCCCCTCTTTAGATCTTCCATTCTAGGTAAGAAATTACCTTAGAAGTGTTTCAGAAGCTTTGAGAAGAGACTAGGGCGCCGGGAGCTCAAATCTGAGTTTCTGGAAAAAAATACTCCTCAAATGGGGGGCCCACAGGGGATATTTATAGGAAGGAGAATACCCCAGGCTATTACCGGGTGGTTATCACTTAGGTAGCACAAGTCACTTGCGCGACCATAAGGCGTCACACAAGTGGACTTGCGTGATAATGATAAAACTTGCGTGGCATAGGTTCTTTTAATCCCTTGTTCATGCCTTTGTCAATTTTTGATATTTTCTTCAAAGGTTGAATCACATTGAGCTCAGATATTCCCCTTTTCCGATCTTTAGATTCTGTGATGAAAGGAGCGTCAATAGTCCCACATATGGCATTAATGAGTCATATAACTTTGAGGGGGCGGTAGTCTGCACTTCTTCTAATAGGATTATCGCGTATACCCATAATGGAAACCATAAAGGCATGTTATAAATTGACATTACAGAAGCATAAAAAAGGAATAAACATAAAAAATATCATATATAAATATAGTTCCATCATAATGGCCACCATGAGAGGCGGTAAGTTATAATCGAACAATCATCGTTTCGTGGGGCGTTAGTTTTCCATCTCGAGAAACATTATGTTCTTCATCCATTAGATGGAGGTGTGTGTAAGTGTAGTTCTAATCCTTATCATAACAACATTATAGTATATTGAGGATACTTGTTTTTTTAAAAAAGAAAGGAATAAAAAGTGTTTAGGGGTTGGATAAGTAAAATAAAAGAAAACAATTTAAGAGAAACTGTTACATTTAATTTGGGTAACGCCCTTTGGTTTGAACCAAAGGACTTCTTGAAGTGCCTTATGCCTAAGGTAAGGCTTCTAGGAGGAGGAGAGGGATGTATTGAGATTAATTGGTCCAATTTTGGACGATCCAAAAGGCTTGAGATGTGTGTGAAATTGGTTAGAAGTGGTCTCCTTTTATAAGGGAGATGAGGGGCTCTTTAGGAAAGTGTGAAAACATTATTTTATTATAAACATATCTTTGGTTTAAAAAGGTCCAAAAATAATTAATGTATAATATAAGATGACTCATATTCGAAATAAAATAATCTAATCAGAATAGATCATGTTTTGTATAATATTTTAATCTTTATAATCCTATTTATTTAAATCATTTATTAATGAGGTAGATACTGCATCATTATTGTGTCATAAATAATTTAATTTATTTGACATCTAAAAATTATAAAAAAATACCATGATGTAGGAAATAGTTTTAGCTTTCCAAAAAATATTTATAGGAAAAAATATTACTTATATAATACCATATAAAAACTAATTTACTAAAAGAGTTTTGTTTATGTCATTTTTGCCTTTGCATTAAATTAATTAATCCAAAGTTTCATTATCTTTCATAAGTGGCTCCATGGGGTCCAAAAATAGACCAAAAGATGCCCATGTCCGGCCATTACTAATCCAATAAGTTTAGGACAAGTTTCAATGTAATTTTGATTTATTATAATATTCTTTTTATCTTAAATTACAATATTTACCTTTAACCGCAGTAAATAAAAGTCAAAATTTACTATTCACCAAAATTATTTTCATCTTATTGAACCACATTTTACTTCTTCATAACAACCATGTATGTCGGATTTTCAAAATTAAATTCATAGAAGTGGTAAAATTTCATTTAAATGAAAAATTCAGTTTTTTTAACTACTACCAAGTGATTTCACTATTCATCAATAATTGATGTTTTGTAGAAAAATACAGAAAATTCATCCTAATATATATTTGATATTCCGAATTCAAAAATTATGTCTATTTTACCAAATTCAAAACATAGGACTAAAATTAATTAATTTTAAAATTAATTCCCGTTATCAAAACAAATAGCATGTTTTTAAGAAACAATAACAATCAAAAGATTGACACTTGTTTATGTCCGATTTCAAAGTGAAATTAATTCCAATAACCAAAAATGGATTAAATGGTAAAAATATATTCTAATTATACTTTAAAACAAATTAAAATGATAATCTAACTATATAAATAAATTATATTAAAATGCACTTTTGAATTAAAATACAATATTTTCACTATTCATTAAAAAATGAATTTTATCGGAAAAATCCCAAAAATTAACACAAAGAAAATTTTGATGTCCCCATTCTAAAGAAAGAATTTATTTGGTAATTTTGAATGTATTAAAGTGACCAAAACTATATTTAATTCACAAATATTAATAAATATGAAATATGTCTTATTCTTCATTTACTTCGGATGTTACATCCTTCCCCCATTTTGGAAATTGCATCCTCGCAATTTTATTCACTTATAAAATAAATGGGGGTATTTATCCCCCATATCATTTTCTGATTCCCACATTGCCTCTTCAACGATATGGTTTTTCCACAAAACCTTTAACTGGTGAATTACCTTATTTCACAACACTTGCTCTCTACGGTCACGAATCCGAACTGCTTGTTCTTCATAAGAAAGATTCTCTTCCAACTGAACTACTTTTGGTCTCAAAACATGAGATGGAACTGGAATATACTTTCTCAACATCAAAACATGAAAAACATTGGGTACCTGGGATAAACTTGGAGGTAAAACCACTCTGTATGCAACTGATCCAACTTTCACTAGAATTTCATAAGGTGCAAGGAAACCCGGACTCAACATTCCCTTATTACCAAAAAAAAATCTCGCTTTTCCATGGAGAAACTTTGAGAAAGACATGATAACCTACCTCAAAAGAAAGATCATTCCTCCGGTTATCTACATAACTTTTATGTATGCTCTGAGCTATTCTCTTGTGCTTCTGAATCAACTGAACTTTTTCTTCCATCTCTTCTACCAATTCTGGTCCCATCAGCTTACTTTCACCTACTTCATCCCAAAATCTAGAGTTGTACATCGCTTTCCATATAATTCCTCAAATGGATCCATCTGTATACTAGAATGGATACTATTATTATATGAAAATTTAACCAAATAAAGATGTTGGTCCCAACTTCCCTGATAATCTAGTGAACAAGAACGTAGCATATCCTCTAACTAATGGTACCCCGACCTCAAGTCAATCTTCGAAAAATAATGTGCTCCCTGTATCTGATCAAACTAATCATCGATATGAGGTAAATGATACTTATTCTTAACAGTGATATTATGCAATGCTCTATAATCAATGGAATGTATCATTGAACCATCTTTCTTTTTAACAAACAATACAAGAGCACCCCATGGTGATGTTCTAGGTGGAACAAAACAATTATCTAATAACTCTTGCAATTGATTCTTTAACTCTAAAAGTTCAATTTGAACCATTCGATAAAGGGGTTTTGAAATTAGATTAGCATCAGGAACTAAGTCAACAGTAAATTAATCTTCCCGATCATGTATAATACCAGGAAACTCATCAGGAAAAACATCAAGGTACTCATTTACCACTGGAACATGATTAATCTGAATAGTTCCTCCATTTTCAAAAATATGTGCAAGGTAACATTCATTTACATATTTTACTAGTTTCTCATCTTCCTAATATGTTATCAAAATAAAGGGTTCATTATTGTACAAAAACTAAAAACCATTCTGAAAAGAAACCTATTTAGCTCTGCAGTCAAACTTAGCATGATAAATAGAAAGGTAATCCATACCCAAAATAACATCAAAATCTACTAGAGAAAGAACAATAAGGTTTGCAGGTAGATTTTTTCCGCACACAAGGAATGTAATGTTCTTATGTTTTCTTTTTGTCTCAACATTTCCTCCAGGTGTTTTTACAGTATGTTCTGTATTCATATCTTGAGATGGAATTCCCAATTTACTAGAAAAATTCTCAGAAATGAAAGGGTGTTTAGACCCTGAATCAAACAACACATTGGAATTATCTGAAAAAACAAACAATGTACTTGATACTACTTCATTTTATGGCCCAATATCCACTGAGGTAGTTACATAGGATTTAACCACCCCTTTCTACTTGTAGTATGTCTTCTTTCCTTCGGTTGAGTTCTTTTTTGGACACTCATTTACATAATGACCCATTTCATTGCACTTAATTTTTTTTACTAACTATAAGTCAGATTTTGTCTTACCATTACCCTGATATTTTTCAGTGCAATTACGAGCCTTATTTCCCATTTTACCACATCGGTAGAACTTACTAGAATTCAAAAGACATTCCACAACATGATTTTTCCCAAAATTATAAAAAAATGTAAACTTAGGTTTCTTACCATTAGACTTTTTTGAATAGTTCTTCCCTTTCGCCAGCCACCTCGACCTCTTATTCTGTTGGTTGTCAAAGAATACCTGATCATCGGCAAACACCATTTCCACCTTATCCGCACAACGAACAAGTTTATCATAACTTATGAAATCATGAGAGGCTAAAGGCCTTCGATACTTTGGCTTTAATCCTGTGTAAAAATGGTTTATTTTACTATCAACATGTCGTATGAGATTTAGAGGATTCCTTGCCAGTCGAGTGAATTTCTCTTCATAAGCAGCCATTGAGTCATCCTTCTGGCTCAATTCCAGGAATTTTTTTCCATCCTAAGACGAACCAATTTAAGAAAATATTTCATAATAAGTATACCTTTGAATTCATCCCAATCAAGAGCATCAATCTCCTCACTATCCATGATATTCTTCACCATCGACCAACAATGACCAGCTTAACCTTCTAAATGGTAAACAACAAGACTAACCGTTTGATTTTCGGAATAACCCATGACATCGAGAATCTTTTCCAATTCTTTAATTCACCCTTCTGCTAGCACAGGATCAGATGATCCTCTAAATGAGGGGGGATGTTTCCCCATGAAATGCTCCACTATTGACATGTTCCTCTGTGGTTGATCTGGCTGATCTCGTACATGGATACCACCACCATTTATAGACTAAGTCAACTGTGCCATCACTGCAACAAACTGTTCAGTTATAATTCCGACTATAAGGACTCATCCTTAAACCTGACATAATATTAAATTAAATGAATAATTCACATTGAGGAAATATTCAGGTTAAGAGTTTTAGAGAATTATGACATAACTATTACATCTCAATAGATTACAAAGTATACACTTCTAGACAGATTCCATTTGTTTCATAAAATAAAAACTCTTGAAAAAAAGAGTCATGTCTAGTTCCATGTTTTAGACATCATGACTTTTCCTTGATCCCATCCTTGACCATATTCATCTTGAAGTCCTGCAAAAACATTTCAAAATAAAGGATGAGCATAAAAATCTCCGTAATGGTTATAAAACAATGAATGAAAACATATGTTCATTAATACATAAAAAACATAAACTCTTTTACTTACCTCATGAAAACATAAGATCTACAAATAACAAAAAAAAAATAATAAATCATAAAGGTAACTTGTGGCATCAATAACATACTTACAATGTAGATATCACAGCTACATAGGGAGTTACTTTGGAATACCCATCATTGTATATTCCCTAAATCTATTAGGAGAAACATTCACGTTTACCTCTTTCATGTTACCCAATGCATTGGAGAGATATCTTGGGCTCACCCACCCTAGTTTTATAACAGAACCACACATATACATAAATAATTCCCATGAACCATAACATGATCATAACACATAACATAAGTATAAAAGAAAGATAAAGTTTCCACATTGAAATAACAAAATATCATTTCAAGATATTGAAATAATAAATATATTCTCAAAATAATTTTCAATACCAAAATAATTAAAAAGAGTATATGGTATTTATTTTTCATATTAAAAAAATTACAGCTTGTTAAGGAAGCCAAAGATCAAATAATACTCGCGGCGGAGGAAAGGTTGTTGTCACCGCTTATGTTTAGGAAAACATTCCTTTATGCCATTTAATAAAATGGTTCGTATAAAAAGATCCCCTTTTAATGAAATGAAAATTCAATGGGGATTATACACCATATAAAATAAAGTCATGTATAAAACTAAATATTCCTCAATGAAAGGAGATTGAGCCGAAGTCCCTTACCTCGTGTCTAACTTGACTAGATCGTTCTTTAATCTCCTGAATAATAAACTAAATTTAATTTATACCTGCTTAAGAACCTTTTCAAATTTTATAATTCCTTTTATATCACTTATTACCATGTTATGAACATTATGTAACCATTTAAGTTAATAACGTTCATTTTGTTGATAATTGGTACTTGAGTAAAAAATTAACACCTTATAATTACAAGTTGTCCATGTGATCAATAGACCATTATATCCATAATTACATTCATTATTTAGATATCATATATATTATATATATCCAGTATATATGTATAATTATAATAGTACATATCATTTGGAGGTAATAAATAAAATTCACCGTTCATGGAGACGGTAAGTCATACGTACACATGAACTCTACTTTCATTTCTATTTATTATTTTAATTGAATTAAAACGCAATGATACGTAGGTATATTATAATTCCAGTATAATTTCATATATAATATCATATATAATATCATTAAATCCATCCTTTATACATCCCACATATGGCATTAACGAGTCATATCACTTTGAGGGGGAGGTAGTCTGCACTTCCTCTAATGAGACTATCACGTTTACCCATAATCGAAACTAGAAAGGCATGCAATAAATTGAAATTACATAAGCATAAAGAAAACATAAAAATAATATATATCATATATAAATACAGTTCTATCAGAATGTTCACAAAGAGAAGTGGTAGGATATAATCAAACAATCATCATTTCGTGAGGCATTAGTTTTCCATCCACAAAAACATTATGTTCTTCATCCATTAGATAGAGGTGTGTGTAAGTTTAGTTCGAATCCTTATCCTAACCACATTATAGTATATTGAGGATACTGGTGTTGTTACAAAAGAAAGTAATAAAAATATTTTAGGGGTTGGAGAAGTAAAATAAAATAAAAGAATTTAAGAGAAACCGTTACCTTTAATTTGGGTAACTCTATTTGGTTTGACCAAAGGACTTCATGAAGTGCCTTCTGCATAAGGTAAGGCTTCAATGTGGAGGAGAGGGATGTAGGGAGACTAATTAGGCAGAGTTTGAATGATCCTAAAGGCTTTAGATGTGTGTGAAATTGGATAGAAGTGGTCTCCTTTTATAAGGGAGAGGAGGGGCTTTTTAGGAAAGTGTGAAAACATTATTTCATTATAAACATATATTTGGTTTCAAAAGGTCCAAAAATCATTAACATAAAAGATAATTTGACTCGTATTCAAAATAAAACCATCCAAAAAGAATATGACATGTTTTGGGTAACATTTTATTCATTATAATCATATTTATTTAAATCATTTATTAATGAGGTAAATATTGCATCATTATTGTGTCATAAATAATTTAATTTAGTTGATGTCTAAAAATTATTAAAAAATACCATGATGTAGGAAATAATTTTATATTTCCAATATATATTTATAGAAAAAAATATTACTTATATAATTCCATATAAAAATTAATTTACTAAACGAGTTTTGTTTTTGTCATTTTTTCCTTTACATTAAATTAATTAATCTAAAGTGTCATTATCTTATATAAGTGGCTCCATGGGGTCCCAAAATAGACCCAAATATGCCCATGGTTGGCCATTACTCATAAAATATGTTTAGGACAATTGTTATGGTAATTTTTAATTATTACAATATTTTTTTACCTTGAATTAACCTATTTACCTTTAACTGCGGTAAATAAGTCAAAAGTCACTATTCACCAAAAATTATTTTATTATTATTAAACAACATTTTACTTCTTGATTAAAACCATGTATGTCCGATTTTAGAAATTAAATTCATATAAGAGGTAAAATTTCATTTAAATGAAAAAGTCAATTTTTTTAAGTACTACTAAGTGATTTCACTATTCATCAATAATTGATGTTTTTCAGAAAAATACGTAAAACTCCGCCTAAGATATATTTGATATTATGAATTCAAAAATGATGTCTATTTTTTGAAATTCAAAGCATAGGAGTGGAATGAATTAATTTTAAAATTAATTCGTGTTATCAAAACAAATAGTGTGTTTTTAAGAAACAATAACTATCAAAAGATTGACACTTGTTTATGTCCAATTTCAAAGTGAAATTAATTCCAATGACCAAAATTAGATTAAATAGTAAAAAAATATTCTAATTAAATTTTAAAACCAATTAAAAAAAATAATATAACCATATAAATAAATGAGATTAAAAGGAACTTTTGAATTAAAATACAATATTTTCACTATTCATTAAAAAATGAACTTTATCGGAAAAATCCCAAAAATTAACATAAAATAAATTTTGATGTCCCCATTCTAATGAAGGATTTTATATGGTCAATTATAATGTATTAATGTGACCAAAACTATATTTAAAAAGGGTTCTCCATTAAATGTTGGTAAATCGACATTTTAATGTAAATTATGCTCAAAAGTAGAATCATTCACATATTAAGACTCTAACATTTTATTGGATAAATGTAAATAAATTTGAAAAACATGTATAATCATATTGAAGTTAGTTTTTCTCATTCCCTCCAATACAACGGCTAGGAGTTAACTACCATTTAAAATAATAATACTATATTAATAGTGTGCAACGTAAGATTCCAAAGAATCCCGTTATTGTGTATCAGGTACGCTATCGAACATAGAAACCCCTTTAAAGTAAAATTAATGTTTAATTAAAAAATATTAATAAATATAAAATATGTCTTATTCTTCATTTACTTGGGATGTTACAATTATTGACTGGGAATTGTTGATTAATATTCTTCCTTGATTCTTAGGACCCTTAGCTCATCTAGTCTTGTGGTTTGGTGTGAGTGTTGATATTCCAAGTGTTTCAAGGAATTTAGTTTTAGGATTTATCTTTATCTTACATACCATTCTATATTGATCTCTGAAATTTGTTTCTAAATGATTATAAATCATGGATTATGATTTTATCTTAAAGGTGGATTTGGAAATGGGTTTAAAGGAATAACTCATGATATATGGTTGTTTTGGTAAAACATTATGAAAATGGATTTCTCCTTTAGGTTTGTTAATGTAAATTGATTAAAATATTGATTTATATGGATTCAAAGATGAAATTCCCTTTGAATTATCTTTGGTGTGGTAACCGAACTATGATAAATGATGAGGTAAGGATCTATCCTTAAGGATGAACTCTTTCCCCATATTCCTGTTCTTCTATGGAAATGTGTATACTAGGTTGACTATTTTTTTATAAGTATCCCCTCCAAAGAGAAAACTCTTACCCCTAGACATCAATATCTCGGAAAATTTACATTCTAGGTGGCCTACTAATCACATATAATTGTATGAGGATCCCTAATTAGATATATTTAATGTTTATCTAAGGGATAATTTTACTTTTTGTTATCTTTGAAATGTGTGTTTGGTATGTTTTTAGAATGATTCTAAAACTAGATTCCTAGTATGTTTTATAAATTATGTAAGGGAATGAATTTCCATGTTTTATACGGAACTATATAAAATTTTATTTCCAGCAAAATCTTTTCTTATATTAGCGTGTTTTATTTTTTTTGTAAATTATTATTATGCAAAACATGATTGGATCCTACTAGGATGACTTTTCCACAACATTAATATACCTTTTGGTGTATGTAAAACTTGTTTGTTCTTATGTAGGTAAAGTAAATATTCCATATGGTTGTGGTGGGTTTTCTTGTTAAAAGGGTGTTTGTGTTTTTAGGTAACTATATTTCACATGGAGTTGGGGTTTTTTATGAATTGGTTTTTAGTTTGGATTTCTGGATTATGGAACTTATTTTTCATTAATTATATTTCTCTTACACTATTTAATTACATTGGAGAACCAATACATCCCTTGTTCATGCTATCATGTTTTTTTTCATAATGGGGAAACTATTTCTTAAAATAGTTCTTGGATTCCCAAGTACTTGTCTCCAGCCCATGATGATCAGAAGCACCCTTCATTCAATGTTTCAGACTAAATCAAGATCATTTTGGTTTTTTAATATAGGCTGGTTTTTGAAAATTTGGTATCAATGGTGTGGTTCATCTATTTATTTTTTAATTTGAAATATTATATGTCTTGATAGACATGATATTTGAATGTGGAGAGTGAATGTGTATGTTTCGAGTGGGTGCCTTTGTAGCTATCATTATGAAAATCCTTAAGTTACCATAGGTTATTGGGAAATCTTTATTTTTGGATTTAGAGTGTTCTGATTTCATAATTTCTTTTCTATATTATTTATAATTTTTTTTTGATATCATCTATATTAAAATGGAATTGATTATTAGAACTCATATTCTAGAATCTACTTGTTTGTTGATAAGTAGTACCATTTCCCAAAGAAGGATTCTAAAAATTATTTTGGAGTGTTATGATAATAAACCTTTCAAGGGAAACCCTCCTATTAATCAAAATCTCCTTGAATATATTATTCACATAGTCTGAGCTATAGACCTAGGTGTGGCACCTACAATTTTTAGAATTGGGAGGCACAACCTCAAGGCGATGAGAATATGATTCAATCTAAATATTTTCTTTAGCATATAACTATAATTATAAGGTAATAATTATCTAATAGTGGTGGAAGATTGTCTTATAAATATTAAAATATCTTTGAATTCCTAGAGACCCATGATTCCATCAAAATGATGTGTGCTATCTTCAAGTTGGTATGCTCAAGTAGATGATGGTGGGACTTTGTTTTTTTTTGGCCTAGAATCATGATCTATTGGATTAAAAATATTTTAGGGCCATATTTATTCAGAAAATATACCAATATTTTATAAACATGATGAAATATATGGTGTTAATTAATCTTGCGATATTGAAACGTACAATAATAGAGAATGCTAATTACATCACTGCCCATTATCTATTCTCACCTAAGGTAGTGTACAATTAGAGGATGAAGGTTCAGAGGATGAAGATGGATCTTCAACCAGATATATAGTTTCATGTCATCATTTTAAAGTTGACCAGCTATGTTTAAGTGCTGGATATTGAAATGATGGTAGATATTGACTTGATAAGTGAGGTAGGGATGATAAGAGTTCCTATAATCTCCAGTGGAAGCTTTAGTGTATATTTTATATGGAGGAGGATGTGAATCTTGTTTCATAATGGAAACATTGGTGGATCTTCTCAAAATCCATTTCCTTCACCGTCATCATTGGTTAGTGTCTTAACATTTTATCATTGTGGTCATTTGGGGATAGTGAATTGTTTTCATCCCATTCCTACAATGAATTTAAACTCTTTATTATGTAGTGTAAACTTAAAGAGGTTATGTTAGTTTTTATATTCTACTCACCCTGTAATATTCTTTTGAGAACCTAGACGATATTCAGTGCAGTTGATACATCATGTGAAATAGTGTTCCAACCACATCCCTTTGAAACAAAGCATTTTAGAAAAGTGGAAGATCATCAAATGGAAGTTGATGTGGGTCCCGTGACTATGAGAGGTACCATTTAACTTAATTAAAATTTTTCAATTACTTTATTTGATACATACAACTCTCACTCATTTATATTGACTCATATGTTAGATATTTTAAAACTTATAATGGAACTCATTTTATTCGTTAAAGAATTGGTGACACATCTAGGAAAAAAATATTGGGTCTTTGTGTGCCCCTCATGATCTTTCATTATGTGATACGTAGACATGGTATGCAATTTTATAGTTCTTGACTTATACCTCTTTAATGTTATTATCAGAATGGGTTTGCTAATTGGTCCCAAGGATCTGATCAATTTTTATCATAACTGGGTGACTTTTATTTCCCTCAATGGGAAAACCCATTCGAGTGAGACCAGAGGTCATGTAATGTGGGACCACCCCATCCAGAGTTTGGTAGTTTATTTTTACTTTCAATAATAGAACTGATATAAGAATATGTTAGTTTTGTTCATCCTCTAGTATTCTTTGAGTTCCCTAAAGTGTTTTTAGATGGATTTTCTTTGTTTTCCTTCTGAAAATAATGTAATGTTTTCAATTGACCGAGTACAAGGAACTAAATCAATATCGATTCCATATTACTTATTGGCTCTATATAAGTCCAAAAATTTGGAAATTTAGTTGGAAGATATGCAAGATAAGGATTTTATATGCATGAGATAGTTACCTTGGGTATACCTTATTCTATTCACCTATAATATTTATTTAACTTTCAGCTAATGTGTTGATTATTCAAATATTAATCAAGTAAGGATCAAGAAGAAATATCACTTTCCCCACTATGATGATTTTTCAATAAATTCAAGAGATAAAAGAGGTTCTATAATATTGGTCTTCATCTCGGTTATAGTCATATTATAATTAAGGAGTTAGATGTTCCAAAAACCCCATTCAATATCTGGTATATCCATTTTGAGAACCTCGTGATTCTGTTTGGCCTAACTAACACTAATAATGTTTAGATGGTATTTATGGAATGAGTTTTCTAAAATATCTATAATCTTTTGTTGTGGTATTCATAGGTGAAATTATATTATGTTATATCTTTGATGAAGATCATGTTTATTTCTTGAGACATGTTTTGGGGATGTCGATGAATCACCATGTCCATGAACAATTAAAAAAACATAGTTATGGATGCAAGAAGTGGTGTTTTTTGGGACATATGATCTTCAAACCTTATATGTAAGTAGATTAAAAAAAGTTAAGTGATTTCACATCATGGGAATAATAGAATAATGAATTCAATATTTCAATATTCTTGGGTTTGATAGGATGTTATCCATGGTTCATAATGGATTTATAAAAACTTTCATCACCTGTTAATACTATCAACTAGAAGGGGGTGATGTTCTTGTTGGATTAGAAGTGTTTGGAATATTCTGATGAACTGAATAAATATTTTACTTGAGCACAAATTCTGACAATATCGTAGTGTAGTTTGGGATATGAGGTTTATTATGATACTTCATGTGAGGGTTTTGGGTTTATCCTTATGTAAGGTGACAGTTTTGTGGCTAATGGATCATGATAGATTTGAACTTATGAGAGGAATTATACCACCCATGATTTGAAACATTCATCTATTTTTCACGACATTAAATGTGGCAACCAATACATTTTTTTAGGAATTTATTATCATTTATTCCGAACATAAATTTTTAAGCTACGTCTTTTCTCAAAAATATGATAACATCTTGATGGGATGATGGGTGGAATACCTAAATTCATTGAACTTTGATATTGAATATACTATAGAAAATAAAAATTTGGTGGTTGATGCTTTTAGTTGGAAGTTACCTTCTCTGGACACGAAGGAAGCATGGGATGAAGGGAACTTGATGGGGATCTACTAAGATTAACTTTTGATTCAGGGAGAAGGAGTCTGATAAAATTATGGATAGTGTACATTTCATATCCTCTCTCTTTGAGATGATTGTTCAGGAGAAGCAATATGATAACGAGTTTCATAGTATTAGAGAATATTCATATGATGGGGAGACCAATAGTTACCGGTCTCTATCTGTGGAAGGTATCATTTTCATGAAAAACTAGTCTGTTGTTCACTAAACTATGAGGAAGGATATGTTGGGATATTGTTACCATTAAATATTTTATATCCACCCTAGAACCACCCATGCATTGTAAAATTATTTTATTACATGAAGTATCAATTTTGGGGGCCTGGTACTAAATGATACATAGATGACTTTGTATCATAAATGTTATACATGAATACAGATTAAGGATGAGTATAAAAATACGTATGGAATGATTAATCCTCTTCCTATGATAACTTGAATGTGTAATGAGATATCAATGGATTTCATTATTAGATTACCTTAAACTCCCTACGGGGTGAAATATTATTGGGTGGTGATCAACCGATTAACCAATTCAATACATTTTTAAAAAATTTGTGAATGCTACAAAGTGAAATACATTGGGAAGTTGTAAGTGCAATAGATCATAAGGATTATTTTGAGTACTACAACTATTTTTTTTGATAGAGACTATGTATTTACCACATGTGTTTTGGAAGGGATTCTAGGAGGAAATGGGAACCAAGATTGGGTTGAGTATGATATTATATTCCTAGATGGATGGCCAAATAGAAAGGTCGAATCAAATTTTCTTGGATATACTTCTTGCTCGTGTGTTGGGTTTATAATAACTTTGGATAACCAATTGAGGATAATTGAATTTTCATATAATTAAAGTTACCAATAAACCATCAAGATGTAAAATTTTGAGGCTCTAAATGGATGAAATTGAAACTCTATACATTGTCGGTATAAGGTTGGTAAAGATTCTTTATTAGTACCTGACTTGGTTCAAGGAATAAAGAAAATTGTTTAAATCATTTTTCAGTATTTGGTGATGGATCAAATCCATTATAAGTATTATAAAGATCACCATCATAATTATTTTGTGATTTTTGGGTGGTTACAATGTGTTATTAAATGTCACACCCCGTGTAGGTCCCCAAATTCTAAATAATCAAGGTAATCTCTCTCCTAGATATGTGGGACCACGATATATCAGTGAATGACTTTGAAAGGTAGTGTATTTCATGGATTTAACACCTCAGTTATCTTTGATCTAAAACCTATTCCATGTGTCTTATCTGGAAATGTATTAGCATAACTAATCACTTGTTTTGATATTAGAAGACCTCAATATAAAACCTGATATGTTTGTAATGGAGAAAATGTTTTCAATTTTTAACAATCAATCAAAGGATTTATTTGGGAATTATATACCATATGTTTGAGTCTTCCGAATGCATGGTCCAACCAAACATGATAATTTCCAATGAAAGCCTACGATGAGGGAGAAAAATTTTCATATCTTTTTAGATAAACCTTATTCAACCTAATTTTATGCGATCAAATGTAATATAATGGGGAGAATTTCCAGAGGTGTGAAAATAGTTAGTTGAAGGGTTAATCCTAATCGCGTGGACTTACCCTCAAAATTATGCCACACAAGATAGGTTAATTTCATATGGTTGTTTCATGGATTAAAAAACTGTCATTCCAAACCATGTAGATTCTCCATTATCATATATTGGGGTTCATGGTTGGAATAAGGTTTGTTAATTCATATGTCCAATCTACGAGACACAAATTAATTACAACGATTTTTTAAGATGTAGTACACATAGAATTGGCCTCCTTTTTCTTTTAGTTGAATATTATCTTGACCCTGGAGACTCCACTTGGTAATTTTAGAGATTTATAACCTTATGTTGATCAATATCAATGGTTTTTTTGGTATTAGATCTAATTTTTTTTATGGTTTTTACCATTTATTTGTCTTTATTCATAGATATCCTAGATCTTCTCTTATCTCTTAGAAATGAACCTTATATTAGGTTCATTGATGATATATTTAATGTATATGACATGATATAATTAGGTTTATTCTAGTTCTATCACATAATTAAAAGTTGTTATCCTTATCTCCAATTCCATTTGTTTGTTGTTCAGGAATTGTGGTCGTAATTATTTCCTTTGTCTTCCTTTATTATGGAATGTGAAAATTTAGATATTATTGATTGGTGAATATTTGTTTAGGAACATTAATTCATATTATCTTACGACTCCATATGAATTTGAATATTCCATGTGTTACAAAGTAGGTAGTTTACAAATTTTGATTTATCTTATGAACCATGATTTATTTCTCTAAGAAATTTTATTATAAATAGAGAGAAAACAAGAATTATAAATTAATCTTGAATGAAAATTTGGAAATGGTTTTATAGGTAGTACTTTTGAAATATATTGATTTTGGTATCATTTTATAATAATGGATTCTCCCTTTAATAGAAATTGTTTAAAAGAATGATTTATATGGTTTTAAAGATGAAATTCCATTTTAATGATCTATGATGTAGTATCCCAACTATGATCAATGATGACATAGGAGGACATCCTCAGGGATGAACTCACCCCTAGACATATTCTTATAGGGAAATGTGTGACCTAGGTTACCTAAATTGTGTTGAGGAGCCTCTCCTAGAAGATAAATACTACCTATAAACATGTTATGTTAATGTAATGTGAACACCAGGTGGGCCATCCATCATAATGAATTTTATTAGGATCCTTATGGAACTATAACTGAGGATAACCTGAAAGAAATTTTTAACTGTTGTAATCATTGAAATGTGTGATTGGGTTGTTTTTGGAAATTCTTTGAAAACAATATTATTGTTATATTTTATAAGCTATAAAAGGGTTGAACTAAAATGATTTATATGGAACTGTATAAAATAATATCTCATTATTATCATTTATTACTTGATAATTTTAGTTTTATTTAATAAAGTATTCTAATGGAACACATGGTATGATCCTACCGATCTCACTTTACTCACAACAAACATAATCCATTAGGTGTATGTTGATTTTACTAGGTATTATGTTGTTAATGGAATGGCTCTGTAGGGTATTTGTGACTTTTATCATCAGCATTGTGTTAGAGTCTTGAGGTGACCTTTTTTCACATGGAGTTGGGGTTTTTACTTTTTTGGTACATTAGTTTGGTTTTGTGGTTTTGGAACTTTTTTAACATAAATTTTTATCTCTTACACTACTTACTTTCATTGGTGATCCAAAATTTCCTTAGTTTATGTTATCATGTGCATGTTATTTATGGAGAAACCATTCTTAAAGATAGTTTTTGGATTTCCAGGTGCTTCTTGGCAGCCTATGGGGATTATGAATGCCCTTTGGGAAAGGTTTTGTACTATCTTAGGTTCTAGTTAGTTTAGTAATTTGGTTTGGTTTTTGAAAATAGCAGTTCAATTAAACAGAACACATTCCAAAAGAAATTGTATAAATAAGACTAATAAAGTTGAGGAAAAATAAAAAAAAATTGGGTGTGAGTTTACCATATAATTAATGAAAAACTATCAAACTAAATAAAATATTCATAATAAGTTCAATAAGGAATTACCCTAGGAAGAATAAATTACTTATATTATGGGATAATAACATTATCCAAGTAAAATTGGAATCTAGGCATATATTTTACTATGAATGGTAGTAAGGTAAAGATATAATAAATAGAAATAATCTAAAAAATAAAAAAAGGATTGGTTTGGTGGAATGCATATATGATAATGAATAAGAAATTAAATTTCAACAGCATTTTTTAAAATAAGATAACATAATGATTTTGAAGAATTTATGTGGATGGTGAAAGTAATATCGACATTGTTTTAAATATTTCTTGATAATATTTCAACATTAAGAGTATATGTTGAATAATATGAATCTAGAACTAAGAAGATCATGTGTTTTGAGATATACTATTAAATGTAAAATTCCAAACAAGGAGTTAGTTTAAAATAACAAGAAGTCAATGTTTCCAAAGGAGGATTATATTCATAAATGTATTGGATAAAGCATAAAGATTAATCTAAAATATGAATTTGAAATTATTAAAGAATCCTAGTTGAGAAGAAATTCTCATCCTTGTTTCTCTCATGAAGGATCTATAGAAGAACCCCTTATTATTATATATATTCTATTCAATTTTCATTACAAAGGGGATTAAAGGTTTTGTATGAAGGGAGAGAGATAAAATATAGAGTTTTGTGATTGTGTTAAATCTATATTTATGTATAAACCATATAATTTATCCTAAAAATAATTATCTTGTAGTTTATTTACTTAAGAGATCGGTCTTGATGAAGAAGTCATTGGAGTGTACCCACTGAGGGGGAGAATATATTAGAAATCTTTAAGAATTTATCTTTTTATATATATCAAATATTTTTAAACTCATCTTAAATTCAAAATCTTCTACATTTTTTTCACAAATGTGGAAATTATTTCAAATATGTTGATACATTCCTTGGAATTTTTTAAATATTTTTTATGAATAATTTATAATTATATCAGTTGTTTTCCTATATTTTTAATCGACTTAATGTGGCTATGAATATTGTAAATTAATTGATAAATCTAGTGTAAAATTTTAGAAGTGATGAAGTTATATATTTTTTGAAAATTGACGATGTATTTCATGCGTAAGAATAAGTTTGAATTAAAATGATTTATTTAAGATTAACTATATTCATTATCTTTTTAAAGATATCCATGTTTATGAATTCACAACTAGATACTCATCTTAGATAAGATGGCTCAGAGTACATGAAACAAGAGGTTTCAACATCTACATGAAGAATACACATATTAATATATTATACTGAATCAGATCATTAAGAAAAAAGTACACAAAATAGAAGAAAATTGCTTACACTAGAACATTACATAGTGGAATGTTATATTCAATAAGTTTAAGAAATAAATCAAGTGTCGTGGAAGATAAAATATTAAGGTTTCCATAGTTATGTTAGAGTGACTCAAAACATTCAAAGAATAAAAATGTCTAAACTGATTCTATATAATATTAACTGAGATTTATAGAAGATATGTTTGAGGATGTATAAGAATATATCAGAGTTTCCAAGGATCATGTAACAATATTTGTATGGTTACATAAGTTAAAACTAATTTTTTTATTGGATACTTAAGATACTTATGAGTGATACTTAATAGTAAAATTAGTTTTCTTGGAGAAATCATAATACGAATTCACAAGATGATGCATTTTTATTTTTAGGATTCAAATATCACATGGCCTAGAAACACACGATTAAAGGTATGGAATAACTTTCTATGAGTAGTTTTGTATACTCGTTATGAAATATGTTTAGAAATATATTTTACCACCATTATGACTAATAGTACAAAGGCAAAATATAGCTACAGTTCAAGGATAAACCCATAGAAACATGGTATATTAGTATAAAAACCTAATCCAATATTTCAAATGAACCAATCAATTGAAAATAAATATTAATATATACTATCAAAGAACTAAAAATGAAAATCACTAGTATATTAGAAATCCAATATGATATTATACTAAACATAATAGATGTAATGGTTGATCAAGTTATGTTAGAATTTTATTTAAGTGGGACTTTGTGACAGTTGGAGCATCGACCTGCTGATCATGGAGAGGATCCTCTTGGAGATGAGGGATCATTGTGCATAGACCTAGTAGCTGGATGAGAACTGAAGACTACTAACTAATTTGACTTGGAGTGATTCGACTAGCCCAATGGGGAGTGCCTTGGGGTCGCGGCGGACCCATGGTGGGGAGCACCTATGTGTGAGCACGACAGACCCACAATAATCGATAGGAGGAGTACCTCAGCAAGCTATGAGGGGGAGCACCTCTGTGTGATGTGGCAGACCCACAGTTGGGCGCGCCTCTATGTGACACAGTAGACCCACTGTACTCGACAAGAGGAGTACCTCAGCAGCCCAAGGATAGTGGGAAGTGCCTCTGTGTGACGCGACAGGCCCACCGTACTCAATAGTGGAAGAGTACTCCAACAGCTGAGGTTTCAACAGTGTAACTGGGGATTTTACTTGTTACTACCCCTAAAATAAAATCCTGTTTTGAACTGAGATAGTAAATTTTGTGTTTACCACATGATTGAGATGAATTACTTGGTAACTTAGGTATATTCATGGGAATATACCTAAGTGATGTTATCTGTTGATTTAATACTTTGTGGTTTATACTAGTTTGATTTTTTGAGGCCTTGAGGGTCTTGGGGTACATAATTAGTATTGTTATACTCAACCCTACATGGGATAATCCCACACCTCATTTTGTTGGTTGTAGATGATGGACATCTCTGACTGAGGATCAGAGTAGTAGGACTGGACGATACCCATAGGTGGACCTTACAATGAGTTGGTACACGGTGGAGACTGACGGACATAGAGTGCTGAGGAGGCTATCTATACCTACCCTTTAGGTAGGAATCCCTATAGGATGACCAATTAGACGCTTTAACTTTTTTCCATTGTACTTGTTTTTTAGTTGTACTTGTACTTTCCCGTTGGGCTTGTATTTCTGGCCCCTTTTACTTTTCAGCACTCCTTTTTATACAATTTTACTTAGTGTTTTACTACTAGCTCGTACTCTATTTTGTGTGTTTACACTTTATAAAGGAAATTGATTCCCAGTTTTAGGGATTTATGCCTTTGGTTCTAGTCTCCATCCCCTGGCTTATGGAAGGCGGACTTGGGGTAGTCACGGCACAGGCCCCGGGGGACAGGTCGGGACCAAAATTTCAATCTAATTTGAGCCTAAAACCATTTGAACTTCAAAATTGAAACTTCAACCTACTAGAATGTTCATAAGTGTGACACCTTGAGACTAACTCCATCAATATACCCTATGACATCCCCTTGATCCTTGATCTTTTTTAAGATGAATGTTAATCCTATATCATTACTTCTACAAACCATTGAATTTAAAGCTGATAAGACCAATAATACTAAAACAAAAAAACACCATCACCATAAAAAACATTAAAAATAATTAGACTATATGTAAATATTAAACTAACTATGAAACCACACAAACATCAATAATAAACTCTAGTTTAAACCACCCTAGAAGAGAAAAATCAAAATCATCATTATTTTCTTAACCACATCACCAACCATTACAAAGTCATCACCAAATAAATATTCTAGACCTCACATGAAAAAATTCCAATAAGTACCATTGTAAAATAGTGAAGATGAAGATGATACCACATGAGTATAGTTTTAACCCAGCATGATAGATCTAATTTAACCTAGCATGATAGATCTAATACACTATCCTAGAAATAAATAAATTAGTACTAGAGAGAGACCAAACTATTAGGTTGTGCACTCTTGAAGATGAAAACTGCCTCAAAACTATCCTAAACCACCATGAAAGATCATCCCACAATTCCAAAATGGGTTAAGTGTGGTGAATCTAAAAGAAATAGTAGTTAAAGGACAAACAAAATCAATATCATGCTATGATCATAGAACCTAACACAAAAGTATGAACTTGAACATGATGAAAAAATTAACTCAACTAACTCAAAAAAATATCAATACACCATGGAGACCCTATTTCTAAAACCAAATAGGAGTCTATGATGATGGGGAAGCTAGAGAGAGTAGTGATGTGGCAGAAAAAAGAACCTTATATATAAAAACAAGAAATCATCTGAATAGGAACCTTAACAACAAATCACAATAAGGAATCAAAAAAAAATTAATTTGAAGGTGGAAGAAGAGTATGATGGAAAGGTTGAGTAGGAAGGATTACATAGAGACCAACACTAGGGACTAATATTAAGAAACCCTAAATTGATAAATGAGGTTGTGAAGGGGGCTAGTTGGCGGAAAACTAGGTCATCCACCAAATTTGTCCACACATCTCCCTTTAATTAATTTAAAACATATATTTTAAAATAATACATCTCTATGATTTAAATTTGTAGTAAATATAATATTTATTTCACATCCACCCTTGTTTTGATGCAAGAAGATATTATTTGGTGTGTAATTTTATTAATTCATTCATAATCATGAAACAACACAGATCTTCCCACTCACAGCTAACTTACATGTCTCATGGAACAACTTATTTAATATAAAAAAATGTGACAACCATATTTTTCAAGACAAAATATTCCCTAAAATAGTGCAAGGGATCTCCATGACTCCTAAAATTTTCACTAACCAACTTCCTCTCCATCATCATAATGCAACATCATACACCATAAAGAAGGGTTTTCTTTTATTTTTATAAAAAATTACGAATGATGTAATAGCCCAATATTTTCATGAGAAAGATTTTTTTTAAATAATTTTATTTCATTCATGTATTTAATTATATGATATAACATGTTAAAGCTGTACTATAGGCAACTCCATCTTAGCTAGATTTACATGAAACATCGACTTTCTATGAAAGATCATTTAGTTATTATACTTATTTAAAAAGAAAATTATAACATTGATATTAGAATTGAAGATATAAATATACCTAAATGAATTATAAAATTAATTTTTACAAATAATTATTTTATAGATTAATTATAAATTATGGTAAACACTGTTTTAAAATAAAAGGAAATGTTTCTCTGAAAAATTATTTAAATGTGCACAAGTGTGTTTTATACAAATAAATAAACAATTAAATATTTTTGGATTATACTAATGACATATATATACATATATAATATTCAATATAATTTTTACATTCATCTTATGTGTTTTAAATATATGATATAAGAAAAAAAATCCAATTTTATGCATAAAAGAAGTTTTTTTTCTCTAAAATGAAAGTTTTGCTGCCTTTTGATAGGGAACTTTTTTAAAATATCGTTTTTAAAAAATTTATAAAATATATTTGAAAAAAATTATTATTTTAAAATAGTATAGAAAAATTTATTTTGGGTGAAATTTTGGTATTTTTTTGAGAAGTTTCATGTTTTAATGAATAGTGAAAAATTCTAGAATTTAATTCAAAACTATTTCTTCATATAACATTTTTATATAGTTAAATTATGTAGTGAAATTATTTTAATGTATAAATAAATCAATTTTTTTATTATTTAATAAAATTTAGGTCACTAGAATAAATCCCATATTTAATTTGGAAATAAAAACATTTCAATCTTTTGAATGTTTCTAACATAAAAATCTATTTTCTCATTCTATGAACGAGATTAATTTTAAATTAATTTCAACCTATTATGTGTTTATAATATTGATAAATGGATTCCAGATTTTTAATCATAAGTTTGAAATTTAGTAATTAGGACCTTTTTATTTTTGGACAATATGAATAGTAAGTATAATAGTTTTATTACCACGATTAATGGTAAATCTGTTAATTAAGGTTTAAAATAATATTTTAAATATTATAAAAATACCCTAATACATTACCAAATGTTATAGGATGATTTTAATTCGACCCATACTACATAGGTATTTAAATATAATAATTTAATGGAAACATTTCCATAAAAATGACTAATTATTATTAAACTCAAAGGGAGTGACAAAATGTAACACTATTAATTTTAATGTGTATAATATTTTTAATATGATGATAAATTGAAAATATAATATATATATATATATATAGAAATATATTATTCAGAATTATTAATGTTTTATATATATCATATAGTTTTATTTTTAATTTTTATTGAAAAAATAAATATATTAAATAATTAAAAAATGATGATGGTGTAATTACACAATTAATGAAGCAATAAACTGAATGGTATTATTAATATTTAAATAAATAAAATTTGAGTTAATTAAGGTGATAAAAAATTTATTGGTTAATATGAGATATTATATGTGTCTTAAATTATTTTTTTGAAGTTATCTTGCTATATGAATTTTATTAAAGTCAATGTAGTGAATGGTGTTTAAATTGAAACTAATGATATTTTATAAAGACATTATATTATTAGATTATTGAAAAAAGATAAAAAAATTAAATGATAAAAAATATGATAAATTATTGTCTAACATATCATAAATTTACCATTTATCAGTTAAAACATTATATGTAAAAATTAAATCCTCTTAATATTAAAAACATTGTTACCATAATTAAAATTAAAATAGGTTATCTAGGGATTAATAAAAAATATAAAGTTAAATATTACATCAAAACCTATCTAAAATTTATTTTTTTATGATATTAAAAACATATAACATATTTTATTTTAATGTATATCATTTTTCTGGTGTTTATATTGAGTTTTTATTTATTATAAATTATTATTTTTGAATGTTTTCAAAAGTTCACTTCCCCTCTCTTAAAAATGGAACCTCTACTTCTCTTTTATTCACACCTATGAATACCTTTATATAAAAAACAATCTAAAAAATCCTCTTAAAAACATACTTAAATTCACCAAATAATCCTTATTTGCTAAAAAATTCCAATCAACAATGTAATTTTGGGAAAATCAAAAGCATATATCGAAAGAAGAGGCAAATTTCAATAATAAATGTTTTTGTTTTATTTTTTCCATTTTGCCCCTAAATTATTTTCATTTCACGTTTATATAAAAAAATTAGTATCCTAAATATACAAATATTTTTTTTGATGTTAATGGTTCTACATACACTTTCACAAACTTCCATCTAATGGGTAACAAACTTACTGTTTATGTGTAAGGTGGACTATCGGATCACAAAACGATGATTTTTCTTTTTTTTACAACATATCATGGTATATAATTTTTATGGACACTATATTTTTTATCATATGTATTATATTTAAAACATAATTATAAAACTTTAATTAAAATATCATATCTAACTTTTTTCATTCAATCTTTTAAGAAATGATAATATTTCTCGTGCATATTTATGGTTTACCATCTCTACGATGCGATGTGATTCACTCTTCGTCTATATTTCACATGGATGGTAATAAGAGTTATTGTAAATAATAATAATATATATATATATATAACATGTAATTATTCTTGTAATGATAATATATCTTATGATTTTAATATGACAAGAAAATGAAAACAAAATTAATGTGTACGTACGACAAATCGTATCTATGAGCACTGAATTTTATTTTATAACTATAAATTTTATTAATAATCATGAGTAAATATATTCTAAATATATATATATATATATATATATATATATATATATCATGGTTACCATTTTTGATATAATTTAATTATGGTCAAAAAATGAGGACCAAGAATAAAATTTTTAAACAAATATGAGAAACAAAGCAATTGTTACCCGAAATAAAACTTAAACATGGAATTGTTAATAAGAGAGAAATATAAGGTCATAAGTAAATAATATGTGGTATTATATATATGAATATTGTTCTGTAATATATTTATAATAAATTTTAATTTATTATAATGGACATTTCATGAGTATGATGAAAGTCAAGACATAAGGTAAGGGATTTCTCCGCTCACTTTATTTCTGTGAGATATATTGGATAATAACCACATATTTTTGTAGTATGGTGTATATATTTTTATATGAAGTGTTATATAATGAAATTAATTTAATTAAAGATATTACATTTTTTAATTTTTTTATTCTTTCATGGGAATCATGACTCAAAATTTACTTTAGTAGTAAGATATTTTTGTCTCACTTTTATTTCTGTAGGACACGTCTCTGATACACTACTTGATTCTTCTATGTGGTGTATATAATATCCATTAATGTAATTTATGAGTATTATCTAGAATATTATGGTATTATAAAATTCATATAATTTTATTTATTTCATGATACAATTCTAATGATTATTAAGTGATGAGTATTTATGTCACAATCTCATGAATATTAGAGATTATTTCTTTCTAAGTATCCATTTGGGAATATTTATATTCCAAATAAAAGTTTTATTAAAATGTTTTCAAAAATGGTTTTCATATTCACTTATGGTTTTTAAATTTATTTTTATATATGTTTTACTTTTGTACTAAACGGTTGAAATTGAATCTTTTTCCACTTACCAAACGAGGTACTTTGTGACTTTTCCTAAAGAAGTATGAAAAGAATTTTTTTTATCTTATATGTAATCAACAGAATTCTCTTCCATAATGATGAATTAATGTGTTTAAGATTCATTTAGAAGATTAAAATTTATATTCTATTTAAATTTTTTATTTTAAAATTGAGAAATATTTTAATAAAAGAATTTTTTTTCAAAGAATATAAGATATTTTCCTCAGGAATTTTATTCAAGTGATCTCTCTAAATTATTTTCCATATAAGATAAAATAAATTTATTCTAATTATGTTTTATTGGGGATATACTTTGATGATAACATTTTTATTATTTCATTTTATTTTTTTATGTTTATCATCGAATGATATTTACGAAACCAATTTATTTCCCATGGGTTATGTTATGATTGAATGATGTTTACTAAACCAAATTAATTCCATGGGTTATGATATGATGAATGATTTATATTCTTGTGGAACACATAGTTATGGTTTTCATTATGTGATTGGTGGGACCTATATATAAATCTAATGCATTGGGTAAAGATTTATATATCATGAGATAATTATGGGAATCAAGTCAACGGGCTTGATCCCCTATGGTAAGGTGGGGAAACCAGATCCCTTACAGGAAAAATAATATGAATAGGTATGGTGGTGTGTCCTGTCTAGTAGGTGTAGTCAACATGAAGTTCCCTTTTATGTTTCAGAAATGTGCCTTAACTTATAGGGAATGATATTACATGTTTATGTTTATTCTACAAATTCCATGTCATATTCATATGTTATGATTTTAGGTATTATTTTATTTTATTACCTTATTATTTGTTTCTTATGAAAAACAAATTTTTATTCCATGATTATTGCTTATGATCTTTGATATGCAGGGTATGATCTTATAATGTTATTATCACATTACCAGAACCTTTATTCCCTTGTTTATCCTTACATAAATTCCATATTTACCATTACTAAGCATCTGATCTCACCCTTTTCTTATGATTCCTTTCCCCTGGTTATAAGGAATGATTTTAAGTTGGATTACTAAAGGTAATGATCTTTGTTGAAAAACATAATATCTTCCACCAAACTAGATTTTTTTTGTTTCAAGTCTCTAAATGAACTATACTAATATGTTTTTTAGGGGTGTGATAGTATAATATATGAAATGTTACACAAAAATGATATAATATCCATCTATGAAAATACTAGTTCATTATAGTTTTAATTTTTGAAAATATTTAGTCAATCTTTTGAAACTCAAATGAGAAAAATCTAGTGAGATCCCTTGAGATATTTCTAAGGATATGTCTATGGATGTATCTAATGATAAGTCTAAGTATAGGTTACAATCCTATAATTTTGGTAACAATCTATAATAAAGTATGATTAAATATAATATGTTATAGATTGAAGGTAATTTAAATTTAGGATAAATGTTTCCTAGTATGATTATTTTTCTCACAATATTGTTTTTTAGTTAATGTATGTAACTATGAAAATTGTGTTAATGAGTAATACAATGTACAATGCAATTATGGCTCTCCTGATCATATGAATTTCATGAAAGATGGAGTGAAAAATCACAGTACCATGAATCAAACAACATTTTTAGTCCATGAATCATGCTTGACTTCCAAATGAACAATGTAGGGGAAAACATTTTCTCAAATCCTTATTAAGGGAACATCCACCTTATTTTATTGGAATAATTATTCCACCAGTTGTTGAGAAATGGAACTTAACCATTAATAAGATAAATTTCATTATCCATTTATAATAATGTGAAGAAGGTACGGTGGGAAATTATCGCTTTGAATATGAATTGAATTAGTGGTGGAACTTTTTTAATATTACGAGGCAACAAGATATTGAATCCATGTATGAGGACTACTTGAAGAACTTATTTTTCAGTAATTAACTTCCTTATATTATTCATAAAAAAAGGTTTATTAAATTTTCACAGATATCTATTGTTTATGATAATAAATTAAGGTTATAATTCATAGGAAACAACAAAAACTGTCGATATAAAAATATTAGATTAACTTTATTCTCAATGTGTCAAAGGGAACATGGAGGAAATTTTCATAAGGGGACTTATATATGTTTTAAATGTGGGATAGAAGGTCATGATTAATTTTACTATAGAAGTAATGGGAATACAAATATAGAACCAAAGTGTTCAACTCTAATAATTCAGTGATCCAATTGTAAGGATTTTGGGCATTATACTAACAAGTGACCTAATATAAGGACTAATGTGAATAGTAAACCAAAAAACACTAAGGGTATAGGAAAACAATTGAAATACTATACTATCATAATGGATTAAGTGAAACATGAGAACTATGAAATAATTATCATCCTATAATATTTTGGAAGTTTTGTGTTTTATTTTGAAGGAATAAACCCTATTAAAATCTTATTGTTCATCCATTGTGAAACTTCTTGTGAATATACTTAGATTCTAGAATAATGAAGTCACATATTCTAAGACTACAAGGATGAACCCAAGTTTCCAATGAAATTTTTTATATATAAAAAAGTAGATTATATAATGAATAAAGAAGAATTTGTGTATTAAATAAGTATTTATATCAATTTAGGATATTTCAATGATTCAATAGAATACATGATAATGATCTTCAAATGTTTGGTGTGACAATTAAGGGCTATATAAAGATGTTTGGGGGATTACTGATAAATTTATTGTGGAAATTTAGTAACCTACTTTAGAAATTTTTGAATTTTAATATTTTGGAGGGCCCATAAAGGAATCTATTTGTGAAAAAAAAAATTACGTTTAAATTTGGATGAATTTTTAGAGATTAAAGTATTATCTCTTTATACGTAGATTTAGAAATATTGGATAAAATTTCTCAACCTTTTTGTTTTGGTATTAATATGGATGGAATAATATATCATTCAATGGATTTCATGATCTATTAATGTTTTTGGAATGAAAATTCACCTACATTTTTGGGAATAATAGATAAAGGGGCGATTAATCGAGGCACAATGAAAGGATTATATTAGGCTTATGAAATGTAAAGAAATCAAGTACATATTTCTTCTCATAAAAATTATTTAACTCAAGGGAAAGGATATTAAAACCCAAAAAAATATCCTAGTCCCTTTTTGTTATGAATCAAATGGTTCATTTTGTCATCAATGATTTATGCTCTTGTGATTATTATCTTTCTCTTGACTATGCTCTATGTCGCTCTCCATCAGAACATGATAGTTGTATTTCTATTCCTTGTCCTCATTTTCACTTCCCACCTATATTCCCCTATGAATAAACGTATTTATGATTTACTTTAGGAAATAATTAAGTTTCTAACTTTCCCTTTTTAAAAAAATTCTATTTTATTCATATTTATAATGTGGGTTTCTTTGAAAGAAAGTCTTAGGTATTTAAACTTGGATGACCTTGATGAATTTCGAGTGAGAAATTAGTTTCAAGTGGGCATAATATAATACCCAAATATTTTTATGAGTTATATTTTTTAAAAAAATTTTATTTATTTGATGTCTTAAATTATATTCTACACAAATTTAATCTTTCTCTACATGAAACACTGACTACGATTGCTTTACATACAACACTAAATTTCTATGCAACATTATTTTATTATTATACTAATTCAAAATAAAAAATTATAACCTAATTGATAGAGTTTTAGGTATAAATAGGAATAATTGAACTATAATATTGTGGTTTAAAAATAATTCTTTTACAAATTAATTACAAATTTATGTAAAACCATTTTTAAAATAAAAGGAAATATTTTTCTAAAAACATATATAAACATGCACAAGTGTGTTATACGAATAAATAATGAATTATATTTTTCAATTATATTAATGAATTATTTATATATATATATCATTAAATATAATTTTTTATCATTCATCTTATGTATTTTATAGACATTATATAATAACATATCCAATTTTATGGATAAAAGAAGTATCTTTTCTAAAAAAGTATTTTTTCAACCTTTTAATAGAGAATTTGTTTTAAATATATTTTTAACACTTTTATAGATTCAATTTGAAAAAAATAAATTTCTTATTTTAAATAGGGTTATCAAAATTTAATTTGGGTGAAATTTTGGTTTTTTTATGAGAACTTTCATGTTTTGATGAAAATTGAAAAAAATAACTTTTAATTAAAAATTAATTTTTTTCCTATATATTTATATAGTAAAATTATGTTTTTAATTTACTTTAAAGTATAATTAAATGATTTTTTTTCTATTTTATCCAATTTATGTCATTATAATGAATTTAAAATTTAATTTGGATGTAAAATCAATTCCATCTTGTGAACATTTTCACTTTTAAAATAGGTTTTCTCATTCCTTAAATGGGAATAATTTTAAATTAAGTTCAAAACATTATATGTTTATAACTATGAAAAATGTATTCCATAATTTAAAAAATGAGTCCCAAATATATTAGTTTTTTCCTTTTTATTTCTGGAAAATATTAATTGTTACTTTAGTAATTTTTATTACCACGATTAATGGTAAATCATGTAATTAAGGGTAAAAATAATATTAGAAATATTATAAAACTACACTAAAACATGACCAAATGTTATTGTGTGATGTTAATTTGACCCCTAAAACATTATTTTTGAAATTTAAAACATTAATGGATACTTTTAAATTAAAATGAATTATGACAAAAATGTCACTCTTACTTTTAATATGATTAATATATTTAACATGTTGGGAAATTGAAGATATGATCGACTATTTATATTATTCATAAATATAAATGGTCTATATACATATTAGAATTTTTAGCAAATACATAATTATATTAAATATTTACAAAATGATAATGCGATAATTACACTACTAATAAAACAATCAACTAAATGATATTTAAATATCAAAAGAAATATATGATGACATAATTAAAGCGATAAAAAATTATAGTGTAATATGACAAATTAGTGATGTTTAATATGAATTTTTTCAAAGTTATCTTACCGTATGGATTTTATTAATGTCAATGTACTTAATATTGTAAACATAGACACTAATAATATTTTATGAAAATAATAGTTTATTAAATTAGTGAAAAATCATAAAAATAATAAATAAAGAAAACTATGATAAATTATGGTATAAATATCATAACTGGATCATTTATGGTTTAATTTAAACCTTATATATAATTTTTACGTCCTATTAATATTAAAAACTATGTTACCATAGTTAAAATTAAAATAGGTTAAGTAAGGGTTAATCGAAATGATAAGGTTTGAAATTACATCTAAACCTATCTAAAATTTATTAAAGGATGATATTACAACCTTATATAAATTATATTTGAATATATGACCTTTTAGAGGTGTTTGTATTGATTTTATATATATAAATTATCATTTTTAGAGTTTCTAAAAGTGCCCCTACCCACTCTTATAAAAGGGAACCTATAATTCTCTTTTCTTCACACCTATAAATCTAATTTTCTCAGATTCATTCTTTCCAAATATCCTTATAAAACAATTCCTTAATCCTTGAATAATTACTTTTTTAATAGAGACAACCGAATAAGTATTTTTGTGCAAATCAAAAGAAGATACCCAAAGAAGATGTGACATTCATCAAGAAACATTTTGGTTTTATTTCTTCCTAAAACACACACAATTATTTTTATTTCATGTTTATATTATAACATACATACCCTAAATATTTCAAATATTTTGTTATATTAATGGTTATAAATTCTATGTTTATGATATATGTGATATTGATGACTTAATTATACTTATTTAATGAAAATTTCATTTATTCCCTTTTACCATCTAATATTCTAGGAAATGATAATGTCCCTTGTGCGTACGTATGGCTTTCTATCTCCATGATGTTATGTGATTCGTTTTTAATATATATTTCACATGGATTGTAATAAGTATGTATTTTATGAATATACATGATATATTTCAAAATAATTTGTCCCTGTAATTATAATATATAATATTCTTTTAATATGACAAGAAAAAGAAAACAACATTCATTCATATGTACGACCTACTATCTCCATGAACAATGTATTTTGTTTTCAACTCTAACTTTTAGGAATCACCATGAATAAATATTTATTGAATATATATATATATACAGTGGTTACAATTATCTAGATAATTAAATCACGATCTTTGTATGAGGACCAAGAATTAAAAAATAAAACATGTATGATAAACAAAGCGATTATTAATCGAAACAGAACTTCAACTTGGAATTGTTAATAAGTGGTAAAGGTAAAGTCATAAGTAAATAATATTTTTAATTATATATATGAATATGGTTCTTTAAAATATTTATAATAAACTTTTATTTATTATAAATGAGGATTCATGAGTACAACAAGAGATAAAATGTAAGGTAAGAGATTTCCCATATCACTTTATTTTATTTGTTATATGCGATAATCTCTACTTATTATTGTTATGTGGTGTATATATACTTCACTATTAATTATTATATTATGAATTTAATTTAATTTATGGTACTAAATGTTTCAATTAATTTTATTATTTCATGGAAATCATGATTCAAAAGATACTCTAGTATAAAATATTTTTTTCTCACTTTTATTTCTATGGAATATATTTCTGATACACTACTTGTTTCTTATACATTGTGTATATTCTATCCATGAATGTATTTTTTGAGAAATATAAATAATATTATGGTATTTTGATATCTGTATAATTTTATTTCTATCATGGTTCATAAAATTATTTTGATTGAAAAGTGATAACTTTTTATGACATACTCTTATCGATATTTTTGATTGTTTAATTAGAAGTCTCTATTGGGGAATATTTATATTTTATTTAAATGTTTTATAAAATTTATTCCAAAATGTTTTTTTACTGTAATACTATGTTATTTTAAATTCATTTTTACGAATTTTTTATTTTTTACTAAATAGTTTAATATGAATCTTTTTGTCATTTTCCACATGAGGTATTTTGTGATTTTTTCAGAAAATTATGATAGGATTTATTTGTTAACTTATACGACATGAACATGATTTTCCACCATAATGAAGGCTTAATGTTTTTAAGCATACCTTATAATCATATAATTATATATTCAAATAAAATTTAGCCTTTTAAAATTTCACATCATTTTAAGGAAAGAAAATGTTTTCGAAATAGAGAGGATATTTTCCAAAATAATATTTTTCAAGAGATATCTCAAAATTATTTTCTATATAAGATAAAATTATTTGATGTTACTGATGTTTTACTAGGAATGTGATTTAATTATACCATTCTTATTCTTTCTAATAATGGTTCATGTTTGTGATGGAATGGTATTTATGAAACCCATTTCTATCCTAAGAGTTATGTTATGATTGAATGATGTTTATGAAACCCATTTCATACCATGGGTTCAGATATGACGAATGATTGATGTTATTATGGAAAGCATATTTATTTTTTTTATTATGTGAGTTTTTGGACTTACATGTCCCTCCAATTCATTATTTAATGACTTATATCTCATAAGATAATTATGGGAATTAATTCTATGGGATTGATCCACCATGGGATGATGGGGAAACAGGATCCACTATGGGAAGATAGGGAAACCCAATCCCTTATAAGTAATGGAATATAACTGGGGATGGTGGTGTGTCACGCCCAGAAGGTCTAGTCCCCATTATGTGCCTAGTTATGGTTTTGGAATTTTCCTTTACTTATAGGGAATGATATTACATTTTAATGTATCTTCCAAACATTCCATGTCATATTCTCATGTTATGATTTTATGGATTATGTTCTTTGATTCCCTTATGATTAATTTCTTCTAAACCACAGATATTTATTTCATGATTCATGGTTAAGATATCTGAAATGAAGGGTATGATCTTATAATGTTATCATCACATTCTAGTACCCTTTATGCTTAGTTTTATACTTATATATCGTCCTTGTTTACCCTTACCTAGTTTATGAGATCACCCTTTTCTTATCTTCCCATTCCCAAGGTTATAATGAAATGTTTTAAGTAGGAATACTAATGGGAATGATCTTTGTGGTAAACATTAAAGTCCTTCCATCAGACTAAAAGTTTGTGTTCTATGTTTCCAAAGGCACTAAATTAATATTATCTTCATGCATGTGATTGTATAATGTATGAAATGTTTCGCAAAAAGAAGTAATATCCATGTATAAAAATCCTAGGTTGTTATGAATGCAGGTTCTCATTATTAAATAGTATCGTTCATGTTGAAATAGTTTTCTTATTCTTAAATTTAATTACACATGGGATATCTACGGTATCAATTAATCCGACATGAGTATGAGGAAATATGAAATAATATTTCATGTGGTGATCCTTCATAACATGAATAATATTTAATGACATAATTGAATCTAACTATTTCGGACAATATCTATCATATTTAATCCAATTTTCATTTTATGTCATGTGATTCCCCTTTCAAAAGTAGGATTTTTATTGATTTAATCCTACATTGATAGTTCTCATTGTGAATTAACCATATATAGGACTTGAAAAACTATCATATATGTTTATTTTTCTCTAAAAATTTACAAAACATCATAAAAATACATTTATTTCCATTTAAACATAAAAACTAGAAAAATTAGCCCAAAAATAAACTAATTAATAATAAAAAACAATAAAATTAATAATAAAAACCATAATTTTCCCCCAATACCTCTTCAGATATAGAACATATGAAGATCCTGCTTAAAGTGCATAAATCCAAGCAACTTAATGAACTGCTGGAGGTGGTCTGTTTTTAATTGGTTTATATCATATAGAAGGCCCACAATAATGCCATTCATCGCCAACCAGTGTTCAATGCTGCCCAGGCCTTCAATACCATCCTAGCATCCACTCAAAATTCCAGCTCATGGATCAAGGAGGTTTGTAACAGTTTGGTCAGGAAATTCATGATTCTTAGAAGATTAAGGGTCGTGGGTTTCTACCCCAAACCAAGGGGCATGATGGAGGTGATGTGGACTGCCCCCTTTAAGGGTTGGTTGAAATGTAACATGGACGGAGCCTACAAGGGTAACCTTGGACCATCCAGATATGGGGTTATCTTTAGGAATCTGCGTAGGGAGGTTGTGGAATGCATTTATAGCCCATATGGGCATACCGCTGCTCTGGAAGATAAAATGATGGCACTCATTAACGCATTGGATATTGCTTGCCAATGAAAATGGAACAAAATTTGGTTCAAATGTGACTTGGCCATGCTTGTTTATGAAATTAGAACCGTTCAAACCAGATTGGCTTTGAATCTGGTAGGTAAATGGATAAATTGCATTGAAAAAATCTCCTCCCTTAACTACATCATCGCGCATATCTTTCAGGAGGCGAACTACATTGAGGATGGCCTTGCAAACAAAGGGGTGTAAGAAGAGAGGGACATACATATCAACACTAATCCTAGTGACTTGGTCCACCTTCTTGCTGGGGGAAAATGTTAAATGCATGATTTTCATTATTGTGTAATATTTGTTTTATCAATTTTAGAGCTCTGTGCTCATCTTTTTCAAAATTAAAAACCATAATTGAGTTTAAGCTATTTAATCTCCCCTACATAATAATTTCCAATCCATAAGCATAAAGTATATATATTATCAAAAATGAAATCCATCCAATCAATATTTAAGCCATATAATAAAAAAATTAAAATAATTATCCATAATGTATAAAATTTCAAGAATCACATAATAAATATATTTTTAACTCCACAATTTTCATAAATACCTATAAATTCTTGTATTTTAAATTTCATCATTAATTTATGAAACTTTTCTTAACATCCATTTAAATGTTTCATCTTTTTATTACAATGGATTCCCACTCTTGATCTACCTTTTTGGGAAACATTTCTCTCATTAGTCATGGTATTATGAAAACTTAGTTATTATCAATCTCAAGTATATGAAAACTATCCATAGGATTTAATGTTATCTCAATCTCTACTTAAACATTAAAACAATAAAAGTGATTAGTACTTTTATTAAGGTACTAAGGAATCTAAGGATAATTGTTGTAAGGTAATGATGTGAACATTTTAACTTAGAGCCTTGAAAAAGGTATTCAAATCATTAAAGTATATATCATGATATTAAATAAATTTAAATAAAATCTCCTCCATTTACTCTATTCGAAAAACGTCATCTCAACTCATTCCACCTCTTAAATAAGTCCACAAACCCAACATTTAATATAATGAAATATTTTTTTCCGCTTTTCCAGAAGTTATATCAATTGTTTTTTCTTATTCCATCTTATTTTTCTCAAAAAATTGGGGAACCACATGATCATAATTAATGATATATTTGAATTATTTCTACCAAAATTTACAATGATTACTTCCCTCATAGTAAATTTTATGGATTTCTCACCTTGTGCTTCCATGAATAGAAAAACTGTCTCTTTAAATATAAAAATAATAATCCAAGAATTATACTTAATAATTAGGATAGGAAGGAAAAATATTCTTGTAATTTGTCTTTATTTCAAGGAAATTCATGTTCTCAATAGATTAAAAAAATATCAATCATTGGTTGGGACTCAAGATGCAATAGGAAAAAATATATTTAATTGATGACCATAATCATCATAATGTGTCTTAAAACATTTATTATTCAATGAAATATGAATTAAAGTAAAATTAGCGATGTGTACCTTGAGTTCTCTCATTAAATAGTCTATAAGAGAAAATAGGGACAAATAGTTTTGAATAACTCTAAGCAATGTGAGATATAATATTAGACAATAACAAATTGTATGAAAAATTGTAATAACTAAATCTATTAAAACTGTAGAAAATCAATGGATAAAAATTAATGAAGAATTTCATCTACATAAATCAATATATCTTATAAATCATGATTCATCAAATCTATATTCTTAGGATTATATATATTCATCCATACCATATCTTACTCATTAACATCCATCAAAAATAACATTTAAAATAAGACATGACGGTATTCCTAATAAAATATTCTATACACGATAAAAAGAAGAAATAAGTATAATTGTCGAATGAATATTCCTTAAAATAAAAAAAATAAATGAAATATATAGGTACAATTAATGATATAAAGGATATAAAGAAACAACATTCTATTCATTGAAGATCCTTTCTTTTTTTCTTCTCAATTTATTCATTTTTTCCCTATCACATGACTTCAAAATCACAGACTTTAAAAAAATCAATCATGTTTATTTATAACATCTAATCTAGTAAATGTAAATTTACTAAGGGTTATTTAATTTTAGTTCCTAAACACATTCAGAAAATAAAATTCCTAAAAACTAATTATTAATATCTATTTCAAAAGAAAGAAATAAAAACATGTATTTCATTCAAAATGTTATTTGTTTAATGTATTTTAGAAATATATTACCTCACCATGTATCACATTAAGGGATTATGCAATGAAGTTACATGGTATGGATTTAAACATGATATATTTTTTTTTAATTTTGAAATATATGATTATACTCTTAATCATTAAAGGAATAATGATACATTGTTCTGGTAGTGACCAATATTTGGAAAGCCTTAAAATTTTAATAATTAATGCATGTTATATTAAAACCTAGTAAGGCCCATCTTTCACTTCTTATTTTTAACAGTATTCTTAAAAATATCAAAGTATCATATTTTTTAGTATCTATAACCTCATATTTTCTCTTTTTATTTTATGATTTTAAGGGGAATCCTCCCTCATTATTCTGGAGTTCAGCTTATGTGGGGGTTTAATATTTGGTTTTTATCTCAAATTTAGCTTCAACATTGTAAATAACCTTATATTTATCCTTCTAACTAGAATTAATTTCATATATTTCCTTGATTTTTGCCTCAATTTTTTTATTGGGTTCTTTCATTAATCCATAAGCCTTTTAGATATTATCTGTAAGAGTTACGAACCCTCTTTGAATTATTATTCCATGAAAAAGTGGTTTTTGTCATTCATATATGGGTATAGTTGTCAAACCAATCATTGTATTAGTTTAATTATTTTGATTACATTAATTTGTAGCATGGGAATTTATAATAGTCCATCCAAGTTTACGTGGGAACTCATCATGTCTTTAAACTGCAACCACAAGAGAATAAAACTAAGGATATAAAAAAGAATCCAATTAAAATCTAAACTAAAGTCATATAATATGATGCGATAAAAAACATGATTCTAATCTATTTCGTTAAATATTCCTACCAAGGAAAAAACTATTAAAAATGTTTCAAAAACAAATTGACCACCTTTGAGGTGTATTTAATTCTCATATTCAATTTTATTAAGAAATTTATTTTACACTCCCCTAAAAATAACACTACAATGGGGTAGTATAGCTCAATTATTAGGTTAGGCACAAAAATATAAGGAATTATAGTACAAAAAAACTAATCCAATAGTCAAGATTAAGAATTATATTGAAAAGGAAATATAAAAACTAAATTGAAAGAAATATGACTAAAAAATTCATTAGGATTTTATAAATCTAGGATCATGGAATGCTTAATGATTAAAAATTAATGAATAATCTAGTCATTTTCAAAATGGTATATATTAAAAAGCATGGTAATGGTCATCACACTCTAGTTACTGAATTCCCCTTTTAATATAGTCAAGTAGTTCAGTTTATTTAGAAATATTATGATCTGAAACCATATTTAAATATATTAAATAACTCACTATATGGTTAATAATAAATGTATACATTAGTTAATGCATTAAAAGGTACTTCCTAAATCTAATATTTAATGGTTGTAATAAAATAATCATAAAAATATATGGAAGGAATTATTAATGAAAAGAACTAATCTGAACAACAATTAATATTGAAAATACTACAATATCTAATACCCATTCATTATAAAACCAACCACAAAAGAAATTATCTCATTAATATAACCATGAAACGATGTATATAAACCCTAATTAATATTATTAAGAACAACATACCTCTAATTTAAAGGAAATATCCCAGTACTGTACCTCCCAAAAATTCTTCCTTTAAGTGGACAACACATACCATTATTTTTTTCTGACAAAAACCATCCTTTAAATATTTTATATCTCTTTTCTATATCTTCTAATATCTTTAATATATTATCTATAACTAAATATCCTTTTAAAATATCCTTCAAAATATTACCATTCCCCCACCTTTAATTCCTATAGAATATATCTCAATGATATGATACATCCACAAGTTATATCTAAATTAGATATACTATGTGTGATGTTTCCAACCTTATTGAGGTTGTAGAAGATAAAAATTTACATTTCCTTTTCTTTATTTATTTATAATACTAGAACCATCCATGTCTTCCCCACTGCATCTAACTGTTATATGTCATGCACCATCTTCTTGAATATCAAACTATAATAAAAAAGTATTTTAACACCCAATAAAACCCTGACACAATACAAGGAATCCATGCAATTCTTAATATTATCACTACCTTTCATCCTATACTTCATTTCAACACTACATTATACACCACACTAGATAATTATTTATGTATTTCAATCACTCCTAATATATACAGGTTTTTAGGATTAAACAATACCAGTCATAGTGCAATACATTTCTCATTCATCTATTTAATTGGAATTGATTGTACAAACCCCCAATTAATCTAACATGTGTATGAGTAAATATAAATTAATATGAAATTTAGTGAACCTTCATGACATAATGTATGTTTCACAACATAATTAAATCTGACATCATGCCGAACTCATCTAAAAATGTATCAGATCTTGCTATTTATTTTATACATGAGACATGATAGCACAACATTTTTATTAAAGGGGATTATCTCAAGTAATTTTAATCACATGGAACCTCAAATTAACATTATTCTCAATTCATAAGAAGGGCCACCATTTATTTAATCCTTTATATATAGTTTTCCATGTGAATTTATCTAATACATGAATTTAAAAACTTCCTATATTTTCCCATTCCATCAAAAATTTTGAAAACTCTGTAAAATTCATTTTTCTTCCATTTAATGAAGTGCATCCTAAAAATTAGGAAAATATAAAAAATTAAAAAAAATATCATTAAATAAATTGATAATAATAACCAAGCATTATTTTATGCTCTCAAGGGGCTTTTACCCAGTGAAGATATTGTTTATGTCATGTTGAAATGATTTAAGTCCCAATCGTTATTGCATGATATTTTGAATATGTGGTTTTGATGTTTTTCTTGTGGATATTTTTTTGAAAAAGAATCTATATATTTTGGATAATTAAATGGGAAATTTTAGTGAATAATTAATTTAGAAAATAATATGGAGAAATTTATTGATAAGAGTTATAGTTTTTATGGAAACTGAATAAAGAATAAAAGAATCATAGAATTATGGAAGAACTAAATGAGAATTTATAAGACAAAAACAATATATTGACACAATTAAGAAATCCATTTTTCCTTTTAAAAAATTAGAATATTTTATAAGATAAAAATTGAGTGAGCATGGGATTCTGTGGCTCGGGTAGCTTTGCTGTTGATATAATAAAAATATTAAATATATTATATTAATCATGAAATTTATTTATAAAATAATGTAATTTCACTAAAAGACGTTTCATATGGTAAAACTGATTCAATCATTAAATAATAAATGTGGGTTTTACCCCAGTCCCGATGATTCTATTGTGTGTTTCAAGTTTTTGGTTTAATAGTGGGTGTGGGTGGATTAATAGATTAATTAATTAATTATCTATCCATTAAATAGAAAGATCTAATACCCTTTATATAATCAAATTTAGTGAAATCCCTAAGGGATGGACACATTATTCTAGGTATGTGAGTGGGATCATGGATGAGAAATTTAATGAAAATAGAGACTATGGGTTGATGATCGGTGTGCCAAGGAGTTTGTGTTCAACAAAGGAGTTCATGGATATTACTAATGATAATAACATAGAAACATTATTCATCATGTTTTTATATAAACATGAGGTAGGATGTTTTTAATTCATTTTATTTAATCCTAATTTTTTTATCACATTAAGAACATGAATCGATTTTACTAAAAAATTGATTTGTGGGTCGATCGTTGATTTACGGGTGAGGTATTAACTTCCTAGAATTAGGAATTGATATCGTTTGTTAATGATTGATTATTCTTGAAATAAATTATTTATCCGTCAAAAGTATGAGGGAGGTTTGGTAAGGTGTGATAGGAAATTTGGAATGGATTAGAGATCAGATCAAGAGTTTTCATTCATGATTTGGTGATGCTAAAATGTGGTTTGATGGGAAGCGTTTCCTATGTGGAATGAGTGGTTCGAATCTGACCACCAATGACAATTTGAGTTCATTAAACCCTATATCTAAGTTTCTTGGAATTTTCCATGGCTGGATCGAAGAAGGAAGTGTCCTTGGAGGATATAAATGAAGACTTTGTAAATATGAAAATTTATATAGTAACACGACATATAGTTATGATTAAAACACTTCATGTGGTATCCTCCTACAGTGGATAGGTCTTTGCCCCAAGTTAAATATCATATGCCCTGGAAAATTTCACACACAATGTGACCCAAATATGGTGATCTAGAGTGCACCTCTGGGTACGCAGGAATAGGTACAACCAGGTATATGGGCAGAACTAGGGAATCTTGGGATGAATATGACCAGAGTACCCAGACACAACCAAGTACATAGACACAACTAGCGTACACATGAATGACTAGTTTACACAAGTACGCCTAGAGTACATAGGATTAGGACATAGAATATGATAATGAATTTGAGGACACTGAAAGAACCGTACAAGCTGGGACACAAAATTTACTGCCTATACTCACCACTTACTTCTTCTAGGGGAGTTTTAGGCCCTCTTCATCTTCAGTATAGATGAGTAAATGTTGGTTGTGTTCCCTTATTGAAACTCTATGAAGGTATAGTGACATATCTCATTCTAGTAATTATATGAGTGATCCCATATGTGTATTATTCATTGATAAATTCTATTATCCCTATATGTGGATCAAGGTGAGATCCTTTATTATTCATCCCTAAGTTGGGTCAAGTATCCCATAAAATATTTTATGGCATGTGATCCCCATCCTAGGTGATTACTCTGAGTAGTTTTAGGTACACCTAATAGGCCTTGTATGTGATACAAAATATTTGTATTTATATATTATAATGTCAAGCATATACTTCTTTATGTAAAGTCCCAATGAGCACAACCTCTTAGATGAGCACTATAAGTGTTAGCAATAATCGAGTCGTGATTTCTCCCAAACAATTGTTTCTTTGATGCCTAGGACAAAATTTTAGGAATGAAGTATGATTGTGATGTCACATTGAGACACGATTTTAATCATGATCATATCTATATGAATTGTGTTATCCTTTCATATGAGTTTATTTCCTTTGATGCTTTATGTTTGGTGATTTTAGGGTATCAGACTTAGTACGTTATACGCACCCCTACATGGGTTCTTACTACATGTGTCATGTGTTATGAAGAGAATAGTCCTTTTGATTTTTTTATATGGAATAAGATTAAGTGGAGAATAGTTGAGCTAGATGGACAACAATTGGTTTTCGGTGTTTCATTTGACAGCAATCCATACCTTACTTGCATGTTAGACTCTTTTATAGTTTGGGTGGATTTATATTTTTCCACATATGATTTATTATTATAATGTAATACTACGATTTGGGATATATATGTATTCATGAATTTTGGTATTATTTATATTTTATATATGAGAATTATATTGGTTCTTGGAGATGTGTGTATGTGTACATATACTTTAGGCTAAGACCTCCCATGTTTGTGACATGCCTACTTAATGATTTTCCTTATCCCCTGGCATACTAGAGACTATATTGGTGTGTCATATTGGGATTGACACTAGTTAGGTTGTCCCTAGTGGCCCAGGTCAAGAAATAGTGGTATCATATGATAGGTTTATCTTAGTACGTGAGTTTGGAAATTGGCTCTCTAAAAGGTTTGGTTTGGGAAATAAGGAAACAATGTTTAAGTGTATCGTATTATCTCTCAGTCTAGGGAACATAGTGTTGGTGTGGTGTATGATCAATATATTCATGAGGACTCTGATAACCTAATATTTTCTCTATATATGATGGCATTGGATTTATGGGAAACATTCGTAAATGCATCATACAATAATGATTTGTTGTTTTCATATCCTTTTTGAGTCATCTACCTTGATAAATTATTTAAATGTGGGGACTATTATAATTTATAGGAAACCTCCATGAAAAATTACAGTTATGATTCTGTTGTAGGATCCTGAATATGATCCACCTAATGATGAGACTTTAGTTCAGGGGAATTTTTTGGAGGTGGTATGTCTAGGTGGCTTTCTAATCTTACCCCCACCCACTGAGTATAAAGTTACTCCATCAGTATTGATAGATGATGTACATTAGATAATAGGAAATCATGAGTATTATAGATATAAGACCCCTATAGTTTTGTGGAATTCTAGACTTCCAAGATGTATAGGAATGGATTGATATATTTGGGTTAATTTTATTTCTTGTTAAGACACCTCCATATTAGATAGTGGTCCCAATGGAAAAAATTATCAATGGATAAACAAGGTGATGATATATTTTGGTGACTTAGACACATAAAAAAGAGACTCTTTCATGGATATAGTTTGAGAATCAATTCATGGAGGAGTTCAACATAGTGACCCTGTAAGTAGTACACATTCTTGGGATTATGATGTTCTAATAGGGGAGCATGTCAGTTTCTGAGTATGTTCCAAGGTTCGCTAGTCTCTCTATATAATCCATTTATATGGTTTTTGATGTATTATTTTTAGTACAGAACTTTGAAAATGGAATTCACTAAGATATCATTGATGGGAAGATATCTATTTTCATTTAAACTTATAATGGGGTTTGCAAGTGAGACTTGGTGATTGAGAGATTCTAGGTGAGTGATTCTATGATAGTTGGTGTTGTTAGTAGACACCCTAGAGTTGAGAAATCATAGTCTGGTAGCTGATGATAGACTCAAGGATATAGATTTTCTAGATATTTCCATATATAGTCTCAAGATAGTGGGTCCACAGTCAAGGTTCATAGGATGGTTCTAGTTATCTAAGGGGGGTGTGATACTACTATTGTGATGGTTGAGGTCATATCACATGAGATTGTCTGACCCAAAATGTGACATAAATGGATATAATTGATGAATCATTACTACAGAGGTATCAACTAGATTAGGAAGGTCCACAGGTAGGCAGATGTCTAAGAGGATCTTGGAAATCAAAAGTAGGTGGTCAATACTTGGATTCATTTCCACCACTATGCCCCAATGGTCTATTCTAGGATCAGGGAGTTGGTGTCTAGGGGTAAGTGAAGATTCAGGTAGTGGATACTATGACCTAGAGGCTCTAAGGGTTATTTGAGGACTGATTTGTTTCTTTCATAATTTAGCTGTAGTTTTTATAGACACACGTACAAGCCACACTTTTCATTTAACTTAACATGGTCAAGATCAATATATTTTTGTCAAGCATTTAGATTGATCCTTTTGTTTAGACACTCCTAACAGAGTAGATTGAGTGATCACACCCAATTAACAATAGTGTGAAGTGATTCTTGGTTGAGAGAACATCATATTTAATCTTTTCATAGCAATGATACGATTTTATAATTTCATTCTCAATATGAACCTACTCTACTTATTTCATGAATATATTTATTGTTTCAGGTAGAAGATTTGGTGCATCTGTTATGATTTAATGATGTCTTCATTTTTTATGAGAGGGAAGTCTAGGTTGACTATGACGGGCTTATACATTGGAAGATACAAATTATTAATCATAATTTTGATAGTATTACCCTTTGTATAGTGTATTACATGAGCATTCAAGTTCCTATAGTGGTGGAAGAGTATGAGGATTATCTCCCCAAGGAAGTTATGGGATTTAATATTCACAGAGAGATCAAATTTTTCATATAATTTCACCCATGAACTTTACTAATATCTAAGCCAACAAATTGGATGTACCTCATAGAGTATTGAGAGATGAAGGTGAATTTGGGGGATTGGTAGAGGAATAGATTTTTTAGATCCGGTGTGTTACCATGGGTATCCCTAGTGTTTTTCACCAAGTAGGTGGATTAGAGGTTGATTTTATGTGTTGATTACCATCACCTAAATCAATTGGCCATAAATAATATGTATCGACTCCAAATATTAGATTTACTCTTTTTTGGTTCTCGAAGATTGACCTCAAGTCAAGAAATCACCAGCTTTGAGTTCATGATGAAGATATACTGAAGACAACAATATGATGTCGTTATGATCACTATGATTACTTTTTAATGGCTTTATGTATAAATAAAATTACAATAGTTATCATCCATTATGAACAACATCTTTTATCCCTTATTAAACCAGTTTTTGATAGTATTCATCAATGAAATCCTTATATACTCAGTGTTAGAGGTTGAGCACAAAAGACACTTGAGAATGGTACTGGAAAAATTATGAGAGAAAAAAATTAACATTACCTTATAAAATTTTAAATTCTATATTTTATATGTCTAATTCATGAGATATTTCATACAAGGAGTGGGTGTACCAATGAACCCAAGAAAGGTAGAGGTGCTGCTAGCTTGGGAGCCACCCAAGAGCATGATTGAGGTGAGTATCTTACTTGGGTTGGAAGAATACTATCAAATATTAAATCCCAATTTCTCTAGGATATCATCACCCATTACTAATTTTATTTGAAGGGGGAGGCTGTTTTGTGGATTGAGGAGTCCCAGTAGAATGTTCAGAAGTTGTGACCGTGGTTGGCGTGCCACCCAATCTTAATACTACTAGAGGAGGGTGTTGAATTTGTGATTTTTTTTCAATTCCTCTAGGAAAAGGATTAAATATGTTATGATGAAGATATAGGTAGTGGTTCTATATTCACAATGATAGTTGAGGTACCATTAAGAAAAATATGTGACTGATTTCCTTGAGATGATAGGAGGGGTTTTTTCTTTGTTGGTGGGTTTCCACTTCCTTATGGGTGAGGGATTTTTCATCTTTTCATACCAAAATATTCTCAATTATATGTTTTAATATAAATATATTAACTTGATACAATTTATATGATTAGTTTTCCTTTAGGATTATGACTTTGAGATAGTCTATCCTATTGGAAATGGGAACGTTGTGGAAGGTTATCTTAGTAAGAGATCTTTTTTGAAGTTGTTGAGTGAGGTGTGCGAGTAGTTTTCCTTGTTAACATTTTCCATGGTGGACATGGATGGTGTAGGTTACCTATTTTTAATATTTGTTACCCCCTCCAATTAATCATCTTCTTATGTAGTATCATCTTGGATATTTTGGTTGTGATATGTTTCATGTTAAAATATTCAATGTATGTCCTCTTGATGGTTTTTATAACGTTGGGGATCAAACTATACTTTTATTAAGGTGGATGATAGTACAAGTGACACTATGATAGGAGGTACTAAGTTAGTTTCATACATCTTTCTTAGTGGTACATCCAACAGTTGAAAAGATGCACGTAAACTATTGATTTCCTTTATGGTTTTTAGGTATGAAGATGTGCATTATTGAGTTTATCTCTTGATGGCTGAGTTTTCAATAAGTGAAGGCTAATAAATAAAATATAATGGGTTTGGCTCAAACCATTTATGTTTCAGAGTGGAAGTGTGATGGAATATCCATGTAATTATTTATATTACTTTTATGGTTAGATCAATATGACAATGATATCTTGGTGAATGTAGACTGACTCACCAAGCCAGACCACTTACTATCCATCAAAGAGAATAGTTTATTAGAAATATTGATATAAATTTATATATAGTATATATCATGAATTCTTGGAATTTCCACAATGATAATTTAATATCATGATTCCCACAATATTTAGTGACTATGGAGAGTATTACTAGATTCTTTTGGGACTTATTTATGGATGAAAAGAAAAAATTTTCCCCATGAAAGATGACAAGGTTGAGTGGACCAATCAGTTTCTAGAGGACTTGATTCAATCATACATGTTGGAAATTGGATGTAGTTATAAGGATCACATTCACTTGCTGAAAGTAGTATATATAAACAAATACAACTCCTACATAAACATTACACCCTTAGAGACTGTGTACGAGAGACCCTTCAGGTCCCTACAATGCTAGATTGATCTAGGGGAGTCAACACTCATGGGACCAGAGTTGGTGTGAGTGATAAAATATTTGGTAAAAATCATATAAAAGTGGATGATGACATTACCGTTTTATCAAAATTATTAAATGTACCGATGACAGTGGCCTTTGGAGTTCAAAAAAGAAGACTATGTGTTCTTGAAGGTCTCACCTCAATGAAGATTATAGAGATTTGACAGAGGTGATAATTTATCTTCGAGATTCATTGGACCCTTATAGATAATTTATATTTTTGGTGAGGTGGTTTAATTTTTAGCGTTACCAATATAGTTATAATGGGTACAGAATGTCTTCCACATGTTGCAGCTGGGAAGTTATGTGCATGACCCGTCACATGTTATCAACTAGGGTGAATATTATAACAAGTGGATCCAAAATACGTTAATATGTTAATTTTATTTTTTTGGATATTATGAATAGTAACTACGATGATTTAAATTCGAAACACTAAACGGTAAATCATGTAAATTAGGGTAACAAACAATATGATAAAGATAATAAAATTAACTTAACACCTTCTAAAATACTATTGGATGAATTAAATTCTACCAATATCACCTTAGGGTTAGAATTGATTCATGTAATATACTTTTTTTCCATGAATGTGACGTAATTATAATTAAAACAAAAGAAAGTGACAACATGTCACTAACTTATCACTTATAAGTATAATAATTTTAATATAGTGATAAAATTTATAAATAATCATAAATCAATAGTATCCCAAAATATATTGAAGTTATCTATATCATGTGAATTTATTTATAATTTTAAGAGATTAAATATGTACTATTAATGATGAGAAATAGTGATGTATAAATAATTTTATTGATAGAAAAATAAAATAAATGGTTTTAAAAATATTGAAATAAATATAATAGGAACTAATTAATGTGCTATAATAATTTTATAGGTTACAATGACATTTTATTAGTGTATTAAATACTTTTTTTCGAATTTACCTTCTGTTTACATTTTATTTAAAATCAAATAAATGAATAGTGTTAAAATTGACAATATTGATATTTTATAAGAAGAATATATTATAAAATTATCTAAAAATCAAAAAAGAATTTAAAAATTACAAAGTGAAACTTATAAGGTCTAAAATTTCATAAATTATCCAATTATATAAAATTGAAAACACATAAGTAAATATTTATAACCATTTAATATTTATAATATTATTACAATAATTAATATTATATGCATTAAATGATCATAAATAAAAACGATAACATTTAAAATAAAATAAAAAGATGTATAAATCTTATTAGTCGAGAGGATTACGATTCATCCATATCTTATCTTTTAAATAATCACTTCTGAGGCATTTTAATATTAAAGTGAATTTATATTAATTTAATAGTGTTGGTATTTCTAAAGGTGCCACCACCCTCTCTTATAAAAGGGAACCTCTAATTTTATTTTAATCACACCTATAAAGCCCTTCTTCATGGCCATACCCTTCCCATTTCCTCTCCAAACTTACCTCAATTCATCATAGATTCCACACTTTGGGCATAAATCCATCCTAAGGAGACCTTTTGTGAAAATCAAAATGAGATACTCAAAAAAGAGGTAATTGTTTTATCACCTCTTTCAAAATTATTTTTCATCTTCTACTTCCTATTCATAAGTTATTTACATTATAAAGTAATAAATCTAGAAACTTATACATTATGATATGTTATTATAATTATATTACAACATTATACCTCCTTTTATTAATCCTACGAATAACAATATCACCATGTGTGCGTACATACGACGTACCGTCGCCACACCGTGGTGTAATTTGTTATTGAACAATAATTAATTTGTATGGGTATAATAATGAGTACAAAGGATATAAATAATGAATATAACATGATAATTATTTTATATAATTAATCTAGCATCCAATTCCTCACCATTTAACCATTAATTGAATGATATTGCCGTTCGTGCGTACGTACGACCTACCGTCGCCACGATGCGATGTGATTTATTCTACATGATCTTTATTAAACTATGAATGTATACAATAATGGAATGAATAAATATGATATATATTATATTAATATCATTTTTTAAATGATATAAATATAACCAAAGAAGTGGAACGTGAACTTATCTGACAGAACATGCATAAGAACATAAAGCAGTTAATATCCGAATAATGGATGACAATGAAATTTTAATAAAAAACTGATTATAATATGATAATATATGATATCATAAAAATTAATATGATTTTTGAATAAGTAAATAGAATTATTTAAATCATAATACAGGAGGTTCTGATATAAACGAATCATATCAGACCTAAGTTAAGGGGTAATTTTGCAATCTCATTATTATTTGAGATTATTTGATTATAAGTATTTAATGGGGGTACATTTATCATCCACATACATGTTTCCTAAATATGTAATATTATTTTTACTCTTCTACAATTGTTTAAATTCAATTATCCCATTGGTAAATTTTTATTAAATGGTATGAAACGAATCATTTTTCGTTATTCTATACGAGGTACTTTTTAACTATTCCGATAAAAGTACGTGGATAATGTTTTTTAACTTATATAACATGAAATGATTTATACATCTTCATAATGCCTTATTTCCATGAATATTTCTTTACATGATTTAAATTTTTTTAACTAAATTATTTTCTTCTAAAATTGTGAAGTATTTTCAGAAAACAAAATGTTTTTGAGGAAGAATGAATATTTTCCTCAAGAATTATGTTCAAGTGTTTTATCAAAATTATTTTCCTTATAATATGATGCTATTTAAATAAGGTTATGTTTATATCCCTATTATTACTATTATTTTAGTGTTTTAATGATGAAATGATATTTTATATGGATTATGTTATGATGGAATGATGCTTAAGAAAACCATTTTATTTCATTGGTTTTACTATAATGAATGATTTATGTTTTTGTGGAAAATGTAAGAATGATTTCATTGTGATATGGGTGGGACCTATATCTCCATCCAATTCATTCTGAAAAGCTTTATATCTCATCATATTGACATCATCAAATAGAAATTAAATCTGATTTAGTAATACAGGGATATAACGACAAGTAAATCCAGTTCTATAACATAGGGATAGAATGAAAATTAAATGTGGATCAGTAATACATGGATCGACCGACAAATAAAACCGGTTCAGTAATGGACTATATTCAATTTGATGGACTTGGAATCAAATCCTTATCTACTATAGAAATCATATTATGTTATTACTTTTTTACCACAATTCAAAATTTTATTCTAATTCTATTTTATGATGGTTCATGATTACATTATGATTTATTTCTTATGAACTACCAAGATTTATTTCATGGATCCTGATTTTGGTATATGTTAAATGTGGTATGTTTTTTTTTCAAAAGTTATATTCATGTTTTTACATTCTTATGATTTTGTTTTGTAAGATATTTTCCATTATTAGCCTTACTGAGAATTTGAGCTCAACCCTTTTTATGTTTCTTTTCCCCTAGGATTTTAATAATGGTATTAAGTAAGATGTTTCAAAAAGGGGTTCTAGTTATGAACGATAAAGCCAAAGTTGATGTATATTATTAATGAACTAGTTGTTTATGTTTTCAAGTTTCTAAAGGCACTTAACAAATATGGTATTTGGGCGTCTCTTTCTATCATGTACAATGTATTCCAAAAAATTAATGTAATGTCTATGTACATCAAGCTTGGGTTATTAGAAATAAATTATTTTTATAATCATTTTATTAGTACCAATAATTTGAAAACTTATTTTTGATAAAAATTTATATTATTATGAAATATATATGTGTGTGTGTGATTAAATTATTATTCATTAACCAATATAAATTAATTTTAATTATTTTTTATACTATTACCAAATTATATTGTGTACTTTATTTGAGTCTTTTATGCTAAAACTAATAGCCACATTACTATTATAATGGTCATATTTTTTGTCTATATTTCAATGGTCAGTTTAAAATTCAAATTATCATTATAACCATTATAAATACACCATATTCTGTACTCTAAAATCATTTATTTATCTCTCTTTGTTTGTATATCAACAACATTTCATCACTTATTTTTTTTCATAAATGATATTAATTTTTTATTTTTTTGTTCATTGTAAAGTATGAGCCCCGAGAATTCATGATTATGATGTTTTGATATATTGTTATATCTTCTATGTAACTAATTGTAGTTTTTCTTGTAAATGTACCAATATAGTGATTACTATTATAATATAATGAAATAAAATGAACTATATTGTGATATGGATTTTTAAGGCAATTTTGTATATATAGTATAATCATAGGCCTTATATTACACCACTTAAATAATTTCTTCTTTTCAATTCAGTTTAATTAGTAATCCATAAAATATGTGGGTAATTATTCATAATATCTTCACTAAGCCCCCATCTTGATTCATAAAGATTTGGATCCCTCCATAGTACTTTTACCTTAAAATGTTTCTAAATTCATAACACTTACTCTCCATTACCAAGAATTTGGATTGTCTCTTTATTAAAGAACATGGTAGAATCTAGATCTACATATTCAGTGGTTAGTATGTGTGTTGGATCTAGCATGTAAATACTTAAAAATTATACATTGAATACATCTTTCACTTTAGAGAGGCAGGGTTGAAAACCTAAAAAATTAACCATGTATTCAATTCTAAATAAAATATCAAAAGGCATAATATTTATTAGACTTAACATCCTTTTCACACCAAACCATATAACTTCCTTTCATGATCATAAATTCACAAAGAAATGATCTCATACTAGAAACAACAAGTATTTCCTCTGAACATCATTATAACTAATTTGATAGTTTATATCTGTCTTGATATGTTCCTAGATAGATTTTATATTATTAATAATCTAATTAATGAGTTTTATACCAAAAATCATCATTTACACCACCTTATCTCATCATGTTAAAGTATAAATTTTTTGTCATACAATTATTTATACAACTTCATTTGAAAACTAGATTTAAATAAATTATTGTATGAAAATTACACTATAGGTAAATATGGGTCCTAAGTTCCTTGGAAGTTGAGTGACCATAACCCCAACATATGATATAATGTTTGGATAGTCCTCTCAAGCTTCCAATCAGGTTGAGGATGATATGTTACACTAAAATGTATCTCATTGATCACAATCTACTGAATTCGCCTCTTAAATTTCAGTGTGAAATGAGGTCCATGATCCGGTATAATTGATAAAAGTGAACCATGGATTCTACCAAATTCATTAATATAGAATCTTGTAAGTCTCTAATGGGATAAATCCAACCATTATACAAGAAAATGTTCATACCTAGTAAGGAAATCTATAATAACCCATATTGGTCCATTCCTCTTAGATATCATAGATATCCAAATAATAGTGTTCATTTTGATATTATCAAACATCCATATTTTTATAGGAATATGTTTTATGAAACCATAAACAAGTAGTTTCTCCTCTATTACTTGTTTATATAACATGAATCATAAAACATATTAATAACTTTCTCAATTCATCTTTTCACTCTAAAATTGTTCTCTCAAATCCTTCTATATCTTGGTGCTACTTTAGTGTGTTGGTAAATGTTTTTTTATTAATATTATTTAACCAATTCCTTCAATATCTTAAGTGTAAATGGTTTAAATGAATCCTTTCCAATAATAATAACTCAATATACATAGTGTGAGTCTATTAATCTCCCATATTATATAGATTTAACGTTTTTTGAAACCTTATCAATTTACTAAGAATTATTTGTCTTCTCTAGAAAATATTTTTACATAATTTCTTGGAAAAATATTAATGTTTCTCCTTCCCAAATAATTTTCATATCCAACATTCCTATATCTAAGAGTATGGGACATTTTATGTATTAATCAAGTATATAACTCCATAATACTTCTGAATGAATGAATTAACCACCTTATTTTACATCCCTAAGGGAGGGTGTATTCTAAATTAATAATCCTAGAGTAGATACAACCATCACCTTTCTCTCATGTTGAGACATTTCTATGTGAATATATATTTCAAACTCTTGTAATCCATATATATGTATATCTATTACATCATTCAAAATATATATTATTTCCCCATATATTCATAGGAAACATTAGTATCACTAACTCCATATATTTTTTGTCACATTTTTTCACTGGTTATTAATTATCACGATGTGTAAGTGACCAATCTATAGCTTTTAATATGGAATAACTCTAGTATTTTCTTAAATGAATCACAATATAAAAAAATGGCTCACAAGGATAATAAATGATTAAAATTCTTTTTCTTGTGTATATCTATGCAATTCCTTATAAAATATATCAATTTAACAATGTATAATTTATATATCATATATTCATTGGAAATCTTTTTCAGTCATAGATTTTATATTATCTTCTTTTTCTCAAAAAATTTCACTAAAATGGGTTACAATAGGTGGTTCCAAAAAATTATTAGGTAATGAAATATCTCCTATAAAAAATGGATTCTATTTCTATCTCATAAATAGAAATATCTCCCTCTTAGTAATAAATTATTAAAAAATAAATTTATATAAAAATCATCCCAAGCATTGTGTCAAAATCAAGCATGGTTGAGTAAAATTATTTTCAACTAGAAAATTTGTGTGCTTTCTAATAATGATATATCACAATATTTTAATGACAAAATAATTTACCAAATGATTTTTTACTAAACTTTATTTATTTAATGTATCATGGGATGATTTAATGGTGATAGAAAACATGGAAAATATAAAAAGGTTTATAGAACTAGAATAAAACAATGTATTAGATGATTGTTTGATCATGGTTAATGTGTAAGAGATGTTTTCCTAGAACCAAATGGTGGTACTTTTATTACATGGATATTTAATTTATTTAAATATTAAATATCTTATTACATATTGTTCATTTTTCTTCATGACTATGATGTCATAATGTCTAAGAGTATTTTTTACATTGATAAGGTCATGACAGTTCCCCGATATGATGAGAACCTTGAAATGCTATAACAATACTCATAAATATAGTTTTATGGTTATATTTCATACTATAATGGGTCACATAACATGCAGACTATCAAGTGCAAGTACTTGTAAGCAGATGAGACTTCCTTTCACGCAGTTCGCACTTGGTAAACTCAAAGACAAGAGATTATGGGAACATACCCACCAGTAGGAATTCTGCATGTTTTGGTTTCATCAGATATTTCTATCTATGAGCATGTGTAATGATAATTAGACTTTAAGAATACCATTAATATGTGTCACGACTCAAAAAAATTGATTTATTGATGAAAACCATCACATAGACAGTTAGCGGGAAGTAAGGTACATAGGGTGTGTCATGAGTGGTATGCTATTAAAGGATAAGTTGAAGAAGGATTTGTCCCTTCAATTTATGAAAGTTGATATCTCTGCCTTTTGATTGAAATATAACCGTCACATGAAATTCAATTCCCATGGTGCAACATCATGTTTATTTAAGGTAGTTAAATAATGATGTATCAAGCATAAAGGTTGATGACACTATCATGAAACATTCTTTATGAGATATTGAGGCGAAGGGATTATATTACATAGTGAGCATTTGTATGTGGATGTCATTGCTGTGACTTTAAATTCTTTCTCTTGGGTGGCTTGACACATTCTACATAGTACTTTTGGACTTTATCCAAGATCACCTAATGCCAATGAGAATGATTCCTAAAGGGTCAGACACTATGTGTTTTTGGTGGTCTCAGTTAAATTCAATTTGAATTTAGTTAATGAAATAAATATTACTCTCAAGACTATGAAATAATTTTATTCAGTTAAATTTATCATATAAATTAAATAAAAAATATATATTTATTTTATTGAACATTTAATAAATATTTATTTAATAGTTTGAAAATATAATATTTATTTAAGATAATAAATTATTTGTTTATTTATTCGTGTGTTTAATAAATGGAAGTGGAGTTTGAGCGAACCAAGGCCAGTCCATTAGTAAAATAATTATTTGTAAGATTGTAAATAATTATTTAACTAGTAGGCACAAGTTAAAATAATAATGACGCTGCTATTATTTTTTGATGTATAATTTTATTTATAATTATTTTTTGAGAAAGTTGGCCCACCATAAATTATGACGTGGAATTATTATTATTAGCATGTGATTTCTCTAAGTTCATGAATGGATTTAAGTGATGTTATAAAATTAAATATTGTAACTGAAGTTCCATGCATATCAATAGACAAGTACGTCTATTGTTCTATAGTGAACACACTGCACACTTGGTGAATTGAGAATTGTTGAGCTAAAACATTTCTCTCCCTAATCCTCTTCCCTCCGCTCTCAAGAACGAGAGATGTTCTTCAAGGCCGAAGAACAAGTAATCATGAACGATGAATAAAAGACACTCAGTTCACTACAATATCACCTAGAGAATGGGTGGTTTCAATAGAAGTCCATCAGAGCACATGTGGATCACCACTAGAGGGATCCTAGTTTGGATCCTCTCAAGCGCAACAAGATAATTCAGAAGGGTCATTCCGAACGATCGACATCATCAATGAAGAAAATACTTTATATCCACGCATTATTTTCTTTATGAAACTAATTAAATTAATTATAAACATGATGTGAAATATCCTCTATAATGGTTTCATGCCTCTTATTTCTTTATCTAAATATTTTATTCTATTCTATAGAGACTGGTGTTCATCATCGTATTGATCCTGGAATAATCATTGATCATGCTAAAAATTAAAGTTTAGTGTCGACCCAACCATACTTCCACTATAACCAGATCCTTAAAGTGGTATCAGAGAAGTTACATCATAGTGTATAATTATTTCAATATTTCATTGATGATTTACACATTTTATAATTTAGTTGTTTAAAATCAAGTTAATTGTTCTGCAAATTTGAATCTCAAGATCTGTTCCTCCTCTTTCGTTTCACATTCACCTTACAAAAACAATCTTTTCTTTTATTTTATAATAAAAGTTCATGCTGTGTATCCAAGGTTCAATGCAATGGGTCTCATCTACCAAACCAAGATGTGTCATTGGATTTTTTCTAAGTCTTAATGACTCTGTGTGTTGAGCAGGAACAGATTCCACAAATCCCTGTGGAATCGGAATCTATTCCAGAGACACAAGAACTGTGTAAGAGTACAAGAGAGGTTAGAGGACCATAATAGTACAGTTTTATAGTTACTAAAGATGGAGGCTCGTTATTAGTTGATAATAATGATCCTCTAACAGACTAGAAAGTAGTAAGTGGCATAGGCATTGCCAAGTGGCAAGAATCCATGAATTCTGAAATGGATTCCATGTACCAAAACCAAGTCTAGATTTTGGTAGATACTCCAGTTGATATAAAGGCTGTTGGTTGAAAATGGGTATTTAATAAGAAACTGGACATGGAAGGACAATTCAGTACCTATAAGGCATGACTGGTTGCAAAAGGGTTTAAGCAATGTCAAGTAATTGACTACGATAAAACATTTCACCAGTTTCAATGGAAAAATCCATCAGAATTCTAAATTCCGTTACGGCTTACCACGACTATGAGATTTGGAAAATGGATATCAAAACAAACTTAAAAAATATGTACCTTCAAGAAGATGTATACATGACACAACCTAAAGGGTTTGTGATTCCAAAGGATGCCAATATGGTATGCAAGTTGCAGAAATCCATTTATATATTAAAGCAAGAATCCAGGTCATGGAACATTCATTTTGATGAATCCATAACAGAATTTGGTTTTATCAAGAATGAATGCCATCCTTATGTCTACAAACGTTTTAGTGTGGGTCCAGTCGTTTTCCTAATAGTATATGTTGATGACATATTACTTATTCGAAATAAGATACCAATCTTACAATATGTTAAGGCATGGTTGAATCAATGCTTCCCAATGAAGTACTTGGACAAGGCAGCATATACTCTTGGGATCAAGATCCATCATGATAGATCCAATAAATTTTTGGGACTATGTCAATGTACATACATTGATAATATATTAAAGAGATTCAATATATAACAATCCAAGAGGGGACTGCTGCCAGCATCACATGGCATTCATCATTCCAAGGAAATGTGTCCTCAGACACATGGGGAATGAATTCTAATAGAAAGGACTCCTTACACATCAGCGATTGGGCTAGTCATGTGTGTCACTCTATATACTGGGATGGATGTCGCCTACACATTGAGTGTGGTATGCATATATCAAGATGACCCAGATGAATTCCATTGGATGCCAGTAATGACTATACTAATGTATCTGAGGTGTACTAAGGATATTTTCTTAGTTTACAGATGAGATGAGGAAATAGTTATTAGAGGATATGAATATTCTAGTTTCCAGACTGATCAAGATGACATGAAGTCACAAACTGGATACATATACACTTTTAATGGACGTATAGTGAGCTGGAAGAGATCAAAGAATAGTGTGGTAAAAAATTCTAAAGAATGGTTTGAGTATATTGCAGCTTTTGATGAATCTAAAGAAGCAATTTGGATGCAAAGCTTCATCTAGGAGCCGGATATGATACCTATCAGTAAAGATCTCATCACTCTATACTGTGATAATACTATAGTGGTGGCTCTTACAAAAGTGCTAAGGTCACATCAGCAGATGAAGAACATACTTCAGAAGTACCATCTCTTGAGGGATTTTTTTTCAAAGAGGTGAACTTGTAGTGAGAATTTTTTCCATGGATGACAACATGGAAGGGCCATTGAATAAAGCCTTGAATCAGCAGAAACATGATCACTATGTGAGGTCTAGTGGACTGAAAGTCATAGGAAGTTGGCTCTAGTCCAAGTGGGAGTTTGTAAGAGTTGGTGTCCTAGAACCAACTGGTTGAACGTTTATTAAATGGATTTTTAATGTATTTAAATATTATATATCATATTAAATATTTTTCATTGTTCTACATGACTATGATGTAATAATGTCCTAGAGTATTTGTTTCATTGATAAGGTCATATAAGTTCCTCACTATGATGAGAACCTTGAAATGCTATAAAAATATTCTTAAATATAGTTCTACAGTTAGATGACATACTATGATGAGACACATAGCATGAATAATGTATGGTGTGAGTACTCATAAGCAGATTATACTTCCTCTCATGAAGTCCACACTTGGTAATCTCCAATATAGGAGATTATGAGAACAGACCCGCCAGTAGAAATTCCACATGTTTTGGTGTCATCAGATATTTCTATCTATGATTGTGTGTATTGATTATTATACTTTAATATTATAATTAATACAATATATGACTCACTCACATTGATTTACTGATGAAAACCATCACACAAACATTCAATGGGAAGTAGGGTACGTTGGGTGTGTCCTGAGTGGCATGATATAAATGGATATGTTGAGGAAGTATTTGTCCCTTCTATTTATGGGAGTTTATATCTCATCCCTTTGATTGAAATAGAACCATCATGAGAACTTCCATGGCCATGGTGTAAATTCGAGTTTATTTCAGGTAGTCAAAGAATGATGTATCAAGCATAAAGTTTGATAACACTATCATGAATCCTTCTCGCTGAGATATTGAGATGAATGGATTATATTACAGAGTGAGAATTCTTATGTGGATGTTGTTGTTGGGACTTTTCGTTCTTTCTCTCAGGTTCCTTGACCAGTTTCTAGATATTACTTTTGGAATTTTGGAAAACCTACCTAAATTCAATGAGAAAGAGTCCTAGAGGGCCACACAATATGTGTTTTTGGTGGTCTGAGATAAATTCTATTTGAATTTAATCAATGAAATAAATAATATTCTCAAGACCATGATATAATTTTATTAATGTTAAAATGATCGCATAAATTAAATTAGATATATTTATTTATTTTATTAAAATTTTATAAATATTTATTTACTAGTTTGTAAATATAATATTAATTTAAGAGAGTAAATTATTTATTTATTTATTCACGTGTTCAAAAAATGGAAGTAGAGTTCGAGTGGTCCAAGGTTGGTCTGGTAGTAAAATAAGTATTTTTAAGATGGTAAATAATTATTTAACTAGTTGGAACAAGTAAAAATACTAATTACATTCCTATTATTTTCTGTCCCGGAATTTTATTTATAATTCTGTTTTTTGTAGGTTGGCACACCATAAATAATGACACGATATTAGTATTATAAGAATGAGTTTTATCTAAGTTCATTAATGTAATTAATTTATATTATTCAATTAAATATTCTAACTGAAGTTCCATACATATAAATAGACAAATAGGTCTACTGTTCCATAGTGAACACACCACATGTTTGGTTAATTGATAATTTTTGAGCTAAAAGTTTTTCCCTCGAATCCTTTTCCCACCCCTCTAAAGAATGAGAGACATTATTATGGGCTAAAGAACTAGTGATCACGAACGACCGGCACAAGACACTCGGTTCGTCGTGCTAGTACCCGAAGAACGAGGGGTGTCAATCAAAGGTCATCAAAGTTTGTGTGGATCACCACTAGAGTGATTCTAGTTTGGATCCTTATAAGTGCAACAACATAATTCGAAAGGGTCATTCCGAACAATCAACATCATCAATAAAGAAAATACTGAAGATTCGGTTATTATTTTATTTTTAAATAAATCAAATTAACTATAAACATGATGTGCGAGAAGATCTCTAAATATTTCAGGTCTCTTTCTTATTTATTTAAAACATTGATTCTATTCCATGGAGACTGGCATTCATTGTCGTGTTGATCATAATGAAATCAATGATCATGGTAAAAATTAAAGTTGGGTGTCAGCCTAACCACGCTTCTGCTGCGCCCAGAACCTTCATAAATTACATTCTATAACATCTTTTGAGACATCAATTTCCACGATGGTAGTTTTGTAAGCTTTTACATGATCCATTATCCATTTTAGAGGTAAAATCTCTATATTATCGAGGAATTTATTAGAATGTTATCCCATTAAATTTTAATTAAAGCATTAGTGTTATTTTATTTCCTTCCATTTCAATCATAATATTGATAGCCTCTATCTCCGTACTTGTCACAAACTTCCATGACCTTCATGTATGCCTAATGGTGTTTTTTCCATAATTATTTCATGTTTAAAATTCAAACATTCCCTTACTCTACTTTAATACATTTCATCCAGTATTGAAATATACCATTCTATTTTTCCATTATTTTTCTTTGAACATTTTACACATGAAATTATTTTTCTTGATAGTGATAGAAATGTTAGATTTATCCTCATATAATGAAATTTTTAGGAGACTAATTCCATTTAAAGGATTAGTTTAATCCCATTAATGAGTAATTAATGTTTCTTTCATGATTGTGTACATAGTCTGTTTCTTGTCTTTTTAACCTTTTATATATAATTCCATACTGCCAAATAGTTTCCTTTTCCTTCTATTGTAAATTCAACAATTTCTTTCAATATTGAGTCATGGATCTATAAGATTTTTTTTAAAAGGTATCACTATAAAACCAATCTATCCCTTGCCTTATATATATACTTACTTTTTTGTGTTTTGAACAAATGACCACCAATGATTAACATCTCCCCTTGAATGATATACAACCCTGATAAACTACTCCATTGCACTATATCACATTGAAACAAATATTTTCCTTGAATATTTTATCTTTCACTCTATAACTAATGGATTTCTCATCCCATTGTAAATCAGTGTTCTTTTATCATAAAACAATCTAACATCGTTTCATATTTTTCAGGGGAAGAAGGCTCTTCTATACGGCCAATGATATTCATCATAACCTGAGTTAATATCGTGAATAAAGTAATAATATGCTCAATTAAAACACCAACTTCATTTTTATAGAGGAAAATACCAATTAATAAAAATTAAGGATTTAAACATGATTTTCATTCCTTTTATTATGTTTGATTTCTAAAAAAATGTTATACACCTAAGGAGTTTTTGAATAATCCTCAAATACATTATTTATTTTTATTAAAAAGTTAGTTTTTATAGTTATGTGGGAACCCACTAAAATCAGGATCCGAATATACCCACCACTATAGAAATAAAGAAAAACCACACCAAACTCCCTCAACCCTAACGCCACCACATGACCACTAGAAGATGAGACACTTGTACATCCACTTCACTGAAGCACAACATTGTCACATCATCAAACCATGATCCAAGAAAAACCGATCACTGTTCTTTGTTAACCTCACTGATTACTTCCTTAAGAAACATGAAAGGAACTTATGGAAATATCTTCATTGATCATCATCAATAACCAATCCAACACAAACAAAAATCTGGAAGCCATATCTCATCATGGTTGAAGTTTCTATGGACGCATTTTTCGACAATCAAGAAAGTGATGAAGAATATGAAACACCATCAAGTTCCTAATGTAATGGATACATATTAGGTCATTCCACCAAGAACACAATCATCCACTTCAACAAAGCATCCCAAAGCCCTATATAAGACCAATGATCCACACCGACGAGGGAGAGCAGTAGAATAATAAAGAAATATAATAGATTATAATAGATGATACCATCACGCCTCATATGTCCACTAAAACATTACCTCCCAAAATGTCATAGAAGACTACTACACCACACCGACTAAGATGAGTAGTGGAATAGTGAAACAAGAGTTTATTTTATATCAGAATATGTTCTCAATAGTGAACCACGACCTTTACCAGAATCTCTGCACCATCATTCAAAATCACCTCCATGAGAAACTAAAACGATCAGAATCGGCACCTCTGTAACCCACAAGAAGGCTCTCCTGTAAGCCTCTATCTAGAGAGACACTTCCAATTGAGAAACCAAACTACTTTAACCTTTCAACCAAAACTGGGTGACAAAATCATCACCAAGAGAAGAAACACAATTTTCATTGTTGAATACCAATTCCCATCAAAACCCAACCATCAAAAATAATATTAAAAATTGAATAAAAAATACTTGAAACCGGACAAGAATCCCAACAATGAGTGATTCCATCGCCCTTTTCCACAGAAACATCACCACCTCGAATTGAAATCGACCAACATAGTGTTTTTTAATTGTAACACCCCAAGATTCTATGGTACTCTTCTCTTTTAATAATACAGTAGTGTGTGTTGTATGCAACTTCGAGTTCTAACACACACCACAACGAATCAAACTATCAGTTATGAATAGTAATACCCACTTATTGAAATTTTATAAATTTTATCTTTCAAATTGGATTTCTTTTTTTGGATTCATAATATAAAAATAATATTAGGGTGATGTTTTTGTTCTTTTCTGATAACTTTCATATTTTTATGAATAGTGAAAATTACTAAATTTTAATTAAATTTTTTTTAATCGAATTAATTAACAGTGAAAATTATGAATTTGAGTGGGTTTAAAGTATATTTAGAATATAGTTTTACCATTTGATAAAATTATGGTTATTGGACATAATTTCACATTTAAACCGAACATAAACAAATGTCAATCTTTTGATAGTTATTATTTCATAAAAACACGTTTTTTGTTTTGATAGCAGGAATTAATTTTAAATTACTTTATGCCACTTCTATGTTTTGAATTTGGAAAAATTGATTCCATATTTGGAATTAGGATTTCCAAATTGTTTAAATAGGTATCTTTTATTTTTAGACATTTTGAATAATTACTTCGATAAATATTTTATATACCATGGTTAAAGGGTAAATTCGGTAAATAAGGGTAAACAAATAATATTATAATAATATTAAATTACCCTAAAACGTTTCCTAACACAATTGGATGATACATGTCCGACCATGGTCATCTTTGGGTTGATTTTGGGACCCCATGAATCCACTTGTAAGTGATAATTACACTTAATATTAATTAAGTTAAAGTAAATACAAAAATGACATAATCATATATCTTTTAGAAAACCAATTTTTATATAGGGTTATATATGTTATATTTTAGACAATAAATATTAATTAGAAATATATAAAGATTTAATACATAATGGTATTTTATTTATAATTTTTATACATTGAATAATTAAATTTATTTACGACACAATAATGATGAGGTATTTTCCTTATTAATGAAAGAATTAAATAATTAGTATTATAAATGTTAAAATAAATATAATTTTAATGTTTTGATGAAATCAAGTAATTTTATTAGTTAATATGAAATGTTATTATTTCTTAAATGAATTTGGTTCGAATTAATTAATTTTTTAAGACTTTAACAAAAATCAATTATTAAATATTGTCAAAATTGACATAAATGAGTTTTTAAAACAAATATTATATTATTAATTGATATTCTATTCCCAAAAATCTAATGTTCAGAAAAAGGACTTTTATAATTATATATGTATCATTAATGGACCACTTTGTGGTCTCTTTGGATGTATATAGTAAGTTTATTAGCTATATAATATAAAAATACAAAGTAATATGGTAAATGTCAAACTAATTAACTAAGAGTTCAAACTAAAAGATAAGGTTAAAATAATGATCCAAACCTATCTAAAAACTATTGGATGAAATTACTTTGACCCATACCCACCTTAGAAGTTGAATAATCCACTTAGGAGCCATTATAAACTGAATATGAATTTATTATAAATAAATACTTTATGTTTATCCTAAAGAGCCCCTCCTCCCCCTTATAAAAGGACACCACTTCTAACCAATTTTTCATACCATCAAAGCCTTTTGATTCGTCCAAACTCTACCCAAATACCCTATCAACAATACTACATTAATCCTAGTGGCCTTAAATTAGTCAGAAAGCCAACCTATGGAGCCATTTTGATCAAATCAAAAGGAAGAACCCGAAGAAGTGGTAATGTTTTCACCACCATCTTTCATGTTCCTCTCTTCTTTGACTTCTTTTTTATTTGTTATTTACATTATAAAATAATACATATTGTATCTTATATATAATTTGATGTTATTATAAACATTTCACAACTATATTTATTATCCTATCATCTTATGAATGATAATGTCACCATACGTGCGTACGTATTGCTTACCGTCTCCATGACATGGTGTAATTTATTATTCAACACTATGTTATTTGGATGGATATAATGATGAGTAATATTTATATAAATAATTAAAATAATATAATAATGACTCTGTAAAATTAATACCATCCAATTACTCACCTTTAAGGAAATGTTATTGTCTCTCGTGTGTACGTACGGATTACCGTCTCCACGACACGAGGAGATTCATTTCCACATTCACTATTCATCGACGATTATAAAAATATATATTACTAATATGTTTGTAATATATGATATAATAATGAAACAGTAGATATATATATATATATATTTACTTACAAATATTTTATTGACTTAGTTCCATTCAATATGTTATGAAAACAGAAACAGCGTTTATGCGTACGTACGGACTTCCGTCTCCATAAACGGTGTTTTACACTTCACATATATATCTATTATACATTATTATATTATAAATATATATGATATATAAATCATGTTTTATATTATTTAATTATTTAAATCATTATCTAAGTGATACAATCATGAGTAACAAGTTAAAACACGTACGACAGAGAAAGCAATTATTACCCGAAATATTAATTTAACATGGAAATTATTATTCAATGGGTAGTAAAAAGTCATATGTGAGTAATTTATGATATCATAAATATTAATATGGTTCTGGTATAATTTAATAAATACTACGGTTTTCATACAGGAGGTTGAACGTACCCTCGACTAAAGGAAAGTGCAAGGTAAGGGGTTTTCATCTCACACCTTATTATCGTGAGATTCATGCCATATTGCCACTATTAACTTTTGTGTGGTGTATTTACTACCCATAATTGTATTATTTGTGTAATACACTTTAATTTATGATTATTTACATATTCATTGTATGATTCCCCTATAATGGGGTGTATGTTTCGTAAGTTACCAAATTGGTAAGGGTTAATTTCACAATCTCTTTATTAACCGAGGCTGTTTTTGCGTAAGTTTCTACTGATACCTCTTTATCATCAACATCCATGTTTCTTAAAAATTTATTTCAAAATATTTTTAATATTTACTATACTATGGGTTAAAGTCATTTATACCCTTATTTTACCCTATATGTTTCGAAAGGAATGTTTCTGTCATTTTCTAAACAAGTTACTCTTTGACCTTTTCGACAAAACTAAGGTAAGAGTGTTTTTTTAACTTATACGGCGGGTGTCGTTATTCTATGACATTATTACAACTCTAAAGCATCCCTTACAATCTTATAATAATATTTTCAAAATAACAGTTTTCTTTATAAATATGTGACTTTTAAATGATTTCAAAAAAGAGATATTTCTCACAAATAGTTTTGATTTCAACTATGTCAACATACATTGTTGGATTTTAAGATTATTTGAAGTTGATTTATTATGATAAAAAACTTCCATATTTTATTAATGGTTTTTTGATATGTTTGACTATGGATGTGTTATTTTTATAACATTCATGGTTTATTGATAATGTAATTACATTTTGTATACTAGTTTTAATAAGAATGTTTATGTTATGTTTAAGCCTTTTCATATGAAGAATGCATTGGACATAGTAAGTGATGTGTGGAGCCCACTATTGCTCCTCAATGAATCAGAAGGTATCATGAGACAAACTATTTTCATGGCATAAGTCCATGACAAAATCTTATTTGTAGTCTTGGAACAAGGCCTTCACTATGTGGTTATGATAGTCTGGAATTATGCATGCCATCATTATAAAAGTTATTATTGATATTGCATGTGATTATTCTACTAGTAGAATATCCATGTGAATATGTAAATGGCATTACTTCATTTTATTACTACCATTTTATGCTAAAGTTCATGTATTAAAGGATTTTGTTTTAGTTTATACATTGCCATAATTGTATATGCTTATTTTTGAAAGTATCCATTGTTTTTATTACCCTTATTGAGCGTTCGAGCTCACCCCTTTCTATGTTTCATTTTCCTAGGATTGCAAGAAGTGTATTGTGATTGATATGCAGGGTTATGCCAAGGGAATAATGGAGTTCATAAAGGATTATTTATGTTGTTTTTTACGTTATAAAGTGTAATGTAAAATTCATGTATGTAATCTATTTTCCAAGACTGCTAAACCGATTGGTCCTTCAGGACTTGATTCCTTGTAATCATGACAATGTATTAAAATAATGCACCGACTCTGAGTAAATGGGGTCAGGGCATTACAGTTGGTATCAGAGGAAGTTTAGTGCAAACCTTGGAAACTAGATTTAGATAAACTGTGATTAGAGCACATAGCTCTAAGATAGACTTTGAGGATTAGTATAGAATGACTTACTATAGTTTTGGTGTTGTATAGATTTTGTGAGTTTTCAAAGAAATACATCCCTCTATGGATATGAGCCGGTAGAGGTGGCTCTGGCATAGATGTACCTAGGGGTACAACCCAAAAACACCACATTGATCTAGACTCGAACAGCAACTGGTGCACGAAAACGGGCCTTATTGCACTCTTGGTTACGTCACTCTTGTGGGATATGCTTAGGTTAATTTAAATTTTCTTTACAAACCAATTAGAAGTATTTTAATATAAGATGAGAAACAATGACCTTAGTTAATCCTACGGTGTTTACAATTGAGAATATGGTGTCATGATATTCTCGAAATTATTTTATGACTACTGTTACTCACACAATGCATTCTAGTTTTAGTCAATGGATGGAGTCCAAGGAAGTCATAGTAAATTTGAGAATGATGTACAAGGTGGGAATAATGGTGGAAATGAGAAACAAAATGAAATGTTCATAGGCGTAAAACATATCATGTTCATGCTAAATCAATTTTCCAAAAATATGATCAACAACATATATATTAACCAACTCCCAGACCCAACAAAGAAGAGCAAGGTGATGAATTATAAGAGCTCCAGCAGTGGAGACCATGGAGAAAAGAATCCTTAATTTCCATCACACATGAAATGTGGAAGGAGACACCCAGGAATGTGTCTCAACAGAACAAAGAAATGCTCTACATGCGGGAAAGAAGGACATAAAGTGAATAATTGCTGAGGAAAAATGAAGAATACTATAGAATAAAATAAAAATGGTCCCAAGAATCCATTTATAGTAATTTTCCATAAATATAGGGGACCTGGACATTACCCGAGTGAATGCCCTATTCTATAGGATATTTTCTTGGTTAATGAATAATCTATGTAGAAATAAATGGTTGGAGAAATGTTTAAAGGTATTAGTGCTCCTTATTTATGGGATTACATTGGAATAATTTTCTCTTATATTTGTTACTCTGTAGTTTTTCATGTGAGAATGATATTTGAGGAATTCTTATCTTTTCTCTTATGGATATAGTTATAAATAACCATTTGGTTTTATATGATCATTGGGTTTGAGGAAATTACAAGTTATTATATTTTGGGATGAAAAATGCAAGGTATGAGATAAAATTTCTGGTTAAAATTATTTTATGGTTATTGTGAAGAATTTATCACATTTTGGAAATGTTATAAAATATAGTTTTTGAAAAGGGACAACATGCAGACCGTGTGACAACCTGTCACATCGAACAATGCTGCGGGAATCAAACCCACAACCATAGTGCGATTAGGATTTATCACCTACCACTGAACTACATGAAGTTCCTAGATGGTATAATGTAACTTCTTTTTTTATGGGTCTGATATGTGAATTACAAATTCATTATATTGAGAACACTATAATATTAGGATAAATAGAGTATTTTTGAGTTTTTTAGTGAAAGATAAGTTTGTGGTAGAAATTTATTAATGGATAAAACTCTATGTATAAAGTAAGTATATCTCTTTATGATCTTATGCAATCTCATAAATAAATTCCTCAACATTAATAAAAGTAACTTAGAATAAAAACATTGTTCTAGAAGGTACCTCAGATCATCACAAATTTAAGGCTTTGAGATTGTTGGCCTTTTCATAGCCATGTTCTCTACCACTCTCCATCAGATATTGATGGTTAGATTCCTCTTCCATATCCATGATTTCCTACATGGAACCCTAGTATGTGTTTTTTTCCATCTGGAATTAGGGATGATCTCAATGATTTAAGATTCAAACATTCCAAGAGGTTTATAAGGGGTTTGTTCGTAGAACCGGAAACATCCAATGATTCAACATCCATTTGAACATACTTTCCAAAGGTAGGTGCTCATTTGTTGTGGACTGATGAGGCTTAGGAATTTTCGTTGGTTGAGTGGATGGGAGGTCGGACTCATCACACCTTATTTAGGGGGATTATTTTCTACTCTGGGACTCTCTTTATAGATTTAAGTTATGTTTGTGAATCCTTATTACATTACCCAATATAAAATGAGATTTCCTTCAGATCTGACAATCAATGATTAATATACAGAAAATTTTGATAATCTTTTATATGTATTCGAGGTTCTTCATCGATAGAGAATCATATATATTTGTTTACAGATTCTTAGCCAATGGTATCCTTTAATACATAAAAGTATCTTGGTCATTATGATGACCATACTGGTTTTAAAGCCACTCAGTGGGGCACTTGATGTTTATTGTCATTCAGAAGGACATGGGTTATTTCAGAGTTGGGATCATACCCGCTGATGGGCTACCTACATATCCTTTATTTTGGAATAGAAATCAGAACCCACACAGTTCGAGTAAGGGAATATGATGCTTATGATTGATGACCCTAAGAAAGACGTCATAATTACTTTTACAATCTAAGCTCACATGAGTCATGCTCAGTGTGAGAAACAAGAGGTATTGGTAAAGTAAGACAATTGTGCCATGAAATATGTAATCATAAGAAATGATGTGGGGCTTATGTATGTATGACTGCCCAATTAGATGAGGATTAATATTTACTTTAGAGAATAAATATTGGAATAGGGTCCATAAAGGTATATGTTCTTCATGGAGATTTGGATACTCTAATCTTGCGGATTACTCCTAAGGAAGATGCCCATGTTAGGAGGGGACTTCTGATTGGGTTTTACTCCTGAGAAGGAAGCCTAGATCAAAAGGAAATTAAGACTGGTTAAGAGAGATTAAGGTTGGGACTTACTCCTATGAAGAAGGCCAAGGTTAAGGGATTTGAAAAATTAAGGGACTTGGGGATTACTCCTGAAGAGGATGCCCATATTTCATATTGGGGCTTACTCCTGAAAAGGAATCCCGGGTTAAGAGAATTATGGTTGGGGCTTACTCCTAAAGAGGATGCCCATATTTGGGAATTTTAAGATTGGAGATTACTCATGAAAAAGATGCCCAGATTAGAGGACTTGGGGCTTACTTACGAAAAGAATGCCCAGATTTGGAAGGACTTGGGGCTTACTCCTAAGGAGGATCCCCAAAATTAATGGGAATTATGACTAGGACTTACTCCTGAAAAGGATGCCCAGATTAGGGGACTTGGGGCTTCCTCTTGAAAAGAATGCCCAGATTTGGGAGGACTTGGGGCTTACTCCTATGGAGGATTCCCAATAATGGGGTTCTCTCATCTTAAATGATGAGGTTGAAAGAATGAAATCTCTGACCTTAGTGACATAAAGATGTGTAAATCACTAGGTTTTGAGAGATGTTCCATATAATTCCTTTGAAATAAGGAAGTCAATCAATAAAACATGTCATAAATGGATTTTAAGAGTGTCTTGAAGACTGAATCTTTAATAAGAGAGGTGGAATAGAATAAGAGGGGTTAAATGGGTACGAAAGGCACCCAAAAATATAGGGGCGCACAAGTCCTGGTAGGCGCGTAGGTACTTCATGGGCACACAAGTCCCTGGGCGTGCAGGTATACCTGCGCGGCACATGGGAACTTGCACGATTGTTAAACAGTAGGGTAACACTTGGGCGATCGTTGACCAAATCCTTTAGAATTGTCCTGGGGTACTTACAGAAGAGGGGAACACAAGTTTTAATGAGTAGGTACGGAGGCATGCAAGTATGTTCATTTCCCTTAAGGGTAAAACACCTTATGCGTGCAAGTGTTAGTGAATTATGACACTTAGAACTTACTCCTCTTGTTTAGACCTTCTATTGTAGGTAAATAATTACCTTAGAAGTGTTCGGAATACTTGAAGAAGAGACTTGGGCGTTCAGAGCTCTGTATCTGAATTCTGGAAAAAAATTCTTCAAATGTGGTGCCCACCGAGTGTATTTATAGGCTGGAGAAGACCCCGGGCGGTTATCACATAGGGTGCTCAAGTCACTTGCATGACCATTAGGCGGTGCACAAGTATACTTGCACAACAGTAAGGGAACTTACACGACCATAGGTCCTTTGACTCATTTTTCATTCCTTTGTCAATTTATGATGTTTTCTTCAAAGTATTAATCACATTGTGCTATGTCATTTCCCTTTCCATTCTTTTAGACAATGTGATGAAAAGGAGCATCAACAAAAGTCCCTTCCCAGAGTTGGATCCGAAAGAATAATGATGCGACTCTAAGGAAAAGAAGAAAACCAAATGGAAAGAGGCACGCAGGTGTTCACCACGCAACCATCATCACGTAGGGGAAATTCACGCAGGGCTGGAGCGTGCTAGCTGTAGGCACGCAGGTGGCTGGCCAGGCCTATATATATCCTCTCATTTTTTGTGCATTACACAAAACTTCGGATTTTTGAGCTCTCGCCGCGCAGGTCATCTCCGCCGAGCAAGTTTCTCTCTTTTCCACTTTTCCTTTGTTGTCACGCTACTGTCAAGGTATCTGGATCTTCGATGTGATACTTGAATTCCAAATACTTGCGCGACACATCCACACTTGCGCGCCATGTTTTAGACTTGCGCTCTTTAATGCCTTTGCCATTTTTTCCGAATTCCTTCACAAATTTTATGCAAAATCAACTTACTTTAAGAGTTAATTATTTGACTTTTGTGAAAATCCAATTGCTCCCAAGAGAATTGGAATGGCTGATGAATTGGCTAGAAAGTGTATTGATGACATAATGAACATTTTTTCCATGATTAATATGATATCTGTGACAACACTCTTCCAGATTTGGATGAGTACTTGAAGAAATATCATCTTAACTTCCCACAGAGCATATATCTTCCCCTGTATGGTCATGGTCATCTGCAAGGAGTCAATGTTCCAGATGTAAAGAACTATATGCCTGAGATGCAGCTGAACTACTTCTCCTCTATTTCGGTTATACTGTGCATTAATATCAACAACATTGTCATGAACTTTCAAATTTTTCCAGCATGCCATTTCATTGCAGATATGAAAATGGCAGACCATGGGATGATATGTTTTCCGCTGCCGGTTGATGGAGAGAAGATTATCATGACATTAGAAACAATATCTGTAAAGAGTAATCTCTATAAATGGATCTTTCCTTACAATGCTCTATTATCAAATCCATGTATCCATCTTTCAAGTCACTTGGATAGAAACAGAGTAACTGTTTGATCAGCAAAAAATTTTCTAAAACCGCACTGAAGAACAATATTTTACAATTTTTCCAAGAAGAACTGGTCTCACTGCATCTCTTATTGTATCCAGTTGAATGAGTGAATTCCAGGTGGCTGCTGATGAAGCTTGGGATTCCGTAAATCAAATGAAGAGTTTTGTTGAAAGCCTTTTGTAATTCCTGAAAAAGAAAAGAGACTCTAGTTTTTGGATGTCCTTCTAACTCTTGGGCATCAATGAAAAACACTTTCATCTTCAATCATTTGTGCAGACATTTTCCTGCAACCTACTTTAGATTTTACCTAATCCAATGGGCCTAGTAAGAATAGTTTGATTTTTACTAGGATTATTAAAAACAACCCTACAAACTTTGAATCTATTAATTGCTCAATATTACCTAAATCATACAAAATGTATGTTTAGTGAGATGGAACATACCTTTTATTCGGAGTTCCTTTTTCTTTTGTGGGCAGTTTAAAGTCATCCACGTCGGACATAAAAAATCTAAATTTTAAGGTCGAAATAGCTTTGACCGAAATGGATTAAAATTGATTCAGTTCCTTGACAATTAATCTAAAAACATATTACCATACTCAAGTATGAGGGAAAATATGTAAACTATGACTTAAGAATATATGAATCTGATGAATGATATGAAAAATATCTAAAAGGCATTAGAATAATTAGTTCCCAATAATGAAGTTACCATTATTTAACAAACCCGTTAGGGGGTTGAATTATGCAGGGCCACCTAAGAGAATTGGATGCATAGTCAAATAAATAGCATCTTTTGACTGACAGGTCCGTCATGTAGACTACTTATGCAAGGCCACCTATGGGCATCTGCTGCATAGTCAGGCAAAAGAACTCTCAGAAATTTACTTTCCTAGTGCTAAAAAGCTAGTGAAAGTTTATGGAGATTCAAATTTTCCAAAGTATAGAGTTTGCTGTATGGAATAAGGTACTTGAATGTGGAGAAGATATTTCCAAACAGGATTATCGAAGAAATGGATGGATATCACTCCTATGAAGGTCTGACCCAAACGTAGGGAAGGAGAATATAAACCATAGACTTGAATACTTTTAGATCATGAAAAGGGATATGGGACTAATATGTTAAGGATGGCTATTTTTGCGAATCCCTACATATTATCAAGACAAATAAAGAAAAAAAAGATTTTCCTCTAAAGAATGAAGTTAAGACTATTTAACAAACCTGTTAGGGGGTTGAATTATACAGGGACACCTAAGGGCATTGACTGAATAGTCAAATAATAGCATATTTTGGCTGACAGGTCCGTTATGTAGACTGTTTATGCAAGGCTGCCTAAGGGCATGTGCTGTATGGTTAGGAAAAAGAACTCTCAGAATTTCATGCCTTTTGTGATTAGAAGTTAAGAAAAGGGTTATGAAGATCTGAAAATATTTAAGGTTAGGATTATGACACATAAAGATGGGTATTGTCCAAATGTAAGCATAAATACATAGATCAATGCTATCCATAATCATGTTGTGGTTGGGTCCTGAATTTAAATGTTGGACTTCACTAAGTATCCCATAAGGATGGGAATCAATACATACGTAGTTAATGAATTACAGTTTAACATCGTGTGGGACAAAAGGATTGGTGATCTTAGTTTAGGGTCATAGAGCTCGGACCATTATAATGAATACACAATGTGTGTTTTCATGGGGAATTTTCAGCCAAGGGACTGAAAGTGGAATTTGGTGTTAGGCCCAAAAGGCATGGGGATGGATTATAGGGACACTCAAATGTTCCTACGTGTCCCATAAGGATGATAATCAAGCCCACACTGTTCTAGTAATACCCTCTGTACAGATTTGGTTCGTACATGTGAAGGGTGAAAGGGGACTTTAGTGCAATGATGGTTTCACCCAAGATAAAAGGTTCAGGTATTTCCATGTATACACGTAGTCTTTGAAATGAAACATGATTGAAAATCAATGTAAATAATGATTACCTATCAGGTGAGGGTATCAAAGAATGCTATAGTTTATTGTCGTACATGACATATGTATTGTACAGTTTAACGTCATATAGCAAAGACGAAGGTGAACCAATGTAAAGATATTGATTCTAGGGGCGGTTTCACAAATCAACATCATACGAAATGGAGGTGAACCGATGTGAAGATATTGGTTTTGGTCTTGAACCTCGGGAGGTTGCCTAAGTACCCAGCCTGGAAGGAAAGTATTAAAGTCCGCGTAGTTCAATTAAAGAATGAATTAGTGATCAAGTTGTCCTTGGGGACAACGACCTAAAAAATAGTGCTGGGACTTACACATGGTTAGTAGCCTAGAGAAAGTCTTATGGTTGAAGTTTTCTCTAAGATCACATGAGTCATACTCGGTGTGAGAAACAAGAGGTAGAAACAACCCTAACGATGCACAGTTTAGTTTCATGTAGGATGTATTAAAAGAATTTCTGTATAGCTTAGCGTCATGTAGTTAGGACCATGGGGACAATACTGTTTAATGTCATGTTGGAAAAAAAGAGGACTGTGTAGTTTACTATCATTCAGTGAGGAAAAAATATAGTTTAATGACATGTAGGACAAAAAAGGGACAATACAGTTTAGCATCATTTTGGATGTAAGTGCCAATAGTTTAAATTTGTATGCATGGACCGTTGGTTATGCAGTTTAACGTCTTTCTGGACGTAAGTGCCAATAGTTTATGGTTGTATGCATAGACTCTTAAATGTACAGTTTAATGTCTTGCTGGATGTAAGGGAATTCTATATATTTTCACATCATATAGAAAGTATGATGAAGGGGACATAGTTTAACGTCATGTTGGATGAATTAGGGAACTTTTTCACAGTTTAACGTCCTGTTGGATGAAAATGTGAATAGTTTAATGTCATTTTGATGGACCATTGGATGGTGCAGTTTAATGTCATTCTGGACATAAGGGATGTGCCAATAGTTTAAGGTCATATACATGGACCATGGCTGTATTTTGTGTTCATACAAAATATTTCTTCCAAAATCTAGCATTGGTTGGAGTAGTGATGAGTTCTCCATCCATTGAGATTAAATAATAAGCTCCATTGGAGTAGAACTTATGTATTGAGTAAGGTCCTTCCCATTTTGGCCAAGCTTGGGAGGTTTCTTTCCTGGTATCATTGGAGTTCTGAGAACTAATACCAATTCTCCCTGAGTGAATGAATGGAGACGAACTTTTTTGTTGAAAGCTCGTGTTATTTGATTCTGATAGACTTCCAAGTGGTGAAAAGTGAACAATCTTTTCTCATCTAACCATTCCAATTCATTCAATCACTTTTTATATTGTTCATCTGTAGATGACTGATCACAAATGGCTACACTGAGAGAGGGTAGTTGAACTTCAATGGGCAAGACGGCTTCTGTGCCATATACCAGTGAATATGGAGTTGACCGCGTTGCAGTGTGGGTGGTGGTCTGATAAGACCATAATGCATGAAAGAGTTTATTAGGCCACAATTTCTTATCTTTATACACCATATTTTGAAGTATATTTGAAAGAGTCTTATTGAAGGCTTCTATCTCGCTATTGGCCGCTGCATGATATAGAGTTGAATGGTTGGATTTGATGTTGTATTCTTGATACAACTTCTTCACCTCGGATGAATAGAAGTTGGTGCCATTGTCCGTCAATATGGTATGAGGGACAACAAATATGGTAATGATGTTAGACTTGATGAAGCTAAAAATGCATTTAGAACTGACTTCCTTAAGAGGTATTACATCTGCCCATTTGGAAATGAAATCAGTAGAAATAAGAATATACTTAAACTGCTTGGCCGTAGCTGAAGTGTAAGGTCCCACCACATCCATTCCCCATGTGGCAAATGGCCACGAGTATTTAGCTGTATGAAGAATCTCTAGAGGTTAATGAATGAATTTGGCATGTACTTGGCATGAATGACACTATTTTGTGAAATCAACACAATCTTGTTTCATTGAAGGCCAAAAGTATCCATGCCTTCAAATCTGATCAGACAGTCTATGTCCTGACTGGTGGGCACCATAGAATCCTACATGCACTTCTTTCATGAAATCCATTGTCTCTTCACCATCAATGCATCTAAAGAGAACTCCATCAAAACCAAATTTGTAGAGAATTTTCTCTAGGTGATCTGGGCAATCATAAAGAGTAAAATTTACCACACGTCGCCAGATTTGTTCATTCCCGGATATATCAGGTGGAAGTGTTCCATTTTGAAGGTATTACCTGATAGGTGACATCCATCATGTAGTATGACCATATGGTTCAAGAATGCGACTAATTTCATTAATTTCCTCTGTTCTGATTCTAACATAAGGGTAAATTTTATGACGGTGAGCAATAATGATGGTTGTTTCGTCCCGATCTGGATCTACCAGAGCTGTGGCTATATTAGCCAATGCATCAGCTTGAGCATTTTGTGATCACGAGACATAAGAAAATGTCGGTTCTGTAAGAAATTCCTCCATTAACTCTCTGACGTAATCATACAAAGGGACTAGTTATTCTTTTTTGATGGCATAATCCCCATTGACTTGTTTGATTACCAGATTTGAATCACCTTTCACCTTAAATTGATTCACTTGTGCTTGAAGTGCCAACTCCAAGACTGCGATGAGAGATTGGTATTTTGCTTCATTATTGGTACCACCTTCCCACAATAAGAAGGAATAGGGTAACACTTCCTTTTCTGGAGAAATAAGCACAATTCCGAATCCAACTTTGTAGAATTTAGGATTTTCCATTTTCCTCCCTGTCGGACTTCTGGAAGCACCATCAAAGTACATTTCCCATGCCTGAGGACTTTCTTGAATAGAGAAGACTTCCTCATCAGGGAGTTCAATATCTGAAGATGTTTCTTACACTGAAGGGTGATCAACCAGGAAATCAGCCAGAGCTTGGTCCTTTATTGCCTTTTGAGACACAAACTAAATGTCGAATTGCTGAAAAATAATTGCCCACCTTTCCAGACATTCTGTAAGCATTGGACAACTAAGGATGAATTTGAGCGGGTTATTGTGAGATACCAATTGGACCTCATGATGTTGCAGGTAGTGTCTCAACTTATGAAATGCAAAGATTAACGCCATGCAGCACTTCTCAATAATTGAATACCGTGTTTGTTCTTCAAGCATAGTCTGACTGAGGTAGTAGAGGTTATTTTAATTCCCTACATCATTCTTCTGAGCAAGAAAGACAACCAATAATCACTCTAAAGCTGTCATGTAGAAGATAAGTGGTCTTCTTTCAACAGATGTGTTTCCGACGCTTCCGTCGGGGCTCGCGCGCATCCGTCCGTCATGCAGAGGAGGACGCGCGGCTTCGTTGCCCTGCATTCCCGCTTTCCAAAGGCGGGCGGCGTTCGTTCCTTGTTCAGGTACGTCTGCTCCTTGATCGAAACGGGATGATGGGATTTTGGTTCTTCCCTCCGTGGATTCCTCCTCGGATCTCATTACCTAGTCCGGGTCTCCCTTATAGATTTAATACGTAGTTCGTGAAACTCTTCCCAGTGCCATGTTTCCATGGACGCCGGTTAATTACATTGCTTCTGTCGGGATATTCCAAGGGGTCCGGTCAGGGCAGGAACCTTCAGTCAGGGGAGTAGTCACGTTGAGGCATCAGTAGCATGTCTGGATGCTGGGGCGCCTGGCATGTCTATCTGTTGTCCCTGGTCACAGGTCTTCTCGAGGGCATGGAAGCCTGAGGCATCCCACATCAAGCGCGGAGAATTAAATTCCATAGACACATATCTGAGGTTTTCCTCAGCTTCCTGGGTTTAACACAGGGTATGCTGCGAGTTTAACGTCCAGGGGAGACGGATCAGCCCGATCAGAGCATTAGCTAGGATAGATCGGACTGAGGGATTTCCCTCGAAGGGATGGTGATACCGAGGCCAACCCATGGGCAGCTGTGAAGAGGAGCGTACCGACATGGTCGCACCGAGATATGACGATCCGGGTGAGAATCGGGATGGGTGATAGGCTTGGAGGGGGAGTGAAATGGGACCATCGCAGGGGAGACGGTGAGGTTGGGCTTGAGCCTCGGAGAGGCTTCGTACGTATCCCTGTGGAAGGGAATCAAAGTCCGTGTAGTTCGGGATGGTTCCGGAAAACCGTCATGAGGGTGGACCTTGGTCCGATGGGCATCGTCAGCAAACTGACGTGAAGGTGGGCCTTGGTCCGATGAGATATGGGCTTGAAACTCAGGGAGGCTTCCTACATACCATGCCTTGACATGGATCGAAGTCCTCGTAGTTCAAGGGGAGTCATCGGTGAACCGATGTGAAAGTAGACTCGGGGGTCCACTAGTGGAGGGCTTGAACCTTGGGAAGGCTTCCTACGTACCATGCCTTGACATGGATCGAAGTCCTCGTAGTTCAAAGAATTGATGGAATACAGTTTAACATCATGCAGGACGATAGTGAACCCTGACGTGAATGAACGACGGGCGGTGGGTATCGGCGAACCGACGTAAATGAGGGACCTTGATCCAATGGGAGATGGGAGTTTGGCACACCGAAAAGGAGACTGTTTGGGCCAGTGATTGTTGGGCTTGAACCTCGATAAGGTTTCCTATGTACCATTCCTTGACATGGATCAAAGACCTCGTAGTTCGAATGGATGGGCCACAATGGCTTACCATTAGACCAGAATGTAGTTTAACGTCGCGCTGCACGTGGGCGTGACCCGACGTGAATTGCGTGAGTGGTGGGCTTGAACCTCGTGGAGGATTCCTACGTACCATGACTTGACATGGATCAAAGTCCTCGTAGTTCAAAGAATGGGTGGGTCACAATGGCTTACCATTGGACCGGAATGCAGTTTAACGTCGTGCTGGATGTGAATGGGACCTGACGTGAAAAGGTGACGGGTGGGCTTGAACCTCGTGGAGGCTTCCTACGTAACATTCCTTGACAGGGATCAAAGTTCTCATAGTTCAAATGGATGTTCAGTTTAATGTCATGCTAGACGGGGGCATACAGTTTAACGTCATGCTGGACGAAGGTGGAACTCGATGTGAAAGTAGACCCGTGAGTCCACTAGTGGTGGGCTTGAACCTCGTGGAGGCTTCCTACGTACCATGCCTTGACATGGATCAAAGTCCTTGTAGTTCAAAGGATGGGTCAGGGTCGGTGCTCACTCTAAGCCCATGTGAGTCATTCTCGGTGTGAGAAACAAGAGGTTGCAAGGACCTGACGATCACGTCACGAAGGGTGCATCTGTGAGAAGCGAAGAGGGGGCTTACGCGTTAAGCGGCCTGTGGTGCTGGGACTTACTCCAGGATGGAGGCCCAAGGTCACAGTTTAGCATCATGTGTTGAGGATGTGGTGCTTGGCAGTGGGTTCACTCCGCACCCCTAGGACATACATAAGTGGTACGCTTTGGTCCTTGGGGAAGGGAAGGTACCAGTAAGTCCATGGTGAAGGGGGGTTGTGGAACGAACCATCAAGGGGTCCACGTTAGCATGTCTATGCAAAGAAGAAATAGCAGTTAGCGTGCCTATGCGAAGAAGCAATAGGCGAAGCAACGCTACAAGTGGTATTGTCCATGGGACTTTGAAATCACATTGTGAAAACCTGGAGGGTCGCACGGGAAGATAAATTTCTAAGAAAAGGAGTGTACTTTGCGAAGTGGAGTGCCTTGGCCTTGGCATGGGGCATAGGTGTGGGTGGTAGGTGCTTCGCGAAGTGGAACAGTGTTTGCGGAGCACTGCCTCGCGAAGAAGGTGTGCCTCGCGAAGCAGGGTCCTGCAGAGTAGTGTTCTTCGCGATGTGTAGCGATCCTGCCTTAGCATAGGGATCACTAGAATGGGTTGGGTGTTTCATGAAGCACAAGTGCTCTGCGGCTACCCGGGTTCCCTTGGGAATCCCCTTCCTTCGCGAATTCCCTTGAGCTTCGCGAAGGGCATCCCTCTCGGAAGAGGGGCTCAAAACGAGACAATGTAGAGGCGTCTCATGAAGTAGGAATACCTCACGGAGCTCATGATTCCCGAGGCAAAGAGTGCTTCACAATTCGGGAGAGGAGAAGCCGAAAGGTCGGATTGTCCATCCTTGGGACTCAGGGGGAGTCCGGTATTTATAGGGAAGGGGCGCCGCGAAGCAGAACTCGGGCGCCGCCTCTATTGCTTCGCGGCGGCTCCCGAATGTCAAATGCATTCGCGGAGCATCACCGCCTCTAGAGCTTCGCGGCGGCTCGCGAACGTCAAATGCGTTCGTGGGGCATCACCGCCTCTGGAGCTTTGCGGCGGCTCGCGAACGTGAAATGCGTTCACGAAGAATCACCACCTCTGGAGCTTCGTGAGGCCGCGAGGGTCGGGGCGCTTCGCGGCGGGGCTTCGCGTGGAAGATTCGCGTTGGGGCTTCGCGAGGTAGCGCACCTGCCTGACTTTTTGCTCCTTTCTCTCGGGACACATTTTGGCGCCAAAAAATGCCCCCCCTCAGACTTGGACCGCGGAGGGAGAAGGGTCGAAGTCTGAGGGAAAATCGCCATAATTGTCAGAATTTCACGATGTCGTTCCGTGAAGGGGGCCCGCGATGCTGATTGGGGCCGCGGATCTGGACGCGCCGCGATGCTCTGCGCGGGGGAGACGCGCCGCGATGGTCCGGGGTCACCGCTAATAAATAGGGGGGTCAACCTCTTTTGTCTTCACGTGATTTCCTTGTCCTTTTGCACTCTCGACTTCGCGAAGCTCCGAGTACTCCGGGACAGCCCTCCACGAATCGAGCTTCGCGGCAAACCGCGGGTCTCCGACTCCGCATCCGCGCCAAGCGAACTTCTTGTTGGCCTTGGCCAGAATTCGCGGCCTGGTCTCATGACCGATCTTTGCGATCCATCATCGCGATTCAGCTTTTCAGTCAAGCTTCACGATCCAGCTGAAAGAAATTCTTTTCTGAGGGCCAGAGTTAAAATGGCGCATTAAGAGGCTGTATTGGGGGTGCTTGCAGATGCTGCTCGTCAGGATGAGATGGCCAATCGTCCAGGCCTGGGGGAGATGGTCCGAAGCCACTCAGACCACACTTCTTTGACAGGGCTGCTATCAGAGAGTCAGAAGGACTATCCGCAATGAAAGAAACTGCCACTGTATGGCTTCGGGCTGAGGGATGATGTCTTTATCCCTGAGGCGAGTAGGGGTGAACCAGCTTGTTGGTTCAGGAGCATACCGTTTCAGCACCAATGGTTCAGGGCGGCCGATGGTCATGCGCTGGAGGACTTCACCCCCGTCACCGCTGACTGTCTCTACAACCATGTGAACGATATTGACGGGAAACCACTGCAACCAGAGACTTCCCCTCCCCTCTACCATACCATGCTGAAGGCGGCTTTGCAGGATTCGAAGAAAGGATGGTCCGATGAGTGGGACCTGCGCCAGGGCGGCAACTTTACCGATGAATGGGCCTGGGCCTACTGGGTAGGCACCTCATGCGAGAAGTTCGGGGCCGAGCTGAGGAGAGTGGGGTTGTACGAGGCAGCATGGGCCTCCCAATTCCACATTTACCAACCCAAGAAACTGATGCCAGAACTGCTGAGCAGATGGTCGTCCCGGACCAACACTTTCCACTTGCATCACGGGGAGGTGGGCATCAGCCTGTGGGATGTCCACCATATTTCTGGGGTCCCAATCTTGGGGGCCATGTATGACAAATTCCTCCCTGTCATTAGTGCGTGGGAGGATATGAAGCAAATGTCGCGACTGGCGTCAGCGCTGATGGCATTCGTCCTTGGAGAGGAAAAGGAGGCAGTGAGGGATGTCCATTTTAGGAGATGGTTCAAGTGCTTCCTATATTTCCCAGAGAATCGGGAATTCCCTTCGAGGCCTTGAACTTGTCCAAGAGCGGCCCAACAGGGCAAGGGGCACTCGTATTGGTGGGTCTTGGAGGACAGCCAATGGAAGACTTGGGGCTTCAGTGTCAGCACTGAACAACAGACGATAGTCAGGCTGGCAGCATTCATCGCGGCTCTCATCTGTGGTTGGATCCTACCGGTGAGGGATACAAGCATGGGGGTGCGGCCCATCTCATTTATCATGGCTTCGATGTTGGAGATGGGGCAGCAGATCAATCTGGGGATTCCGATGCTCACCAAACTGTACAGAATTCTACGGAACATTAGCGAGGGCAAGAAGCCGGCAAGGATATGCGGGCCCTTCCACCTCCTGTATGGGTGGGTTGCAGCGCATATCAGGGGGATTTACGAGTATCCAAACCCCATTACGCCGCCGGGATCGAAGTTCCACCCCTCCATCCTGAACGCAGTCGGGAGCTTCCCGTTCAAACTGGCCATTCCGATGGTACTGAATCGGGTGTGGAGGGTGGACGAGTTTAATTTACACCCCTTCCCCTTTCTAATGGGGATACTTACTGATGACGGGCGGGGAGCAGAAGAACATCGGGCCTACCTCCTGTCCTTTCGAGGTGGAGTTTTGGTGGCACAGATAGATCGTGAGCCCCTCTGCGAACCGTACACCCCGCATCGATTTGCGAGGCAGTTCTGGTGCCTCCAGCGGCTGACCCCGCAGGTTTACTGGGAGGTTGGTCACGAGGAGCACCCGTGTGTGATGAGGCAGCTGTGGCTCATGTTCACACGAGAAGATGGGAAGATGCGAATTGCATTGCCTCCATCCACCGCCGCTTTCGGATTGGTGAAGGAGTACGCTATCAGTTGGGAGGCTGCTTACCCAGGGGAGATGCTGAAGAAACCAACTATCCAGGTCAGTGACGGTGGGCCTCCTCTATCTCGAGGTTGGGGTCGGAGGGCAGCTAGGGCTGCTCGCGGTAGCGTGGCTATCATGGCGGCGAGACCCACACCGGCCGAGGATATGGCAGCAGCGGTGGATCCGGTGATTCCGGAAGAGCAGGGCCATTCGGAGGGGCGGCCACCGAGGGGATTTCGTAGGATATCCACTCAGGCTCCGGGGAAGCGTCTGCGTCATGTTGACATGGTAGAGGACGCCGTATTCCTGGAAGCTTGGGACATTTGGGATGTCAACCGGCAATTCCTCAGCCCACCCGAGATGTGGGACCATCTGAATCGCCTCGGGATGGAATTACCGGGCAGAGGCCCAGTTCGGGCTGGATGCATGGCGTCTCCGGTGGAGGCAGAACAGTACCTAGACGAGCTGGAGGATTACGTCCACTCTAGAGGTGTCCCTCTCCCATTGACAGACTGGGTGAGGGTACTGTTGAATCAGACGGTCCCCCCACAGTTATCAGCTACCGATCTGAGGCAGCGCTTCCCCTTACCGAAGGAATCAGAAGACTCCTCTCGGGAGGATGAGGCTAGAGGAGGGAGCCCGTTGGAGGAGGGCGAGGTCGGAGACCGAGGCTCAGAATCCGACGACTTCGCGGAGGCTCTCGTGGTAGCATTCCGAACTTCTCTCCTTACGATCCTTTCTTGGGTCACTATGGACTTCTCACCAATGTTTGGACCATGCAGGAGGAACTTGTTCGCAGGCCTCGTTCTCGCCACTTGGCGGGTGAGGATGCGGGACCTTCAAAACCCGCGCCCATGGCTGCGTCCAGTTCTGCGTCTGGTGGGACCAGAGCACCCGTGGAGGCTCTCCCGGAATATCCAGACCTCCCAATAATATATGGAGGGCCTCGACTCGGGGTCCCCTTAGTACCGGCTCAAGAGTAGCGCCAGGAGGTCGATCTCTGTAAGTCTCCCCCATCGATTCCCTTGTCGTCATATGTAGACTACACCTGCCAACTAACGTTTATTCCCCTCTCTGTCGTACAGTTCTCCGACTGGCTTGGGCTGCTGCAGCAAGACTGGTTGGGATGTCTGGTGGCATCCCTCCTAGGGGCATGCCGGTGATGGTGGCGATAGTCCCCCAACCTCCTCGAGCTGCGACGCACACCATCACTGGCGGGACCACCAGCAGGGCCGTACCCGAAGTCATCGAGGTGGACTCTAAGGAAGAGGATCAACCGGTCAGTCCCAGTCCTGTCGCCCCTGCTTCGGCGTTAGGTGTCGTACCAGATTCAACACCAGATGCAGAACCCGGCAAGGAATTATTACAGGCGTACCCTATGTACGAACCTGCCGATTGCGCGGACAGGGACGAAACGGACTCCGATGAGGAAGACAGCAGTGTAGTCCGCCGCCGATCGTGGAAGCTGATCACACGCTTTATCAAGGAAACTCCCCAAGCGCAATGGCTGGCCGAAATGTGTAGACTCCGCTTGCGGTTGCGCAAACGGTGTGCTGGGGGAGTGGATGCCCAATGTCCTCACGCACTCATCCGAGATCTTATGGCTGAGAAGATCCGGGAGCATGATCGGGGGCTCAGCGTGGGATGGCAGCGGAGGAAGGTTACCAATATCAAGAAGCTTCAGGACGTTGAAGGCGAGGTCCAACAAATGCAGACCTGGGCAGACGAGCTTTCAGCCTCTCTTGATGCACAATCTGAGCTGGTCTCACGACTGAAGGCCCAGCTTGCAGAGGCGGAAGAGCATATGGGGAAAACCTCTAGAAAGATGGCTACTTTTCAGGATGAGGTAGAGAGGGCCAGGTCCAAGGCTGACGAATTGCGCCCCGCCGCTGCTGAGGAGGAGTAGGAGCTGATTCAGCGACAGCAAGCCTTTGATGACGCAAGTCAACGGGTGGCGGAGCTGCAACGCTCTTTTGACGGGGTCAACCCGTCCATGGGGGGAGTCAACCCCCGGGTATTGTAACAAATCCCAAAACCTTTTATTGGTACTTTCATGCTTCAATATCTTTCCATTGTTTTGAATGCCGTAGCACGCACGATTTCCACTGTTTGAATTGTCTTGTTACATCCCCACAATGTTTGTGGGACGTTCAACGACAATTCTCCAAGCCAGTACAGATTCCCGAAAGATGGGGGAGGCTTGATCGGAGGAGGAACTTCTAGGATAGCTGAATTACCGTTTCTCCAGCATGCTCTTAAGCACAGACGGGGCAATGCTAGGGGCGCTGAAATCGGTCCAAACAGGTAAAAATGGGAATGTGAATCACGATACCCAAAATCCTGAACACTGTCGGGGTGGCGTGACAATAAGGGACAACCGTAAACCTTGGAGGAGAAGCGGTATCCTTACTGCATTAGCCTGTAATGGGGAAAACAAATGAGGGTCGACCGTTGACCATGTTCGAAACACGGGACCATGTCACAAATGTTGTCGATCAATCCTTCGGGGAGTTGGCCCAGGACAGTTGGCGGACCATAGGTCAGACATCCATACTGTTATGGGGTCCTTCCAGACATGACCCGTCTTTCGGAACGTTGGCCCAGGACGGTAGGTGAGCCGATGCGGCATAAGACCAGGCCGTTAGGGGGTTCCTTCAGACATGAAAGGGGACGAGGGTCCGAATAAGGGGTACGCAAAGCGTGGAATATGGAGTGATGGTTTGTTTGAATAGAATCCAACACTTAGGTAGTTACACCACCGTGTTGGGAGCACACCGGATGGGCACATCAGTCTGATCATGGATCAGTCCTTCTTTGGGACAGGGCCTCTCTGGTGAGGGAATCTGTCACTTCCCAGTGGGATCTTGGGACATCCTGAACTTGTTCAGGGTAGAACCACAATTTAGTGTCATGCATTGAGAATATATGGACTCCTGTAGTTTAACGTCATAAGATAGGACGTGTAATAAAAGGGAAGATCCCAGGGATCTTGTGGCGTGGTAGATATAAAACCGACGTGAACGAGGACTTGGAGCCCGAATCATACCACATACCCCCGGAGGAAACTCTTCAGGTCGAGGGACCAAAAGTGAGGATTGGGCTGGGCCCGAAGCAGAGTGTTCGGTCGTTCCTACGTACCCCATGAGGATGGGAATAAATCCCTACGTAGTTCTGGAAGGGAAGTTTAACGTCATGTGGGACGATGAGAATCCTAGCCGTGTTGGTATACATCCTGCCCAAAACTACTAAGCCCACGTGAGTCGTGCTTGGTGTGGGAAACAAGTAGTAGTGGTGGGAATTTCTCGACACAAAAAAGGGGAGGTTAGGGAAAAGGGAAGCTTGGTGAATACCGGCCCAATGAAACTAACACGATCATTTAGCACACCTAGATGCACGAATAGAAAGAGCCAAGTATGATGAAATTCCACTTGAACATGAGGATGTGGAAATGTGTGAATCATGGCGCTCGAGATTCAGATCACGATGATGGCGACATGATGATGGAGGATAACTGTTGACTATGGCAGAAACCTAGCATCCATATCGAGTTGGCCTAGAATGGGGACAGACAAATGAGGGTTGACCGTTGACCATGTTCGAAACACGGGACCATGTCACAAATGTTGTCAAATATCTGTAGGGACGTTGGCCCGAAACGATTAGAGGCCCCTTAGGTCCAACATTCATGGAGATCCCTTAAGCCTAGTATCCATGTCGTCCGAGGGTCCTTTGGATGTGGAAGAGGATGAGCATCCAAATAGAGAGTTCACGAAGCTTGGTCCTGGGATGAGGGGAATGTCCCCATGAAAATCCCATACTTCGGACTCTTTGTCAAAACACATCTGAATACGACAACGAGACATATTAGATAGGGGGAGCAGATCCCTTTCCCATGGGGAGATCTTAGTTTAGGGTCGTAGAATTCGGACCATGGATGGCTAAGGGGAGCAGAGAGTACATGGAAAGGCGGTTACAAAACCCGACGTGAATGAGGACCTACGCCCAACTTACCATGCATTATCTGGGGAAATGCTCGAGTCGAGGGACCGAACACAAAGGTTAGGCTGGGCCCGTGGGAAAGTTTCTGGGCGCTCCTATGTATCTCATAAGGATGTGAATCAATCCATACGTAGTTCTGAAAGGTGGCACGGTAATGTACCAGTGCCATGGGAAAAGTGGGGAGTGCGGGCGTGGCCCTTGCACTAAAAGAAGCGTAATTTGATAAATCATGTTTGTTCATTAAGGTGAATGGTTTTTTTTGTGAAGTGACAGGCCTTGATTAGTAGGTCGTAATGTCGCCACAAGGATCAAGCCGTGATGGGCGTTGACAAATGGCATGGCACGTGACCAATACCCAACGTGATTCCCTCTACAACGAGGTCATCACAATGCAGTGTCGTTTTTCGTCGTGCGGCCTGGATGATAATGTCACTGTTTAGGGTCGTATGATAGGACCAAGCATGCATTTTATCGTCATGCAGCGCAGACGTAGCAGAGATGATGCCAGGCGGGGAATGTGCGCAGTGTCATGAGACACAATCAATGGAGACATGATCCCACATCACACTATGCGTCATTCCAAGTGGGAGACCTCAGGACGAGGGGCCTATATAGAGGTAAGAGGTGAAACATGGGGAGAGACTGGCTTCTTAAATGGGTTGTACCCGAAGACAGGGTGTCCAGGAGGTCCTACATATCCCATGAGGATGGGAATCAAGCTGAACGTAGTTCCAGATAGATCTTAGTTTATGGTCTTAGAGCTCGGACCATGGGTGCCCCGAAGGACGCCATATTGCAGCTTTGTCCCCCTGACATGAAAAGGTGCACTAAGGGATAGAGCCAAAAGTGTCGAGAGTCCACCTGGACTTGATGGTTTGGAAAATGATGTGAATCGTGAAACCAACATTCGAGGACTGAAGGGGATGGCGTAACGACAAAGGATTACTACTGACGATGTTCGCAACACAGCATCCTATCGCTTTAGCCTGAAATGGGGACAAACAAACGAGTATCGACCGCTGACCATATTCGCAACGCGGAACTCTATCGATTTGTTGTCCGAAACCCTCGGGGGCGTTGGCCCGTAACGGTAGGAGAGCCGTTGGGCATTGTATCCAGGCCGTTCTTGGGGGACCCTCTGGGTGTGAAAGGTTATGAAAGCCCGAATGGAGGGGAACATGAAGCTTGACAAGTGGAAGGAACCTGATCAAGTTGAATATGACACTCTTGGACCTAGACCAGAGTATTCTTAACACATGGGAGAACCACTGCAAGGGGTCAAGAGACTCAACTTGAGGGTAACCAAGAGATGGGGGCTGGACCCGAAGTCTAGACATTCAGGTGGTCCTACGTATCCCATGAGGATGGGAATCAATCTGAACATAGTTCTGAAGGGTTCCTTTTATTGTCATGCGGGACAAGGAATAGGAGGACTGAACCTTAGAATGGGGGCGTGCGTGGTGCAGATATTGCAAACCTGACATGAATGAGGACGTAATCCCTCACTACACCACGCAGCCCCGTGATCGGGGTCCTGAAGGCAGGACTAGAGAGGCAAATTAGCTGGACTCAATCTGGACCCAATGACAGGAGGCCTGGGCATTCCTACGTATCCCATTAGGATGGGAATCATGCTGAACGTAGTTCCAGATGAGAATATTAGTTTATGGTCTTAGAGCTTGGACCATTAATGGAGACAACTTCCCGAGTAAGCACAGATGTCAACCCAATTCCTAAGCCCACGTGAGGTAAAATCAGTGTGGGAAAAAATGGGTGGATCCTCATCGGAATACTTGGGGTGAGTCAAACGGGAGTTGGTAGAGAGCCTCTAAGGATACCTTCGAGACAGCTTGTTTCCCCAACATGCAGACGTCCACGGAGGAAAAGTTCCAGAGGTTCCGAGACTCCACTTGGACACGATGAAGTGATGGAGGGTGTGAATTGTGCACCCAACATATTGGTCCAATGGGTTGGCGTGGCGAGAGAGGAAAACTGTTAACCATGGTGGAAACACAGAATCCACATCACGTTAGCCTGAGGTGGGAACAGCAAACGAGCATCGACCGCTGACCATATTCGCAACGCGGGATTTTATCGATTTGATGTCCAAAATCCTCGGGGGCGTTGGCCCGTAACGGTAGGAGAGCCGATGCGGCATTGTATCCAGGCTGTTCTTGGGGGTCCCTCCGGGTGTGAAAGATGATGGAAGCCCTGATGCAGGGATACACAAAGCCTGGAAAGCGGTGTGGACGTGTCAAGGTAAAGCTTGGCATTCCAGGTAATAAACCAGAGTACTCTTAGGCACATTGGTGAACCGCCGGAAAGGGATCGACGAAACAGCTCAGTAGGGAGAGGTACATGGCGTGGTCATTACGAGACCGACGTGAATGAGGACATAGTCCCACACCACACCATACAATCCTCTCATGAAGGAAGGGAATGCCAAGGTGCCAAGATGGGATGAAGATTCCCGAGGGATGGGGCTGGACCCGAATCCTAAACATTCAGGTGGTCCTACGTATCCCATTACGATGGGAATCAAGCCACACATAGTTCTCCGAGTGTAGTTTAATGTCATACGGGACGAGGAGGGGAGTAATGTACCCCTAAAAAAGAGAGGTGTACGGTATGGAAAAGAAGCCGTCGTGAATGAGGACATAGTCCTACGTCACACCATACGATCCTATAAGATAGGACCTGTGCCGTGGCCTATAAAGGACAAGGGGCCTGAGGCTGAGCCTCGGTAGGCCTGACTGGCTTGCAGTTTAACGTCTTGCAAAGAGGACGAGGGGCCAAGGGCCCAAGGAGGCCAAGGGGCCAGAGGCCCGGCCTCGTAAAGGGGGGGGGGGTACGACATGGTATATGATCCTGACGTGAATGAGGACGTAGCCCTAAACAACACCGTACAACCTGGGTAAGAGATTGGGCGGAGGGGCCCGAGAATGCCAAGGTGCCTAAGGTCAGGCATCAGTCAGGAAGGCCTGACAGGTTTTCAGTTTAACGTCATACATGAGGACGAGGGTCAGTGACCCGAGAAGGCCAAGGGGCCTGAGGCTGGGCCTCGTAAGAGGAGGAGTACGACATGGTACATGATCCCGATGTGAATGAGGACGCAGTCCTACACCACACCGTACACTCTGAATAAGAGGTGACCTGGGCCGGGGGGCCTGAGAAGGCATTGGGGCCTAAGGTCAGGCATCAGCCAGGAAGGCCTGGTGGGTTTGCAGTTTAACGTCTTACATGAGGACGAGGGTCGGGGACCCGAGAAGGCCAAGGGGCCTGAGGCTGGGCCTCGTAAGAGGAGGCGTACGACATGGTACATGATCCCGATGTGAATGAGGACGTAGTCCTACACCACACCGTACACACCGAATAAGAGGTGACTTGGGCCGGGGGGCCCGAGAAGGCATTGGGGCCTAAGGTCAGGAATCAGTCAGGAAGTCCTGACGGGTTTGCAGTTTAACGTCTTACATGAGGACGAGGGTCGGGGACCCGAGGAGGCCAAGGGGATTGAGGCTGGGCCTCGTAAAGGGAGAGTACGACATGGTAAAGAAGCCGACGTGAATGAGGATGTAGTCCTATGTCACACCGTACACCCCTACGGGGAATCGGGGTCGTGGGCCCGATCGCTAGTACCACCCGGGAAGAAGTTTGTCACTTCAGGATGTGGCAGAATGAATCATTGTACTTGATGTCTGGGACATCTCGAGGTGGACCCAAAGATCCAGGACACTGTTGACCATGTTCGAAACACAGCGTTCCTATGGTGACCCGATATGGGAGCAACAAATGAGCATCGACCGCTGACCAAATTCGCAACACGGGACTTGTATCGGCTTGTTACTTGAAAACCCTTGGGGGCATTGGCCCGTATCGGTAGGAGAGCCCTTGGGCTTAGTATCCAGGCCGTTCTTGGGGGTCCCTCTGGGTGTGAAAAATGATGGAATCCCAGTCATGGAGTGGGTGAAGCATATCTATATCAATCCACAGAAGAGGCGAACATCTCCCGGGGGGATGTACAATGGGGTCGAGGCTTTCTCGATGTAAATTGGGGAAAAGGTGTGCACCCTTACATGTATTGACCGAAGGGGAAGATGTTGGCTTTAGTCTGGGCCAACGGACGAAATGTCCAGGCGTTCCTACATATCTCATGAGGATGAGAATCAAGCCGTACGTAGTCCTTGAAGGCCATGCAGTTTAGCGTCGTGCGGTGAGGACGTGGGAGGATAGAAGAATGGGAGTGGGCACATGGTGCAGCCCTTACATTCCTTGTGCAAGCGGGGTTGTATGAGTGAGTCTAAGAAAGCCTACTCCTTGCTGCACAAAGATCCTCCAAGGAAACTACCCCCAGGGGGGATAGTGGAAGAGAAATTCTTGGGGCTGGGCTCAAGAAGAGGCGTCCGAGCATTCCTACGTATCCCATGAAGATGGGAATCAAGCCACACGTAGTTCTTGACATGCAGTTTAACGTCATGCGAGATGAGGGGTATCTCATTCGGGGATGTGTACGGTGCGGCAAGTAATCCGACATGAATGATGACGTAGTCATACACCACACCGTACGACCCTGCGAGAGGGTAAGTCGGGGAAAGAACCAAGGGGGCCTGGGGCCAGACCTCGGTTAGGGAGACCTGACCGGCTTGCGTTTTAACGTCTCGTGGTGAAGACGAGGGCCAGGGGCCCAAGGAGGCCAATGGGCCTAAGGATGAGCCTCGGTTAGGAAGGCCTGACTGGCGTGCAGCTTAACGTCTTGCAGTGAGGACGAGGATGCAGTTTAAGGTCGTGCGGGACCATGTCGCAGTTTAGGGTCGTGCAGGAGCCTTTCGTAGTTTAGGGTCATGCAGGACCATTTCGCAGTTTAGGGTTGTGCAGGACCATTTTGCAGTTTAGGGTCGTGCAGGACCATTTCGCAGTTTAGGGTCGTGCAGGACCATTTTGCAGTTTAGGGTCGTGCAGGACCATTTCACAGTTTAGGGTCGTGGAAGACCATTTTGCAGTTTAGGGTCGTGCAGGACCATTTCACAGTTTAGGGTCATGTAGGACCACTTTGCCCTAGGAAAAGTATCGCTTGAGGAATTTGGAATTGGTGGGAGGGGTTATACGCTCTCCATCTGTGGTCTCCAAGGAGTATGCTCCATTGGGATAAACCACATGGATGATATAAGGCCCTTCCCATTTGTGTTCTAATTTGGGTGGTTTCCTACTGGGAATCATTGGCGCTCGAAGGGCTAGTACCATGTCGCCCTGTAGAAAAGAGCGAAGACGAACCTTTTTGTCGAAGGCCCTCGCTATCTTGTCCTGATGCCTTTCTAGATTGTGCAGGGCACGAAGTCGGTCCTCGTCCAGTGCTTCCAATTCAGCTAGACGGATCTCGGCTACCTCATCTGGTGTTTGGTGATCATAAACTGCAATGCGTAGCAATGACAGTTGGATCTCAATGGGTAGGACCGACTTAGCTCCATACACTAGGGAATATGGGGTCACCTGGGTGGAGTTACGATTCGTCGTCCGGTAAGCCCAGAGGGCGTTGGGGAGCTTGTTCGGCCAACTTTTCTTGTTCTGGCCAACCATCTTTTTCAGAATGTTAGAGAGGGTCTTATTGAATGCCTCGATCTGTCCATTCACCTGCGCGTGGTAGCTAGAGGTATGGTTCGACCGGATGTTGTACTTGGCATACAATTTCTTTAATTCAACCACTCGGAAGTTGGTGCTGTTATCGGTGAGAATGGCGTGAGGGACCCCAAACCGGTGGATAATGTTGGATCTCACGAAGTCAATGATGGAACGGGCCTTGACCTCTTTGATCGGAACTGCCTCTGCCCACTTGGAGAATAAATCTGTAGCAGTCAGGATGAACCTACACTGGTAGGATGTTTCTGGTGGATACGGTCCCACTACATCAAGGCCCCACACCAAAAATGGCCAAGAGTACTTGGTGGGGTGGAGGGGCTCCGGCGGCCGATGAAGGAAGTTGGCGTGCACTTCGCACGCGTGGCATCTCTTGGCATATCCAATACAATCGTGGATCATAGAAGGCCAGAAGTATCCCATCCTCCGGATCTGATGGGACAGCTTCAGCCCAACTTGATGGGCGCCACAGGAACCTGCGTGAACCTCTTGCATAACTTGAGGGATCTCTACTCCTTGGATGCAACGGAGGAGAACACCATCAAAACTCCGCTTATAAAGAATCCGTTCAAGACTGGGGCCGCTCTGGAGGGTAAATTGCAGCGCGCGGCGTCGGATTCGCTCGCACTCGGCCCGATCATCCGGGAGGTGACCATTTTGGAGATACTCGACAAAAGGTGCCCTCCAGTCGGGAGTGGCTTCAATCACTGCGTCTGACGAGCCCGAAACCCCTGACGTAGAGGGTCTGGCAGTGAGATGACTTACCCGCAGGCCATCATTGTCCTCTTGGGTGACGGGGGCAATGACTCTCCGATGTGCCACATGTATGATCAAATCATCTTGCTCGGGTTCTGCGAGCGATGCGGTCAAACCAGCCAGGGCGTCCGCTTGGCCGTTTTGCGACCGTGGGACATGGGTGACCGCTGGTCAAGAAGAGAATTGGGCCATTAGGCGGAGGGTGTACTCCAGCAATGGTGCAAGCTTCGGCTTCCTGACGACGTAGTCACCATTAACATGTTTGATTACCATCTCGGAATCTCCCTTCACATGTAGATGGGGGACATGGATCTCAAGGGCCAACTCGAGGCCGGTGATGAGGGCCTCGTACTCTACCTCGTTGTTCGTACAACCCTCTGACAACAGGAACGAGTATGGCAGGACGACCTGTGCCGGGGTGATGAAAACAATACCCAAGCCCACTCTGTTGAGCTTGGGATCATTGAGCCTCCTACCGGTGGGGCTCCGGGAGGTGCCGTCGAAATACATCTGCCAACACGGGACATCATGATCGAATGAGAGGATTGTCTCATTAGGGAAATCTAGGTCTAGGGATTGATCCGCGGAGGTTGGATGGGCAGCTAAAAAGTCTGCCAACGCTTGTCCCTTAATGGCCTTTTGAGGCACGAACCTGATATCAAACTGCTTGAGAATCACCGCCCACCGTGCTAGTCGTCCAGTCAACATGGGGTGGTTCAGGATGTACATCAGTGGGTCCACCCGGGAGACTAATTGCACCTCATGGTGCTGCAGGTAATGTCGCAACTTCTGCACGACGAATACGAGCACAAGGCAGCTCTTTTCGATAGGGGAGTATCTGAACTCCGTATCGAGAAGCATGCGGCTGAGATAGTAGAGGCTGTTCTCAGTACCCTCGTTATTCTTCTGGGCGAGCAGCGCACCGAGGGATTTCTCCAGGGCGGTCACATAAAGGACCAGCAGCTTTTCGGAGACGGGTGGCATCAAGACCGGAGGTTGGAGAAGATACTACTTGATTTCCTCGAAGGCGGTCCGACACTCCTCATCCCATTCGTAGGCAGTACCCTTCTTCATGAGCCGGGAAAAGGGATTACCCTTGCCAACCAGATTCGCGATGAATCGGCGTATGTAGGCTAAGTGGCCTTGAAGGCCTCGAAGCTCCCGAATATTTCTCGGGGGAGGAATTTGGCTGATGGCCTTGATCTTCTCTGGGTCGATCTCGATACCTCGGTATCTGACAACAAAGCCCAGGAACATTCCATAGGTGACCCCGAAGGCAAACTTCAGCGGGTTCATCTTCAGGTGACGGGAACGGAGGAAACCAAACACTTTCTCGAGGTCTTTGAGATGGTCCTGGCATTGACATGATTTGACTACGAGGTCGTCCACGTGGCATTCCACCAATGTCCCGAGGATCATTTTGAATATGCGATGCATGGCCCTTTGATAAGTGGCACCTGCATTCTTCAAACTGAATGGCATAACCTGGTAACAAAAGGTACCTTGGGGAGCCCTAAAGACAGTGGACTCCTCGTCTTCGGGGGCCATCCGGATCTGGTTGTACACAAAGTATCCATCCATGAAAGAGAGGGCTTGGTACCCGGCCGTGGCGTCAATCAATAACTCCGTCACCGGGAGTGGGAAGTCTTCCTTTGGGCAGTGGCGATTAAGATCGCGGAAGTCGATGCAGACTCTGATCTGTCCATTCTTCTTCCTGACTGGCACAATGTTGGCAAGCCACTTGGGGTACTGGACCTCCTTAATAAAGTTGGCTTTGATAAGCTTATCAACTTCGGCCACAACCATGGCACCATGAGAAGGGTGCATTTTCCTAGGAGGCTACTTAAACCCACGTTGTTTTGCCGGGAGGCCCAGATGGTGAATGGATACCTGGGAATCTAGTCCTGGCATCTCGTTATAACTCAAGGCAAACACATCACGGTGCTATTTGAGGAAGTCTACGTACTGCTGTCGCTCCTCGGGGGACGTGGCTGCACTGATCAATGTGGGTTTCAGATCTGCCTCGCTACCAAGGTTCACCTGTACCAGTTCATCAACCATGGTAGAGACGCCTTCTTCAAAGGAAGGGGGAGCATCCTCCAGGTCTTCCTCCCCACCTGTGGGGGAACTTCCCGTGACGGAAGATACTACTGGGCTATCAAAACCCGAGGGGCAACTAGTGCCGGCTTGGGCAGCCGCGGTCATCACATAGGGAGATTCAATTTCCATTGAGACCATAACAACAAAGGCATTCGATCCTATCCCATCTGGCCTTCGACCTAAGGGGCCACGTTTGATAATATCAAAGCAATGGTGACGTGTCGGCCTGAGTCGGTGGATTCCAGCCCGTCGGAAGAGACACGTATGGCGTACCGCCGTCGTCATAAGCTTGACGTCCGGGTACCGCACAGGGGTAGGAGGTTCCGGGATGACCTGAGCTTGGTTGATGTAGGAGTACGAGGTGATTGTCCGCCGTCGCTTGGACACGGGAACATGCCTTCCTTGCGTACCCGAAACAACAAAACATTGCCCCATGTCGGGGGTCGTGGCCTCCAACCGGTGGATCATAAGGATGTAGGCATCATCCACGCTCGCCCAGGGATCACTTGTGACCGGGGCGGGTTCATCCTCAATTATTAGGATTTTTTATCCTTACTTTTGTAATAACCCGCATCCAGATAGCGGGCCTCACAAGAAGCGAAAGGGGACGCATCTCCTTGGAGCACGCCTACTCGACCGTTGAGGGAGTACTTGAGGCACTAGTGATACGACGAAGGGACCGCTACATGCATATGGAGCCATTACCTACCCATAAACGCGTTGTAGGCGGTGTCCTGAGAGACGACCATGAACTCGGTGCTGGCAATTAAGCCACCGAACTGAGTCTTCAGGCGGATCTTGCCGACCGGGGTTTGCTCGGTCCTGTCGTACCCCTGGATCCTGAGGTCAGAGGGAGTCAAATCACCTTCAGACAGACCCATCTTTCGCAACGTCCGGGTCGGAATTAGATTGATCCCAAAACCTGTGTCAACAAGGCAGCAGCGGAATTCCATGCCATTGAAGTGGCCAGTGATGTACAACGGGCGAATGTGCCCATGTATAGGAGGGTCCTCATCTTCACCAGAGAACGAGATAACCACCTGACATTCGGCGTTTTCAATCATCTCGGTGTGGAAGGCTTCTGCAGCTACTACCTCCGTCTCAAACTGGAGCTGGCTCCTTAGGGCTTCGGCAAGTGCCTCATGCATTTCGGATGACAGGCGAAGGGCCTCATGGATGGAGAGCCTCGCCGGAATTCCGGCCAGGTGCTTCAAGACATCATATTTGCGTGCCAAACGCGAACCTCTACTTACAGGAGGTCGTTCGGCATTTAGAGGCGCAACGGCTCCTGCCTGTTGAACCGGCGATCGGCTAGTACTGGGCACATCCTGGTGCCTGCCAGTAGAAGCCCAGAGAGTAGTCGCCGGACTAGGATTGGATGGCGAAGGCTGGCCTGTAGCCGGGCAGAACTGACTGCGATACGAACGAGGCAGCTCTCCCTGATCTAGTAGCACGAACGACGGTGGAGGTAGAGCCGAGGGCGTTAGATGGGGTTGCACGTGATGAGATCTGCGCTGAGCCTGCTGTCTGGTCTCAGTGGCGTGCACGGCTTGACTGGAGGTGCCCGCTGACGTACCTCGATGGCCGGTGCAGTTGCGATTCTGCTGACGTTGCCGTCGGCTGGAAACGTTGGGGAGGTTCGCCTGGCGCTCCTCCTCGTCGGGAGTCATATAGGGCTTTACCATCTCCACAGTGTTAACTGAAGCGTACCCCTGAATGTCGCTCGAAGAGTCATCCACCACTGTGAAGATGATGCTAAGGCACCGACTACTTCTTCCGAAGATTCTGACTACTTTAGGCGCACCCAGATGATACCATGGGCACATGCGATGGTTTTTCGAGCCATCCATTCATCGTATTTCCGGGATCCGTGGCTGGGGACCTGCTGCCACTCGCTTTCGCTGTCGCTGCCGATCTCTGATCCTGCAAAGACACCCACTACTTGTGCTGGTGCTGGGCCAAACTTGACTGTGTTTTTGTTGACCTAGTCTTGAAGCCAGTACTTAAACACATAGCATTGCTTGAGGGTGTGCCCCAGAATCTGATGATAAGGGCAGTAGTTGGGGTGATCAGTGAGATTTGCCTCTTCCGGCCTTCTGCAATCGGGCAGACGCACAATCCCTTGCTCTAGAGCACTTCTGAAATAGCCAGGGACATGATTTTCGTTAAACGAATAAGTCTGGTTCCTTCTTTCCAGATATGGGGCCCTGGGGGCCTGGCCCTGCCGAGGGGCCGGAGGGGCCTGCCGAGGAGGCGGCGCCTGATTGTCCCACCAAGGTGGCAGTGGCGCATTGCGTGGGGGAACCTGTCGATTCTGAGGTGGTCGCTGCTAGGTAGGAGCCTGTGCTTGAGGTGGTGGACCTATGCGGGGTTGCGGGGGTGGTGCCACTGGCAGTAACTCAAGCTACCTTGGGGCTTCTATTTGGGCTACCGCGGTGGGTTCAACCCTGGCGGCCCTCCTGGTTATGATCATGGGGGGCAGAAAACGTGCCTGACTAGCCTGTTGCAGAGTTTCCTCGAGGTACTGAGCCTTATCTGAGAAATCCCTGAACCCTCCAGGGTAGTTCTGGGTGATCAGAGAGGGTACCAGCTCTGTCTTGACGTTCCCCACACACATAGTCAGTAATTGCTCCTGAGTCAGTGGCATATCGAGGGAATACTTAAGTCCCTTCCACCGGGCGTTGAAATCGGCAACCCGCTCATCAGGCCTCTGCTTGCACTTGAAGAGGTCCGCAATGCTGGTCTTCCGCGTGGTGGAGCTGAACTGGTACAGGAACTGTCAGCGGAGATCCTCCCAACCAGTCACCAATCCGATAGGGAGCTGGTTGTACCAGACGAATGCCGGACCTTCCAATGTCTGTACAAAACATCGGAGTTTGGCGACTTCTTGCTGAGCCGGGGTCCCCAGCATGGGGCCACACGTGGAATAGAAATGAGCCAAGTGCTGGGGCGGGTCCCCTATCCCGTTGAAGGGCGAGAAAGTGGGGTTCCCAAAACCCGAAGGTGCAGGCATATCATCCACCCACGCGGGATAAGGCTTGCCATCCGCTGGGACCTCCACCTGCCGCGTTTCTAATGCTTCAAGGCGGGCTGTGAGTGCCGTAATAATATCATCCGGGTAGGGGTCCCTGTCTTGACGGGGATCCCTAACCACAAGTGCATTTCCAGGTTCTTCAACACGGTAGACGTCTTCGGCCGCTCGTGGGTCAACTGGCTGGACTACCTGCGGGGCGACTGGGGGAACCCAGACTGGATTCTTCGGGTTGCCCTGTCGCTCAGGGGGGTTGGGGAAACGTATCGCGCCCTCTTGCCATACGTCCCAGATTCTACCCTGTCTGCGGCAGTAGCATGATCAGGGTTTCCCGGAGGCATCTCACCGGGGGGAATTGTTCCTGCCCCTGCTGCCCCGGCCTGGGATTACCATAGTCGGGTCGCCACTCTGCGGCGTGCTCAGCCAAGAGTTCATCAACCAGTCTCTTCTGCTCGGCAAGCTGCTGGCATAACGTGGCCTTCTCAAGATCTTCGTCCGTTTTCTGCATAGAGGCGGACGGGTCGGAGTGCTTGACAGTTCCGACGTTCTCCTTACCCTTTCCGGTGTTTCGACTGAGTATCAGCGACTCGGTGGGTACGGGGAGGCCTAGCAGGTTCCTCTGCTGATGGGTAACGCTCCCTGATGGGTCCAGCAGTGGCGGTACGCCCTCGAGGGGAAAGTCTCTATCAAGGAGTTCGATCTCGTCTTCCTTGTCCATGATGTCGGCCATGTGGACCGCAACGCCTCTCGAGGGCATGTCCTCGATGTCGCATAGCGAATCGGGCTGCCGTCGGATAGGGTCAAAGAGGATAGCGGCATAGTGTCCCCAACCATGCACTTGCACATGGGGGGTGGCTTCCCTAAAGATCTTGCGGAGTGCTTTGAAACTCTGAACGCATTTTCGTTGAAGGGAGCTCTGCCGGCCTGGCGACTCAGGGTGTTGGGCCACAAGAAGCGCAGCTGCATCGATCAGGCGGCACTGCTCGCTGATTTCTTCGAAGTGCTCCCGACTTCTGGGGTACACTACCCGTTCGTAACGGAGGTGGAAGTGCATCGCCCATAAGGTTCGACAAAAATAACCCACTTCTTCAGGGGTAAGAGACTCCGATACGCGAAAATTCAGCGCTGCCGTCTGCCAGAATTTTTCTGGGAAATAATCTGCTATAAGAATACTCAAGAAGCTCCTGGGCTCAAACTCAGGGTCTGGCCCTTTGTTGCCCCACTCGTCAACCGGGGGCGGCTGAGGGACCGGTAGCGGTACCGAGGCGGTCCTCTAGGATATTAAGCTCGGCGATGGAGAATATGGAAAACGAGATGACTGGCCGCCGAACTCCGGGCCATCCTCCGAAGAGCAAGGTGACCTGGCCACAATGTCACAGTACGATGGGCTGATGACCACAGCTTCTAGTACAGGAATCGCAGCTACCGGTGCCTCGTCACGTCGTCTTTCTATCGTCGTTGTCCCCCAAAATAGCTCTCCATAGTCTCAGGTAGAGGTAGAGGGCGCTTCTGGTGATGATGGTGGCGACTGCGCGGCCGAGACCTGCGAAATTCCCAAAATCTCTTCCTCCTGGATATACATGCGGAGGGAGATGGGGATCTGGTGGACCTCATGTTCCAGGAGAATGAGTCTAACACATATGGTTCCTGCCCCAGTCCTTGATACGGAGGAGCGGGGAGAAGGCTCCATGGCCGAGTCGCATTCTGCCTCAGAGTCGGAGAAGTGGGCGGGTTTGATCTCCACCCAGGCTTTCCCAGGACTCTTCTTGTGGAGGCGAAGACCTGCTCTCCTGCCCTGAGGTGGCTCTTCGGGAGAGGGTTGATCCCCATCATGGAGTCTCGAGGCGGATCTAGCACCGTGGCGGAGAGGGCCCCCATTCGAGATGGACAAGGTGCGAGGGGAACTAAGGAAAATGTCGAAGGGTACATGGGGAGGGCCTCCACGAATAGCACCCGTGTGGGTGGGGCCTCTGTTGGAATTGGAAGGAGCACGGGGGTGACCTCTATGGTCGCTGCGGGCGGAGCGAGGCTGACCTTCACTCTTCGAGTTGCCGGGGCGAGGAGGACCTTCGCCGGTTGCAGAGAGGATGTAGGGAGGGCCCCCACGTTGGAGAAGGACCGGATGGACGACTCCTTCAGATCGGCGGTCAGGGGCAGGAGGATGGATTCCATACCCTGTAGAGTGGATGCGGGAAAGGTTTCCGCACCGAGCGTCACTGCCACATGGCAGGTCTTCCTTTGGGATGGGGGTAGCACGAGGCATGCCTCCATGACGGACTTCAGAGCGGGGAAGGCCCACACTCTGTGGAGTTGTGGTATGGAGAGGACCTCCGTACGGGGTGACATCACCGCGGGTTAGTTCGTGGTGATCACCACTTGGGCCTGCAACCCGGAGAGTCAACCCAACCTGCTCGTGGGGCGGTCGGGGTCTCGATCCTGGTTGGGTAAAAGAGTGCCCATGCTCAGTGTATGCGGGGGATTCATAATGCACGTCGGCGGTGGCTCAGGACACTGTATCTGTTGACGTCGACGCGCTTGTGCGAGCGTCCTTGGCCAGGGCCCGGCGCTGACGTCGGGTCAGGCGGGCTGGTGCCGGTGGTACAGGGGCATGGCCTGCCTGCTCTTCCTGCAAAGTCGGACGGCGGTGCTGGCGCGGCCGAGCGGGAGCTCTCGCCTGGAGCCCTTGGGTCGGGACCCTGACCGGGCTGAGCCGGACGGTGCCCGCCTCTTCGGTGTAAGGTGAGGAGTCGTCAAGGAGTTCCGGGGATAGGCTCCCGAAACGGTTGAATGTTGGGGTGGGGAGCAGGGGCTCCTGACGCGGCCTGTTAGGGCGGCGTTGACGGCGAGGCCTGGATGCCTCGAGGTCCAGTCGGGCCATATCCCATGTTGGGATGACCCCTTCCTCCTCGTACCTGCGCACGATGTTGTTGATCACCCTTCGCTGGATGACCTCTGATGGGGAGAGGGGGTGTGGGCACCCCGTATTCCACGATGTGGCAGCCGTCGTAGCAGGAGCGGCGCTATGTGGGGCGGCTGTCGTAATGTTGCCCCTGCCCCTGCGTAGGCTAGCGGGTGGTGATCACATCTCTGTAACAGCAAACTGGTCCCTGAGAAACGAAGGGATCAACTCATTAGCACTGAGAGGGAAGAAGATTGACAACAAGTTCCCCAATGTCCTTCCATTATCCACGTCCGTGAGAAGGATCCACGCCAACGCGCTGCGGAACGGAGTGCCCCACGTTCTACTGCCCCGACTTTCGGTGAGTTTCACGATAGGCCCGCTATTTGCTTGGCGGGACCAGGTGCCGGATATCTAGATCCGGCGACACGTCAATATACTGGTGTCTCGAATGCTACTAATCTCCATATTGAGGAGAAGACATTCACGTCGGGTTCACCATTTATGTTTCCGATGCTTCCGCCGGGGTGCGCGCACATCCGTCCGTCACGCGGAGGAGGACACGCGGCTTCGTTGCCCCGCATTCCCGCTTTCCAAAGGCGGGCGGAATTCGTTCCTTGTTTAGGTACGTCTACTCCTTGATCGAAACGGGATGATGGGATGTTGGTTCTTCCCTTCATGGATTCCTCCTCGGAGCTCATTACCTAGTCCGGGTCTCCCCCATAGATTTAATACGTAGTTCGTGAACCTCTTCCCAGTGCCATGTTTCCCTGGACGCCGGTTAATTACACTGCTTCTGTCAGGACATTCCAAAGGGTCCGGTCAGGGCAGTAACCTTCAGTCAGGGGAGTAGTCATGTTGAGGCATCAATAGCGTGTCTGGATGCTGGGGCGCCTGGCATGTCTATCTGTTGTCCCTGGTCACAGGGCTTCTCGAGGGCATGGATGCCCGAGGCATCCCACATCGAGCGCGGGGAATTATATTCCATAGACACATATCTGAGGTTTTTCTCAGCTTCCTGGGTTTAACACAGGGTATGCAGTGAGTTTAACGTCCAGCGGAGATGGATCAGCCCGATCAGAGCATTAGCTAGGATAGATCGGACTGAGGGATTTCCCTTGAAGGGATGGCGATACCGAGGCCAACCCATGGGCGGCTGTGAAGAGGAGCGTACCTACATGGTCACACCGAGATATGATGATCCGGGTGAGAATCAGGATGGGTGATAGGCGTAGAGGGGGAGTGAAATGGGACCATCGCAGGGGCGACGGTGAGGTTGGGCTTGAGCCTTGGAGAGGCTTCCTATGTATCCCCGTGGCAGGGAATCAAAGTCCGCGTAGTTCGGGATGGTTCCAGAAAACCGTCATGAGGGTGGACCTTGGTCCGTTGGGCATCGTCAGCGAACCGACGTTAAGGTGGGCCTTGGTCCGATGAGAGATGCGCTTGAACCTCTGGGAGGCTTCCTACATACCATGCCTTGACATGGATCGAAGTCCTCGTAGTTCAAGGAGTGTCATCGGTGAACCGACATGAAAGTAGACTCGAGGGTCCTCTAGTGGCGTTCTTGAACCTTGGGAAGGCTTCCTACGTACCAGGCTTTGACATGGATCGAAGTCCTCATAGTTCAATGAATTGATGGAATATAGTTTAACGTCATGCGGGATGATAGTGAACCCTGACGTGAATGAACGACGGGCGATGGGTATCGGCGAACCGACGTAAATGAGGGACCTTGATCCAATGGGAGATGGGATTTTGGAACACTGATAAGGATACTGTTCGGGCCAATGATTGTTGGGCTTGAACCTCGAGAAGGTTTCCTACGTACCATGCCTTGACATGGATCAGAGACCTCGTAGTTCGAATGGATGGGCCACAATGGCTTACCATTGGACCGGAATGTAGTTTAACGTCGTGCTGGATGTGGGCGTGACCCGAAGTGAATTGGGTGGGTGGTGGGCTTGATCCTCATGGAGGCTTCCTATGTACCATGCCTTGACATGGATCAAAGTCCTCGTAGTTCAAAGAATGGGTGGGTCACAATGGCTTACCATTGGACCAGAATACAGTTTAACGTCGTGCTGGACGTGAATGGGACCTGACGTGAATAGGTGACAGGTCGACTTGAACCTCGTGGAGGCTTCCTACACACCATTTCTTGACATGGATCAATGCCCTCGTAGTTCAAATGGATGTGCAGTTTAATGTCATGCTAGACGGGGGCATACAGTTTAACGTCATGCTGGACGAAGGTGGAACTCGACGTGAAAGTAGACCCGTGAGTCCACTAGTGGTGGGCTTGAACCTCGTGGACGCTTCCTACATACCATGCCTTGACATGGATCAAAGTCCTCATAGTTCAAAGGATGGGTCAGGGTTGGTGCTCACTCTAAGCCCACGTGAGTCATGCTCGGTGTGAGAAACAAGAGGTTGCAAGGACCTGACGATCACGTCGCGAGGGGTGCGTCCGTGAGAAGCGAAGAGGGGGCTTACGCGTTAAGCGGCCCGTGGTGCTGGGACTTACTCCAGGATGGAGGCCCAAGGTCACAGTTTAGCGTCATGTGTTGAGGACGTGGTGCTTGGCAGTTTAACGTCCTGCAGCTCGGACGAGGTGGGTTCACTCAGCACCCCTAGGACTTACATAACCGGTACCCTCTGGTCCTTGGGGAAGGGAAGGTACCAGTAAGGCTATGGTCAAGGGGGGTTGTGTAACGAACCATCAAGGGGTCCACGTTAGCGTGGCTATGCGAAGAAGCAATCGCCGTTAGCGTGCCTATGCGAAGAAGCATTAGGCGAAGCAACGCTACAAGTGGTATTGTCCATGTGACTTTGAAATCACACCGTGCAAACCTGGAGGGTCGCACGGGAAGAGGAATTTCTAAGAAAAGGAGTGTTCTTTGCGAAGTGGAGTGCCTTGGCCTTGGCATGGGGCATAGGTGTGGGTGGTAGGTGCTTTAAGAAGTGGAACAGTGTTCACGGAGCACTGCCTCGCGAAGAAGGTGTGCCTCGTGAAGCAGGGTCCTGCGGAGCAGTGTGCTTCGCGATGTGTAGCGATCCTACCTTAGCATAGGGATCACTAGTATGGGTTGGGTGTTTCACGAAGCACAAGTGCTCTGCGACTTCCCGGGTTCCCTTGGGAATCCCCTTCCTTCGCGAATGCCCTTGAGCTTCGCGAAGGGCATCCCTCTCGGAAGAGGGGCTCAAAACGAGACAAAGCAGAGGCGTCTCACGAAGTAGGAATACCTCGGGGAGCTCATGATTCCTGGGGCAAAGAGTGGTTCGCGATTTGGGAGAGGAGAAGCCGAAAGGTCGGATTGTCCATCCTTGGGACTCAGGGGGAGTCCAGTATTTATAGGGAAGGGGCGCCACGAAGCAGAACTCGCACGCCGCCTCTTTTTCTTCGCGGCGGCTCGCGAACGTCAAATGCGTTCGCGGAGCATCACCGCCTCTGGATCTTCGTGGTGGCTCGCAAACGTTAAATGCATTTTCGGAGCATCACCGCCTCTGGAGCTTCGCGACAGCTCACGAACGTCAAATGCGTTCGCGAAGAATCACCACCTCTGGAGCTTCGAGAGGCCGTGAGGGTCGGGGCGCTTCGCGGCGGGGCTTCGCGTGGATGCTTCGCGTCGGGGCATCGCGAGGCAGCGCGCCTGCCTGCCTTTTTGCTCCTTTCCCTCGGGCCACATTTTGGCGCCAACAAGGTGGCATGAATGCCAGTGGTCTCAAGAGGTATTTCTTGAGAATATTGAATGGTTCTTGACATTCTCCAGTCCAATGGTAAGTGACTCCCTTCTTCATCAATTTGGTGAAGGGTAAACTTTTTCCTGCCAAATTGGCGATGAAACGCCGAATATAGGCTAAGTGTCCTTGAAGTCCTATTAATTTTTTCAAATTTTGAGGAGGTGACACACCAAGGATTGACTAAGTCTTCTCAGGATCGACTTCAATACCACAATGGTGTACAACAAAGCTGAGAAATGTTCCTGAGGTTACCCCAAAAGCACATTTTAAGGAGTAAATTTTCACATTATGTTTTCAAAGCTTGCAGAATATGAATTCCAAATCAGCCAAGTGATTAGAACGTTGTTTGGATTTGAACACCAAATAATCCAAATATCATTCAACAAATTTCCCTAAAAGTGCTTGAAGATACGATTCATGGCATGCTAATATGTTGAACCTGCATTCTTTAAGCCAAAGGGCATTACCTGTTAGCAAAACACACCCTACGGGGCTCTGAAGGCTGTGGATTCCTCATCTTCTGGGGCCACTTGGATTTTATTATATCTGGAATATCCATCCATGAAGGAAAGTGCTTCATATCCAGCTGTTGCATCAATTAAAAGTTCTATAATCAGAACTGGGAAATCATCCTTAGGACAATGCCGATTAAGATCTCTGAAATCGACGCAAACTCTAATTTGTTCATTCTTCTTCTTCACAGGGAAAATATTGGCCAACCACTTTGGATATTGAATTTCTCTAACAAAGTTAGCTTTGATAAGCTTATCCACTTCAGCTTCAATTTTGGAAGCATAATTTGGGTGTGTTCTTCTTGCGGCTTTCTTAAATCCTCGATGTTCTTCTGAAAAACCCAAACGATGAGTGGTAATATCAGGATCAAGCCCAGGAATCTCTGTATAGTTCCAAGCAAATATGTATCGATTTTTCTTTTGAAACTAAATATACATCTCTTGTTCTTAAAAATTCATGGCCGCACTAATTAAAGTGGAGCGTGGATCTTCTTTTGTACCCAGATTTATTTCTCTGAGTTCATCCACGGTGGTAGAGATACCCTCTTCAAATGTTGGAGGAGCATCCCTGAGATCTTCCTCTTCTTCTTCAACATGTGTTATTTCTTCCATTTCTACTTGCATAGTAAATTATGAAGCAACATTTCCATGAACAGAGGAGATGTTAAAACTTGAACATCTTGATGAAGAGGCTTCCATTTCCGACTCAATTGATCATGAATGGTCTTCCATGGGTAATAAAGAGGAGATGATGGATTGAGAATCAACATCATTGTTCACCTCCAATGTTCCTATCACTTCTTCTGGACACGTTGGAGAAGTATAGACTTGTTGGATTTCAGCAGATTAAATAAAGATGTAACCATTTGGGCTTTCATCATTGCCTAAAGGATCACCAATTTCTCCCATGTTGTCTAGCTCGATTGCTATAATTGACATTATGGATCTTTCCATAAGAGTATTTTGATTTGGGTCTATCATGTCAATTTGACTGATAGGAAACACATAATCTATACTCACATGTGTAAATGGATTTACTGGAATCTTTTCCAAACCATATGGAGAATTAACTTCGGTAATCTCCTTGGTTGTGGATTTATACTTTCCCTTCATGTGATAGAATTCCACCTCAATGTGTTGAGATCAAATGTCTTGAATGGGGCCTTATCACCATACAATTTCCCAACTTGACCATCGAAATAATTTTTGAGACATTGATGGTATGATGAAGGGATGGCCACATGTTGTTGCAGATAGGGTCTTCCAAGAAAGATGTTGAAGGGTGAGTCTTGATCAACAACCATGAAATCTGAATTGGATACAAGATCTCCAAACTGAGTTCTGAGTGTAACTTCACCCAGTGGTTCTTGTTCATTTTTTTTTATATCCTTGTAACATCATGGTAGAAGGAGATAAATCAGATTCTGTGAGGCCCAATCGATGAAGTCTACGAATAGGCATGAGGTTGACTCCTGAACCATTATAAATGAAATCTCTTCAGAAATATACACCATTGACCTTTCCAGATAAGTTCAAATGTCTAATATGTCCACGCACGACATCATCTTCATCTTCATTTTTGAATGATATCACTGCATGGCATTCCGCAGGATTATTCTCTACGTGATAGACTTCAGCTACAACAATTTAAGTATCAAACTCTTGAGGACTTGACAAAGCCTCGATGAGTGCCTCCCGAAGATCCTCTGACAGATTAAAAGAATCCAAAATTGATAACTTGGGTGGTACTTGGTCCAGGTGTTTCAATACATCAAACTTTTGATCCAGAGGTCTGCGTTTCCCAACAGGAACATGTGGTTTAGCAGATGCCTTGGGAGAAGATGCTTTGGAATTTGATGCCTCTTGTATCGGGATAGGAGTTGGTAATATTCCTGTTTTTGGAACATTAGACCGATTAGATCCATTTACTTGTTGAGAGGATGAAGGTGGAACCCCCAACTGATCCTCCAAAATAATTGTGCAAGGACTAAATTTTCTATTGGTGGAAGAACTTTATTTATCTTGCTGAGCTCGCTGAAGGGCTCTGCCATGAGTTTCTACTGCATACACAGTTCTAGCAGGGGTAGAATTAGAATAGTGGATTCTGAAAGATCCACATATTACCCTATATCCTGTGCCTCTGTAACTTCCTCTAATTCCTCTATTTTATATAGGGAATTCTAGCTCATCAAAATTGAAACTGCAACTAGCATATGGATCTTCTAATTGAATCATATTAACAGAACCAAAAATCAACTCTTCATCCAATGAAGACTCTGCCTAATTAGCCTATTTAGGCTATGCCGTCTGGTGAGACGGTGCCCGTGGATTCGAAGTAGATGGCATGAAATCTTCCGGAGTCAAAGATAGCTTAGGCTTTGACACATACTCATCTTCTTCTCATTGTTCCTCTTTCCTGGAACTATGCCGTTTCTCTGAGGATTTTCCCTCTGATGAAGAGGGTTTTTCTATGGTATTCATGGCAGAAGGCACAATTGGTTTCTTCAATTGTGTTCTCAAAATAGCATGAGTTCGGTTGATCATCTTTCTGACCATCCAATAATCATATTTCTGCGCATTTTTTCTCTTTATTTCTTGCCACTCGCCTTCCTCCTCTGGAACTGTAGTAGTAACACATGCTACCTGGGATGAAGAGATTTTTAGTTTGACTTTTCCCGGTTACACCATCTTTTACAGGATGTATTCAAAGAAAAAACACTCCTGGATGGGATGCCCAAACATCTGATGAAATGGGAAATAATTGGGACGATCTTCATCTCCTTCCTTGTTTGGCCTCTTGGGCCTCGACAGTTGAACCAAATTATTCTCCAGGGCCGAAATGAAATAACCAGGAACATGTTCATTTCAAAAATAATAAACATTGGTATTCAAATACTCAAAATGTTTTCCGTCTTTGATCTCTTTGATCATCTTGAAGAAATGGCCTCTATTGTTCGTGCTCGGGAGGTGGAGCCCTTCGGGAAGATGAAGGTTTTGAAGTAGAAGCATGTACATGTGCTTGCTTAAGCATAACTGTAGCAGTCTCTGCTTTACCCATTCTCCTTCCTGGAGCTGATGGAATTACATGAGATTTAGCCTTAGTCTGTATAAGAGAATCTTCAATCTGTTGAGAGATTGAAGTAAGGTCTCGAAACCCTCCTGTGTATTTCATAGGGATTAGCGGTGTGCGTAATTCGTCATGCAGATTTTCCACAAAGATTGAAAACAACTCTTCCCGAGGGAGTGCTAAGTTTAGGGAATATATTAATCCCTTCCAGTGATCAATGAAATCTGAGACCCTTTCATTCTCTCTTTGCATACAGTTTGTAAGATAAAAAACTGTTGTCCTTGGCAACGTTGAGCTGAATTGGAGAAGGAATCTTTGCCAAAGATCCTCCCATCCGGAAATTGACCGGGATTGCAAACTTCTATACCAGACAAAGGCTGTTCTTTTCAAGGTTCGCATGAAGCATATGAGTTTCACTGCTTCTTGATGCTCCATAGTTCCCATAATAGGATCGCAACAAGACACGTAATGCGTCAAATGCTGTTCAGGGTCGCCTGATCCATTGAAAATAGGGAATATAGGGCTTCCAAAACATTATGGGGGAGAGACTGAATCTACCCATTCAGGGTAATCCCTTTTTTTCTTGTTGAACCTGCACTCACTTCCCTTCCATAGTCTCTAACCGAGCTATTAATGAATCAATGGTAGTTATTAAATTTTGTGAAACATCCGGTTGAACATGGACTTGAACAGGTGCACTAACTGGAGCTTGGACAGGTATGGAAACTGGTATTGCAACTGATGGCAGCACTGCCAATTGTTGTCGCACTTGACCTGTAGGATTAGACCTGTGAGGGTGTACTGATAGAGGAGGATATTCTTTATCCATCTCTGTAGATGAAACAAATTCCCTTGGCTGACTGACTCCAGCACGTTTAGGAGGAAGACTACCCGGAAGTAGTTCGGTATTCACCATCCTCAATTCCTTCATTTCTTCCTCCTGTTACAAAAATATTTTCTCTAGTGAGAGTGATTGGCCTTCTCCAAAGGAAGAAAGTGTAACCTGATTCTTTCCCTTCCCCTTGTTTGATCCCTTTCGGAGAGGGGGAAGTGGGTTATTTGAAGGAACACCCATATTTTAAGTAATCCTTTGATTTCGTGTATGCACACCTTCTTCATCTGTGTCTGTGCGTACAACATCTTGAGCAGGAACCTCTTCATCTGATCCCTTTAAATGAGCCTCGTCTGGTGGATCAGAAACAATGGAATTGATAACATTGATTGATGCATAATGCATTGCATCCCTCCTATCGACAATCCTGTGATATTGTCTCTTTCCATATCTTTTATGAGACACTGCCTTTTGTTGATTCGATCTCTCAGGAACTTCTTGGAGAATCATAATTTGGAGAGAATCTCCTCATAATTTGGCTCTTCGTTCTTATTGTGGCATCTTCCCCAATCGATAGAAGACCGATTTTCTTTAATGGAGGGATTGAGGGTTTGAAAAAGTCCCCAGTTCGGTGGACTGGGACTATTCCTGCTGTCTTTCCTCAACTCTTTGAATCCAATTTGTTGATTCCCAGGGTTGGTTTAATAGAGTACCCTGTCTGGCAAGCTGGGGTGGCTCTTGACATGCTATGTTTGAGACTTTCTTAAAAGCTCTCCTGATCATGCGGACCATAGTCCGGAAATTAGTTGGATGCATCAATCAACAACCACTTTTATCACCCGGTTCAAAAGATCGTTGGATGATTTATGACACTTCTGTTACTTGATGATGTCCTTGCTCTATATGAAAATCCTGTTCAATATTATTTTTCGCTTGATACAGGAGTAATTAAACAACTTTCTCTGTGTATTCTTGATTTTGAGAGAAACTATTTGAATCCTATTCTTGGGAAAGCTTTTTATTACAAACAAAACCCATTGACTTTGGCCGGCCATGGTCAATAACATTGCATGAAACCATTTTCGGTGGGCTTTGCTGACTGGAGAGCACAGTGAAATGTAGTACTCCATGAACACCCCATTCTCTGACATGAATACCAGACAAGGAATTGGAAATTAACTGGCGCAATCTTCTTAGTGCGCCAAGGCATTGACGCTGAAGGGATCTCTGCTGATTTTCAGCCTTCGGATATCGAGAGACTAATAATGATGTCAAATCAATCTGAAATTGTAACCCTTCTATTATCTTAACATGATTTTCATATTCATCATAAGATAATACTTTCTTTTTCAACTGACAAAGAGTTTTCCATATGTTGAGATGAATATCATGAATTCCATCTTCTGTCAACATCTCTGGAATGTCATACTAAGAGTCAGGCAGAGGCCAAAACATGACTGGCACATCACCTTTCTCCAGTTGTTTTCTCATGTTCATCATTTCCTCTTTATCATTCAAGGAAGATTCTTTTACCTAATTTCACCAGAGCTGGTGATTCCTTGTAGCTTCATCATATTCAACAAGATTGGTAGAGAAATAACTAATCAAACTAGAAGATTCATGACTTAGGGGTGGTTTGGAGAATGACCTACACCCTGGGCTATCTTCCGATTGAGAAAGTATTTAACCTTCTAGTGATGAAGCATCAGACATGACTGGTTTCACATTTACAAGTGTCTCAAGATAAGAGGGCTTTCTCGGTACTACATTGTCCACTAGAGAATTTTTTGGGAAATGTGCATCACTACTATGGAGAGGACTTTCACAATGAAATTAATCATCATGGGGAGGACCACCATGGTGGGTTACAACAAAAGATGAGATCTCTTGCTCCTTGGTCTTCTGACCACAGAGAGGGTTCCTATGGCTCTCATCTGAAGATGAAACTTTGATATCGACCAAATTGTCATGAATTAAGCCTTTATGAGGAAGTTTCTATTGAAGACCTTTGGAATTAATGTTCTAACTATTGGGAAATGAAGGAGTAGAATCTTGAATTCCAAACGATAACTTCTTGAGGGATTTAGGAACTCTAGCATCGAGTGAGGCCTTGTTACAGATCGACTCTTGATCTCTTTACTGTGCTGGGCGTGTCTTCTTCTTAGATGCCTTCTTACTCACCTTGGAAACCACTTGTCGAGGAAAGTGGATGCTCTAAGCAAGTGTATGTTCCTGATCTGGAGAGATGGACAAGTTAGGCTGGCGATCTCTACTCAAATTCGGTGTATGTGACTGACTTGGTTGTCTGAATGATATGGGGGAGTATGGCCCACAACCCTCTTGTATTAAAAATGATTTTTGTGTCTGTTCTGGAGTGAACTGTTGATGTGTCTCTCTAATGATAGGGATAGATTTATGTGTCTTTCCCTGAGATGTTGCTGAAGCTGTTATAATATCCTGGAAAACATCCAGAATATGAGCAAGGTTTTATTTCTTTTCATTCAAAATTGATAGAATATGCTTGGTGACTTCAGCTACCGGAATGGGGATATACGTCCATTCTATGCTTGGAGTAGGTGTATGTGCCTGCTCCTGTCCTCCTTTTCATGTCAATGAATCCTGACAGTACTCAAGTATGGGTGTAGAAAGTTGAGTCTGACTCATATTTGTCGCCGGAGCTTTCCGACTGACTTCTCCGTGTGCTACCAAGTGAGACTGTTGGTAGGCTTGATCAATATTAGCAGGTGTATGTGCTTACTGATTGCACTTCGCCGAACATGGTTGATGAACTCCATCATATGCAGTCAGACGAGACTGCTGACTAGCAGATGATGTATAAATAGGTATATGTTCCTGCCTATAGTACTCCCCCAGAATTTCCTGGTGGGATTGGCGTGATGCTGCCAGACGAGTCTGCTGGACAATGGAATTAAAAAGGCCAGTTGTGTGTGAATTCTTGTTGCTTGTCACCAAGTTAGGTTGTTAGACTTCTCCGGAGATGGCAGAGATGAGAACCTGCTCACTATTAACCAGATTTCTCATTTTGATATTCATCTTGCCTGCTCGAGTTCGAAGAACCTGAGCCGAATTCCTGGAGTCGGTACCCTCATCATGTTTAGGGCGCACTGCTGCATGTGTCTAGAGGCGATTGTTGATAGGATCCCTTGAGAAGAACTACTGTCTGCTTGAATTAAGGCCCGGAGGGACCTTCTCATTCACCTCCCCAGAATATGGGAGTGAATGGTGATTGCATTCTGGGGATAACGAAACGAAACGGTTGGAGGCGGTGGTAAGTACCGCCTGCTTCTTGATCACTGGTCATCGTTGTCCGAACGACCAGGGTGAATTTTTCACATGGAGGGCTCATCGAGAAGACTCCAGAGTTGGAATGGTACCATGTTAACGGTACTCCTTAACCAGTGCGTTTGATACCCAGAATTGAAGATACTGAGTAGGTGATGTCGTCCTCAGAGCAGAAGACGGTCCATAAGGAGTAGCAGTAGTGGCATTCACAGCAGCAGTATTCACAGGTGTGAACTTGAGAGCATCCATTTCTTAGAATGCATAAAATCTTGGAAAAGAGTGCCTGTTTGATATAATAGAGAAAATCAAGATATGTCCGGCCACTACATATTTTGGATTAGTACACATGTGAATGATTGTTTTTTGTTGGCCCTCTCATTGAGTTTTAAATAGGGGCCTAACAAATAATCAATGCATCATTTTAACTTGGTTAAGGATTCACATCGGGTTCACCATTCTTTGTTTCCCCATGGAATTGGGGATGATCTCAATGATTTAATATTAAAACATTCCAAGAAGTTTCTAACGGTTTTGTTCGTATAACCGTAAACATCCAATGATTCCATATCCATTTGAACCTACTTTCCAAAGGTTGGTGCTCATTAGTTGTGGACTAATGAGGCTTAATAATTTTCATTGGTCGAGAGGATGGGAGGTCAGACTCATCACACCTTTTGAGGGGAATTATTGTCTACTCCGGGACTCTCTTTATAGATTTAATTTATGTTCTTGAATCCTTATTACATTACCCAGTATAAAATGATCTTTCCTTTAGATCTGACAATCAATGATTGATATGTATGAAATTTAGAGAATCTTTTATATGTATTTGAGGTTCTTCATTGATAGATAATCATCTGTATTTTCTTAGAGATTCTTATCCAATGGTATCCTTCAATACATAAAAGTATCTTGGTCATTATGATGACCATACTAGTTTTAAATCCACTCAGTGGGGCTCTTGATGATTATTGTCATTCATAAGGACATGGATTATTTCAGAGTTGGGATCGTACCCGCTGATGGGCTACCTACATATCCTTTTTTTGGAAAAGGAATCAGAAACCACGTATTTTGAGTAAGGCAATATGATTTTTATGATTAATGGCCCAAAGAAAGATGTCATAATTACTTTTACACTCTAATCTCACGCGAGTCATGCTCGGTGTGAGAAACAAGAGGTATTGGTGAAGTCAGACAATTGTGCCATGAAAGATGTAATCATGAGAAATGATGTGGGGCTTATGTATGTATGAATGCCCAAATAGACGAGGATTAAGATTTACTTTAGAGAAGAAATCTAGGAACAAGTTCCATAAATGTATATGTGCTTCATGGAGATTTGGATACTCTAATCTTGGGGCTTACTCCTAAGGAAGATGCCCAATTTAGGAGGGGACTTATGATTGAGTTTTACTCCTTAGAAGGAAGCCCAGAACAAAGGAAAATTAAGACTAGTTAAGAGAGATTAAGGGTGGGACTTGCTCTTGAGAAGAAGGGCCAGGTTAAGGGACTTGAAAAATTAAAGGGACTTGGGGCTTACTCTTGAAGAGGATGCCCATATTTGAGACTGGGTATTACTCCTGAAAAGGAAGCCCATGTTAAGAGAATTATGGTTGGGGCTTACTCTTAAGGAGGATTCCCATATTTGGGAATTATAAGATTGGGGATTACTCATGAAAAGGATTCCCAGATTAGGGGACTTGAGGCTTACTTCAGAAAAGAAAGCTCAGATTTGGAAGGACTTGGGGCTTACTCCTAAGAAGGATGCCCAAAATTAATGTGAATTATGACTAGGACTTACTCCTGAAAGGATGCCCAGATTAGGGGACTTGGGGCTTACTCCTGAAAAGAATTCCCAGATTTGGGAGGAATTGGGGCTTACTCCTAAGGAGTATGACCAATAATAGGGTTCACTCATCTTAAAGGATGAGGTTGAATGAATGAAATCTCTGACCTTAGTGACATAAATATGTGTAAATCACTTGGTTTTGAGAGATGTTCCATATAATTCCTTTCAAATAAGGAAGTCAATCAATAAAACATTCTATAAATGGATTTGAAGTGTGTCTTGAAGATTAAATCTTGAATAAGAGAGGTGGAATGGCATTAGAGGGGTTAAATGGGTAGAAAAGGCACCCAAAAAGATAGGGGCGCGCAAGTCCCTGGGCGCGCAGGTATACCTATGCGGCACATGGGTACTTGCGTGATTGTTAACCAGTAGGGTAACACTTGGGCGATCCTTGACAAAAGCCTTTAGAATTAACCTGAGGTACATCCAGAAGAGGGGCGCGCAAGTTTTAATGAGTAGGTAAGGAGGCGCGCAAGTATGTTCATTTACCTTAAGGGAAAAACACCTTAGGTGCGCAAGTTTTAGTGAATTCTAACACTTATATCTTACTCCTCTTTTTTAGAACTTCCATTATAGGTAAAGAATTACCTTATATGTGTTCGGAAGACTCGATGAAGAGACTTGGGAATTCAGAGCTCTGTATCTGAATTCTGGGAAAACAATTCTTCGAATGTGGGGCCCACTGGGGGTATTTATAGGCTGGAGAAGACCTCGAGCAGTTATCAATTTGGGCGCACAAGTCACTTGCGCGGCCATTAGGTGGCACGCAAGTATACATGTGCGACAATAAGGGAACTTGCGCGACCCTAGGTCCTTTGACTCCTTTTTCACTCATTTGTCGATTTTTGATGTTTTTTTCAAAGGATGAATCACTTTGTGATAAGCCATTTCCCTTTACATTATTTTAGACAATATGACAAAAAGGAGTGTCAACAGTGTTATTATCGGTAACCTTCATACTTACCACTCTTTATTTTAAATAGCGGCCTCATTAATCCATTTTTCGATGTGGGATTTCAACTAAGCTATTTTGAAATATCAACCTCAAGTTTCTAATACTGAGCATAAATTGAGAGTACACAATTTATTGAAGGAATTGAGAATGTAACACCCCAAACATCCATGGTATGATTCTCTTTTAATAATACAGTAGCATGTGTTGTACGCAACATCAAGTTCTAACACACACCACAACCAATGAAACTAGCCATTATGAATAGTAATACCAACTTTTTGAAATTTTATAAATTTTTCCTTTCAAAATGGACTTTATTTTTGGATTTGTAATATCAAAATAAGATTAGGGTGAATTTTTTGTATTTTTCTGATAACTTTTATATTTTTATGAATAGTGAAAATTACAAAATTTAAATTAAAAACAACTTTCTTAATCGAAATAATAAAAAGTGATAAATTATGAATTGGATAGGTTTTAAAGTATATTTAGAATATATTTTTACAATTTAATACAATTTTTATCATTGTACATAATTTCACATTTGAACCAGACATAAAGAAGTGTCAATCTTTTGATAGTTATTATTTCCAAAAAACACGCTTTCTGTTTTGATAGCGGGAATTAATTTTAAATTAATTTCTTCCACTTCTGTGTTTTGAATTTGGAAAATTGGATTCCATATTTGGAATCAGGATGCCCAATTTTTTTAAATAGGTAACTTTTATTTTTATACACTTTGAATAATTATTTCTGTCAATATTTTCTTTACCATTGTTAAACGGTAAATTCGATAAATAAGGGTAAAAAATAATATTATAATATTATTAAATTATCCTAAAACGTGTCCTAACCCTATTGGTTGATACATGTCCGACCATGGTCATCTTTGGGTCGATATTGGGACCCCATGGATCCACATGTAAGTGATAATTCCACTTTATATTAATTATGTTAAAGTAAATATAAAAATGACATGAGCATATATATTTTAGCAAAACCATTTTTACATAGGGTTATATCTATTATATTTTCGACGATAAAAATTAATTAGAAATATAAAATGATTTCCTACATAATGGTATTTTATTTATAAATTTTATACATTGAATAATTAAATTTATTTATGACACAATAATGATGCAGTATTTTCCTTATTAATGAAAGAATCAAATAATTATTATTATAAATGTTAAAATAATTATAATTTGAATGTTTTGATGCCATACACGAATTTTATTAGTTAATATGACATTTTAGGACTACTTGAATGAATTTATTTTCGAATTAATAAAGTTGTTAAGACTTTAACAAAAATGAATTATTAAATATTGTCAAAATTGACATAAGTGAGTCTTTAAAACTAATATTATATTATTAATTGATATTCTATTCCTAAAATTCTAAGGCTCGGCCAAAGGACTTATATCATGATAGGTGTATCATTAATGGACCACTTGGGGGTCTCTTGGATGTATATAGTGTGTTTATTAACTATATAATAGAAAAATACAAAGTGATATGGAAAATGTAAAACTAATTAGCTATGAGTTAAAACTAAAAGATAAGGTTAAAATAATTATGTAAACATGTCTAAAAGATATTGGTTGAAATTATTTCAACCCATCCCCACCTTATACTTTTAAAAATATACTTTTGATCCATTAGAAACCTAATATGAATTCATTATAAATTAATACTTTATGTTTTTCTTAAAGAGACCCTCCTCCCCCTTATAAAAGGACACTACTTCTAACCAATTATTCATACCTTCAAAGACTTTTGGTTCTGCCAACCTCTAACAAAATACCCTCCAAAATATAATTCCTTAATCCTATAGGAATTCCTTTATTAATATAGCCGACCTAAGGCGCCCTTTTGATTAAATCCAAAGGAAGAACCCGAAGAAGAGGTAATGTTTTGACCACCATCTTTCAAGTTCCTTTATTTTTCGAATTCTTCTTTATTTGTTATTTACAATCTAAAAAAATAACTCCAGTATCTTATATATACTGTGATTTTATTATAAATATTTAACAACTATATTCATTATTCTATCCATCTTATGAATGATAATTTCACCATGCGTGCGTACGTACGACTTACCATCTCCATGCCATGGTGTAATTTGTTATTCAACACTATGTTATTTGGATAGATATAATGATGATTAATATGTATATAAATAATTTAAATAATATAATAATGTCTATGTAAAATTAATATACCATCCAATTACACACCTTTAAGGAAATGATATTGTCTCTCGTGCGTACGTACGGATTACCGTCTCCACGATGCGATGAGATTTATTTCCACATTCACCATTCATCGATGATTAGAAAAATATATATTACTAATATGTTTATAAAATATGACATAATAATTATACTGGATATATATATATATATGCACTTACAAATATTTTATTCACTTAGTTCCGTTCAATATGTTATGAAAATGGAAACAACGTTTATGCGTCCGTACGGACTACTGTCTCCATCAAAGGTGTTTTCCATTTCACATATATATCTATTATACATAATTATATTATAAAAATATCTGACATATAAATCATGTTTTATATTCTAGATGTATTTAAATCCTAACCTAAGTGGTAAAATCAAGAGTAACAAGTTAAAACACGTATGATAAAGAAAGCTATTATTACCCGAAATGTTAATTTAACATGGAAATTATTATTAAATGGGTAGAAAAAAGTCCTAAATGAATAATGTATGATATCATAAATATTAATATGTTTCTGGTATAATTTAATAACACACTACAGACTTCATACAAGAGGTTAAACGTACCCTTGACTAAAGGAAAGTGCAAGATAAGGGTTTTTCATCTCACTCTTTATTCCTACGAGATTCATGCCATATTGCCACTATTTACATTTTTGTGGTGAATGTACTACCCATAATTGTATTCTTTGTGTAATAAAATTTAATTTATGTGTATTTACATATTCATTTTATGATACCTATTTCATGGGGTTTATGTTTCATAAGTTACCAAATTGGTAAGGGTTAATTTCACAATCTCTTTATTAACCGAGGTTTTTTTATGTAAGTATCTACTGAGACCTCTTTATCATCCACATCCATGTTTCTTAAAAATGTATTTCAAATTTTTTTTACTATTTACTATACTATGTTTTAAAGTAATTTATACCCTTATTTTACCTTATATGATTTGAAAGGAATCTTTCCGTCATTTTTCAAACTACTTACTTTTTGACCTTTTCGACAAAACTAAGGTAAGAATATTTTTTTAACTTATATGGAAGGTGTGGTTATTCTCCGCCATTATTAAACCTTTAAAGATTACCGTAAGGGATTATAATAATATTTTCAAAATAAATGTTTTCTTTAGATGTATGTGACATTGAAATGATTTCAAAAAAGAGATATTTCTCTCAAATAGTTTTGATTTCATCTATGTCAACATCCTTTATTTGATTTTAAGCTTATTTGAAGTGGATTTATTATGATACAAAAATTACATATGTTATTGAAGTTTTTCTGATATGTTTGACTATGGATGTGTTATTTTTATACCGTTCATGGTTTATGGATAAAGTATTGACATTTCATATGCTATTTTTAATACAAATGTTTATGTTATGTTTAAACATTTTCATATGAGGAATGCATTGAACTTTGTAAGTGACGGGTGGAGCCCATTATAGCTCCTCGATGCATCGGTAGGTCTCATGAGACAAACTAGTGTCTTGGCTCAAGGCCTTGACTATGTGGTTATGATAATATGGCATTATGCATTCCATCATTATGAAAGAGGTTATTGATATTTCATGTGATTATTATACTAGTAGAATATCCATGTGAATAAGTAAGTGGCATTATTTCATTTTATTTATGCCATATTATGCTTAAGTTCATGTTTAAAAGGCTTTTGTTTTAGTTTTATACATTTCCTTAAATGTTTATGCTTATTTTTGAAAGTTTTAGCTGTATTGCTTACCCTTATTGAGCATTTGAGATCACCCCTTTCTATGTTTTATTTTCCCAGGATTCCCATCAGTATATTATGATTGATATAGAGGGTTAATCCAAGGGAATAATGGCATTCATAAAGGATTATTTATGTTGTTTTGTATGTTATAAAGTGTAATGTAACATTCATGTATGTAATCTACTTTATAGGACATCTAAACCGATCGGTCCTTCGGGACTTGATTCCTTGTAATCATGCCAATATATTAAAATAATTCACCGAATCTGGGTAAATGGGGTCAGGGAGTTACATTTATATTCTTTATCAATTTTATTAAATGTCCAAGGTTATTTTTTTAAAATACCGCTCGGAGGAGGAATCAGTGATGCTGACTTTGTGAATAACCCCAAAGGCGGAATCTGTGATGCCTCCTTTTTCCAAAAACACTAGTTTTTTTTCTATTATTAATATATTTTTTATATATTTAAAATTTTATTGTTTTGTTATTATGTTCGCAGGGTTATATATATATAAATAAAACTTAATGTTTCAACATAGTTTATCTTTTATTCAAGTACGTGACTTTTCTAGCATATATTATATAAATCGTAAGACTGATATTATTGAAATTTTAAATATTGTTTAAAAATTTAACAAGTAGTCCAAAATAAATAATATTTTCCTATAAAATATTGGTGAAAAATTATTTTTTAGATTTCTAATCCAACTACGTGAAACTTAAAAATGTTTCAAGTGCGTGAATTTTCTGGCATTTATAATGTAAACCATAAGACTGGTATGAATTAAATTTTAAACATCGCTTAAACATATATCTATCAGTCCAAAATAAAAATAATTTCTTAAAAATTATTGCTGAGAAATTATTTATAAGCTTTCTAATCCACCTACTTGAAAAATAAAAATGTTTCAAGTATGTTACTTTTCTGGCCTTTATAATAAAAACTATAAGAATTATATGAATGAAATTATAAACGTTTTTAAAAATATAACTACTAGTCCAAAATAAAAATAATTTATAAAAAAATATTGGAGAAAAATTATTTATTAGATTTCTAATACACCTACTTCAAACTTAAAAATGTTTTACATATGTTACTTTGTTGGCCTTTATAATATAAAGTATAAGACCGATAAGAATGGATTTTTTAACATTGATTAAACATAAAACTACTAGTCCAATTTTTAATTCTTATTTATATGGGTCTTATATTTTTTATTTTATAGGGTTACAAAGTCATGTAGGTGGCTTATGATCCTCCTATACATTTATTCTTTTCACTCTCTGTAATGCCCTGACCCCGGTTACCCAAAGTCGGTGCATTATTTTAATACATTGGAATGATTAAAAGGAATCATGTATCGAAGGACCCACCAGTTTAGCAGTCTTGGAAAATAAATTACATACATGAATGTTACATTACACTTTATAACATACAAAACATCATAAATAATCCTTTATGAATTCCATTATTCCCTTGGCATAACCCTGCATATCAATCAAAATACACTTCTTGGAATACTTGGAAAATAAAACATAGAAAGGGGTGATCTCAAACGCTCAATAAGGATAAGCAATACATCAGAAACATTCAAAAATAAGCATAAACATTTAAGGCAATGTATAAAACTAAAACAAAAGCCTTTTAAACTTGAACTTCAACATAATATCGCTGAAATAAAATGAAATAATTCAATTTACTTATTCACATGGATATTCTACTAGTCAAATAATCACATGCAATATCAATAACCACTTTCATAATGATGGAATGCATAATTCCGGACTATCATAACCACATAGTCAAGGCCTTGTGCCAAGAATACAAATAAGATTTTTTCAAGGCCTTGTTCCCGGACACTAGTTTGTCTTATGATACCTACCGATGCATCGAGGAGCTATAGCGGGATCCACCTGTCACTTATTAAGTCCAACTCATTCCTCATATGAAATGGTCTAAATAGAGTATAAACATTCGTATTATAACTAGCATACGAAATTCCAATAGTTTACCCATAAACCATGAATGGTATAAAAATAACACATCCACAGTCAAACATATCACAAAACCTTCAACATAATATGTAAGATTTGTATCATAATAAATAAACATCAAAACAGGTTTAAAATATTTTAAAGGATTTTGACATATATGAAAATGATTTGTAAAACTCTTTGAGAGAAATACCCATTTTTCATGAAAACATTTAAATGTAGAAAATTTTAGAAAAGAAGTATTTTAAAGACATTTTTGAATCAATCTTCCTATATAACTTTGAAACTTTTTAATGGAATTAACATTTTAAAAACATTCATTTACATATAAATAAATCCTTAAAATCATTTTGAAGACATGGACATTAATGAGAATGATTTTGAAGAATAAAATTTAAAACATTTGAAATGATGTTTTAGTAAAAGAGTCCCTTAAAATAATCCCTTTGAAATCACTTTCATAAAACATGGACATGGATAATAAATATGTCACAGTAGATAATTATGTAAAAACAACCTCATAAAATAAAGAGATGGTGAAATTAACCATTACTAATTTGGAATCTTAAGAAACATACACCCCATGAAAGAGCTAACAGAAAATGAATATGTAAATACACATAAGTTAATGTGTATTAAACAAAGAATACAATTATGGGAAGTACATACACCACCCAAAAGGTAATAGTGGCAATATGGCATGAATCTCACGGGAATAAGGATTGAGATGAAAACTCCTTACCTTGCACTTTACTTTAGTCTAGGGTACATTTAACCTCCTGTATTGAGACTGTAGTATGTTATTAAATTATTCCAGAGCCATATTAATATTTATGATATCATACATTATTCATTTATGACTTTTTACTACCCATTTAATAATAATTTCCATGTTAAATTAACATTTCGGGTAATAATCGCTTTCATTATCGGACTTGTTTAACTTGTTACTCTTGATTGTATCACATAGATCATGATTTAAATAAGTCCAGAATATAAAACATGCTTTATATATCATATATATTTAGAATATAATTATTTATAATAGATATATATGTGAAATGGAAAACACCGTTTATGGAGACGGTAGTCCGTACGTACGCATAAACGTCGTTTCCATTTTCATAACATATTGAACAGAACTAAGTGAATAAAATATTTGTAAGTATATATATATATCCAGTATAATTATTATGTTATATATTATAAAAATATTAGTAATATATATTTTTATAATCGTCGATGAATGGTGAATGTGGAAATGAATCTCATCGCGTCGTGGAGATGGTAATCCGTACGTACGCACGAGCGACAATATCAATTCCTTAAAGATGTGGAATTGGATGTTATATTAATTTTACAGAGACATTATTAAGTTATTTTAATTATTTATATACATATTTCTCATCATTATATCCATCCAAATAACATAGTGTTTAATAACAAATTACACCATGATGTGGAGACGGTAAGCCGTACGTACGCACACATGGTGACATTATCATTCATATGATGGATATAATAATGAATATAGTCTTGAAATATTTATAATAACATCAAAGTATATATAATATACTTGAGTTATTATTTTAGAATTTAAATAACAAATAAAGAAAAAGTGGAAGAAGAAAGGAACTTTAAAGATGGTGGTGAAAACATTACCTCTTCTTCAGGTTCTTCCGTTTGATTTGGTCAAAAGGGCTCCATAGGTCGGATTTATGACTAAAATAAGGCGTATAATATTAAGGGATTATTGTTAAGAGGGTATTTGGGAAGATTTTGTCTGAAAAAAAGCTTTTAAGGTAAGATGAATTGGTTAGAATTGGTGTCCTTTTATAAGAGGGAGGAGGGGCTTTGTAGAAAAAACATAATGTATAAATTTATAAAAAATTAATATTCTGTTTATAATGGCTCCAAAGTGTATTATTCAAATTATAAGGTGGGTATGGGTTGAAATAATTTCAACCAATATATTTTAGACAGGTTTGGGTAATTATTGTAACCTTATATTTTAGTTTTAACTCTTAGTTAATTAGTTTGACATTTACCATGTCACTTGGTATTTTTATATTATATAGTTAATAAACATACAATATACATCCAAGCGACCCCCAAGTGTTATATTAATGATAAAATTATCATGATATAAGTCCTTTGGCCAAACCATAGATTTTTAGGAATATAATATCAATTAATAATATTATATTTGTTTTAAAAACTCATTTATGTCAATTTTGACAATATTTAATAATTTATTTATGTTAAAGTTTTAAATTATTTGTAATTAGAACCAAATTCATTTAAGAAATCTTAAAATGTCATATTAACTAATAAAATTCTTGGATGGAATCAAAACTTTCAAATTATATATTTTGACATTTATAATATTAATTATTTGATTCTTTCATTAATAAGGAAAATACTACATCATTATTGTGTCCTAAATAAATTTAATTATTCAATGTCTAAAGATTATAATTAAAATACCATTATGTAGGAAATATTTTTAGATTTATAATTAATATTTATAGTCCAAAATATAACCTATATAACCATATGTAAAAATTGTTTTTCTAAAAGATATATTCTTATGTCATTTTTGTATTTACTTGAACTTAATTAATATAAAGTGTCATTATCACTTACAAGTAGATCCATAGGGTCCCACAATCGACTCAAAAATTCCCATGGTCGGACATGTATCAAAAAATAGGGTTAGGACACGTTTTAGGGTAATTTAATATTATTATAATATTATATTTTACCCTTATTTACCGAATTTACCCATTAACCAAGGTAAATAAAATATTTACCGAAATAATTATTGAAAATGTATAAAAATAAAAGTTACTAATTTAAACAATTTGGACATCCTGAATCCAAATATGGAATCCCTTTTTCCAAATTCAAAATATATAAGTGGCATAAATTAATTTAAAATCAATTCCCGCTATCAAAACAAAAAGTGTGTTTTTAAGAAATAATAAATATCAAAAGATTGACACTTGTTTATGTTCGGTTTAAATGTGAAATTTTTTCCAATGACCAAAATTGTATTAAATGGTAAAAATATATTATAAACATACTTTAAAACTACTCAAATTAATTATTTATCAAAATTAATTATTTCAATTAAAAAATGTGTTTTTAATTAAAATGTTGTATAGTCACTATTCATCAAAATGTGAAAGTTATCAGAAAAGTACCAAAAATTCACCCTAAAATTATTTCGATATTCCAAATCCAAAAATGAAGTCCATTTTGAAATATAAAATTAATAAAATTTAAAAAATTGGGTATTAATATTCATAACGGCTAGTTTGATTGGTTGTGGTGTTTGATAGAACTCGAAATTGCATACAACACACGCTACTGTATTATTAAAAGAGAAGTGTACCATGGAAGCTTAGGGTGTGATATTCTCCCCTCCATCAATAAATTGCGTCCTCGTAATTTATTCTCAGTATTGGAAACTTGGGGTTGATATTTCAAAATATTTTAGTTGAAATCCCACATCGAAAAATGGATTAATGAGGCCTCTATTTCAAATAAAGAGTGGTAAGTATGAAGGTTACTAAAAATAATAGATACTAGGGTTCCATTTAGGAAAAAATGTATATGGAAGAGAAATATAACCATCAATATCTGATAGAGAGTGGTAGATAACATGGCTATGAAAAGGCCAACAATCACAAAGCCAGAAATCTGCGATGATCTAAGGTACCATCTAGGACAACCTTTTTGTTCTAAGTTACTTTTCTTAATTTTGAGGAATTTATCTATGGTATTGGATAAGATCATTAGGAGATATAATTACTTTATTTTAGAGTTTTATCCATTAATAAATTTCTACCAAAAACTCATATTTCACTCCAAAAATAAAAAATACTTTATTTATCATAATCTTACAGGGTTCTCAATATATTGAATTTATAATTCACATATCAGACCCTTAAAAAAAGAAGTTACATTATACCATCCTAGAAATTCACGTATTCCAGTGGTAGGTGATAAATCCTAATCACACTATGGTTGTGGGTTTGATTCCCACATCTTTTTCTGACATGACGTGTTGTCACATGGTCTGCGTGTTATCCTTTTATAAACAATCAAAAAATAACCTTTCAAACATAATCCATTCCATCCTTTAGACTTATCTAAAATACTTCTATCTAAACTCACAGTCTATAATTTATAATGAAGTTAAACACATTGAAGATCCATTTTTTCCATGTAATAACATGTGTACACCTTCATCATGTGTCATTTTAAAACATGGTAATATCCTGAATTACCATAAAACCTTATTGATTACTTTCATTCTCCCTTATTCTTTATAGAATACTGGATATACTCTTTCTATAAAAAAATGTTGTAAAATCCTATAATGAAAAATCAGTAATCAGTTTCAATGTAGTCACAAATATCCAATATAATTTATTCAAATCAACCATCTCTTATTCCAAAATCACTACCTCATTATCGAGACCATATTAAGGATTACCTTTCCTTTAACCATGTATTTTCAAAAAGTGTAGCTTACTATTAAGTCACTTTTCTTAGAACCATATAATATCAAATCCTCAATAAAATAGTACTACAGTACAATCATTATTTATCTCCAAAATTCATGTAACTAGTATACTGTTGATACAAGACTCAAATAAAATAATTATATAATAACAACATAAGAACACTAGTCATTCCTATTCATCTGAGGTATTATCATAACTTCATTATTATCCAATAGCATCATTTGGCGCATACTCTGATGATTTGGACATTGTTTTGTGTAGTGTTCCAACTCCTTACAGATGAAGCATTATATATTTGAAAACTTTTTCTTACCCTTGAAATCACGTACTTGGTTTCCTTTTTCCCCACACTTATAACAAAGTCCCATTCCCTTCATACATTTACCAAGGTTATTTATTCCACATTTATCACATATTGAAAAATCATTCTTTCCCTTATTCCCTATATACATATTTCATTCTACCATCCTTTTCTTCATTGGCTTCCCTTTAAATACATAGGACTCAGAGAATTCTTTACCTATCTTATTAACACATGATATTATTTCTTCATATGACGATAATATGTGGGATACTATTTCCCTTCGGAATTCTGGCTTAAGACCGTGAAAGAAATGATCCTTCTAACTCTTTGGATCATGCGTATTGCTGGAGTTCTCATTCCATCTACTGGTCGACATTTCTAAACAATGGCATACACTAGATTAGTTTATGAATAGAAATACCTAATCCCAAACTTATAAAACACTTAATATACATTAAAATGTTTATGAATATAATACATAAGAATAAAAATATTTTCTTTGAGGACGTATATACTCATAAACCCTTCATAATGGTTTGTAAAGAAAATGATAATTATCCTAAGAATATCCCCCAAGAGTGTCATAACCAAGAGTGAATCAAGGCCTGTTGTCGTGCACTAGTTCCCATTCGAGTCTATCTCAAAGCGGTGTTTTTGGGTTTTACCCCTAGGTACATCTGTGCCAGAGCCACCTCTACCTGCTCGTATCCAAGCAGGGATGTATTTCTCGGAAAACTCACAAAATATCTACAATACCAAAATTCTAGGATGTTTTTCTATAATAATCCTCAAAGTATATCTTAGGGTAATGTGCTCTAATCAGAGTTTATCTAAATATAGTTTCCAAGGTTATTGCTAAAATTCATCTGATACCAACTATAACGCCCTGACCCTAGTTACCTAGAGTTGGTGCATTATTTTAATACATTGGCATGATTACAAGGAATCAAGTCCTGAAGAACTGATCAGTTTAGCAGTCTTGGAAAATAAATTACATACATGAATGTTACATTACACTTTATAACATACAAAACAACATAAATAATCCTTTATGAATTCCATTATTCCCTTGGCTTAACCCTGCATATCAATCACAATAAACTTTTGGGAATCCTGGGAAAATAAAACATAGAAATGGGTGATCTCAAACGCTCAATAAGGGTAAGGAATAAAACAAAAACTTTAAAAAATAAGCATAAACATTTAAGGAAATATATAAAACTAAAACAAAATCCTTTTAAACTTGAACTTCAGAATAATATGGCTAAAATAAAATGAAATAATTCCACTTACTTATTCACATGGATATTCTACAAGTCGAATAATCACATGCAATATCAATAACCACTTTAATAAAGACGGAATGAATAATGCCAGACTATCACAACCACATAGTCAAGGACTTGTTCCAAGACTACAAATAAGATTTTCTCAAGGCCTTGTGCTAAGATACTGGTTTGTCTTATGAGACCTACCGATGTATCGAGGAGCTATAGCGGGCTCCACCCATCACTTATTAATTCCAATTCATTACTCATATGAAAAGGTATAAACAGAACATAAACAATCATATTAAAAGTAGCATACGAAATACCAATACTTTACCCATAAAGCTTGATTGGTATAAAAATAACACATCCAGAGTCAAACATATCACAAAACCATCAAAACAATATGGAAGATTTGTGTCATGATAAATCACCTTCAAAACAAGTTTAAAATTCTTTAAATTATTTTGACATAGATGAAAATGATTTGTAAAACTCTTTGAGAGAAATGCCCCTTTTTTATGAAAATATTTAAAAGTCACACATTTTAGAAAAGAAGTATTTTAAAGATATTTTTGAATCAAAGTGTCCCATACAACTTTTAAACTTTTGAATGGAATTAACATTTTAAAAACATTCATTTCCAAATAAATAAATCCTTAAAAACCATTTTGAAGACATGGAAATTGATGAGAAATTTTTTGAAGAATACAATTTTAAAACATTGGAAATGATGTTTCTGTAAAAGATTCCCTTAAAACAATCCCTTGGAAAACACTTTCATAAAACATGGACATGGATAATAAATATGTCCTAGTAGATACTTATGTAAAAACAACCTCAGAAAATAAAGAGATTGTGAAATTAACCCTTACCAATTTGGTAACTTACGAAACATACACCCCATGAAAGAGGTAACATACAATGAATATGTAAATACACATAAATTAAATCATCTTACACAAATAATACAATTATGGGAAGTACATACACAACCCAAAAGGTAATAGTGGCAATATGGAATGAATCTCACGGGAATAAGCAGTGAGATGAAAACCCATTACCTTGCACTTTCTGTTAGTCGAGGGTACGTTTAACCTCCTGTATGAAGACCGTAGTATGTTAATAAATTATACCAGATCCATATTAATATTTACGATATCATACATTATTAATTTATTTCTTTTTACTACCCATTTAATAATAATTTCTATGTTAAATTAACATTTCAGGTAATAATCGCTTTCATTATAGAACTTGTTTTAGCTTGTTACTCTTGATTGTATCACATAGATCATGATTTAAATACTTTTAGAATATAAAACATGATTTATATATCATATATATTTTGAATATAATTATGTATAATAGATATATATGTGTGTAATGGAAAACACCGTTTATGGAGATGGTAGTCCGTACGTATGAATAAACGTTGTTTCCATTTTCATAACATATTGAACATAACTAGGTGAATAAAATATTTTTAAGTATATATATATATATATCTCCAGAATAATTATTATGTTATATATTTCAAAAATATTAGTAATAAATATTTTTATATTCGTCGATGAATGGTGAATGTGGAAATTAATCGCATCGTGTCGTGGAGACGGTAATCCGTACGTACGCACGAGCGACAATATCATTTCCTTAAAGATGTGGAATTGGATGTTATATTAATTTTACAGAGACATTATTATGTTATTTTCATTATTTATATACATATTACTCATCATTATATCCACCCAAATAACATAGTGTTGAATAACAAATTACACCATGACGTGGAGACGGTAAGCCGTACGTACGCACACATGGAGACATTATCATTCATAAGATAGATATAATAATGAATATAGTGGTGAAATATTTATAAAAACATCTTAGTATATATAAGATAGTGGAGTTATTATTTTAGAATGTAAATAACAAATAATGAAGAAGTGGAAGAAGAAAGGAACTTGAAAGATGGTGGTGAAAACATTAACTCTTCTTCGGGTTCTTCCTTTTGATTTGATCAAAAGGGATCCTTAGGTTGGATTTATGACTAAAGGAAGGCCTCTAAAGTTAAGGGAGTATATTTTACAGGGTATTTGGGTAGAGGTGGGCCGAACCAAAAGGCATTGAAGGTATTAAGAATTGGTTAGAAGTGGTGTCCTTTTATAAGGGGGAGGTGGGGCTCTTTAGAAAAAACATAAATTATTAATTTATAATAAATTAATATTCAGTTTATAACAGCGCAAAAGTGGATTATTAAAAGTATAAGGTGGTTATGGGTTGAAATAATTTCAATCAATAGATTTTAGGCAGGTTTGGGTAATTATGTTAACCTTATATTTTAGTTTTAAGTCTTAGTTAATTAGTTTGACATTTACCATGTCAATTTGTATTTTTATATTATATGGTCAATAAACTTACTATAAACATCCAATAGACCCCCAAGTGGTCCATTAATGATACACTTATCATGATATAAGTCATTTTTCTGAACCTTGGATTTTTAGGAATAGAATATCAATTAATAATATAATATTTGTTTTAAAAACTCATTTATGTCAATTTTGACAATATTTAATAATTTATTTTTGTTAAAGTCATAAAATTTTATTAATTCGAACAAAATTCATTTAAGCAATATAAAAATGTAATATTAACTTATAAAATTCTTGGATGGCATCAAAACTTTAAAATTATATTTATTTTAACATTTATAATACTAATTATTTGATTCTTTCATTAATAAGGATAATACTGCATCATTATTGTGTCCTAAATAACTTTAATTATTCAATTTCTAAAGATTATATATAAATTAACATTATGTAGGAAATATTTTTTATATTTATAATTAATCTTTATAGCCGAAAATATAACATATATAACCATATGTAAAAATTGTGTTGCTAAAAGATATATGCATATGCCATTTTTGTATTTACTTGAACTTAATTAATATAAAGTGTCATTATCACTTAAAAGTGGATCCATGGGGTCCCAAAATCAACCCAAAGATGCCCATGGTCAGACATGTATCAACCAATAGGGTTAGGACACATTTTAGGGTAATTTAATATTATTATAATATTATTTTTTACCCTTATTTACCGAATTTACCCATTAACCATGGTAAATAAAATATTTATCGAAGTAATTATTCAAAATGTCTAAAAAGAAAAGTTACCTATTTAAACAATTTTGAAATAATGATTCCAAATATTGAATCCTTTTTTCCAAATTCAAAATACAGAAGTGGTAGAAAATAATTTCAAATTAATTCTCGCTATCAAAACAAAAAGCGTGTTTTTAAGAAATAATAACTATCAAAAGATTGACACTTGTTTATATCCAGTTTAAATGTAAAATTATGTTCAATGACCAAAATATTATTAAACGGTAAATATATATTCTAAATATAATTTAAAAACACTCAAATTAATAATTTATCACTATTAATTATTTCGATTAAAAAATTAGTTTTTAATTAAAATTTAGTAATTTTCACTATTCATCAAAATATGAAAGTTATCAGAAAAGTACAAAAAATTCACCCTAATCTTATTTCAATATTCCAAATCGAAAAATATACTCCATTTTGAAAGATAAAATTTATCAAATTCCAAATAGTGGGTATTGCTATTCATAACGGCTAATTTGATTGGTTGTAGTGTGTGTAAGAACTCGAAGTTGCGTACGACACAAGCTATTGTATTATTAAAAGAGATGATTACCATGGAAGCTTGGAGTGTTATACTCTCACTTATGAGTTACATTTCTTAAATTCCTATCATTATAATTTATTTATTATATTTATGAAACTTTTTATTTTCAACAAAGATTTAGATGATTGGGCTACCTTTTAAATAATACGTACATTGTTTTTATACTGTAGATTTTTTAATATTTTAAAGATATTTAATAAAAAATTACTAATTATTTATATGTTTCAAGTAGTTGAATTTGAGTGATTTGAAATATAAGTTGTGTCAAAAATATAAATAAAAACAGAAATACTGGATAAACATATAAGAAGAGCTAATAATAATGATAGTATTTTGATTTCAGAAAACATAAAACATGTAAACAAAAACGTACAATAAAAAACCCTTGAAAAGGGAGGATGCTTTAGGGTTATGGTTTATGTTTGAGGGTTTAGGGTTTCAAATTTTTTTATTAAGGTTTAGGAAACTTGTTTCTGGGTTATGTGTTATGCATTTGGGTTTTGGGGTTTAGAAAACTGAGAAATAAATAAGAGATAACAACATTTAATTTACAATATGAGAATTTCAAAATGAAGACAATATATCATTCTGGATGAGACTGTTAACTCGACCAGACAAATTTAGGGAATAATTTTTGATTATGACCATCTTTATGACATATCGTGCATCACAAACTCTGCCATTGTTCTTGAGGTCAGTCCATCTCATTACGCATCCTACTGGCCTTCGGTCTCCCATGGGGATGTAACCGATTCCTGAAAGGTATCACTATCAGCTGACCATCAGGAATTGGGAAATAACGATAATCCCCAATAGGTGTCCGTGGTGAAACATAAAATTTAGCAATGGTATCCATCTTGTACACTAGATCAACATATGCTTCCCATGATATGTTAATAGAGGCACATGCTGCGATGGAGTGTGTGTGTGGAAACCATAAGGCCTAAATGTTTCCACATTGACATTGGCTTGTTCCCAGTAATACCACTATTTGTTCACCAATGTGTTTGTGATGGGTTTTGAATTCTGTTGAACTACTAATCAGGAGTTTTCTCGTCCAAAAATGCAAACATAATAACTAAAAGCTTGTCCAATATTATTTTCAATTTATCGTTGAATGTGTATTCCATATCTTATCCCCTGCAGTATTCTATCTGATGCTAGTTTTTGTCTATCAGCAAAGTTCTTCATGCATCGATATATTGTTTCCTGAACTAGGGCGATTATAGGTAGCTTGATAAACCCATTGATGTCACCATTGATTCACTCCACAATGTTTGTCGTCATGTCTTCGTACCTCTTCCCCCTATTATATTCCAATGTCCATTTCTCTTTTGAAATACACACCATATAATTATAAACTTATTTATTAGCCTGGAGGATTTGTTCAAAATTTTCTTCAAACTGTTGTTTGTATGACTCATATGCTACAAAGAATAGATGATATATCACATATATTTATTTTAACTTTATGGTGAAATAGTAAAATATAATGAATAAAATGCATACCAATCCTTGTGATTTCCATATTCATTAGTTCATTCTGGAATTTTTTACGCACAATAATTGCAATGTGTCTAACGCAGAACTGATGATGTACATTTGGGTATCTCAATGTATCAGGATCTACATTGATTTCCTCATTAATTTCCTAATGGAGATCTGATATCAAACAAACCCCCCAAATATTGGTGAAATGGTTGTTGATAGATGCTAGAAACCAAATGCATGATTCATATATTTATTTCTCTTCAATGGAAAAGGCAAGTGAAAGAGGTGAATGGTTTCCATCTTGGGTTTCCACAATCAACAATACTCCCTTGTAATTTCTTTATATAAATGTACCACCAATCTTAATAAACTATTTGATGAAACGGAATGCAGAGATACAGGGAAGGAATGCCTAAAAAAACATATGAAATTTGACCTGAGATGGATCAAGTTGGTTATCATGAGACACATTTTCATTGATATCCAGCTGGAAGAAATTTTTTTTATGATGACTTAGTATGGCTAACAATTGTGACAACAGTCTATATGAGTCATCCCAGTCACCATATACCTTTACAATTGACTTTTGTTTCCCCATCCATGCCTTATTATAGGAAATATTATAACTGAATGACTATTGAATCCTATCTTGCACAAGGGCTATTGGAACATCTTGACATGTCCTGATCATCTCAACAACAATAGATTCCACAAATTCTACATCCAATGAGGTATGATATTGTGTGAGGCTTGTCTGAACGCAAGTATGATCCGCCTCAATCCTCGATATTCTACAACCTACAAATGTAATGTCTAGAATCACCCTCAAGTGAAATATACAATCATCCCCATACTTCTCACACCGTATGACACATTTACTATGGCATGATTCGTGAACTATATAGATATAGTGCCTCTCAATATAAAATTTCTTTAGTGTGATTTTTAATGTATCTTTACTTGGAAAATTCCTTCCAATATATAATGTTTTGTCCAACTCACTAAACCCATCTGGTAAAACTCCAGGGAACTCAGTTGCTGATGTGAGAACATTATTGTCGAATTCAGGAACTAGTATAATTACTTCTCATCAAGATGAAAGGAGTGCTAGATGATTTATTGTAGGTCTATCTTGATGTACAACAAATATATTTTTTGAAAACACATTCCTAACTTTAGTTGATCCCTCCTCATCAACACTGTTGTCACCATCTGATTAGTCATTACGAAACTCCTCATCGGAGGTTGGATTGACATATATATCCATGAGATCAATTATATCGTCCTCTTCTACTGCATCATTTTGAATAAGCTCAAATTCATTGGGTGGACTGTCTTCAACCACTATTTTAATTCTACGTCTTTGTATAACTAGATGTTGTTATTGTGTAGTAGCAACATCAATGTATAAATCCATCATGGTACCATCAGACCATTGAGAAAATAAATTAATTTCTTAGACCCACTGCACATCAGCAACCAATAGAAAATATAGATGCCACAGTTTTGTTGGGAATTGAAAATGTCTATAACTCGTAGAGTTGATCTGTTGATCGGGTCCCAGATTTAAGGAACCCCGAATTCTCCCTTGAAAGTCACTTATGGTTACATAATCAGATGTACTAACCTCCATTATTGGTTTTTTACTATAAGAAGCTCCTTGTTCAGTTCAAATAACCTCCCCATAGAAATACACATAGGTAAACATGATTCACAATGTCAAAAATTTTTCTTTCATCAGAATTATGATACTGTAAAAAATATTAATAGTTAATTATAATTAACTAATCATATGTATTCATTTTTAATCCTATGTACTCATTAATTAATCAATAATTAATCATTAATAATAGTAAGTGTTATTTATAAACTATATATAACTAACCAAACATATAAATACAAAACATATTTAATTAATAATAGTAACTTTTTTAATTAATCCCTCATTCTTTAATCACTAGCTAATCAATATTAAGCTATTATTTAATTATTTATTATTTAATCCTCAATCATATTATATTCATTAGTTATTTATAATTAACTAATCATATGTATTAATTTTTAATCCTAATTTATTATTAATTAGTCTATAATTAGTCATTACAAATAATATGTATTATTTCTAAATAATATATAACTAATTAAACTACTTAAACAGATTTAATTACTAAAAATAACTTTCATTGATTAATGCTTTTGACCTTATTTCATTCTATAAAATTATAATTATCCTTTTATCATTGATAAACATACTAATTTAATTTCTTTTTTCTTAGATATTTTAGTTGTTTATAATAAAAAAATGAATAATCATAAGAATGTCCCTCAGGAGTGTCAAACTATTAGTGTAGAAAAACCCATTGTCATGCACAAGTTCCCATTTGAGTCTAGCTTAAAATGGTGTTTTGGGTTTTAACCCTAGGTACATCTATTCTAGATCCACATCCACTTTTTTGTATCCAGTCATGGATTTGATTGCTTAGATAACAACATAATCTTTAAGCTACAAAAATTTCCAAATACTCAATCCTAAGTTAATAATAATTTAATATATACTTAATCTATTCTAATAATAATAATTATTTCAAACTATAGTAACTAATTACAAAACCTAATAAATTAAATATTAAGAACATCCAAAACTACTTAAAAAATGGTATATTTAAAACTAAAAATAACTCAATTAAATGAATAAAAAAATATAAATTAAATAAATAAAAATACCTCTAAATGATTCTTTGCAAAAACCTGCACAGAAAATGAATTTTCTAGAGAGAGACATAGATAATTTAGGAGATATGAAGGCAAGAATTGAGTGAGGAGAAGGGGGGGATGCCCTTTTATAGGGGGTTGAGGCCAAGGCGACAGCGACGATGCCGCCTTACGCATCTAGGTAAGGCGAAAAGCAGTATAGGCGGTGCCGCCTTGGGCCTTACCCAAATGCTAAAGGCATCACCCCCACCACCCATGCCATGTCATTGTTCCGGGAAAATGGCAGTGCGAGGAAGTAAAGGCTGCATCAACAATGCCTCCTTTGTAGCGTATTTTATAAAAAATTAACCTATTTAATTTTTTTCATTAGAAAACGTATAAAAAACTCACCGATATCACTTGATCCATAGGGATGTGAATCGTCTGCACCCTGGACAACCTAAATGAATAACGAGACTCTCCAAAATCAATGAAAACCCCATTTCCTAAACAGTGATGCTCCCAATGATCATAGGGGTGGGTGATCTACAAATGAGCACCGAATGAGACACCACAATGTGAAAAAGAGGGGAAAATGTGAACCATGACACATTAAAACTCTACAGCATCACCCATCAGCCGAGATCCCAGTAAATTATGGAAGAGAAACCACGCTGAGAAAAATCATCGAGTAGGAAGAAGCCATGGTTGGTACCTCCAAGGAATGAAGATCTCATAGCTAATAAGGAAAACCTTTGCTGGAGAAACCCTCTATTCGTTCTCAAATAACATGATGAATTGTGAATGAAAATATATAATTTAGATGATTCTATTAAAAATTCGTATCAGGTATTTTATCTATTCTAAATAAATTTCTAGAATTCATTTAGTATTTTTCAATGGGTTTTCCCCAAACTATGTTCTTAAAAACCTAGTTTGAAAGGATTATATTAAAAATAAATCAAATAAAAACTATAAAAACTCCAAATCCAGTAACACGAAGCTACTGGTTATTAATTATAGTGGTACTAAATATATGTGATCCCAATACACAAGATGCAAAAATTTAGTAGTCTTAGAAGACTAGGTATATACATAATCAGTAAATTCTATTGGAAATGTATATTACATCATATTAATATACACAACTTTATTATTTATCTCTAATTTTTCAATGTGTAACATATAGAATTATTTATAGTTTTTAAGGGATATTTTGGAACAATAAAAAGGATGATATGAGACACTTAGTAAAGGGTAGTGTGTAGCGGAATCTAAAATTGCATAAAATTTTGATGAATAATATAGGATAAATAAACAATAAAATGATGTTATATAACTAGTAACATGAATATAATATATTAGTAGATGAAAGATCAGTGGTAATAAAAAATCCAACACATAATAAAAACTAATCTAATTTTTATGGAATGTATCATTTTATTCTTAATTACCATACTGTCATGGCCTCATTCTAATACATCATATATAAATGTGTATGACAACACTAAATACTTAAGCTGGTTTGTCTCATGAGTTATATCAACACATTGAGGGGTTATATAATTACATTCACAACAATTCATCTAATAATCCTAATACATCCATCATATGAAAAGAATATATAAACAATACACATCCTAGTATTCCCAAATGAAACTTTTACATACACAAGGAAAAGTATTCAATAGTTATTAATTTAAAAAAAATGGACCAATGGATTTTCAAGGTATCCACATCAAATAGAATTATATCACTATCAAGGTGAATATCCATCATAAAAATTAGAAAATATAAGATATTTAAAAAGAAATTAGATACATCCTTACTAAATATATAATGATAGAGTAATGTGGTATGGTTCATTCTTTAAATAAACATATAAATAAGGATTAAATCTTGAATTCAATAGATTCAAATGGTATGAGATCAAAGAAAAGATAAGAAATTTTGTTATAAAAATTTTAGATTATGTGCTACACATATTATATTCTCATTAAGGATACAAAATATAATTTTAGGGAAACTTCCTGGCTGTATGACTTTATAAAAATGGTAAACTTTTCTGAAAATTTAGTTTAATCCACCATGGTCTACATAATGGCTCTACTAGGTATATCACTATAATCCTCTCTGATGTTCCCACAAGATCATTTCAAACACATAGAAGGGGGGGGGGGTGAATTAGTGTATTAATATTTCTACCAATTTAAACTTTTTATTTTTATCTGTCCACCTACTAGGGTGAACATTTCTCAAAATCTCATTTCTCACTTGTCCTACATGTGTAACAACCCCAAACTCTATCAATGAAATTTACCTTCTTATTTCTATTTCATATAGTATATATCTTAGAAAATAACTTATAGAACACTATAATAACATCATAAATTAATAATGAATGAAATAAGAGGTATTTCTAGAAGTTAAGGAACATATACAGATGAAATTGTAACTTGAACAAAGGAATAGTAAAATGACCCTTATAAATAGTAAATTGGTATAATGAATAATAATATCATCCATGAGATTATATATAAAATTTAGGTACCTAATAAATGAAACTATGGCATAATTATATCATGGTATAAGTAAGTTAATATTTAAAAAAATTAAAAATCAAGTGTTGGTATTTTTGTGAGTAATAAGTATTTAATTACCATTTTATAATTAATAATTTGATTTAGAAGAAACTTAATTTCAATAAAATTTATCCATAAATCAATATTTTGTTTTTGAATTATTTTAAAATAACTTAATAAGACCCTATATAAATTTTCATAGTGTTTTGAAATGAGGTTTAATTTTAAAAACTGGTTTTTCATGTAATTGATAATTTTAATTAAAAATTTAATTTCTCATATTTATAAAATTATTTTCATAAAATAGAGTTCATTTTTGAATTCTAAACAACAAAAAATGGTTTCAGATATTTTTTGGGATTTTTCTAAAATACTTGAATATTTTGTGAATAGTAAAATACCATAATTTACAATAAATGATAAATACAAGATTTGTTAAGTCATAGGTGATGTTTGGACGATGTAAGAACCATTGGTCATAACTCACATGAATGTATTACGGTATTTAGAAACAATAATAAAGAATATTGGTTGTCTTGAAAAAAACAATAAAATAATAAATAAACTAATCAGAAATCACCACTCTCCTCCACTATAAATACCACCCCTCAGCCCCTCTTCTCCTCACATAGTACTAGATTTTAGCATTGTAAAATTTCTACACAATCCTCTTAAAAATATCATCTCCCAATTCCATATGCACTTTGTCTCATAAATATAAAAATCATTACCGTTAAGGATATTCTCAAGGAGGAGTGTTCACAATGTAAAATCCTCTTCTTTTTCCATTTATTTTATTTTCAAGTGCTTTATTTTTTTATTCTATCCTCACCTCATTTGTGAAAATTAGAATTAAAACACTAGTATCATTTATATAAAAAAATTATATAATTCTAATGGAATAACCATCATAAATATTCTTACTCTCTCTCTCTCTCTATCTCTCTCTCTTATTTTAAAAAAGATATCATCGTCCAGGTTGTGATGATTTACAATCTAAACGATTATCAGTAACTGTCTTATCTAATTATTCAACCTCATACTACAAAACAAATTATATATATAAACATTTTCAATTTTTATTTTCATTAATATCATTTAAATTCAATTATGAAGAATTATAACCATTCTACATGAACTTCTATACTCCTATATAAATATAAAAATCGTGAAAACTAAGGAAATTAATTCTCCCAAGCAATAAAATTGTATCTTATAACACAAAAAAAGTCATAAATGAACCGAATAAAATTATACTAAATATAATATATGTAGATAATGTTATTAATTAATTAATTTATATATTTTATTTAATTATCCTGGATCTTAAGTTCAAGTGCAGAACACATTCAAATATAAGGTAAGGGTTTTCTTCCTAAACCTCTATTTTTTCGGTTATGATTTATTCCTCTATACACCAATTAAATTATTCATTATTTTTCTATAATTTTTATAAATTATTTTTATACATTCCAAAATCATGTTTCCATATCATTCCATATTTCTTTTATAAGAATCATAGGTTTTTTGCTGGGACCCCTTTTCAATTCTTCATGAAGCACAAGCCCGATTAAACGAAACATATTAATTTCTTACCCATTTTGAAGTACCATACATAATCATTTTTAAGAAACCGTTATTTTTAAAAAATCAAAAAAAAATTCAGGAAAAGATTTATTTGTTAATTAATTGTTTTATAAAAACATTTATGATAAATAAATTTTATTTTTCCAAAAGAACTTTTCTTTGCAAAGTAAAAAGGGTATTTCTCTAAAGAATCCCTCAAGGATTTTATTAGAGTATATTCATCTATTTAAACCCCTCTATTTAATTTTATACATTATTTAGATTTATATATTATTATTTTCATCTTCTAAATTTTATTAAATGGTTTATTACGGATTTGACTAAGGATGTTCTATCTTGATACCATTCACTATTCTACTCAGATTGGTTAGTGATTATGACTACAGATTAGGGAAAGCTAGTTACATTTCCTATGTTCAATTTTATTTGTTTAGTCCCATTAATATGAGGAAATCTTTGGAATTATCATGCAACATATGGGTCCTTTTATAGCCCCAAGTTTCATCCGTAGGTCTCATGAGACAAATAGAATTTGGTTTTGGCCAAGACCTTACCCTAGTATTTTCCGACATCATGGTCGAGGCCTTGACAATATGTTTCAGATGCTTGACCTTATAAATTCACTCATTATGATAGTAGTAATTTATAAACCATGTTATTATTAGGAGAGTAAATATCCATGGTTACATTTCAATCTCTTTAGATTATTTATAAGTATTTATTTAATTATCTCTCACTCATGCCATATTATTATCAAGTTTATTTATAAATACATGTGGTTTCAGTTATTCACCATGCCTAATGTTTATTTTTATGATAACATCCAAAAAATTACATACCCTTAAATAGAATCTGATCATAGCCTTTTTTATGTTTTATTTTTCCCCAGGATGTGAAGAGATATATTATGAATGAATTTCAGGAATACTCTAAGAGTTTATGGGTGTTCCCAATGGAGTTGTAATGTTGTTTTTTATTAAAAGTTGTAATGTAAATATTATTTCTATATTTGGGTTTCAAAAAATACTTAACTATTAAGTCCTTCAGGATGTGAAATCCTTATAAAAAAATGTATCAAAATAAGACATCAGCTCTGGGATACTGGGGTTGAGGTATTTATAGTTGGAATATGAGGAAGTTTAGTAGAATCCATGGAAATTGGATTTAGAAAACTGAATTAATGAAAAAAACCATATGATATTTTTTAAGGATAAGAATACAAGAACATCCTAGAATTTTGGTAAGGTATAGATTATGGTGATGTTTCTAGTAAATAATTCCATGCCCATAATTTTGGTAAGGTATAGATTATGATGTTTCGATCCTGAACCAAGGTAACCTGGTACATGAAAACTGGACTTTCTTCGTACATAGTTTGACACTATTATGGGATATTATTAGGATAATTCAAATTTTCATTTCAAACCATTTTTATGGATTTATTTTTAAATATTTCCCCAAATAATAAATTCAAATAATTATGAGATTAAACAGGAATACAATTAAAATTTATGTTCTGTGTATAAAAAGTTCGACATTATACATTATGAGTAATAGACTAATTTAGTGAATGCCATTATTTAGAAATGGGGCCTAGTGGAAGTAATGTAAACCGCATGAATGCGCGTATGTCGTGTATGGATTTCCCTCCTATGTAAGATAATGATGTTGGTTCTGGAGCTGTGACTAATGCTAATTAAGTCAAAACTATACTGGGACAAATGAATCTGATTATGAACAATAAAAATACACATATTAAGTATCCCGATAAATAATGTGGATGAGAAATGTTAGACCTATTTATTCAATAGTATCCTATTTCATTTAATGGGATTATAAACCCATTCATAGAGGATCAGGGGATAAGTTATTTAGATAATATATTTCTCACTTTTTAAAGTAACGAAAGGGAGAAGGTTGTCATCATATTTTATCACATATTGAGATATTTTGATAAATGGTGTCCATTTATTCAAAACAAAAATGAGGAGGAATACACTGAGACATGGAATTTATGGATTTTAAGGAAATTTTCCTAAAATTTTTTTTCCTCACGAATAATGAGTAGATATGGAAAGGAAATTATTGAATCTAAGGCAGAAGGAGGGTGAGAATATTGACAATTATGAATCACACTTTACAAGGATATAGAGGAATTTCACAGACTATATATGTAATTCGAGGAGTAATATTGAAGGATTATTTGATGGTTTAAAACCATTCTACAGAAGGTCACTGGTTTCCCAAACATTCTCATCAAATGAAGATGTAGCCTCATGTGCAATCCAGATAGAGAAGGAATTCTCTAAGTCTTATGACATTAACGAAAATAATTATATGAATATGGTGGTGGAGGAAATAATGTATAATGGGAAGAAAACAAATGTAGTTTTCCAATGTGTGATACTTGTGGAAGGAAGCACCCTGGAGCCTGCTTAAAATGAAAAGGATTTTATTACAAGTGTGGAGAAAAAGTTCACCATGAACGTGAGTGAAAGGGAAATAAGGAATATATAAATGTTCAATAATAAAATTTTATGGATAGGGGACATTGAAAATGATTGTCTTAAGTCTAAAGGAAAAATTACTCAGAAAATGCCACATGAGAAAGGAATAGCTTATGTGGTCACAATAGCTGAGGTTGACGTTAGAATGATGTGGCTGCAAGTATATTAATCATCTTTTAAAATTTTTCTAAATATTTATTTGATTCTGGATCATCACATTCATTTATATCTTCCAAATTTTCATTAAAATAGATATTTACAATTATCAACAACAAGGGATTTTTCAGTAAAAACCTCTAAGGTAAGTCTCATTATAACAACGCTGTGTCAATTTGTTCCAATTATGGAATATAAAAATGATTTATCTATTGATTTTATCAGCACACATATGGTAAAAATTGGAACAATCCTTCGTATGAATTGGATTTCAAAATATGATGCAAAATTTTATTGATGAAGAAGGAAATTATGATTTGTGGGGAAGGTGTAGAATCACTTATCTTTAGAGCAGAAAAACCACCATCTAATTATCATATAGATCCACCCATAGTATCTCTACTAAATCTAATTCATGGGGAGGAATATAACATAGTATATGATGGTGATAAAATAAATATTCAAATTGAGGATGTAACTATTGTGAAACAAATACATTGATTTATTTCTAGAGGATTTAGTAGGATATCCTCTAGAGCTGGAAATTGAGTTTTCCATTGATTTAATTCTTGTTGGAAGGCCTATATCAAATACTCATAGAATAACCATATTGGAATTAGAATAATTGAAGAAATAACTAGAGGAATTGAGTGATAAAGTATTTGTCTACCCCATTGTTTCTCTATGGGGATCCCCTATTCACTTTATCAAGAAGAAAAATGGATACATGTGGTTATGCAATAACTATAAATAAATTGATACTTTTATAATAACAAATGATTATCCCCTTTATTGTATTGATGATTTATTTTTTAAAATTCATGGATTTCAATATTTTTCAAAGAATTTCCTCCAATCTGGATATCATCAGTTATATGTGAGGAAAGAAGATATTCCTAAGACAAAATTTTAAACCAGATATGGATATTATGAGTTTATAGTAATTCCTTTTGGACTGATAAATATAGCCTCTATATTCGTGGATCTAATTAATATAGTTATCAAGGAATATATTGATGTCTTTTTTGTGGTATTTATTGATGATATTTGGTACACTCAAAAATCTATGAAGATCATGATAATCACTTAAACAATATTAATAAAAACTCATGGAATAAGCAAGTTATATACGATGTTTAGAAACTGTGAATTCAGGCTTCAAATGATTTCTTTTCATGGACATATTATCTCTAAGGATGGAATCTTAGTTGACCCTTCAATGACAAAGGCAGCTCAGGAATGGCATACTATAATGAACTTAACTAATGCGCGTATTTTTATTGGTTTAGCATGTTATTATTGGAGTTTCATTCATAACTATTATCTATTTTCTAACATGTTAACCAAGCATAACCATAAAGGGGATATGTTATTATGGAGTAAATAATGTGAATATTGTTTTGAATAATTGAATATGATATTGAATTTTTCGATCCTGACACTACCATTAGGAAATAGTGTATTTTTTATTTATAGTGATGCATCAATTAAAGAACTTGGTTGTGTCTTATGTACAATGATAGAGTTATTTCCTATGAATAAAGGTATTTAAAAACTCATGAAAAAATCTATCCAAACCATGATCTTCAGTGAGAAACTCTAATCCTTTCCTGGAAGATATTGATACATTATCTCTATGGTGAAAGATGTGATATATATAAAAATAACAAGATCATGAAATATATATTGTAATAGAAAGAACTCAACATGAGGAAGAGGTGATGGGTCAATCTTCTCAAGGATTATGATTGTTCCATACACTACCACATATGGAAGAAAAATAAGGTGGAATATACATTTATAAGGGAGAATCATGGAGTTCTAAAAAAAATGAAGATTGAAAGGGATCTTGTGTTCATGGATCTAGTAATGATGGATATAGGAATTATAAAAGAAGGTGAAACATCATTAATCTTCCAATTATATTCACAACCATATTTATTAGAAATAAATAAAACATATCATCCAGATGATGAGAATCTTCAATATAAAATTAATGCAATGAATGATGGGAAGTTGGTAGACTTCATGTACGATGATGAAAATCTAAAATATGGGAGGAGGCTATGAGTTCCCTATATACCTGAGATAAAAAGAGAGTTATTGGATGATGACCCTAGATTGAATTTATTTATACACCCTAGTAGCACTAAGATGTATAGTGATTTAAAGGAACATTTCTAATGGGATAATGCGATGTGTGAAAATACTGATTATGTATCCGGATGTTTAGTATGTCAATAAGTTAAAAACAAAATAAAATATCCTAGTGGATTAATGCGATCAATTATTATTTCAAAATGTAGATGGCATGACATTAATGAGGATAGTTTCACTAGATTATCCAAAATTCCATGAAATAATGATGAAATATGGAAAATTGTTGATCGACTTACAAAATATGCACATTTACTCACTATAAGGAATTATTTTACACTAGACTACTATGTACGACTATATATTAATGAAGTTTTAAGAATTAATGGCGTACCTATCTCAATTTTGTCTAATTTTGATCCATGATTTGAATCAAAATTCTGTAAAAGTATTCTTAATGATTTGGATACTGATATTCATTTGAAAACTTCTTATTACCCTCAAAATGATGGGGAGTTTGAAAGGAAAATTAAAATTTCAGAAGAAAATTTGAGATCAAGCACCCTAAATATTCAAGGTACGTGGGACTAGGGATTTATTTTGGTAGAGTTTTCCTATAATAATAGTTTCTGTTTATTTTTTTAAAAAGAACCATGTGGAGTATTTTATATAAAAATATTTCTTACACCAGCATGTTGGGTTGAATTTTGTGAAATGAAACTTGTTGTCCCAAAGCTTGGAGATGAGACAATTGCAATGAAAAAAAATATTCAAAACCATATCAAAGAAACTAAATTCCAAAAAAGGGTTATGCTGATAATTAGAGGAATGATTTGGAATTTCATGTTGGAGACTATGTTTTCTTTAAAGTGTCTCCATTGAATGGATTTATAAGATTTAGGAAGAAAGGGAAACTGATACCTAGGTACATTAGACCTTTTAAAATACACTATATAATTAGAGTTTTAGCTTATAATTTGGAAAATTACTCCTTTCCTTTCTAAGGTACACAATGTGTTTTACATCTCCTTGTTAAGGAAGAACATTCTAGACACAAAGCATGTCCTCACTTCTGAACGAATATAATTGGAATCTGACTTATCTTACTGTGAAGAGAGTATCTGGATTATGGACACTAAAGAATAGGTTTTGAGGAATCAAAGGACACTACTGGTAAATTTAATTTGGACCAATCATAAAATTGAAGAGGAAACTAGGGAGACTAAGGACCTTATTATAAATAACTACACAGATCATTTTATGTGGTGACAACCTCTAAATTTTGAGGATTAAATTTTTAAAGGAGGGGAGAATGTAATATCCCATAACTCTATAAATGAGATTTTCCTTCTTATTTTTACTTAATATTGTATAAATAACATAAAACCATGTACAGAAAATAATACAAACATTATAAATGATGAATGAATGAAATAAGTGGTATTTCTATAAGTTAGGGAACCTATACCGATGATATAGTAACTTGAACATAGGAATAGTAATATGAACTTTATGAAACGTAAATCATCATAATGAATTGTAAAATCATCCATTATATTATAAATAATGTTTAGGAACATTATAAATTAAATTATTATATAATTAAATCTTGTTAAAATTAAGTGAATATTTTGAAAAATTAATAATAAAGTGTTGGTATTTTTATGAGTAATAAATATTTAATTAAAATTTCATAATTAATAAATTTATTTAAAAGAAAATAAATTTCCATAAAAAATATCCATAAATTAATATTTTGTTTTCTATTATTTTACTATAATTTAATAAGAACATAGTTAATTTTTTAGAGATTTATAAAATCATTTTTAATTTTTTGTGTAAATGACGATTTTAATTAAAAATTAAATATATAATATTTATATAATTATGTCATAAAATGGTGTTCTTTTTTTAATTATACACATCAAAAAATGGTTAGGGTGTATTTTTGGAATTTCTCTAAAATAATTTAATTTATGTTGAATAATAAAATATGATAATTTATGATAAAAGATAAATACAAAATTTATTGAGTTATAGGTGATGTTTTGTTGATGTAAGCACCCTTGGTTAGAACGGACATGCATATATTACTATATTCAGTCACAATAATCAAAAATATTGTTTGTAGTGAGAAAAATAATAGAACAATGAAAAAAATATTGAGAAATTACCCATCTTCTCCACTATAAATACCACCCTCACCCCCTCTTCTCCTTATACCCTCCATAATTTAATCCTTCTAAAATTTATTCCAAATACTCTTTCCAATATCCTTCTCCAAATAAAAAATCTATTGTTCTCATAAAAATACCAAAATCAATCCCCTTAATGAGATTATCAAATAAGGAGTATTCAAGAGGTAAAATCCTTTTTCTTTTCATGTAATTTTCTTTTTCATGTTATTTCTTTTTTTATTATATCATCACCACCTTTGTAAAAATGCGAATAAAAAATCTACTATCATTTTTATACTATAATCTTATCATTTTAATGTAATAACCATCATCAATCTCTTTACTCTCTCTCTCTCTATTATTTTTAAAAAATTCATCATCCCTGAGGTGCTGATTTACAACCTTCATCGACAAGGAACATTCATTCTTCAATTTATTCATCACGACTAGTCATGATACCATTTTTATGGTTAAAAAAAGTATAATATATGTATTATAAACCATTTAATGATATTTAACTAGTATTTATACATAATTATAATTCATACTAGAAACATCATTCGCGGATATTGAAATACCGTCATAATAATCTAAATGATTATCACTAAATATCTTATATAATGATTAAACTTAATTCCATATAACAAAATGATATATATAACCATTTAAATTATTTATGTTCATTAATATTATATAAATTTAATTTTGGGGAATTATTCCCATTCCACACAAACTTCATTACTCATATATAAGTATATTAATCATGAAAACCAAGGGAACCAACCCTCCCGTGCAATAAAATTGTATTTTATAACTCATGAAAAAGTCCATAAATAAAATTAATAAAATTATAATAAAAAACTAAATGTTTATAAGATTATTAAATAATCAATCAATGGATTTAATTTGATTATCCATTACATTAATGTCAAGTGCAGATCACATTTCAACATAAGTTCATGGTGTTCTTCCTAAACCTCCATTTTCTTTTGGGTTATGGTTTCTTCCTATATACACCAATGTAATTCTCCATTATTTTTATATAAATTTTATAATTTATATTTATACATTCCAAATTCATATTTCCAAATCATTAAATCTTTTTTTACAATAAATACAAGTTTTTTCATGGTTTCCTTTTCAAATTTTCATGATGCGCAAGCCCGATTAAAGTAAATGTCTCAATTTCATACCTATTTTCAAGAGACATCTATAATCTGTTTTAAGACACAATTATTTTTCAAAAATAAAATATTTTTTCATGAAATTCTATATTTGTTTACTATTGGTTTTATACATTCAATAATACAAATAAAATTTATTCTTCAAACTGAACATCTCTTTTCAAAATAAAAAAGGGTATTTCTCTAATGAATTCATCGACAACTTTATTAGAGTGTTTTAATCTATTTCAACTCCTCTATTGAATTTTATTATTTATTGAGATTTATATCATACTATTATCATATAACATATTTTATTAAATGTTTTATGACTAGTTTGACTGTGGATGTGCTATGTTGATACCAATCACCATGCTACTCAAATTGGTTAGTGATTATTATTATATATTGGGGAAAGTTATTTACATATCCAATGTTAATGATATTTATGTTTCCACCCATTCATATGATGAATTAATTAGACTTATAAAGTGGTGGGTGGGGTATGATATAGAACACTGATGTATCGATAGGTTTCATGAGACAAAACAGAATTGGGTTTTTTCTGAGTCCGTACTATATTATTTTAAGAAATCTTGGCTGACACCTTGAAAATATGTTTCAAATGTCTATAATTATGAATTCCCTCATTAGGATAATAGTAATTTCTAAACCATGTTATTATGTAACTAATATGATATCCGTGGTTAATTTTCATTATCTTATGATCATTTTTTTGGAATTATGCAATCAACTCTCATTCTTTCTATATTACGCTCAAGTTTATTTTTAAAGACATGTGTTTTTAGTTATTCACCATGAATAATGTTTATGTTGATGATAAAATCAACTGAATTACATATTCTTATTGAGAATATAAGCTCACCCTTTTATTATGATTTATTTTTTCCCCATGATGTGGATATGTATATTATGAATGACTTATAGGAATAATCTAAGTGTTTATGGGTGTTTCCAATGGAGTTTAAAAGAGGGTTTTCATATAAGTTGTAATGTAAATCTTATGTTTGTATCTGAATTTTAGAAACTAATAAACTCTTATGTCCTTTGGGATGTAACATACTTTTAAACATTCCAATTTAATAATGTATGGCATAGGCTTTGGGCTATTGGGGTCCATGACTTTACAATATGCATGAAATAAAAACAAACAATGCACAAAAAGAAACATATAATTTTTTGAGGTTAACTCACATTATGTGAGTTAATCCTCAATATATGGGGGTTATATCCAAAAAAAATTGTGGATATTTTATTATCAATATCAACATAATGGAAAGGGTATGTCCTTGAAACCTTTAAATTTTATCCAAAAAAAGTTATATGCATAGTATCCACTGTAATTAGAATGAAAAAACCTAAAATTATTAGAAAATAGAACTAACTAGCTCTTATCCACAATAACTAGATTATATTGGATCCTCTTTGAAGTGTCATAATCAAGATAGTCATGTCTCTAGTGTAACCATATAATCTGACTACCTTCCCCAATTTACAGTAATCATCAAAGGGTTTCCACTTCTCAAATACATATTAATTTTATAGTCTTCTCACTTATAATTCTTTAATAACCTCAATAGATGGAATATATAATATCAATAGTTTTTATCACTATAACCTATATTATTCTTCCAAATTTCATAATGAATTTAATAATAGTATCATTGGTCTTTTCTAACTTTACTCCCTACATTGACTCTCCATGGTTTTTAATGAATATAATTCAAGTACTCTCACTCTTTTTCTAACACTTATAATATTGAGAGAGTAAATGGTTCGACTAACTTATATGTACATATAAACAAAGAATAATGTTTTTGAATATCATTTCCATAAATCAAATATGAAAATCCTACGATTATCCTCCTAATGATCTCCTCATCCAAATCTATTTTCCTTACCAATGGTAAAAAATATCAATGGTCTTTTCTCTTTTATTAATATTCAAATTAATCAATAATGTATCCATTAAATATATTTTGTTATGACCCAAACCACTAGTACCTTCTTATTTAGAAACAATTTTATTGTGACACTCTTATCTATCCTCCAATAGGCCGAGGGTCGGAGAGAAGTTCCACGTAGTCATATCACACACATGGGAGGCCTTATCCTAACATACATGTACACATTCACACATCTTCAAGTACTAATATAATTCAAAGGAAATATAAAAAAACTTCCAAAATGCATGAATACATATATTTCACACATCAGAGTATGATAAAATAATGTTTAAACATAAATGGACAAATAAAAACCCACCAAAACTATAAAAGAGTCTGATCTACTATTAATAAGGGAACTTATGTCAAATGAAACTACTAGAACCAAACATTGTCTATATAATGAGCTAATATTAACATAAATAGATATTACATCGTTTTAGAGGCATATTCATAACATTACAACAATACATGCCTAAGGACCATAAGAGTTTAGTGTCTTTTGAAACATAGAAACATAATCCTTTAACATGGTGAATGATCTTCGACATATACCTTCAATATCTTACCCTTCTGTACTCCAACATAAAAAATATATTCACAACATGGGAAATGGAAACATAAGAATGGGTGAGCATATATGCTCAATAAAGGTAAATAAAGGAGATACATAATCATAACATGAGAATAAGTGTATGAGAACATGATAATACCATACCATTATTTTCAAATATCATAATCTAGAGTTGGGTAATATATTTTTGTAGTCAATAATACATGAACCATAGGGGTGATAAATCATCATACATCATTCAAGAACTATAATATCATTCCATATAAGTGTGGAACCAACATAAATATGAAAACTATTTCACGTTTCAATGTTAACTACCAATACCATCAATATATTAGATCATGACACAAATGTTTCCCAAAGTGGATCCGGTTGAAACTATTTCCCATTATGGATAAGGACACAAACATTTCCCATTATGGATCAGGACACACAGGATTCCCATTATGGACTAGAACACACCTATTTCTTATTATGGATCAGGACACACATGTTTCCCATTGTGGATTGGAAAAAAACTATTTCCAATTGTGGATGAGGCCTATCGACTTGTTTCCCGTCATTATGTCCTGATATATAAATCTTTACCAAAGTTATTGGAAGGGGATATAGGCCTCACTCATCACATGAGGAAACCTTACATACATGCGCCAAAATGTAATAAAACATCCATCATATCATGACCCCTAAAAGAGGTAGGTTTCATAAAAATCATATCATACCCATTGAAATGAAATGGGTATCCAACAATTTCATCATATCATAACATATGGAAAACAGATATGTTTCATAATGATTTCCTCCAAGAATAAACTATAATAGGAAGTGTGTTTCATAAGAATTTATCATGGTATAACCCGTGGAAGAGAAGCGAGTGTCATAAAAATCATACAATAAATACATAAGGAATTAAATAAATAATATGAATTCTATATATATATATATAATATACCCAATTGATATTAAATTATATCAAAGGGTTCTATCATAGATGTAAAATCATTTAAAAAAATAGTTGGATCATTTCTTAAGGAAAATAATCTTTCTTTAAAAAATAACTTTTCAAAACATAAATACTTTTCAAAATCATTTAAAAAAATCTTGGAAGCATAAAAATTAATCTTTAAACATAATTTAAAACATTTCTTAGGGAAATATACCCTTTCCATATTGAAAAACTATTTTTAAAACATAAAATATTTATAAAAACGTTATCATTGAAAATAACCATGAAATCATATAAATTAATAATTAAAAAAATTACACACATTTATAAAAATTTAAAATAATTTTTCCTATAAAATAAAATTAAAATATAATTTATGAACATTTTGTAATTTTTTTTTATAAATCATGGTTTATAAATGAATACAGATTTCTAATTGAAATGAGAAATAAGGTTGGGTTTTCTTAAAGAACTTTTATTAATAATATTAAGTACCAAAGAGTGAAAAAGGGTACCAATACATGAATATATCAAGAATAAATAGATTTAAATATAATCCATGATACTTATTGAGATATGGATTATAATATTTCATCAAAAGAAGCCTAATCATAAACAATCTTGATAAATGATGAGAAAATAATAAAAAATTATTTCCAATTTGGTAACTTTGAATCAAAATAACCAATAAGAATAAAATTAAATGAAAATTAATATATCATTAAAATAATGAGATTCATTATATAAAATTTCAAATGAATTATATTCACCCCTAGACAAAATAAAGGTGTATAACAAGGCATGTATCTCAAAGAAAAAAACTGACAAAAACATTACATTACTGATTTAGTGACTTAGGAACCATAAACCCCATGAAAGAAATATAATAATATGGATATATATATATATACATAATTTTAAATAGAATAATCATATAATACATTCTCAGTAATTATATACACCATACAGAACAAATGAGTCATGAATAAGGCGTATGTATCACAAAAATAAATGTGACATGACAAAACCGTAACCTTATGTCTTGACCTTCTTCATACATGTTCAAAAATATTTTATAATACATATAAGTTTATTATAAATATAACCTATAACCATATTATTTTAAATAATATAATATATTATTTTATTATGACTTTACATTACCTATTTATTAACAATTCCATGTTAATGTCGTGTTTTAGGTAATATCTTCTTTATTTTCTGTTTATGTTTTACTTGTTATTCTGGATATTATTACATATATCACTATTGAATTATTTAAAAAAATGTAAAACATGATTTTAATATGATATATATTCAGTATATATATAGTTACAATAGTTTATAAAATATAGATTTCTGAAATGGAATACAACGTCCATGGAGACGGTTGACCCTACGTACCCAAGAACATTGTTTCTGTTTTATTTTCACATTGAAAGAAATAAAATAAATAAAATAAATTTATAAATATATATTTTCATAAAAATATTGTTATTATTTAATATAAATCATATTAGTTTACTAATCCTATAGTGAATACAATCTATGTAAAGTGTGAACAAATCGCGGTACTTTGAGGAGGAGATAGTCCACACGTCTACAAATGAAGTTATCATATTTACATAATATGGAAAGAATGATCAAATGTTTTATATTATAATTAAAGAACCATAAATATATAATAAATATCATATTTATCAAATAAAAACATAAATTACATCATTATTTCCAAAACTGAAAAATGGTAATGGAAGAATGGGCGACATGGGTTCGTGAGGTGGTAGTCCTCTATACACTCAAACGATAACTGTGTATAACAATTTATGGATGCGTGTGTAAGCGTTAGACAAAACCATAACATGAAAACATCTAAGTATATGTAATATACTACTATTATTATATAATCATTGAATAATAGTAATTTAGTGGGTGAAGAAAGAAATAATAACAAAGTGCTTGTTGAAGGATGTTACATCTTCTTTGAGTAACTCATTTTGGTTTGCATCAAATGGATTCATTGGTTTCCTTTATTCCAAAATGTGGGATTGTTGGATTAATTTATTTAATTTGGGATATAATTTTTTATGGTTTTTATTGGAATTTTTCTTGATAGGCGTGAGTAAGTGAGGGAGGTGAGTGCCCTTCTATAGTGAAGGAGTGTCATCCCTTTAAATATAAAATGGTAAACACTATTGATAGGTATCCTTTACATAATGTTCCTACAATAACTTCCCATTTTATATAAAAGGGAGGATATGATAGAAATATTTTAAAACAATGGATTTTGGACATGTTTATTGGGTATTTGTACAATTGAGATAATCATTAACAACTAATTAAGTGAACTCGTTTTTACCTTAATTGGTGAAATTAATTTTAATTAATTTAACTAAGATTTTTAGTCAAACAACAAGTCAATTTTAGTATAAATTATAATTTATTTTTATTCCAATTTTGGAATCCATTTTTACAAATTCTAATCACATAATTGGTAGAAATTAATTTAAAATTATTCCCCTAAACAGGACGAGACGAAGGGTTTTTAAAGAGAAAATGTCCATAAGTTTGAAATGTTTTTATATCCAAATTCAACGTAATTTTTTTTAAAATGAAATAAATAATATTAATATATTTAAAATTTATATAATTATTCTTTAAAACTAACTTAAAATATAATTTAAAAATATAAAAAAATTGATGAAAAAGCATTTTTAAATTAATATTGAGTGTTTTTTAGTATTCATAAAAAAAGAAATTTTTCAGAAAAATACAAAAACAATCACCCAAAGAAAATTTCAATATCCTAATAACACAAATAAAGTTTATTTTGTTAAATAAAAATTATATAAGTTTCCAAAAACTCGATTTAAAATAAGTTTTCTGTTAAAAGGTGGTAAAAGTAACTTTTTGAATTAAAAACATATTTTTATTCATAAATTTGGATATGTTCATATCATATAAATATAAAATATATTGGATGAGTATAATATATAATTTTTTCTAAAATAATTAATAAAAAAGCATTCATTTAATTTATTGAGATAAAATGGTGACTGTACATAGAAAAATAGTTTTATTTGAAAATGAATTTCTTTATTCTCAAGTAGTTCATCATTTCATTATTAACTTACTGATAACCAAAGGACTCATTTTGTATATGTATGTAAATAATATTTTCAAACATTACTGAAGATTATTTTTAACTTCCATTAAAATGCCTTTTTGGTAACTATAGAAACATATTAATAATAGTATTAATTGTATATTGTTGATTTGTAAAACTGAACCTTATGTGTAACAAAAGATATCAAAGAAACACAACATTGTGTGTAACACAAGACGAACATCGTGTTGTGTGTACTATAATATAATATAATTGTTTTGTTTAGTGAAATAATAACTTGGGGTCACATGAAACACAATCATAACATAGTGATTTCGTGTAACATAATCTATATTCAGTGATTTGTGAATTGAAAAATATTAAATAGATTAAATTAATTTGAAAAAAATTCATAAAATCTATGTGTTTTACATTCTACCACCAAGGAAATTTATACCTAAAAATTCATATGGGTTATCAATGGTTTAATATATTAATGTTCCATTATTAAAAACCACATCACAAAAATAAATACTAAAAATTCCTTTAAAAGGGAAATGTTGAACCATAACAGCTACCCAATGTAACTAATAACTAGTATTCCACATATGATTACATAGGTGGAAAATGAAAACATTGACTTGGAAGAAAAATCTTAATATAAAATTATGATGGGGAGTGATAGAAAACATGGTCAGGAGAAAGTTTAAAATCACAAATCCCTAAATCTATGATGATTTGAGGGGCCATTTGATTCATTAGAAAAGAAGGTACAAGGATAAAAAATTTTGTTTCAAGATCTTTTTCTTAGAGTTAAATAATTTTCAGGGGAAGAAATACTTACTTGATTTCATTACATTTCATAATCATAATATCTCAATTTTTTTGTTCCTTCAACAATTTCCAATTCATCCCTCAGTTCAAGAAATGAAGGCGAATTTGTTATGCTTGAAAACCCAATAGATCAAAAGATATATACCAGTCATTCCTTTTATCTCCTCTTACAATATGACAATAGCTATCCAATATGGTAAAATATTCATATAGATAATTTGTACTTTAATATTTAACATCTCATCCAAATTTTAACTTAAACCATACATCCAGTAGGTAAAAATGAAAAACTTTATAAACAAGCACACTAAATTTCTCTAAATTAGCTTAGCATTAATCCCCTATATATAATAAAGTAGATCCTATTTGTCACATAACAAACAAGTTAATAACATTACCATTTACTCTATTCGAACATGGTAATAACATGAATTACCATAAATCCTTACTAAAAACATTTATTCATCCTTATTCAAAATATTATTAGTTATATTCATTAATCCAAAACTTTTGTGAACTTCATCAATGATAGAATGAACCACTTTTTCAATAAACCCCTTATCTGTCATGATGTCATAAATACTATCCAATTTACATTATCTATATCATCATCTATTTTTCAATAAAATATAGAATTTCATTATCCTTACGAACATGTTAAGGGTTAAATTACCATAGTGAAACCTTACCATTAATCCACCATTCTAGGTCATCAGTATCATTTAAAATATTCTAAAATATTATTAAAGAAAAACATCTGTAAAAAATATTTATATACTTCATGATCCATATAACATAATCCATGAATTCTAAAACATATACACTTCAATAATCCAACTTTATTAATAATCCATTACAAACGTTCACCATCTTATTCCTTAATACCCCTTTACTTGATAAGAAATGTGAATCAAGTCATAACATTCCAAAAACATAATCTAATAATGATTATTATATTTAATATAAATAGTACCATTATAACATATCATAACTTTCACATGTTGTTTTTGTTCCCTTTACCTTCAAAAACATAACTAATACTCACACCACATTACTAATTATCTTTATGAGATCTAACCTTCGGAAATCTATTTTCATATTTCCCATACATCCCCATATAAAAAATTCAATGTTAAAAAATTTACTTATAGTTCCCTTAATCGTCTAAAACCATAAACCATAGGTTGAGAGACAATTATCAAATGATAAAACCACATAATCATTAAACCTTACTTATAGGTTGCCTAAATCACGACACTAAATTTTAAATATATGACACTTTAGGCTTATCCATAGATATATCCATAGAAATATCATTATAAATATCCCTAGGTAGCTCAGAAAAGTTTCCTCATCCTAGTTTCCAAATGACGACTAAACCATTCTGTTGATACAAACTATATAGACCTAGACATAACATACATCGATATTACATCATTTTAGATTAATATTGAACACATTACAAAAAATACATTCCTAAAGGCCATAATAGTTTAGTGTCTTTCAACATGGGGAAACATAATTAGATAACATGGTGAAATATCTTAAACAACTCCCTTAAAGAGTTTCCCTTTTAGTACTCATACTTAATGCTTTTCTTCATACCATGGGGAAAGGAAATATAATAATAGATGAGATCAGATTCTTAGTAAGGCTAAATAAATGAGATATGTAAGAATAACATGAGCATGAGGGTATGATAACAGGATCATAACATTAGAATATAATACAATATATATCAAAGATCATAATAAAGATTCCTGGAATAAGGATTTTCAGTTCATAAGATATTAATCATAAAGAAAATAAATCGCCATACATCAATTAGGAATCATAAGTTCATGTCATATAAGATTGGCACCATCATAAATATAGAAACACATTTCAAGTGTCAAGGTTAACAACCAATATGTTAAACATAGTGGATCAAGAAACACATGTTTCCCATAGTGGATCTGGATGCACCTGTTTACAATTGTGGATTAGGACACAACTATGTCACATTGCCAATTAGGATATGCCAGTTTCCCATCATAGATTAGGACACACCTATTTCCCATTGTGGCCTTGGGAACACCAGTTTACCATTTTGGATCAATCTTAATGTATTTTTTTCCATAATTATCTCATGATATATAAATATTTAACCAATGAATTGGAAGGGGATATATGTCCCACCCATTACAAAATGAAATCTTACCAAAATGTTTAATAAGATAATAAAACATTCATCATATCATGACCTATAAAAAAGATGAGTTTCAAAAAATTCATATCATAACCCTAGAAATATAATTTGTATGAGAAACTTTTTCATATGATAACCTATGTAAAATTAATAGTATTTATAATCATTCGATCCAACAATTAAATGTGAATTGAACCGGGTTTCATAAGAATTTATAATGGTATAACAAGTGGGAGAGAAATGGTTGACATAAATATCACACCATCAAAATATAAACCATTCAGGAATGAATAAGAACAGTATCCTTATATCATTTCCACATTAAATCTGAAACAATATCATAAGATTCCCTCTTATATGGGGAAAGATTTTGAAAGTTCACTTGGACAATCTCTTAAGGTAAATAAACTTTTAAAAAAATTAATTTTTTTTAAAAATTATTAACTATTTAGTATTCGTTAAAAAACATTAAAACATGAAAACTAAGATTCAAATATATTTAAAACATTTCATGAGGAAATTATCCTTTCTGCTATGAAAACTCTTTTTAAAACCATAAAAATGTTTTAAAACGTTTTTCTTTGAAAATAACCAAGAAAACTTATAAAAATATATTGAATACAATTTTAAACACCTTTATAAAACCTATTTTTTTCAAAATATTTTTACTTGAAAATTATCTTAAAATACATTTAACAGCATTTTTGAAGACCTTTTTATACAACATTGTTTTTTTAATAAAACAGATTTCTGAAAGAAGATAGAAATAATGCCGAGTTTCCTTAAAGACATTTTCATAATAATTTTAAATAAAAAATAGTGAAAAATGTTACTAATACATGAATATGTGATGAATAAAAATATTATTAGAAAATTAAATATATTAATTAATATATGATTCATAATATTAAATCAATGGAAGAAAAATCACAAATAATCCTTATAAACTATAGGATTGTTACAATAAACATTTACCAATTTGGTAACATTGAATCAAAACAACCCTGTAAGAATAAAATTAAAAGAATAATAAAATATCACTAAAATAATTATATTATTGATATAAAATTTAAAAGTAAATTATATACACACCATTGAAAAATATAGGTTCATAACATGGCATGAATCTCAAAGAAGAAAAATTGAGACAAAATTACATCACTGATTTGGTAAATTTTGAACCATAAACTCCATGAAATAAATATTATAAAAATGATGTGTATATATATATATATTTAATTATAAGAATAATATAATACAATAATGTTCATTATATATACCATAAAAAAATAAATGGGTGGTTAATAAGGCATAAGTCTCAGTGAAATAAAAGCGAGACGAGAAAACCCTTACCTTCAATGATGACATTATTCATAGACTTTAAAAACTCATGTATAAAAAATATCAATTTATTATAGTTATACCGAAAAACCATATTATAATAGATAATACTATATATGATTTTATTATGTCTTTATATTACCCTTTTTTAAGAATTCCATCTTAATGTTACATTTCAAGTAATATCTGCTTTGTTTTTAATATATGTTTTTACATATTATTCCTGATTCTCTTAGATCATTATTTACTTATTTACATAATGTAAAAAAGAAAATTAAATATGTTAATTATTAATTATATAAATATTTATACTAATATATAAAATATATAAATTTGAAATGAAATACACCATTCATGGAGATTATAGGCCGTACGTACACATGCATATTGTTTCCGTTTTATTATCATATTAAGAAAAAAAATTAAAAGAAATATATGTATATATATATATAATAATTCTTGTATAATTATTATTTCATATGTATCATATACGTCTACTCAACTGGTCTTTAATACATTCCATTTAAAGTGTGAACGAATCCCATCTCTTTGAAGAGGCAGTTGTCTACACATCCATAAACAAAGTTATCATATTTAAACAAAATTTAAATCAGGAAGGAACGATAATATAATAATTTCAGAATCATTAAAAAATAAAAATTTCATAAATTTCATATAAAAATTTAAATTCCATAATTTTTTAGAACCATCAAATGTGACAATGAACGAATGATTGAAAACTGTTTTGAGGTGGTAATCTGCGATACACATAAACAATGATTTCATATACAACTTAATGGATGTGTGTGTGAGTATAGGTCGAAACCAAAACATAAAAAATATTAGTATATCGGGTATCTTTAGATTATTATATAATCCTATAATAAAAAAATTTATTGGGTAATGAATGAAATAAAAACCCGGTTCTTGTTGAATAATGTTACATCTTCTCTGTGTAAATTCTTTTGCTTTTCAGCATAGGGATTCATTGCTTGGATTTTTTCCAAATGGAGGATTATAAAATGAATGGTGGGAGTTGGTATGTCATTATGGTATGGTTTTATGGTCCAATGTTTCTTGAGAGGTCTTATGAAATGTGTGGTGTGAATACCCTTTTATAGTTGATAAGTGGTGGCATTATTTTAAATATAAATTGGTAAACACTATTGATAGGTTTCAGTTACATCATGTGACTCCAATAATTGTCCATTTTCTATAATAGAAATGATATTGTAAAAATATGGACATAAAATTTATTTTCAAAAATTTTAGGGTAATTTTACCATAAATTAAATTTTAACTACTAAATAAACTCGTGTTTACCTTAATCACTGAAATTAATTTTAATTACATTAAATAATATTTTTTTCAAAAAATAATTTAACCTTATTAGAAATTATAAATCATTACTATTTGAAATATGGAATCCATTTTTACAAATTCTATTCACATAAGTGATATAAATTAATTTAAAATTAATCATGTAGACAGAACGAGATGGTGTGTTTTTAAAGAGAAAATACCAAAAGTTTAGAATGTTTTATATCCATTTTCAATATAAAATAGGTTCAAACGAATGAAATTGGATTAAGTAATGTGTAATTTATCTAATTATAGTTTAAAACCAACTTAAAATATTATTTAAATATATAAATAAATATTATGAAATAGTATTTTTGAATTAATGTTCAATGTTTTTCTCTATTTGTAAAAAATGGGACTTCCTTGAAAAATACCAAAAATTAACCCAAAGTAAATTTTTATATCCCATATCAAAAATAAAATAAAAATTTTAAAATAAAAATTGTAAAATTTCTAAAATTTATAATTAAAATGTGTTCCTTATTAAGATGTGGTAAAATTACCTTCTTGAAAAATACATCTCTTTATACAGAAAATTGGATTTATTATAATCTGATGAAAATAAAATATATTGGATGAGTATAAAAAATATCACTTATCATATAATATATAAATGTTATTAAAAAAATACTTCAAATGTTTTTTTTAAATTTATTGAGATAAAATGATGTTTCTACAACGAAAAATAGTTTTCATAGAAAATGAATTTCTTTATTTTCAAATAGTTCTTACTTTTATTTATAACTATTTGATTACATAAGTAACCATTTTTATATATTATTAAATCATATGTTCACAATTTAGTAAATATTATTCATAACTACCATTCTAACAGCTATTTGGTAACTATAATAACATTTTAATAACTATATTTATAGTATATTGTTCTTTGAAAAAACTCAGCCTTGCATGTAATGCAATCTAATAAAGAAACATGGTATTTTGTGAAACAAAAACCAAAAAATTTATTTTGGGTACAATAAGAAATTTTTTATGTATTGTGTATTATGCCATAATAACTTCGTTTTTGCGTGAAACACAATTTATACTTAATGCTTTCAAATGAATTTTTTTTCCAGTGTTGTGTGAAATGAAAAATATCAAAAAATATTAAATTAATTCACAAAAAAATTTAGAAAATATTTTTGTTTTACAATATATCTTTCTAAACTATATTTTCCCTACTCTAATTCAACTTAGGGAATTTCTCAAAGCCCTTGCATCTACCAAAGAAATGAAATGTACCAGAGGTTCCCATTAAGGGTTGAGTATAAGATACCTACTAGGACACACTAAAGTATCCAAACTTATAGAATTAAATAAATTTATCTCGTAATTGAAGATAATATAAATAACCCAAATATAATAAATATAGAAACCATGTATAAATGTAATGTCACAACCATACTAACATTCTAGGATTTGATTTGAGGTTTCAAAGTAATAGTATTATGGAAGAACTCACACCTCAAGACATGATATCACTGAGGTAAATTATCTGAGAGGTTTCATTCATCGGGTATTGAGATAAATAAGTATACAATAAAACTCAAAATATTTTGATACAAAATATTCGATCGACTTAGGGACAATGGGGGATACATACCCCTACCTGAAGTAATCCACTAGGATAAGGGTCATATACCCTAAAATTTGGTTTGGGATACCAGACCCAATATAGTTAGGAAGAATAGAGGATCACATACTGAGCCACAAAGAGGGATACTTGACTATATCTAAGATTAATACGTAGATTTGATCACTCATCATATGATTAATATGGGATACCTTATTGTACCCTCCTGTGGATTAACCAAGGGAAAAAACCCTTTGAGTACACATTAATATTGAGAAGAATGGGGGCATAAACCTACTCTAGTATATTTATATGGTGTTTATAGATATTAAAAGTTGTTTCCAAGATAATATGGATTAACCTGCTACCTTTTCCCCATGCCCATACACTATGGCATGTTCTTGTGTACTCTGGTCATGATCGTGTGCACTAATCATGCATGTGTAATAGGTTATGTCTGGGTACTCAAGTCAAGTCTTTGTAAATGTACCCTAGAGGTTACCATATACCTAGGAAAGACCATGCCTGTGTACCTAGAGTTAAATATTGTCTCTCCATATTCAGGTTACACCGAGTGTGATATTTAACTCTATGTGAATCCCTATCTGTTGTTGGATTATATTACATAGAATGTGCTCATCCAAACTACACTAAATCTAACTCATAAATCAAAATACTTATTACATATTCACACATAACCAGCTACATTACCTCCTCCATTGATCTATAAAAACATTCATCCAAGGAACTCACATCTAGAGTTCACCAAACTCAAATTATAATGAGTAGTTAGATTCTAGAAGACCAATCCACTCTGGAAATGCTTCCTATCAAATCACACAACCATATAGTCAAACCCCAAATAAAAAATCTTAATCTGTTCATTGATCAATGGTTAGTCTCCTATGACACTCCATCACACCTCTATCTGGCTCTTGATTCTGAACCTAAACCAATGTAAATGATCTATCACACTAAATATTGGTTTCATAATGATAGGTTTCATGGTATGGTCAAACAACTAGTCAAACAAAACATCAAAGATGGAAACATGAATAATTATAGGAGAAAAGAATAAAAAAATATGAGTGAGAAAATAGGGTTTTAAATTTGTTTTTTATATGATCTATTGATGATGAAGGCGTTGATCACAAGAATAATGAAGGATTAACAAAAAATATAAAATTTTACTTATTGGAAGATAAAAGAGGACCCATAAATCAATGATAAACCAATAGGTTTTTTAAAATAATTTATTTTCCTTATACTGTTGATATCTAAATAGGGATTAAATATAATGGAAACAAAACATCCTACCATGAGTTTGGATTGATCTCTGATAAAGAACAATTCTACATCATTACGGTTGGCAACATCCACGAACAACTTTACTAAAGATGAAGTCTATAAAAGGCTGATTATCAGCCCATGATCTCAATGTTTTTTAGGTTATTATCCACAATACCTCTCAAATACCTATGGTTATAAGGATAAACCTAGGGTTTTTATAGAAAAGGTATTATATCGATGTTATTAGTTTTATCCATTTAATAGATAATAGAATAATTTCATTATTTATTTTTCTATTAATCTGCCAAAGACCACTATCACACTAATCACTAGACACACATAATGTTTACATCATGATTAGGGTAAAACCTACATCCATATTTAATGTCCATCTCATTTCTCTAATCCATATAACTATTGAGGATATATTAATTTATTTCATAAAAACATTACGCGTGTGATATAAGATTCTAGTTATCTTTTATATCGATGCAAAGTATCTATGAGACCAATAATTCTATGCTAACATAGGACCTAGTATTGAAAATATTCTTTAAAATATTCCATAATTTCAAAAAGAAAAAATAGATTCATTATATTTTTTTTTCAAAGTAGAGTACTCAAGAGGGGGGTTAATTGAGTATCTATAAAAATTTCGGTTTAAAAAGTATTCTTAAAAGGTTCCCCAATAAAAATAAATACAACTTAGTTAATCAAGATAATACGGTTATTAAAGTTTGACTGTTCAAATAACATATGATTAGATTGATTAATTCTCATTAATCTCAATATCAATTTTTGATATTACTTTTGAAGTTATTTTAATAAGGAAAAACAATGATAACTTTTGTCCAAGATTAATTATCAATGTAAATCTAGTGATTTTTGAATTATACAGTAAAACAGAGAAACCTAAATTAAACAACACAGCAGATATAAAACAAGTGGCTCAGTCTCAAGACAAGTCCTAACCCACTTCACATGGATATCACCTCTACTATGCAGTTCATATTAATAAACTTGATCGACACACCGGATTGGGGTAAACAATGGTACACAAGACTATCCAGCTCACACAACCTCATCAATAGTTCTTCATGGGTATAAAATACAAGGTCACACATGGAACTCTTCCACACTTATCTATGGGAGTAAACAAGTGTAAATGATATAATTGGAAGGAGAACTTGTATCCTTTAGTTTAGTGTAGTAGATAGTGTGTGTTTTAATACCGAAACACACACACTGCTCGAAAGATAAAAAGAATACACAATAGAGAAAAGATGATGAGATATGGTTAGAAGTTCTATGAGTGTTATTCTATGTACCTATAGACTAATAGGATGATGCATATCCATGTATCAAGTTTTCTTGCAAGAAACATAGTATCGCATGTCCGGTGCTCCGGTTTCTAGTTAGATCTGGCTCATGTTCTTCATAGAGTTTGTATTGTGAATATGTTCTTGAATCTGATCTATGGTATCCTAGATTTTTGGATTCTTGAATTCTTCATGTGTTCTTAAGATGTATCTTGTTGCATGCGTGGGTTAGTTTCCCAAGAACGCTCACTCTTCTGAATGTCAACCACTTGTTATTTCAATGCCATACTTTTCTTTTTCTTCTTGAAGTGCATGTGTTAGAGCTGAAAGGATGCATGTATTCAACACCTCGTACCTCATACTATCAGGTGAAATTTATACATATAAATATTAATTATTTCAATGAATTTTAAATACTCAAATATGACTGTTAGAAATTAAATATAAAACCAAAAAATAGATTAAAGAATGGTGTCATAGTCTATCTAGAAACAGTGTCTCTTGGAAGAATTGTCACTATGAAATAGTGTCTTCTTCTTTGACATTGAGCGGTGAGATAATAATGATGGAATAGTTGTATAGAGATTACGAACCAGTAGCACATATGTGGTGTTAGGATCACGATGTCTGGTCCTTTAACAATCATTGAATGGTGTCTTAACAAGGAACCAGTTTCATAGACTTCAATAGAACTAAAACTAGTTATGGTGTCTGGTAACGATGTTTAGGTCATGGTGTCTGGTCACAGTGTCTGGTGACAGTGTCAGTGGCCTGTCACGGTGTTTGGGTCATAGTGTCTGGGTCATGGTGTCTAGTCAGAGTGTCTTGTTATGGTGTCCGGGTCATTTGCTAGAAAACCAGAACTGGTGGAAGACTCATGGTTTCTCAGACATAGCCAAATATCTGTATATAGACTAAAGAAATAATATTCATAGAATGAATTAGACATAATCATTCATAAGAAAAATTCTTTAAAAACAAATTAAATATAGTTTACAAAAATCAGTCATGATTTATAGGAATCAATATCATGAGAAAATTTATTTAAATAATAAAGAAACCAACCATATTTAAACAAGACTGGAAATAGATTAAACTAGATTAACAAGATTTGATGGATTTATTGGATTTCTGATCATTAAAATATGATAAAAACACGAAGAGTCCAACAATACCCCCCTTTTCGAGGATAACAAATCATATCTTTTCTTCTCCCCCTTAGTGTATGCGTCTCTCCCCCTTTTTGTATTATCAAAAAGAGAACAAAAGTAAATAAGAGAATAGAAAATAAGAGTAAATAAGAGAATAGAAAATAATATGTCACAATACATTAGATTGAGAAAGATGTGTCATTACAAATAGTAAGCAACAAAAAACACAAAAATACCCCTATCAAGAGATAGTGTTCACTGTTTTTCAGCATTGGTTGTCTTCTATTTTCCCTTGGAAGTAGCATCGGGAGAAGCCATAGGAGCATAGGTAGAAGTTAAAGAAGGGAGTGAACCAACTGTCAGAGAAGGATGAGGGAGTGCTTAAAAAAATTAGGGGCCAAGGTAGGTTTTGTGGAAGAATGTGGTAATTTTTGGTCAAGGAAAATAGGTCTGATCTAACTTAGATCCTGAGAGATAGACATTGAGCTGAAGGAAGAGGCATTAAATGAGGATGGGGGAAAACCAGGCCACAAGGGTGAAGGTGTATGAGCTACAATATCAGTTCTCTTCACATGAAGATAAGGCCGCAATAAATTGATAAAGGTAGATATAATCTCACCCCATACTACATTAGTTTCTCAATTTCATCTTAGTTCTCCATGAAATATTCCACAAAAATAGTGAAATCTTTCATCTTTTGAACTTGAGTTTTGAAATCTTGAGTGACAGGAGGGATTTTCATATTCTCTACAAGGTACCTGAAATGGTTTATCATATCATGCTTAGTGAACATCTTATTGAATTAGAAATCCACCTTCTTAGTAATTTCTTCCGGATAATGATTTGCAATCTTGGAATGAATTCTTACCAAAACAAGATCTCTTTCACTATTCTTGAGAACGACAGATAGAAAATCATTGTCAAATCTACTTAGCACTGATTGAAGTTCTTCCTTGACAACTGTTCTGAGAAAATCACTATCAAAAGGTGGTTGATATGACTATCTAGAGGTACTAGAAGCTGTAATAGCTGAAGAAAAAGACATTAGCTGATTTATAACTTTATACAGATACCCCTTATACTCATCAGCCAATTTATTGTGACCAATAATAAGAAAACCAATTTCTTGAACAATTTTCTTGTTTCTTTCAGCCACCTTGTCAGCTAAGGATGTTAGGTTAGGCTGAATTAGAGAGACAAATTCATGTGGAATCTGACCACTAACACCCTAAATAGGATGAGAAATGAGATATGGTCTTGATTTCAACTCTCTCTACATATCTTCAAACATAGATCTGAGAGACATCACTTCATCACTCAGCTATTTGTTCTCAATTATAACTTTTTGAATTTAATGAAACATTTTTAGATGAATCTTCATTATGATCGTTTCTAAAAACAGGGAAGCAGCTCTTTCACTTAGTTTTGGTATAGAAGAAGGCTGAGTGTTCATGATCTTTTCAACTCCAGCAAATAAAGTAGCTCCAAAGGCTTTATAATCATCCTTACTCAGTATGGTAGAAGGTTCTTGTGAAGGTTCATGAATATGAGATGAGAGAGGCTCAGGTTCCTTTGCTGAGATAACTTCAAGAGCATATACAAGTTTCAATTGAAAACCAGTAGACATATATATACTGTTAACTAAGGATTATTTGGAATTATTCACATCGAAGTAGCTAGGGAATTTATACCATGTATTCACAGTTCTTTGATGAACTGGGTTTGGAATGTCAACATTTTCCAGATTAGGGTGCTGCTCCCCCTCAACAAGTGAATCTCTCCCAGGACTAAGATATTTAGTTCTTTGATATATTTCCAAAATTTCAACCCCAATAGCCTCACCCATTACATTTATATCTATTAGATTCAAAATCTTCATTTTAGGTATGTTTTTCCTTTTATGGCTGTTTTTGAGAAAAAGTGGAAAATATTGAAATTTTCAAAGTACATGCCTTGTACTGTATAAGTACATGCTGTGTACTTCAATGCCGTGCAAGGCCGTGTACTGGCTGTGTCCGAGCAACACACACGGTGTGTAGGGGGGTTGTGAAGGTCTCTTAAAGCAAAGTACAGAAAATCCAATTACACACCGTGTACTCCAAAAGTACATGTCGTGTACGTTTTATTTCATTAAACTGACCGGGGTCGCGCCTAATCGACAGAATCATCTTCTTCCCAAGGTTCTTCAACCTAGAGAATCTCGTACAACTGTGAATATTCTCCAAGCCCTCGAGCCTCTGTTTTTTTGCCAAATCAACCACCGTTGATTGCGTTGGAATCACAATGGTGAGCTTTTCCTTCTTCTTGAGTTTCATTCCATGATATTCCCTCTTCCTTAAGATATCGTGGGTAGAACATTTTGTGCATTTTTGTAGATCTCGGTTGTTCTAAGGAGAATCAATCCTTGTGGATCGAGTATATTGATCTCCTAGCATTAAGGTAGGTGGTTTGTGTCTTACCTTTTGATGTCTCTGAGTGTTATGTGTAAATCTCCACCAATACCCGTGAACGAGGTATTGCGTGTTTACCGTTTTCCCCTATTGTTTTCTTGCCTTGATTTTAGGCTTTTTTAGAGGATAGTTGATCATGTTTTAGGATAATTACTATGCTTGGATGTTTTTCCCATTCCTTTTTATGCTTATGAACTTTGGGTCTTGTTAGCCTTTGGCCGTTCTACCTATTTTCCATGCCTTATGACCGTAGAATGGAATCATATTCTTGACATGCTAGTTATTCTATAGATTTGTTAACAAAGTATCCATATAGGTGTACATTGGCCTTATAGAATTATTATGCACTGACTGGCATGGGACCCTAAGAACCTAGTGCTATAGACTATAAGGGATAGACCGAGTGAGCTTCCCGGAGATTCTTGGACATTATAGAATGCAGAGGATAGACTGAGTGAGCTTCCTAGAGAGTCTTGGATATTATCGACTACGGAGAATAGAACGAGTGAGTTTCCCAGAGAGTCATAGATATTATAGTGTACATGAGGGTAAGCCGAGTGATCTTCCTTAGAGAGTCTTTACTTGTTGGAATTTCCTTAAACCATTCCAGGCTAGAGGAGGAATCGACCGAGCGAGCTTCCTCAGATAGTCTGTGATAGACTTGAGACTATAGGAGGATTAACCAAGTGATCTCCTCATAGAGTTTCTAGACATTGGGGCTATAAGATGGTTAGACCGCGTGATCTTCCTCAGAGAGTCCCTGACTACCCAAGACTATAAGGGGAAGTGACCGAGCGAGCTTCCCCAGAGAATCTTATAATTCCGTATGACCAAACAAGAGGGGTTAGGTTGAGTGCACTACCTAGAGGGTTGTTGGTACTTCTTGGATAGGACCAGAGGGGTTGGCTGTGAGTAATTCAAAACGGGGTTTCTTTTGTGGTTAAATGTTTACTTTACAACTTCTTGTTGTTCTGTGGATTGATTACTGTTGTATATCGTCCTGTTACCTCTTACTGATTACTTCCTGTTGTTTACTATTACTGTTTACTTCTTACTGTACCATTACCTTCCATATGCTCATTGACTGTTAGGCATAGATCTTCAGGTGGTTTCCTACTAGGATTTAGTCTGACACCCTATTTGGGCCATGTTTTTGGGCCCAAACAGACTATGTTGTTGCAAGTATAGTCAAGGGAAATCACTCATCGACTTCCGGTACTTGATTGCTTTAGATCAGAAGAGCATGAGACCAAGCTTAGGCTTGAGATACTGCAGAGTTGTTTATCTTTTCTTTTGTACTTGTTTTGGTATTGTTTGTATTTTCAGAATTGTGACATGTTTGGATGCTTTCCTGGATATGCATCAAGCATCAATTCATATATAAATATGTGATGCAGTTTAGTGTTTAGTCTTCCACTGTTTATTGTTGTTTGATATTTAATGCTTCTTCTATTGCATGTTTTATTACTTTGGATGTGTACTCTGCCAATGACGGCATAGTTTTCCCACCATCACACCCAAGGCCCCTACTGCAAGTTAGTAGCCTCTGGCATTTTGGGAAATGTGTTTGAGGCCATGTGACCAACCGAATACGGGGTAGGTCTGGGTGTCTTCCGGAATCGGGACATTACAAAGTGGTATCAGAGGAATTTTTTTCTCTTGATTTACTATTTGGATCCTTTATCCAGAGATAGGATAGATTCAGTACTTGGTAATAAGCTGTTCTCGGGAGTATCTAACCCATGTACCAGGAAAAGCCAATCAACCTCATTTTATTTCAGTTTTCTGGTTTTGAGATTTTATGGTTGATATGATTTCACTTTGAGTGACTCACATGATTTGTGTTGTTATTGTTATTGATATTGCGGTTGTATTTCTGTCGCAAGCCGATGAGATGATGGTATTCCATCGCATGCATCATATAGAAACTTGTTTTAAATCACATTCCATGCATTATTTCCATTTAATCCAGGATGCATTAGCGATTTCATGTTGTTGTGATATACGTTGTGTAGATTGTGCATGCTCTTGTGATATATGCTTTGATAAAATCCCTGTAGTTTGATAGAGAAATTTTTTGTATTGTACCTTGCTTAAATAAAAGAAAAATTTTGGTTCTTGAGGTTTCATGGTCCTTTATGAATCGGAAATTGGTGGATCGTTGACTTGTTTCTCATGTATATGACTTGTATAAGATTCCAAGCTTTGATTTGTGGGGAGTATGGGCCCTCACAGATCAGAATTTGGCACATCCATGTTTGTTTTTCAGTGTTTTCTGGGCTTCGGTGCAGTTTCTGAGATACTGCCATGAAAAACCCAGAATACATGGAGTGTACATTATGACTACATGTAATATAGTTTCTAAACCATGTCACTGGCTGTGTGGGAAGAAACATGGTGTTGTGAAATGCCTTAAAAAACATGCCGTGTACGGTAGGTACACGTCGTGTAGTAGTGAGTTGTGTACCCGACCGTGTCACTAACAACACAGGTTGGGGAATCTCGTGTAGTACATGTCGTGTAGCCTTGTTCTAGGTACCCGACTGTGTCATGAACAACACAGGTCAGTGTTATCTTTTCATATACATGCTAGGTTTTTTCGTAACACGTCGGGTAAGGGTCAGCCGTGTAGCTGGCCGTGTAACTTACAACACAGGTTGCCAAAACTTGTCTAGTACACGCCGTGTCCTTAGTGAACATGCAGTGTAGTGTAGGGTTAAGTGGACCGTGTGAGTTAGCTATCTAAAGAGAATCAAGTAGGGGAATGGAGTTCAAGTAAACGACGTGTCTGGGGACAACACGTGGTGTAGTCTGGGGTGTTCCACGAACAGAGGTGGCAGAAGTACACGCCCATGTGAATGGCTTAAGAGAATACACTGTATAGTTTGTATACACGCCATGTAGTCGTGTTTTGAAAAACATGAATATTTCTCTCTCTTATTCCCATTTTTACTCTTTTTTTATTAGTATTTTATAATCTTGACCTAAGGCATGATTTTTATCTTTAAGATCTATGCCTCCGAGATGTCCTCCAGTTGTACGTCAGCTGCCAAATGGTGATCAGACACCAGATATGGCCGATCAGGGACCTCTTGCAGATCCAGCTGCTGTTCCATCCTTGGAACCTGCAATTATACCCATTGTGGGCATCGATGCACAATTCAGGGAGGACTTCCTGAGAATGATGCAGACCATTCAGGGAGAGCTGCCTCCTGCCTCGTCGATGGCTGAGTTGATGCGGGTTTTCCAGCAGCAGCATCCTCTTACTTTATCATGGTATGGAGGACCCCATGCTGTAGAGTCATGGCTAGATCCCATGCTGATGATCTTCGATCACCTAGAGATACCTCCAAAGAAAAGGGTACAGTTTTCTACTTATATGCTCTGAGACACCACCAAGAGGTGGTGGGAGGTGATCTCACAGTTAGGGAGCCAACAAAGTATGACTTGGGATGCGTTTTGGCACATATTTTATGATTACATTTATCTATAGACCTTGAGGGCCGACCGAGCCTGGGAGTTTATGAGTCTCAAGCAGGGTACTCTTTCTGTTATGGAGTACATGTCTCATTTTACCAAGCTGCAGCGCTTCTCGTAGATTCCAGCATGTGATGAGTAGTTCTTTGCTAGGATGTTTATGGATAGTCTTAGGTAGGAGATCCATTCCCATGTGAATATCTTTAGGTTGTCTTCGATATCCTCTATCGTCAACCAGGCTCTGGTACCTAAGCGCAATCTAAGAGATTGTGGAGTAGTGGACTAGGGCGGTTCGACATCCAAAGTAAGTGTTCCTCCTACTGATAGCAAGAATCTCCACAGGGAGTCTGCTCGAGGAGATCAGGGTTGGAAGAATGTATCTTTGGGCATCCAGGTAGTATGCTACCAATGCGGGAGGAGTGGGAATACTAGGCCTCAGTGCCATAGAGACCCGATGGAGTACCGATCGTGCGGAAAGATGGGCCATCTTCAGCGTTTTTGTTAGATATTCTCACCTACAGCTGGTGGTAGGGGTTCTTCAATGACCCAACGTACTGGAGATGTATCGCCAGTTTCTCACTAGTCTGGGAAATGAATTTTTTCTAGCCGTTACGGCCGAGGTGGAGGTCACGGCCTTGGTAGTCCATCACCAGGTTACCAGCGACGGTAGAGTGGATTAGCTCAGAGTGGCCAGCCAGGGGCGTAGGGCCATAGTACAGGCCATACATTCGCCGTGGAGCAGACCTATCGGGAGAAGGATCCTGACCCTTCTACAGTTTGAGGTACAATCATAGTAGCATCAATTTTACCTTCATCCCTTTTTGATACTGGTTCTTCGCATAGCCTGATCTCTATTGCTGTTGTGGAGAGCCTTGGGCTCTGTATCTTTTTGTATGCCGACATGTTGACTCTTGATACACCGTTGGAAATGAGGACATCTAGCGTACGTTAGTGCAGAGAGTGCCATCTTGAGGTTATAGGGTGTCACTTCTTATGGGACCTCTATGTTCTAGAGATGAAAGTCTATAATTTCATTCTCAGTATGGATTGGTTAGTTCCCTTCTAGGCAGTCTTCGATTGCTATTGCTGCAGGGTGAGTTTCATATCAACAGAGGGAAGATCTCTTCATCATAGAGGCGAGTGGGATTTCCAGGCGGGTAGAGCTGGATCAGAGCATCATGGGCTAGGGGGAGTCACAACCCATATTACCAATCTTTATCTGGATGACCAGGTGACTTCATAGTTAGACATTCCTCCAGTGGTGGATCATTTCAAGGATGTCTTTCCAGATGACTTTTCAGGTTTTCCTCCGGAGCGTGAGGTAGAATTATCGATTGATCTCATGCCAGGAGCGGTACCGATGTCCATTTCTCCTTATAGGATGGATACACCTGAGTTAGAGAAGCTCAAGAAGAATTTGGAGGGGTTGCAGGCAATGGGTTTCTTCCGACCTAGTACATCTCCTTGGGGATCGCCTGTCCTGTTTGTGAAGAAGGCAGATTAAACCGTTAGGCTTTGCGTGGATTATCGGAGGCAGAACCAGTTTACGATCAAGAACCGATATCCGTTTCCAAGGATTGATGACTTCTTTGATCTGTTTCGAGGAGTCCAAGTGTTATCAAAGATCTATTTGAGGTCTGGTTATCATAATTTTCACATTATACCATTAGATATACCTCTTACAACCTTCATGAGAAGGTATGGTCTATACGTGTATACGGTCATGCCATTTGGTTTCAGGAATGCGCCAGTGGCTTTTATAGAACTGATGAACTGAGTGTTCCATCCATTCTTGGATTCCTTCATGGTGGCTTTCATGGATGACATCTTGGTGTACTCTCACACTTGACATGACCATACTACCCATCTTGAGATCATTCTGAGTACACTGAGAGAGCATCAGTTATATGCTAAACTCTCTAAATGCCACTTTAGGATGGATCAGATTCACTTCATGGGTCAAGTTATCATAGAGATAGGAGTATCAGTTGACCCAAAGAAAGTGAGAGCTATAGTTTCCTGGGAGCATACGAAGAATGTCTTTGAGTTTCGGAGTTTTCTTAGGATGGATGGATACTACAGGTGTTTCATAGATGACTTTTCACACCTTGCAGCACCACTGACAGGTCTGACAAAGAGAGGTGTGAAGTTCTTATGGTCAGATTCCTATGATTCATACTTTCAGAAGATAAAAGGGAGGTTGAAGTCAACACTGATACTAGTCTTTCCATAGCTGGGAAAGAGCTATACAGTCTAAAGTGATGCTTTAGGTGTCGGACTGGGAGTTGTGCTTATGTAGGGAGATGGAGTCGTTGCAGACGGGTTTCAGCAGTTGAGGCCACAAGAGAGAAACTACCCAACCCACGATCTGGAGTTGGTAGCTATTGTTCATGCCCTGCACTGTTGGAGACATTACCTTCTGGGAGCGCACTTTATGGTTTTCACCGACCACAAGAGTCTCAAGTACATCTTCACTTATTGTGATTTGAATCTGAGACAGTGTAGGTGGGTCGAGTATCTTCAGTCCTTCGACATTGAACTTGCCTATACACCAGGAAAGTGCAACACAATGGATAATTCATTGAGTAGAAGAACTCAGATTTAGGCAGTTCAGGAGGCCAGTAGTGAGTGGCAGCTTATGACTCCGTTCTATGAGATGAATTTCGTGGTGCACGAAAAACAGTGGTAGAATTTTCTATCTTATGTAGCTGTTACCTCTACCATTCCTGATCGGGTACGGATGAGGCAGCTATCAGACATAGAAGGACTAGTCCTATGGGAGAGTGTGTTAGGAGAGGACCCTCTTCCTAGATGGACAGTGGGTGAGGATGAGATCTTGCATTTATATGGATGCGTATGGGTTCCAGTAGACATACACGAGGAACTGATGTGGGATTTTCATTCATCAGTTTGGGTAGTTCATCCTGGCATCCCCAAACTGTATCGTGATCTACACCACCAGTACTGGTGGCCAAGTATGAAGAGGGATGTAGCTGGTTTTGTCCTGAGGTGTTCCACTTGTCAATAGGTGAAAGTGGAGCATCAGCAACCAGTAGGGCTTTTACAGCAGTTACCCATTCTCGAGTGGAAGTGGAACAATGTCACGATGGACTTCGTGACTGGGTTACTGAGGTCACCTCGAGGGAGTGACGATGTTTGGGTTGTCGTCAACAGTATTACAAAGGTTTATCACTACTTTCTGATCAAGGAGACCTTCAGTGTTGATGAGGTGGGCGGTTTTACATCTGAGAGATTGTACGTCAGCATGGAGTTCCACACTCCATTGTTTCAGACAGGGATGCAAATTTTACTTCTCGGTTCTGGCAGGGGCTTCAGAGGGCTTTGGGTACACATGTACTTTTGAGTAGAACATACCATCCCCAGACAGATGGCCAGTCTGAGCATACGATCCAGGTGCTTAAGGATATACTCCGAGCTTTCATTATAGACTTTTGAAGTTCTAGGGAGAAACATATTTTCTTGGGGAGTTTTCTTATAAAAACAGTTTTCGGGCGACTATTAAGATGGCACATTACGAGGATTTGTACAGTTGGCCATGCCGATCACCATTGTGCTGGATGGAGGCAGGAGAGTTAGTGTTGCTAGGACCTCATCTTGTTCAGGAGACCTCATAGAAGATATAGTTGATTTGGAAGATGATAACTACAACACATTCTCGACAGAAGTCATATGCTGATCAGCGGAGACGACCTCTGGAGTTCAAGGTCGGGGATCAGGTCTTCTTGCATGTCGCACCGAGGTTGGGAAACAAGAGGATTAGATGATATGGTAAGCTTTCACCACGGTATGTTTGGCCATTTGAGGTATTGGAGAGAGTTGGGCTTGTTGCCTATCGATTACAGTTACATCAGAGGTACCGGGCCATGCACGACGTCTTCAATGTCTCTTAGCTCCGACGTTACATTTCAGACCTGTCTCATGTCTTTCAACCTAAGGAGGTTGAGCTAGAAGCAGATGCTTCATTTGAGGAGAATCCTATTAGGATTGTCGATCATAGTATGAAGGTTCTCCTTTGCCAGTCTGTTTCTCTAGTACGGGTGCCATGGCAGCATGGGCGAGTACAGGACGAGACCCGGGAGAGGGAGGTCGATGTATGATCGTAGTGGCCTGATCTATTCAAGGTTTCTACTTCTACGCCTCTCTAGGTAAATTTAAGGACAAATATATTTAAGGGGGGAAGTTTGTAAGTACCCAGATCTTCGTTTCAGGTATGTTTTTCCTTTTCTAGTTGTTTTTGAGAAAAAGAGGAAAATATGAAAATTTTCCAAGTACACGCCGTGTACTTCGATACCACACAAGGCCGCGTGCTGGCCGTGTCCGGGCCACACACATGGTGTGTAGGGGAAATGTGGAGTCCGCTTAAAGCGGAGTATGAAAAATATGAGTACACGCCGTGTACTCCAAAAGTATACATCGTGTACTTTCTTTTTTCATTAAATGGACCTGGGTCGCACCTGATCGACAAAATCGTCTTCCTCTCAAGGTTCTTTGACTGAGATTGTCCCATACGGCCGCAAACATCCTCCAAGCCCCTGAGCCTCCTTCTGTTTTCAGAATCATCTGTCGTCGATTGTGTTGGAACCACAGTGGTGAGCACTTACTTCTTCTTGATTTTCATTCCATGATTTTCCCTCTTTCTCAAGATATCATGTGTTGAACGTTTTGTTTTTTTTCTTATATCTATGCCATTTTAAGGAGAATCAAGCCTCGTGGTTCGATTATATTGATATCCTAGCAACAAGGAAGGCGGTTTGTGCCTCACCATTCGAACTCTTTGAGTTTTATGTGAAACGTTCAACCAATAACCATGAATTGGTTATTGTGTGTTTACCATTTTCCCCCTATTTTTTTCCTACCTTGCTTGTATGCTTGTGTAGAGGTAAGTTGATCATGTCTGGGGATAATTTTTGTGCTTGGATATTTTTCCCATGCCTTGTTCTGCTTATCATCTTTGGGTCTTGTTATCCTTTGGCCGTTATACCTGTTTTCCATGCCTTGTGACCGTAGGATGGAATGATATTCTTGACATGAAAGTTATTCTGTAGACTGGTTAGCCATGTAGCTCTATAGGTGTACTTTGGCCTTATAGCATTATTATGAACTGACTACCATAGGATCGTGAGAACCCGGTGCTATAGACTATAAGGGATAGACCGAGTGAGCTTCCTAGAGAATCTTGGACATTATAAACTGCCGGGGGTAGACCAAGTGAGCTTCCCAGAGAGTCTTGGATATTATAAACTACGGGGAATATACCGAGTGAGCTTCATAGAGAGTCTTGGATATTATAGACTAAAATAGGGTAGACCGAGTGAGCTTCCTCATAGAGGCTTTACTTGCTTGAATTTACTTAAACTATTCAAGTCTAGAGGAGGAATTGACCGAGCGATCTTCCCCAGAGATTCTGTGATAGACCTGATACTATAGGATGATTGACCGAGTGAGCTCCTCAGAGAGTTTCTAGACCTTGGTTCTATAGGAGGGTTAGACCACATGATCTTCCTCAGAGAGTCCCTGAAAACCCAAGACTATAAAGGGAATTGACCGAGAGATCTTTCCCATAGATTCTTTTAATTGTATATGACCAAACCAGAGGGGTTAGGCTGAGTGCACTGACCAGAGCGTTGTTGGTAATTCTTGGATAAGATTAGAGGGGTTGATTGCGAGTACTTCTCAGAGGGGTTCCTATTGTGTTTAGCTATTTGCCTCACTGATGCTTGTTGTTCTTTGGATTTATTACTGTTTCATATCATCCTATTACTGCTTACTAATTTCTACCTGATGTTTACTATTACTGTTTACGGCTTACTATACAATTACCCACCATATGCTCACTGACTGTGCGGTACAAATCTTCATGTGGTTGCCTACTGGGATTTAGTCTCACCCTCTATTTGGGCCATGCTTTTGGGCCCAAATAGACTATGTTGTTGCAGGTATAGAAAAGGTAAAGTACCTTTCAACATTGGGTTATTGATTGCTTTGGAGTAGGAGAGAATGTGACCAAGCTTAGGCTTGCGATGCTATAGAGCTGTTTATCATTTCTTTTGTACTTGTTTTGGTACTTTTTGTATTTCCAGCATTGTGAACTGTTTGGATTCTTTCCTAGATATGTATCATGAATAATTTCATATATACATATGTGCTCTAGTTTTTTATTGTTTAGTCTTCCATTGTATATTGTTGTTGGATATTTACTGCTTCCACTATTTCATGTTTTGTTTACATCCGCTGTGTACTCTCCCATTGAAGGAATAGTTACCGACCATCAGACCCAAGGCACTCATTGCTAGTCGGCATCCTCTAGCGTTAGGGGAAATGCGTTTGAGGCCATGTGACCAACTGGGTACGAGGCGAATCTGGGTGGATTCCGGAACCGGGATGTTACACTATCCAACTAGAAATCTTTCCCCATTTTTCCTCAATAGATGGGATAATCTCAAGGAAAACATGTCCCTTTATGTGTTCCTCAAAATTAGATTTTTTTTCAAGAGTAAGATATTATTTTAGATTCTCTTCTAGAAAAACCTTTTCCTTTACATTAACAAAATAATCCTACCTATATGCTGGTTCTTCTAACAAAACAAAGGTTCTATTAAGAACATTTACTTCCTTCTGAGATATTACTTGATGAATATATCCATTTCCATCCTTATCCCGGACAGTTTCCCATGTACATGAAAAAAAGCTTCTTCTTCAACCTCAACATGAAATTCAACAATTTCATACAGTTCCAAACCAGGATCAGAAATGTTCTTATGTCTTGAAGAATTGTCAACAAGATTGAACTTTTCATAAACCATGTAATTATCCCCCACCCATTCTTTTTCTCTATGAAATCCAACTGATTTTCATCCTTTGGGCTGTAAAATTTGTGATACAAAATTCATATTCCTTAATGACTTATTATTATGGTAAAACGAACCCTTTATCATGAATCATAATAGAGATTAACCTTAAGTAGAACAAGGAGGTTGTATTTGAGGTTGTATTTATCAACTCACACATATAAAGTATATCAAAATAATATAGGTTAATCTTATGTCAATTCTTCATAATATGTATAAAAAATATATCTTGATACTTGATTGTATAAAAATCTCCTTTTAATTGACTATTATGATTCATAAAAAACTTAAACAATAATCTTGTTTTACCACGTAGCTCAACTGAAACAACTCTTCATGTTGTTTTAGTATCAGTCAAGCTTCACTGGGCTTCTTCTAAAACAAATATCATACTTGGAGGAGGAGGACATCTCTTTTAGTCCTCAAAAATTACTTCATGCATTGTCCTTAAGAAATAATTCCATATCCTTAAAGAAAAGGTATATATTTGTCCATTGATCCAGCTTCTCACAACCAAACGATCTTCTATATCAAATGAGAATTGAACGAAATCATAAAACTGAGAAAATTGCTTGGGATAAATTGGCCTTATCTTATTTGTGAACCCATATAGCCATAACTTCTCTTTCAGAACTTTCAACACTAGAGACTTACTTTACAACATCCACTTACAATAGATTTCATTTTATGGTACAACTATTTTGTCATTAATGTTCAAATTCCGAGGAACTTCAGGCTCTATCTTCAATGATATTTTCATTTTCTTCTCAGATCTGCGCTTCTCAGGAGTCGAAGAAGATGTGAGATTCATCCTGGGCATTCAATGAAGGTTCAAGAGGGGAGATATATATATATATAGATAGTGAGATAAAACTGAAGGGTTGAAGGAGGGATTATGGTTTCAGAGAAGAGATCTCAGGTAAAGAAAAGAGTAAATCCTCATTCGTTTTATCATTTGAGGATATCATGTGTCGTAAATTCAAATGATCTACAAATTAAAAGAATAAAATAATCAACCACAACGATACAGGTTATAATATGTAAATTAAATGAAAAATTTTATTTAAGGTGAGACTAAAACAGACATTCACTGTGAGACTGTAACAGGTTGTCACAGTGTTATCTCTACTGTGTGACTTCAAAATGGTACGACTGTATTGTTTGAAACCTTATGGTCTAGATAGTAACTAAGAGATAGTAACTATGAAAATATAAACCTGAAACAAACAATTTTAGGACATTAAACTATAGAACTGTAAGAGTTATACTGTAATCTTAAGACACTGACTTGTGAAACCATAAACAGTGAAACAACAAGTTGTGAAACAGTATAATGACTGAATAAGATTTATCATTCCCAATTCATGTATGCTATAATCTATTATTTCAGAATAAAATGGTTTGGTGAATATATCAGTGAGCTTATATTCAGTTCCAATGAATTCCAAATTGATATCACCCTTTTGATAATGGTCTCTCTATAAGTGATGTCTTACATCATTATGTTTTGGCCTAGAGTGTGAAACTTTGTTTTGAGATATTAATATCACTTGTATTGTCACAATTTATAAGTACATGTCTGAATTGACATCCATAATCTAGTAATTTGTGCTCTATCCAAAAAATCTGTGCACCACAAATACCAGTATCTATATACCTTGCTTAAAAAGTAGATAATTTAGTAGTGTTTTGATTCTTACTAGACTCTGGTACTAGTGAATTTCCAAAAAAGTGACATGTTCTAGAGGTTCTTTTTCTATATAAGTTACAACCATCGAAATATGCATCAGAATATATAACTAACTCAAATTATTATGCTCTAGGATAGAACCTTCCTAGATTGGTTGTACTTTTGAGGTATTTTAAAATCGTTTTAACATCATTTAAATTAGATTCCTTAGGGTTTTCTTGAAAATGGTATCACATACATACACCAAGCATAATGTCAGGTCGGATAGAAGTTAAGTAGATTAAGCTTCCAATCATTCCTCTGTAAGTGGTTTGATCAACAGATTTCCCAACTTCATCAAGATCTAACATACAAGTAGTACTCATTAGAGTGTCACTAATATTAGTGTTATCCAAGGCAAAATGTTTTATAAAATATATAGTATATTTGATTTCATTTAAAATAAAGCCATCATTATTATGAAATATTTGAAATCCATGATAAATTTTCAGTTCGCCCATTAAACTCATTTAAAATTTGTTTTGCATCATTATAGAAAATTTAACAAATAAATAATTTTTTAACAATCCAAAGATAATATCGTCTACATAAATTTGAACTACTAAAACATCATTGGAAATTCATTTTATAAGAAGGTTATGATCAACTATACCTTTTGTAAAACCTTTGGAAATAGAAAAAGTACTTAATCTATCACACTATGATCTTGGAGGTAATTTTAAACCATATAAAGATTTAGAAAATTTAAAAACATGATTTGTAAACTGAGGATTTGTAAAACCAGGGGGTTTCTCAAAAAAGAAATTTGGATATATACCCATTTAGGAATTCACTCTTAACATCCATTTGATATAGATTGAAATTTAGATGTGAAGCATAAGAAAGTTGGATTATGATGGCTTCAATTCTAGATACTATTTCGATGTTCTCTTCATAGTCAATTCCCAATTCATGAAAATAGCCTTGTGCAATCAATATATCCTTGTTTATAACTATGATACCATCTTTATCTACCTTATTTCTAAACACCCACTTGGTGCCTATGGTAAATGTGTCTTTTGGTATGTCAGCAAGTATCAAAACATTTTTCTTTTCAATCTGATTATGTTATTCTTTCATAACCATCACCCAAAACTCTTCATCGATAGAGTTGTTAGTTTATTTAGGTTCAATTTGTGAAATGAAGACTTGATGTTCAACCTAATTTCAAAAAGAATCTCTAGTTTGAGTTCCTTTATCTAAATCTCCTACAACAGCATCTAAATGATGGTTTTTAAGGGTTCTAAAAACTCTAGAAAAAGAAGGACTAGTGATTTCAGCTTCTTCAACATGTTTGGGATCATTATGACATAAATATAAATAATTTACAGAACTAGATGTTTTCACAGATTCCTTTATAGGTTGTTTATATGATTTTGGATTGATTTCATGATTTGACACATCATCCTCCACCTACTCTAGAGTAGTTTTAGTCTCATGTGGATATGTCTAATCAAACTTGATATAGAAAGATTCTTCCACAAATTTATTTCTTTTGTTAAACACTCTATATTCTTTACTAGAGATTGAATATCGAACAAATATTCCTTCATCACTCCTGGATAAAAATTTGTCAATATTTTCCTTAGTTTTAAGGATATGTACAATGCAACCAAAATATTTGAAGTAGCTTACATTGGGTTTTATATTGTTCCATAACTAAAATGGAGTTATTTTAAGAATGGGTCTAATAATCACTCTATTAATAATATATCATGTTGAATTTATAGCTTCATCCCCAAAATAAATAGTTAAGTCATATTCACTAAGCATGGTTCTTGCAATCATTTTCAAGGTTCTATTTCTTTTTTCTACAAATCCATTTTTTGAGGGGTTATAGGGGCAGAGAAATTATGACTATATCAATTTTTTGAATATAAGAATTAAAACTATTGATTTTCAAACTCATGACCATGATCACTTCTTGAGGATTTAATTCTAACATCACTAATATTTTCTACAGTTTTAGCATATTTGATGAAATGAGAGCAGACTTCACTTTTGTGATCCAAAAAAGACAGTCCAATTATATCTAGAAAAGTCATCTACAAGAACATAAACATAGTACATCCCAATTAAACTAGAAACACTAGATGGTCAAAGGAAATCCATGTGAAATAGTTTGAGGTGCTGAGAAGTTGAAACTTCATTCTTTGGTTTAAAGGAATTTTTTTGTTTCTTTTCCTTTTGGGAAGGATTACACAATTTATCATTTGGAAGCTCTAGTTTGAGTAGATATTTGACTAATCTTATTAAAGTTATCTTTATAAGGTAGTTAATATTACATTTTCCTAGTATCCTATTCCAAATCCAAGACTCTTTTTGAAATAAACTTAAACATGAAGCATATTGAGAAACAAAAGACTTTATGTTAACACATTATACATTTTCATTTCTCAATACAGAAAACACTAATTCATTTTTAGAATTAAAAAGATTGCAAGAATCATTCTCATATTTAACATGAAATCCGTCATCACATATTTGTGAATACAAAGAAGATTATATTTCAATCCATCAACAAAAAATACTTTTAAAATTAAAACTGAGTTAGTGTTACCGATTTTGAGAAGGCTGATGATTTTTCCTTTGGCATTGTCACTATAGGTGACATGTACACCATGAATTTTTATTAAGTTCTTGAATCATGAATAATCTCCTATCACGTGTCTTGAACACCCACTGTCCAAATACCATAATATTTTATAGGATCTCTTTAATCAATTTTCCATGAAAATAGTCAAATGAAAACATACTTTGGCACCCATATTTGTTTGGGTCCAGTAATATTAGTGACTATTGATTTAGGAACCCACATCTCCCTAATAGGTTTCATATAATAAATATGTATAGTTCTTGAAAAATGAACTCTATTGTGTCCATAAAATCTTGAAATAGTAGAGAGTGTATCATAATTTGAAATAGCTAAATGTTTTCTAGAACTAGGAGTAATGTTGTATGACCTCGACTGAGAAACAAAATTGGTTTTTCTAAAATTTCTTTTTCCAGGTTCATAGGAAATACCAGTAGTATATTTATAAACAATCTGTTTACCTAGAATTTGTACTAATTTATCTTTAATATTAGAAAACCATTCAAGGTTCTTTTTCAATTTCTCACTAGATAGCTTTAGATTGTTGTTTTCTTTGATTAATTGAACTTTTTTCTATCTTTCTACAGTATGTTCAGATTTAATATTTGAGGTAAGAGCATACTATTTCGTTAATGTCTTGTATTTATCATTAAATTCATCACATGTATCTTCAATAATATTACAGTACACAAACATTTCTTTTTTAGAAATATTCTCAGAATCACTTTCATCTACAGAATATTCGAAATTGTGTACAGGATATTTCAGCATTACCTCAGATGTGATTTTCATAAAACACAAATTGGCTTTATTATCCTTTTCATCAAGTGATGATTTTGAGTCACTTTAACTTTCCTCAAAAGCACTCCATGTTTCTTTCATTATCTTTTTATACTTTTTATCTTTTTCATCATATTTGTTTTTGTACTTCAGCTTAGGACAATCAGAATTTACATTTCCCTTTGGTTTACATTCATAACATACTATCTCATCAGACTTTTCACTTCTTTTCCAATATTTCATTGGGTGTCCCTTTTGATCATATCTTCCTTTGAAGGTAGGCTTTCTGAAAAATTTCTTCTTCAACTAAAATAACTTAAACCTTAAGGATAATTTATCCATATCCTCATCACTATCAGGTGATGATTGTTCATTGTTGGAACATTATACAGAGACTTCCAATTTCCCTTTTTCTTTTTGCTTAGAGGTATGAAACATATTATCTTTTCGGTTCAACCTACTATTCCTTGTTGACTTTTAGCTCATCTTCACACATTATTAGTTTCCCAATGTGTTCTTTAAAAGTTTAATTGATAATTTTAGATAACTCTTTAATAGAGACAATGTTTACTCTCTATCTATTAGGTAGGTATCTGAGAATCCTCATGATTTGTTCTTTGGCAGTAACATCTCTTCCAAGAGAAATCATTATGTTGACTATTTTTTTTAACTTGAGATACATGTTAGAAATAGGCTCATCAGGTTTCATTTTAAAGTTATAATATTTAATAGTATAAGTATTACGTCTCATTTCATTCACACTATAAGTTCCTTCTTGTGAAACAGACAAGGTATCAAAAATTTCATGGGTAGTTTTATGTGTAGAAATTCTATTAAATTCCACATCTTCTAAAGAGAAATATAAAGCATTCATGGATTTTCTATTGTTATTGTAGGTAGTCTCGGTTGGGTCATCCTAATATATTCTATTAGTAGAAGGAATATTATACTCATTTATAATTGAAGAACAAATTTTGAAACCCATACTTTATAAATGAATTTTCATTTTAATTTTCTATTGGGAATAATTGGTTCCATTAAAGAATTTTGGTATGTTTATTGTAGCACCTTCCTGTCTATTTTCTAAAATAAATAAATACTTTGAAAGAGATAGAAATTTTGACTTAACAAATATTTTTAGATCTTAAATGTAAGACTAAAATCACAGTTTAATAGTTTCAAAAACAAAGTCTTAACATGAATAATAAACTATTTTGATAAAAAATGTTAGTTGGAGTAGATTACTCAAGAGTGTGGTGAATTGAGTATCTATAAATATTTCAATTGGAAAAGTTTTATTAAAATGTTCCCCAATAAAAATAAATACATCCCAGTTAATCAAGCTAATATTATTATGAAAGTTTGATAGTTCAAATAACTTCTCAAAATATTGATTAATTATCATTAATCTCAATATCACTTATTGATATTACTTTTGAAGATATTCTAATAAGAAATAACAATTATAACTTATATCCAAGACTAACTATGAAAGTAAATCTAGTGATTTATTTATTATATAGTGAAATATAGAAAACAATTAAACAACACAGTAGATATATAGAAAGTTTTTCAGTCTCAAGACGATACCTAATCCACTTTACTTGGTGATCACCTGCCACCAAGAAGTTTATATTAATAAACAAGATCCACACCCTATATCGGGGTAAAAAAGTGCATAGAAATATCCTTGTCACATGACCTCTTCCACAGTTCTTCATGGGTATAAACTACTAGGAAACACAAGTATCTCTCCTACAATTATTCATGGGAGTAAACCAGTGTATAAAATGAGAGGAGGGATATCTTGTATCCTTTAGTTTAGTGCAGAAGATAGTGTGTGTTTTAATACACACACACACACACACACATTTCATGAAATATAAATACAATACAAAAAAGATCAAAGATGATGAGATAATGTTATAAGTGATCTATGTGTTATTCTAGGCAGATCTGGACTTCTAAGATGTAGCGGATGCAAGTATTGAGTCCTCTTGTAGGAAAAAGAGTATGAAAAGTCTTGTGCTCTGGTTTCTACAAAGATATAGATCATGTTCATCTTAGAGTTTTCATTTCAAATATGTTCCTGAATATGATCTATGGTATCCCAACTTTTGGATTCGTGAATGCTTTGTGTGTTCTTCAGATGTATCTTGTTGCATGTTTCAGCTCTTTTCTCATGAATTATTATGTTTCTGCTGCTCTACCACTTCTTATTTCAGGGACACACTTTTTTTATTCATGGAGTGCATGTGTTGGAGTTGAAATGATACATGTATTCTACACCTCATACCTCATACTGTCAGGTCATATGTATACCAAGAAATATTTATTATGTCAGTGCATTTAAAACACTCAAATATGACAGTTAGAAATTAAATTGAAAATGAAAAAATAGATTAATGAATGGTGTCCCAGTCAGTTTAGAATCAGTGTCACTTGGAAATGGTTTCACCACAGAATATTTTCTTCATCCCTTCCCTTGAGTGGGGAGATAGTTATAATGGAATAGTTATATAAAGAGAAAACCCTGGTAGAATAGATGAGTTATTAGGATTACAGTGTGTGGTCCTTTTCAAATCTTTGAACCGTGTCTTAGTAAGGAACTAATGTCACAAACTTCAATAGATCTGAATCAAGTTACAGTGTCTAGTCATAGTGTTTGGGTCATGGTGTCAGGTCACTGTGTTTGGTCATGGATTCTAGGTCACGGTGTCTAGTCACAGTGTCTTGGTCACAGTGTCTGGGTCCCAGGGTCTGGTCATGGTGTCTGGTCACAGTGTCTGGGTCCTTTTCCCAAAAACCAGAACTAGTTCTAGACTCATGGTTTCTCAGACATACCCAAATATCTATATATAGAAACAAAAAGAAATATTCCTAGAATTAATTAGGAATAATCATTCATAAAATAAATTCATTATAAAAGAAATTAAATATAGTTTACAAAAAATGAGTCATGATTTATAGGAATCAAGATCGTGAGAAAATTTGTTTAACTCATAAAGAAACGAACCATATTTACACAAGACTAGAAATATATTAAACATGATTAGTATGATTTTCATGATGTATATGATTTTTACCATTAAAATATGATTAAAACATGAGGAATCCAAAAACATTATCTCAAACATTGGTATTTTTATCCTACAAAGAAAAAAAATCCTACTTAATATATTTAGGGCACTAAGCTCACATCCAGTTTTCCCGCTCCAAGGTTCTCACCTAAATATTCTTATACAACCATTAGACACACAAAAATAAAATTGATCACCCTAAATGGATCCTCCTCAAATCATCTTTGATCTCTAATGCGTTGTACATGATGGTAGATCCATCCACGATGTCCATATCACCCTAGTTCATAACATGTGATGGGTCATGATTGACTGAAAGTCACTTTTTTAATTATCATATTGGAAGATGGGCCTAGTCCATCTGTTACAAAGAACCTCATGGAGGAAGAACATAATGTAATCCAATTGAGTCTTCTTTAACAAAGGTTTGACACTCCCACGGAAGAGACCTCGAACCGTCTAAAATGATTAGTCCCTCTCTTGAACACCCAAGGCTTGCACGAATGTATGCAAAAAAGATTGTATCCCTCCAACTATAGTGAATACTTTGACCCTAGGTAGTTTTCATAGCATACCTTATGATAATATAAACCAGATCCCATGGAGTCTTATTCATTCCCTAGACCATCTTCACTAGAACTTCAAAATCTAACTCCACTTCTGACACCTGGTAGCCACACACCCTGCAGACATGGATCCTAGTATAAAGGGCCCATGCCTCTGCCCTAGGGAATTACCCGTACAATAGAAGGTGAATAAATCCACAAGAAAAGAACTGCATGCATCACGTATGACTCTTCTGCCTCTCTTGAGTCCATCTCTAAGAGAGCCATCCACATTGAGTTTTATTCCACTGGAAGGGAGATTCCATCCGACCCATCATCCTCCCGGACATCCAGGAGAAATAGGTCTGTTGAAAATTTTTCACACCCGGGCCGACTGTTGACTCCCTTTCAGTAACTATAGCAGTTCACTGATTAAAGACATAGACCTTATTTGAAGAAACAAAACAGATGCATAGGAACCCAGTCATTTACTGTTCATTGCCTCCAAAATTGTCCAACAGATGGAAGCAAGGATGATGGACCAGACATTACATTCCATGATCTTGTTCTCCAACCCTAGAAGCCATGAGTACATGAGATTAGGAAACAAGGGTTTCTGAAGACTGATCGTTGGCTGTGGGAAACAATAAGACTAGAGTTCAACTGCCCAGTCACTCTGTGAAAAAGATGATCAATAGATTCCCTCCTCAAGATCATAGAATAGAAAAATCAGAAGGCTAAATGTATACACCTCCTCTAAAATCCTTCATCTACTGGTAAATCCTTTCTCTTAATATGCCAAAGGAGGAAGATCATTTTGGTGGGAATTTCATTACACCGGTATTTCTCAACCCACTCTTCCGTAGCTATCCCCACATGACGTCTTCTCCTAAAATCACAGGTGGAGAAGTTTCCCAAATTCAAAATCATGAAACATAACCTATCCTCCTCCTAGAATAATATAATACTATCAAACACAATCTTCTGCTCCTCATTAAGGACTACCTTGAGTAATAAAGAGCAGTTTATTACTTCTTTAAAAGAGAAATTATGGGATGGATAGCCTGAGAAAAAAAGAATCTCCCACGCTCAGTTATCCTTCCAAAAACCATTATCTCCTCTTCCAATGATCCACTGAGTAGATTCATAAAGCTCATCCATATGATCAAACAAGCACCGTGCCAATCTATAATGACATGCTCTTATTCCTTCTCTATAACTCCGAAGATAATTGTATCTACCTTTGATGAAAGAGGCCCACATCGATCTTCCCATGGTGATGTCCGTACAAGTCTTGATTTCATGCCCTACATGCTTTCAGAAATATCACGTAACCCCATGAAACCATCCTCCTCTAGTCTTACCATACGCTCCTAGGATGACTAATAACAGCATCCAGTCTAGTTGGCGTCCCACAGGAAATCATACAAAACCTTTTCCATTCTTGCAATTGTTCCCTTTGGGGGTTTGATAATCGATAGAACATGCAAAGGAATGGATGTGAGAATGCTATTGATAAGTGTGACACATACCATGAAGGATAGAAAATTTCTCTGCCAATTTAGGGTTCTTCCCAAAATTCAATTCAGTATGTCTTCAATGTAGCTTTTCTTAACGCACCCTGGAGAGAGCGGAACCCCAAGGTACATCGAAGGAAGATGCCTACATTGGAAACCAAGGATCTCTTTAATTGCCCTACATCGTCTCCCCTAGAACCTCTTGAATACGTAGACATGGCTCCACCATTCATTGACAGTCTTTCCACTCAAATAACAATACACTAGGAGGATACCGATGAGTCCTATCAAGGATCTACGCCTGCCATTTGTCAAAACCAGAAAGTATTCCCCAAACATAAAGTGTGAGATGACCTCCCCTTTTTTCCTTCTAATGTATGTTTCAAGATTCCCATTTTCCATGCCCCTATTGAGATTTCAAGATAGGGAATCCTATACAAAAATTAAAAGAGGAGGAAAATGATCACCTTGACAAGTGCCCCACACCTATTTGAAGAAGAAAAAACATTTCCCCTTCATAGACATTGACATCCAGAGGGATGCGTAACATCGAAAACAAATATCAGAAACCCTATCCTAAAACACAAACTTACACATCACCTAGATGATAAAGCTCCATTCCACCATTTCCTAAGCTTTATCCATATCCACATGGAAGATGACATTAGATCCAAATACCCTTCTATTGATGTCATTCGAATGTTTTCTCGCAATTATGACCACCCCTTGTGTACAAATCCCTTTGATAAACCCATGTTTCGCACTAGAAAATAATTTTAGGATGATACCACTCATTTTCTTACCAATCAAACTTGCCAGTATTTTTTTGTACACATTACAAAGGCTTATGGGTCTAAACTTCCCAATAGAAGTGGGTTCCTTAACCTTTGGTATTAGCACCACCCTGGATGCACTCACTGATCTACATATTTCACCACCCCTAAAAACATCATGAATGGCCTCCATCACATTCTTTCCCTCCACATCCAATACAGCCACATATAATTCTCCAGCGAAACCATATGGGCCAGGTGCACTGGCATGAGGCATAATAAGGGATGAACCCATATTCTACTCATTTTTTTTTGGAAAATTTGACATAAGATTAGTGTCGGAGGTTGTCAACATTTGTGGAATCGCTTCACAGAAGGCCTCCATCTCTTATGTGTCTAGGTTATACCCATATCTTGAGTTCACTATCCCATCCAAAATAATTTCAATGTTCTCCACATCTAAGCATCTAGTAGTCTCCACATCCGACATATAGACCCCATTACCTAAAAAAATGTTGAGCCTTGTGTTACTCTTCTCCTTCAGACATTCAATGAAAGAAGTGATGATTTGGTCTGCCTACCTCATCCATCTAACAAAGGATATCAATCTATAATATTTGTCAATTTCAAGAAACTTCTCTACCAGAAACATATGTTTATATTATTGAAAAGAGAACTTTCTCTCATCCCAATCGATTTGAAAATCTTATTCAAGCATACTAATATCTTCCCGGACGTTTTCCACTCCTGATCCATCGATGGTCCTATAGGCTATTAATTTGAGAATTTCCTTTTTGATCCTCTAATATCCATTCGTAAGACCATTCCAGGCCCTCCCTCCTTCCTCGGCTCCTTACGAGCTTACGACCATTGACATGAAGTCACTCTTCTGGTGCCACTTAGTTGAATAATGGAAATCCATGTGGCTAGACATGTCCTCATGAAGATCCAAAAGAAGAAGAAAATGATCGGATATTATGTGAGGGAGGTGTGTTACTGAGGTCTTCCTAAAGGAGTCAAAACCATGATTGTTCCTGAAACAACTAATAAGCTAGATCCATATTCAACTAGATCCCCTATAATTGTTTCAACAGGAGAGGTAGTTTCCTTTGAATCCAAGGTAGAAAATCCCCAATGAGGAGATGAAGGAACCAAATTCTAGCATTGAAATGTTGCTACCAGATAAAAAACCTTTATTTTCTGATGGATCAGTGATTATGTTGAAGTCTCCACCAAGGGAACCTGGAAGAGATTCCTTAAGAACGGATCCCAAGAAGAGAAATTGTTCCAATATTTCAGTACTATCATTACTAGCGTAAATAAATGAAAATATCATCTCACCCCCTGAAAAGGATATTTTGGTATTGATGCACTGATCCATAAGGCACACAATCTCTACCATTATCAGTTGTTTCCAACAAATCAAGATTAAAGGGTTGTCCTGAAAGCCATGTAAGCACGAAGAGAATCCCATATTCCTCACTAGCTTAGGGATCTTAGAAGCACCCTTCTTTGGTTCAAGAATGGACACCAAAGATGCCTAGTCTTTCCTATATTTTTTTTTCCAGAATGGAATTCTTTGCAGGAGCCCCCATCCCACTCGCACTCAAAATGATTAGTGAAACCATTAGAACATGACAGTCCTGGTCTTATAACCAGTGACACCAGATGGGGAAAATGAAATGGTCATACTTTCCTCCTTCGATTTAGAGCATGTTATTGGACCAGGGATCCTCTCAACCAAGAAACCATGTTTAGAAGAACTGATCTTCATCATGGCCCCTTAGGAGTCCTCAAGTAGCGAAAATCTAACTGACGATGAGGGAGGTGGGGAGAGAACCTCTTATTACCCATTAATAATGGAAATTAGAAGAAAACACTGAGGGGACTCCCTTGGATACTTCATCTCTTTCAACATACCCACTGAAAACGATTCCTATCAAGGCAACCCGTTGGGTGATGGAGACTAGTTTTGGAGTGCGGATCATTGAATGAAGCCTGAGGAATGATGAGAAGAAATCCGAAACGGAGGGTGGGGGGGTGGGAGTTGATAAAAACTTATGAGGGATATGGTGGGAAAACTGCCAGAATCACACCCCCTAGATTCTCTTAGAACATTCGGTGTCGAGTAGACAATGTCACAGTCCCCGCAGATCACAGGCGACAAAAAAATAAAATCCTTTTGGTGTGAACCAGTCCTGAGAGGCTCTGAAACAGTCAAAACTGTCGGGTTTGATTGTTACTCATGTAGTTGGGGACCATCATTTGAATTTGAACCCATCTCCTCAATGGTCAGAAGCTCCATCGCCATTGTCATCAGTCCCGACGACCCCAACTCCCCCAAACCATCACGAGGAGATGTTGTTCTCCTCAATCTCGGACTTTCACCAGACCTCCTCTTTCTACAAACTGCTGGAGAATTATCTTGAGGACCACACTCCTAACAGAACCTTCGGGGAGACTTGTAAAAAATCCTTTTCAACCACTACTGACCATCTCCGAACTTTAAAGGAAACCACTCTGAGAGTTTTGACGAGAGATTAATTTTCACAAAAATCCTTGTGTAAGCTGTAGATCTATAACAAGACGTGTCATCATCAGAATATTGAAACAAAACCAAGGAATTACCCACTTACTTCCAAATATAGATTGAGAAAAGTTAACGTGATGCCAGGTATGCTGATCCAGACGGCTGCCGAGGGGAGTCTCTTCCATAATGGTGGTCCCAAGACCATCACGAAAGAGAAATGTAACATGATCCAAAACAACGATCCTCCCTTTCACAATCACTCAAAAAGTACACAATAGAATAAAACTGGATCCTGAATCAAACCCTATAAAATTCATAAAAATCCACCAGCCACCGAAGCCCCCAAGAGTCAACGAAGTCTCTGAACACACTAACCAAAGGTTGTTCAAAGACGAACCGAGCTGCAAGGTCATGAACATACCATCCTAGCCAAAACATGTGGAAGAAATTGTGTACCCGTTCTAACTATATTGGTAAAGGTAAAATGTACACCACCTCACCAACCATATAAATTATCTATAAGGCTCCACAGAATCTTGAAGAAAATTATCACCAAAATCAAATCTCTATAATCTTTATTGTGGTGAGACCTTCAGGAACACATATCCTTCTTTTTTGAACTCCAAAGGCCACTATCATCGGTACATATAGTGATTTTGACAGATATGTGATTTCATAATCCAATCCTATACAATTTTAACCTACTCTTTTAACACTCGCACCAACTCTGTGCCCATGAGTGTTGACTCCCCTAGATAATTCTAGTATAGTGGGGACCTACAGGGTATCTTGAACAAGGTCTCAAATGGTGACATGTTGATGGTGGAGTGGTCGCTATTCTTATACTCTAACTCCCCAAGGGAATTTGATCATCATAAATAAATCAAATTTACAACTTGTATAATCGAATCGAGTCCTCTAGAATCTAATTAGTCCACTAAATCTAGTCATATTTATAGGAGAAGAACTTTGTGTTCAACCACAAATATGTCCCAAAGGACACTTGCAATACTCTCCATAATAATCCAATATTGTGATAATCATGATATCAAATGATCATTGAGGTAATTATAGGAATTCATGATATAAACTATATATTAATTTATCTCAATCTCTCCACTATACTATGCTCATGGATGGCTAGGAAGTGGTCTGGCATAGTAAGTTAGTCTGCGATCACCCAGATATCATTTTGATATCGAGATGACCGTTGAAGTACTATCATGAAGTAAATGGATATACCATCACACTCGCACTTTGAAACATAAATTATTTGAGTCAAACCCATTATATCCTAGTGATTAGCCTTCACTAATTGATAAGTGAGGCATAAAATGACAAACTAATTTATGCACATCTTCATACCTGGAAACCAGAACTGTCATCAAATGTTTAGGTGCAACTTTTACACCATTGGATGTACCACTTTGGAAGATGTATGAAACTCTCTTAGTAACTCCTTTCATAGTGTCACTTGTACTTTCATCCACCCTCATAAAAGGATAGTTTCATCCCCACCATTAGAAAATTCATTTAAAGGATGTCCATTGAATATGCGAACACGAAACGTATCACAATTGATATGTCCAAGATGATCCTCCATAATAAGATGAATAATTGAATGGGTAACAACTATTAAAAATAGGTAAGTTACACCATCCATGTCCACCAAGGAAAATGTTAACAAGGACAACTGCTCAGACACCTCACTCAGCAACTTCAAACAAGATCTCTTATGAAGATAGTCTTCCACAATGTTCCCATTGCCAATAGAATATACTATATCAAAGTCATAATACTAGAGGAAACCTAATCATATATATAGTATCATTTTAATAAATTTATATTAAAACATATACTTGATAATACTTTGGTAAGAAAAGATGAAAAATCGCTCACCCATAAGGAAGTGGAACCCCAACAACAAAGAAAATTCCACTGATACCTGCTCAAGACAATCAGTCACATATTTTTTATTATGGTAAATAAACTATTAGGGTGAATAGGTAATCAATAACTACATCTTCATCATAACATATCAAATCCTTATCACAGAGGCATTGAAAAATACCAAAAAGTCAACACCCTCCTCTAGTAGTATTAAGATTGGGTGGCTCATCATCCACTGTCACAACTTCTAAAAATTCTACTAGGACTCCACTATCCACACAAAATCCTTACTGTTAAAGTTAATGTAGTAATGGGTGATGATATCATAGAGAAATAGGGCATGGATATTTGATAGTATCCTTCCAATCCAGGTATGATCTTTACCTCAATCATGCTCTTGGGTGGCTACCAAGCTAGCACCGCCTCAACCATTCATGGGTTCATTGGTACTTCTACTCATTGTACGAAATGTCTCATGAATTAGAACTCTAAAATCTAGAAATGAAAATTTTATATGATAATTCAATTTTTTATCTCAGAATTTTTATAGGACCATTCTCAAGTGACTTGGGTGCTCATCCTCAAACACCGAGTACATAGGGATTTCATCAATGAATACTTTCATAAACAGGTTTAATAAGGTATAAAAGATCTTATTCATAATGGATGATCACTATTGGGGTTTTATTTAAACATAAGGTAATTTCAAATTAGTCACAATGACTATAATGAAATCATAATTTCATGTTCAGTACATCTTCATCGTGAACTCAGAGCTGGTGATTTACTGGGTTGAGGTCAATCTTCAAGAATTAAAAAAAGAGGAAATTTATTATTGGGAGTTGATACATATTAGTTATGGAAACTTGATACAGGTAATGGAAATAAACATATAAACTCAACCTATAATCCACCTTCTTGGTGAACAACACTAGGGATACCCATGGTAACACACCGGGTCTAACAAATATCCTCTTATACAAATCCCACATATTAACCTTTATCTATCAATACTCTATGAGGTCCATCCAATATTTTGGCATAGATATTAGGGAAGTCATTGGGTGAAAGTCTAGGGAAAATTTAATCTCTCTGTGGGGAGGTAATATCATAACAACCTTGGGGAAAAATTCCTCACACTCTTCCACTACTTTAGAAACCTGAATGATCATATAATATAATAAAAAGTTTAATACTATCGAAATTATTATTAATAAGTTGTATCATCGTATGTATGAGCCCATCCTACTCAACCTAGAATTACCTCTAATAAAAAGTGAAAACCTCATTGCATCATCACAGACGCACCACATCCTCCATTTAAAATAGTCAATATATGAAAAAAATAAGTAGAGTTGGTCCATATTGATAATGAAATTATAAAATAATATAATTTCTATGAAAAGATTAAATATTAAGTTCTCTCCCCCAATACTCAGGCCACACCATCATTAACTGTGTGTTATCACTCAATCTACTCTTGTAGGAGTGTCTAAACACAAGGATCGATCTAAAAGCTCGACCAAAATATCATGATCTTGACCAATTAAAGTTAAAAGAAAAGAGTGGCTTGTGTATATGTCTATAAATACTACAACTAAATTATACATGACCCAAATAATTCCTAAAATAATACTTGGAGCATCTATGTTATAGGATCCACTACCTGCATATTCTATTATCCCTAGGCACCTACTCTTGGAGCCTAAAATTGACCACCTAGGCATAGTGGTGGAAACAAATCCATGTATTTACCTCTTTCTTTTGATCTCAAAGATCATATTCCACATCTTACTACCTATGTACCTTACAAATCATGTTGTTACCTTTGTGTTGGTGATTCATCAATTATATCCATGTTTTTCGCATGGTGGGGTAGACAATATAATGTGATATTTCCTCGACCATCAGAGGAGTAGCATAAAATCCCCCTCGTATAACTATAACAATCCTATGATCCTTGACGGAAGACCCTCTATCTTGAGACTATCTATAGAAATACCTAGAAAATATATATCCCTGAGTCTATCATCAGCTACCAGGTTCTTATTTCCCAACTCTAGGGTGTTTGTTGACAACACGATCTATTAGAGAATCCCCCACCAAGAATCTCCCGATCACCAAGTCTCACTTTCAAAACATAGTATAATTATAAATGAAAATAGATGTCATCCCAGCCATGATATCTTGGTGAATTGCATTCTCAAAATTTTTCACTCAAAATAATGCATCAAAAACCATATACATGGATTATATAGAGAGATAAGTGAACCTTGGAACATACTTAGAAACTAAAAGGACTATTCTCTTCATAATACACGAAACATGTAGTTAGATCCCATGTAGGTGTGAGTATAACATACCTAGTCTGAGACCCTAAAATCACCAAACATAAAGCATCAAAGGGAGTCAACTCATATGAAAGGATAACATAATTCATATAGAAATACTTAATATAGAAACAAAGTCTCAATGTAACATCACAATCACACTTCTATCCTAGGATTCATTTCTAAACTTCAAAGTTACACTTCTTAGGGAGAACTCACTCCTCGATTCTTGCAAACACTGATAGTGCTCATATGAAAGGTTATTCTCAATGGGAAATTCCATAAATAAGTATATGATTGAAGTTATAATATATCAATACAATGATTTTGTATCACACCTTGGGCCTATGTGGGATACCCAACACTACTCAGAGTAGTCAATTAGGATGGGGATCACATGCCCTAAAATTTAGTTTGGGATACTTGACCCAACATGGGGATGAATAATAAAGGATCTCACCTTGAGCCATATAGAGGGATACTAGAATTTATCAAAGAATAATCCATATATATGATCAATCATCTAATTAATATAATTAGATATGTCACTATACATTCATAGAGATTCATAAGGGAAATATACCTTACTTTTACTCATCTATACTGATGAGAATGGGGGCCTAAAACTCGCCTTGAAGAAGTAATTGGTGAGTATAGGTGGTACATGGTGTGTAATAGCTTGTATGGGTCTACTGGTGTCCTCCAATTCATGATCTTGTACCATGTCCCATGCATGTGTACTCTAGTCATGCTTGTTTACACTGGTCATGCATGTTTATGCAAGTTGTTTCTATGTACTTTGTTGTGTATGGGTACTTTGGTCATGTTCATCACAATATATCATAGTTGTGCCCATATCCATAGTTGTTCCTATGGCTGTGTTCCCAAAGGTACATGCTGGATCACCATATTCGGGTCACATTTTGTGTGACATATCCAAAGGCATGTGATATTTACCATGGGGGAAATCCCTAGCCACCGTAAGAGGAGACCACATAAATTATTTTTGTTATAACTACATGTCGTGTAAATCTATAAATTTTCATATTTACACAAGGATCATGTGTATCATCCCATGACACTTCCTTCTTCAATCTTGCCCTGTAAACATCCAAGAAACATTGATCTAGGCTTTAATGAACACAAATTGTCATTGGTGGTTAGATTCCAACCACTCATTCCACATGGAAACGCTTCCCATCACACTGCAATATAGAATCAAAAAATCAAAAATAAAAACTCTTTATCTAATCACCAATACATTCCATATTTCCTATCACACCATATCAAACCTCCCTCATGCTATTTATTCTAAACCTAAACCCATAAATACAATCCATTTCACCAGTGATTTATTGTGCAACTATCATTTTCTTGGTATTATCGAACCACAGGTCCAATAGAACATTGGGGATGAACACATGATAAATGAGGATATAAAATAACAACATAGTGATGTGATAAAATATGATGTTATATATTTGTTATTTAGGCCTCTAGTTGGGTCCAAATTTTCCATATAGGTTTGTGGTCGTTGTAGTACAGGTAGGGGTCGAATCTACAGGGACCGGAGAAGGAACATAAAGACACTCTGATTTTGGAAGGATTTGGCTATGAAGTGGCCAACTATTCAGATTGAATTAATTTGAATAATGAGTGATTTAATTTAAAGAACAAACTAAAAAGAAACATACAATTAATTAGTTTAAAAAAATTAATGCATATGAGTTGATCCTAAGTTGTTACTTGGGTTAGTTTGGAAGTATTTATTTTCTTATAACATTCGTTTCACTAATTCAAGACGCATCCACAAATTGATATAATTCCTCAAAATCATTCACAAATTTAATCCCTAAACAATTTTAAGGATAATCACCAATGGACTTAGAGAATCTATTTAATGATCAATCCAATAAATTGGATCGTACTAGCACTCAAAATGTTTTATTGATAAAGTTGGTGAAGATAAAGAAGAAAATAAATCATCAAATGGAAATATTAATGTAATGAAATGATTACAGAATTTAAGATCATAAAATAACATGAAATCTACCCCATGAAACTCCCTAAGACCAACCGATAAGGGTTTATCACTCCATTAATTCTAGGATCTCAAAGGAAGAAAAAAGTAGACTCATAGGGGTGGAATTGAAGAAGAAAAAATAACAACAATAAATGATCACTCCACTGTTGTTTGATAAATCACCAGGTTTGGTGTGAAAAAGATCAAACCTTGAGTCAGAAGTATCGAGGTGATATGTATTAAAACAGAACAAGAGAGGAAGAAGAACTTTTATTGAAAACTAAGGTGATTCGAACAACTTACATGAGAAGGAAAAATGCAACAAAGGCTATTTGGCATAATAACATTACAATCAAAACAAAGATCCAATATACCTCAAATAATCCACCAATACTGCCTGAAATAGGTATTTGGGAAGTCTTTGGACCATCCCCCATCATCCCACTTTCCTTTAATTAATTGTGTTGGGGAAAGGTGGGTGGAAAATTAATGGAGATGTGACTTTTCCACTCTTCCCACGAAATGGAATCCAACTTGCATACACCGGAAGGATGCACCGAAAGTAACTCCTAGAAGGCCGAATTGGAGTGGTCCAGAGAATAATTATATGAATCCTCGGACGTCCCCTAGCAGTATATAAAATTTCAACCCAATATTATATTCTTTTAAAGAGATATGATTTAAATGGTGGGATGTTTTTCTAGGATGCAAGATCTGTCCCAGAATTGCATCTTCAACTTGGGACACCTTAATCACCACCATTTATGAAGAATTAGCACTAGATCTAGAAGAAATAGTTCTTCCTATATATGTCTTCTATCCTACCATGAAATTTAGGCTTCCTTGGGCCTATAGTTTGGGCCCCAAATTCTCATCAATGGGATGATATCCAATCTGCCTTCTCCAGAATTCTTTCCTTTCATCGCCAAATATCCTCATCATCCTTTATGAATCCTCCATTTATCCCTAAATGAAAAAGTTAATAATTAAGTTTATATCCATTTACACAAATATCATATTAAAATATGGATAATTACAATCTTTAAAATCAGATGAACCATTGGGCCTAAATTGGTGCATATTAGGCATGAAGTGCACAAATGATGAGAATGGATGTAAAAAATTAAAATCCACTAACTCAGGCCCATAAGATCAAAAATGAACATTTAATACCATTAAAATGTAATCAACAAATGTGTTTTTATTGGCTAATCACACCCCCAACCTGAGTTTTTCTAGTCCCGAGCAAAATATATCTCAAAAAATGAAATTCAAATGACCTTTTCCAAAAAAAATTTAATACACACTGCTCACCGAAATACCTCATACCAAAAAATTATGAAACCCATTAAAATCATTTAAAACATGCTAAGTCCATAGGCATAACCTAATCCCAAGCCCACTCCTTTGTTCAAATTCATCGCTATATTTCATTCAATTTAAATTAATCTTGGAGAAGTGTTGTGCATCACAATAGACATGGGGGTTTATTTTCATTCAAAGGGAGAAAAGATGGAAGCGCTAGAAGAAATGAGATTTTAATATTAGTATGAATACTGAAATTTTTTTTTGTTTTCTTTTTTTGCAATTTTTTTTGTTTTTTTTTCAAATTTTTCATGGTAATTGAAATTGAACTCAATCAATTTAACCCATGTAGAAAGACTTTTCTAATGACTCCCAGGTTCAAAGAATGTTGGGCACCAAGTGAAGCTCACATACTCGGGCATCGTCTCGATAATACTCAATCAAAACTAAATTCAAATTACAAAAAATAGAGATAAAATGCCCAACTCTGGGCCAAACAACCATGGAGTCGCGATCCACAAGTTCTTAAAGCCACAGATTAGGTCATTTCATTTATATATGCGCAAATTTATTTTTTTAATACTCATATTAAAACTAAAATGATCATCAAACCTATTATATTTATTATGGGTCCCTGAGAACTCAAACTAAAACCCCACAATCTAGAGGATGTGCATTGTGTTTTTTTTATTAAATGTATGAAAATATAACGGTGAAAAATCCCATCGGACAACCACACTTTCCAAAATCTATGCACATGAACCTAAACTTTCATTAAAATCAGAATCAAGGCATGAAAAATTATTTGATATCCAACTTCAGAGTGTTCAATGAGTGTTATCATTTTCAAAGTTAATGAAATTTTTCCTTCCACAAATTTTTTTTCACAAAAGTTCAATTTTTTTTATTTCATCTCCGTCCAACATAGAATAACACTATCCCCAGTGTTTAAAGAAAAGAAAAGTTAGAAGGGGGTAGGAGAGGAGTTCAGAGAAGAAATTGAAAATGATAAACAAGGAACAAATTCACATGGTTTTTGAAGTTGAAGTTCATGATTCTCCAGATTACTCCTTTTATCTCTTGGGGGATGTAAGCACCTCCTTGATTGAACATGTATCACCCAAAATAGTTCCTGAAACATACAAAGAACAACAAACTAGACAAAACAAACAACACAATGATTTATTTAATTCCATGTATCATCATTTTTATGGTTTTCCCTGTTTTTATTTAAATCAATCTAATGATACATTGTCTTCTTTTAAATTTCTAGGAAAGGTATTACTCAGGTATCAAACCACGTTACACGGATGAATACAGTGCACCCATTTCATACCCATCCATACTCATAATAGACGAACAGGTTAAAAGTCTAATTATTATTTTTTTTATCCTATCAAAAACATAAATAAAATAAAACAAAGTGATGATAAATTGTCTTCTTTTAAATTTCTGGGTATGGTATTACTCAGGGATCACACCACGTGACACAGGTAAATATGGTGCTACCCTTTCATACCCTTCCTTACTCATTAAATAAGAACAGGTCAAAAGTATGAAGTTAAAATTAAATAAAATAAAACATGAAAACCATGGGTTGCCTCCCATTTAGTGCTTTTGTTTAACGTCTCTAGCTCGACATGAACCCCCTAATTTACCCAATAACAACTTTAAACATTTTAAGGACCCCATATTTCTCCACTTATACATTATTGAGTTTTATTATTTTTTTAGAATTTGTGTGATGTACAAAACTATGTTCTACAATGATTGGAAAAATCCAAGGAATATCATAAATGGTTGATCTAGATTCCTCTGCAGTCTTTCCTAAGAAGTCATTGATCATTCCAACTTTTTTGGTTTGAAGAGAAGAATGAATTCTAATTGGAAGCTCCTGATTATACACTATGAAGGGATACTTGGGTGGGTAAGTATGGATAATAATTTTGATATTTGGTTGCATAGGACTTTCAAACATAGGTTGAGATTTTGATTCCAACTCAATTTCATTTTCCAAATTTCTCAAATTAATTGGTTCCTTTAGAATAGGAGATTCAACCACCAAATTGGGGAGATCAGTGTTAGGAATGGGTATGGACTCAATGTTTTTAATTCCTATCAATGGTTCAGTGATTTTTGTTTTTGAAAAATCATCAATAAAGTTATACATAGGAGACTCAATCCAAGATGTCTAAGTTCCCTCTTGTGAAAACATGAAATCAATTTCGCCCGGATTTAAAGACCCTTCAACAATTTCTTGATTCAATTACCCTACCCCAAATCCAAAGGTTAGTTCTACAATAAATTAAAAAGACGTTTGTGGGAAACTAGACACTCCACATAAGGTTTTGGAAGGTACAATTGGTGCATGGATGAGTTCCTCACAAGTTTTAATGCGTTGTACTACTAATCTTAAAGATTATACCTCAGAACTCATTATATCCATTTGATTGCACAATTTTTCAATCACTATTTTAGGAATATAATTTCTATGTGGTTGATCATCATGGACTTCTCCAAGATTCATATATTCAACCATCCTTGAGAGGGATGGAAATTTATCCTTTAAATATTCATCATCCCAATGATAGTACATGTCACCTGGTGTGAGGTAATTAATCAAGGCTTGATCAAAGATATTTTTTTAATTTAGGTGCATCACAATATTGATCTTCCATTTTATTCTTGCATGAGTTTGTGACATGGTGATTTGGAAGATACTCCATTGGAAAAGATAGAAAGCTGGATTCTAATTTCTCTGGATACACACAAATAGAAATGGGTAAAGATAAGGGAGATGTGGGTGAATAAAAATGAAATTGGGGTGAGAAAATAAATTGTGTATCTAAGGTGACTCACTTGGGTCCCAGTAAATGGCCCCAAAATTTGGTTGCGCCCAAATTTACCCTACATGTATGCGGTCGTTTTAGTATAGGTAGGGGTCGAATCCATAGGGACCGAAGAAGGAATGTAAAACACTCTGATTTTGGAAGGATTTTTCTATAAAGTGGACATATTTTCAGATTGAATTGATTTTAATATCTTGAAATTTAATTTAAATAACAAAATTAAAAAAAAACTTAAAATTAATTTGTCTAAAACAATTAATACATATGAGTTGATCCTAAGTTGTTACTTGGGTTAGTTTGGATGTATTTATTTTCTTATAACATTCGTTTCACTAATTCAAACACATCTAGAAATTGATATAATTCTTTAAAATCATTCAACAATTTAATCCCTACACAATTCCTATTCTAATCACTAATGCACTTAGGTAATCTATTTAATGATCACTCCAAGTAATTGGATCGTACTAGCACTCGAAATGATTCATTGTTAAAGTTGGCGAAGACGAAGAAGAAAATAAATCATCAAATGGAAATTTTAATGTGATGAAATGATTATTGAATTTAAGAACATAAAATAACATCCAATCTGACCCATGAAACTCCCTAGGACCAACCCATAAGGGTTTATCCCTCCATTAATTCTATGATCTCAAAGGAAGCAGAAAGTAGACTCATAGGGGCGGAATTGAATAAGCAAAACCAACAACAACAAAAAATGATCACTCCACCATTGTGTGATAAATCACAAGGTTTAGTGTGAAAAAGATAACACCTTGAGGAAAGAGTATCAAGGTGATATGAACAAAGAAATTACAAGAGAATAATAAGAACGTTTATTGAAAACTAAGGTGGTTCTAACAACTTTAATGAGAAGGAAAAATGATACAAAGGCTATTTGGCATAATAACATTAAAATCCAAAAAATCCTCCAACATCCCTCAGATCCTCCACCAATACTATCTTAAATTTTCATTTGGGATGTATTTGGTAGAGCCCCCATCATTCCGTGTGCCTCTAATTAATTGTGTTGGGGAATGGTGCGTTGACAATTAATGGAGATGTGACTTTTCCACTCTTCCCCCGAAATGGAATCCATCTTGCATCCACCAGAAAGATGCACTAAAATTACCTTCTATAAGGCTGAATTGGATTGGTCCAAATAATACTTAAATGAAACCACGGACGTCCCCTAACATCTTGTAAAATTTCAACCCCAAATTTATTGTCTTTCGAGAGATATGATTTAAATGGTGGACTGTTTTCTAGGCCGCAGAATCTAGCCCAGAATTGAATCTTCAACTTGGGACGCCTTAATCACCACCATTTAGGACGAATTAGCACTGGATCCAGTAGACTTATTTCTTCCAATATATGTATTATATCCTCCCATGAATGTTGGGCTTCATTGGGACTATATTTTGGGCCCCAAATTCTCATCAGTGTGATGATATCCAATCTCCCTTCTCCAGAATAGTTTCCTTTCATCGCCAAATATCCTCATCATCCTTTATGAATCATACATTGATCCCTAAATGAAAAATGTTATTATTTAAGTGTATATAAATTCACTCAAATATCAAATTAAAACATGTATAATTACATTATTTTAAATCAAATGAAACATTGGGCCTAAATTAGAGCACATTAGGCATGAAGTGCACAAATGATGAGAATGTTTGTTCAAAATTAAAATCCACTAACTCAGTCCCATAAGATCAAAAATGAACATTTAATACCATTAAAATGTAATCAACATATGTGTTTTTATTGTCTAATCACACCCCCCAACTTCAGTTTTGCTATTCTTGAGCATAATATATCTCAGAAAAATGAAATTCAAATGACCCTTTCCAAAAACATTTTAATACACATTACTCACCCAAAGGCCTCATACCAAAAAATTATGAAACCCATAAAAATAATTTAAAACAAGCTATGTCCTGAGGAATAACCCAAGCCTAATCCCACTCCATTGTTCATATTAATCACCATATTTCATTCAATTTCAATTAAGCATGGCGAAGTGTTTTGCATCATAATAGACATGGACATTCATTTTCATTCAATGGGGGAAAAGATGGAAGCACTAGGAGAAATGAGATTTTAATATTAATATTATTATTCAATTTTTTTTTGTTTTTTTTATTTTTTTTGTTTTTTATTTTTTTTTGTTTTCAATTTTTATTTGTTTTTTGTTTTTTTTTGCAATTTTGACATGGTAATTTTAATTGAACTCAATCAAGTAAACCCATGTAGTAAGACTTTGACGCTGACTCCCAAGCTCAAAGACCATAGGGAACCAAGTGAAGCTCACATACTCGGGCATCATCTCGAGTTTACTCATTCAAAACCAAATTCAAATTACCACAAATAGAGATAAAATTCCCAACTCCAGTCCAGAAAACTATGGAGTCGCGATCCCCATGTGACGAAATCCACGCATTAGGTCATTTCATTTCTCTATGTGCACATTGTTTTTAATACTCTTATTAAAACTAAAATGATCAACAAACCTATGAAATTTACTATGGGTCCCCAAGAACTCAAACTAAAACCCCACAATCTAGAAGACGTTAATTGTGTTTTTTTAATAAATGGACGAATATATTACGGTGAAAAATCACATCGGACAATTGCACTTTCAAAAATCTATGCACATGAAACTAAACATGCATTAAAATCAGAATCAAGGCATGTAAAATTAATTGATATCCAATTTCATAGTTTTCAATGTGTGTTATCATTTTCAAGGTTAATGAAAATTTTCCTTCCACACAATTTTTTTGCACACAAGATCACATTTTTTTTATTTCATCTCCTCCAACAATGAATAAAAATGTCCTCAGTGTTTAAAGAAAAGAAATGTTATAAGGGGGTAGGAGATGAGTTAAAAGAGGAAATTGAAAATGATAAACGTGGAACATATTCACCTAGTTTATGAAGTTGAAGTTCAGGATGCTCAATATAACTCCTTTGATCTCTTAGGGGATGTAGGCACCTCCTTGATTGAACATGTTTCACCCAAAGTAGTTCTAGAACCATACAAAGAAGAAAAAACTAGAAAAAAACACAATGATTTATTTAATTCCAAGTATCATCATTTTAATGGTTTTCCCTTTTTTATTTAAATCAAACTAATGATACATTGCCTTCTTTTAAATTTCTATGTGTGGTATTACTCAGGGATCACACCACATGACAAGGATGAATACGATGCTCCAATTTCATACCCATCCATACTCATCAAATATGAACTGGTCAACAATCTAATTATTATTTTTTTATCCTAAAAAACATAAATAAAATAAAACAAACCGATGATACATTGTCTTCATTTAAATTTCTGGGTATGATATTACTCAGGGATCACACCACGTGACACGGGTAAATATGGTGATCCCCTTTCATACCCATCCTTACTAATTAGAGAAGAACATGTCAATTGTATGAAGTTCAAATTAAATAAAATAAAACATGAAATCCATGGGTTTCCTCCCATACATCGCTTTTGTTTAACATATCTAGATCGACATGAACACCCTAACTTACCCAATACCAACAGTCAACATTTTAAGGACCCCATATTTCTCCACTTCTACATTATTGAGATTGATTATTTTTTTAGAATTTGTGTGATGTGCAAACCTATGTTCTACAATGAGTGGGAAAATCCAAGGAATATCAGAAATGGTTGATATAAATTCCTCTGTAGTATTTCCTAAGAAGTCATTGATTATTCCAACTTTTTTGGTTTCCATAGAAGAATGAATTCCAATTTAAATCTCCTGATTAAAATCTATGAAGGGATACTTGGGTGGGTAAGTAAGGATAATAATTTTTATATTGGGTTGCATAGGACATTCAAACACTGGTTGAGATATTGATTCCAACTCAATTTCATTTTCCAAATTTCAAATATAAATTGGTTCTTTTAGAATTGAAGATTCAACCACCTAATTGGAGAGATTAGTGTCAGGAATTGGTATGGAATCAATGACATTAATTTCTCTCAATGGTTCAGTGATTTTTGTTTTTGAGAAATCATCAATAAATTTATACATAGGAGACTCAATACACGATGTCAAAGTTCCCTCTTGTGAGTACATGAAATCAATTTCGTCCTGATTAAAAGAACCTTCGACAATTTCTTGATCCAATTACCCTACCCCAAATCCAAAGTTCAGTTTTTTAATAAATTCATGAGAGGTTCGAGGGAAACTAGACACTCCACATATGGTTTTGGAAGGTACAATTTGTGTAGGGATGAGTTCCTCAGAAGTATTAATGCGTTGTAGTTCAAATCTCAAAGATGATACCTCATAACTCATTATATCCATTTGATTACACAATATTTCAATCCGTGTTTGAGGAATAGAATTTGTATGTGGTTTATCATCATGGACATCCCCAAGATTCATATATTCAACCATCCTTGAGAGGGCTGGATATTTATCCTTTAAATATTAATCATCCCAATGATTGTACATGTAACCTGGTCTGTGGTAATTAATCAATGGTTGATCAATGAAATTTTCTAATTTATGGGATTCACAATATTTATCTTCCATTTGATTCCATCATGATTTTGTGACATAGTGATTTGGAAGATACTCCATTGGAGAAGATAGAAAGATGGATTCCAGATTCTCAGGACACACACAAATATAAAGGGTTAAAGATAAGAGATATGAGGGTGAATAAAAAGTAAATTGGGGTGGAAAAGAAATTGAGTTTCTAAGGTGACTTACCTGGGTCCTTGGAAATGGATCCAATATTTGTTTGTACCCAAATTTACCCTACAGGTATTCATTCGTTGTAGTACAGGTAGGGGTCAAATCCATAGTGACCGCTAAAGGAACCTAAAGACACTCTGATTTTGGAAGGATCTGGATATAATGTGGCCAACTATTCAGATTGAATTGATTTTAATAACTAGTGATTTAATTTAAAGAACAAAATAAAAAATAAACATAATATTACTTAGTCTAAAACAATTAATGCATATGATTTGATACTAAGTTGTTACTTTTGTTAGTTTGGATGTATTTATTTTCTTATAACATTCATTTCACTAATTCAAGACGCATCGAAAAATTGATATAATTCCTCAAAATCATTCACCAATTTAATCCCTACACAATTCCAAGGCTAATCACCAATGCACTTAGAGAATCAATTTAATGATCACTCCAAGTAATTGGATCGTACTAGAACTCAAAATGTTTCATTGTTAATGTTGGCGAAGACAAAGAAGAAAAGAAATAATCAAATGGAAATCATAATTTAATGAAATGATTACAGAATTAAAGATCATAAAATAACATCAAATCTTCCCCATGAATATCCCTTGGACCAACCCATAAGGGTTTAGTCCTCCATTAATTCTATGATCTCAAAGGAAGCGGAAAGTAGACTTTAAGGGCGGAATTGAAGAAGAAAAAACAACAACAACAAAAATGATCACTCAACCATTGGGTGATAAACCAAAAGGTTATATCATGGTGATATGAATAAGAACATAACAAGAGAATAATAAGATATTTTATTGAAAACAAAGTCGATTCGAACAACTTACATGAGAAGGAAAAACACAACACAAGCTATTTGGCGTAATAACATTACTATCAAAACAAAGCTCCAAGATCCCTCATATCCTCCACAAATACTTACTTAAATAGGCATTTGGTATGTCTTTGGCCGAGCCCCCATCATCCCATGTTCCTTTAATTAATTTTGTTGGGGAAAGGTGGGTGGACAATTAATGGAGATGTGAATTTTCCACTCTTCCACCGAAATGGAATCCAGCTTGCATCCACCGGAAAGATGAGCCGAAAGAACCTTCTATAATTCCAAAATGGAGTGGTTCAGAGAATACTTAAATGAATACCTATAGGTCCACTAACATCCTCTAAATTTCCATCCAAAATAATATTCCGTTTGAGATATATGATTTAAATGGTGGGCTATTTTTCTGGGCCACAAGATCGGGTCCAGAATTGCATCTTCAACGTGGGACGCTTTAATCACCATCATTTAGAACGAATTAGTACTGGATACAGAATAATTATTTCTTCCTCTATATGTCTTCTATCCTCCCATGAAATTTTGTCTTCATTGAGCCTTTATTTGGGGCCCCCAATTCTCATCAGTGGGATGATATCCAATCTGTCTTCTCTAGAATTGTTTCCTTTGATCGCCAAATATATTTTTCATCCTTTATGAATATCCATTGATCCCTAAATGAAAAATGTTAATATTTAAGTTTATATAAATTTACCCAAATATAAAATTAAAATATGGATAATTACATTCTTTAAAATCAGATGAAACATTGGGCCTAAATTTATGAACATTAGGCAAGAAGTGCAAAAATGATGAGAATGGATGTTCAAAATTAAAATACACTATCTCAGCCCCATAATATCAAAAATGAACATTTAATACCATTAAAATGTAATCGACATATGTGTTTTAAGTGGATTATCACACACCCCAACTTGTGTTTTTCTACTCCTGAGAGAAATATATCTCACAAAAATGAAATTCAAATGACCTTTTCAAAAAACATTTTAATAAACATTACTCACCCAAAGACTTCATTCCAAATAATTTTGAAACCCATAAAAATCATTTAATACAAGCTAAGTCCAGAGGCATAACCCAAGAACAATCCCACTCCTTTGTTCAAATTCATTTCCATATTTCATTCAATTTCAATTAAGCATGGCGAAGTGTTGTGCATCATAATAGACATGGGGGTTCATTTTCATTCAAAGGGATAAAAGATAGAAGCACTAGGAGGAATAAGTTTTTAATAATAAGATTATTATTCAAAATTTTTTTATTTTTTTTGCAATTATTATTTATTATTTATTTATTTTTGCAATTTTTCCATGATAATTGAAATTGAACTCAATCAAGTAAACCCATGTAGCAAGACATTGTCGATGACTCACAGGCTCAAAGACCATAGGGCACCATGTGAAGCTCACATACTTGGTCATCATCTCAATTTTACTAAATCAAATCCAAATTCAAATTAACACAAATAGAGATAAAATGCCCAACTCCAGGCCAGACAACATTGGAGTCATGATCCCTAAGTGCCGAAAGCCACACATTAGGTCATTTCATTGGTCTACATGAAAATTGATTTTCTTAATACTCATATTAAAACTAAAATGATCACCAAACCTATGGTATTTATTATGGGTCCCCAAGAACTCAAACTAAAACCCCATAATCTAAAGGATGTGCATTGTGTTTTTTATTAAATAGATGAAAATATAACATTGAAAAATCACATCAGACAACTGCACTTTCCAAAATCTATGCACATGTACTTAAACATGCATTAAAACCAAAATCAAGGAATGGAAAATTTTTTGATATCCAATTTTAGAGTTTGAAATGTGTGTTATCATGTTCAAGGTTAATGAAATTTTTCCTTCCACACTTTTTTTGCACACAAGATCAAAAAAAAATTTATTTCATCTCCCCCCAACATAGAATCACACTATCCCCATAGTTTAATGAAATGAAAAGTTATAAGGGGGGTTGGAGAGGACTTCAAAGAGGAAATTAAAATGATAAACATGGAACAAATGCACCTAGTTTTTGAATCTTATGTTCATGATGCTCTATATTACTCCTTTGATCTCTTGGGGGATGTAGGCACATCCTTGATTGAACATGTGTCACCCAAAACAGTTCTTGAACCATAAAAAGAAGAACAAACTAGAGAAAAAACACAACACAATGATCCATTTAATTCCATGTATCATCATTTTTATGGTTTTCCATATTTTTTTAAATCAATCTAATGATACATTATCTTATTTTAAATTTCCAAGTAAAGTATTACTCAGGGATCACACCGCATGACACAGATGAATACGGTGCTCCCCTTTAATATCCATCCATACTAATATAAGAAGAATAAGTCAAAAATCTAGTTATTACCTTTTTATCCTAACAAAAACATAAATAAAATAAAACAAATTGATGATACATTGTCCTCATTTAAATTTCTATGTAAGGTATTACTCAGGGATCACACCACATGACATAGGTGAATATGTTGCTCCCCTTTCATACACATCCTTACTCATTAAATAAGAACATTCCAAAAGTCTAAAGTTCAAATTAAATAAAATAAAACATGAAAACCACATGTTGCCTCCCATGCAGTGCTTTTGTTTAACGTCTCTAGCGCGACATGAACCCTCTAACTTACCCAATACCAACATTCAATATTTGAAGGACCCCATATTTCTACACTTCTACTTTATTGAGATTTATTATTTGTTTATAATTTGTGTGATGTACAAACCTATGCTCTACAATGTGTGGGATAATGCAAGGAATATCAAAAATGGTTGATCTAGGTTTCTCTGTAGTATTTCCTAATAATTCATCGATCATTGCAACTTTTTTTGGATTCAAGACAAGAATGAATTACAATTGAATGATCCTGATTATACCTTGTGAATGGATTCTTGGGTGGGGAAGGAAGGATACTAATTTTGGTATTGGGTTGTATAGGACATTTAGACATAGGTTGAGATTTTGAATCCATCTCAATTTCATTTTCTAAATGTCTCAAATAAATTGGTTCCTTCAGAATAGAAGATTCAACCACCAAATTGGAGTGATTAGTGTCAGGAATGGGTATGGACTCAATTCCTTTAATTTCTCTCAATGTTTTAGTGATTTGTGTTTTTGAAAAATCATCAATAGAGTTATACATAGGAGACTCAATCCACGATGTCAAATTTCGCTCTTGTGAATACATAAAATCAATTTCCTCCCGATTTAAATACCCATAAACTATTTTTGGATTCACTTCCCCTACCCCAAATACAATGTTCGGTTCTTCAATAAATTCATGAGAGGTTTGTGGGAAACTATACACTCCACATAAGGTTTTGGAAGATACAATTTTTATAGGGATGAGTTCCTCACAAGTATTAATGCTTTATAGTTCTAATCTCAAAAATGATACCTCCGAACTCATTATATTATTTTTATTACACAATGATTCAATAAGTGTTTGAGGAATTGAATCTGTATGTGGTTGATCATCATGGACTTATCCAAGATTCAACTCTTCAACCATCCTTGAGAGAGCTGGAAATTTATCCTTTAAATATTCATCATCCCAATGATTTTACATGTCAACAGGTGTGTGGAAATTAATCAAGGGTTGATCAAAGAAATTTTCTAATTTATGGGCTTCCCAATATTGATTTTCCATTTAATTCCAGCATGAGTTTCTGACATGGTGACTTGGAAGATAATCCATTGGAGAAGATTGAAAGTTGGATTCTAGATTCTCAGGACACACAGAAATAGAAAGGGGTAAAGATAAGAGAGATGGGGGTGAAAAAAAGAAATTGGGGTAAGAAAATTAATTGAGTATCTAAGGTGACTTACTTGGGTCCTCGGAAATGGCACCAAAATTTGGTTGCACCCAAATTTACCCTTCAGGTATGCGGTCATTATAGTACAGGTAGGGGTCGAATCAACAGGGACTGAAGAAGGAACATAAAGACACTCTGATTTTGGAAGGATTTGGTTATGAAGTCGAAAACTATTTTTATTGAATTGATTTGAATAATTAGTGATTTAATTTAAATAACAAAATAAAAAAAACATAAAATTACTTGGTCTGATAAAATTTATGCATATGAGTTGATCCTAAGTTGTTACTTGGGTTAGATTGGATGTATTTATTTTCTTATAACATTCATTTCACTAATTCAAGATGCATCCACAAATAGATATAATTCCTCAAAAACATTCAACAATTTAATCACTAAAATATTCCAAGTCTAATCACAAATTCACTTATAGAATCAATTTAATGATCACTCAGAGGAATTAGATCGTACTAGCACGCGGAATGTTTCATTGTTAAAGTTATTGAAGTCGAAGAAGAAAATAAATCATCAAACGGGAATCTTAATGAAATGAAATGATTAAAGAATTTAATATCATAAAATAACATCCAATATTTCCCATGAAACTTCCTCGGACCAACCCATAAGGGTTTATCCCTCCATTAATTCTATGATATCAAAGGAAGCGGAAAGTAGACTCATATGGGTGGAATTGAAGAAGCAAAAACAACAACAACAAAAATGATCACTCCACCGTTGTGTGATAAATCACTAGGTTTGGTGTGAGAAAGTTCACACCATGATGAAAAGGTATAAAGGTGATATGAATAAGAATAGAACAAGAGAAGAAGAAGAATGTTATTGAAAACTAAGGCGATTTGAATAACATACATGAGAAGGAATAATGCTACAAAGGCTATTTTGCATAATAACATTACAATCAAAACAAAGATCTATGATCCCTCATATCCTACACCAATACTATATTAAATTGTCATTTGGGAAGTATTTAGATGATCCCCCATCATTCCATGTGCCTTTAATTAACTGTTATGGGGAAATGTGGGTGCAAAATTAATGGAGATGTGACTTTTCCACTCTTCCCCAGAAATAGAATCCAGCTTGTATCCACCAGAACGATGCGCCGAAAGAACCTTTTATAATTCCAAATTGGAGTGGGCCAAAGAATATGTAAATTAATACCCTTACATCCCCTAACATCCTATTAATGTTCAGAACAACAAAATATTCCTTTTGATAGATATGATTTAATTAGTGGGCTGTTTTTCTGGGCAACAGAATCCGGCCCAGAATTGCATCTTCAAATTGGGACACCTTAAACACTACCATTTAAAACGAATTATCATAATCTACATAAGGCTTATGTATTCCTATATATGTCTTCTAGACTCCCATGAAATTTGGGCTTCATTAGGCCTGTATTGTGGGCACAAAAGTCTCATCAGTGGGAAGATATCCAATCTTCCTTATCTATAATTGTTTCCTTTCATCGCTAAATATATTCATTATCCTTTAGGAATAATCCATTCATCCCTAAATGAAACATGTTCATATTTAAGTTTATATCCATTTCCACAAATATCAAATTAAAATATGGATAATTACATTATTTAAAATCAGATGAAACATTGGGCCTAAATTGGTGCACATTGGGCATGAAGTGCACAAATGATGGGAATTGATGTTCAAAATTAAAATCCAATAACTCAGGCCCATAATATCAAAAATGAACATTTAATACAATTAAAATGTAATCAAAATATGTGTTTTTATTGGATAATCAGCCTCATACCTTTGATAGAGAAATAATTTATGTCAATAATATTCAAGCATTAACAAACGATTTCAAATCTTAATTCTAGGAAGTTAATACATCTGCCGAAAATCAATGATCAACCCACAAATATATTTTATAGTAGAATTGATTAATCTTCAGAATAAGATAAGAAAATTGGGATTAAAGAAAACTAATTCAATACATCCTTCCTCAAGTATGTATAAAAAGCCAATGAAGAAAGTTTATATGTCATTTTGTTAGTGATATCCATGAAATCCTTTGTTGAACACAAGCTCCTTGGCACACCGATCATCAACCCATAGTCTCCATATTGATTAAATCTCTCCTCCATGATCCCAATAAAATCCCTATCAAAATGTGGACATCCCTATTGTTTTAAATAGATTTTATTATATAAAGTGAATTAGATATTTCTATTTAATGGATAAATGATTAATTAATTAAGCTATTAATCCACCCACAACCACTATTAAACCAAACACTTGATAGACACAATCAAAAAATTATTTCATGGGTAAAACCCACATTTCTTATTCAATTATTGTAAAATATTTGCCATATGAAACATCTTTTAAGGAAAATTACATTATATTATAAATAAATTTCATGAGTAATATAATATATTTAATATTTTTATTATATCAACAGAAAAGATCCCTGATCCATAGAATCCCACATCGACTCAACACTTATCTTCTAAAATATTATATAAAATATTCCTATTTTTACAGGGAAAAAATAGATTCCTTATATGTATAAATACATTGCTTTTGATTTCTGAATTATCATTTAGATGTTCCATGATTATATGATTATTTTATCTTTTATTCTATTTCTAGAAAAACCACAAAACGTTTCTATAAATTTATCAATTTTATTTTCCCAATTAATTATTCTCAAAAATTACTCAATTAATTATCCAAAATATATAGATTATTTTTCCAACAAATATTCACAAAAAATACTTTAAAACCATTTATGCATATTTTCATGCAATAACAGTTGGGGTGTGAATCATTTCATCCTAGAAAAAAGAATATCATCAATGGTCGAAAACAAATAAATAGAATAAATTGATGTGGGGATATTATTATTAATTTAGTTAATGATAATTTTTAGGATGTTATGTTTTCATAATTTTTGGGGTTCTCTTCTTTAAATGTAAGGAAAACGAATTTTATAGAGTTTTCTAAGGCTTCGATTAAATAGGAAAATATAGGAAGGTTTTTAAATTTCTGTATTAGATTAATTCAAAAAGAGATCTATTTATAAAGGATTAAATAGGTTGCGACAATTCTTATGCATGGAGAACCATGTGAATTTGAGGTTCTATGTGATTAAAATTACTTGAGATAAGAATATTTAATAATAGTTTCATGGTATCTTGTCTCATGTATGGAATATGTAGCACGATCTAGTGTAGTTTGAATTTATCTCAACATGATGTTAAATTCAATTTTGGTGTGATCCGTACATTTTTTCGTGAAGGTTTACTAAATTTAAAATTAATTTATATTTACTCATACACATGTCATATTAATGAGGATTTTGTTCAATCAATTCCAATTAAAAATTATGAATAAGAAACATATTGCACTATGACTTGTATTGTTTAATCATGAAAACTAGTATATATTAGGAGTGATTGAAATCCATGAATAATTATCTGGTGTGGTGTATAATGCAGCACTGAAATGAATTATAGGACGTATGAATGTGAGAATATTAAGAATTACATGTATTCATTGTATTGCGGAAAGGGTTTTTAGGATGTTAAAATAATTTTTAATGTATTTTGATGTTCAAGAAGATGGGGCATGACATATAAGAGATTCCTGTAGTGGGGAAGACATTAATTGTGTCATGATTATACATAAATGAAGAAAAGTAAATGAAATTTTTTATCTTCTACAACCTCAAAAAAGGTGGAAACATCACACATAGTATATCTAAATTAGAATTAAATTGGGTATATATCTTATCTTTGAGATATATTCCAGAGGAATTAAAGGTGGAGGCATGGTAATATTTTGAAGGAGATTTTAAAAGGATTTGGAGTTATATATATTATAGTAATGATATGCGACGATATAGAAAAGAGGTATAAAATATTTAAAGGATGGTTTTTGTCAGAAAAATAATGGTAGGTGTCATGCACATGAAGAAAGTATTTTTGGGAGGTTTACTACTAGGAGATTTGAGTGAAATTAGAGGTCTAGGGTTCCCAATAAGATTAATTAGTGTTTATATACCTCATTTCATGGTTATACTAATGAGATAATTTCTTTTGTGGTGGGTTTTATAATGAATGGGTATTATATATATTAGTATTTTGAATATTAACAGTTGTTCAAATTTGTTTTTCCATTAATCATTTGGTCCATATATTTTCATCATTATTTGAGTATAATAATTATCTATTTAATTGAGGAAGTACCAGTTAATGTATTAAATAATTCTCATCTTTATTTTTAACCATATATTGAGTTATTTACTATGTTTAAATGTGGTTTTAGATCATAATATTTATAAATAAACTGAGTTACTTGAAAATATTAAAAGGGGAATTTAGTAATTAGAGTGTGATAACAATGACCATGGTTTTTATTATATTTCATTGTGACAATGATAAAATTATTCATTATTATTTTTTTGATTAATCATTCCATGATCCAAGATTTAAAAAATCCCAATGCATTTTTCATTCATATTTATTTCAATATAGTTTTAAAATTTACTTTTCAATTTAATTATTCATCTTAACTATTTGAATAGTGGTATTTTAATAAAATTAATTATATTTGTGTTTCTAGCCTAATAATTGAGTTATACTACCCTGTTGAACTATTATTTTTAGGGAGACTAATATAAAATTCAAAAGAAAATTGAATATGACAATTAAATACCTCTCAAAGGTGGTAAATGTTTTTATACATTTTCAATAGTTTTTTAATTAGTAGGATGATTTAACTAAATAGATTAAAATCAGTTTTTCTTATCTCATTAAATTTTATGACTTTAGTTTAGTTTTTTATTTATTTTTTTACATCCTTAGTTTTATTTTCTTGTGGTTGTAGTTTTAAGACACAATGATTTCCCACATAAACATGGATAGACTATCATAAAATCCCTCGCAACAAATTAAGGAACTCAAAATAAGGAAACTAATACAATGATAGGTGTCACAACTATACCCATATATGAATGAAAAAACCTTATTTTTCATTGAATAATAATTCAAATAGAGTTTATAACTCTTATAGATAATAGATAAAGAGGATTATGGAGAAATTCCAATACCCAATAACGAAAAAATTGAGGCAAAACTAAAGGAGATATATGAAATTAATGCATGTTATAAGGATAAATATGAGGTGATTTACAATGTTCAATTTAAATTTGAGATAGAAACCAAATAGTAAACCCCCACATAAACTAAACTATAGAATAAGGAGGGAGTATGTCCCTTAAAATAGTAAAGGATAAAAGGAAAAATATAAGGTTATTGATGCTAAAAAATAGGATACATAAATATTTTTAAGAATAATGTGAAAAAAAGAAGTTAAAGATGGGAATTACTAGGTTTTCATATCACATGTATTAATTATTCTAATTTTAAGGCTTTCCAAATATTTTTCACCGCCTGAACAATGTATCAGGATTCATTTTTTGAAAAATAGTACAATCATATATTTCAAAAAAGAAAAAAATATATCATGTTTAAATACATACCATGTAACTTCTTTAAATACTCCTTCAATGTGATAAAAGGTTGGATAATATATTTATAAAATACATTAAACAAATAACATTATGAAGGAAATGCGTGTTTTTTATTTCTTACCTCTAAAATAGATCTCAATAAGTAGTTTTTGGGAATTTTATTTTTTGAATATGTTTGGGAACTACAATTAAATTACCATTAATAAATTTATATTTAATGGATTGGATCCTAATAATTAACTTGATTGAATTTATTTTTTAATTCCATGATTTGGAAGTCATGTGATAGGGGAAAATGGAATAAAATGAGAAGAAAAAAAGAGAGTATCTTCAATGAATAGAATAATTTTTCTTTATATCCTTTATATCATTAATTGTACCTATGTATATGATATAGTTTTTATTGTTTAATGAATATTCATTCAAAAATTAAATTTATTTATTTATTTTATCTTGTATATAATAGTTTATTAGTAATACCATCATGCCTTATTTTAAAATTCATTTTTGATGGAATTTAATGATTAAGATAAAGGATGGATGAATAAACATAGGCCTAAGAATACAGATTTGATGAATCATGATTTATAAGATATATTTACATATATAGATGAAATTTATAATTACGTTTTATCCATTTATTTTCTATAGTTTTAATATATTGAGTTGTTACTATTCTTCATACCATTATTTATTGTCTAATAATGTATCTCCCATTGATTAGAGTTATTCACTACTATTTTTTTCCTATTTTTTCTTAAAGACTATTTTGTTAAAGAAATCAGGGTATATATCAATACTTTTACTTTTATTCTTATATCATTGAATAATAAATGTTTTGAGCCAAATTATGATGATTAAGGTCATCAATTATATGTATTTTTTCCCATTTGATATTGAGACCCACTATATTTTTGATATTTTTGTAATCTGTTAAGAACATTAATTTCCTGGAAATAAATACAAATTTCATGAATATTTATCCTTCCTAACCTAATTCTTTAGTATAATTTCTGTATTATTATTTTTAGCTTTAAAGAGGGAGTTCAACTATTCATGGAAACACAAGGTGAGAAAACTATAAAATTTACTATGAGGGAAGTACCGCTTGTAAATTTTGGGATAAATCACTAAAATATATCATTAATTATGATTATGTGGTTCCCCAATTATTTGAGAAAAATAATATGGAATAAGACAAAACAATTGATATAACTTCTGGAAAAGTGGATAAACAAATTTTATTATATTTAATGATGAGTTTGAGAACTTAGTATAAGAGGTGGAATAAATAGAGATGATGTTTTTTGAATGGATTAAAAGGAGGAAATTTTATTGATATTTATTGAATGTCATGATTTATACTTTAAGGATTTGACTACTTTTTCAGGGATCTATGTTACATTTTTCATATCATTATCCACCAACCCTTAGCCTTAGATTCCTTAGTACCTTAATAAAAGTCCTAATCATTTTTATTGGTTTAATTTTTATGTGGAGATTGAGATAACATGAAAGCCTATGTGTAGTTTTCATATATAAGATATTGAGAATAACAAGATTTATCATAATACCTTGACTTATGAGAGAAATCGTTTCCAGAAAGGTAGATCACGAGTGGGAATACATTTTAATAATAAGTTGAATCATCTTAATGGATGTTATAGAAATTTTCATAAATTCGATATAAAAATTAAAATATAATAGTTTAATTATTTTTATGAAAATTGAGGTGTTCAAAATATATTTATTATGTAATTGATGAAATTTTATAAATTATGGATTATTATTATTATTTTTGATTATATAGCTTAAATATTGATAGGATGTATTTCCTGATTTATAATCTATAGATTTTATACTTAAGGACATGAAATTGTTTATATGGGGGATTTTTGTTAGCTTAAACTCATTTAAGGTTTTTATTATTAATTTTATTTTTTTATTATTAATTAGTTATTTTTGGAAAAATTGTTTTTGTTATAAATTTTAATTGGAAATATTGGTATTTTTGTAGAGTTTTGTATATTTTTTAATAAAAATTAACATATTTGAGTGTTTTTCATGTCCTATCTATGGTTAATTTACAATGAGAAATATCATTGTTGGATTAAATCGATTAGAATCCTACTTGTGTTAGGGGAATCACATGACATAAAATAATAATTGGTTTAAATAGGATTGGGAGTGTCGAACATATTTAAATTCAATTATGTCATGAAACATTCATCATTCTTTGAAGGATCACCTCCCTTAATATTATTTTAGAGTCCCTCTTAATCGTGTCAGATTAATTGATACCGTGGATATTCCATGTGTAATTAAACTAAAGAATAAGAAAATTGTTTCACCATGAATGGTACTATTTAATCATGAGAACCTTCATTCTTAATGACCCATGATTTTCATACATGGATATTACACCTTTTTTAATAACATTTCATACATTTTACAATCACATGCACAAGTATCATATTAATTTAGTGCCTTTGGAAACTTGGAACACAAAATTTTAGTCTAGTGTAAGGTCATAAATGTTTACCAAAAAGATCATTTCCTTTATTATTCGAGCATAAAACAATTTTTAATAACCTTGGAAAAGGAAAAATAAAAATAGGGTGAGATTATAAGCTAGGTAAGGGTAAAAAATAAAGATGTGTAAGCATAAACATGGGCATAAATGGAATAAGAATGTTATGATAACATTTTAAGATCATAGCCTTCATATCAGAGATCATAAACATGAATCTTGGAATAATTTTTAGTAGTTAAAAGACTTGAATCAAAAGGTAGACAAAGAACATAATCCATAAAATCAGAACATGAGAATATGAGATGGAATGTTTGGACGACACAGAAAAATGTATTATCATTCCCTATAAGTCAAGGAAAATTTCCCAAACATAACTAGGAATATCATGTAGGCTACACCTACTGGGCCTGACACACCACCATACCCGGTCATAGACCATTCCTTATAAGGGACTGGGGTTTCCCATCTTCCCACAGTGTATTGGGTTTCCCCATCTTCCCATAGTGGATCAATCCCATTGACTTGAATACCATAATTATCTCATTAGAGATAAATCATTAAATAAGTAATTAGAGGGACATGAAAGTCCCATAAATCACACAATGAAAACAATAAATATTTTTACCATCAGAAAATAAATAATTCATCATATCAGTACCCATGAAATGAAATGTGTTTCATAAATATCATTCAATCATAACATAACTCGTTGGAAAAAAATGTGTTTCTTAAATATTATTCCATTATAAACATGAACCATTATTATATTGAATAAGAAAGGTATAATTTAATCACATCCCCAATAAAACATAAGTAACATAAAATAATTTTATCTTCTATGGAAAATAATTTCTAGATGTCACTTGAAAACAATTCCTGAGGAAAATATCCTCTCCATTTGGAAAACATTTTATTTCCTAAAATGATGTGAAAATTTAAAATACTAGGTTTTCATTTAAAATATACATATAATATCGTAATGTGAGCTTCAAAACATTAAGTCTCCATGATGGTGTAAAATTTTGTTCATGCCATATAAGCTAAAAAAAATCCTTTCATACTTTTCTAAAAAAGTCACAAAATACCTCATCTGGAAAACAAAAAAAAGATTCATTTCAAACTATTTAGTAAAAAGGAAAAAAATGGTTAAAAATGGATTAAAAAAATGATTATAGTAAAATATTTTGGAAACAATTTTATAAAACATTTACGTAGAAGATAAATATTCCCTAATAGAGACTTAAAATGAAACAATATCATATATTGATAAGACTATGTAGTAAATTGTTATCACTTTATAATCAGAAGAATTATATAACCCTTGAAATAAATTAAATTATATGGATATTGAAATAGTATAATATTCTTTATATCTCTCATAATATACATTCATAGATAGTACATACACCATGTTGAACAAACACGTAATTTTTCAGACATATTTCACACACAAATAAAAGTGAGACAAAAATAATTTACTACTAGAGTAAATTTTGAATCAGGATTTCCATGAAGTAATTAAATAAATTGAAACAATTAAAAACATTAATTAGATTAAATTCATGATATTAAATTTAATAGGGAAATATATACACCACATAACAATAATAAGTAGTTATTATCATATATATCAAACATAAATAAATTGATATAAGAAATCCCTTACCTTACCTCTTAACTCTCATCGTACTCATGAAAACTCAGTTATAATTAATAAATTTTATTATAAATATTTTAAAGAACAATATTCATATATATAATTCCAAAAAATATTTACATTTGAATTTATATTTACCACTTATTAACAATTCCATGTTTAAGTTATGTTTCAAGTAATAATCGATTTTTTTCTCATACATGTTTTATTTTTTTATTCATGGTCCTCATATATAGATCATGATTTAATTATATATATAATGGTAAACATGATATATATATATATATATATTAATTATATATTTATTCACAGAGAATTGTAAAAGTTAGAGTTGTAAAATAAAATACACAATTCATGGAGATGGTAGGTCGTACGTATGCAAGAATGTTGTATTCATTTTATTTTAATATTAAAGGAATTATATATATTATAATTATAGGAACAAATTATTTATATATATATATATCATATATATTCATAAAATTCATCTTTATTATAATCCATGTGAAATATAGATGAAAAATGAATCACATCACATCATGGAGATAGTAAGCCATACTTACACACGGGGGACATTATCATTTCCCAAAAGAATAGATAGTAAACAGGTACAAATTAAATTTTCATTAAATAAGTAAAATTATTTCATTTATATATTATATATCATAAAAATATAACATATATCAAAATTCCCTTCATGAGAGCTGCTAAATGAAAAATGAATAATCATCGATTTACGGGGATGCAGTCCACCTTACACATGAATGATATTTTCATAACCTCTTAGAATGATGTTTAGGAAGATGTAGGTATAACCATTAATATAAAAAATATTATAAATATTGAGGGTATTTATTTTATTATTTAAACATGATATAAAAAAATTGTGTGTTTTAAGAAGAAATCAAACAAAATTGTTTGTTGATGAATGTCACATCTTCTTTGGGTATCTTCATTTAATTTTCACAAAAATACTTATTTGGATGTATTTATTAAAAGTTTAAGGACAAAAGGATTAAGGGATGATTTTATAAGGTTATTTGGAAAGATTTTTTCTGAGAAAAATTAATTTATATGTGTAAATAAAAGAGAATGATAGGTTCCCTTTTATAGGAGTGGGTAGGGGAACTTTTGGAAGCTCTGAAAATGCTAATTTATAACAAATAAAAAATCAATCCAAACACCTCCTAAAAATAATATATTTAAATATAATTAGATATAAGGTTTTAATATCATGAAAAAATAAATTTCAGATAGGTTTTGATGTAATATTAAACGTTATAATTTTGATTAACCCTAATTTGACATTTTTTTAATCTTAACTATGGTAACATAGTTTTTCAAATTAACAGGATGTAACACTTATATAAAAACTTTAAATTAGATGATAATTGATCAATTTATCATATTTTATACAATAATTAATTATATTTTTCTTCATTTATTATTTTTAATATTTTTAACTAATTTTATAAAATAATATTTTCATAAAATATCATTATTGTCAATTTTGACACTATTAAGTACATTGACTTTAATAAAATCCATCTAGCAAGATAAATTTGAAGAAATTAATATAAAACAACACTAATATGTATTATTAAACTATATTTTTTTTATACCATAATTATGTCATCATATATTTATTTTAGTATTTATAATATCATTTACTTGATTGTTTTATTAATTGTGTAATTATTGCATTATGATTTTGTAAATATTTAGGATAATTAGGTATTCACTAAATATTAAATGGTGTATATATACCATTTAGATTTCTTAATAACATATATAGTCGATCATTTCTTCAATTTTCCCCCATATTAAAAATATTAATCATATTAAAAGTAAGAGTGTGACTTTGTTTCCCCTCGCTTTGAGTATAATAATAATTCATTTTAATGGAAAAGTATACCTTGAATTTTTAAATTTCAAAAGTAATATTTAGGGGTACAATTAACTTTATCCAATAAAATTTGGTCAAGTGTTGGTGTAGATTTATAATATTTATAATATTATTTTTACCTTTAATAACAAGATTTACTATTAACTGTGATAATAAAAATTTGCTAAAGTACCTATTCATATTGTCCAAAAATAAAATGGAGAAAATTGATAAATTTATACCATATTTTTTAAACTATGGAGTCCATTTTTCACAATTATAAAAACACAATTTTATAAAAATAATTTAAAATTATTCCCATTGATGGAATGAGAAATCATGTTTTTAAAGTGAAAATGTTCACAAGATTGAAATGATTATATATCCAAAATAAATATTAAATTGATTATAGTGACATAAATTGGATAAAATGGTAAAAAATAATTTAATTATAATTTCAAATAAACTCAAAATATAATTTTACTTTACAAATAAGTATGAATAAAAATTACATTTGAATTAAAATTTAGAGTTTTCCAAAATTCATCCAAACATGAATGTTCTTAGAAAAATACAAAAAGTTCACCCAAAGTAAAATTTGATAACAATTTTTAAAATAAGTGGATTAATATTTCAAATAGAATCTATAAAAGTGTCAAAAAAAATATTTGAAACAAGTTCTCCATCAAAAGGACGAAAAACTTCTTTTTTAGAAAAATACTTCTTTTATGCATAAAATTGGATTTGTTATTATATGATGTATAGAAAACACATAATATTAATGATAAAAATTTTATTTAATATTATATATTTATATCATTAATATAATCCAAAAAAATTGAGTTCTTAATTTATGGGTATAACACACTTGTTCACATTTAAATAATTTTTTAGAAAAATAAATCATTTTATTTTAAAAAGGGTTTTACCATTATTTGTAATTAATTGCTAAACTATTTATTTGTAAAACACAATTTCATAATTTAGTTAATCCTATTTATACCTGAAACTCTAATAGTGAGGTTATAATTTTCCCTTTTTAATTAGTATAATAATTAAAAGATGTTTCATAGAAACATAGGGTTGCATGTAAAGCGATCTTAGAGAGTGGTTCATGTAGTGAAAGTTTAAATTCAAGTTGCATATAATGTAATATATCAAAGAAATAAAATTGTTTCAAAAAATATATCTCATAATAATATTTGGGTGTTATATTATACCCCCATTCCAAAAAATTTGGTACTTGAAATTGATTTGGGTCATCCAAGTTTAAATACCTGAAAGTTTCTTTCCTAGAAACCCGCATTGTAAATATGAATACAATAACATTATTTCTAAAAGGGAATATTGGAAATTTAATTTTACCTAAAGTAAATCATAACTATGTTTTTTTGTGTGGGATTATAGGTGGGAAGTGAAAATGTGCACATGGAAGAGAAATATCACGCTCTGATAGAGAGCGATAGAGAACATGGTCAACAGATAGATAACAATGACAAGACCATAAATTTGTGATGATTAAATGAACCATTTGATTCATAAAAAACATGGTACTAGGATAATGTTTTATTTGAAGATCATTTCCCTAGTGTAAAAGAATTTTTATGAGGAGAAATACATACTAGATTTTTTTACATCTCATAGACATAATATAATCCATTCATTGTGCCTCTATTAATTGCCACATTATCACTTATTCCAATAAATAAAGGTTAATTTTCATTATAAAATAATTAATAGATCATGAAATTTATATAATGATATATTATTCCATCCGTCGTAATATTAAAAAAAATGGTTATAAAATTTTATCCAATATGAATAAATCCAAATATGGAGAGATACTACTTTAATCTCTAAAAATTCATCCATATTTAAAAGTAAAAAAATTCATAAATAGATACCTTTATGGACCCTTAAAAATATTAAAATTCTAAAATTTCTAAAGCAGGTTACTAAATTTATAAAATAAATTTATCATTAATCCCCCAAACAACTTTATATAGCTCTAAATTGTCACACATCAATCATATGAAGAGCATTATCATGTATTCTATTAAAACATTATAATAACCTGAATTACTATAAATCCTTATTGAATACACACATTCTTCTTCATTCTTTATATAATCTCTTTTATTGTACAAAAATAATTTCATTGGAATCTTGGTTTCATCCTTGTAACGATATAATATGTGATTTCATTATTCTAGAATCCTTGTATATTCACATGAAATTCCATAATAGATGAATAATAAAATTTTAATAGGGTTTATTCCTTCAAAATAAAAAATGAAATTTACAAAAAACATATAGGAGGATAAGTATTCCATAATTATCATGGTTTAATTCATCCATTATGACAACATAAGATTTCAATATTTTTTCCTTTTCCCTTAGAGGTTTTTTGGGGTTACTATTAGCATTAGTCCTTAGATTAGGTCACTTATTAGTATAATGCCCAATATTCTTACAATTGGATCACTGAATTACATGAGGTGCACTCTTTAGATATATTTTTTTATTCCCATTACTCTATTAATAAAATTACTCATATCCTTATTTCCCACACTTAAAATATTTATAAGTCCCCTTGTGAAAATTTCCTCCATATTCCCTTCCACACATTAAGAATAAAGTAAATATAATCTTCTTCACTCCATAGTTTTTAGATTTTCCTTTGAATTCAAACATTATTTTCTTATCATAAACAAGGGATAGATGTGAATATTTTATATACCATTTTTAAGAATAATACAAGGAATGTACTTACTAAAAAATAAGTTCTTCATGTCATCCCAATCTATGGATTCAGTATCTTGTTGCCTCATAATCTTGATAATGTTCCTCCACTGATTCAATTCCTCTTCCATGTGATAAGTTACCAACATAACTTCTTCACATTATAAATAATGGATAATGAAATTTATCTTATCAATGGTTAAGATCCATTTCTCGGTAACTGGGGAAATAATTATTACATTAAATTAAGGTGAATGTTCCCTTAATAAGGATTTGAGAAAATGTTTTCCCTACTTCGATCATTTTTAATCCCAACATGATTCATGGACTAATAAGGTTGTTTTATTCTAGTTAATGTGATATTTCACTCCATCTTTCATGAAATCCAGATGATTAAGAGGTTTATCATCGCATTTTCCACTGTATTCCTCATTAACATAGTTTCTTCGAGTTACATCAATTAACTAAAAAACAATATTGTGAGAAAAAATAATCATACTAGAAAAAATTTATCTTCAATTTAAATTACCTTAAATATATAACATATTAGGTTTAATCCTAGATTATTAAATATTGTTACCAAAACTCTAGGATCAGAACTTATACTTATACTTAACCTTAGATACATATATAGACATATCTATAGAAATATCTCGAGGGATCTCAATATAGTTTTCTCTTCCTAGTTTCCAATAGTTGACTAAACCTTTTATATGATTCCAACTATAATGACATAGTATTTTCATACATTAATATTACATCCTTTTGGTGGAACATTTCATACATTATACTATAACACACCCAAATAGCATATTAGTTTAGTTTATTTAGAAATTTGGAACAGAAAATTCTAGTCTAGTGTACGATATTAAATGTTTTCCACAAAGATCATTACCTTTAGTAATTCAAATTAAAACCTTTTCTTATATCATGGGGAAAGGAATCATAAGAAAATGGCAATATCAGTTTCTCATTAAGGGTAAAAAGGGAATTTATGTTAGGATAAACATGAGAATAAAGGGTAGAGAATGTAATCATATCATTATAAGATAATACACCACAGATCAAAGATCATAAAAATTAATAACTGAATAAAAATTGGTAGTTTATAAAATACAAAAAATTTGGTAATCAAATAACATAATACCTAAAATCATAACATATAAATATGAAATGTATTTTTTTTGAAGAAACATAATCATTTAATATCAATCCTTATAAGTCAAGGCGCATTTAAAAAACATAAAATGGAACTTCTTGGAGACTAGACCTACTTGAAAGGACACACCAAAATCCCTATTCATAGTATTTTTCTTGTATGTGATTAGGTTTCACCATATTCTCATATTCGATTGGGTTTCCACATCTTCCCATCGAGGATCAGTTTTCCCCATATTACCATAGTGGATCAAGCTCGTTGACTTGATTCCCATCATTATCTCATGATATATAATTTACCCAATTCATTGGAGGTTGATATAGTTCCCACCCATACATAATTAAAAACATAAGTATGTGTTTCACAAGAATATAAATCATTCATCATATCTGAACTCATGGAATGAAATGGGTTTCATAAAAATTATTTAATCATAACATAACCCATTGGAAATAAATGGGTTTTAATAATATCATTCGACCATGAACATAAAAAGTTCATAGAAAGAATAAAAATTGATTCACTGAATTATATCCCCTATAAAACATAAGTATAATAAAATAATTTTCCCGTATATGAAAAATAATTTGGTGATATCGCTTGAAAACAATTCTTGAGGAAAATATCCTATCAGCTTTGAAAACATTTTCTTTTCTTAAAATATTTATCAATTTTAAAATATAAAATTTTAAAATAAAATAAATTTGTAATCTTGTAAGGGAATCTTAAAAAAATGAATTCATCATTATGGAAGATAATTTTTTTTATTCAATATAAGTAAAAAAAACATTCATTTCATACTATTTCTAGAAAAGTCACAAATTACCTCATTTGGAAAATAAAAAAGGATTCCATTCCAACCGTTTAGTAAAAAATGTAAAACATGGGTAAATATATATTTAAAACCATAATTGACTATTAAAAACCATTTTGATTTTTTTTAGAAAACTTGGATTTGGAGGATAAATATTCCCCAATAGAGACATAAAAAGAAATAAACTCAAATATTCATGATATTGTGACATAAATAATCATAACTTTATAATTGTTAGAATTGTATACCCTGTGAAAGAAATAATGTTATATGAATTTAAAAATACCATATTACTAAGGATAACACTCATAAAATAAATTAATGGATATTTTATACACCACGTTGAAGAATAATGTAGTGTATGAGACATGTGTCCTACAAAAATAAAAGTGAGACAAAAATATCTTACTACTAGGGTAACATATGAATCATGATTCCCCTAAAAGAATAAAATTAACTGAAAATTTTAATTTCATTAATTAAGTTAAATTAAATTCATGATTTAACACTTAATATGGAAATATTGACACCACACAAATAGAATAGGTGGTTATTATCCCATATATCTCAAAAAAATAATGTGAGCGGAGAAATCCATTACCATCTGTCTTGACTCTCTTCATTCTCATAAAACCAGTATAATAAATATAAGTTTATTATAAATATATTAAAGAAAAATATTAATACATATAATACCATATATGATTTACTTATGAAATTATATTACAATCTTATTACCAATTCCACATTATAGTTTTATTTCGGGTAATAATTTCTTTGTTTCTCGTACATGTTTAAACTTTTTATTCTTGGTCCACATTTTTTTAACATGATTTAGTTATATAAAAAATGGTAAACATGATATATTTATATATACATTCAGTACATATTTACTCATTGTTATTCAAAAATTTTAATTCTATAAAATAAAATGCACTTTTTTTGGAGACAGTTGTTCGTACGTACACATGAACATTTTTTTCATTTTATTTTCATATTAAAAGAATATGATATATTATCATTACAAGTATAATTTCATGTTATATATATATAATATTAATAACATTAATTCTTATTACCATCCATGTGCAATATAGATGAAGAACGAATCATATCGCATCCTGGAGATGGTAAGTCATACGTATGCCCGAGCGATATTATCAATTCTTAAAATATTGAATGGTAAAAAGGTATACATGATTTTATCAATAATGATTTATAATTATTTCATAAATATAAAATATATCATAAAATATAGAGTGTCTATAAAAATTTACACCATGATATGTGGTTAAGGAAAAATGAGCAATCGTCATTTCACGATCCAGTAGTCAACGTTACACATAAACAGTATTTCTGTTACCCATTTGATGGAAGTGTGTGAATGTTTAGGTAGAACCGTTAAAATCCAAAAAAAATCACTATATTAAGGATTCTATTTCTTTTATATAAACATGAAATAAAAATAATTTAGGGGAGTAAATGGAATAAAGAATAGAAAATCGTTTTTTATTAAAAGTTGCCTCTTCTTTCGATATATCGTTATGATTTGCACAAAATTACTTCCTTGATTATATTTATACAAAAATTAAGGTTTATATGGTGAATTTAAGGATGTTTTAAGGAATTTTGGGCATTTTTTTGAAATAAATGGCTTCATAGGTGTGAATAAATGAGAAGTAGAGTTTCCCTTTTTAAGAGAGGGGAATGGATCTTTTGGAAACTCTAAAAAATATTAATATATAATAATTAAAAAAGCAATATAAATATCTCAAAAGGTCATATATTCATATTAAATATGTTATAAGTTTTTAATCTCATAAAAAATAATTTTTAGACAGGTTTTGATATAATTTTAAACCTTATTCTTTTAATTAATCCCTAGTTAACCTATTATAATTTTAATTATGGTAACATAGTTTTTAATAAGAAGAGGATGTAATTTTTACATTTAATGGTTTAATTGATAAATGGTCAATTTATGATTTGTTAGACCATAATTTATCGTATTTTTTATCATTTAATATTTTTAGCCTTTTTAACTTATAAAATAATATATTGCCTTCACAAAATATCATTAGTTTCAATTTTTACACCATTTGTTACTTTGACTTTAATAAAATCTATACAGAAAGATACCTTCGAAAAAATTCATGTAATACACAGATAATATACCATATTAAAAAATAAATATTTTATCACCTTAATTAACTCATATTTTTTTTAAATATTTATAATACCATTTAGTTTATATCTTCATTAATTGCATAATTACAACGTAATCATTTGGTAATTATTTACTATAATTATTTCCTCACTAAAAATTTAAAATAAAATTATATGATTTATATAAACCATTTATAATTATTAATAATATATATATACATATATATATTATATCTTAAAAGTATCATCATATTAAAAATATTATACATATTAAAAGTAAGAGTGTGGAATTTTTTCACTCCCTTTGAGTTTAGTAATAATTAGTTCAGTTTCCTAGACAAGTGTCCATTATATTATTAAATTTAAATAACTATGTGTAATGGGTCTAATTAAAATCATACAATAAAATTTGGGAAAGTGTTAAAGAATTTTTCTAATATTTAAAATATTATTTTTAACCATAATGAGCTGATTCACCCTTAACCATGGTAATAAAACTACTATCATACAATTCATATTTTACAAAAAATAAAAATGTCCTAATAAGTAAATTTGAAACTTATTATTGAAAATAATGAATCCAATTTACAAAATTATAAACACATAATAGGTTGAAATTAATTTAAAATTAATCTCATTGATAGAATGTGAAAACATATTTTAAAGGTGGAAACGTTCAAAAGATTGAAATTTTTGTATTTCAAAATTAAATGTGAAATTTATTTTAATGACCTAAATTTTAATAAATGATAAAAATATTGATTTATTTTTACTTTAAAATCAACTAAAAACATAATTTAACTATAAAAATAATTTATATTAAGATATAGATTTGAAATAAATTTTTGTATTTTCCACTATTCAGCAAAACATGAATCTTTTCAGAAAAATATCAAATGTTCACCAAAAATAATTTTTTTATCCCATTTTAAAATAATAATATTCTATTCTCAAATATATTCAATAAAATTTTTAAAAAATATATTTTAAACAAGTGCTCTATCAAAAGGCGACACTATTGTCGTTTTAGAAAAAAACTTCTTTTATGCATAAAATTGGATTTGTTCTTATATTATATCTTGAAGACACATAATATTAATGTTAAAAATTATATTGAATATTATATATATATATATATCATTAATATAATATGAAAAAATATTTTTTTTTATTTATTGGAAGAAAATAGACTTGTGAACATTTAAATAATTTTTCATAAAAACATTTCATTTTATTTTAAAATAGTGTTTACCTTAATTTATAATTAATTACAAAAATTATTAAGTGTAAATAATAATTTCATAATAATTTTAATTATTTTTATATGTTCAATTCTAATTTCAATTTTTTAATTGTCTTTTTATATAAGTATAATAATAAAATGATATTTCAGAGAAACTCAGTGTTTCATGTACAGCCACCTAAGACAGTGTTGTCTGTAGTATAAGCTTAAAATGATGTATCATATAGTGAAATACATAAAAGAAATAATATTATTTTAAAAAATATATCTCACAAAAATATTGGGGTGTTAGATCATACATAAATTGTGATCAAAATAAATGAAAACCCTTCTTGATGGTGTATGATGTTGCATCACGATAATGGAGAGGAAGTTGTTTAGTGAAATTTTTCGGTTTCATGGGGCTGCCTTGCACTGTTTTAGGGCCAATTTTGTCTTCAAAATATAGTTGTGACACTATTTTATATTAATGAATTTTTTCCATGAGACATGTATGTTAGGTTTTAGTGGGATGATTTGTGTTGTATCATGACAATGAACAAATTAAGAGAAGTATAAATAGAATAATATATTTTTGGCATCAAAATAGGGGTAGATGCGCAATGAATATTATATTTACAATAGATTTAAATCATTGAGATTTATTATTTTCAAATAATTTTTTAATGTAATTAAAGGGTGATGTGAGGACGGATTTGGTAGACACCCTAGTTTTCCACCAACTAGCCCCCTTCACTACCTCCATTTTAAATTTAGGGTTTCTCCATATTATTCCCTAGTGTTTCTTTTATATCTACTCCTTCCTACTCATCTTTACCGTCATAATCTACTTCCACATTCAATTTAATGTTTTTTGATGCCTCATTGTTCTTTTTTGTTAAGGTTCTTATTATAATTATGTCTTATTTTCATATATAATTTCTTTTTCAGCCACATCACTACTCTCTACACCTTCCACATCATCATAAAATCATACATGGGTTTGGAAATATGTAATTCATTGTGTTTTGAGAATTTTTTTAGTTAGTTGTGTAATTTTTTTCTTCATGTTAAATTTTATACATCTATGTTAGGTTCTATGATTATAGCATGATGTTGATTTAGTTATTTCTTTCACTACCATTTCATCTAGATTCACCACAGTTAACCCAGGTTGGATTGGTGGGATTATCCGTTATGGTGGTTTGGGATAGTTTTGAGGTATTTTTAATCATCAAGAGTGCACAACCTGATAGTTTGTTCTACCTCTATTATTAATTTATTTCATTCAAGGATAGTGTAGTAGATCTATCCTAATGAGTTAAAACTAGACTCATGTGGCATCATCAACATCTTTACCATCATCGAATGGTACTTTTTGGAATTTTTCTCTTAAAAGGTATTGAATATTTCTTTGGTGATGACCCTCTAATGACTGGTGATGTGGTAACAAAATAATGATGATTTTGATTTTTCTCATCTATGATGGTTTCAACTAGTGTTTTTTTCTATTTTTTTGGGTTTCTTAGTTATTTTAATATTTCCTTATAGTATAATGGATAAAACTTTTGTCTGGTAGCGGTGAGTTTTTTATTGTTTTAATATTATTGGTCATGTCTTCTATAAATTCAATGTTTTGCAGAAGTAATGATATTGGGTTAACAGTCATCTTAAAAACTGTCAAGGCTTAATGAGATTTCATAGGGTACATTGACAAATTGGGCTCAAGGTGTAACACTTATGGACATTGTAGTAGTTTTATGTTTTAATATTTTAATTATAACGGTTTTGGGATGAATTTATTTTGAAAATTTCATCTTGTTTTTAAGATGTATTTCATTTCATTGATGTTTTTTCTTATGTTCACTCTTAACATAAAAAAATTAATTTTCTTAAAAATAGAAAAAATATTTTAGTGGAATGGATTTTTCTTGAATGATATTTTCAAAAGAATTAGAGTTAGATATAATATGGGAAATATCTATGAAGAGAGAGAGAGATATATATATATCTATATATAATTGATATTGGATATTTCAAGGAGGTTTTTTATTACTATAAATAGTCAGGTGTTATAAATAATGGATACATTTCTAAAATGTTCATTGTTCAGGGATTATCTAGAGGTTAAATGTTTAATGTTACTAAAAATTTTAGTTATGGTTTCTCTACCTCATTTCAAGGTCATTATGAGAAGGTAATTTATTTTATGAATGAATTTGTAATCAAGGTGTGTTGTATATTATAGTATTATAATTTATACAAGTAGCTCACATATTATTTTTTAATTAATCCTTCCACCCATATATGTTCATCATTATTTGAGCATGAAATTTTTATCTTCGTTTAGGTATTTTCATTTTAATTCATTAACTAATGCATTGATTTCGACTTGAACAAATAATGAGTTATGTGTCATGTTTAAATAAGGTTTTCCATCACCTGATTTTTAAATTGAATAATTTACATTATCATATAAAATGTGATGTTTAGTTATTAGAATGTGATGACCATGATGAAGGCTTCACAAAAATCTAATTGTAACGTAACTTGATAAACGGTTACATCATTTATGTTCAGTATTCTATCATCTTGGATTTATAAAATACCAATGTTTTTTCATTCATAGTTCTTTTATAGTTGATTTTAAAATTCATTTTCAATTGATTGGTTCATTTGGACTGTTGGATTAGGTTTTTAAACTAAGATACCATGTTTTTATGGGCTCAAACTTGAACTAGATCTATATTGTGACTTTTTATTATTAGTCTTAAAAGTGGTAAAATATATTTATATACATATTTTCTAATATGTATTAAAAAATACTTATAAGAAGTTACTACTTACCATTTATTATCATTTTCTAAGGAATTTTAAATTTGAATCCTATAAATAATATTGCATTATCTTATGAATTCGTATTATAACTTCACCTAGAAAACTAATTTTACTCATAAGTATCACTCAAAATTATCTTAAGTAGCCTCTAAAAAATATATGTTAATCTTCTGTAAGAGTACACATATTCTTACATAAACCTTGGAAACTATGATATATTATTATACATCCTCAAAATTATTATCTATAAATTTGAGATAATATTATATAAAATCAGTTTAGACTTTTGTATCCTTTGAATATTTTGATTCACTCTAACGTAACAATGAAAAACCTTACAATTTAATCTTTCAAAAAAATGATTTATTTCTTATACTTATGGAATATAAATTTAAACTAATTAATTTTGTAGTGGAAGAAAGTTTCTTCTATTTTTTATTCATTTTTCCGGATGATCTAATTTAGTATAAGATATTAGAGTGTTTCTTGTTCATAAGGATGTTGAAACCTCGTGTTTCATGTACTCTGAGCCATCATATGTAAGATAAGGTTTTAGTTTTGAATTCATCAACATAGTGATATTTGAAAAAATAAGGAATATAGTTAATCTTTAATAAATCATTCAAATTCAATCATATTCTTACACATGATATAATTTTCCAATTTTCAAAAAATATATAACTCCAACACCTCTAGAATTATAAATTGGATTTATCAATTCATTTACAATAATATTAGACACATTATGTCGATCCAAAATACTTGAAATAATTTTATAGAATTATCAATTATTTGTAAAAAATATTAAAAAAAATTTTAAGTAATGTATCAACATATATGAAATAATTTCAACCTTTTTGAAAAAAATGTAGAAGCTTTTGAAAAAAATTTATCCATTTCAATTCAACTAAGATAAATTTGGGAATTCTGAAAAACATCAAATTAAAAACAATCACATATATTGAATTAGAACATACAATCAGCTTATATTATTTTAATGATATTTCACTACCTCAATAACTTAAACTCATCTTAAAACTTAATAACTTCTTAAATAATGGTACATAAAATTAATTATCACTAAATGTTTCACATATAAAAAATTATACCTAAATTTCTCAAGCTTGATCATTAAATTTTTAATTGTATATAAATAGCATCCGCCGTGCTTGATAATCTCAAGAATACTCCTAAATCTATCCATTATCATGATAATTAAAAATTGAGAATACTTCAAATATATGAGATTCAAGGTGTTATTAAATATTTATACAAAATTCAAAACATAATATATATTGACTATCTTACTTGGGTACTTTATCTAATTTCTTACATCCCTCTTCACATTATCATAATATATGAATGGGTACAAAAAAATCCTTCCAGAACTCTCTTCGGAACACATATTAAAATCAATGCTTATTAAAAGCAAATAAAATACTTCAAAAATGGGTTCGACAATCTCCTTGTATTGATTATTCATTGATACACATAAAAAAAGTAATTTTTTATATATATTATACCATTTTATTATTATGACTCCCTTCTTTAAAATAAAAACAATGAAGGATACCGAATTAATATTTATTAATTAATCAACTATAATCCCATATGAGAAATTCTTGGTGTACTAAAAAATATTGACTAATGAATTTCCTGAAATTTGTAATTCCTAGCCTTGTATTCATCAAAAAATATTCACTTTTATTAACAATAAAGAAACACATTTTGTCCACTTAATTTAATATTTTTTATAATCAAAATAAGGACACGAGATTGTGAAAAATATGTATTATTAGTTAATATTTCTTTCCAGAAATATTAAATTCATATAAAAAGTAAATTTATTGAAAATTTCTAAAATATTCTCCCCCTCAGTGGGTACACTCCAATAAATTCTTCATCAAGGTTGATCTCTTAATATTAAAATAATTATGTTATAATAATTAATCATTATAAAATTTTGAATGGAAATGTTAAGGAATTGAAAAGGATTACAAAATAGAAATAGGGAGGAATGATTAAGAACATTTACCATTTATGTAGTTTCCTATAAAATAAGAAATAACTCCTCATAAACCTATGAACTTATTTGGGTGAATATTCAGAAAGATATTGATAGTGGAACATTTCTTAATATCTTTTGAGTGAAGATATATGGTTGGATGAATGTATATTTATAGAAAATATTGAATAATTGTTTATTAGTTATTGAACATAGGCTTTAGAAATTAGGCTTGTGGAAAATTCAACACAATTGGCTTACCAAAGGTTATATATTGAATTTTTGAATAATTAAGTAATGATATTTAACATTTATAAGTTAAGGAACATAAATCCTTCCAGTTATATGATTTTGGTGTTGGAAATATCATTTTACCGAAATGATTTTTTTAAAATCTATATTTTCTATTTTTGATATTTACTAGACCATTATGAGTTATGAAATGTATTTTAATGCAATAATGTATATTATTTTAACTAATTAAAGTACTTTATGTTTTTTATTCATTCATATTAATTTTTACATAGGTTTTACTTGAAAGAAGAATCATAATACATATCTTGTATGCATACTGTATTATACTATCAACCTAAAAATTATACTATTTTAGAAAATTTTGAACATTTTATTATAAGATAATATTTACATTTTTATTCCAAATTCAGGGTCATTTTTATGAAAATAATTATTATATATAATTAATTTATTTATTAAATAAATCTCTTAGTGTATTCTAAAATCAGGATTTCAATGCCTAAATTTGGAAAACCTATTTTTAATAATTTTTATATTATTATAATTAATATGTATGTAATTTTATTATTATTTCTTATCAGTAATTATTTTTTTCAAATATTAGAGTACGCCTTATTTTTTAGTGGATTTTGAAACCTTACAGGCTATTAGGCAGATAACAAACCATCTAACCACAATAATTTCACATGACTAAAAACTCTAAAATAAACAAAAAATCCAAATCCAAATTTGGAATTTCACATATAGATGATGAGCCAGTAGTAAATCAGTTCAATAGTATGGATCAAAACAGCAAAACAAACTCTTACGAGACACATCCCATGACTTACATAGATCCCATCAGCTTTTATGGTGGTCCTGCCAATGAACCATGAAATTGACGAACCGCACTAGAAAGAAGAAACACCATGAAATAAAAATCAACTTACACATAGCCACAATAGTTAAAGGAAAAAAACTCTACTTAAATACACAAGATATCTAAACAGTATAACAAACTCACCATAGAAAAGGATTCACCAAAACTAGTTAAAAATTACCACTAGGAACAATCGACTGTCACCATAACTAAGAATTGGATCACCTGAAACACTACCACAAACCATCTGGTATTAACATTAACATATAGAATGTTAACACCGTCATTCACCATCAAAATTATTGGAGATATGTTTGTGTTATATATGATAACTCCACCAATGAAACACATTTTATTAATAATCTTACCACTACTATAAAATTATATCAGAATGGCATAAAATCAATGGAATTTTTGAGGTAAAACTGTGAAGTGGAGGATATGGAGACTCAAATTCCATAAGATCTTAAATGGGAAAAATATATCCTAACGAACAATGAAGAACAGATAATAAATAAAAATACCCCAAACACCAATAATAAATAAAATCTAAAAAACAAAACAAACCAAACTAGGATGTTGGAACCTAAAAACTCTACGTTAAAACTTGAAATTTCCCACAATTGTTTCCACACCGAATGCTTGAATTATAAAGAAAAAATTCACCACCATCACCACCAAGATTGAATAAGATGAATTAAAGCATGGTTTGTTAGGTTGAGTGAGTAAGGGAGGATAATGATCTATTTTAGAAAAGAAATTGGAACAAACCAACTAGAAACATCAAAGATATGAACATTAAAGAGTATAACTCCAAAACTCAAAAAATGAATGTGGTGGAGTCACCCATAATGGATTCCCCAACAATAAATTATACCAAAAAAATATTTTACCAACATGAAACTATTTAATCTCACCATGATGGGGTCTCACAAAATGTATTATGTAGAAATATTAGAATAAGAGGCCAATGGGACCAAACATAAAAAATGTTGGGGGGGGGGGTAGAATGCTTTTTATAGCACAAGTTGAAGACATTTATATAACGTGAAATTATTTTTATATTATACTACTATAATAAACAATATATTTTATTATGAAATGTATATTATAATTAAAAATTTATTTATAGTATAATTTTTAATCATAAAATCATGTGATTTTATTGAATATTAAACCTGATGTGGGTGTAACAGTTAATCAATTATTAGAGTAATTAAATAGTATATTGTTTGGGAATATGAAGAAGGATCCATGGGAGGAAGTAAAAGTAGGGAAATTATAGAGTGGAAAAGAATTGATGATATTTCAAAAAAATTATTAAAAGGGGTACATTAATTGAAATGAAAATTATAAAGAATAATAAGAAAAATAAGATCATATCGAGAAATACTCCGAAGAAGATAAAAATAACAAAAAAATATATTTTAATAATGATTAAGAAGTTCAAAAAAAATATTAAATCATAATATCCCAATATTTCATTTTTATAATGGACAAGACATGGTAATATAAATTAATAATATAATAAATTCATTTTTTATATTTAATAAAATCTTTATTAATATACCATTTAATAAAGTTGTCTATAAAATGTAAATGTATGCTAAATTTTTAAAAGTTATGTTTTTAAATAAAATTATATTTACGGATTTAATAATAATATCTTTCAGTGAGGTGTTCTATTTTTTTATTCAATGAAATATACATATAATATTTATATCCTTGGAATGATTTTATATTAAATGCATGATTGGATTATTCAAATTTATTAAAGAACATTCAATATTTGGAGCACGGTTAACTTGATTATCCTATGCATTTATTTGAAAATCGAATTAGGTAATCAAAATTTGGAATTAATTTTACTTAAGCACATATTATGAGAAATTATGCACCTTCATAAAATCTAAGAATATATTTTTGTGAATATGGGAAAATTCATATCTATTATCAATTTTCTAAAAATAAATATGGAGGTCGAATGAGAGGTACAAATTATACATGGAATACACTTTATTACCCTGGTTAAATCACAGGTATACTTCAATTAATAGAAAATTATATTCTAAGTAGGTTATGAGTAAGAAACATTCACATTAATGATTGTTATAATGAATAGAGAAGAATCAAAGGATTTACATTCAATATTTGAATCTATATATTACTCAAACAAGAAATATTTTAGGCATAAAGTGTAAGAAAACATGATAGATATCATAAATAAAATAGTGGATAGCAAGGAACATTATAGTTGGTTATAAAAGGAAGAATAAGTAGAGAAAAGTTAAATTCAGTAGCTATAAATGGAATTATTCCTTAATTTGATCCATTTACTTGTAAATAAATTAAAATATGTTCTAAATAAACTCTAAACCACTTTAAGGTATTAATGTTTTTTAAGATATAGAGGTATAACAAATCATTATAAATTTATATTTTTTATAGGAGAGTAATTAAAATCCCTTCATATGCTATGAAATGTAATGAAATAAATAGAGTTGTGGTATTCAATATAAAGGGAATAAAAAAATATTTTCAAACAAAAAGTTGTGTTAAAAGTTGGAATGAAGATTATCCAACAACTGAAAAATATATTAACACCTCGTATAATGAAAAAAAATAAATAATGAGGTAATATAGTTTCTTGATGTGGAAATTATATTTTACATCTAGATAATTGAATGGTATTGATTTTAAAAAGCCCAAGAATATATTTTGGGGTTATTAAGTTGAAATAGAGGAAAAAGGAATGAGAAATTAATCATATTTATATTGTAAAATCATTAGGATGATTTTCATGAAGTTCAAAGTAAGATAGAGGTGTTTTTTAAATTAACCAAAAACTAAATCAAGGAGTACATATCCACACGTTGTTAAGTACAATATTTATTTAGAAATATGTTCAATTTTGTTACTATAATATATTTAATATAAATACCATCTTGGAACTATAAAAAAATCATGGAATATGTTAACATATTTATGTTCTTATAAATTGATTTAATGTTTTCACTAATGATTAATATATTTTAATGATGTTCCATGTTAAGAATTGGTGATTTAGGAATATAGAAGTAACTAGAGAATACGTACAACAACAAAAATTTTAAAATCTTCAAGAATTCATTGGGAGAGTTGTTTAATTGTTAAATCAACTTATTTTACATTAAATCAATGAAAAAAAATTTCACATGTAAAAGTGACTAAATTTCTTATTGTTTAAATATTTTTATCACTTCAATACAAAATAATGAATAGTTTAATCACTTAATTCAGAAACTATACACTCATAGAAACACATATGTAGTTGAAAAAATGAATTTATAATGTTAAATATTCATTATGAATGGATAAATCCTTTTAATGATCCAAAAAACCCCATATCACATGATCCACTAATCATCATGGAAAAATAGAACAGTGTTTATACATAAATTGTTCTTACATAAAAAATTATTTTTAATTATGTAATGAACTCTAAATAATCAATTATATAATATTCCATAAATAAAACAAAGTGGTTCTAGAACATCTAATAGTGGCCTTAAATTAGTGTACATTAATTTAAACTCAAATTCACTACGTTTTATAGAAAGATTTTTAATTAATAAGTGAGTAAATGATATATTAGATACAAACATTATAATCAATAATTTAGCAATTTATCTTGATGAAAGATAAAATCGTTGACTTTTATTAGTAATAATGATCTCAAAAAATCACTACATATTCCAAGAAATGTTCATTATCTCAGAGATAAAATTAATGCTTAAAATTCCATGTTTTATATATTTATGAATTGAATTGATAAATATTATTTTCAATTAAATTATTTCTTGGATTTCTTACCTTTCTTCTTTCTCTATTACATTCTTTCAAATTCATAAAACACACAAACTATCTCTATATTTCTTATCTGTTCACTTCCAAATTATAATTTCATAACCATCATAACTTATAACTTCTTATGATTTAGTATAATACATTTAATCAATATATTTCAATTTTAAAACATATATCTTCTTTATTGACCACATTATTTGAGTTTTACTAGACCAAGAACAAACCATAATGCTATATAAGTAAAACAAAAAATGACTATGGATTTTACCACTGACCGTAGTATAGTGAGGGCCACCAAGTAATAGTGAACTTCAACTCATTTAAGCCATTTAAAAACTACTATTCATCGCTATCAAATCAAGCTTGGCCCTAGATTAGTGCATTCTCATTCTACTTTCTAATCAAGAACAAAGACCAATTACCTTTTTACATCACCTTGGAGCCAAGACTCAGTTGTTTCAAACACTATATCCTAGATAAATCCCCATGATATGGAATAATATATTCCCAAATTTTTTTACAATGATCACGACCAATTCAAATATGCAAATTGTGAAAACAAACTGCACATGGTATATGTAGATTTTGAAAAAATCCTCTGGAGAGCATATCCTCCAAAATGATCTTTTCATGGTCTTCATAATCCTTTTTAAGAAATTCTCTATGTTGTGATATTTATAGAAACCTAATATAAACATAACTAATTTTTTTTCATGTATATCCATATGCATATCTTCAAATCCAAACCTCTTCCATGATCTTCCAAATATTGAAATATCCTATCTCTCATTTGAACTATCTATATTTATTTGAGTTATAATTTTACTCATGTGTGAAAACATGTTTTTAATGGAAATGAAAAAAAAATTTCTAATCAAATACACTTCAATTTATTTTCAATGAAAAATATTTTCCTTTCAAAATAATCACATTTTGAGGAACCTCAATTCTCAAACAACATCTTACTTATAATATAACTGATAAAAATTTCCATTCCCGATGACAAGGGATGATTAACAGTTTATGAACTAATACCTTTAGTTGTATAAACATACAATGGTAAATATCGACATGTCATGTTGAATGTATCTAGTGAACTTCCATGATATTTAAATGATATTATTGTTGGTATATAGTAAGTTAAAAATCCATAGTTTTAGAAGGGATTATTATTTGAAGATCTACATACCATGTTATATGCCTAAACATTTTTTCTTTTCAAATATTTTCATAATAAATAAAATTTATTAGTATTTAAATGTATAAATATTAGCATTATTTAGGGATACATAACTCAACTTAAATACATGATATTCAATACCCATTGATGTCTAATGACATATGGAATAATTTTGTTACATATAATAAGTATGAGGACATCTTAATCATTGATTAAATGTTTTATATCTTAATGTAATTTTATAAAAATATCAATGTAACATAAAACCAAAAAAAAATAATGGTTATAAATGGTACCACTATTCCAAAATATTCTCCTTTGATACCTCCAATGTGATGCAAGATTAATATATTTAGGAATGGAGATTAACCATGAATTAAATTGTCCAATAATAGATAAGACCTCATATAGAATCCACTACAATGAATTTCCATCATGCTAGATAATAATTCTATATGCTTAATGAAAGAAAATAACATAGGATAAAAATATAACGTAAGTAATAATATGTCTCATAACATATCCATATTACATAGGGAAACTATACAACATCAATATTAAAGATAAATAGGGGTAGAATATTTTATTTACATAGGAACCCTATCATCTAGATAACCCTAACCAGACTCTATGTTATATAATAACATTCTTCCAAAAAACCTACCAGGATATGGATGAATATTTAACATTGTAACTCATTTTAAACTCATGTTTCAATCACTCTCAATATGATTAACCATACATGTTAGTCTAAGGATCTTTTCTAGACAACTCAGTGCCCCTAGAATCTCTTCATATTTAGCTATATATACTCTTTTTAGTCTATCTCACTCCAAGATTATGAACTTCCTGCCTCCTTTAACATATCATTTAACACTTAGTAACTCTTTCATTGTGAGTAGTTAATAAAAGACACTATATCATCATTTTAAAAATGAGATTTATAGTAGTCGACTAGTTCTTGTAGTTCTAATACACTTTGATCTCAATGAATGTTCCTCAACTTTTTCAAAGAAACTTATAACCACACTTCCATAAAATTTAGTATTGAGTGAATAGTTCACACTTTTGGTATCATTATTCTATTTATCTTTCATCAGTGAAAGCTTCCAAAAAAATGCTCTAACTTTTACACATGTAATAACATCTGGATTCAGCCTCAATATTTTATTAATATTATATAGCCATATCATATTTTTATTACATGATATTTTACTCCAATATATCCATTATAATCACTTCGAATCATTTTTTTTTTCAAATTTATCACTTCTTCTAAATACCTGTCTCACATCCAAAACATCCTCATATGTCACTTCCTCTAGAATTGGTTTTTGATTCCACCTCCTTCTATAATTTCTAGCTATTAGGTGAGTTTCTACCATATGGATTCATAAGTGTAGTTCTGAAAGTCATATTCTCGAAGATACAATATTTTAACTAAAAATCATTTCTAACACCAATACCCAATAATTTCCCACTCAATAGAAACATTCATAGGTTAATAAAAACAATTTCCCATTTTAAGAATATTTTGAAGGCCTCATCATAATAATTTTCCATATTACACTCCTTCTTCATTTTTTATATTAACTCCATGGTATGAAACATTCATATATTCCACTAATTCAAAATAGTGTTACACCACCTAAAACTCAATAGTATAAGTAATTTAGACCCAATATTCAACTATATATCCACATGTAATTCTATTTATCCAAGATATTTTTTGAACTAATATTTCACATTACATTTCCATAAAACTCATAAAATTACTCCTTGAAGTTTCATCCACAACAATAACATTGAGAACAACCTAAATTATTAAAACAAAATCAAAAATACATTTACTTATATTGTTCCTCCACCATTTGTTTAATCCATGTATTTATAGACTCTTTATTAAAGTGGTTTCCTATTACGTGGAATATTTATGTACTAACTCCCACTTCCTTTAACCACTCCTCATTCTACCACTTCAGCGTATTTGGTTCTAAATTTTACATAATAATAAGTAAGTAAATTTTACATTTGAAACATTATATTGAGAACCGAACCTTGATAAAAATCTTAAAAACTACGGAAATATATACTTCTTTTACTACACCTTATGGATATTTTGATTGAGCTTCTACAGACCAATGATTATAATATCAATGGATTTGATGATACCAGTGAAATCGAAACTCCATCAGAATCTCGACCATATTTAAAATATGGTATCGTCAAACTGATGAATTACATATATAATTCCTAACTTCCATCATAATTTTATCTAAGATGGATTGCTACATGTATCACTCATTTGTTCTAAACTATATATTCCTCATAGTTCTAACCCTTACCGTGATTACTTCCAAGAATACATCCCAAGATCCCCTCAATCAATATGAAATTTCAAAACTCTAATGTTCATTTGTAAATTGTTAAAATAGATTTGGATACCAAAGACTTCACCACCACATAATAATAAATAAAACTACTTGGGACTTTAGAATGTCCCACCTTCTATTCTAGAATTGATTTATTCCTAGATAATACTTCATAAAGACCATTTTGTGATAGTTTCCAGCAAGCACTCCAAACTATAGTTCTTCTATAACCTCCTCCCACTAGTTTTAATGGATCATCCATTAACCAAAACTTTTCATATAGTTCCATGTATATACTTTTCAACTGTATGAATTTACCACTAATATATCTTATATATCGTCTCAAATTATAAATTTTTCCTCAATAAAATAATAGTATTATAAAAAACTTAATATGTTTTTACCACCATTGATTATTTATTTGATGACGTTTCTAAAAAAATCATTGGGAGTTATTAATGAGATGAAACATACACTCATATTTTGTTTAATTGTCAAATAAGTTTCAATGTACAGTATAGTTATATTCTATGAGAATAAATAAAACAAGGTCCCTAACTTTTAATAAAAACAAGATTCTTTCAATTCATGATTCCCCTATCTTCTCGATGTGAAGAAAACATTTTTTGGATTCCAAGGATACAATCACACATGTTCAATAAATCATGTTTCCTAGCTCATATTCAGGTTTCTGAGACACTCATTCTTTAACTCCCTATTTCATGGTGTTTTATGTTTGGAATAAACTAATCCTTTTGAAATCTTAGTTAATTGAAATGTTGTCTTAGACTTTGTAACCACCATAAAACCCCTGCATGAATTTAAAACAACATCTGCACTTATCACTCTTGAAACTCATTATCTAGCTAACTTATGGAAACTCCTTTGAAAACACTGGAATGTGCCACAATTTTCACAAAAACCCAAATCATTATAACTTAAATGGAAAAAATACATAACAAAACACCCACTTCCCTTCAGCTTCTAAATTCAATGACCTTCTAAAAACCTTACTTTTAAAGCTAAAACATTCAATCCTAGTATTCTCTTAGAAACACATTTTCCTTGTGAAATGATATATATATATATATATGAAAATATGAAGCAAATAAAATAGTTATCCTTAAATAAGTTTCAAAATTTTTTCATCAAATATAAAATAAATTTCTACTTGGGGTAATATGGTATGTTTCTTGGGACGAAACCTTCATTAACTTCCTACTAGTTCATTTTTGTCTATTATTACCATTCTTCCCTGACCCCTCTTTAGGTTGAATCCCATTAATACATACCTTACCCTAAAACAATTCCATTAACCTACAAATAATAAATCCCAATTGAATCCAAAATATATAAACTAAAGAATTGGATTACAAAGTCTTCTGCATGACTAGCTTCAGAATGTTTCTCTTCATTGAGCTTAGAAGAAACACCCAAAAAATATTACAATTTATCAAAAATTGAAACTAATATTTGATTAAATAATTTCATAAAACCATCAATATATAAGTGAATACTCCATAAAAACTCATATATAAGATGGTTTGAAACTCATATAATGGAGTGGTATCATGAAGTTGATGTTATCAATTTTATAAAAATTGCACACCCTAGAAAATTCACTAAATTATCACCATTCATGAAAATACTTTCATAAGATCAAATAATTGTAATAAAAAATACAACACACACAAAAAGACAAGTAATAAAAATGTTTATGGAATAATTATTTTCCATGAAGAAGAACTCTAACTTATATATTAAGGAAAAAATATTAGAGATCGAATCATTAAGATACAAGGGAACTCTACAATAAAAAAACCTTACTCATATTCCAAGTTACAAGGGAATATTTTTCAAGAAACCCAACCCACGTAATTATGAATATTTTGTAATTATATTAATGAAAAGATCTTATATAAAACACTCCCACTTTGATAACCCACACATGGTATATTGACTAATTCTTTCTAGAAACCTTAGTAACCATGTAATCTATTCATTTCCAATGTGTTATAATCCTCTTTATCTAACTCTTAGTAGGTTAATGAAATTACATTATCTAGTACCAGAGCCTCTAATAAGTGGTTTATATTCATGGTGAACACTGAACAAGTGACGTCATCCAATCATTTTATAAATGAGATTTTTAATATATCATTGATTTTTCTGGTTTCACTTTCTTATAATCTTGATGGGTGTCCATACACTCATTAAAATTAACTATAAACTACACCACTTCGACTTGTGATATCTAGTGAATAATTCCAAAATCTAATTTCATAATCCAACTTTTTATTCACCAGTTAAGATTCATGAATATTTCTTATAGCTTTATAACTTATCTATGAATTTAGATTCATCATTAATATAAAATTAATCATATGTATCAATTTTATATTAATCATAGGTAAGAGTTTTTTACTCTTATATAACCATTATCATAACATATAATCATGATCTTCCTACTTCATCAATTCCTATAGAAATCTATCTTGTATCCAAAACATCCTCCTACATCACTTCCATCATAATTGGTTGGTGTTCCTACCTTCTTCTAAACATTCTAGCTGTCTTGTGAGATGTTTCTTTTTTCCTCATGTGTAATTCTAAAAAAAATTTCTGTAAGTTCCAACATTGTTACATAAAAAAATCTCTCACAACAAAACCCAATAATAATCACCATGGATTATAACTGTTTTCAAATGAAGATACCGGTTTATATATATTGATAAATAATATAAAATTAATAAGAAGTGAAAAGAGTTTAAAAATATGACTAAGGTTTGGATATATTTAAATTTAAAGGATCAATATGTTATAGAGTGTTATTTTAAGTGTGAGTTCTTTAAAACTAGATAGATATTATATTCTATTCATATTGTGATAATTACAAAAGGTAATTTTTTTTAACATCACATCTCTCTGTATACGATCATTGGATGTATCCCATATTGGGTAAATAAAGTAAAAACTTTTTATCCATTATATTTATTTCTTACATGGATGGATATTGAAAAATAAATGTTATAGCTGGTTTTAAGAATAATATAGTTGAAGAATAATACAGTTTCATTTAAAATTCCATGATATATCCCCCAAATTTGAAAATAATTTCTTATTGGTTTTATATAAGTGGTATTAGAGATAATCTTTTCTTTTAAATGAAGTTTGAGGGCTTACCGACGTGGTTAATATTGAATTTATTGAAATGGGGAAGTGTGGAACCACTATAAATCACCACAATTGTGATTTCAAACCATATATTGGGATTCTAGGATATTATCTCTATGGTCAATTGATATAGGTTAGTTTGAATATACTAGATTATCCTTGTGATAATATAGGGGAATTGTTTCAGTCACCCTATAGATCTAACCATATGTAGCACAGTGGAGGGACATGGTGGAAACACCACTAGTTTTAGGGCTCGTGAACCTCTGAAAAGGGAAAGGAAAAGATGAATATATCATCAGATAATAACCTCATTTTATACATTTAATATGGTATATAGTATGGGTTTTTATGTACCGATGACATATTTTTAAAATTCCTTTTTGTCTCGAGTCCTAGGGTTATATATTTTCAGCCTCTGGGTCATGTAGTGGTTCCCTTTAAACCCAATATAAAATGGTATTATCTAAAAATAAAAAAATATGGATTTAATAACTTATTTTTCAATGATTCTATTTTCTATTCTCTAATCATGAAAATGATCATCAACATTCAAATAGTATTGATATTTTATTGACACAAATTCAAACTATCGAATAATTAAATGTAATGAAACTTTAGAATAATAGAATGTATCAATATTTTACAAATATTTGAAACCAAATTAAACTACATTGATGCATAGAATTTATATCAATATGAAAATAATGTTCCCCATGAAAAAGTTTCTCAAGGATATAGATGGTGAGTCCAAATAAATAATTATTTTATGGGGATCACTATCCTACAATAGTTACACAAAGATAATTTATTGTATGTCATCAAAGGACATCACTGAAATATTTATAAACACTTTAAAGAGAATTTAAAATTCAAAGAGATCAAAAATAAAGATTTTTGGAAAATTTTTAAATAAATGATGATATAAGAAACAAAAAATTTCCATTTTTTCCTTCAGTCAAGTGAACAATTTGGTAAAGCCCACGCATGGATAAGAAAGATATCTAGAAAATATAAAAAATGTGAATACAATATTATAAATGAAACCTTATCACTTTGATATAAAATATTTAATGATTGAAGAATTGTATCCCAACATGGAACACTTGAATGATTTTCAAATCATTATCATTTCATAAGAGATAAGGATGAATGATGATGATCCTACAGTGAAGGATATATTACAGGAAATGGATTTTAAGGCTTTAAAATATCTCACTAAGGGAATTATCAATAAAATATTGAGTTGGGTGAGGTAATGTCATTTATTTAATCAAATATTATAGGAGTAATATTAAAATTTAAGTAAAATCTCTGATTCTCTGGTATTATATGTGGAAATATTAGATAAAAAATATTTTTTTATACATAAATATTTTGATGATGAAGTGGTGATACTAATGAACCCACATGGGGATACAGAAAAAGAGTTAAGAGAAAAAAATTATAAAGTATTATTTATTTATACAATAAGATTTTTCACAAGAATACGATGACACATAAGAATTGTTAATAGAAGAGACATGATTATTATTAAATCAAAAAATAATTTATGGTGGTTCTTATGGGTGATTTCAAAATCCATGAGGCCAAAAATGAATCAAATGTAAATTTTGATGTAGTTTATGGTATCAATAGATATTTAGAGGATAATATTAAGAAAATGATATTTGTATGGCACAAAATAAGAAGGAAAACTCTTTGATACATGAATATAAATTATACATGTAAAGAAAACATGAATAGTAGATTAGTTAAAAGTTAATCTTAAAAACATAATAAAAAAATCTAGAGAACTCAAGGAAGGTTTATAAGTTAAATTTCAATGTGTAATAGACATATACAATCATTTATAGTATTAATAACATAATGTAGGAGATATTAAAAGGAATTTCAGTGATAAAAGATGGGTTTTTAATTGAGTTGAATTCTTTTTTATCAAAAAATATTTTTGAAACTTGAAATCAAATTGGTTAACAAATGCATTTCTCAATTGATTTGGCAATGGAAAAAATTTAAAGGCCCCTCATGGATTCTGAGTTAATTCCAGTAATAATATAATTGAATAATTGTATAATAAATAGGATTAGGGATTGATTATAAAAAAAATAACCTCAAAGTTGAGTAAAAAACTATTACAATAAAAAGAAAAATAGCTTTGGGTGGGACATAATAGAATTTAGTTTTACTAGATAAGATAAATACAAAAAACCTAAAATTTTGTTTTTATATTTCTTAATGATGGGATATTAATAATATGTGTGTTTTAAAAAAATGGGAAGATCAAGGCATAAGACCAATGAAAACATCTTTGAAAATTTGAACATTATAAATATGTCTTCAATGGAAAGTATTTTTTAATGGGAATGGTCACAAATATATGTATCTCTCATTAATGTGAAAAAATATTGGGATATTAAGAAAAATAAAGGTGTAATAAAAATAACATAGGATCTATAAAACAATATGAAAATATTGGATAGTGTTTTGCGCTGGAAATGGGGATGACCACATTTGTTTAAGGTTTAAACATTCCAATCAGTTTCTAACGGGTTTTTTCGTAGAACCAGAAACATCCAATGATTCCATATCCATTTGGACCTACTTTCCAAAGGTAGGTTCTCAGTAGTTATGAACCAATGAGGCTTAAGAATGTTCATTGGCCGAGAGGATGGAAGGTGGGAATCATCACACCTTATTTAGGGGGAATTTTTGTCTACTCCGGGACACTCTTTATAGATTTATGTCATGTTTGTGAATCCTTATTAAATAACCAACTATGAAAATGATCTTTCCTTTAGATATAATAATCAATGATTGATATGTATGAGATTTAGAGAATCATTTATATGTATTTGAGATTCTTCATTGATAGAGAATCATCTGTATTTGTTCAAGATTCATAGTCAATTGTATCCTTAAACACATTATATAGAAATATCTTGGTCATTATGATAACCATACTAGTTTTAAAGCCACTCAGCAGGGCACTTGATGTTTATTGTCATTTAGAAGGACATGGATTATTTCAGAGTTGGGATCATACCCACAAATGGACTACCTACGTATCCTTTGTTTTAGAAAAGGAATCAGATCCCACGTAGTTCGAGTAAATAAGTATGAAGTTTATGAACGATTGACGGATCAAAGAAAGATTTCATAATTACTTTTACACTCTAAGCTCACGTGAGCCTTGCTCGGTGTGAGAAACAAGAGGTATTGGAAAAACCAGAAAATTATTCCATGAAAGATGAAATCATAAGAAAAAATGTGAGGCATGTGTATGTATGACTACCCAGGTAGATGAGGATTGGGATTTACTTCAGAGAAGAAACCTGGGAATAAGGTCCATAACGGTATATGTGTTTTATGGATATTTGGATACTTAACCTAGGACTTACTCTCGAGAAGGATGCCCAAATTAGAGGGGACTTATGATTGGGTTTTACTCCTGATAAGTATTCCCAAATCAAAAGTAAATTAAGACTCGTTAAGAGAAATTATGACTGGGGATTATTCCTGAGAAGGAGTTAGCTTATTCCTGAGAAGGAGGCCCAAATCAAAATTAAATTAAGATTGGGGCTTTCTCCTAAGGAAGAGGATGATTTTATAGGGACTTGAGAAATGGGGATTATTCTTATGAAGGATGCCTAGGTTAAAAAAATTTATCCCTGGGGCTTATTCCTAAGAACGAGACCCAGGTTAAGTGAATTTGGAACTTGGGGATTACTCCTGAGGAGGATGCCCATATTTGGGAACTTGAAGATTGGGGATTATTCCAAAGGAGGAGGTCCATATTTGGGAACTTCAATACTAGGGATTATTCTTAAAAAGGAGGCCTGGGTTAGGAAAATTATTACATGGACTTCTGAAAAGGAGGCCCAAGTTTAAGATCCTCTCATCTTAAAGGATGAGGTTGAATGAATGAAATCTATAACCTTAGTGACATAAAGATATGTAAATCACTAGGGTTTTAGAGATGTTCCACTAAATTTCGTTCAGATAAGGAATCCAACAAAGGAACCATGCCAAAACTGGCTTTGAAGAGGGTTCTGAAGGCTGGATCTTGAATAGGAGAGGTGGAAATGGAGAAGAAAGTTGAATAGGAAGAAGGGAAACCCAAAAAGAAGTGGGTGTGTGGGTCCTGTTGGGGTGCACAGGTACTAGTTTCTTAGGTATAATTGTGTGATACATAAGTACCTACGTGACGGTCAACCCATTGGGTAATACTTGGGCGAGGCTTGGCTGAAGCCCTTAGTATTATCCTTAAAGACATTTAAATGTGTGGCGTGCGAGTTCAATTGAAGGAATAAGGCGGCGTGCAAGTGTCTTCAATTCCCTGAAGGTTTAGACAATTAGGCACAGAGGTGTTGGAGAATTTCAACACTTAGGCCTCGTTTCCCCTCTTTAGATCTTCTATTCTAGGTATGAAATTACCTTATAAGTGCTCGGAAGGCTTCGAGAAGAGACTAGGGCAGCAAGAGCTAAAATCTAAGTTTCTGGATTTTTCCTCCTCCTCAATGGGGGGCCCACAAGGGTTATTTATAGGCTGCTAAAGACCCCGGGCGAAAATCAAATAGGGCGTATAGGTCACCTGCTTACCCAATATGTGGGGCGCAGGTATACCTATGCAACCATGATGAAACCTGCGCGACCCATCCATAACCAAATATTTCTTCATGCCTTTGTCAATTTTTTATGTTTCTTCAAAGGATGAATCTATTTATGCTAAGGTATTCCCCTTTTTAGTTGTTAGACTCTGTGACCGAATGTAGCATTAAAAAAAAGTCCCCCTTAGAGTTGGATTCGAAAGGAATGAGGATGTGACACTGAGGTAAAGAAGAAAAACAAAGAAAGGCAGCGAGGGGCCTTCTCATGTTTTTGATCTACCGTTGGGTAAGGTATAACAATATTTTCAACTGTACTTAATTTGAAAGACAACCATTCAACTTTTATTATCCTTTGAAACTAACCAAATATTTCAATTGATTATGCAGGGCCATCAATTTCAGTGGCTAGATCTGGAGGTGAAGCCTCAGCCTCCACCCCAATGGGAATAGAAATTGAAGTAACATGGGTAAGGGGGGAAGGCATAGAACATGGAACTTCTCTAAGTGAATTAATCCCAGATTATATTCCCCCTTGTAACAGTGATGATGAGTCATACCTAGAAGTACAAAAGGCACTCCAATTTTCAAGACGCAAGGCATGGAAAAACATATGAAAGATCATATCTGAAGTTCCTATAGAAGGACTGTCATCAAATATCCCTCGACTATCATCAATGTTCGTTATGTTGGGACTTGGCGGTTTTTGATATCAAGAGATCCATGCCATGGTTACACAAGTCATATTATGAAGGGAGAAGGAGCATAAGTACCATCAAGATTTGACTAGAGTAAGGATGTCAGCCAATATCAGTGAATTTGAGGCTTCTGAATCTCGAGATGAGGCTGATTATGCTTCAAATTTAAAGGATGTAAAGAATAAGATCAAAGAGATAGTCTTCCAACAAATTCATCTTCCTAAATAGTAAGATGCTGTTACTGGGGAACTTGACCAACTGGATAATTCACTGGAAGGAGCTCAAATGAATGGTATGAAATCCATTGCAGATGACAGGAAAGTACTCCATCAAGCTGAAAATAGTGAAGATGGTCGAGTGCATGAGTTTCAAGTGGCTGCTGATGAAGATCGGGATGTCGTAAATCAAATGAAGATTTATGTTGAAATCCTTTCGTAATTCTTGGAAAAGAGAAGTCACTCTTTCCTGTGGATGTCCTTCTAACTTTTATGCATCAAATGAAAAACACTTTCATCTTCAATCATTTGTACGTTCATTCTTTTTCAACCTGCTTTTAATTTTTACCAAAGCCAATGGGCCTAGTAAGCATAGTTTGATTTTTTCTCGGATTATTATAAATAAACCTACAAACATTGAATATTTCATTTCTCAGTATTACCTAAATCATACGAAATTTATGCTTAGTGATATGGGACATGATTTTTTTTAGAGTTCCCTTGTCTTTTTTGGGAAGTTGAATGTCATGCACGTAAGACATAAAAAGGATAATGTTTAAGTTCAAAATATCTTTGACCAAATGGATTAAAATTGAATCAATTCCTTGATAATTTATCTGAAAACATGTTACCATATTCAAGTATGAGGGACAAATGTAAACTATGACTTAAGAAATTTTGAATCTGAGGAATGATATAAAAAAAGGGATAAAAGGCATTTGATGAAGTATTTCCCAAGAATGAAGTTACCACTATTTAATAAACCCGTTAGGGGGTTGAATTATGCAGGGCCTCTCAAGGGCATTGGGTTCATAGTCAAATAATATCATATTTTGGCTAATAGGTCTGTTATGTAGACTACTTATGCAAGGCCGCATAAGGGCACATGCTACATATTCATACAAAAGAACTCTCAGAAATTTACTTTTCTACTGATAAAAAGCAAGTGAATCTTTATAAAGATTCAAATTTTCCAAAGCATAGAGCTTGCTGTATGGAGAGAGGTACCTTAATATGGATAGTATATTTCTAATCAAGATTGTCTAAGAATTGGATGAATGTCACTCCTATGAAGGTCTGACCCAAATGTAGGGAAGGGAAATATAAACCATAGACATGAATTCTTTCAGATCATGAAAAAGATTATGGGAAAAATATGTTAAGGATGACTATTTTCTTGTGGATCCCTACATACGTTCTTTAAGACAACTAAGGACAAAATAGGTTTTCTTCCCACAAATGAAGTTACCATTATTTGAAAAACATGTTTGGGGTGAATTATGCAGGGCCACCTAATGGCATTGGCTTCATAGTCAAATAATATCATCTTTTGGCTGATAGGTCTGTTATGTAGACTACTTATACAAGGCTACCTAAGGGCACATGCTACATAGTTAGGAAAAACAATTCTCAGGTTTCATACATTTTGTGATCAGAAGTCAAGAAAAGGGTTATGGAGATCTGGAAGTATTTAAGGTTAGGAGTATGACACATGAAAATGAGTATTGTCCAATGCATGAAAGAGATACACATATCAATGCTAATCATTCATGTTGTGTCTAGGTCCTAAATTGAGATGTTGGACTTCACTACATATCTCATTAGAATGAGAATAAAGCCAAATTTAGTTCTTGAAATACAGTTTAACATCATGTGGGATGAAAGTATAGGTAATCATAGTTTATGGTCATAGAGCTCGGACCAAGGGGAACTTTTCAGCCAAGGGAATGAAAGTGGAATTTGGGGTTAGGCCCAAAGACTTGAGGCTAGAATCGAGGGATGCTCGAAAGTTCCCACGTATCCCATAAGAATGGGAATCAAGCCTCATGTAGTTCTTGAAATACCCTTTGTACAGATTTGGTTCATACAAGCGAACGGTGAAAGGGGACTTTAGTGTAATGGTGGTTTGACCCAAGATAAAAGGTTGGGGCATTATCATGTATGCACGTAGTCTTTGGAATATAACATTATTGGAGATCATTGTAAATAATGATTCCCTCTCCGATGAGGGTGTCCAAGAATGTTGTAGTTTATTGTCGTACAAGAGAAAAGTGTGAATAATTTAGCGTCATATAGAAAAAACGATGGTGAACCAATGTAAAAAATATTGGTTCTGGGGGAGGTTTCATGAATAAAAATCATATCAGACAGGGGTGAACCGATGTGAAGATATTGGTTTGGGGCTGGAACCTCGAGAGGTTGCCTAAATATCCATCATAGAGGACAAAGATTAAAGTCTGTATAGTTAGATTGAAGAATGAATTGGTGATCGAGTTGTTTTTGAGAACGAAGACCTAAAAAAAGTGTTAGGACTTATGCATGGTTAGAGGCCTGGAGAAGGTGTTATAGTTGATGTTTACTCTATTCTCATGTGAGTCATACTCGCTGTGAGAAACAAGAGGTATCAACAGCCCTAACAATGCATAGTTTAACATCATGTTGGACAATGGGGGACTATGCAGTTTAATGTCTTGCAATGAGGTCAATGGGGACATAGTTTAACATCATTTTGGACGTATTTGGGAATTTTTCATAGTTTAACATCATGTTGGATGTAGGGGTGTAAATTTTAATGTCGAATATCTAGGATGATGGTTATGCAGTTTGACATCTTACTGGACATAAGGGACTTTTGTACAGTTTAGCCTCAGGTAGTTAGGACATCACAGTTTCACGTCATGTTTGATTGACATAGAGGATGTATGTACAGTTTAGCGTCATGTTGCTAGGACATCATAGTTTAATGTAATGTTGGACGATGGCACAGTTTAATTTCATGTTGGACGATGGAATAGTTTAACGTCATGTTGGACAAAAAGGGACAATATAGTTTAATGTCATGTTGGACGATGGAACAGTTTAACGTCATGTTGGACGAAAAGGGAAAATATAGTTTAACGTCATGTTGGATGATGGCACAATTTCACGTCATGTTGGACAGAAAGGGACAAGTATAACGTCATGTTGGACGATGGCACAGTTTAACGTCATGTTGGGCGATGGAGGACTATGCAGTTTAATGTCTTGCAGTGAGGAGAATGGAATAGTTTAACATCATTTTGAACGATGTTGCGAATATTTTAAGGTCATATGCATAGACCGTAATGATGTATTTGTGTTATAAAAAATACTTCTTCAGAAATCCAGCACTGGTTGGAGTCGTGATGAGTTCTCCATCCACTCAGATTAAAGAATAAACTCCATTGGAGTAGACCTTATGTATTGAGTACGGTCCTTCCCATTTTGGCTCATGGTTGGGAGTTTCCTTTCTTGGTATCATTGGAGTTCTGAGAACTAATTCCAATTATCCCTAAATGAATGAACAAAGACGGACTTTTTTGTTGAAATCTCGTGCTATTCGATTCTGATAGACATCCAAATGGTGCAGAGTGTACAACCTTTTTTCATCTAATCATTCAAATTCATCCAATCGATTTTGAGATTGTTCATGTATAGATGACTGATCACAAATGGATATTATGAGAGAGTTTAATTGAGCCTAAATGGGCAAGACTTCTTTTGTTCCATATACCAATGAATATGGAGTTGACCGCGTAGTAGTGCAGGTGGTGGTTCGATAAGCCCATAAAGCATGAACGAGTTTATTAGGCCATGACTTCTTATATTTATCAACCATCTTTTGCAGTATATTTGAAAGAGTATATTTGAAGGCTTCTATCTAGCCATTGGCTACTACATGATACCAAGATGAATGGTTGGATTAGATGTTGTACTCTTGATACAACCTTTTACCTCGGATGAACAGAAGTTGGTGCCATTGTCCGTCAATATGGTATGGGGGACACCAAATCTGGTAATGATGTTAGTGTTAATGAAGCTCAAAATTCTTTTAGAACTAACTTCTTTGAGAGGTATTACCCCTTCCCATTTGGAAAAGAAGTCATTAGTAGTAAGAATATACTTAAACTGGTTGCCTGTAGCTGAAGGGTAAGGTCCCACCACATCCATTCCCCATGTGGAAAACGACCACGAGTATTTATCTATATGAAGAAACTCTGGGGGTTGATGAATAATGTTGGAACATACTTGGAAATAATGACACTTATTTTTAAATCAACCCAATCTTGTATCACTGAAGGCCAAAAGTATCATAGCCTTTAAATTTGATCGGACAGTCTATGTCCAGACTTATGGGCCCCACAGACTCCTCCATGCACTTCTTTCATGACAACCATTGTCTCTTCACCATCAATGCATCTGAAGATAATTCCATCAAAACCTATTTTGTAGAGAATTTTATCTAGGTGACCAGGACTTTCATAAAGAGTAAAATTGACCACATGTTGCCAGATTTGTTTTTTCCCAGATCTTTCAGGAGGAAGTGTTCCATTTTGAAGGTATTCCCTGATAGGTGTCATCCATCTTGTAGTATGACCATATGGTTCATGAATGGGACTAATTTCATTAATTTCGTCTATTCTGATTTGAAAATAAGGTGAAATTCTATGACGGTGGAAAATACTGATGATTGTCTCATCCCTATTTGGATCTTCCAGAGCTATAGCTATATTAGCTAGTGCATTATCTTGGGAATTTTGTGATCACGAGACATAATAAAATTTCATTTCCATAGTAAATTCCGCCATTAACTCTCTGATGTAATCATACAATGGGATTAACTCTTCTTTTTTGATGGCATAATCCCCATTGACTTGTTTGATTACGAGGTCTGAATCACCTTTGACCTTTAAGTGATTCACTTGTGCCTGAAGCGCCAACTCCTATAGTTTGATGAGAGCTTGGTATTATGCTTCATTATTGGTACCACCTTCCCACAATAAGAAGGAATAGGGTACAACCGCATTTTCCAGAGAAATGAGTACAATTCCTAACCTAAATTTTTTGAATTTAGGATCTTCCATTTTCATCCCTGTTAGACTTCTGGAAGCACCATCATAGTACATTTCCCATGGTTTAAGATTATATTGAATAGAAAAGACTTGTTCATCAGGAAGTTCAATATTTGAAGATATGTATTTTACTGAAGGATATTCAGAAAAAAAATCATCCATAGCTTGGCCCTTTATCACCTTTTGAGACATGTACTGCATATCAAATTGCAGAAAAATAACTGCCCAACTTGCTAGACGTCCTATAAGCATTGGATGACTAAGGATGAATTTGAGCGGGTTATTACAAGATACCAATTGGACCTCAGGATGTTGCAGGTAGTGTCTCAACTTTTTAACTGCAATGATTAATGATAGGCAGCACTTCTCAATACTTGAATATTGGGTTTCTGCTTCAAGCATAGTCCGAGTGAGATAATAGAATCTGTTTTCATTCCCAACATCATTCTTCTTGGAAAGGAAGGGACCCAATGATCTCTCTAAAGCTGTCACATAAATGATAAGTGGCCTTCCTTCCACAGGTGGAAATAATACTGGTGGAGTCAAGAGATATTTCTTGGAATATTGAATGCTTCTTGAAATTCTTTAGTCCACTGGTAAGTGACTCACTTATTCTTCAATTTGGTGAAGGGTAAACTTTTTCCTGCCAAATTGGGGATAAAATGCCAAATATAGGCTAACTTTCCTTGAAGTCCTCTCAATTCCTTTAAATTTCGAGGAGGTGACATACCAAGTATTGACATTGTCTTCTAAGGATGAACTTGGATTCCACAATGGCATACAAAAAAGCCGAGAAATTTTCATGAGGTTACCCAAAAAGCACATTTTAAGGGGTTTATCTTCAAATTATGTTGCTGATGTTTGTGGAATGTAACTTATAAATTAGCCAAGTGATCAGGAAAATGTCTGTATTTAACCACAAAATCGTCCACAAAGCATTCAAAAAATTTCCCTAAAAGGTTTTGAAGATACGATGCATGGAACGTTGATATGTTGGGCCTACATTCCTCAGGCTAAAGGGCATTACCCAATAGCAAGACATACCCTGAGGGGCTCTGAAGGCTGTAGATTCTTCATCTTCTAGAGCCATTCAAATTTGATTATACTCAGAATATCGATCCATGATGGAAAGTGCTTCATATCCAGCTGTTGCATCAATTAAGAGCTCTGTGATGGGAACCTGAAAATCATCCTTGGGGCAATGCCGATTAAGATCTCTGAAATCAATGCAAACTATAATTTGTCCATTCTTCTTTTTCAAAGGGACAATATTAGCCAACCACATGGGATATTGTACTTCTCTAATGAATTTATCTTTAATAATCTTATCCACTTTAGCTTAAATTTTTGAAGCATAAGTTGGGTGTGTTCTTTCTGCAGCTTGCTTAAATCCTTGATGTTCTTATGGAAAACCCAAACCATGAGTAGAAACATCAAGATCAAGCTTGGGAATTTCTGTATAGTTCCAAGTAAATATATCTCGATTTTGATTCAAAAACTATATATACATTTCCTGCTCTTCAAGAGTCATGGCCGCACTAATTAATGTGGGTGTGGATCTTCTTTTGTACATAGATTTATTTCTCTGAGTTCATCCACAGTGGTAGAGATACCCCCTTCAAAAGCTGGAGGAGCATCCATGAGATCTTCCTCTTCTTCTTCAACATGTGTTATTTCTTCTGTTTCTACTTGCATAATATTTGATGAAGAAGAATCTCCAGGATCAAGAGAGATGTTAAAATTTTAACATCTTGAAGAAGAGGCTTCCATTTCTGACCCTATTGATGATGAAGGGTCTTACGTGGGTAATAAATAGGAGATAGTAGATTGAGAATCGATATCATCATTCAACTCTGACATTGCTATATCTTCTTCTGTCCTAGTTGGTGAAGTATAGACTTTCTGAATTTTAGCAGATGAAATGAAGACATCTCCATTTGAGCTTTTTTCATTTCTTGGTGAATCGCCATTTTCTCCCATACTGTCTGGCTTGATTGCCATAATTGACATTATGGATGTTTCCACAAGAGTATTTAGATTCAGGTCTATCCTGTCAATTTGACTAATAGGTAACACATAATCTGTACTCACATATATGAACGGGTTTACTGAAAACTTTTCCAAACCATATGGATCATTAACCATGGTAACCTCATTTGTTATGGATTTTTCCTTACCCTTAATGTGATAAAATTCTGCCTCCATGTATTGAGATTAACATGTTTTGAAGGGTGATTTATCACCATAAAATGTCCCAATTTGACCATTAAAACATTATTTGAGACATTGATGGTATGATGAAGGGATAGCCACATGTTGATGTAGCTAAGGTCTTCCAAGAAACATTTTGAAGGTTGTATCGTGATCAACAACCATGAAACATGAATTGGACACAAGGTCTCCAAACTATGTTTTGTGTGTAATCTCACCCAGTGGTTCTTGTTCATTTTTATCATATCCTTGTAACATTCATGTGGACGGAGATAAATCAGATTCATTGAGGCCCAATCCCTGAAGTGTATGAATGGGGATGAGGTTGACTCCTGAACCATTATCAATGAAAGCTCTTCGGATGTCTACACTATTGAACTTTCTAGATAATTACAACAGTCTAATATGTCCATGCATGACATAATCTTCATCTTCATCTATAAAATATATAACTACGTGGCATTATGTAGGACCATTCTCAACATGGTAGACTTCAGCCGCACCAATTTTAGTTTCACGTTCTTGAGGACTTGAAAAAGCCTCAATGATTGACTCCCGAAGATCCTTTGATAAATTCAAGGCATCCAAAATTTATAACTTGGCCGGTACATGGGCCAAATGATTGAAGACATCATACTTTTGATCCAATGGTCTGTGTTTCACAACAGGAACATGAGGTTTTTCAGGTGCCTTATAATTTGATGCTTTGGAAGTAGATACATCTTATATCGGGGTAGGAGTTGGAAATACACTTGGCTTTGGAAGATTAGACCGACTAGGTCTATTTATCTGCTCAGATGAAGAAGGTGTAACTTTTAACCGATCCTCCAAAATGACTGTACCAAGAAGGAATCTGCCATGTGTGGAAGAACTTTCTTGTTCTTGTTGAGCCCGCTGAAGGGCTCTGCCCCGAGTTTCTGCTATATATACAGTTCTAGCTGGGGTAGAATTGGAATAGTGGCTTATGGGATATCCACGTCTTCCTCTATATCCCAGACCTCTGGAACTCCCTCTAATTCCTCTGTTTGATACAGGTAATTCATGCTAATCAAGATCGAAATTGTGACTAGCATAAGGATCTGTTAAGTGAATTATGTAACAAAACCAAAGATCAACTCTTCGTCTGGTGATGAATCTGCCTGATTAGCCAGTTTAGGCTATGCCATTTTGTGGGGAGGTTCCCGTGGATTCGAAGTAGATGGCATAAAATCTGCCAAAGTCAAAGAAAACATGGGCTTTAACAAGATCTCATCTTCTTCGGATTGTTCCCCTTTCATTGAATTATGTCGTTTCTTCAAGGATTTTCACTCTGATGAAGAGGGTTTTGCTGTGGCATTCATAGCATAAGACACAATTGGTTTTTTCTATTGCATTTTCAAAATGGCACGAGTTCGGTTAATTGTTTTTATGACAATAAAATCATCATATTTTTTTTGCATTTTTGTCTTCGAATTCTTTCCACATTCCTTCATCCTCTGGATCTGTAGCAGTAACACATGCTACGTGAGCTGAAGAACCTTTCCATTTGACATGCCCCAAGTCGACCATTTTTTGGTGGAGTTATTTGAAGACAATACAATCCTGAATGGGATGCCCCAACATCTGATGAAATGGTAAATAGTTGGGGCGGTCTTCATCTCTTTCCTTGTTCCGTATTTTGGGCCCTGTAAATTGAACCAAATTATCTTCTAGAGTCGAAATAAAGTAACCAGGAACTTCTTCATTTCGGAAAGAATAAACCTTTCTCTTCATATCCTAAAATTTTATCTGTATTTGATCTCTTTGATCATCTTGAAAAACGGCCTATGTTGTTGATGCTCAGGAGGTGGAGCCCTTCGATAAGATGGAGGTTTTTATGTAAAAGCAGGTAAAGGTGATTGTTTAAGAGTAACTGTAGCAGTCTCTGCTGTTCCCATTCTCCTTCTTAGAGATGATGGAATTACACGAGTTTGAACCTTAGTCTTTGTAAGAGAGTCTTCAGTCTTCTGAGCGATCAATGTAAGGTCTCGAAACCCTCCTGTGTATTTCACAGTGATCAACGGTGTGCGTAATTCATCACACAAATTTTCCACACAGATTGGAAACAATTATTCTTAAGGGAGTGCTAAACATAGGGAATATATTAATCCCTTGCAGTGAGCAATGAGATATAAAACCCTTTCATTCTCCATTTTCTTACAATTTGTAAGATCAAAAACTGTTGGATTTGGCAACGTTGAGCTAAATTGACAAAGGAATCTTTGGCGGGAATCCTCCCATTCGGTAATTGACCAAGACTGCAAGCTTGTATACCAGACAAAAGCAAGCCCTTGTAATGACTATACAAAATGCCTAAGCATAATTGATTCTTGTTGCTGAGTGGTTCCCATCATAGGATCACAAAGGTAAAAAAAATGTGTAAAGTGTTTCTCTGTATCTCTCAAACCATTAAAGAATTTGAATGTGGTACTTGAAAAATTTGATGGGGGAGGAATTTCATCGACCCATTTAGGGTATACTCTCTTTTCTGGTTGTTGTTTAGCACATTTTCCCCCCATAGCTTCCAAAAGAGCTGTTAATGACTCAATAGTAGTTATTAACATTTTTGAAACATTTGGTTGGGCTTGGACCTGAGCAGGTGAAATAACTGGAGTTTGGACAGATGTGGTAGCTGGTACTGCAACTGATGGTAGCACCACCAATTGTTGTTGCACATGAACCATAGGACTAGACCTACGACGGTGTATTGGTAAAGGAGGATACTCTTGATCCATCTCAGAAGCTGCAAAAAATTCCCTTGGCTGACTGACTCCAGCATGCCTCGGAGGAAGACTACCTTAAAGTAGTTCTGCATTCAACCTCTTTAATTCCTTACTCTCTTCCTCTTATTGTGCGAATCTTTTCTCTAGTGAGAGTGATTGACCTTCTCCAGAGGATGGGTATGTAACCTGATTATTTATTTTCCCCTTGTTGGACACCTTTCAGAGAGGGGGAAGTTGATTAATTGAAGGAATACCAAGATTCTGGGTGATCCTTTGATTTTGTGTACGCACACATTCTTCATTTGTGTATGTGTGTAAAAATTCATGATTTGGAACCTCTCCATCTGATCCCTCTGAGTGAGCCTCATCTGAGGGATCAGACACAACGACATTGATGACATTAATTAATGTATAACTCATTTCATCCCTTCTATTGGAATTTCATTGATATTTTATTTTTCCATGTCCTTGATGATACATTACCTTTTGTTGATTTGATCCCTCAGGAACTTCTTGACGAACCGTAATTTGGAGGGAATCTCCTGATAATTCAGCTCATCGTTCTTATTGTGGATTCTTCCCTAAACGAGAGAAGACTGACTTTCTTTGAGGAAGAGATTGAGGATTTGAAAAAGTCCCTAGTCTGGTGGACTAGGGCTATTCTTGCTTGACTCCTCGAATCCTATTTATTGATTCTGAGGGTTGGGTTAAAAGAGTCCCCAGTCTGGAAAGATGGGGTGGTTCTTGAGCTTCTATATCTGAGAATTTCTTAAAATCTCTCTTTATATTGTGATCTTTAGTTGGGAAATTGGCGATATCCTTCAATCTGCATCCACTAAATTCACCTGGCTCAAATGAACGTTGGACGATTTCTGACACTTATGTCACTTGATGATATACACGCTCTAAATGAGAAGCCTATTTGATATTATCGTTTGCCTGATGCATGATTAATTCGACAAATTGTTCTCTGTATTCCTGATTCTGAGAAGAACTAGTTGAGGATTGTTCTTGAGAGAGACTTTGATTACAAACAAAGAAAATTGGATGTGGCCAGCCATGGGCAATAACATTGCATGAGACCATTTTCGGTGGGCTTTGTTGACTGGAGAGTACAGTGAAATTCAGTGATCCATGAACACCCCATCCTCTGATATGAATAATAGATGGGGAATTGGAAATTAACCAGTGCAATCTTCTTAGTGCGCCAAGGCATTAACGATGAAGGGATCTCTGCTGCTTTTCAGCCTTCAGATATCAAGAAACTGAGAGAGAGGCCAAATCAATTTGGCATTATAGCCCTTCTATTATCATGACATGATTTTCATATTCATCATAAGATAATATTTTCTTTTTCAATTGACAAAGAGTTTTCCACATGTTGAGATAAATATCTTGAATACAATCATCCATCAAAATTTAGGGAATGTTATAATAAGAGTCATCCAAAGGCCAAAACATGACTGGAACTTCACATTTCACCAGTTGTTTTCTCATATTCAGCACATCCTCTTTATCATTCAACAATGATTCTTCTACCTGATTAGACTAGATCTGGTGCTTCTTTATTGCCTCATCGGATTCAATATTATTTGTAGAGAATTCACTAATCAAACTAGAAGTTAAATGACCCGGGGGTGTTTTGGAGAATGACCTAAACCCCAGGCTATCTTCTGATTGAGAAAGTATTTCACCTTCTAATGGTAAAGCATCAGACAAGACCAGATTCACATTTGCAAGTGCCTCAAGATAAGACATATTTCTCATCACTACATTTTCCATTGGATAATTTTCCAGAAAATACGCATTACTACTAAAGAGAGGAACTTCACAGGAAAATTCATCTTCATGGGGGGGACCACCATGGTGGTTTACAACAAAAGATGAAACCTTTTTCTCCTTCATCTTCTGGCCACAAAGAGGGTTCTTTTGGCTCTCATATGAAGATGATACTTCGAGATCGACTGAATTGTCAGGAATCAAGCCTTTATGATGATGTTTATGATAAATACCTTCGGAATTAATGTTCCCACTATTGGGAAATGAGAGAGTAGAATCATCAATTTCAACAGAAAATATCTTGAGGGATTCAAGAACTCCAGCATCGAGCAAGGCCTTATTACAAATTGCCTCTTGATTTCATAACTATTCTAGATGGGTCTTTTTCATAGATTCCTTGTTACTCACTTTAGGAACCATTTGTTGACAAAAGTGGTTATTATGGGCATCTGTTTGTGCCTGCTCAAAAGAAATATCCAGGTAAGTCTGATTATCTCCACTCAAATCAGGTTTATGTGCCTGACTTGGTTGTCCATATAACACGGGGGAGTATGACATACAAACCTATTGGACTAGAACAGAGGTGTGTGTATGTTTCGGAGTGATATGTTGATATTTCACTCCAATGGTAGGGATATATATTCATTTCTTTCCCTGTGATGTAGTTGAAGTTGTTATAATATTCTGACATGCATCCAGAATATGAGCAGGGATTTGCTTCTGCTCTTTCACCGTTGTCAGAATGTTGTTGGTGACTTTAGCTACCAGAATGGGGATATACGTCCATTCCTTTCTTGGAGTAGGTGTGTGTTCCAGCTCTTGTCCTCCTTATCATATCAGTAGGTTCTAACAGTACTCATGTGTTGGGGAAGAGAGTTGACTCTGCCTCCTATTTGTCATTGGGGCTTTCCAATTGACTTCTCCGGGTGCTATCAAACGAGACTGTTGATAGGATTGATCAATACTAGAAGGTGTATTTTCATTCTGATTTCACTCCACTGAACGTGGTTGATGAACATCCTTCAATACTTGTAGATGATACTATTGGAAGGATTGATGACTGTAAGCAGGTTTATTTTCATGTTTACCAGTTGTCAACCCATTGGGTTGGCGGGCTTCACTGTTTGTAGTCAGACGAGCCTGTTGACCAGCTGATGATTTATAAACAGGTGTATGTTCCTATCTATATTACTCCGCCGAAATTTCTTGGTGGGAATGGCGTGCTTCTTCTAGGTGAGTCTGCTGGACAGCAGAATTAAAACGAACGGGTGTGTGTTCCCGCTCGTTGCTTTACACCAAGTTAGGTTGGCAAACTTCTCTAGAAATGGCAGAGATAAGAACCTGCTCACTGTTGACTGGTCATCGCCTTTGGTGCTCCGTCTTATGGACTCAGGTATGAGGAACCTAAGCCAAAACCCTGAAGGCGATACCCTCATCATGTTAAGGGAGCACTGCCGCACGAGTCTAGCGGCGATTGTTGATGGGAGCCCTCGGGAAGGACTCTTGTCTCCTTGAATCAAGACCTTCAGTGACCTTCTCATTCACCTCCACAGAATATGGGAGGGACTGGTGATTGCATTCTCAGGATAACAACCTAAAACTATTGGAAACGGTGGTTGGAACCACCTACTTCTTGATCATTGGTCGTCACTGTCCAGACAACCATGGTGAATTATTGACTTGGAGGGCTTGTAGAGCGGCCTCCAAAGTCAGAATGATACAGTGTTGATTGTATTCCTTAACCAGTGAAATTGATACCCATATTTGAAGACGTTGAGTAGGTGATGTCATCCTCAGAGCAGACAAAGATCCAGCAGGAGTAGCAGTATAGGTATTCAAAGGTGTGGACATAAGAGAAGCCATTTCTATAACATTGAAGATCTGGGAAAAGAGTGCCTGTTTGTTATAACAGACATAATCAAGATAAGTTCGACCACTACATCTTTTTGATGAGCACATATGCTGTTGATTTTTTTGTCCCTCTCATTGATTTTAAATAGGGGCCTAATAAATAAGTAAAACATCATTTTAACTTCGTTAAGGATTCACGTCAGGTTCACCATTTTTTGTTTTGTGTTGGAAATGGGGATGAACTAATTTGTTTAAGTATAAAACATTCTAATTTGTTTCTAACTGGTTTGTTCATAGAACCGGAAACATCCAATGATTCTATGTCCATTTTGACCTACTTTCCAAAGGTAGGTGCTCATTAGTTATGAACCGATGATGCTTAAGAATTTGCATTGGTCGAGAGGATGAGATGTCAGACTCATCACATCTTTTTTAGGGGAATTATTGTCTACTCTGGGACTCACTTTTTAGATTTAAGTTATGTTCATGAATCCTTGTTAAATTAATATGTATGAAAATGATCTTCCCTTTAAATCTCACAATTGATTATTGATATGTATGAGATTTTGAAAATCATTTATATATATTTGAGGTTCTTCATCGATAGAGAATCATCCGTATTTGGTCAAGATTATTAGTCAATGGTATCCTTTAACACATTATATAGAAATATATTGGCCATTATGATATCCATACTGGTTTTGAAGCCACTCAGATGGGCACTTGAAGTCTATTTTCATTCAGAAGGACATGGATTATATCAGAGTTGGGATCATACCCGCAGATGGGATACCTACGTATCCTTTGTTTTAGAAAATGAATCAGAACCAACATAGTTCGAGTAAAGAAGTATGAAGGTTATACATGATTGATGGCTCAAAGTAAGATGTCATAATTACTTTTACACTCTAATCCCACGTGAGTCAAGCTCGGTGTGAGAAACAATTGGTATTGGTAAAACCAGACAATTGTGTTGTGAAAGATGCAATCATAAGAAATAAGGTGGGGATTATGTATGTATGACTGCCCATGTAAATGATGATTGGGATTTACTTCAGAGAAGAAACTAGGGAATAAGGTCCATAATGGTGTATACGCTTTATGCATATTTGGATACATAACTTAGGGATTACTCCTGAGAAGGATTCCAAAATTATAGGGGACTTATGATTGGGTTTTACTCTTATGAAGGAAGCCCAAATAAAAAGTAAATTAAGGCTGGTTAAGAGAAATTATGATAGGGGATTATTACTGAGAAGGAGGCAGATTATTCCTGAGAATGAGGCCCATATCAAAAGTAAATTAAGACTGGGGATTACTCTTGAAGAGGAGGCCCAGGGTAAAGGGACATGAGAACTGGGGCTTATTCCTAAGAAGGAGGCCTAGGTTATAGGAAATTATGACTGGGGGTTATTCCTGAGAAGGAGGCCCATGTTAAGGGAATTTGGAACTTGGGTCTTACTCTTGAGGAGGATTCCCATATTTGGGAACATGATGACTGGGGATTATTCCTTAAGAGGAGGCCCATATTTGGGAACATGAAGACTGAGGGTTATTCCTGAAAAGGAGGCCCAGGTTAGGAAAATTATTACTGGGACTTACTTCTGAAAAGGAGCCCCAAGTTAAAGATCTTATCATCTTAAAGGACAAGGTTGAATGAATGAAATATCTAACCTTAGTGACATAATGATATGTAAATCACTAGGTTTTAAGAGATATTCCACGGAATTCCTTTCAGATAAGGAATCCAACAAAGGAACCATTCCAAAAAATTACTTTCAATAGGGTTCTAAAGGCTGAATCCCAAATAGAAGATGTGGAATTGGAGATGAAAGTTGAATTGGTAGGAGGGGTACCCAAAAAGAAGTAGGAACGCCGGTCCTGTTGGGGTGTGTAGGTTCTGGTCGCGCAGGTATACCTACGCGACACATAGGTACCTGCGCAACGGTAAACCCATAGGGTAATACTTGGGAGAGGCTTGGCTCAAGCCCTTAGTATTATTCCTAAATACTTTTAAATGAGTGGCGTGCAGGTTCAATTGAAGGAATAAGGTGGCGCAAAAGTATCGTAATTTCCCCAAAGGGTTAGACACTTTGGTGCACAGTTGTTAGTGAATTTCTACACGTAGGCCTTATTCCCCCTCTGTAGCTCTTCTGTTCTAGGTAAAAAATTTCCTTAGAGGTTTTTGGAAGGCATCGAGAAGAGACTAGGGTGTCGAGAGCTGAAATCAGAGTTTCTGGATTTTCCCCCCTCCTCAATGGGGGGCCCACAAGGGGTATTTATAGTCTGTTGAAGACCCTGGAGGAAAATCAAATAGGGGGAGCAGGTCACCTGTGTGCCTAATATGTGGCACGTAGCTATACCTACACAACCATGATGAAACTAGTGCGGCCCGTCCTTAACCAAATCCTTCTTCATGACTTTGTCAATTTTTCATGTTTCTTCAAAGGATGAATCTCTTTATACAAAGGTATTCCCCTTTTTCAGTTGTTATACTCTGTGACAGAAAGGATCGTGAAAAGATAGTTTATTAGATTTTAAAGAAGAATAATATTCATAAAATATTAAATAAGAGTATGATTATTTGTCACCCAAATAGGAGATATAATGGGTATTAATCAAGAAGAAGTGTATCAAACAATATAAATTTCCTTAATGCTTAGTAATCAACCTAGTGTAGGTATTATTAACAGTGTATTAAATTCTCACGTGATAGGAAATAATAATCTATAGAATAATGTCATTTTGGGAAAGAATGGTTTTTCGAGATTTATTAAAGATAAAGGATTGAAGATCAATGGATCATAGAAAACTAAAATTGTGGAAAATACTTGAGGAAAATATATGTGTTAGTAGTGGGATGACTAATTCAAAATTAATTAATTTTAATAAAATTTCTTGGATCTAGACATGAAATCCACTTTACCTAGATGGTATTAATGGTCAAAGTTAAAGATAGAGATATCAATTTGATTGGTCGATGAGTAAAGGAAGATATACACCCTATGAGTGGATAATATAGAATGCTTTTTCACCCAACATAATATGGTAAAATAGTGTGTCACATGAATCTTGATAAAATGATCCAACATTCAATGGAAAATGCTATAAATTATCAAGGTGTTGGTCATGTTTCAACATGGAAAAACGATCATAAGCATTCATGTGATGTTTTTAAATAAGGAAAACTATATCTAAGAAGAATAAAAAAGAGTGAAAACAATTCATGAATTTATTTCAATTGGTGCATGATGTTTTTTATAGATCACACTAAGAGTTATTAATGAAATATATTATTATTTATTCTTCATAAAATATTAAATAATGATAGAATGGGTGAACGTTATCACCCAAAAAACTGATTTGTTTCACTGTATTAAAAAATATCAAAGGTTGGTTTAATATATGGATTTATGGAAATATATGATATTTAGAGCTAAAAATGTAACATATTTTAAGAATGGTTCACATAAATCTAAAAGTAAAGAACTCACTGAATAGATTAAAATTGATTTTGAAATATACTGGATTAATGAATAAATTTTATTCCTTGGGTTTTAATTTAATCTTTAAAAGGGAAACACATTTATTATTAAATCTAAATACACTAAAAACTGTTTCAAATATTTTCACATAGAGGATTTAGACCAACATATGCACCATTTATAACTCAAATGAAATGATTATAAAATAAAGGTGTAAATTCAGTTAATATTACACAATATAGGTAAATAATTGGAATATATTTATATTTAATAGTGGAATGACCTATTATATTGTTTTCTAAATTTCACTTAGTGATATATGAAAGTTACAAAAAATAAATTTCCATTTTAACTGTATAATAGTTATTATGGTGTACAAAAAATCATTGTGGAATTTGAATTGTTAAATAATGAAACACAGGATCGATAATTTCTTGGATTCATGGATAATGATTTGGAATGTTTGATAAATGATTTTAAATATACTATTTGAGGTAAATTTCCTATTATATTTATATATATTTATTGTCTTATCAAGAAAAAATAGCTTATCTTATCGATTAAAATAAAATATAAAAATATTACTTCTACTCAATGATGAACATATATTTTATGGATGAATTAATATATTGAAGACATAAAAAATGTGATTTTATCCAATTTTTATCAAATGTGATAATTCTATTATTATAAATTTGATTAAAATTATAAAATATAATTTATGTAAAAACACATTTATATAAAATATCACTTTATGATTTAGAATAAAAAGAGAAGAGTTGTGAATTTGGATTATATTCCTATATATGTGAAAGTATTTGATGTGATGAGGAAGGAACATTGAAATTATTTTTTTAATAATCATATATTAAATCAGAGAGTTCAATTATCTCATTTCACTAGATGGTTCAAAGGAGAATAAATATCCTATAATTATTTTCATATATAATGTTATTTAATAAACCATTACATGAATTTTCAATTTAAAATTGAATATTTGGGTCTATTGAAGATTTTATTCTATATATTTCCTAAGAAAATTTAATGAACTGATCAATAGGTTTTTTGGAAAATACGGAGATGAAGTGAATGGGGAGATAAAGCCTTTGAAAATGGGATATGTAGAACATATATGAAAAAATCTAAATTCAAAGGTGGAGTAAAAATATATAGCACATAGGGGTGATATATCAATGTAGGGTAGAATTTATGAAATATATAGAATTATTCAAATATACTTGGAGTTAGTTTAATGTTTATAATGAGGAATTATGAGAGTATATTTACAAAATCCTTTCATTTTACTCATTTTTATCACAGAAATCATGAATTGTCATGGTTTAGAGTGAACGAATGTTGATTCATTAAAATCAGTATAACAAATACTCTTGAATATGGTAGTTTTAAATAACAAATAACTAAATCAAAAATATCATTAGAGATGTCAATGTAATTATAAGTGTTTTAAATAAATAAAAGGGGGTATTTTTGAAAAAAATAATATAATATATTTCTTGGCTGTGTTTATTAAGAAAACAATGAAAACGATCTTGTAATGAATGACATTGATTTTTATAAATATTTAAAAGTTCCTTTATAAAGTTTGTAGGTAGTTAGTGATTTCACGGTGGGGTGACCAGAAACATTGTTTTGGATTTTATAACCATTCCATAGGGAGTTATTTACATCCTTATAATGATTATTGGTCTATATAATATAAGAAAGAGGATATAAAACATGTCATAGATCTATAAAACACATTGTGAAGCATTAAAACATTTTATGGTTTATAAGTGGTGTTTTAAGGTAGTTGTTATTGGTCAATAAATTTTCTTGATAATTTATTCCAAAAAGAAAATATTTTGTAAGAGGTAGGTAACCATATACGAGGCCACTAATGACTATCATGTAATGTTAAAACCATTTAGTGGTCATGTCATGATTTTGAGAAATAGTTCATCGTGAATATCAATATTTCATGTTAAATATAACTTATAAATTTCAATAACATATAAATAACATAACTTTAGTGATATTACCATTTCAGAAGTTTGGGTTATTGAGGGATATTTTAATTAAATATCAATACACTATTTTAACAACCCACACACTGTGGCTTTGGATAATTATTCATTATTTTTAAAAAATAATTATTATTTTAATATTAAATTTTATGGAATATGTTTGGAGATTTGAATCAAATTAAATGGATAACTTTCATTCAATGGATTGTGTAAAATGTCATGATTGTGTAAAACCTAATCAGCATGATGAAATCCAAACAATTGATTATAGTACTTGGATATTTAATAAAGATAATATATATATGTATATGTATATATATATATATATGAACAATAAAATAGAAAAAAAAGATAGGAATTATAGAGAGTGATGATTATTTGGTAGATATAAAGACATTATTGTAGAAACTAAAATAATTTTTCAAAGGAATAACATGATAATGGTATTAATTTATTACAATATGTAGGATTAATATTTTTTATAGACTTAAATGGTGTAATTTCTCTATATATTTTAATAATTTTTAGTTAGCCAAATCTTTTTATATGGAAATAAACATTCAAGTGTAAGAGTTTTAAACATATTGATATAATGGATCAACTATAAATTATAAATAAGTGATCATATTGAATTTGGTATATCATAACATTTCCAAGTACATGATTATTTGATAATAACCACATTGGGGAAATGGAGTTTAAATTGAGCATAAGTTATTATTTATTTCATACATTCATTACGATAAATACATAAATATTACAACTAATCATAGTAATATGATCATTGAAAATGGAAATTGTTATATCTAAAATATTTTGATTCACCTCCCCCATCACATGATATATTTCTTTGGTAGGTCCAAAAATAAATCTTACAAATGTTTTTTCTATAGAATGAAAATATGATGGTGATCAAAAATGAAGAAAAAAAATTATTCTGACATTGATAATTTAGACATGAAATTTTTTATTTTATTGGTGGATATTCTAGATATAATTAGACTCTTCTAGATTTGGATGGTTATAATAAAATTAACTTCACTATTTCATATGATATATTTTTTATCCATAAATTACATATTATATGTATAAGGAAATAAAAAGATCAATAGTAAATGATCCATATTTTTTACAACATGGAAAATTATATCCATGATACATCCATGAATTATTTCTTGATATACGGACTATTAAGAAAAGTTATGTTTGGAAAATATTTCTATGGTTCTTTAATGATGTGTATAATAATTGTTTGGGTTTAAATAGAATAAAAGTAACTAATTGTTTAATGATGTAATTATTATTCAATGAGTTAAAATCAGTGGAGGGAATATTAATTGACTTAATAATTATTATGGTTTTGAAATAACTATCTAAACCCAAAATAGTAATGTTTAAATAAATATTTTTTGGGCTTGTGAGTTTTAATTACATATTCAAATTTTGTTTCCAATATTGATCAGAAAAAATATCATCTATATTTGAATAAATTTTAATTAAAATTTGAAAACTCATTCATGTAATTTATCAAAGTACTCAACAAAATGTTTGTTATACTAATAATGATATCTATTAGTTTCATAAATAAATTTGAGATTATTAGTGATTCATGTAATTTTGTATCATGATAAATTTTAATAAAAGGGATGATTATATCATTGGGAAAATATATTTTTAAACTCATACTCTTAAATATGATCTAATAGAATAATCCACTATGAATAAGGAATTACATGTGGTGGATTTTAATTCCATATTTTTTGGGTATAGGTTTTACTCTATAAAGGGGATTTCCATAGAGACCATGTAGCCCTATGGTACTCAATAACCATGAAGTATGCAAAAAATAGGATGTTCTGGTGGATATTTAAATAGAAGAATTTGGAAAACAATCAGGAGCATGAAATGTTAAATAAATGTTTTATCTAAACACTTATAAATATTAAATCTGAAAAGAATATAATGTCGGGATATATAACCACTACGAGTTCTGGGGTGAGCCATTTTCTCATGTTAAATTATAATCATCACAATGGTTTATAGAAATATTGAATTATTTGGAAAATGAAACAACATATACCTAATTAAAATATCAATATAATAATAAATTTTTATCATATGTAGCTTACTAAATTTGATAATTACTATTGCTCTTCAAATATTGTGGACAAGGAATAATATGACATAGTGTGCTCAAATTTAAGGTGAGAATAAAATTTAATTTATGCCCCTCATCACATTATAGAGAATACCATAGGCCAAACATAATAGTGTAAATAATTTTATTTTGATATTACTTTTCTAACTCTAAATAAATATTAAATTATGTATTTCTAAGCCTGTGATTATTTTTAGAGGTTATAAAGCTTTTCACAGAGGAATTTAATGTCTCAAAACCAAATACTAGAGGTTGAAGTGTTTGAAATATTGGGTATCAACATTAGGGGATCTTTTTTAAACACCATCAAAATTATATTCGTCCATGTATATATGTATTACATATCTATTTGGGTATAAGACAATGTAATATAAAAAAATACAGAAAAAGTCATCATGAATTTTTTGAAGATGAATTTTTTCACTCATATTGAAATTATTTGATTAATCATTATTGATTTTTTAAATAAATTTACTAACCACATAATTGTGTGATTTATTGGATTTTATGGAGTAATATATAACACAAAAATGTTATATCACCCACAATAAAGTAATAAATGAATATATAAAATTTTGAGATAGATAAAATTTTAGAGAATACTATGAACCTGAATAGAAAATATTAGTGCAAGAAGCATGATTATGTACTATGGGAATCTCAAAGTAAATTTAAAACAATGACTACTGCATCTATATTACAGTTTTTTATGTGAAATAATTAATCCTTGTGGATGATCTAAATTAAAAGTTTTATTAGGATAAAATAAAATTAATATAGAAATAAATGAATTTTTATTAAAGATTTAGATGCAATTGGATTAGATTAGATAGATTAAAGTATATGAATAAAAAATTCAAATCTATATTAGGTAAAAAACCAATAATTTGTATTAAATAGGAATAAAAATAATATAGTTTACTCCTAGATATAAATAACTCCATTTTCCGACAAAATATCTCTTATTTGAAATTAAATAAATTTTATGTTCATTATGACCCTTTATTGAGAAAATAATACACCCACATGGAACCATAAAAATATAATGGGACTAAGAAGAATAATTCAAAATAAATTTATTATCAATGAAGATCTACTAATGACTATTCATAATAAGTGTATGACATCCCTCTCTCAATTTTGAATGAGTAACAATGTGAAATATTAATCTAGAATTTATATGAAGTATACAATAAGAATAAACCTAGGTACAATAATAAAAATAAAAAAAATATTTTTTTGAATCATCTTAATAATCTCAATTTATTTTTTAGGTTATGAATATTTTCGGTAGAATCTCCAAAGAAACATTCTTAGGAATCCCTAAACTCTCATAAACCATTATAATTAGAGGAAAATAAGTTTCAAGACTTTATAAATAATATGGAATATAAAATTAATTATAAAACAAAATTCCATATGAGTACCAACCTGTAAAATGGTATCTATTCACCATGACCATGGTTTTAACCTTAGGAATGTTCATCTTAATAACCACATCCTTACCAAAACACCCACTCTTTTTTCCATTCATATTTTCTTGTCCAACATAAACAATAACCATGAATAAATTCATGATATGTATTAGACAGTAATTTCAAAAATGTATTGGAACCACAATGAATAAAACTCCACCATGTTTCCCTATAAAATTTATCAACATAGTATAAAGTTAAATTAGGACACATCATTCACTCTATATTAATCATAGCTATTTTAGAGAGATAAAATCCAAAACTAATAACTTAAAACCATGACCTCCACCACAACCAATTCATTCTACCTTATTTTACATCCACAACCTATACTAGTAAAGTCATTCTTTGACACATCATGGTTTTCCATATAATTTTTCACAAGGATTTCCTAAAAATAATCCTAGATCAATTACCCTGACCATATAATAGTGATATTCCATTCCTATTTGAAGAACGTTTATCTCTATTATCATATTCATAAACACCTTAAAAATATTGTTAGTTAAGTTCTCCCCCACTTTCACATAGGGATTATACCATCATGTTATCCCAACACGTCAAAATCCACATCGATTAAACCCAAAAAAATATAGGATAATAAAAACACAAATTATTAAAGAACAATTATGGTGATATCCACATTGTTCAATCCCTTATTTATATTTTTTTTCTATAATTTTCCAAACCATCATTGGAACTATAAAATAGTATATCAGGAAACATCATGGATAATATACCAAATAAATTTGACTAAGAACATATCAAAAAATATGTCTTGGTTCGATACGATAGTTTGATAAATTTTAAATTCCCTAAACTAATCAAAACCAATCCTCGTTTTTTCATCGACCACGTAAATTTTTTGTCATTACATTAAAATAAATTTATCAAAAATCATCACTTAATGATTTTTCTCCCTTAAAACATATCAACCCATTAACCTAATTTATATTATAAATCCAAAACTGATCAATAAATAAACATTAAAATGTACCAACTCACCATTGAACCTTACTATACTCATTAACCTTATATTGCCCATGCCATTTTCTAAAATAATCCCACATCCCTCCAAATCCCATAATGTAAAAAAACCCTCACCTCCAAACCTATCACATTAATATAGAATAACTAAAACCATTCCTAAATGAAGCTTAATGAATGACCAAAAAAAGGAATCCAAATGACATGGTAGTCTATCAAAATATTGAAAAGTGTTCCCAGCTCATCATAAAACAAAAAATTTGTACTATTCTAATCAATTATCCTCATTTCAAGAAAAATTAAAATCACCTCCACCACCAAGTCTAGAAAACCACTCAGAACACTAATTTTAATATAAATATAAATATTTAAATTTCACTATCATCTATTATTTAATATAGTTTTAAGAGAAAAATAGTCAATATAATTTCCATGTCATAGTGGAAAGGAAGTTGATTACGATAAAAATAATGGATATATTTTTTCAATTTGGTTAGAGGATGTTATCTTGGAATCATTGGGGAATATTCAAATGGATTGTGTGATTGAGGTACAATAATAGGAATATTGAGATCATATTCCATAATTTAACAATATACTATGATTCGACCATAAAATAGTTTATTTTATCTTAGGTTGGATACCTTCAAATTTGATTCTATTAAAGTTCATCATTTTTTGTGGTAATAAACTAAATATTTCACTAAATAAAACCAAATATCCATAAAAGGAAACAACATTTTAAAAGTATGAGCCCATATCCAAGGACCCACGTTATATTATAGATCAATTAAAGACAGATAACTCAGATCATAAGACCCACCATCAAGGATAGTTCAAAAGGGAGTTAAAAAATCTTGGTTTCACAAAGTAGAAATCCATAGGTTTTCGGAATAGATTAATATATTAATTTTATATTATACATAGAAAGGACCCCCATAATTTCGTTTATATTTTTTGGTGACATGCTTTATGGGTAATATCCTCAATAAAAGGGTCTCTTATGGGAATGTATTTCACCAAAATCCTAGAATTAGGGTTATGAATCTTTGAGAATAAAAATACCCATAAATACTTAGGCCTGATAAAGCTGATGAAATAACATCCACATTTCAATATGTGTATTTTTTTAATGAAATTAAAAGGGTGTTTTTTGATGTATGATGAGGATTGTTAGAAAAATCTAAGAGTAAAAGTCTTATTAAAGGAAATATGAGACTTTGGCTCAATTTTAATGTCAATTAATGCCCCCTCCACCCAATAAATCACCACAAATACAATCTTATTGATTTCCGAAATTTGGGGACAATATATAATTTTTGACTGATAGAAATATGTGTATGATGTCTATTTTATGTTTTATTGTCAATAAGATGGAGATTCCACTTTTAGATAGGCCTTTCCAGTAATAATTTATAGTGGAATCTACACCACCTATACCATTGGGTGGTGATTTAAAATAAATGGAGGAATAATTATTTGGATTATAACTACATGACTCAAAATCCACATCATTATCAATTGAACTATGGAAAATCCTTCATGATAAAAATATAATAATTATGTTTTCTCTACCTATTTGGGAAGAATAGAATTCCATGAAGACAAAACAAATAAAATAATTTTTTCTAAAATAATAGAATTAAATCAACATTCCCACTAGAAAGGGATGATGGTCATAGTTAATATGAATAATTGCAACAAAAAGGGAATTTTATGGATTTGGTGGTGATAAAAAAGTAAAAAAAGTGATATTTAAGAAACCAATTAACCCAAATACATTCCCATGGGTTGAAAAATCCCATCACAACTCTATATTTTCTATTTTGATTGAGAATAATCTAACACCATTACAAATTATTCATCCACATATCAATTTATATGAATAATTTTACAAATTGTTTATTGAGTTGACAGATTTTTTGGGATAATTCTCTAGAATCTTCCAGGGGTGAGGGTTATGATAAAGTTGAATGGGACACCCTAGATAATCCTAAGAACAAATACTATTTATTGTTTTCTAAAATCATACAACTTATATTATTCATAATATCTTTGAAATAATTCTAATATAAATCCTATTTTTCAATGAATGAAAATATATAGATATTTTTCAACATTCGTGGTAATATTTAATTTATTATATTGTTAAACCATTTTATAACTCAATTTTCTAATGGAATCATATAAAGAGTATTCATAATAAAATAATGTACATAAACATTACTAAATTATTTAACTAAAAATAAACAATGGAATGGGGAAAATGAAGTATGAAAACCGAATATAGAATTATATAATTTTTGTTTATTTTATATTCCTTAACTAAAGCCATGATCATATATTTTTCTCTCTCTTTCATTTTTAAACAACTATTAACATAGTTATTTTTTATGTGTGGATAAATTACCTAAGTAATTATCATTTGAATTTAAGTTTGAAATCATGTTTCAAGGTGATATATTTACTTAGTAATATAATTGTTTCATGTAATTGTTTTTTAATAAACCCAATTTTCACATTATAAGTGGTGATTTCAGAAAAAAATAGATTTATATGATTAATGATATAAGACATAATTAATTTAGTGATTGTTTCATGAAATTAAATTTCTATTTAATGATATGAATTTTAGTTGGAAAAGGAGTTTGGGAAAGTGAAAAAAGGCGAAAAGGGGTTTAAAATAATGAATTTGTTATAAATTTAATTTTTATGAAAAAAATTTAATTCTTATTGTTATTTTTTTTCCAAAATATTATCTTGTTGAGATTGGAAGTGGAGATATAGATATTAATATTTTTTAACATCAATGAATGTTTTATACTTTTTGATGATCACTCACTCATTTCTTATAATCATTTTTTAAATATAAAAATTAGTGTAAAGAGGTGATTAAATAAGGGAAAATTGGTGATTGTTGAGGCTTGATCCTTTCAAGAATTTTCATTGATAAATAAATCAGTATAAATAAAATACAAAATTTTAAAAATAAAGATAAAAAATTAATATGGTTTTCTTCCTATGTACACTTAACATTTTAAATTTATAAGAAAATTAAATTCAAATAGAGGATTGAAATTTTTATTATTATGAATCACATTAAATATATATATATATATATATGAATTACATTACATGGTTAGTGAATTTTTTTGTAATAACACATAAAGTTTAATATTTTTTAATAGTTTATTTTTAGTATAGGGAAGTTTTTGGGTCATACATGAAGGCATGTTTAAGGTTTCACAATATTAATATTGAATTATATATATAAAAAAACTAAAATTTTTCTTTCCAAAGAGTTGTATGTTAGAAAAGAAAAAAAATAGATTTTGGATTTTATGAATTTAAATGGTTTTAATGAGAAATATAATATGATTATCATTTCATTTTCACAAAATAACAAGTCAATTTCAATGTTATTAGATGTTCAATTAGGTTTTGAGTAAATATTTTGTTAAGGATAACCTAAATCCAAATTACCCTCAAAGACTTTATATTGATTCATGTATATTCAATCCATGATATAGAAATCATGTAGTGAATTTCAATACCTTATAAATGATATAAAATCTCCCAAACTCAACTTATATCACCAATATTTTTGGAAATAAATGTATTATTATATTGTCTATTAGAAACAACATGATTAACACACTCAATATTTCACAATGATCAGTTAGAAATAAAGAGAGTTTTATTCTATTTCTATAAGGCCTCACCTATAAACAATACATATTCTTGGGTTTTAGTAACAAATTTAATTTCTTATATGTTGTGGATATTTTCTGGTATAGAGTATTAGAGAATTAGGTCACAACTGGTAAATAACATTCCACATTCATATGAATTGTATACTAGAAAATAATTTCCACCTTTTACAAAATAGAAAACTTTTCAAAGAAAACATTATTTATTCATAATGAAAAAACATCATAAAATTCATCATTACTTTCTAATTTCTCTTTCCCATCCATAAAATTTATGAAAAAAACATTAAAACATGGGATGAGCATAAAAAAATCAGCAATGGACAAAAAACAAATAAAAATACTATTAGTCCTTAAATACTTATAAACCCATGAAATCATTTTTGGAATGTTATACCTTACACCCATAAAACATAATTAGTTTATCTAACCTCATGAAATCAGAATATTTTAATAAAACTCTATAGAAATAATAAATCATAAAGGTAAAATGTTGAACCAATTCCATTTAATTATTACTCTATGTTTCAAATTTATATAGAGAATAAACATCATGGTTAAATTTAGAATTCCAACCATAGTATATTCACTTAATCTCTTAGGAGAAACCCTACAAATTAACTCCATCTCATTGCCCAATGAATTGGAAATCTATCCTGGCTCACCCACCCTCTACTTATCATGGAACCACCCACACTCATAAACAATTACCATATACCAGAACATTATAGTAAAACTTAAAACTAGAAAAAGGAATAATAAAATTTCCACATTGATATAATAGTTCTTTTTACAAATTCACATTCTAATAAACGAAATCTATTTATTTGAAATTTAAATTATAAACATGTATAGTAAGCCTTAAAACATTAAGTGACATAAATTTGGGAAAAACCATTAATGATGTATAAGTTAAAAAACAGTTTTGTAAAAATTGTTGAAATAGTAACTTTAAATGTGATTTTAAAACAAATTCACTTGCCTTGAGTCTGACTCATCATGTACAATATTTATCATCCACTTATTTGGACGATCACCTTTGATTAACACCTTAACACATCTAAGGAAAATGATGAGACTAAGATAAGGCTGCTAGATTGTGGTAAAGGATTTTTGGAATGGATTTGGATAGAGATTTTCCAAAAAAATAGGGTTTATGTGTTATGAATAATGAATAACATGTTCCCTTTTACATGATATGAGAGGGGGACTCTTGGAATTCCTCATAGTATTAAATTAGAATTTATTAATTTTATTTTTAAAATGGGTCCAATGTAATTTATTTCAAATATTATATAATAATTAGTCTAAATAAATTAATATAATAATAATTAGATAGGTTTTGATTATTTTTATTATCCTTATCTTTTTGTTTTAACCATTATTTTACCCTTTTAACTCTTACTGTGTTATTATGTAAGTCAAACTTTGATGGTTAATATAATTAACATAACATTAAAAATGACCAATAAATGAGTCATTAATTTCATTTGGGGACTTATGAAAATTATTTTGAATAATTTTAGAGTTTTAGAATTTTTTATCACTTATTCAAATATTATTTATTTTCATATATCAATTTTGTCAATTTTGTCACTATTCGTTATATGACTTTTTAAAAATATCATATCAAAGTGCTATTTTCATAAACACTATTTTAACTCATAACTAACATATAAAATTCACACATAAAATTATACTTTCATATAAATTATAAAAAATTATATTTATTTTAATATTTCTAATATTATTTATTTGATTCTTCCCTTAATATAGTAATTAATCCATCATCATTCTGTCACCATTTAATTTAGTTTTATATTTTATAAAAATTATAAAAAAATTGACATGAATGAGGTAAACATTTCATAATTCTAAATACTATTTATAGTCAAACATATCCCTTATATAACCCCATATTAAAAATATTTTACTTTTTAAAAACTCGAGTGAGACAAAAAAAATTATTTTCATTGAATAAAATAATATAAATGTTTTAAATTTATCCAAGTGGATTAAAAAGGTTATATTTTAGTTCATGGATTATTTTATGCAGAACAAAAACCCATACAATTAAATTTTTACAAGTTTTATCCTAATTTAAAATATTATTGTTACCCTTAATTACCCGATATAGCCTTAACCATGGCAATAAAAATAATTACTAAAGTTAATATTTTTATATTTCAAAAATTATGTTTATAATATTATAAAATAAATATATTTATTATTATAACCATTTATGTAAATTTTTAAAAATTAAAAATACATAATTGGGAATAATTTATTTAAAATTTATCCTTTTTAAGTATCAAGAAAATATGTTTTTAATGTAAATACTTTGAAAAGTTACCAAAGTTTTTATAACCAATTTCAATGTGAATTTTTTAACAATTACCTATATTGGATTAAATGATATAAAATTTATTTAATTATAATTTAAAACTAATTAAAAACATAATTTAACTATATAATTAATTTTTCTATAAAAAGCATTGTTGAATTAAAATTTGTATTATTCACTATTCATTAAAATATTAAAGTTCCAATAAAAAAATAAACCAATGTAAAATTTTAAACTAATATTATCAATGTATGTTTATTTTTTCAAATATAATTTATAAAAGTGAAAAAAAATATTTAAAATGGTCTCTCTATCAAAAGGTGGCCAAAATACATTTTTCTAAAAAAACTCCTTCTATAGATAAAATTGAATTTTTTCTCATATCGTGTCTATAAAACATATAAGATTAATTATAAAAATTACATTTAATATAATATATATATATATATATATATTTAATTAATATAATACAAAAATTGTTACTTATATAATTATTGGTATAAAACACACTTGTTCACATTTAAATTGTTTTTAAGAAAACAATTTCCATTTATTTTTAAAAGGGTTTGATATTCATTTATAATTAATTAGTCAAAAAATAATTAATTATATATATAACCATAAACCATATTTTCATAATTCAGTTAATCATGTTCATACCTACCTATCTAATGGCTATATGATTACCACCATGTTAAACAATGTAATTTAGTTGTTCATTTAATCTCGATGTAGCGTATTATATACGATATTGTATATAGTGTCTCTTTAAATAATTATCTAATTAATAGATATTAAAAAATTTGAAAAATGATTTATATTATATGGGTTTTCACATTCTTCTCCCTCTTTGGAAATTGTATCCTCGCAATTTTATTCACTTATTAAATAAGTGCAAGTACTTTTCCCTCATAAAATTTTCAGAATTTAATGTTACCTCTTCAACCATATGGAATTTACAAAAGACCATAAAATAATAAATAAATTTAATCCACCAAATATTTTATCTACAATAAAGAACCTTAAATGGTTTTTCATCTTATGAAATTTTCTCTTCAAAACAAAAAACTTATGGACTCAAAACATGATATAGATCTGACATATGATTTTGTAATATTGAAACATAAATAATTGTGTACATGGGATAAACATAGAGGAAGTTACAATCGATAGGAAACTAATCCAACTTTATATAGGATTTCATAGGTTCGAATGAACACAGTACTCAACTTAGTTTGCTAACCAAAATTTATCAAACGTTTCTAAGGAGAAACATTGAGAAAGACATAAAGACCTACCTCAAAAGAAAGATCCTTACTCTGGTTATCTGTATAACTTTTCTGCCTTCTCCAACATGTTCTCATGTGTTGCCGAATCAACTAAATATTCTCTTCCATTTAGTCTACCAACTATGGTCCCATAATCTTCCATTCACCAATTTCATATCAAAATTATAGTGTTTGACACCACTTTCCATAAAATGCCTCAAATGGGTCCATCTTTATACTAGAATGAAAATTGTTATTATAATAAAACTCATCCAAATAAAAATGTTGATACCAGATTCCCTGGTAATCCATTAAAAAATAACATAGAACGTCCTCAATGTTTGAATTGTTCATTTTGACTACCCATCAGATTGAGGACTAAAAGTTGTGCTAAAATTTAATTTAGTACGCAAATACATTTGAAGTCATTTATAAACGTTAAAAGTGAATGTGGGATCATGAGGAGATATAATTTAGAGAGTAACTCTATCTAACCAAAAAATCCATTTAAGATACAGCCATGATTGTTGATCTTGAGATATAGTGTCTCGAATATGAAAAATATTAGTACATTTTTTCAATCTTTCATCAATAACCCAGATTTCAATTTTACCTTGATATTTCTTCAGTAATACCACAAACAAATCCATGGATATATTTTCTAACTTCCGCTACGGCACTAGAAAAGGTTGAAGCACCCCCTTTGGCAATATATGTTATTACTTAATCTATTGAAAAGTCAAACATCCCATAGTAAAGTAAAATATATCCCTTTTATTTCCATCTAACCAGTAATACTACCATTGGTTTATGTATATCTTATTAATAAAAGGATAAAATGAAAACAAAGAAATATGAGCTTCACAAAACAACCCATTCATCAAATTTGAATCACAAGGCACACATAATCACTTCTTAGACCATAAAACAGAATCTTTATCAGTGTTAGATTCTTGAAACAAACCCTTTTAAACCAATTATACATTTTTTATATAACTCTAGGTCTTCTGTTTCCACCTTCTTAATACTACCTGATAGAGACGATTTCACTGACCCAAAGAACAAAATAGTGGAATATCCTGCACCAAAAACTTCCAATAAAAAATTCGTCATATCATTACCTAAAGGATCACATTCCAAATGTAACATTGGCAATTTAGCATTACTTTTCTGAATCAATTCATCAACCAATTATTTTTCTTTTCTAATATGGTAATGAATCATGTAATAATAATCCTTGATTAGTTCTATCCATCTTCTCTATCAATTTTCTAATTATATTTGAGTGAATATATACTTAATACATTTATGGGGATTATATAATTCAAATTTTACTCTACAAAAATTAATACTTCATATTTTTAATTCAAAAACATAGATTATAATTCCAAATCATGTGGTGCGTAATTTAACTAACATGTTTTAAACTATAATTAAGCATAAGAAATTACCTTATCATTCTTCCTTACAAAAAAACCAAGTCCTTTCAATGAAACATCACTATAAATGAAAAATTCTTCATTTTTATAAGAAATTAATATGACTCAGTAATTTACCAATATTGTTTTCAAATCATGAAAAAAGTAATCACATTACTTTTTATAGATGAACCCAACACCTTTTCGAGTTATAGTAGTCAGTTGGGTAGATAATCGCGCAAATTTTCAACAAACCTCCAGTAATATCGTTATAATACAATAAAACTATGAATCTTGGTTATATTTGTGGGTATTGTACATTATTTGACAACAATAATTTTACAAGTTTATATAGTTATTAAATCTTTATAAACTATGTGAACACGAAAATAAATTTATTGTATCCAAAATTCACACTTTCAGAATTTCCCATACAGTTTATTTTTTTATGATTGAAAAAAAAACATTGGATGTCATTTATAGTCCTATTTACATTTAGATTATACCAAAATATCATCTATTAAAACAACCACAAAATTATCCATCAACTCATGAAATATTCCATTCATAAGATCCACGATTATAGTTGGTGTATTAGTCAACACAAACTGAATAACTAAAAATTCATAATGGCCATATCAAGTTAGAAACATAGTCTTAGAAATGTATACTTACTTTACCTTCAAATGATGATACCCCAACCACAAATCAACCTTCAAAAAATATTTTACTCCCTATAGATGATAAAAATAATAATCGATATGAGGGAAATGATACTTATTCATAAAAAAAATGTTATTGAAGGATCAATATTAAATGAAAAGTCTCATCGAACCATCTATATTTTTAACAAACAATACAGGGGCACCACATGGTGTAGTGATTGGTAAAATGAAACCTTTATATAAAAACTCTTGTATTCTATAAGTTCTAATCGAGCCATTATATAGGGAGTTTATAAATTGGATTAGCATTAGAAACTAATTCTATAGTAAATTAAGCATCCCAATAAATTATAATACTAGGAAACACACCAAGAAAACATACAAAAACACATTTACCACAAGAAAATCATTAATTGTAATGGTTCAAATTTTTTCAACAATATTTATAAGATAACAATAATATCCATCTATTAATAGTTTCTTATTTTCTTAATATGTTATTAATGGCAGGGATTCATTCTTGTATACAAAATAAAACTAATTCTAAAAAGAAAAATATTTATCTCTATAGTATTTATTAGCATAGTAAATATAAATTCAATCCATACCCAAAAAAACATCAAACTCTAATAAAGGAAGAACAATAAGGTTTGAAGGTAAAATCTTCCAAAGAAAATGACATAATGATTATTATAATTTATTTTTAGCTTAATATTTCCAATAAGTGATTTCACTATAAGTTATGGATTCATTTCATATGGTTGATGTTCCAATTTTCCATAAAAAGTATTATAAATGAAAGAATTTGTAGAACCCTAATCAAACAACACATTTATATAATCTGAATAAACAAACATTGTACCTGATAATACATTATTTGATGTACCAACATCTTCTAATGTAGTTTCAATGGATTTTACCACACCTTTCTACTTATATTCTTGCTTCTTACCATCATTTGGTTTCCTCTTTGGACACTCGTTTTCAAAATGATCTGTCTCATTGAATTTAAAAAAACTTACTGAATATATATCATATTTTGTTTTAACCCTACCAGGGACTATTTCATTGTAATTATGATCCTTATTCCCCATTTTACCACATCCTAAGCACTTACCATAATTTAAAAATCATTCCACAGTTTTGTTACCACAATTCAGAAAAACAATAAGCTTAATTTGCTTATCATCAGACTTATTTCATTAATTCTTCCCCTTTGATTTCCAAATAGACATATTTTTCTACTGGTTTTCAAATTAAATATAATAATCGGAGAACTCTATTTCAACCTTCTAAACAAATCGAACAAGTTCTTTATAACTTTTGAATTCAAAAGAATCCAATTCCCTTTGATATTATATATTTAATCATAAGTAAAAATGATTGATTTTTCTATCAAGATCCCAAAAGAAATTTAGATCTTGCCTTTCATGTCGAGTGAATTTTTCATTGTATGTAGCAATTGAATCCTCCTCCTACCTCAGTTATAAGAATTTTTTTTTCCATAATAACTTGAATATACAATGTAAATATTCCCCAAGATTGTTTTTTGAATTAAATCCACTCCAAATATTTAATCTCATCACTATCCCAGATATTATTAATCATAGACCACCACTGATCGGCTTCACCTTCAAAATGGTAAACATAAAGACTAACCTTTTGATTGTCTCACCACCCCATGACATCGAAAATATTTAATAGGTATTTAATACACCCCCATCTACCACCAGGTTAGATGATCCACTAAATGGAGGTGTACTTTCCCTCATTAAATGCTAAACCACTAACATATTACTCGATGACTAATCTAGCTAATCTCGTTCACGGATTCTATCACCATTTTTATCATTTTTGAACTAAGCCATCACTTGCAACAAATTGTTCAGTTGCGATGTATACCATCTCAAGATGCTTATTGGTAAGGATGTTCTCCTCTTGATTCCTCCCTCAACTGCTTCCCTATTATCTCATAAGAAAAACATTCTGAATAGATATATCATAGGTGAAGCAACATGGTAATATTCAAATGGTAATCTTCCAATTTTATACCATTTCAACTTTACAATAAAGTGAAAATATTTTATGGGTATTCTATTAACAATATTTTATCCCCTAAAGATATCTAAACCTATCATTAATACCAAAAATAAGTCCCCAACCTTAAACAATATATAATCTTGAGTTTTAGTCAAGAAGTTATTTTTTTCACTTAGAGGATATATTAATGATTTAAGTTTTATATAATTAGGTCGTAATTCATATATAACATTCCACATTCATACAAATTGGATACTACTAAATAGTATCAACATTTTAAAAAATATAAAACTTTTAAATAAAAATTATTTCTTTTCAATGAAAATTCATCGTAAAATTCATCTTTACTTCCTCATTTCTATTACCCATATATGGACCCAAGGATTTTTTTAAAATTGAGATGACCACAAAAAAACTATAAGGTACATAAAAATAAAGAGGGAAATTGTTAGTCCCTGAATACATATGAACCCAAAAAATCATTTTAACAATGTTATAATTTCCAACCATAAAACATAAGTTGGTTAGATAACCTCATGAAATCATAAGATTCTGATAAAAATCCATAGAAAACATAAATCCTAAAGGTATCTTGTGTCATCAATTAAATTTCACTCTTATTGTAGGTTTTATCACTACACAGGGAGTAACCTTGATTGTTAAATTTTTTAAACCAACCATAGTATATTCCCTTAATCTATTATGATAAACCCTACCAGTTTACATTGTCTTATTATCGAATTCATTAGATATATATCAAAGGCTCACCCCCATCGGTTTTTCATGGAACCACCTGGACTCATAAAAAATGACCAAGAACCAAAATATTATCATAACACATAAAAAATAATAAAATATAAATAAGATTTCCACTTTGAAATCATATTTAATTTTTACAAATTCAAGTGCTCATAAATGAAATCACGTTGTTTGAAAATAAAATTATATAGATGTAAAGTAAGCATCAAAAAAATAAAGTGGCATAAAATTTGAAAAATCCATTCATTCCCTATAACATAAAAAAACATTCCTTTTTTCATATTTTAAAAATAGATTCAACACTAACAATAAAAGTGATTTTTTAAAATAAATTCGCTTACCGTGAGTCGGACTTATCAAGTACAATCATTATCTTCCTCATATTAAAACAATATCTATTGATTAACAACTTAACACCTCTAATGAGAGTGTAATTATTAAACTAATTCCTTTTGAATATGTGGAGGGATTCTTGGATGTTATTTGGGTATATCTTGGCTGATTAAAATAGGTTTTTAGGTTTGTTGAATAAGAAGAATGGGTTCTATTTTATAGGATAGGGGATGGGAACTCTTGGAATTCAAAAAAGTGTTAAATTAATATAATTTCATTTTCAATTCAAAATGGTTCCAGAGTGAATTATTTAGAATATAAGATGACAATGTGTCGAAATCCATTCATAAAATATAAGTTGGAAATGTTTTGATTTTTTAATCCTTATCATTACTTTTAACCATTATTTTAACCTTCTAACTCTTACTGTGTATTATTGAATTTACACTATGACAGTCAATATAACTACCATAACATGAAAATAGACCAATAAATGAGTCATTTATAAAATTTTGAACTTATCCAAAATAATTTTATGAATTTTATATTTTTAGAAATTTTATATCATTTGTTAAAATATTATTTATTTTAAGATATAAATTATGACTATTTTGACCATATTAATTGCTTGACTTTTAAAAAATATAATAACAAATTTATATATTTGAAAAAACCTTATTAAATAATCCCCAAAATGTCAAACTGATCAAAAAAACCATGGATGAAAAAAAATTATTTCAAAGTTTATTTATTTTATTATTTTTATTTTCATTTATTTGATTCTGCCTTTAATGAAGCACTTACTGCATCATCATCATGCCAAAATTAAATTTAATTATTTATTTTATAAAAAATATTAATAAATTACCATAATATAGTGAAAAAATTATTTTAAATTCTTTTTATAGTTGATCATATCTTTGATATTACCCCATATTAAAAATATTATACTTCTTAAAAACAAGAGGGTGACAAAATTTTATTTTCGTTGAATAAAATACTACAAATGAATTAAAGTAATCCAAGTTGATTCTAAAGGATATAATTCATCCAAAGGATGGTTTTATGTTGAAACACACCCATTCAGTGAAATTATCACAAGTGTGTGGGTAAATTATAATATTATTTTTACCCTTAATTTCAATATTTACACTTAATCATGGTAACAAATATAATTAATAAAGTTTCCATTCATATATTTCAAAAATTATTTATATTTTATTATATCATAAATACTATAATAACTAAAACCTTGTATGAATATTTTTCAAAATTCAAAACATATAAGTGGCTACAATTAATTTATAATTAATCCCGTTGACAGATCCAGAAAATGGGTTTTTAAAGTATAAACGTTCAAAAGATCACAAAGTTTTTATTTGAAATTTCAAAGTGAAATTGATTCCAATGAACTACATTGGATTAAATTAGAAAAAAATTATTTAATTTTAATTTTAATCTAATTAAAAAAATCAACTATAAAAATAAATTTGGTGAAGAAACAGTTTGAATTAATGTGTGTACAATTCACTATTCATTAAAATATGAGAGTTCGTCAAAAAATAACCAAAATTCAACCAAAGTATATTTTGGTACACATATTATAAAAAAATTTATTTTTTCAAAATTAATTCATAAAAGTGACAAAAAATTTATTTAAAATGGGTTCTCCATCAAAAGGCACCAAAAAATCCTTTTTTGGAACAACACACATTCTATGCTTAATATTGAATTTGTTCTTATATAATGTCTAGAAAACATATAATATGAATTATAAACATTACATTGAAAATATTATATATATTTCATTAATATAATTGAAAAAATGTTATTTATTTATTTATTGGTATAAAACACACTAATGCACATTTTATTTTCTTAGAAAAAAATATCCTTTTTAAGGGTTTTATCTTTATTTATAATTAACTAGTTATCAAAGAATTAATTTTATATACAATTGTAAAAAATATTTTCATAATTCAGTTAGCCCTGTTCATACCCGCTAGTCTAACGAGTATGGGATAACTGCCATATTTGAAAATAATATTTAGTTGTTCATTTATGCTCAATATAGTGTATTATGTACGTAATCATATATAATGTATATTTAAGTCATAATATAACTAATTAATATTCTTAAATGTGAAAAAGTTTTTTATTATCTGGTTGGTCACACTCCTCCCAGCTTTTTTAAAATACATCCCTGAAGTTTTATTCAGTTATTACATAAGTGGGGATACCTTATTCTCATAGAACGTTAATATTATCCTATTACCTAATCAACTATGTGGTTTTTTTATAAAACCATAACCTTATGGATAACCTTATTCTAAAACACCTTATTTATATAGTAAATAATTTGAATTTGTTGTTTCTCCACGAAATACATTCTTCTAACTGAACAACTTTGGGACTCAAAACATGATATGGATCTGGAATATACTAACATTGAAAGATAAAAAATTGTGTACCTTTGATAAAAAAGGAGGAAAATCCACTCTGTATATAACATAACCAAATTTATCCAATATTTCATAGGGTCCGATGAACCATTTAATCCACTTCCCTTTCCTAACAAATAAAATCCAACATTTACATGGAGAAACTTTGAGAAAGACATGTTCACGTACCTCAAAAGAGAGAGCCTTCCTCTAGTTGTCCGCATAACGTTTCTTACTTCTATGAGATGTTATCAAATGTCGATGAATCAATAGACCTTTCTCTACCATTTCCTATACCAAATATGGTCTCATCAACTTCCTTTCACCAGATAAATCTGAAAATTCTAATATACGACACCATATTCCATTCAATGCCTCAAATGGTTCCATCTATATACTAGAATGAATAATTTTATTATGGGAAAACTCAAGAAAAGAAAGATGTTTATCCCAAATTCCCTGGTAATCCATTGAAAAATAATGTATCATATCCTTTATGATTTTAATTTTTCATTCTGACAGACCATTTGATTGAGGATGAAAACTTTTGCTAAAATTTAATACAATACCCGATGAATTTTGAAGTCCTTTTCAAAAGTAAGAAGTGAAAATGGGATCATGATAAAATACAATGGAGAGAGGAACTCAGCGTAACCATAATATCTATTTAAGATAGATATAAAAATGTTCATGTATTGAAAGAGTGGCTAAAATTGAAATAATATAATCATATTCAGTTAGTTGATCAACAATAACCTAGATCACATTTTTACCTCAAAATGTATTCGTGAATCCCACTATGAGGTCAAAGGATATATTATCACATTTCCATTATGAATTAGATAAGGATGAAACATACCCTTCATCTATTTTCATCCTACCTTAACCTATTTAAAATTTAAACATGTCTGGGTAAATTCCGATATATATATTTTGCTTCCATGCCACCAGTAATAATCTTGAATGTCTCTGTACAAAGTAGTACTACTCGGATGAACTGAAAATGGAGAACTATGTGCTTTACATAACAACCCTTTCCTCAACTGTCAATCAGAATACACACATTATATCTTCCAAATATTGAAATATAATCTTTATTAAGGTTAAATTTAGGAAACTTACCCTTTTGAACTAATTATTCCTTTTTCCGTGACTCACGATCTTCCTTCAATGCATTATTAATTTTATATGATAGATTTTATTTCACCTAAACCTAAAACAATAGGTGAATTTCCTACACCAAAAAATTCCAATCAATGATTCATCAAATAATTAACCAATAGAATCATATTGTAGATATAACGTGGTTAATGTGGCATTAACTTTATGAATCATTACAACAGACGCTTTATTTTCTTTTCTAGGATGGTAAAAAATATTGCAATCATTATCGTTGATTAGTTCTATCCCTCTTCTATGTATTGTGATCAATTATTTTTAGTTAATATTTACATTAAACATTTATTATCATCGTATATTCAAAATTTTACTCAATAAAAATGATGCATCATAATTTTTAAGTCAAGAAACAACAGATAATTACAAAACATGTGTTGTAATATTCAACTCATAAGGATTCATCTACAAGGAAGCATAATAAATTACCTAATCATTTTGAATTTGGACACAACCAAGTCCATTCAATGAAGTGTCCATATAAATGAAATATTCACCACCTCTTGAAGGAAGGTCCATGACTGGGTAATTCTCTCATATTCTATTCTATTATTGAAAACTATCATCACATAATTTTGATCAGATGAACATGACACATTTTCGTGTTATCTTAGATAGTGAGCTGGGTTACCATGTAAGGTTTTCAACAATACTCAAGTAATATCCAAATAAACCTTGAAAAATATAAATATGGGTTATATTTGTGGCTCTTGTCTATTATTCAACAAATTTTGTTTTATTAGGGTCAACAATAATTCCATGGTTAGAAAAATGTGCCATGGAAAGAAATTTTTTGAAACCAAAATTCACACATACTGAATTTACCATACAGTTTCATTTTTTTAGGTTTGAAAAACAGAAAATTTGATTCCATTCATGTTCCTATTTAATTCTATAATATACAAAATTTTCATCAATAGAAACAACCACAAACTTGTCTAAGAACTCTGGAAATATTCAATTCATATTATTTATTAATACAGAAGGGCAATTAGTTAACCCAAATTTTATAAATACAAATTCATAATAATCATATTCCATTTGAAACACCATATTTTGAATTTATTTTTCCTTCACTTTCAATTGATGGTACCCCGACCTCATATCAACCTTCGAAAAATATTGTACTCCCGGGAGCTGATCAAACAAAACATCTATACGAAAAAAATGATATTTATTCATCAAAGTGATGTTATTCAAGCCTCTATAATCAATGAGAACTGTCATTGAACCATATTTATTTTTAAGAAACAAGACAGCTGCACCACATGGTGATGTGCTAGGTTGAATAAAACCTTTATATAATAAATCTAATAAATACTTTTTCAATTTTATAAGTTCTACTTGAGCCATTAGATAAGGGGGTTTAAAAATTGGACATGGATCAGGAACTAATTCAAATGTATATTAAAATTAATTTTAGGTATAATATCAGGAAAATCATAACAAAAAAACATCCATATAATCATTTAACACCATCAAATATTTAATTCAAATATTCACTTTATTTTCAATAATATGTACAAGATGACATTTATTTCAATATTCTAATACTTTCTCTACTTCTATATATGTTATCAATGATATGGGTTCGTTCTTGTATACAAACCAAATCTATTTTTGAAAAGAAACTACTTTGGATATATAGTCTATCATATCATGGTAAACATAAATCCAATCCATACCTAGAATAATATCAAACTGTATTAAAGAAAAAAATGGATTTCAAGTAAAATCTTTCCAAAGACAATGATAGGAAGATTCTTAAAAAATTTTCCCTTAATATTTCTTCCATGTATATTCACCATAAGTTATGTATTGATTTATTCAGGTGAAATTTCCAATTTACCAAAAAATCTCAAAAATGAAATAATATGTATTCCTTGAATAAAAAAGAACATTTACATAATTTGAATAAACAAAAAAATATAACTGATACCACTTTATTTGATGGCACAACATCCTATGAAGTAGTTGCAGAGGATTTGACCACACCATTATACTTATAGCATTGTTTCTTCCCTTTATTCAGGTTCCTCAATGGATGATCATTTTTATAATTAACCATGTCATTAATGTAAAACCATTTAACTTATTTTATATGATATTTTTTCATACCACTACCTTGATTTCTTATTTACAATTTTGATCCTTATTCCCTATTTTACCACACTAGAAGCACTTACCAGAACTCAAAAGGCATTCCCTAGTGTGTTTTTTCCACATTTCTAAAAAATGGTAAAATTAATTTTCTTACCATTAGTCTTCATGGATGAATTATAAACATTTTCCAGCTAAATCATTCTTTTTTATACTAGATTTAAAATTAGACATGATCATTGGTAAATTCAATTTCTACATTCTTCGCACATCGAACAAGTTTTTCATGAGTTTTGAATTCAGAAAAAACCAATGTTATTAGATATTTTGGATTAAATCATGAATATAAAGGATTGGTTTTACTATCAATATCCCAGTTGAAATTTGTAGTGTACCTTTCCATTAATGTGATTTTTCTTCATATGAAGCCATTGAATCCTCCTTATACCTTAATTCCAAAAATTATTTTTCCAACTTAATTCAAACTACCTTTCAAAGATATTTCTCATGAAAATTATTTTTTAAATAATCCCACTCCAATGATTTAATGTCCTCATTATCCATAATATTTCTAACCATCGACCATGACTGGTCACCTTCACCGTAAAATAGTAAACATAAAGACTAACTTCTTGATTGTTTGAACACCCCATGAAATGAAAAAACATTTCTTCTGCTTTAATCAACCCTTTGGATTCCACTGAGTTATATGATCCACTGAATTATGGTGGATATTTCCTTAGGAAAATCTCCACCACTAACATATTCCTATGTGCCTAATTCGGCTGATCTCATGCATAGATTCCACCACCTTGTATATCTAGTTTCAATAAATCCATCACTACTATAAAATATTCAGATCCAATTCTGACCATCTCATGATGCATATTTGGAAGGATGTTTCCCTCTTGATGTCTTCCCACCACAGCTTCCCTATGTCCTCTACAGAAAAATATTACGAACATATGTATCTTAGACAATGAAACATGGTAATATTTAAATTTTACTCTTCAAATTATATATCTTTTCAACTTAAAAATAAAGTAAAATTATTTTTTGGATATTCTAGTAACAATATCCTAACTCCAAATTTATCTAAATTGATATTTGATACCAACATAAGGCCCTAGTCTCAAACAATATATGATATTTAGTTTTTGTAAATAATTTAATTTAATTCACATTGAGGGTATTTTGGGTTTAGTGTTTTAGAGAATTGTATCATAATTTATATATAACATTGAAAATTAATTCAAATTGGATACTACTAAATAGTATCCACTTTTTAAAAAATATAAATTTTTTAAAAGAAAATATGATTTATTTTTAATAAAAAATCTTTATAAACGTCATATTGACTTCTTCATTTAAATTACCCAACCATAAACAATATAAAATCATATTAAAACATGGGATGAGACCAAAAATCTCATTAATATAAAGAAAAATAATGAGAGGCATTATTAGTCCATGCGTACCTATAGACCCATTAAAACATTTTATCTATGTTATAATTTCCACCCATAAAACATAAGATATTCAACTTACCTAATGAAATCATAATATTATGATAAAAAATCCATAGAAAACATAAATCATAAAGGAATATTATGGCATAAATTCCATTTCAATCTTATAGTAGCATTCACAGCTACATAGGGAGTAACCTTTATGGTTAAATTTGGAATACCTTTAAGGAGAAACCCAACCAGAAAACTCGATCTCATTACCCAATGCATTGGAGATCTATCACGGGCTCACCAACTATTGTATTATCATAGAACGACCCACACTTATAAACAATGAACAAGATCCGAAACATTATTATAACACATAAAACCACCATAGAGGAAAAATAAAATTCCCACATTGTAATCACATTTCATTTTTACAATGTCATGCACTCATAAATGATGTAACACTATTTGAAAATCAAATTAAAAACTTGTAAAGCGAGCATCAAAAAAATTAAAATGACATAGATTTGGAATAATCCATTAATTCCATATAATTTACAAAAAACATTCATTTTGGATTTTGTAAAAATAGTTGAAACAATATCTTTAAAAGTTATTTTTAAATGAAATTCCCTTACCTTGAGTCTGACTCATCAATTACAATCTTTATCATTCTCTTCCTCAGATGATCCACTTTGATTTACACCTTAATAACAATAAAGATATTCTTATGCTGAAAATAATTCCTCTTGAATTTGGGGATGAATTTTAGTAAGTAATATGGGTAAATCTTCGCAGAACCAAATTGGGTTTGAGGTGTCAAGAATAAATAAGAATGGGTGTCCTTTAATATTAATATAAATTAAATTTCTATTAAAAATGGGTCTGAAATGAATTAAATCAAATATAGGATTATAATAAGTCAAAATATACACATCCAACAATAATTAGACAAATTTGGGTCATTTTTTAAATCATTATCTTTTCGTTTTGACCATTATTTTACTATTTTAACTCTTATCATGTTATTGTGTAATTTACACTTTGAGGGTTAATATAATTATCATAACTTGCCAAATGACCGAAAGTTGATTAATTTCATGACTTATACCAATTATTTGGATAAAGTTCAAATTTTTGATGTTTTATATCATTTATTAAAAAATTATTTATTTTAAGATAAATATTTTGTCAATTTTGAGAATATTCATTAATTTAATTTATAAAAATATCATAACAACTTGAAATATTCAAATAAACTATATTAAATAATCCCTAAAATTTTAAATTCCTCTATTAAATTATTCTATGACATAAATTATATCAAAATATATTTATTTTTAATATCATTTATTTGATTCTTCTGTTAATTATGAAACTAATGCATCATCATCGTGTCACCATTTAATTAAAATTTTCATTTCCTAAAAATTATATAAAAATTTTAAAAATGAATCCAAACATTTTATATTTCTAAATATTATCTATAGTTGTATATAACCCTTATATAACCTTATTTTAAAAATATTTTACTTGTTAAAAACATGAGTTTGATAAAATTTTCTATTCTCTAAATAAAATAATATAAATGTATTAAAGACATCAAAATGGATTCTGAAGGTTATATTTCTTCCAAAGGATTCCTTTAGGTATAAAAACACTCATACAATGAAATTAGGACAATTTTTAGAGTAATTTAAAATATTATGTTTACCCTTAATTATTTGATTTACCTTTAAGGGTGGTAACAAAAATAATTACCAAAGTTACAATTCATATATTTAAAAATTTGGGTTGATTAAATTAACAAAATAAAACAATGTTAATAACTGTTTATTTTTGTTTTTAAAATTTTAAACCACATAAGTGGATAACATTAATTTAAAATTAATCTCATTGACTTATTTAGAAAAATGGGTTTTTAAAGTAAAAACGCTAAAAAGATCACAATGTTTTTATATCCAATTTCAATGTGAAATTGATTAAAATGACCTAAAATGGATTAAATGATAAAAAGTTTCATTAATTATAAATTAAAACTAATTAAAAATATAATTTAACTACATAAATAAATTTGATGAAAATGTAGTTTCGAACTAATATTTGTATTATTCATTATTCAGCAAAATATGAAAGTTCTCAAAAAAATACCAAAAATTCAGCCAAATTAATTTTTTATACTTTAATTATAAATAAGAAGTTTATTTTTGAAAATATAATTTATCAAATTGACATAATCTATATTTAAAATGGGTTCATAATCAAAAGGTCGTAAACATTCATTTTTGAAAAATATTTCTTTTAAGCATAATTTTTTTTTTCTTATACCATATTCATAAGACATATAAGATGAATAATAATAATAAAATTTAATATTTATTTTATATTATTCAATAATTAAATCTAGAAAGTGTGATTTATATACTTATTCCATTAAAACATAATTGTGCACATTAATTTTTGTTTTTAGAAAACCATTTCATTTTTATTTTCAAAAGTGTTTATGTTAATTTATAATTAATTGATCAAAAAAGGAATTAATTATATATAAAAGTGAAAATTTTATTTTCATAATTTAGTTAGTTCGATTTATACCCTCTACATTAATGGTAATGGGATAACTTCCATATTAATGAATAATATTTAGTTGTTCGTTTAAGCTCGATGTAGCGTATTATATATGCTATCGTACATTGTGTCTATTTGAATTATTATATAATTAATAAATATTAGTAAATAAGAAAAATACTTATATTATATGGGTTGTTACATTCTTCCCCCCAATTAGAAATTACAAACTCAAAATTGTATTCAAATATTAAGTAAGTGAGGATACCGTTCCCTCATAGTATTTTCATATTCTCATGTTGCCTATTCTACCATATGGTTTTTTCATAAAACCATAACCTGATGAATCAATTTATTGCTCAACACCTTCTCTCTATAGTCAAGAACCTTAATTATTCATTACTCTTAGAAAATATTATATTCCAAGTGAAAAATATCTAGACTCAAAACATGAGATGGATCTGAAATATATAATTTAAACCTTGAAACATGAAAACAATTGCACATGGGATAAAATCAAAGGCCAATCCACCCAGTCTAAAATTGAGACAACATTCTCCTAGTTTTTTTAGTGTCCAATGAACTGTGGAGAAAATTATCTTTCTTGCAAAAACACATTACTATTTTTCATGGTGAAACATTAGAAATGCATGATCACCTACCTAAAGGAATGATTATTACACTAATTATCTGCATACATCTTCTTCATACTCTAAGTTGTTCTTATTTGTCCTGGAATCAACTGAGCTTTCTATTCGATTTCCTCTACCAACTATGGTCCCATCAACTTCCTTTCACCTAATTCATCCCAAATGATGTATTTAATTTCATGTTTCCATACAATGCCTCATATGGTTATATTTTTATACTAGAATGAAAATTTTTAATATAAGTAAACTCAACCAAAAAAATATGTTTATCCCAATATCCATGGAAATCCTTTCAACAAGAATGTATCATATCCACAAAGGTTTTAATTATTTATTCTGAGTTCCCATTTGATTGACGATGAAAATTTATACTTAAATTTACATCATTACCCAATGACATACGAAGACCTTTCCAAAAGCTATAATAAAACATGGGATCATGATATGATACAATGGATAGAGGAACTTCATGTAACTAGAATATCTCTTTAAGATACATCTGAGAAAGTTGATTTTGATATAGAGTGTCTCAAATAGGAAGAAAAGGAGAAGATTTAGTCTCTCGATCAACACTAACCCATATCATAGTTTTACCTTGAGATGTCTTCCATAATCCCACTATGATGTCCAGGGATATATTTTCCCATTTTCACATTAGAATTATAAAGGGATAAGGTATCCCATTCAGAAACTATCAAACTATATTAACATGATGAGAATTCAAACATCTCTAGGTAAAGACATCAATATCTAATTTTATTCTATATGACTAGAAATACTTATGAAGGACTCAATATATATTTTTACTAATAAGATGAACTAAAAATAGACAACTAAAAGCTTCACATGATAACTCTTTCCTCAACTATGAATCACAAGTCACATAAAATATCTTCCAAAATCTTAAAAAACAATCTTAATAAGTGTTAAATTCATAGACTTACCCTTTTAACCAATTCTCCATTTTTCTCTAACTCACAGTATTCCTTATGTACCTTATAAATTCAGTTTGATAAATTCTATTCCACTAAAACCTAAAACAAAATAAAGGTACTTTCTACACCAACAACTTCCAATCTAAAATTCATCAAAATATTATACAATGGATTATTTTCAAAAAGTAACATGTATAATGTAGAATAACATTTCTAACACAATACATCATCTTCTTTATTATCATTTCTAGGATGGTAATGAATCATCCAATCATAATCCTTGAATAGTTCTACCCATCTTCATTATCCTCTATTCAATTATTTCATAGTTAATATATACTTCATACTTTTATGATCATTATATATTTCACAAATTACTACATAAAAATAATGCCACCAAATTTTAAATTCAAAAACAACATCAGCTAATTTGAAATCATGTATATGGTAATTTAACTCAAGAATTATTAGCTGCTATAAAGCATAACCAATTAACTAATCATTATTCATTAGGACACATCAAAGTCCTTTCAATAAAGATTCACTATAAATGAAAAATTCACCATTATTGGAATAATGGTCTCAGATGGAAGTATCCACCAATCTTCTTTTCAATTCTTGAAAATAATCACCACATTCTTTTTTTCAGATTAACTTTACATTTTTTCGAGATATCTTAGTCAGTGGGATATACAACCATGAAAAATTTTCAACAAACCTCAAGTAATATCCTCCTAAACCAAGAAAATTAAAAATATCAGTTACATTTGTGGGTCTTTTCCATTCTTCAACAATAGTCATTTTAGTAGGCCTAATAATAATGCCCTATTTCGAAACTATGTTTCTATGGAAATTAAATTTTTTCAACCAAAATTTACACTTGTTTAATTTCCCATGATGTTTATTTTTTAATGTTTTAAAAACAAACTATAAATTCCTTTCATGTTCCTCCTGAATTTTAGAACATACCAAAACATACTCAATAGAAAAACCCAAAAAATAATCCAAGATTTCATGAAGTATTCCATTCATAAGATGTATAAATACAACAAGTATATTAGCAAACCCAAATGGAATAACTAAAAATTATTAATGGTCATATCAAGTTGAAATGCTATCCTCATAATTCCTTCTTACTTTAATTTCAACTAATAGTACCTGACCACATTAAATACATTAAAATCATTTTTCCCACCAGAAATGATCAAACAAATCATCGTTATGAGGAAAATGATACTTGTTATTAATAGTGATTTTATTGAAGGTTATGTATTCAATGAAAAGTCTCATTGAACTGTCCTTATTTTTAAAAAACATGATAGAATCACACCATGGTGACGTTCTAGGTTTAATGAATCCTTTATCTAAGAAGTTATGTAACTTATTTTTAAATTCTATCAGTTCTATTTGATCCATTTGATAAGGGGGTTTAAACATGGATTAGCATATGAAACTAAGTCAAAATTAAATTTAACTTCTCGGTTGTGTATAATACCATGAAAATCATAATAAAATATATATAAATACTCATCTACCACATGTACATCTTTAATTTGAACAGTTTCTTTGTTTTCAAAAATAGGTGAAAGATAACAATAATTTCCATATTTTAACAGATTCTTCAATTCATGATATGTTATGCACTATTTTACCACATTGTAAGCACTTAACAGATTTCAAAAGTCATTCCACAATGTTTTTTCGTACCAAAATTCTCAAAAAATATAAACTTATGTTTCTTTCCTGAACCTCTTTGATGAATTTTTTCCCCTTCTCCTACCATCTCAACCTATTTTGTGCTATTTTTTAAAGTACACATGATCATCGGTAAAATCCATTTCCCCCTTCTTCACACATTGAAAATGTTTTTAAAAACATTTTAATTCAGGGTAATCCAGTTCTATTTGATAATTTGGAATTAATATTGAGTGAAAATTATTTATTTTACTATCAAGATACTTGATAAAAATTTGATCATATCTTTTCAGTCATGTCAATTTTTATACGCATGCAGCCACTGAATCATCCCCATGCCTTAATTCCAAGAAATAGTTTTCCATCCTATGTCGAACCACTTCAGGAAGATATTTCTCAAGAAATGTATTTTTTTAATTCATCACATTCTATGTCATCAATATTCTCACTAACTATGATATTAATAAACAAAGACAACCACTGATTATCTTCACTTTAATAATTTTAAACAACAGGACAAACCCTTTGATTTTTTGAACACCCCATGACAATGAAAATATTTTTTTAGAGTTGTAATCTACCCTTCTTCTACCACCAAGTCATATTATCCACTTAATTATGGTGTATGTTGCCTCATGAAATTCTCCTCCATGGTCATATTACTCTATGGATGATATGGATGATCTCATGCATGGATGCAACCACCATTTATATCCCATATCAACTGATTTGTCACAACAACCAACTATTTAGTTTTGATTCAACCCATCTTAGTATGATGAATTGGATGGATGATTTCCACTCGATTTCATCCCACCATAACTTCACTCTTTCTTTTATGGATAATCATTCAGAATAGATATATCTTTGATGAAGAAACATGGTAATATTTAAGTGGTAATATTAAAAAAATAGCATTTAAAATTAAAAATAATGTATAAATATTTCATGGATATTCTATTAACTATATCCTAAAACATAAGTTATCTAAACTGACCTTTGATACCAACTATAAGGCCCTGATCTTAAAAAATATCTAATAATTAGTTTTAGTGGAGAATTTAATTTCTTTCACATTGAGGATCTTTTCATGACTAGATTTCTATAGAATTAGTTCATAATTTATACATAACATTCCTCCATTATAAAAATTTTATATTATTAAAAAGAATCCACTTATTCCAAATTATAGAACATTTATAAGAAAACATGATTCATTTTATAAGAAAAATCATCATAAAAATCATCTTTACTTCCTAATTTCTCCTACCAATCAATAAACCCAAGGAGAAACATTTTCAAACATGGTATGAGAACAAAAATATAAGTACGTGATGAAAAAAACTGTTAGTCCATGAATACTTATAAATGCATGAAAACATTTGAAAAAAGCCATACTTTCCCCAAAGAAAACATAATATCTTTATCTAACATCATGAAATCATATGATTTTGATAAAACTCCATTTAAAACATAAATAATAAAGTTAAATTATTGAATGAATTCCATTTCACTCTTACAGTACCATTCATGGCTACATAGGTAGTAACCTTCATGGTCACATTTGGAATACCCAACATAGTATATTCCATCAATATCTTTGGTGAAACACTTCCCCTTAACTCTATCTCATTACCCAATACATGGGATAACTATAATGGGCTCACCTTCCCTCAGTTTATCACAGAACCACCTTCACTCGTAATTAATTCCCGAGAACCAAATAATTTTCATAACACATAAAACATGAAAAATGATAAATAACATTTCCACTTTGAAATAATATTTCATTTTTTCAAAACCACTCTCTCAAAAATGAAATAACTTTATTTGAAAATTGAAATTGTAAACTTTTAAAGATAGAAAAAAAAAATTATAGCAACAAAAAATTGGTAAACTCCATTCATGTAGTTTAAGATAAAAAAATTCCTTTTGTATTTTTGAAAAATAACTGAAATAGTATCATTAAAAGTGTTTTTTTAATTCTATTACCTTGAGTCCAACTCATAACGTACAATCATATTCCTATTATTTCAATGCTCAACTTTGATTAACATGTTAACACTTATAAAAATACTGTTATGCCTAGAATAATCAATATAGAATGTCGGGAGGGATTCTATGAAGGGATTTTAGAAGATCTTGGCTTAACCAAATAGGTTTTGAGGTGTGAAGAATATAGAAGAATGGGTTCCGTTTTATAGGGGAGGGGGAGGGGAAATCTTGGAATTATTCAATGTATTGAATTAATATAAAATAATTATCTATTAGAAATAGAAAAAGTTATTTATTTGGAAGATAAGATGATATTGAGTCAAAATCCATCATCCAATAATAATTAGACAAGTTTTATTTGTTATTTTAATCCTTATCTTTTTATTATAATCCTCATTTTACCCTTTTAACTCATACTCTGTTATTATGCAATTTACCATTTGTGGGATAATATAATTATCATAACATGTGAAATGAACAATAAATGATTCCTTTATAAAATTTTAGGATATAAACCGATTATTTTTCTGAATTTTAATTTTTGTAAAAAGATTATGTCATTTATTAAAATATTTTTGAAGAAATCAATTATATCATGTTTGACACTATTCATTACATGCCTTTTTAAAAATATCATAACAACTTGATAACTTTAAAAATATATATTAATCAATCCCTAACATGTCAAATTTGTCGATAAAATTCTTGTATGACATAAATTATTTAAATTATATTTATTTGAATATTTTTAATATCATTCATTGGATTCTTCCATTAATGAAGTGATTATTTCATCATCATCATGTCACCATTTAATTTAAGTATATATTTTCTATAAATTATAAATAAATTACCATAAAATAGGTAAACATTTTACCTTTCCAAATATTATTTATATTCTAACATATTCCTTACATTACCTAATATTTGAAATATTTTACTTGTTAAAAACAAGAGTATGAAAAAAATGTATTTTCATTAAATAAAGTAATATAAATTTCTTAATGACATCCAAGTGGTTTAAAATGGTTATATAACGGGTCAAGGATGCTTTTAGTTTTAACAACACTCAAATAAAGAAACTATGACATGTTTTAGGATAATTAATGATATTATTTTTACAATTAATTACCTGATTTACCCTTAACCATGGTAATAAAAATATTTACTGAAGTTTCTATTCATATATTTCAAAAAAACTGTTTATCGTATTAGATCAAAAATTTAATAATTATTAAAAACTTGTATCTTCATTTCTCAAAATTCAAAAACACTGAAGTGGAAAAAATTATTGTGAAATTAATCTCGTTGAAGGATCGAGAAGACTAGTTTTTAAAGAAAAAAATGATTAAAAGTACATAAACATTTTATATCAAAATTCAATGTGAAAATGATTATAAAGACCTAAGTTGGATTAAATAATAAAAAAATTATTTAATTATACTGTAAAACTAATTAAAAACATAACAAAACTATGTAAACAAAATTTACGAAAAAATATTTTTAAAATAATATTTATATTATTAACTATTTACCAAAATATGAAAGTTCTAAATCAAATACCTAAAATTTATCAAAATTAAATATCTATAATACACTTATAAAGAAGATTTTTTTATCATGTATAATTTATAATAGTGGAAAAAACTAAATTTATAATATGTTATCCATCAAAAGGTTCTATTATGTAACTAGGTTTATCTAGCGCTGTGACTTCAACATCACAAGCTAAAAGCACTATTAAGACCCCCTTTGTTATATCTAAAAAATTACTATTAAATTAAGTCTTTTGAAGTTATTTCATATCGCTATTTATGGGGGTCCTTTATTAGCATTGGTAAAAAAGCGTTGATAGGGGCTCTTTTAAAGTACTTTTTTAAGCGTTGATAAAGTCCTCCCATATAACTACTTTTCTTATAGTGTTGATAAATGGTATTGCCGAAAAAACATATTTCATAAAAAATTATATATTAATATATAAGTATATTCATATTGATATAAATATATTATATATTTTTCAAATATGATTTAGATAAGGCTTAATACGCATTTACACTTAATATTTATGATATTTAGTGAAAATGGATTATAAAATTATATAAAAAATATTTTCAATTAATAATATTCTTATTATTATGATGTAATAGTAATTTCCTATTATTTTGAAGATAAATATAATAAAAAATTAATAAAAGATCTCAAATAAGTTGAAAGCATAACTCGAACTTCAAACAGCCATGGCTTTTAATCCAGGAGTCCATTTAAGCTCTTCTATGTATCAAATAGAATCCTGTGATGAAATACACATTGTGTTGACCTAGAGGGGACCATAATCACTCTTAATTATACATAAAAAGATTCTTCTCAGGCATAAAAAACTTATATTTTGTTGGGGTACCACAAATATTTATCATTTGATGGAATTGCAGCCTGTTTTAAGGGGGTCATTTTTTCATTTTTCAATGGGGACTACATTTATTTATAGGGATTACATTCATATTGATATTAGGTTTCCGAATTTTTTTAGTTTTTAAGAATTTTCTATTATTTATAATCTTATTTATAACAATATATACATATTTGTTTTATATATTCACACATAAATGCAGACACACAAAACATTTTTATATATTTATTTAAAAATATATATCTATATATATATAGATATATATAAATATATGGATTAAAAAAATAACTAAATATATATATATATATATATAGATTAGAAAATGGAAGAAAAAGCAACATAGGGGAGTGGAATAGGGGTTGGGATATGAGCAGGAGGTCTCTAGTTCAAAACTGGCTGGAGGAAGGGGCACGCACGAGAGGGAGGAATTATCTAAAGTGTAAATAACAATTGTGGGAAGCACTAATAATGGGGTTGGGAATCACAAATAAAACATGTTATAGGAAGTTGTTTAAATAAAAAAATTATCCCTCTTTATCAGTGAGACCTTTATGGGTGCTTTTTTGCACTGTTATAAGGGCCCTTTAACACCGGTAACAAATGATGACAAAGATGGACTTTAAATAATGATTTTTTCAAGAACTATTAAATCCATACCTTTAACGACTCTTGTATCATCCAATCTTCTAAATCTACAATATATCTCATTTAATAGTGCTGTTAAAGGTAATATATGTACTAGTTAGGTGGTAAAAAAATATTTTATTTAAATTCACCTTTTAGGCATAAAATTTCTTTTTTTATATCATTTATAGAAAACATATGCAATACATTATATAAATTATATTGAATGTATTATATAAATTTTTAATATTATAATACAACAAGGGTAATTTAGGTATTTCTTGGTATAAAACAAACTTGTGCACATTTAATTTGTTTTTCAGTAAACATTTCCTTTTATTTTAAAATGGGTTTTATCTTCATTTATAATTAATAGGTCAACAACGAATTAATTATATGTACATGTGTAAACCATATTTTCATAACTCAGGTAATTATGTTCATACCCGCCAGTCAACCAAATTTGTGATAACTACCATATTAAATAACCATATTTAGTTCATTTATGCTTGATGTAGCGTTTTATATATGCTATCATATATAATTTCAATTTAAATTGTTGTCCAATTCATAAATATTTATAAATTTTAAAAAGACATATATTACCTGGGTTGTAATACATGATCCCAAATAAAGAAAGAAAATATAACTCAAAGTAAGAAACAACTAAATAAATTTCTTATAACCTCAAAATATACAAAACTAGTATCTAAAAGGTGTATCAAAAATACCGTTACAAGTGTGTATCTCGCTCATAATGGTCACCATTTTTTTATCTCATCATCTATAGAATGATGAAGCTCATAAGAAACGCTACTTTCATCATTTTTCACCATATGAGTATTGGGATATATAGAACTTCTATAATGATGAGAGGACATCTTTGTATCTCCAAAATGTTATAGTTTCACTCCCTTGTTTGAATATGATGATGAGGAGGACAGGGTACCAATTTATAGGAAATTTGGAAGGTGGTTTTGGAATCAAATTTTCTTAATACAACTTGGAACTCAGTTCTAATATAGGATATTATTATATATATTTTTAATAAATTAAAAAAATTACTACTTTTTTAATATATCCATTATAAATTTGTTACAAATGGTTGTACTATAACATTAGTTATACCAAATTGTAGAAGTGACCTCATAACATTGAATAGAAAATATTTCATCCAATGTTTCAACATTTGAGGACATAAAATAGATGAATTGGCCTAAACTATATTCTAAAAAAACATCCCATATTGTAAAGGGTGTGTATACAAATTTTGAGCACAATATTTTCATATTTAAATAGAAATGTTGATTTTAGAACACATTCACGGTTGGTATTTCATGTATTTCATCCATGTTTTCTCAAATTTCTTAATAGGATCCCCACACCACCTCCTTCTATGATGAAAACATCAAAACAAGTGAAATTTACCATTTAAATATTATTTAACATTAATTAATTGAATCAAATAAGAAGTGATATAAATTACTATAATTGTAATTTATAATACAAAATTAGTTAAAAAAATTGCATGAAAGTGGAAATGAAAAGTTAATAATTATGTTATCACACCCCCACATATAATAATTTAAACTCTTTATAAAATTCACATTTAATAAATTTTATAAAATGATAAATAAATTAATATATCCCTTTTTTTTAAAAATTAATCATAAATATAAAATTAATTTTAGTGTAGTAATATTATCAAAAATGAACCACAATATGAAGTCATGGTTAGTAATCATGGAAAGAAGTGTCTTGTAAGTATCCTTAGAAAAAATTCAAGTAGATTCATGATACTACTCGGAGAAAATAAATTCATGAGTCAACCGTTCCCCTAAATTGTTGAATTTGTTTGTGTGACAACAATTTCGTACTTATCATTCTACTTTTTATTTCGTAAATATAGGCCATTTTAAAATTTTTCAGTTTACCAAGTTATTATTCAGAAAACATGCCATATACCTTTTGTAATCAAATTTTAAATCCCATTCACATAAGAATTAGTAGAATACATGCATTTTTTGTTTCAAATTATATTATTAATTGTGATTTTTTTTATTAATTTGATATTTTTGAATTTTTTTGCAACAATAAAATTAGTAATCTACTATACAGTAATGAAACTAATCAGATAAGAAATAATCTGATGGAATAACTTTTTTTAAAGGATGATGAAAATTAACAGAAATTATATATACAATCAATTAAGTAATAATTATTCAAATTTTCGCATTTTTTGGAATAATGTAGGGAGATATTATGTTACATAATTTTCACTAAAAAAATCACATAGAGAGTATCCGATTCTCTAAGGTTTTTTAACAATACATCCATTTAAATCAATGATAAATAAATAATTTACAAAAATCACCCATTAATGTTATATTTATGCTCATAATTTCATTCGATTAGTGAAATTAGTTTTCTTTAAATGTTAAAAGAATGTGAAATAGGAAAATTGGGAATTGATTTTCAATAAATTATATGCTTATATAAGAATATAATAAAATTATTCCAATAAAAAATGATATCAAGGGAAAAATTAGAATTAGAAGAACATAAAAATACCGAGAAACAAGAAAAAAGACAAAAAATGATGATATATTAAAATATCCTTAAAAATCAAGAAAAATAATTAACGAAAATGTTTGAAGGAAGGGTATAAACTAGTTTCTGTTCCTAATATATGGCTTCTTGAATGTGGAGTTCCTCCACTAGGGTTTCTAGAATGGTTTTTGGAAGTAAATTAGCTATTACCCATTGATATGAATCCCTATTTGGTTTCTTATTTAATTTAAAAACCCACAAAAGGATAGGTATTAGTGAAACTATGGGAATAACTCTTACATGGGTAAAACATATACTATACATTATAAATGTGGATCTTCTTCCCCATGTAGATATGACCATAATTGATAAGGCATTCATCGGTAACCACAGTTATTTCCTTATAGATTCAAGAGTTATCATATAAATCTTTTTATATTTAATCCAACTTCAGAATCTAAATTTTTATTTGAGAGTTGGAACAATAAATAATAGAATTATAACATTTAATAGAAGAATAGGCTCATTTATATACACTAATGGGGTGTTGGAAACTATTTATAAATAAAATATGATAATATGACATTCTAATTAATGTTTTATAATTATTATCATAATTCCATAGGGAAATATTGAGTCTACGAAACTATAATTTTATCTTCTATTTGACCTCTCTTTAAAAAAATTATGTTATAACTTATTTAGAAACATAAACATAACCATTTATATGCATGATAAGCTATCCAAAATTGATACTTGACCCCATACTGACAAAAATATTCTAATAGTATGTGGTTCAAAAATGAGAACCTTCTTACCAATGATGAACCTAGGAAATCAAAAACTAAAAATTTTTGGCTCCAAAAAAAATCGAAAAATACCTTTGAATAATTTTCCCATATAGATTGTGGTTATTACCATTTAATCGCAAAATCGTTTAATATAACAATGTAAAATTTTACTAATGAATTAGGAAATGTCCTCATAAATATAGTTCCTCAAACATGAAAAATGAAATGGAAAAAAATGTTTTTTTAAAAAAATTCACTAATTTTTGAGACTTTCCCTTTCCATTAGAAATGAGTAAAAGTGATACAAAAATAATTGGAATAACAAAAAAAATGTTTTCCAAAATATCCTAGAATCAAGTAACTTTTATGAAATCCATCAGGGACCGAAGATTCCCCCACCTAAAATTGTATAACAGAACCCAATGACAAACTATAACTTTATACTGGGAACAAAAATCCGTTGAACATTTTGAATACATGTTTACTAAAGTTAATGGATATAAAACATTTTATAATTGAACTAGGGTTTAAGATTGGTATCTTCATCTTTACAGAAATCATTAGGAATTAATGATATCACCAAATAATATAAAATTCTACTATAATAGTGAAAAATATCATGTTGTCAGTATAATTTCTCATCAAGGAACAATTCATTTGGGAAATTATAGAGATGAGTAAGTGTTTGAGGATGAAAGGATCCTACCTATATAGTAATCCACTATATTTTAGCCCTTCTGTTATCTCAGATGTTGTAATTAATTTCCAAAATTATGAGAATGAAATGAATGAGTGGTGGTCTTTAATCATTTTTTTAAACAAGATATAAGAGTGTTTCATGGTAAAATCGCACAAGAACTTAAACCCTTAAATATATAAAATGAATATATCTAAGGAAAATATAATAGGAAAAAATTATTTTTTTGTTTTGGTGTACTAATAAGACCAATTAAATACAGATGGATAAAATTGAATTGGTTGGTTGTACTTTTTATCAATATATCAATTGGATGAAAAGTAAATATATGGTTATGTTGGGAAATGATGAAGATCGAAAGGATTGATATGGTAACTAAAAATTTGTATAACAGAGTCTTTAAAATATATGTAAATGAATATACCTAAGTTACTTAAATTATTGATTATTGACAATGGAGGTGGAGTTTTTTGTTTCTACTTGAGTTTCTTAGTGGTAACTGCTTCAAGGCAGAATCACACACATTTGATGATTAATGAGATGGTTTGTACAGAATTAATCAAAATTTATATGTTTTTTGATATCAACATATATAAATTAATATATTCATGGATATTTATTTAGTTTTTTGGATAAATCTTGAGGAGAAGTAGGCCACTATACTAAATAGATTAAGGAAGATGTGATTTAATAATGACTAAAGTACAAAGATTGTGGTAATATAGAGAATCCATCCAAGGATTTTTAATAATGAATTATACTATATAAATTAAATAATATAAATTGGATGAAGTTTTTAGAAGACTAATATATTTTTAGAGAGAAATTGAATTGTTTTTTAATTACTCAAATTTGTGTATTTAAATGCTTTATATAGATTTGGAAATAAATCTGATGAATTTAGAAATATTTATTTACATTTCAATTATATTTAATGATTTTTATAGTTATTGATATTTACTCGAGTTGAATTAAATAGGTTATGATTATTTTTTATTATAATTCTAGAATATTGAGTTAAATGTGTAATTTTGGAACAACATGTATTCAAATATAATGCTCTCGTAGGATGTTCTATAACGATTTTTTATATCATGTGGTTGAAATATACTAATTCAAGTGACACATTTGTTTCATTTCTTGTGTAAGATATTTGTTGAGAATTATAATGAAAATTATTAAGGGGAATAATTTATTTTGATGTGTAAGATCTTTTTATAAATGGGTATGTTATTTAAGGGAAGGTGTAACAAATGTCAGTATATGTATGAACTAGTATAAAAATAGATTTTACATCGGATTTTTAACATTTATTTTCAAATAAATGATCATAGAAAGTTTTTGACATCATTTAATTATATGACCAATGTGAAAAAAATACAGGTGCATATTTCACATCCGTTATATATTAACTGATATGAAAATATTAATATTTAATATCTATTAGCAGAAAAAAATGTTAAAAAATAATTTTTCACATCAGTTAACATATAAAAAATTCGAATGATACTATTTTATAATGTGGTATTTAATTTTTTTGCAACTTAACATTTAAATTTTCAATTTCCGCATAAAACATATGCGTTCATGGTTTTCTTTTTTATTTTAATTTATATGTTTTTTTGATCCTAATATATTCTTTTCAGAGCAACTCACTTGGTAATTATCATCATTACATTAGTTCAACTCTTTCCATATTCATCATCATTCCATCGGTTCTTATTTCAAAAATCTTATAAATATATTTATAATTATTTTACATTATTTAATTTATTTATGATTAATCTTTTCCTTTGAAAAAAACTATTAATGATTTTATTTTTTATAATTAATAATGCTTATTCAGATCATGTTAAAAATAAAAAACTTTCCCTTGGAGTCTAAAATTCCTTCCAAGACATAGCTTTCGATACCATGTGTGTTTTCTTCTTCAAAGAAAAATATTATGATGAAGACTACAACAAGACTAAAATTAAGTAAAATATTTAAGATTTTTTTTCTATATTTTGGTTACGGTAATAATTTACCTTCTATTGATCTTCTATTTTCATTAGAGGAGTCACAATTGATGAAAAATTAATAAAAAATGACATTTCCATTGGTTATATAACAACTGATGAAAAAATTCACAATCAACATTGGTTTTTATAACTATTGTTAAATGTCACATTTTATGTCCATTATAAAATATCTTATATAAACTATCTTCAAATAATATTTTTAACTTCATTAATAATACATAATGTTAAAAACATCATTTTTTACATCACATACAACAATTTCACCATAAAATTGATGTTATAAACATAAAAACTCCAATGTAAACAACCTATATTTTTACTAGTGAATCTTAACTATACATATACATAATATCATCCAAATAAGTGGATAATTATTAAATGTGTGAAACATCACTATGATACGTCAAATTATTTGAGAAATGCATAATATTTTTTTCTAGAGAAAGTGGAAATATATATATATATAAAGAATATAACTCAATATATAATATATTTGGAAGCATACATAAGTTTTTTTAAGACTCATGTTAAAATTAAATGACAGAAAAGAATTTATTAAATAAATAAAAATTATAAGATATTATGTAACAGTCACTGTTTGAGAAAAATACAAATAGGAAAAAATCTTATTTATAAAATATAAAATATTATATATCTTATGTATGTTTTAATAGTTTTTAAAAATGTGGGGATTTTTAATAATTGAATTAGTTGATGTTGGTGTAGTTCTTCAATGAAATAAATATCACCATATTCAGAGGGATAGTGATTCAAGAAAACTACTAAGAATTTATATATAACCATACCATGAAGTGATCTAGTGAGAGAAAAAAACAATTTGATACATGTTCTGAAATTCAATATATTTTTAGACCAATAGTAAATAATCCATGCTGTAATAGTGGTCTTACACAAAACATGAATATTTGAAGACTAATCACTTGTGGAATTTATTAATTTTTTTAAGAAAGATTTATTTGATGTATTTTGGAATAATTAAGGGGTTGATTTATTCAATGAGGATTTATTGATAATAAAAAAGGGATAAATACACCATAATATTATTTACTAGTTAAAATGAAATAACAAAATTCTGGTAACACTAGTAGATACATTTATTTAACAAAAATATAAAATTTTAAAATTATGTGGTGTAAGCCCATGTGGGTTATGTCAAAATTTAATAAAGAAACATGGTTTAAGGATTGATGGAATTATTATAGTAAAAATATAGAAATATATTTGTGTGATATTTAATTAATATATTATAGAAGAAGAGTACCATAAAGGGCATGTTAAATCTAAACATACAGAACCTGATGCTATATTTGAGAAGAATGACTTTCTAGGAATTTAATAAGAAGAAAAATCCAATGATATTTTAGTGATAATGGATACAGTGCATCAATGTAGATGAAGAAGAGGAGAAATAGAAGAAGAAGAGGTATGATATAAGTTCTTACCTACAATGTCTATGTCGTAGAAGAAAATGAAAAACGTAGATACTGAATAAAGAAAAAGAATAATTATTGATGGATATATTGATATGTACAGTTATATTTTATCTATTTTTTTACATTTTAAGGTTGAGGAATTATTGGATATTTAATATAATAGGAGGAATGAGAGTTGAGGAAGAAAAATGATTAAGATTCTATGTAGGATTAGGTTTCATTATTATTTTTAGAGGATTTATTTTTTTAATTTTAGCATACCATATTATGTATATCAAAGACTACATATGAGAAAAATATCAGATTACATAATGTACTGACATCTGATGAAGGTATTATGATATTTTTTAGTGTGGAAGGAAAAGTTTTAAACATTTAGGATCCAATATGTAAACAAAATTGGGAGATTATAATAATATTTTCATTGTATTTCAGTTGGTATTAGGATGAAACCTACCCAATCCACTTGTAACTGGTGATTCATTCTAGTGGAAATAATTTCATCACACATTTAAAAACTCTTGACTAGGATGTAGTCATCCACACTAGTGGAGATGCAAGTAAAAATATTGTGTGCTACTCATTAATTTACATTTTACATTTTATGTGGTATATATGTGTTGGGTAACAATAATAAGATCCATATTATCCTTATTCATAATAGTGGATCAAATATTTCGGGGTGATTTTAAGAAGTGGAAATTTTAAGTGTAACAGTATTTATTATAAAAGGTCAACCTATTTCACCAACACCTAGTTGAATAATTAGATCATTGGGTACTTCAACTGGTATAAGATCTATAATGAACCAAAATTACTTTCCCTAACATGTCACAAGATATGTCTCACCATAAGGCCAAAAGAATGCCTCCAAATAATCCAGAGGCATCCGACTAGTAGAAAATGTGGAAAATATGGTGGGGAGACTATGCCCTCTGGTTAGAGAGAAATAACTATGGGAAATAAACCAAACTCATTCACATCAGTATCTGTTAGAGTATTCATAATAAATAAACAAGAATAACATCATTCTATAAAAAATGGAATGTTGAATATATGCATACAAAATCATAATAATGCAAAGAAACAATCAGTCATCCACCAGGATAATGACAACTACAAAATAAACAAATGGAAGAAAAATAAATCAAACTCCAATTCCAACATTGAACTCTACCACATACTAATTGTCCATAATGGACTAATTACTCTATCTTCATCCCGACACTCCACACAACAATCTCTACTTGATAAAACTACATATTTCATCTATCTGTTCCACTGCACACTTTGTGCTCTACCATAAAATTATATACTTTGTTAGCTTTCACACCAAGATGCATATATAATGGGTGATATGTAAATCATAGTAGGAAACCCCAAATATTGAACCTATAATATATTTCCATAAACATTACATCTTAACATGATATTATAATCCAAGATCAAACTAATAGTAACTATATTAAAATTTAAAAAATCATTAAATTAATAATTAGGGGAATAAACTATATTAAATAAAATATCTAACTATTGGACCTATCCTAACACCTGAGGTAAATATACCCCCAGTCTGGCTCACACTATAATATTTATAACTTGAGGTTTACCCTACCACATGACATCATTCTTGTGTTTTTTATCAATAAAATAACCCAAGTATTAACTATGGGCATCCACATAACAACATACATCTACCAGGATCTAGGACTCTAATGCCATGATTTGAACTGGAGACATGAACTCTAATAACATTATGATTAGTTTTCCATAACAAGATAGTTTTTCATAACTCATGATATATATTAATTGGGGTTAAGGTTGCTAAACTAGAAACCCTATCCCATCAAATGTCTGATTCAATAAAAAATAAATAACTTACCATGGTAATACATCTATAGTCTAAGAGAGGGGATTCACTCCTCAACATCATCCATTATATCCCCTACCTAATCCAAGAATAGTGATCCAATAGAGGAAAGTACCAAGTAAAATATTAGGTTGAAACCTTATCCAATATAACCCATGTACCTCCTCTCTCATCCAATCGAGAGTAAAAACATTGCCAACCACTTAGACAATGTTCATGATAATGTGGCTCGATCAAACTCCAATAACAAACACTTGAACATTTTAACTGTCAATATAAATCAACTATCAACTAAAAAATCATGAGTCTCTCATAGTTCCTTATATCTCATCATCCATAAAACAACCACCACATTTATTTTTTACACACATAGGAGTACAAACTAAACATTGGTATCCCATGGTCCATGAGGCTGTAGCTTAATGGGACACCCTACTAGGGGTTCTTTAGGAACACAAAAGCTCAATGTCCATGATTGTTAAACAAACATCAAATAATAAAAGGGATATAACAAAAACAGGAAACCCTACTAGTGGTTCCTCTATCTGATCCAATACTTGGTCCAAATCCATCATGATAAATTATTTCCATGCATCCCTTAATGGCCTCCAACTGATCCTTGATTTACAATGCACCCAAAAGGGAATTAAAAAACACCAACATGACTACATGGGAATTCCAAATGGTCTTTATGACCTCAGGATAAGAAAACTGTAACACCCCAAGCTACCACGGTACGTTTCCCTTTGAATAATGCAATAGCTCGCATTGTACGCAACTTTGAGAGTCTAACACATCGTGACCAATCAAACTAGCCTTTATGAATAGTAATACCCACTTTTTGAAATTTTATAAATTTTATCTTTCAAAATGGACTTCATTTTTGGATACAAAATATTCAAATTAGCCTAGGATGAAATTTTGATATTTTTCTAAAAACTTTCAATTTTTTATGAATAGTGAAAATTTCTAAATTTTAATTAAAAACAACATTTTTTAATCAAAATAATTAATAGTGATAAATTACAAATTTGAGTGGTTTTAAAGTATATTTAAAATAAATTTTTACCATTTAATACAGTTTTGGTCATTGGACAAAATTTCACATTTAAACGGGACATAAACAAATGTCAATCTTTTGATTGTTATTATTTCTTAAAAACACACTTTTTGTTTGACAACAGGACATAATTTAAAATTAATTTCTGACACTTCTGTGTTTTGATTTTGGAAAAATGGATTCCATATTTTGAATCAGTATGTACAAATTGTGTAAAAAGGTAACTTTTATTTTTAGACATTTTTAATAATTACTTCGGTAAATATTTTATTTACCATGGTTTAAGGGTAAATCCCGTAAATAAGGGTAACAAAATAATATTATAATAATATTGAATTACCCAAAAACGTGTCATAACACTATTGTTTGATAAAATTTCAACCATGGGTATCTTTGGGTCTATTTTTTGATCCCATGGAGCCAATTTTAAGTGATATTGACACTTTATATTAATTAAGTTAAAGTAAATACAAAAATGACATAAGCATATATCTTTTAGTAAAACAATTTATACATAGGGTTATATATGTTATATTTTAAACTATAAATATTCCTTAGAAAGATAAAACTATTTAATATATAATGGTAGTTTATTTATAATTTTTATACATTGAATAATTAAATTTATTTACAACACAATAATGATGTAATATTTTCCTTATTAATGAAAGAATCCAATAATTAGTATTATAAAAGTTAACATAAATATAATTTGAAAGTTTTGATGACATACAAGAATTTTATGGGTTAATATTACATGTTAGGATTGCTTTAATAATTTTTTTTCGAATTAATAATGTCGTTAATACTTTAAAAAAAATCAATTATTAAATAGTGTCAAAATAGACATAAAAGTGTTTTTAAAACAAATATTATATTATTAGTTGATATTATGTTTCTAAAAATTTAGGGGTTGGAAAAAGGACTTATATAATGAGATATGTATTATTAATGGGAAACTTGGGGGTATCTTTGATGTATATAGTAAGTTTATTGACTATATAATATAAAAATACAAAGATACATGGTAAATGTCAAACTAATTAACTAATAGTTAAAACTAAAAGATAAGGTTAATATAATGACCCAAACCTATCTAAAACCTATTGGTTGAGTTTTGTGTGACCTATCCCCACCTTAAAATTTAAATAATTCACTTTGTAGCCATTATAAACCGAATATGAATTTATTATAAAATATTATTTATAGCATTTCCTAAGGTGCCCCTCACCCCTCGTATAAAAGGGCACTCCCCCTTCTAACTAATTCATACCTTCAAAGCCTTTTGACTCATCAAAACCCTGATAATATGTCCTCTAAACGTCCCTAAATTTATCCTAGAGGCCCCCCTTTTGTCATAAATCTATCTTGGGGATCCCTTTTGATCAAATCAAATGGAAGAACCCGAAGAAGAGGTAATGATTTCACCGCCCTCTTACAAGTTCCTTTCTTCTTCCACTTCTTCTTTCTTTTTTATTTACATTATAAAATAATAACTCCATTACCTTCTATATACTGTGATGTTATTATAAATATGGTACAACCATATTCAGTATTCTATCCATCTTTTGAACGACATGTCACCATACATGCGTATGTACGACCTACCGTCTCTACGTCGTGGTGTAATTGTTATTCAATATATTATTATTTGGATGGGTATAATAATGATGTTTAATTCATGTAAATAATAAATATAAAATTATAATGGTTCTGTATATATAATATAACATCCAATTATATATTATTTTAATATCAAAATAATGATATTCTCGCTCGTGCGTACGTAAGGATTACCGTCTCCACGAACGCGATAAGATTCATTCCCCATCATATTTATTCAAGAATAAATTTCATTTGATGATTAAAAAAATTGTTAGAGACATGATATAATTCTGCATATGAATACGATACATCCCATCCATAACAAATATGGCACACATGACGAAGAATATAAAGGAAAACGAATCCGTTAACCCCCGAAACGACGATAATACTAAGATATTATCAACATATCAATGTTAAAATATCAAATATGATATCATATTAATGTATATGATTCTTTTATAATTAAATAAAAATTATTTAACCATTTTTCATGAGGTCAACCTACACTCGACCAAGTAAAAAGTACAACGTAAGGGGTTTCTTATCTCACTTTTAATTCCATGATATTTCCATTGTTTAGCACTTATTTATTGCATGTGGTGTGTATACTACCCATGATTTTATTCACTATGTAATATAAATTAACTTATGGATATTTATATCATCATTGTATGGAAATTTTTCATGGGATTCATGTTTCATATGTTAGAAAATTTGTATGGGAATTACAAATTTCAATTTCCACTCATTTGGCTTTAAGCATACTTAATTGATTATTTTACTCCAAGATTATATGTGGAATCACTATTAATTTTGATAATGTCATAATTTACACTCCCCTTTTTGTGGATATACTTTTGATACACAAAATCACTCCATTGATAAATTTTAAAATCATCGATATGAACTTGATAAGAGTAATTTTAACTCAATCTCCATTTGTTGAGTTAAATATCCAAATCATTGGTGTTGTTTTTACAAGAATATTTGTGAATGTCCTTAATTTATTTACAATGAATATCCAATCATATTGAGTGTATTTTTATTTTTCACACATAATTATGTCATTTATTTATCCTTAACCTATGTATATAGTTTTTATAAGAGATTTCATCTCAATTTACATTCCATTGAGATTTTTTTGTTGTTATACACAAAATAACGTTTATATGGTTTATATAATGTCATTTGACATAGTATATCATGAATACCTTTATTATCATGATATTAAAATGTTTTTATTACCTCAATTATTGGTATTCAAGTGTCTCTCTTTTGGTTATGAACTCTAACTAAAATATCATTTTAAATGATTTAGAGATTTATTATTCTAAATCTTTCTGATTAATGTCCATGTTTTAAAAATGATTTTACAGATTTATTTATATAAACATTAACATTATAAAATTAAAATTCCTTTTAAATTATTCAAAGTGGTATGTGACACTTTGATTCAAAAATCTATTTTTAAATGGCTTCATGACAAATAGTGTAAATTTTAAATGTTTTCAAGAATAAGGGGGATATCTCCCTCAAATAGTTTTGATGATTTTTTTTATCTATGTCAATATCCTTCATTATTCTCGATTGAGGTTAATATGTTACAATAATATCAACCATATTTTATTGAATGAGTTATGTCTGACTGTGGATGTGCTATTTTTATACCATTCATCGGTTATGGATAATGTATTGACATTTCATATGCTAGTTTTAATATGAATGTTTATGTTATGTTTAAACCTGTTCATATGAGGAATGAATTGGACATTGTAAGTGAGGGGTGGAGCCTGGTATAGCTCCTCGATGCATCGGTAGGTCTCATGAGACAAACTAGTGTCTTGTCACAAGGCCTTGACAAAATCTTATTTGTAGTCTTGGCATAAGGACTTGAATATATGGTTATGATAGTTTGGAATTATTCATTCCATTATTATGAAAGTGGTTATTGATATTGCATGATATTATTCGACTAGTGGAATATCCATGTGAATAAGTAAATGGAATTATTTCATTTTATCTTTTACAAATTATGCTGATGTTCAAGTTTAAAAGGATTTTGTTTTAGTAATAAATTCCCTTAAATGTTTGTTCTTATTTATAAAAGATTCCTCTATATTTTTATCCTTACTGATCAGCTAAGCTCAACCCTTTCTATGTTTTCTTTTTTTCCTAGGATGTGAAGAATTATTTTATGAATGACCAGTAGGGATAGTATGAGGATATGAGTGTGGTGTATGGAGGCAGGATTTTGTTGTAGTTTTTCACTTTATGATGTAATGTAATATTTATGAATGTATCTAGTGATACCAAGGCTACTAAAATAATCATTATTTCGAGACTTGATCTCTTATGATCATTCCAATGATACGTAACAATGCACCAACTCTTGGTAACTGGGGTCGAAGCGTTACGGTTGGTATCACAGGAAGTTTAGCAATAACCTTGGAAACTATATTTAGATAAACTCTAATTAGAGAACATTATCCTAAGATAGATTTTGAGGATTAGTACAGTAGAACCTCATAGAATTTTTGTAGTGTAGAGATTTTTTGAGTTTTCCAAACAATAAATACCAGTCTGGATATGAGAAGGTAGAGGCGGCTCTGGCATAGATGTACCTAGGGGTAAAACACGAAAAAACCACCTTGAGCTAGACTCGAACAGGAACTAGTGCTCGAAAACGGGCCTTGTTGCACTCTTGGTTACGACACTCCCGGGGGATATTCTTAGGATAATTTACACATTCTTTAAAAAATTATTTGAAGAATTTTAATATAAGATGAGAATAAATTACCTTGGTTAATCGTAAGGTGTTTCAAATTAAGAATATGGTGTCATGATATTCTCTAAATGATTTTATGACTACTGTTACTCACCCAATGATTTCTTGCTTTAGTCAATGGTTGGATTCCAAGGAAGTCATAGTAACATTGAGAATTATTTACAAGTTTGGAACGATGGTGGAAATGAGAAAAAATGGATTGTTGATAGGTGTAAAAGACATCGTGTTCATGCCAAACCAGTTTTCCAAAAATACGATCAACAACATCTATATTAACCAACTCCCAGACTCAACAAATAAGAGAAAGGTGATGAATGATAAGAGCTCCAGTATTGGAGACCATAAAGAAAATAATCCTCAATTTCCATCATGCAAAAAAGGTGGAAGGATACACCCAGGAAAGTGTCTCAATGGATCACATAAATTTTCTACGTGCGAGAAATAAGGACATAAAGTGAAGAATTGCTGAGGAAAAATGAAGATTACTATGGAAGAAAATAAAAATTGCCCCAAGAATCCATTTACATTCATTTTCCATAAATGTCGGGGACCTGAACATTACCCAAATTAATGCCCTATTCTATAGGATATTTGCTTGGTTAAAGAAGAGGGTCTATGGAAATAAATGGTTGGAGAAATGCTTAAAATTATTAGTGCTCCTTGTTCATGGGATAACTTTGGAATAATTTTGTATTCTATTTTTAACCCTGATGTTTTCCATGTGAGAATGATATTTGTGGAAGACTTATCTTTTATCTTATGTATATAGATATAAATAACCATTTGGTTTTATATGATCCTTGGTTTTGAGGCCATTACATGTTATTATATTTTTGGGATGAAAATGAAATGTATGAGATAACATTTGTGGTTAAATTATGTTATGGTTATATTTTGGAATTTATATTATTTCGGTAATGATATAAAATATAGTTTTTGAAAAAGTAAAACATGGAGACCGTGTGACAACCCATCATATCAGACAAAGCTGTTGGAATCAAACCCTCAACTAAAGTGTGATTGGGATTTATCACCTACCACTAGACTACGTGAAGTCCCGGGTTAGTGTGACGAATTATTTTTAGTTAAATGATTTTATTGATCAATAATAATTTGATTTGGGATATTATGTCTTTTCAAATGAATAACCATAGTATAGGAAAATTATTTGATGGTTAAGTGATAAATGTTATTTTGGAAGATGTTCGCTTTGTTGGGACCACTATATGCCCAAGGTAAATAGAATACTATGGGATTTCATTTGAGGAGTAATGGTGGATTTTTATCTATGTTTTTATTGTGGATTTATAGTGATTTTTGTTATTTATGGATATTATTATCCTATTATAGAGAATATGTGATTAGGATAATTACTTTTAAGTATGTCAATTTAATGTAGTTGATGTTATTTGGAGATACCATTTAATGTGGAAGACTGCAAAACCAAATTTTTCAAGGTTTTGGGTTTCAGTATTATTTTGGATTATATTGAAGTATTTTAAGGACAATTGTTTATTCAATGCTATTTATTTAACATTGTGGTATTTTTGTTTTAATTTTAAAAATTAAGATTACTGTTTCTTTCTCTAATGGAATATTTTTTTGTGGGATCATCAGATCTTATAATAATCATTTTGGTTTTGACTAATCTATAAAGACAAGGTAAATATATATTTTATCCTCTGTGGATCATGTGATTCTATTAGAAGTTTATTCTAGATCTTCTAGTGTGACCAAGTCTTCTTGAATAATCATCGTTTAAAATGATCTAGTAGTAGTAATTTATTAAAGAATGAAACATTACATAAAAAATTATGTATATCTCTTTATGTTCTTAGTAAATCTAAAAAATTAATTATTCATATTTATGTAATGTAACTAAAAAAAATCGTTTACTTTTCCTACTCGGAAACTAATGACTATTTTTCCCATCACTAGTTTGTGGTTTTCTTGTTGTTAACATTCTCCTGATTAGGATTTCTATCCTTCTCCATAATAACTTTACACTTAGTTTATCATCCATATCCATGTTTTTATACATGTAATCCTAGTATAGGTTATCTCGGGTGACCTTTATACTTCTCTTTCTTTCTTTAAAAGTTATATTTTTATTAACCCTATTTTCGATATGGGTTTTCCACAATGGTATTTTGTATTTTCAACCTTTTATTTACGAAGAACATTTTAAAATTGTGAGGATGCAATTTAGTGAAGGAGGGGAGAATGTAACACCCCCAAGCTTCTATGGTATGTTTCCCTTTGAATAATGAAATAGCTTGCATTGTATGCAACTTTGAGATTCTAACACACTGTGACCAATCAAATTAGCCATTATGAACAGTAATACACACTTTTAGAAATTTTATAAATATCATCATTCAAAATGGAATTAATTCGTAGATACGGAAAATAGAAATTATCTTATGGTGAAATTTTGGTATTTTTATAAAAACATTTTATTTTTAATGAATAGTGAAAATTACTAAATTTTAATTAAAAATAACTTTTTTAATCGAAATAATTAAGAGTGATAAAATATGCATTTTAGTGTTTTTAATTTATATTTTGAATATATTTTACCATTTAATAAAATTTTGGTTATTTGACATAATTTCACATTTAATCCAAACATAAACAAGTGTCAATCTTTTGATAGTTATTATTTGTTAAAAACACACTTTTTGTTTTGAAGGCGGGAATTAATTTTAAAATAATTTCTGCCACTTCTGTGTTTTGAATTTGTGAAAATGGATTCCATATTTCGAATCAGGATGTACAAATTTTTTAAATAGGTAGCTCTTATTTTTAGACATTTTGAATAACTACTTCGGTAAATATTTTATTTACCATGGTTAAAGGGTAAATACGGTAAATAAGGGTAACAAAATAAAAATATAATAATATTAAATTACCCTAAAATGTGTCCTAACTCTAATTTTTGATACATGTTCGACCATGGGCATCTTGGGGTCGATTTTGTGACCCCATGGATCCACTTTTAAGTGATAATGACACTTTATATTAATTAAGTTAAAGTAAATACAAAAATGACATATGCATATATCTTTTAGTAAAACAATTTATACATAGGGTTTTATATGTTGTATTATCGACTATAAATATTCATTAGAAATATAAAATGATTTCCTACATAATGGTATTTTATTTATAATTTGTATAAATTGAAAAATTAAATTTCTTTATGACACAATAATGATGAAATATTTTCCATATTAATGAAAGGATTAAATAAATAGTATTATAAAAGTTAAAATAAATATAATTTGAATGTTCTGATGACATACACGAATTTTATTGGTTAATATGACATGTTAGGATTGATTAAATGAATTTTTATCGAAATAATAATGTTTTTAAGACTATAAAATATCAATTATTAAATAGTGTCAAAATAGACATAAAAGAATTTTGAAAACAAATATTATATTATTATTTGATATTCTATTCCTAAAAATCAATGGTTTCGGAAAAGGACTTATAAAATGATAGGTGTTTTATTAATGGAACACTTTGGTGTCTCTTGGATGTATATTGTATGTTTATTAACTATATAAAATAAAAATACAAAGAGACATGGTAAATGTCAAAGTAATTAAATAAGAGTTAAAACTAAATGAAAAGGTTAATATAGTGACCCAAACCTATCTGAAACCTATTGTTTGAGTTTTTTTCGACCTATCGGCACATTAGAATATAAATAATCCACTTTCGAGCCATTATAAACCGGATATGAATTTATTATAAAATAATATTTCTAGCTTTTCCTAAGGTGACCCTCACCCCTCTTATAGAAGGGAACTCACCCTTCTCACTAATTCATACCTTCAATGAATTTTGGATCGGCCAACCCCTAACCAAATATCCTCTCAACATCCATAAATATATCCTAGAGGACCTCTGTTTTTTAGAAATCCATCTTAAGGATCCCTTTTGATCAAATCAAAAGGAAGAACCCGAAGAAGAGGCAATGATTTCACCACCCTCTTTCAAGTTCCCTTTTCTCCCACTTCTTCTTTCATTGTTATTTCCATTATAAAATAATAACTACAGTATCTTCTATATACTATTATGTTATTAGAAATATGGTACAACCATATTCATTATTCTATCCATCCTTTGAATGACATGTCACCATACGTGCGTACGTACGACCTACCGTCTCCACGACGTGGTGTAATTGTAATTCAATATATTATTATTTTGATGGGTATAATAATGATTTTTAATTCATGTAAGTAATAAATATAAAATTTTAATTATTCATTACATATAATATACCATCCAATTATATATTATTTTAATATCAAAAGAATGATTTTGTCACTCTTGCATACGTACGGATTACCGTCTCCACGAATGCGATAAGCTTCATTCCGCATCATATCCATTCAAGACTAAATTTCATTTTATGATTCAAAAATAATGTCTAGTGACATGATATCATTCTGGATATGAATAAGATACAACCCATCCATAAACAATATGGCTCACATAACAAATAATATAAAGGAAAACAAATCCGTTAACACCCCAAACGATGATAATACTATGATATTATCAACAAATAAATGTTAAAAGATCATATATGATATCATATTAATGTATATGAATCTTTTATAATATAATAACTATTATTTTACCATTATACAAGGGGTTAAACTTCCCTCGACAAAGGAAAAGTACAAAGTAAGGGGCTTCTTATCTCACTTTTAATTCCGTGAGCTTTCTATTTTTCACCACTTATTTATTGCATGTGGTGTATGTACTGCCCATGATTGTATTCATTGTTTAATATACATTAATTTATTGATATTTAAATCATCATTGTATGATCCATCATTCATGGGATGTATGTTTCGTAAGTCACCAAATTGGTATGGGAATTACAAATTTCGATTTCCACTCATTTGGCTTTAAGCATACTTCATTGATTATTTTATTCCAAGATTATGTGTGGAATCACTATTCATTTTCTTATTTCGTAATTTCCACCCCCCTTACTATGGATATAATTTTGATACACATAATCACTCCATTGATAAATTCGGAAGTCATTGATATAAACTTGATAAGAGTAATTTTAACTCAATCTCCATTTGTTGAGATAAATATCCAAATCATTGGTGTTGTTTTTACAAGAATACGTGTAAATGTACTCTGATTTAGTTACACTGAATATCCAATAATATTGAGTGTATTTATATTTTTCACACATAATTATGTCATTTATTTATCCTTAACCTAAGTATATAGTCTTTATAAGAGATTTCATCTCAATTTACATTACATTGAGAATTCTTTGTTGTTATACACCAAATCACTTTTATATGGTGTATATAATGTACTTTGACATAGTATATCATGAATCCATTTATTCTACCGATACTAAAAAGTTTTGATTACCTCAATTATTTGTATTCAAGTGTCTCTCTTTTGGTTATAAACTCTAACTAAAATATCATTTTAAATGTTTTAGAGATTTATTATTCTAAATATTTCTAATTAATGTCCATGTTTCCAAAATGGTATTAAGGATTTATTTATATGGAAATTAATGTTTTAAAATTAAAATTCATTTTAAATGTTTTATAGTGTTATGTGAAACTTTGATTCAAAAATATCTTTTTAAATGGCTTCTTGACAAATAGTGTGACTTTTAAATGTTTTCAAGAATAAGGGGGATATCTCTCTCAAATAGTTTTGATGATTATTTTCATCTATGTCAATATCCTTCCTTATTCTCGATTAAGGTTAATATGTTACAATACATTCTTCCATATTATATTTAATGAGTTATTTTTGACTGTAGATGTGTTATTTTTATACCATTCATGGTTTTTGGATAAAGTATTGACATTTCGTATGCTGGTTTTAATACGAATGTTTATGTTATGTTTAAACCTGTTCATATGAGGAATGAATTGGACTTAGTAAGTGATGGGTGGAGTGTAACATCCCAGGTAAATAAAGAATAAAGAATTTTCATATTTATTAATATTTACGAATTAAATATTAATTTTATTTTAAAGGGGTTTCTATGTTCGATAGCGTACCCGATACGCAACGATGAGTTTCTTTGAAACTTACGTAGCACACTAGTAATAAAATAATATTATTTTAAATGATAGTTAACAAGTAGCCGTTTTACTGGCGGGAATGGATAGAAATAACTAAAATATGATTAGATATGTTTTTAAATGTTTATACATCTATCCAATAAAAGATAAAGGCTTAAAATACGGAAAGAGTTCAATTTTAGGGCATATATACTCTAATTTTCACTAAAGGTTCACTTATCACCTTTTAATGGTGAACCGTCATTAAATATAGTTTTGATCACTCTTATACTTTATTTTGGACCAAATATAACTCTTCTTTAGAATCGGGACATCAAAATTTACTTTGTGTAAATTTTTGGTACCTTTCTGATAAAGTTCATTTTTTTATGAATAGTGTAAAATGTTGTATTTTAATTCAAAACCTTTTTTTAATCTAAATTATTTATATGATTATATTATTATTTTAATTGGTTTTAAAGTGAAATTAGAAAATATTTTTACCAGTTAATCCAATGGTGGTCATTGGAATCAATTTCACTTTGAAATTGGACTTAAACTGGTGTCAATCTTTTGATACTTTTTGTTTCATAAAAACACGCTATTTTCTCTGACAACGGGAATTAATTATTAAATTAATTAATTTGACTTCTATTTTTTGAATTTTTTAAAATGGACTTGATTTTTGAATTCGGAATATCAAATATAGCTTAGGGTGAATTTTTGGTAATTTTCTGAAAAACTTCAATTTTTGATGAATAGTGAATCCACTAAGTGGTAATCAAGCAAACTGATTTTTCAGTTAAATGAAATTTTACCACTAATGTGTATTGAATTTTGAAAATCCAACATACATGGTTGTCATTAAGAAGTAAAATGTGGTTCAATGAGATTAAAATAATTTTTTGGTGAATAGTAACTTTTTTTCATTAATCGCGAATAGAGGTAATTAGTGTAGTTTAAGGTAAAAATGGTATTATAAGAATGTGAAAACACCATGAAACTTGTCCTACACCTATTGGGTGAGTCATGGCCGACCAAGACAAGCCATGGGACAACTTGGGGACCCCATGGAGCCACTTTAGTTGGAAAATGACATTAATATATTTTTATTTAATGTTAAAGTGAAAATGACACTAACATAAATTGTTTTACTACAATAATTGTTGAGTGGGGTTATACAAGTCCAAATTTTGATTATAAATAGTCATTGGAAATCTAAAAGGATTTCCTACATCATAGTATTTTTTTTATAATTTTTAGACATTAAATAAATTAAATTATATATGACATAATAATGATGCACCGATGACATCATTATTTGACGATTTAAATAAAATGGAAAGATAATGATAAATCTAAAACCTACACATGTCCAAAACCAATTGGATGAGTGTATTTCGAACCCTTATCACCATATACACGAATTATATCAATGTGGGACCTTTTAAAACCGAAACACATTTTCAAATAATGTAATATTTCTTTACTTTCCAAAAGTTCCCCTCCTCTCCTCTTATAAAAGGCCCCCACCTCTACCCCATTTCACACACTTCTCAAGCCTTTGGCTCGGCCAACCCCTGCCCAATTACTCTCTCCACATCCCTCTCCTAATCCTAGATGATTCCATTTGGGCAGAATCATTTCAAAGGAAGCCTTTAGTCTCAAATCAAAACGAGTTACACTTTTAAAGGTAATTCATTCTCTCTTGTTCATTTGTTTTATTTTTCTTCTCCAACCCTCTAAACTCTTTTTATTTAGTTCTTTTGTAACAACAACAGTATCTTCAATATAGTAGGATGTTTTTATAATATTTATTTGAGCTACACTCTCACACAACTACATCAAATGGTTAAAGAACATATGGTTTCCGTGGATGGCGAAATTCTGCCTCCCGAAACGATGATTGTTCAATACTCATTTAACACCTTCAAGGGTGGCCATTATGATGTCACTATTTTTATATATGATATATAATATGTTTATGTTTTCTTTAAGCTTCTGTATTTTTCATTTTTGGCATACCTTTATGGTTTCCATTATGGGTAAACACGATATCTTCATTTAGGGAAGTGCGGACTACTGCCCCCTAAAAGTGATGTGATTCGTTAATGCCATATGTGGGACGTGTAAAGGATGGATTTAAAGTTATTATATATGATTTTATACAGGAATTATAATATACCTCTATATCATTATTATTTCTTTGCATTAAAGTATGAGATAGAAATGAAAGTAGCGTTCATGCGTACGTACGGCTTACCGTCTCCATGAACGGTGCATTTCATTTCATATCCCCAAATGTAATGTACTATTAAAATTACATGCATATAAGGTATATATATAATTAATGATATATCTAAATTATGAATATAATTCTGGAAGTAAAATATACATACCTCTCATTTAGTTTTAATTCCACTAATATGACAAAGAAATGAAAGTAGCGTTCATGCGTACGTACGGCTTACCGTCTCCATGAACGGTGCATTTCATTTCTTACCTCTAAATGATTATGTAATATTATAAATACATGTATATGCTGGATATATATGATACATATTATATCCAAATCGGGAATTTCCTTCTGGATATAAAGAACTTTTGACCACATGAACAACATGTAATTGTAAGAAGTCAACTTTCGACTTAAGAACCAAATATTGACAAAACAAACATTATTAACTTAAATGGTTACATAATGTTTATAACATGGAAATAAGTGATATAAAAAGAATAATGAACTTTAAAAAGGTTCTTAATCAAGTATAAATTAACTCAAGTTTATTATTCAGGACGTTAAAGAACGATCGAGTCAAGTCGGACCAAAGGTAAGGGACTTCGTCTCAATCTCCTTTCATTGAGGCATATTTCGTTTTATACACAAATTTCTTTTATACGGTGTATAAACTCCTTTGACTTTTACTTTTATACAAAAGGAATCTTTTTCTACGAAGCGTTTTACTAAATGACAAAAAGGAATGTTTTTTTAACGTACGCGGTGACAACGACCTTTTCCGCCGCCGCGAGTATTATTTGATCTTTGGATTTCTCAACAAGACGTAATGTTTTTAGAATAAAATAAATACCATATACGCTTTTATGTATTTTGGTATTGAAAATGGTATTGAAAAAGGATTCTATTATGTCAATATATTTATGATATATTGTGATTTAAATGTGGAAATTTTATCATTCCTCTATATTGGTTTTATGTTTTATGATTTTATATTGGTACATGGACATGTTAATGGGCGGTTACGTTATAAACCATATGACGGGTGGTTCCGTGAATACCAGGACGGGTGGTTACGTTATAACCTCTAATGCATTGGGTATGGAAGTCGGCCGTATGGCTATTCCATTAAGTGATATGTGTGGAAGTCAACCGTATGGTTATTCCACTTAAGTATGTTTATGTCCCAAGTTACCTTTATATATTCTATGTGTTCTTTATATGGGTTTTATGGTAATCCTTTGGTTACAAAAAGGTAAGTAATGATACTTTATTCAGTGAAGATTGTTTTTACTACTTCATGAAGGTGAAGGTATTACTTTGATATAGTATACATGGTTTACTTGATGTTTAAAAAACTAACAGTTTTCATTCTTTTTGTATCCCTTACTGAGCTTTTTATGCTCACCCCAAGTTTTTCGAAATGTTTTTCACAGGACTTAAAGTGTAATAAGGTCAAGGATGGGATCAAGGGAATTTCATGCTATCTAAAACATGGAATCTAGACATCTTTCTTTTTAAGAGTTTTTATTTTATGGAGACTTAGTAGAAGTGTGTACTTTGTAATCTTTTAAGATGTAATAGTTATGTTCTAATTCTCTAAAACTCTAAACCTGAAAAGATCCTCAATGTGAATTAGTCATTTAATTCAATATTAAGTAAGGTTTAAGGCTGGGGCCTTATAGTTGGTATCAGAGGTCGGTTTAGACAACTTTAGGAGTTAGAAAAGTGTTAAATTATAATATGATTGAAATGATATAGCATTTACGGATTACCATGTTGCTTCGCCTAAGATATTTCTGTGTTCAGAATGGTTTTCCGTAGAGGAAACAAAGCAGCTATGTTGGGACGACATCAGGAGGAAGATAACCTTCCAAATCAGCAACCTGAGATGGTCGGAATCGGAACTGAACAGTTTGTTGCAGTGATGGCACAGTTGACTCAGGCTATAAATGGTGGTGGTATCCATGCACGAGATCAGCCAAATCAACCGCAGAGGAACATGTCAGTGGTGGAACATTTCATAAGGCAACATCCCCCATCATTCAGAGGATCATCTGACCCTGTGCAAGCTGAAGGGTGGATTAAAGCACTGGAGAAGATTTTTGATGTCATGGGGTGTTCAAAACATCAAAAGGTTAGTCTTGCTGTTTACCGTTTTGAAGGTGAAGCTGATCAGTAGTGGTCGATGGTGAAAAATATAAGGGATAGTGATGAGATTGAGGATCTTCACTGGGACGAATTCAAAGGTATGTTTCTTGAGAAATATTTTCCTAAGGTGGTTCGTCTTAGGATGGAAAAACAGTTCCTAGTATTGAGGCAGGAGGATGATTCAGTGGCTGCTTATGAAGAAAAGTTCAATCGATTGGCAAGGTATGCTCCAAACTTCATACGAGATCTTGATAGTAAAATAAACCGTTTTTACTCAGGGTTAATGCCAAAGTATCGAAGGGCTTTAGCTTCTCGTGAGTTCAAAAGTTATGAAAAACTTGTTCGATGTGCGGAGAAGGTGGAAATGGAGTTTGCCGATGATCAGGTGTTCTATGACAAACAACAGAATAAGAGGTCTAGTTGGCAGGCAAAGGGGAAGAATTCATCAAAGAAGCAAGGAGGTTAGAAAACCAAATATCCATCCTGTGAGAAGTGTGGTAAAATGCATCCTGGAGAATGTTTATCCAAGTCTGGTAAGTTATTTCGGTGTGGTAAGTCTGGTCATATTTCTCGTAACTATAAGGAAGATGATCAAGCAAGAAATGAGAATCCAACGGTAAGATTTTTTAAGTGTAATGAAATGGGTCATTATGAAAACGAGTGTCCAACGAAGAACTCAACTGGGGGAATGCAGCTAGACTACAAGAAGAAAGGGGTGGTGAAATCCTTTGCAACAACTTCAGCAGATGTTGGGCCATCGAATGAAGTGGTATCAGCTCCAGGGAGCTCAGTATTTTTTGAAGATTGACTTGAGGTCGGGGTACCATCAGTTGAAAGTAAAAGAAGCAGATGTTCTGAAGACTGTGTTTCGTACTAGATATGGCCATTATGAATTTGTAGTTATGCCTTTTGGGTTAACCAATGCAACTGCTGTATTCATTGACCTTATGAATAAAATTTTCCATCAGTTCTTGGATAAGTTTGTGTTTGTGTTTTGAGGTTTGGGAAGAGGTTATGTGTGCCTTGTGATTCACAGTTGAAGAATAAGTTGTTATGTGAGGCTCATAGTTCCCCGTTTTCAGTTCATCCTGGCAGTACTAAGATGTACAGAGATCTGCGGGAGTATTACTGGTAGGATGGAAAGAAAAGAGACATTGCTGATTTTACTGTGAAGTGTTTGACATGTCAACAGGTTAAAGCAGAGCAGCAGTTACCGAAAGGGATGCTTCAGCCTTTACCAGTGCCAGAGTGGAAATGGGAAAACATATCCATGGACTTTGTTGTAGGATTACCGAGGACATCTCGAGGTAATAATGCAATCTGGGTTATTGTTGATCGCTTGACCAAATCTGCTCATTTCCTTGCTATACGAGATACTTTCTCTCTTGATCAACTTTCCCGTTTGTATCTTAAAGAAATAGTCAGGTTACATGGAGTTCCTCTCTCCATTATATCTGATCGTGATCCCAGGTTCACATCTAACTTTTGGAAAGGCCTTCAGAAGTCTTTGGGTACTGAATTAAATTTTAGTACAACTTTTCATCCTCAATCAGATGGGCAGTCAGAACGAACAATTCAGACATTGGAGGATATGCTACGATCTTGTTCGATGGATTATTAGGGAAGTTGGGACCAATATCTTTCTTTGGTTGAGTTTTCTTATAATAAAAGTTTTCATTCCAGTATACAGATGGAAACATTTCAGGCATTATATGGGAAGCGGTGTCGAACTCCAGCTTTCAGGGATGAAGTGGGTGAAAGGAAGTTGATGGGACCAGAATTGGTAGAAGAGATGGCAGAAAAAGTTCAGTTGATTCAGAAGCACATGAGAACAGCTCAGAGTAGGCAGAAGAGTTATGCGGATAACCGGAGGAAGGATCTATCTTTCAAGGTAGGTGATCATGTTTTTCTCAAGGTTTCTCCATGGAAAAGTGTGATGAGATTTGGTAAGAAAGGAAAGCTACGTCCAAGGTTTATTGGACCATATGAAATTCTGGAGAGGGTTGGATCAGTTGTATACCGGGTGGCTTTACCTCCGAGTTTATCTCAGGTACACAATGTTTTTCACGTTTCGATGTTGAGAAAGTATATGCCAGATCCATCTCATGTTTTGAGTCCAGAGGTAGTTTAGCTGGAAGAGAACCTATCTTTTGAGGAACAAACGGTCTAGATTCTTGACCACAGGGAGCAAGTGTTACGGAATAAGTTGATTCATCAGGTAAAGGTTTTGTGGAAAAACCATGTGATTGAAGAGGCAACATGGGAATCTGAAAATTCTATGAGGGATAAATACCCCCACTTATTTTGATAAGTGAATAAAATTGCGAGGACGCAATTCCCAAAAGGGGGGAAGGATGTAACATCCCAGGTAAATAAAGAATAAAGAATTTTCATATTTATTAATATTTACGAATTAAATATTAATTTTATTTTAAAGGGGTTTCTATGTTCGATAGCGTACACGATACGCAACGATGAGTTTCTTTGAAACTTACGTAGCACACTAGTAATAAAATAATATTATTTTAAATGTTAGTTAACAAGTAGCCGTTTTACTGGTGGGAATGGATAGAAATAACTAAAATATGATTAGATATGTTTTTAAATGTTTATACATCTACCCAATAAAAGATAAAGGCTTAAAATACGGAAAGAGTTCAATTTTCGGGCATATATACTCTAATTTTCACTAAAGGTTAACTTATCACCTTTTAATGGTGAACCGTCATTAAATATAGTTTTGATCACTCTTATACTTTATTTTGGACCAAATATAACTCTTCTTTAGAATCGGGACATCAAAATTTACTTTGTGTAAATTTTTGGTACCTTTCTGATAAAGTTCATTTTTTTATGAATAGTGTAAAATGTTGTATTTTAATTCAAAACCTCTTTTTAATCTAAATTATTTATATGATTAGATTATTATTTTAATTGGTTTTAAAGTGAAATTAGAAAATATTTTTACTAGTTAATCCAATGGTGGTCATTGGAATCAATTTCACTTTGAAATTGGACTTAAACTAGTGTCAATCTTTTGATACTTTTTGTTTCATAAAAACACGCTATTTGCTCTGACAGCGGGAATTAATTATTAAATTAATTAATTTGACTTCTATTTTTTGAATTTTGTAAAATGGACTTGATTTTTGAATTCGTAATATCAAATATAGCTTAGGGTAAATTTTTGGTAATTTTCTGAAAAACTTCAATTTTTGATGAATAGTGAAACCACTAAGTGGTAATCAAGCAAACTGATTTTTCAGTTAAATGAATGTTTACCACTAATGTGTATTGAATTTTTAAAATCCGACATACATGGTTGTCATTAAGAAGTAAAATGTGGTTCAATGAGATTAAAATAAATTTTTGGTGAATAGTAACTTTTTTTCATTAATCGCGATTAGAGGTAATTAGTGTAGTTTAAGGTAAAAATGGTATTATAAGAATGTGAAAACACCATGACACTTGTCCTACACCTATTGGGTGAGTCATGGCCGACCCAGACAAGCCATGGGCCAACTTGGGGACCCCATGGAGCCACTTTAGTTGGAAAATGACATTAATATATTTTTATTTAATGTTAAAGTGAAAATGACACTAACATAAATTATTTTACTACAATAATTTTTGAGTGGGGTTATACAAGTCCAAATTTTGATTATAAATAGACATTGGAAAGCTAAAAAGATTTCCTACATCATAGTATTTTTTTTATAATTTTTAGACATTAAATAAATTAAATTATATATGACATAATAATGATGCAGCGATGACGTCATTATTTGACGATTTAAATAAAATGGAAAGATAATGAGAAATATAAAACCTACACATGTCAAAAACCTATTGGATGAGTGGATTTATAACCCTTATCACCATATAAACGAATTATATCAATGTGGGACCTTTTAAAACCGAAACACATTTTCAAATAACGTAATATTTCTTTACTTTCCAAAAGTGCCCCTCCTCTCCTCTTATAAAAGGCCCCCACCTCTACCCCATTTCACACACTTATCAAGCCTTTGGCTCGGCCAACCCCTGCCCAATTACTCTCTCCACATCCCTCTCCTAATCCTAGAGGATTCCATTTGGGCAGAATCCTTTCAAAGGAAGCCTTTCGGCTCAAATCAAAAGGAGTTACACTTTTAAAGGTAATTCATTCTCTCTTGTTCATTTGTTTTATTTTGCTTCTCCAACCCTCTAAACTATTTTTATTTACTTCTTTTGTAACAACACCAGTATCTTCAATATACTAGGATGTTTTTATAATATTTATTTGAGCTACACTCTCACACAACTACATCAAATGGTTAAAGAACATACGGTTTCCGTGGATGGCGAAATTCTGCCTCTCGAAACGATGATTGTTCAATACTCATTTAACACCTTCAAGGGTGGCCATTATGATGTCACTATTTTTATATATGATATATAATATGTTTATGATTTCTTTAAGCTTCTGTATTTTTCATTTTTGGCATACCTTTATGGTTTCCATTATGGGTAAACACGATATCTTCATTTAGGGAAGTGCGGACTACTGCCCCCTAAAAGTGATGTGATTCGTTAATGCCATATGTGGGACGTGTAAAGGATGGATTTAAAGTTATTATATATGATGTTATAAAGGAATTATAATATACCTCTATATCATTATTATTTCTTTCCATTAAAGTATGAGATAGAAATGAAAGTAGCGTTCATGCGTACGTACTGCTTACCGTCTCCATGAACGGTGCATTTCATTTCTTATCCCCAAATGTAATGTACTATTAAAATTACATGCATATAATGTATATATATAATTAATGATATATCTAAATGATGAATATAATTATGGAATTAAAATATACAAACCTCTCATTTAGTTTTAATTCCACTAATATGACAAAGAAATGAAAGTAGCGTTCATGCGTACGTACGGCTTACCGTCTCCATGAACGGTGCATTTCATTTCTTACCTCTAAATGATTATGTAATATTATAAATACATGTATATTCTGGATATATATGATACATATTATATCCAAATTGGGAATTTCATTCTAGATATAAAGAACTTTTGACCACATGAACAACATGTAATTGTAAGAAGTCAACTTTCGACTTAAGAACCAAATATTGACAAAAAAATCATTATTAACTTAAATGGTTACATAATGTTTATAACATGGCAATAAGTGATATAAAAAGAATAATGAACTTTAAAAAGGTTCTTAATCAAGTATAAATTAACTCATGTTTATTATTCAGGACGTTAAAGAACGATCGAGTCAAGTCGGACCCAAGGTAAGGGACTTCGTCTCAATCTCCATTCATTGAGGCATATTTCGTTTTATACACAACTTTCTTTTATACGGTGTATAAACTCCTTTGACTTTTACTTTTATACAAAAGGAATCTTTTTCTACGAAGCGTTTTACTAATCGACAAAAAGGAATGTTTTTTTTAACGTACGCGGTGACAACGACCTTTTCCGCCACCGCGAGTATTATTTGATATTTGGCTTTCTCAACAAGCCGTAATGTTTTTAGAATAAAATAAATACCATATACTCTTTTATGTATTTTGGTATTGAAAATGGTTTTGAAAAACGATTCTATTATGTCAATATATTTATGATATATTGTGATTTAAATATGGAAATTTTATCATTCCTCTATATTGGTTTTATGTTTTATGATTTTATATTGGTACTTGGACATATTAACGGGTGGTTATGTTATAAACCATATGACGGGTGGTGCCGTGAATACCAGGATGGGTGGTTACGTTATAACCTCCAATGCATTGGGTATGGAAGTCGGTCGTATGGCTATTCCATTAAGTATGTATGGAAATTGGCCGTATGGCTATTCCATTAAGTGATATGTGTGGAAGTCAACCGTATGGTTATTCCACTTAAGTATGTTTATGTCCCATGTTACCTTTATATATTCTATGTGTTCTTTATATGGGTTTTATGGTAATACTTTGGTTACAAAAAGGTAAGTAATGATACTTTATTCAGTGAATATTTTTTTTACTACTTCATGAAGGTGAAGGTATTACTTTGATATAGTATACATGGTTTACTTGATGTTTGAAAAACTAACAGTTTTCATTATTTTTGTATCCCTTACTGAGCTTTTTATGCTCACCCCAAGTTTTTCGAAATGTTTTTCACAGGAATTAAAGTGTAATAAGGTCAAGGATGGGATCAAGGGAATTTCATGCTATCTAAAACATGGAATCTAGACATCTTTCTTTTTAAGAGTTTTTATTTTATGGAGACTTAGTAGAAGTGTCTACTTTGTAATCTTTTAAGATGTAATAGTTATGTTCTAATTCTCTAAAACTCTAAACCTGAAAAGATCCTCAATGTGAATTAGTCATTTAATTCAATATTAAGTAAGGTTTAAGGCTGGGGCCTTATATGGAGCCTTATATAGCTCCTCTATGCATTGGTAGGTCTTATGAGACAAACTAGTTTCTTGGTACAAGGCCTTGACAAAATCTTATTTGTCGTCTTGGAACAAAGCCTTGACTATGTGGTTATGATAGTCTGGAATTATGCATTCCATTATTATGAAAGTGGTTATTGATATTGCATGTGATTATTAGACTAGTAGAATATATATGTGAATATGTAAATGGAATTATTTCATTTTATCTTGGCCATATTATACTGAAGTTCACGTTTAAAAGGCTTTTGTTTTAGTTATACATTTCCTTAAATGCTTATGCTTATTTATGAAAGTTTCTGCTATATTGTTATCCATACTGAGCATCTAAGCTCTCCCCTTTCTATGTTTTATTTTTTCCCAGGATATGAAGAAGTATTTTATTAATGACCTACAGTGATAGTATGAGGATATGAGTGTGGTATATGGAGACAAGATGTTGTTGTAGTTTTTCACTTTATTTTGTAATGTAAAATTTATGAATGAATCTAGTTATTCCAAGGCTATTGAACAAATCGATATTTCGAGAATTGATCTTTTGTGATCATTACAATGATATGTAATAATGCACCAACTCTAGGTAACTGGGGTCGGGGCATTACAGAAACCCTATAGGGGATCTTCAACACAAGAGAAACCTCATAGAAAATACCACCACAAGAAAAACTCATCTATCCTCCATGTTATTCAACTCATCCTCAAGTATTTCCTCTATCATAAAGGCATCCAAAAAGATGACATTTTCATCTAATGATCACATTATTAGAAACATTATTGGAACCAAGTCTATTCTTTGATATAAGTGGAGTATGATTTTTGTGTACTATAAATCAATGTTTGGTTAATTAGGATATTTTCTTGACTGGTGATCATAAAATACAAGTTGAAGTACTTGTTGAAGGTGGCATAGTTTCCCAGTTTTTTCCAAATTTTTGAGCCTCCAAATTAGAAGATTAGTTTTTGGAAATGAAATATTTTATACATAGGAGTACAAATTATTTGGGTCATGAAGAATGGTTTTCAGATTGAAAAGGAGGAATGCAGGAATGGTTCGTAGAAGGAAAACAACATGTGGACCGCATAAGAAGAATGGATCATGGAGTGAAGGAGGTTCTCGGTAAGGCTTGCAGTTTACAGAAGGAAAATGGTTTGAAGGATGGCATGTTGATTGTGAAAATGGGATGGTATTTTTTGGAATATACAAAGGAAAAGATGGTATGCTGACCATATAGGGAAGAATGGATTTTCGTACCACAATACTTGGTAAATATTTGGAAAATATCAGTTTAGAGGATTATGCGGATCTATTTCCCCATATAAGGATCACTAATCCCTTCATTATGGTGATACACTAAGATTAATAATTCTAGAGGAATTCAGAAAACTCTAGAGTGGTTCATAGGATGACAACCCCCCAAAGGGTAGATTTATTAGAAATTCGGAAGGAATTAAGTGAAGTCCAGAACAGTTCAAAGAAGATAGTTTACAGAGGAGGATTCTGTTCGTAGCGAAGAAGCAGTATACAGATGCAGTTTCCAAAGGAAGTACATGGAATCGGTTTGATGAGATCGTATATTGAGGTGGGTTTTTAATCACATGATGTACATGGTGAATTTTAGTATGTAGATAACTAATTACTGTTCATAGAGGACATGTTTTTGAACTTACAATGCATATAAAAGTAGATTACATCTATAGGAGAAAATGAGTCTTCAACAAAGCATCTATCAATAGTTGAGGATGCATGATTTAATGAAAAATAATTGAAGTTACTATCATGCTGATAAACTGAGTTCATATTTTTCTCGACATAGTGGGTAAATGGGATTCAATAGACAATATCTGAGGGACACGGTTTATTGTCCCAAAAAACATGTAATGCAATGCTCCTGATAGAGAGTGACTATGCTAATATTTTGAAATCCACAACTACTGAAGATTATTGGACTTTGGTATGACAAAAAACATTTCATCATATTCTCCTTGGAGTAGACCATAGTGGTGAAACAAGTAAAATTGATGTGTGTTCATTCTACAAGTGAACATTTAAATTACTACACATTGCCAAAAGACAGATGTAAACAGTTCATAACAATTTGGGAACAAGATCTGACACTTTAAAACAAAACTTTAAAACCCTAATTCACTCATAAACTCTCATGGTGTTCTATGTTCCTTCAATTTGTATCATAGAAAGGGTTTCTGGTGTTAAATCTATCCTTCATTTCTACTATTGAGAATATAGTTAAGGTTCATGGAGTCCCCCTCTTTAATAGAATAAAAACATATATATTGAATAATCAAATGAGATATCATCTAATATCTCTTAGAATGGAAGTCCTATTTTCCATTTTACAAGGAATAAAGTCCATTGATTCAACTGGGCTTTCTATGACTGACAGAGACAGGAAAATGATTGATACAGATTCCGAAACATAGATTTCCCTCATTGGATCTCTTTATAATTAAATATATCTAAAAGTGATGAGTTTTATATCGGCAAATATTATATGGGAAAAAATAGAGAATATTTATGAAGGTGGTAGAATAGTGGAGGAGACTAAACTATAAGTTTTTCACAATAAGTTTTATGATCTGAAGATGTTTCCTGATGAAAATGCAGATATATTTTTCAATTGAATTGCGGAAGTTGTTGGAGAAATACAAGGAATTGGTGAGGAAATGAAAGACAATTATATTGTAATGAAAATATTGAGAATATTTCCAATTATTTGCAATTCAATGTTGTCATCCATTGAGGAATGGTATCTATCAAAAATTTCTCTGGATGATCTGCTAAGTAGTAGGTGATATATGAGATGAGAGTCAAATGGGTAGATGTGATGACTCAGGTAACCAAAGAAATGGAATTCAATGACATCGAAATATATGAAAATATAAGAGATAGTATTGATTATGATAATGATGAAAGGTAACTTATTTTTCTCATTTATAAGAAATTCAGTAAGGGATATAGGAAATTTGATGAAAATTTACCTCTGGCATGTTATCATTGCAGAAGTGTGGGGAACATTTCCTCTTGGTGCACAAGAATGTTTAACGAAGAATAAATTGAAGATGGAGTCTTGAAAAAGTCTAAGAAAAGTTTTTCCAAAAATAGAGAATTTTTGTCTGTAAATAAATTAAAGAGAAAGAGTTTTGTCTATGAATAACAAGATGATGATAGTAAATTTATTGAGTAATATGAACAATAATCTAAATGTAGAACCCATGCATCAATGATGGATACTATTGAAAAGACAAAACCATCAGGGGAAAAATATTGGGATAATTAGTATAAGACAGATTTCAATATCATGTTTCAACTTAATGATGCTTTGGTATGCATGGGAATCAATGAAGAGGGGGAAAAGTGGATAGAAATTGTGGAAGTGTCATCAGAATATGTTGATATATTGTATGTTGAAATTGATTGACTTGAGGAAGTACAAAAGGAACATCCAAAAAAATTGAAATATCAGAAGATATTGTTGAACTAATTCACATAATATAAAATAATAAAATATCATTAATGAGCTTATATCCATACTGAAGGAGAACTCAAAAATTTTTGAGGTGCTTGAAGAATAATTTCATACTCTTAGGAGTAAACTTGAAAGTTTAAGAAGTCCAAAAAAATAAAAGAATATTTTTTTAGAATCTTATTATAGGATGATCTACTAGAGGGAGATAAGTGTGGTTATGATGTATTTGAAAAGGATTTGACTGATAAACGTCCATCATTCATGGGAGACATATGAATTGGTTATGATGAAGAAATAATGAATTCTGGAAGTAAAATGGTCCAGATGAAAGTCAGACATATCACAAAGACACTTGATGTACAAACAATGATTGTATTAAATACAAATGAAATGACAGATGAAACATTTCCTTCAGATTCTGGAGATTATAGTCACTCAATATATTTCTCTTAAGGATGTTTTCATGAGGATAAATAGAAGAGAAAAAATCAACTTATGAAATGTCAATTTTATGTCTATATGGGCCATAACATGTCATGGTATGAAGAAGAAATGATCTATTTGAATGGGGAAGATCTAGGAAATCAACTAAGGATAAAAAATTCATATACTAATTCTTATAAAAGAAATAGTTTTTATGGATATTTTTTTTTCATATTTCTATCTTTGTCAATAATGTTGTTGATTGTAGGTAGAGGAATGGCGAGAAATATTCTTACAGAACTCAATGATAATTTAATACGCACTAACTAGATGGTAGTGTTCTTACACATATTTTCTATCTTCTAGATGAAGATTGTGAATGTGATGATCCTATGCACATTGAAACTATATTTACAAATCTATCTTTTTCCTTCACTTAAACTAAAATTTCATGGAAGAAAAAGACGAAAATTAAAAAATCCAACCTTGCAAAAGTATCTTTCAAAGATACCAATAATTTAAGAACTTGGATTTTTGATAGTGGATACTAATCCCATGTGATGGGAAATATAGAGCTATTAATTAATTTCAAGGAATATAATGATGAAACAATGAGATTCGATAATGACTGTGATTTGAAGGTCAATGGTAGTGGAGTACTGAACTAGCCAATGGTGAGTTGAAGAAGTCCAAATTTATTTATGTGGGAAAGTTGTGTCACAATATCATGAGTGTGATTAAAATCTATGACTCATGACTTTTATTTAAATTCATTCAAAAGGGATGCAGTATAAAAGGAAGAAGAGGGAATTCTCTCATGAACGGATACAGAAAAAATGGAAACATATATCAGTTTGATAGTTATGAGAACTGTTTATACATGACATTTGAAAAAGAGAAAAACATGTTGAACCAATGGTTGGGTCACATCAATACAATAGATATGAAAAATATATGTAAAGTGAATATTTTTATGGATATGCCAAATCTAAATCATGAATGAGAGAATCATTTTGATGCCTGCATGTGAGGAATGTTGGTGTGTAGTTCATATCTTCTAAAGAAGAAAAGAGCATCAAATCTTTTTGGCCTCATTCATACAGACGTACATGCTCTAATAAATGTTTCTAGAACATATATAGAAAGGTACTTCATCATTTTCATTGTTGATTATAGTATATTGTCTTGTGATTTTGTTATACGTAGGAAACTACAAGTTCTTGATTGCATGAATACTTATCACTGAATAGCCATGAATAATATAGGATAAACAATCAATGTTCTGCGGTCTGATAATGGATGGGAATACACATCCATTGAATTTGAAAATTACATGGAGAATCATGGAATACAATATGAGGTTCATGCTGGGGGAACTCCCAAGGAAAATGGAGTTGTTGAGTACCAAAATCGATAGGTGAATAATATGGCCAGAACTATATTGATTACAATTCATATCTATCACCATTAATGGAAAGAGGTCATTCAAGATACAATTTATATTCCAAACTGAATAGGGATTTATATGGGAGAAACCAATACACCCTATGAGTTACGGCATTGAAGGAATCCCTCTTTGAAGTATTTTACTATTTTCCTAAGTAAATGATTTATCCGAAACAATGAAGTAAATAAAGGAATGTATGGTGATGTTGTATATAAAGGAAAATTTCTGGGATATTCAATGAATAGAAAAGACTACAAATGTTTTAATAAATGTTTTGGAAAAATTACGGAAAGAAGTGATGTGAATACCATTGAAGAGAAAATGAAAAATTTCTCAAGGAATTAATCTACTGATGTGATAGAAGATGAAGAAGAATGTGTACATGGAATGAATCCAAATACAAATTAGAGGAAAGCCTGAAAACCATTCGGAAATCACATCATGTTTTTTACCTAGAAGAAGAACCATAAGAGGAAACCATGGCTGAAGAAAATTCATCTGAACTTCACATGAGAAATTCAAGAGCATAAATTGATAAATCCAACATCATTGGGGATATGAAAACTCTCACATAGAAAAGGAAAATGAATAATGATACACAATCTATATTTTTATCTGTTATCGAACCATCCTCATTTGAAGAAGCTATAAATGATTAATCATGGGTCAAGGACATTAATGAAGAGTTGGATTAGATCAAAAAGAACCAAACATAGGATTTGGTTAAGAGACCTGATAAACACAATGTGATTGGTATGAAGTGGATTTTCAAAAATAAATATGACGATCATGGAAATGTGATCCGAATGAAGAAATGACTGGTGTATAATATCTATTCACAGATTAAAGGTGTTGATGTTGAAGAAAGATTTGTTCCAATGGCTAGAATAGAGTCAATTATAATATTTTTTCCATGTCAATTCAAATAGGATACAAATTGTATCAAATGGACTTAAAAATATATTTCTTAAATGGTTTTCATGAAGAATAATTCTACATAAAAAAATTTATGAGTCTTCCTCTTTGTAATGATGAAATGATGTATTTCAGTTTTAAGAAGGCACTCTATGGTATAAATCAAGCACTGTGTGCAAGGTATTCTTGACAGGATTCTTACCTGAATAATCTTGAATTAAAAAGATGAGGATTGGATCATAATATTATGTGGAGATTTCTCAAAAATACCAGTTCTTGGTTTTAATGTATGTAGATGATATTATATTTTGTGTAAGAAGGCAGGGAATAGTGGATGTATTTTCTAATCACATGAAATAAAAATTTGAAATGTATATGATTGGTGAACTCACATACTTCTTAGGTCTACAAGTAATTTAGAGGAAAGACTACACATTTATTTCTATGTAAATTTATTTAAGAGACTTTCATAATAAATTCAATATTCATGAATCCAAAATAATGTTGACTCCTCTTGTGGTTGGGAGAAAACAGAGAAATCATGGGGTTGGGACACCTCTAGATCCCATTATGTACAATAGAATTATTGGAAGATTAATGTACCTGACTGTGAAACAACCATATATTTTCTTTACAACATTCTTAGTGTCCCTCTTTCAAAGTAACCCGAAGGAAGAGAATATATTGGAAGTTATATAAATCACCACATACATTCATGGTACACATAATTATGACTTATACTTTTCTACAGGAAGAGATAATGAACTATCATCATTTTATGATACTAACTAGGTTAGATATATGTTTGATATAAAGTCTACAAGTGGTAGAGCATTCTTAATTGGAAATGAATGTGGGGGCTGGTCACGTAATTAATAGGAAATCCCTTCTCTTTGTACTTCCAAGGATGAGTATATCACTATTACAAAGGATTGCACTCAACTACCTTGCAACAAGAAACAATTGACTGATATTGATAATGAGGTGAAACAACCAATGTTGATTCATTGTGATAACAAGAGTGGGATTAATATTACTAAGAATATTGTTTATCATTATCATAAAAAACACATTGAAATCGTATATCACTTTATCACGGGATAAGTTAGATAGGGCATGATTAAAATTGGTTATGTTGGAACTGATGATCAAGTGTCTAACATACTGACCACTCCATTATCAGCACATTTGTTTTAAAAGCATTTGTGGAACCTTTGGGTTCATCCACCTCCCCATGCATGATGATTTTATGAATCCCCACTCCCAAAATGTATTATCTATTTTAATATGTTTGTGAATGTGATGTAGGTTTATCAGCGATATATGATCTACGGTAGTGTATTTTGAGCTGTACAATGTTCAAATACTAGTCTTTCGGTTAATTTACAATTGGGGTAGAATAGATTTTTTTAATAGTACATAGAATGGATAATGGAGAAATGAGGATAATGAAATGATTTTATAAAATGTTTTTCTGGTTACAGGATAAATTCAATGAGTTACAATGGATGATAATGAGAATGAGAAAACAATTTGGTGTTTTGAGAAAATAACTAGAGATTACTTGGAAATATATTAATAAATACAAGACAAGATAATCCAATTCATGCTTACCCTATTATTTTCTACACCAAGAATTACTCACGTAGACATAGAGTGTCCATTGGGTTGTTTCTCGCATATCAGGGTTTGATTGAAGTTGGTGCCTAATTGAATCTCTCTATAGATTCCCAACAATCCCAAAGGGGGCGATTTTTGGAACCATGGCTATTATTTTCAGGACATAGAGTATGATTTGTGTTTGTTTTTCAATCAACATTGGGTTAATCATATAATATTCAAGATAGGTGTTCTTACAGTACATGAAGAAGTGGGTGTTAAAGGTGTCACAGTTCCCAATGTTATTTTAAATTTTTAGGACTCAAAATCGAGTGTTTTGTTTTTGGAAAAGGATGATTTTACACATAAGAGTGGAACGTAAATTGATCATGAATCATGATTCCTTTTTTTCAAAGGGGGTATGCTGGAACTATCCAATGAAGGAAAATAGTATGCATACTACATGGTTCACGGAGTGAAGGAGGTTCATGGGAAGGCATGCGGTTCAGAGAAGGAAAATGGTTCTTGGGATGGTGTGTCATTCATGAAGAAGGGATAGTGATTTTGTTTTTATTTGAATGAATATGGGGTATGCAGACCGCATAGGGGAGAAAACTTTTTGGGAACACGGTATGCGTTGATGAATTTTTAAATCTTAGTTTAGTGAATTATGTTGATCTATTTTCCTATATAAGGAGAACCAATCCTTTTATTAAGATGTCACAATGAGATTCAACATCAGGGAGGAATTAAGAAAAGTATATAGTGGTTTGTGGGAAGAAAACCCTATAAAGGAGACTTTGATTAGAAATCTGAAAGGAATTCAGTGATGTAAAGAATAGTTCATGGAAGATAGTTTGTGGAGGAGGAATTAGTTCATAATGAGGAAGTAGTACACAAATGTGGTTTGTGAGGCCAGTATGCAAAGGAAATTTACGAAAGGTAGTATGTAGTGGTTGTTTGAAAATCACTTGCAGTATGCATTGCAGTGGAGTATGCGAATAAATAAGGTCAGTTTGCAGAGGACATGTTTATGAATGAATAGTACCCACAATGGTAGATTACATATACATGGGAAAATGAGACTTAAAAAGAGAATTTTTCTATATTTTAGGATGCATGACGACCCATTGAAGTGAACATCAAGTTGATAAAATGTGTTCTGATTCTTCCAAACACAGTGAGTAAGGGGGATTCAACGAAAGAGATTTGAGGGATGTGGTGTTTTATCCCTAAAACTTTGTAAAGGAAGTGGACCTGGCAAGGAGTGACTATGATAAAATTTTGTAATCTAAAATATGTAAATATTATTGGTCTTTTTTATGATCTAAAACCATTTAGTGTATGCTCCATAGACTAGACCTTAGTGGTGGAAAAAGTAAAATTTTTGTCTGCTCCTTCTTCATGTAAATGTTTATATTAATACACATTACAAATAGACAGATTTAACTAGTTCCAGAAAACACGAGAAAAAGATCCATCACTTTAAAATAAAAAGTCAACACCCTAATTCACTCCTCCCATCTCAGGGTGTTCTGGGTTCCTTTAAACATACCCATGAGTGAATCCATGAGAGTTTATTAAACCCTTCTCATAGAATCTAGTTGATCTAACTTTCTATCATCCATTACAATATACGGACTGTAAAGGAATCCATGAGAGTCCTCTAAAGTATCCACAATATCACCTCAATAGAACCTAAATAAAACATCCATATGGAGGCATAAACCAATCCCAGAGGCCCTAATAGATCGGATCCCTAAGCACAAGATCTAAATCTCAGAAGCTCTAACCTCAAGAAACTAGTTTTATCAGATGGGAACCATCCAATATCTATATATATATACTACTCAATCCCTCATTTCTTGATTTTTTTTGAAAGATACCCAAACCAAATTGACCTTGCATCCACATTCCATGTCTTATAATAATCTAAAAACCCACTTTTATGTCTCATATCACATATCCCAGCCTGCCAGAGGATTATGAATCCAAACCACAAACAAATCCTCCTACAAATACTCACCCAGTCCAATATTCCATCTATGTGACTTCAAAATATTGAATGTATTCCATGCTCATGATATACATGGAATAACACTCATAATAGGCAACTCATAGGTCTAATTCTAAATATATGGTGTAAACTAGAAAACACCATGAACGGATCACTACATGGTGGGCAATTCAAAACAGACATCAATTTCTCTTAAATCCCCTCTTTTCCATGTACTTATACATACATTGGGTACACCTGATGTCTGGTTGTATACTACTACATAGTTATGATACTTCAAGAGTCTTGACATGTACCGCATGGTCATGTCCTACTTAGATGGGGTGTCTGGCCAAGTAATCAACCATATGTCCACGTCTTAATACATGAAATATACTCAATAGACAAGGAGTTTAGTACAAAAAACTCAACTTTCCTTAAACTAGAAGAACATGCAATTTCTTTTTTTTTTTGGAAATTTCACATCGTGTAATAAGTTTTCTTGAACAGGAAACCACTAAAATACTCTTAAAACCACATTTTCTCCTAAAAATCCCATATCAACCCTCAATAGGTCCCAAAAATAAAAATAATATCTTTAAAATGAAAAAACATTTCTAAGGGTGTTTTTTTAAAAAACATAAAAAATCCTCATGCCCTGGGGAATAAAACATCATAGCCTCATGCCTAGATTTTCTACACACATCCCCTATACGTTCATCCACCACTACATCATCTCCTGATATAATATCCTTATCTATCTCACTCATTACCCTTCACCTAAGTGAAACCCATATAGAGGAGGTGAATCTGTGTATAAAACAGTATAAGAGAAGGATAAAAATGGAAAAAGATAAAAAAAGATATCTAAAAAGAAAGGGGAAAAGGGGTGTAAGCCCAACCTCAATTCTCATGATGATGTTATCTCCCATCTAGTAAAAAATCATTTTCACATATTCAAGTGCACATTTGGAATCTAAATATGAAGCTCTATTAAAATTATATCACTAAACAAAGACACAAAAATAAATTAATATTTAATTAATTAACTATTAAATATTCTCTGAAAATTCTAATAGCTTGGACTTCACCAAACACATGTCCTAGGGTAAACACCCTATTCTAATACCAACAGAGTGATTAAAAAAAATTATCTAAGACAATATCATAGGAGAAATTACCATTTTCCATTAAAATAGTACTCATACTAAAAAATAACTTTCTCTTGATTTAATATACCCATGATGATGTGGGTCATCATAGGATCCCCACTATAACACTTCGTGCCACTAATAATCCTCGATGGTCAACAAATATCCTTGAACTAACCCAAGCACTTGTACACGTGATTCTATGACAGCTGATTTTATAACACCAATAACTCTCTAAACATGATTGAAATTTATTGATGATGGATTTGATGCACTCCTCCCGAGGAGTATCTTTATAATCTCCCACATCCCAAAAGATTAACCTCATGTACCATGAGATTTTAATCATAGGAGGTAATGAAAATACATGGATAAACCACTCAAACTAGAGAACCAAAATAACAATAGGAACAACTTTTCATCCCAGACTCACCCTGAATGGCATCATCCATGCTCAACAATCCACTTAAAACATGTTTCATGACCTCCAACAGCCTATGCTACACTCCCCCAACATATGTATTCACATACACCTCTCATTGAGCTCTGATCTCAACTAGATCAGTACAACTACACAACATGGGTTTACTCAAAAATCAAATAGCCCTTAACATGACCACGAACAACCTACTGAATTTTTCTTTGAACTAACCAGCATGGGTTGGAAACCATGTGTGAAATACCTTTTGGAAAAAAGGATTTATCCCTAAAAGCTTCACTAATAACTAGTATCATTATCAAGGCATTGTGATTATCTAAGAATCTCTAATAGGAACTCTAATTCCCATATGTATAATAGGACTCATACTCACATAGACCATGTCTTAACAAACTGATGCTATCATGCCTAAAATCATTGACCTTGATCCTCACACAGGTTAGTTCCAGTAAGTCAAATCACCCTCAATACTCCTATTAAAAGTCAAGGAATATCCCTTCAATCATGATTAACCACGCATCCATCCTCTACTAGAGAATCAATCCAAAACCAAAAGTTCATAATAATTTTCTTACTCCATTTACCAAAGCACAACCAGAAACAAACACGACTAAGAATCCTAATAAAACAATCTGCCCAAGACAAGATCACAAACTTTAATCAACTTTCCAAACTCAAATAATCCTCATACCAAAAAACAATCCTAGAGATATTAAACATAAATAGACTCACTAAGGATCATCATTAATGCCCACCCAATCCACAATTACTATATTGTTCACAAGACCCACCGTAGGACCCTATAAACAAAACCTGGAAATAACAACTCCTTCCCCAATAAATGAAACTTAGGACTCCTAGGAGACCACATCTGAAGGGAAACTCAAGAATAATCCAAACATGTCTCAATAATACTTTCCATCATTAATCAACGAATATAAAAAAGGTGGTATCAAATGTTTAAAACAACCCACTTGGGTATCCATACATCCCTTGATGAAAGGACCACATTACCATAACCAACAATCTTGTCACCATTAGTTCCACATGGCCTTCCAACCAAATAAAACATATACATGTGTTTATTGAGTGTAATTCCATGATGAATCTATATGGTACAATTCCATATAGGATGTTTACACTTTAAACAAATTAACCTCCATCATCCATGAAAACACTAAATATAGCAATATGTCAAGGGAATCATATGCGCTCAGAATGATGCATGAAAACTATCTTCTTTCACATGAACAAATATCTAAATCCCATAATAATCATTAAATATAAACACTCAAGTATATCAAAATAGATAAAATCACACAACTATAAAATCATAACCAAGAAAAATAAAATCATATCATGAAAATATAGATTTATTATAGATAATGGTGTCCATAGAACACTAGTATAAAATATATCACTAGTTACCAAAAATTCATAGAAAATTTATCTACCAACTCACCAAATCATAATAAACCTACCATTGATACCATTTTGAAATGAACTGACTCAATTTGACCAAACAAATCACCTAATTTGGCTTACATAAGGCCTTAAGCATGCATCCTCAAATAATAAAAGATATCAACTAATTATATTGGTCTAACAGATTGTGAGGAGACTATACCATTTGGTAAGAGTAAAAGAAAAGTGGGAAATAAAACAAACTCATACACATTAACAACCATCAGAGTACGAATAATAAATAAACTGAAACTAAATCATTGTATAATAAATGAAATGGGATATATAGTCATGAAAAATCACAAGCATACTAAAAAAAATTGACATCCCAATAAGAAGATAAAATATATATAATTAAGAAACTACAAATAAATACATCTGGATCTACAAAAAACACTAATCCATACCATATACTCAATCTCCTTATTTGATGAATTGCTCCAACTCAGTCATAAGAATCCACCCAAGGGACTCTATTTGATCAAAATACAATGGAAATTTTCTCTTTCCACTATGAAACATGAAATCCAACCTTATATTAGATATATGGTACACACACACACACACACACACACCAATGGGAATGTATATTGGGTGAGAAAAAAGATAAGTAGACTATCCCAAATGGTAAACCTATAATCTATTATAATAACAAATGCATTCACACATGATATGTTGATCCTATAAAAAACAAATAAAAACTAGAAAATAATAAAAAAGTGCCTAAAATATATTTATGGTGATAAAAAAATTTAAATAAAACAATCAACTGTACTTTTTTAATCACACTTAAGGTATATATACCCCCTCTATGGACCATTCCAGAGGATTTATAAAATATGTGTTACCCCACCATAGGAAATTGATTTTGTATTCTCTATCTATACAGGATCTCTACGATATAATAAAACAAAAGAGACAAAAATGTAAACCCAAGGCATAAATCTAGGAATCCACACAAAAACACGCAACTATCAAGATCAAGAACTAAAACGGTGTGATTTAAACATGGAACATGAACTCTACTAACAGTAAGAGAAATTTTTCACCACAGGATAGTCCTGAAAAAATCACCAACTCCTTAAAATTAATTTCAGGTAGATAAAACTACAACATTGGTCCTAAAAATGCCTAAAATATTCAACACCCAATCCCAATCTAGGGTAAGTCATATACATGACTATGGTGTGGTTTCACTCTTCAATATCATCCATTACCTACCAAGAACTATAAAAAAACATTAATCCCATGGATGAGAAAAAATAAAATAAAATCTTAGGGATAATTCCTAGACCATGATATCCGAAGGGCCTCCTCTCACAACCAATATTAAGAAATATATTACCCAACATATTAATGAAAATTCATCTAAATGAGGTCCGATCTGACTGTCGAACCCATCATCCAAACTTTTGAACTATCAGATTCAATCAACTCTCAGACAACAAATCATGGTGCTCCCTTAGTCCCATGGATCTCATAATCAAATAAATATCCATTGTGGGATATCATCGATCCAAAAAGGTCCAAAGACCAACTTGGGGCTCCCACAGTCCCCACAGTCATAGATTAATAGGACAACCTACTATGGGTTCCCTAGCTGCAACCAAGCTCTTAGTCCATGCCTGTCAAACAAAACTCAAAATACCACATGAACACAATAATAAAAAGACATCTTACTTTGGATTCGTCAATCTTATCCAAACCTTGAACCAAACTTTTCATGAGATATTATCTCAAAGCATCCCTCAACATCCTCCAATTGATCATTGACCAAAAATGTTCCTAAAAGGGCATCCAAAAAATCAGTATCCCTATAGGGGAATCATCGATGGTCCCCATGACCTAAAAAAATAGGAAACACTATAGTATATCCTCACCACAGGTGAAAACATAAGGAAAATACAAACATAATAAAACCACAGATGGCATCCCTTGAATACATCCCATCCTCAGGTATAACCTAACCAATAATGGAATCCAAAAATTCGACCATGGAATATAATGATTACTTGATCAGAAACCCACCCAAGAGGGTATCCTCAAGAGTCCCATAGACTCTTCTCAAATAAAATTTTTAATCAAAACATTGACCATAAACAGAATAATCACTCCTCGAAGTGATACCATGAGATCCCATCAGACTCCCCGTAATATTAGATCAATAGAACCTATTCATAACTATCATCCCATTGCATCAACCAAACCCAAAGGCCTCAAGAGATATAATCTCAAAAATTAGGATCTAATCCAAAGTAAATCTAACCTAAAAAAAGTAGTCCTGATATCAAGGGACCATCCATGAACTCCTCAAAGTTACTACAAAATCCAAGCTTATAACATTAATCCAAAAGAAACCTGAACAAAAGTAACCTAGAATCCACAATCCAATTCCTCTAACTTTCTCACAACACTATCTAAAGTATCACAACACACATCCCAACATGTTTGAGGTATATTAATCTAATCCTCAGTGAAATATTCATATATATGATCTACCCATCCAAAACTCTATTGAGATATCCTCTAAATGGGGAAAGGATTCCACTATCATGGTCTACATAGAAACCACTCAGAATGGACTAGTCATGATTCTAATTTTTAATCTCAGGAATTATCCCCAAAACACCACCCATGGAAAATTACATGATGTGTAATCTCAAATAAAATCCATGAAATTTACATTTGATCACCTTGGGTACACCCAAGTTTTAGCCATGAAATACTACAAGGACAAGGTAAACCAGGTGTCTGTTCATGAACTACTACAAGACTATGTCCCTCCCCCCAACATGGGGTTCTAAAAAAGTACATGGACCCATGTCCATGTCCCACTATATATACTATACTCTTAATACGTGGAGTTTCATCCCAAAAACTCCATCTTACCCTAAAAATAGGAAAAAATGGTTTGTGTTCAAGAAACTAAACACTGTGGGATTAGGTTTTCCAAATGTTAAACCCCTACAATCCTCATAAAATAGTTTTTTCTCTAATAAAACTAAAAATAGATCCTAAGTTGGTCCCCATAAAAATAAAATATATTTAAAAAATAAAAATAATGATTCTATAAGTATTTAAGGAAAAATCATAAAATAAGTCATACCTCTAGGAATAAAACATCATGGATTCAATACTGAATATATTCCATGCATCCACTACACCCTGATAAATCTTCACACCTTCTCCTTGTGTCATATCCCTCTCCTCATTCCTCTCATTAACCTCAGACAAGTACAATACACAAGGGAAGGGGGAAGACAATTATGTACCAATCATAGGGGACCGAAAAGTAAAGGAAAGAATAATAATGTTGAAAAATGGATCAACCTCAGTGATAATGATGAGGTTATTCCACACCTAGGAAGAAATCCCCATTTAGGACACAACCACAATGTTAGAATATTAATCTGATTCCATATTCAAAATATATCACAAAATTAACATTTAAAAATAAATTAATATTAAATTAATTAAATATTATAGGTAAATTCAAGTGGCATAGATTAAAAAAAACACATATCCTAGGGTTAACACTATATTCTAGGAGAAAAATAGTGGTTGTGACATTTATCTATGAGAATATCATAGAAGAACTTTCCATTTCCCCAAAAATACGCTAGGGAATAAAAATTAATTATTATCTAGATATTCTCGAACTATGATGTTGTGGGTCACCATATGATCTAACCAGGTTTCCTCTGGTTTGATATATATTTTCATTTATAGTTATATTTATTCGACTTATTTAATGTGATTAATTGAAGATATTTTACAAGTGAATTAGATGGAAAATTATGTTCCCATTCATATTTGTACTAACATGAATATTTTTACCAATACTCTAAAAAAATAATAAAATAGGTGATAAGAAGTTGAGGAAGTATTTAAAATAAAAATAATATACACCACTATCTAGAAGTAACAAAATTTTTAATTTTTATGACAAAAATATTAGAAATTATACTGAAGAATAATCAATTTCAAGTTGTTCTGATAGAGAAGAAAATTTATTGACTAAATCTATTTAAGACCTTTTCTTAATTCTAGGAAAATATGAGGAAAATTCATGGTGAATTAGAACCTTATATATATGATTTAATCCAGAATTTATATGATGAAAAATCATAGCTGGTAAAATATAGAGAACTTATGAAAAAATCATAAGTAGTACTGTTATAAAAATGAATCACTCTTAAAAATGAATTGAAATCCAAGGACAAAAACTAAATTATTAGTATATAATAATTATATATTGTCAGAGAATCATTATAATTATACTTTAATGAGATAGTTAAGAGAATAAAAATTAGTGATGAATAGATTCATGCATTGGAACAAAATCAAAATGTCATCATGGATATCAAGAATAAAAAATTTAAGGTAAAATATAGAGGGTAATTAATTTTTAATACTGTTCATGGGATTAAAATAAATAGTAGGAAGAAGAAATGTAGATGATAATAATTTAATGTAAAGATAGGATGGGATCACTTAAAAAGAATTAGAATATTCTTAATCTAAAATATATTCAGTTGGAGTTCGAATTGAAAAATATGGGAATCGTGAAATTTGAATCATCACTGGAAGTTGAAAAGATAGGTTCTACCATGAATATCTTTAAAAAATTGTTGCAACCTATTTTTTCCATGTAATGATTTGAAAAATATCTTGTAATATTTTCATTTCCTGGAACAGAGACAGTGTGATATTACAAGACTTGGTGAGCTCATAATTGATATTTTAAAAATATGAAGTATATTAATATCATCTACACATATTTTCCTAAAATGTGTATTAATTTCTCATGGGAGACTCGGATCATAAATCAATGACAGTTGTTGAATCCATAACATAATTTTACCCATGTCATGAAATAAATATTATCATTGTTTGGAATTTATAAAAATGTTTTCATATGTGAAAATAATAAATAAATTTACCTATTTTATTATGTGTTGATGAATTAAACTAGAGAACCTCTATAAAAATAAATTTATAATGAAATCATAGGTATGTACACATAACTCTGATATTTTGAGAAGATTCATTGGATGAGGAATTTCTAAATAACACTGGATCAAGATTGTGATCGAGGGTTTTATCATGGTGCAACGACTATTGTTAGAGACTTTTGGAGGATTGAGATTAGTGGTTTCCATTTTCCTGGTTATAAGTAAGATGATGGAATAGTCCCAATAACAATGTGGATCAATATGGTATCATAAGAGAGGATCAAAGGGAAAAAAACAAGGGGAATCTGTGAGGGTTGTTCAACACACATCCATGGTCGTTGGTGAGTATCACAGATAGATCAAATTATGAAGGTACAGTTGAAGAGGCATGAAATAACTAAATAACATACATTTATTGTAATCTAGATGAAGACATGTTATGTGGACCCCGCTCTGGTGCTAGGGTCTTTGTGGAATGTAAAATATCACATGCCACTAAACACGTCTCACATGTTGTGTGACCCGATGTTGGTGGCTTGATGTGTAATCCAGAAGTACATGGGCACAGACCTCGTCATGTACATGATCATGGACATTGTACAAGGTCTTGGGTATTTTTACATGGTTATGGGTAGAGTAACATGGTCACATACACGGGTAGGTTTGAGGTTAGAGTCACACACCATGTTCCCTTTATAAATATCATTTACTTTTTTATGATAGCATTGAAACCATAATTTTATCATTGTATACGAGGTTTAGTTACGTTCTATTCATTTCTCTATCCCTGTAAGGGTATATCATGACATTATATCCCCATCATAGGATTGTGATATCCACTATGGGACCTGACATAGATAGAGTTCGTTGTATCCCTTTATGATGTTTGTGGGGGGATCCTCTATTATATAATTCCAAGGTGGGGTTTTTGATATTGGCATGACCACCATGCATGGTGCATTGATACACTATCATGAAAATTTATCCAATAGGTTTCTTAGTTCCCCCCTATGGTCATTGGTGTGATACCCTATCTAGATAGTGTGATCTTTGGAGATCTATATTGAATTTCCTTTGTAAGGAAAGATAAGCGTGAACTCTTGGATGAGAGTCAAGATTGATAGTATATCTCATGGATTGAGTACTCCCAAAATCATAATTACCTATAATTCATAAGTAGAATCATGTGGCTGATAGTGTGAGTGGATATCCATTGATATAAGTTGTCTGTTTTGAGTTTATCTGGGTTTTCCCTAATATTTTCCCTCTAATGTTGTCGAAACATATTGTGATGAGTAGACTACTCTTGGTGCATTATTCTTATTAATTTAATGGTGTTCTATTCGTTATTATTATACTCACCCCTATATGGTATTTCCCCATAAAATTTGTGTCTAATAGAAATAACAGTCAATTTGATGGTGTCTTAGGGGGACTAGGAGTTGGAAAAGCCATGATTATACTAGATAGAAAGAGGTGTTTATCGTGTTTTTCATTTGGTAGTATTACCCTCCTTATGAGTAGGTTGAACACATTTATGAAATGGGATTTTACTTAGACCATTTATCACCTTTTAGAACCTATTATCATGCACAGATGTGGGATATATGTTTTTCCTATATTGGTATAATTTTGTTTACTTTCCTAACATTGTATAATCATGGAGATGTGTGTGTGTGTGAGTACATAGGTTATGTCCTAACTTGTGTGGGATATTTATACTCATCACTTGAAGTCTCCCCATAGACTATTTGGTGTGGGGTTAGTGTAGTCACACTCAGCTTATCGCTTTCCAGGAGAGCCTTGGTTGTTTGGGTCATAATAGAGTGGTATCAGAGGGGTTCTACCTAACTAAAAGACTGTATTTTTTTGTAAATGTGTGGATTGTGTGGGATTTATGGTAACATTGTTACATTTTTTTGAGTAAATATTTTAGGATAGGGACTCCTGTGTTAGTGTGTTGGATAACTTATCTTTTCACCATGACTCTGATAACCTTCTTGTTGACTATATACATGTAGACACTAGTAGTAGGGGAAACAATAGGTATATGAATTATATAAAAATAGATTTTGGATTCCATATCCTTATTGAGTTATCTCCTCAAAAATACTTATTGACTTTGGTGTGTCTTATTTATTTCAGGATACCTCCATGAAGAAAAGCATCCAATATTCCATTGTTTGATAATAATGATGATTCCATGAGTGATGAGGCTTTAGTATGGGATCATGTATAGGAGGTTGTACCTTCAGGTGGTTTTCCAGTAATGCCACCACTACTTATGTGGTAGATAGCATTAATAGTACTATCCATGAATACATATTGCCTAACTAAACTGCATGAGTTTTAGAGGTAGTGAAACCTCATGTTTAGATGTGAGCTGTACATCCATGAAACTGTGGAATGGTTGCCGGAAGTCACCCAAGTTTTCCTCCATGAGAGGGAACCTACACATCATATGGGGGTATTTGTAGTGATTTTTCTTCAAGATTAATATGGGTGATATTGGATTTTGGTTACTTACTTACACGATAGAAAATATCTCTCCAAGTCATATTTCAAGCATCTCTTCCTAGGGCACTACTAAAAATTGGTTTTATCCAAAACTAGGGTTCTAGCAATGCTAGATAAATGTCCTATTAAAATCACTTTTTTCATTGCTAGAAAAATCACTGTTATAGAGCTCCATTATCATCACTTATAAAATAGAACTGATAAAAAATGATTCTATCAGTGCTTCTCTCCATGTCATATTTCAAGCATCTCTTTATGGAGCACTAGTACAAACTGGGTTTATCCAAAACTAGGGTTTTAACAATTCTAGATAAAAGTAATATGAAAAATACATTTTTCAATGATAGAAAAATACTTGTTAAAGAGCTCCTTCATCAGCACCTATAAAAAATAACTAATTAAAAAAGATTCTATTAGTGCTTTTGAAAAAATCACTGATAAATGGTTCCTTTATCCGTGCTTCTAATAATTTGATGATAGGGGTTATATTTCAAAAAAAACATTCGTTAAAAATAAAATATTGATATTGATGTAAATATAGTATATATATTTTAAATAAGTTTTAGATAATGATAAATATTTATTTAAATATAATATATAATATATTTAGTGAAAATTGATTATGAAAAAATAAAAAAATATATTTAATTAAAAATGTTATAATTATTATTGATTTTTAGTCATTTAATAAAAATTTGAAGATAAAAAAATAAAAAAATTAATAAAAGATTTAAAATAACTTAAAAACATAACTTAAACTCCACTCTAATAAGTTTTCATTCCGGTGTATCTTTGGGCTGTAACACATATAAAATCAAATATTGAGATGAGTTCTAAATCGTTTTAACTAATTAGGATCTTGGTCTTAATTTTTATGGTATAACAGGCCCATAATGCCTCTAAAACGGAGTTTTTAGTGGGATACACAAATGTTTTATTATTCGAGGGATTTTCATCCTCATTTTAGGGGGTATTTTTCCCCTATTTTAGTGGGGAATTAATTTATTCTAAGGGATTATATTAATATTGATATTATGGATTTTAAATTTTATCATTTTTTCACAAAATACTAATATTTATAATCATATATATATCTATATATACATATTTTGTATTTATTCACACATAAAAATAAAATTTTATAAATAAATAGTTAATCTTATTTACATATAAAATATTTGTCTGAATATATGAACCTTATCTAAATAAAAATTTATATCCATTTTATTTACAATTAAAATATATGAATATTTATATACCTATATAACTAATATATATATATATAATGTTTAAATAAATATATATATATATTATATATATATATATATTTGTGTGTGTGTGTATTGACAAAGAGATATATATTTATCTATATATTCTAATATATGGATATAAATATTAATATATAATATATGTAAATAAATATAGACATGTATAATTATATTTATATATGCACATATATATATGATATATATATGTTTGTATGTACTTATAAACACACAAATACACACAAAGAAAATATTATTATAAATATGTATTCAAAAAAATATAAACATATATGTAAACACATATATAAATATATGGATAAAAAATTGTAACAAAATATATATATATATATATCATAAAATGTAATACAGAACAATACAGGGGAGTGGAAAAGGTGATGGTGTATAAAATGAAGGTGTCATGTTCAAAAAGAGCTATAGTTAGGTTCACGCACAAGGGGTGGGATTATCTAAAGCACTGTTAAATGAATGGTAGAATCATTGATTAAGTGGTGTGTAGTGGGAAGCACTCATAGGGGGTGTGAACACAATTTTTTACCCCTTTATCACTAGGTTATTTATTAGTGTTTTTTAGTGTTTTTAAATGGGGCCTTTAATAGCGCTAAAATGTGCTAATAAATGTGGCCTATAATATTGATAAATAACAATGATAAAGGACAACTTCATTGGGAAAAAATAAATACATGATAATGACCCCCTTTATCTGTTCCTTTTTAGCACTGTTAAAGGGGGACTTATTCAGCGCTCTTTACGATCATTGTGGAACACTACCTAAATGGCCTAAAGGCCTTCAATTTTTATTTATTTTTTGGATAATACCCCTTTTACGAGTTGAATGGGAACCCATAACAGGACTGTAGGTGTAGATACACATTACATGATCTGAATTAATTTAAGGAACAAGGAAGTAATAATCCTATACATAACATATGACTGCCCCTCCCCGATATCTATAATTTTATGAATCTCTCCACCTTCGTATGAGTGGTTGGCTATTTATCCTATATAGAGTTTCATAGTCCTGGTACCAATGGTAAGTATTATACCCTCTCATTCTTCCAAATACTTTTATCCCTGCTCTGGTGAATGCACCTTCTCTGAATCCTTATCTGGTGTATGTTCCTTGTAGTGTCAATATCTACACTTGAAGTTTACCAAAGGATTTCTCATGGCCTGAAGGCTATGAGGTGGTCTAAAAGCCTTACTAGTCCATATGTCGTGGGTTTCCTGAAGTCCTTAAGGACTCAGAGGACCAAACCAATGGCCTGAAATCCAAATCGGATGAATATATTTGGTTGTTACAATACCAAAAAATACGTGCTATAGTGCTATTGTAGAAACTTGGGAAGATGCCTTGCCTGAATTTGATCCTAGGTCTCATGGATGCACTTCAAGAGTCCTCACCAACAAGTCTAAGGTTCATGTGCTTGATGTTAAAGCTAACCCTTTAACATCACATACATTATCTATGCCTCTATAGTACTGAAAAATCCCATTTACTCGTGAAATTAACGGTCTGATTTATAGTAGTAAAGGATTTATATATTGAAACACTTTGATCAATGCTTATCCAGAACCTTCTGCAATTGTAGTAGGGAAACTCTAGCATGGATGAATATTTGGATAGTTTTAATGTCCTTCCAATATTCTCTAGATATGGTTAAATATCGATTCATTAGGGAACATACCTTTAATCAAGTCTAAAACCAAGATTTCGAGGATTTATTTATGTCTATATTCATTCCCACATATTCTAGAGTTCTTTAGAAAGCCCTAGTAGGGTCGATCTCATTGGAAAAGCAGACACCGATGGTGGACACTGGTAGTGGACATGTAAGAAATGAGACATAGGGATATAGTAGATAATGGTATTAATCTGGACAAGGTTATGTGAGATTCTTTAGGAGATGATCCCATGATAATAAATAGGTTTTCAAGTCTCTCAATATAGGTTGATCAACTCAAAGGAGGGGCGGTGTTTATCCTGTGATGATCATAGACATCATTCTAGTTATTGTTTTACCTGTTATATAGGTGACAAAGATATGGTCGATAGAAAACCTAGACAAAGAGACCTAAGAAATTAGTGTAGGAGGAGGTGGAAGGTAGTTTGAAATATTACTACCACCACCCCTAAGTGGTCCATGCTAGGCTTAGGGAGATGTGGGTCAATGGAGGGGACAACTACCATCAGTGGAGGCCTATGAACCCAAGGATCCTAGGTATATCTATGGTTTAATCTGTATCTTCAAAAAATTATATACAATATTTAGAGACATGGTTTTGATTTGGCATTTCTTTTTTACCTGTCTAGTTTGAGATGTAGAGATTCTGTTTGAGCCCATGGTTCGATCTTTATGCTCGGAGACACTAACCAGAGGTGACTCAGTAATCAAAAACTTCTAAAAATAGTGTGACCGGATTCTTAGAGGCAATATATTATTAATGGATATATTTGAATGATAAATGTATCATTATTATTACATCTTAGGTATGGACAAGCTATCCAAATTTCATTCCAATATTTACTATTTTAGATAGAGCGTGTGGTGTTTCTGTGGAGACTGGTCGATGTTTTCCTTCATAGGTGATAAGGAAAGTGAGGAAGAATAGACCATGATCATAAATAAGAGAATACATATGATTAATACCCATTATAACATCATTAACCTTGTATCAGTTGATTCCAGGTTCTTTTAGTTTCCTATTGTGGTGACGAAGTATGAGGATGTCTTTTGGTGGGATGTTACTAGCTTACCTCCCCATCGTTAGATAGACTTATACATTGAATTACACCCTAAGACTAACTTGATATATACAACATCATATTGTATCGATCCCATAGACCTTTTAGAGAAGAGGTATAGTATCATTACTTATACAGGAATGAAATTTTTAGAACCAGTGTTTCACCCTGGGTAGTCCCGGTGTAGTTCTCCAAGAAGATGGATGAGAGAAAGAGGTTGTATGTGGATTATTGGTATATGAAACAGGTGAATGTGATGAATAAGTATCCAATAATAAGTATCACTAACCTCTTTTACCATTTGAGAGGTGTGTGATGGTTCTTAATGATTGAGCATTGTTCAAAATATCACCAGCTGTGAGTACTCGATGAGGATATACCGAAGATGGAATTCAGACGTCGTTATGGTCACTATGAGTTCTTGGAGATGTCTTTCGTTATTATTAACATGTTAGTAGTATTAATGGGACTCATGAACCAAATATTTATTCATTTATTATACCATTTTGTGGGGGTCTTCCTTGATGAAATCATAGTGTACATGGTATATGATGAGGAGCTCACGAGTCACTTGAGGATAGTCCTGTACATACTGTAATATCACCATATTTTGTGGGAAGCTCTCAGAGACTCAATTTTGGGTTCTAGAGGGCCACATTGATGGAAATTTTATCTCAACTAATGGTGTATCATTGTATCGAACAATGTTCTAGGAAATGTTAGATTTGGAGCTACCCAAGAGCAGGAACGAGGTGAGAAAATAACTTAGGTTAGCAGGATACAATCGAATATTCATTCCTAATTTCTCTAATATCTTGTAATATATGAATTAATTGACCTAAAATGGTATGCATTTTATTTAGAAAGAAATTTTCTGGAAAACCATTTTAGAGTTACAATAGAGGTTTATGAGTTCCCCCATCCTGATATTGCTAGAGGAGGTTGTTCAGTACATAGTGTTCTATGATGCCTTTGGGACTGGACTTGGATATGTTCTGAGGAATATGATGGATTTAATCACCTATGTGTTTAAATATTTGATACCACATGAGAAAAGCCATTCAACCCACAATCTCTAATTGTAAGTGTTAGTCTTATCATTGAGGATGTGGAGACATTACTTTATAGGTTATTGGTTTATCATCCACTCTACTCCAAATTCATTTTTTATTTTATTAAAAGGTCACATTGAGGAATAGTGGGAACCATACAACAACATTCACGTAGCATAATACACAACCTTCTGAAAGAAAATTTCACCATACATATTTAAAAATTCAAAAATTTCACGCAACAATACCATCACGACACCTCCCATGAACCAGCCAGTAGCGTCATGTACGATCAAAAAACTGCTCCAGATGCAAATTTTGAAAATTTGAATTTCAAATGACTATAATATTGAGCCATCCACATCACCTAGTTTCCATAATCACATTTCCATCCTAACAACATCATCACCAACATCGCATTATCGCCATCACCACCGTCATCGCACAACACGTCATCGTCACCCGCGAGAACTATAGATTCGTCCTCATAGAGAAAACCTGGATCCTCACCTTTGAGAAATCTCATTTTTGTTGAAAAGGCAGAGTCAGTGTACCGCCAAGGTGACTGAAAGCACAAGCTGGACATTGAACCTCCACGGGCAGCAAGCATTGAAGTAGTGATCGCCTCAGGCCCAAACCAAAAGAATGTCATTGATGTCAACCATTGGAACCCACTAAACCTGCATGGAATGAAAAACCCCCAGACTGCCCAAAGATCCCTCACTGCAGACATCCATGTCATGCCACCGGTACCACTAAGAAGCAACCGACACAAAGACACCAAAGAGACCCACAACGTCGTCCGTTGAACAGGAACCTTGGAAACATTACACCCAACACCAGCACCGGCCAAGCCACTTGGTACATCCTCCCCATCGCACCACATGAACCAAAGCACCCTTTATCCCAATGCACCTGACTGGCGTGGAAGGGAGAGGAGGGGCTACAGTCTAGAGGTGGTACAACGGAAGAGACCACCAAAGAAGGCTAAAGCCAAGCAGGCACCCAAAACCTCACCGAAACACACCGACCAAGAAACTCCATCAGAGAAAAGAGACCAGAGTGACACAAATAGTGAAAATGGAGAAAAAAATGGGAAAGATAAAAATAGGGAGAAAATGAAAGGGTCCATAAATCCCCATGGTCAACGAACCAAGAATCCCAAAACCATTGAAAATCCATCACTCCATGTCTGAACCAGAGAGGAGGGTTGGAATGTGAGGTCAGAGCGAGGTGAGGAGGTCGGGGAAGAACTGAAACCCAATAAGAAGAAGGAATAGGGAAGGAACCAAAATGGGGATGGAAACCTATGTATACCCTACTTTTGGATGGAACCCTAGGAGAAAGGAGGATGCTCTAGAGAGAAAACCAGAGTAGAATGGGGGTGGAGAGATCTGCCACCGAGAGGGGATGAAACCCATGAACTAGGGAGAACGCTCCAGAGAACACCACAGAGGAAATAGAACTCTAGGAGGTCACCATAGAGGATAGATAATGTTAGGAGGTAGGTGGGAGCTCTCTTGATAGTGGAGCACCCCGACAATTCAGGATGTTTATCATCCACTCTTACCACAATAGTCTCAAGTATATCTTCTATGAGAAGTATCTTAACTTTAGAGAGACGTAATGGATATAGTTTCTCTAAGACTATGACCTCATGATATTATATAATCTTGGTAAGTGTAATTTAGGAGTAGATCCTCTCAACATGAGATCGTTCTTTTAGTTTTTTTTTTGAGGATTCAGAATATTTTTCCTCATTAATATTGTCTTTAGGCAACACATATAGTGGTTTATATCTATATTTGATGGTTGTTAATCAATTTATTATTTACCATATTTGGGAGGCTCAGTATAGATATATTGACAGTGAGACATTATGTACAAATATATCCAATGAACATGCTTAGAATGGATTTTATGAAGTTAGGGAGAATGTTATACATTTTAGAGGAAGAATGATGGTTCTAATGACATTGAGGGGGGAGGTTATGATAGAGTCCCATAAATACACCTTTTTGGTAGACCCATGTGTGGGAATGATGTACAAGGAACATTGGAATTAGTTCAGGTGTCCAGACACAAAGAAAGGTGAAGTGGATTATATATCACAATGCCTCACTTGTCAGTAGTTGAAGGCTTGCCACTAGGTTCTGTTGGGATTATCTAAACCCATTGAGTTTTTAGATTTGAAGTGAGATGATATGTATATATACTTCATGATAGGACTACAATGGACTTCTAGAGGACATGATTCCATATGGGTGATCACATACCGACTCACCAAGTTAGACCACGTCCTAGAAATTCGAGAGGAGAGGTTAGTAGTGCGGTTGAAACACCTTTACATATTGGAGATAGTTTGGATACATAAATTTCCCTCAATGACCATTCAAGACCATGATTATTTATTCATTTTTTGAAATTATGGAAGGGAATTCTGAAGGCCTTTGGGACTCAGTTGAATTTAAGATTGGAATTTCCCTCATAGACCAACGCCCATACTGAGTAGACTATTATGGTTATGGAGTAAATGCATTGGGATTTCCTGTTGGACTTCCAGCATAGTTGGAAGGATCACCTACCCTTACTATAATTTTCATACAAAAATATCTACCATTACAACATTGGCACAGAAGCATTCAGGGATTTGTATAGGCGGCCTTTTGGTCACCACTATGTTGTCCAGATCTAGGTGAGTCAGCACTCATGGTCCCAGAGATGGTGTGAGCTATGATAGATAAGGTTAAAATTATCCATGATTATATGAATACTACCTAGATCAATTATAATTCCTATATATAATGATAATACAGGTCTTTATATTTTTAAGAGGGGGTGATTTTTTCTTGAACATCTCACCGAGCTGTGTATTGTGATGATTTGGTCGGCGCAACAAGTTATCTCTCTGATTCACCATCTATTTCTAGATACTATGTAGGGTTAGAGATTTAGAGTACCTATTCATCATATTGTAATTTTTAGACTAGGTACATTATGTCTTCCATGTGTCTGAATTGAGAATGTATGTGAAAAAATCACCGCATGATATCAACTGGGGTAAGATGGACATTAAGGATATAGCTACCTTTATAGAGTACCCAGTGGAGATCGAGAATTAGTAAGAGAAGATCTGGTATGTGTGAGTGATTAACTTGTAAGGTGTATAATGGTAGCATGAGAATCATCAAGAGATCACTTGGGAGTGAGAGACACATATGTGATCTTAGTACCCACATATTTTTGAAGAGTGTTTTTTATTTTTAGGATATAAATCTCTATGGTGGATAGAATTTAAGACCTATGTTTTTTCCATGTAAATATTTGAAATATATCTAGAAATATTTTCAGATCTAGGATCTAAGAGGACATGGTATTTTGAGGCCTATGTATCCTAAAATTTGTATTCTAGAAATATTAAATTTATTAAATTCAAGATCATGCAGTTTTCCTAGAAATGTGAAATAACTCGAAATAAAATTCATAGATTGGAAATTTGATACTAACATTGAATTTGGAACAGTTTATTTACCATAGAGGTGAAATAATATTTATTGGCATCACGAATTTATAAAAAAAATCATGGGAACAAATAATAAATAAATAAATAAATGTATTTATTTATTTTATTATGTGTTGACACAATAAAATAGAAACACTCTATAAATATATTGTTATAACACATTTTCACGGTTATCTACATAACCCTATGATTGTGAGATGATATTTTAGAGGAGGACATAGTGAATGATAAAGGATCATGATCCTAATCAAGGATCATTTCACAAATGGAGGTAGTAGATCTCGCCAATGTTATGGATGTGTGACTGGTATTCATCATTGATTGGTATAACCAGAGGTCTGATGTTATTTAATGTGGATTTATTCCCCTTTTATTATCCTAGGATGAAATTGAATCTACTCCATCGAAATGTTTATTTTACTATGGATCATGTTTTCATGTTTGGGATTAATTCTTCTTGGGGTTTAGGGGGTTGATTTGAGTGATTATTAATAATCTTCATTCTTTGTTCGAACGAAAATTAATTGAGGTCTGCCCAAAAATTTCCGAGGTTCGTTATACAGTTTCGATTTTTGTATTTCTTCTGTGTTTCTTAGTACATTCTTCGTTGACAATTTCTTAGTTAACATTTTGTCTAATACCCAATATTTTATTGTTATGTAATGGTTCTTAGACTAAACAAATGATATTGTGGGTGTATATCATGATCACAGTTGTGATCAATGTGAAAAGATGAATATGGGTGAATGGAAATGGATGAAGATTATAGGATTCTATTTTACTAGTTGGATGTTTAATGGAGAGATGGTGTGGCAACATTGTGGCTCGATGAATAATTTTCTAAGGGGATTGAATGTATAAATTACACGAGAAGTGGTGATAAGTGTCATTCAACACATATCAATGATCATAGATGAGTGTCATGGCTTGATAGGAGGCTGAATATGTTCCCAAAAAGTCTTTATAGAACCACAAAATAAGAAAAATTATGCAGTTCACAATGTGTACTCTGGAGGAATACATGTCATTTTGACCAAGTTGTGGCACTATGGCTTCCATAGAAAATTAAATATCACAGGCCATGTGACACAAGTCACACATCTTGTTTCTTGATTATAGTGTCCTGGTGTGTATTCCAAGAGTACGCAAGCATAAACATGGATATGTATGTGGGTATGACCATAGTAAAATATCTTGTTTAGGTGTACACATACATTGGAAGTGGAACCATGGAATATACACTAGCATGTCTGAAGTTAAAGGTACACATCATGTACCCTCAATACATGTCATGTACTTTCTATGGGATTTCTTGAAAACCTTATTTTCCTCGGTATACAGTAGGTTTTATTAATAATGATTCCCTAATCCATCCTTATAATGGAACAATACAACATTACATCTTCAACATAGGATTTTGATCCCATATATGGCATCTAACTCGGATGGAGTACATATTATCCCTCCATGAGGCCTGGGGTGGGATCCACATTCATATCCTTCCTAGGATGAGTTTATGATATTGATGTGGACACCATGAATAGGGTGTTGAACCCCTATCTAGAATATTGATCTAGTATGGAGGGTGGAATCTCCAAATATTTCAGGGGTGATCCCTTATTTGGATAGTGTGATATTCGATGATCCAATGAGAACATTATTATAAGGGTAATAAAGGCATGGACTCTTCAGTGATCATTGTCAGTGACAATATACTCATGAAGTGAGTACTCCTAGAATGAGGGTTGCCAAGAATCCTTGGTATGAACATACAATTATCAGTGTTGGTTAAGACCCCTTGAGACTGATTTCCCTTAATGAGTATATCTGGTTTTTCCTTTTTTGTTTCTTTTATTTTTTACCTATCTTGTGATGAGGTAACTACTCCTACTTGTTTATGGTTAGTTATTTCATGGTGTACAACGAGTTATTGTTTTACTCACCTATATGTGGGATTTATCCACACATGTTATTTCTTATGCATACGACAGGCCGTTTGATAGTATCGTACGAGATATGGGAGTTAGTATAGATTGTATTGGGATTCAAAGATCAAAGTGCTTACTCGGTGTTGAATTTGACTGTAGTTCCCTATTTCTGAGTATTTTTGACTTAATTTTAGCCTTTTCTTCTTTTATTTAGACCCTTTATCACTTTACAGTAATTATCATTTTACTCTAATGTGAGATAGATTTTTTTTCATAAATTGTTATCAGTTAGTTTTCCTTTCATAGAATTTTATGGGATTGGAGATGTGTGTGTGTGCGTGTGCATGCAATTTGGGTAATGTCTTCCATGTGTGAGATATCCCTACTCGTCACTGGTCCCTATCCCATGGACTATTAAAGGTTGGATTGGGGTAGTCACACTCAACATATCACCATCCTGGTGGGCCTTGGTAGGGCGGGTGATGAAACTTATCCCGAAAAAGACACAAATTAGTTGTAAGAATATCTTGAGGAAATTTAAAGATCCATTTACTACACGATCCTGGAAATAAGTAAACCATGATCCAATTGATCTTTTGTGTACTAATATAGTTTTATTTTCTAGACCATGGTTAAAATTAAAATATTGATGTTGACACTATTGAAGGTAAAATACAATATAATGATAGAAAACAACATGGATACCTACCGAACATATGTTCTTAGATAAAGAAACAATATTTGGAAACATATTTAGCACATGGTCCTATGGTGGACATTTTCTTGGCCACACAATCAAAAGAGAGTTGAACACACTTTATTCCTCTCAATTTAGATCAGAGATAGAAAACTGCATAATAATTTTTTGAATTTTTAGGGATTATTTCTATGATTGTGCACTCTCTACTACATGAATAGTCATTTTCAAAGCATTTTACCTATTCCAATCCTATAAATACAAGGGTTTTAATTCTGAAAACTATCACAATGGAACCAAGGGAAAAAATATACAAATAGAGAACATGATAAATTAGATTCATCTTTGTGGTCTCAGAGAAATCCACAGGTAATTCATGTGATCGGATGATTTTTGAAAAAATTAGGTAATGTTATTTATATAAAGCATATTCGATGATGGATTATTATCAAGCCTAGTACACAGAACCTCATACATCAAAAAATCCCTACACTCATAACATTAATGAATGTGTTATCATCTAGATTACCTTATGTAATTTTCATCTATTATGACCCTACCATGCAAGATATCCTCTACAATGATATAAACACACATGGCTATAATACATGAGACCCTACAGTAGTAGATAAACATGACATCCCGACACTATTATATAATGTGCACTCTAAAGATCCTTCATTCGTGAATTTATTTACTATATAAATTTTAATTTTTAAATAACAAAATAGAAGTCTTTTTATTTATTTATAATATCAATATTATCCAAAAAATATTTTTTTTTAATTTTCTATAATAGTTTATTTTTATTAAAATAGTTAAAAATATAGTTTTTATCAAAAAATAACCATAATGGAATTATATGATGAAGGCCTAAAATACTATAAAATATTTTCATTGACCGAATATGTGTATTATGAGTAAAATCATATGTTTTTAAATACTATTCAGAATTTATATATGTTTAATGTTTTATGAATATAATTAATATTTTCCAAATAATATAAATTGTTTTTGGTCCTTTTTTAATAAAATAATATTTTGGTAAAATTAGGTATTTGATTAATTTCAAAGAAATGTAACTTTTATTTTTTTTATAACTAAAATATTCATAACATAAAAATGAAAATAAAATTTTAATTTTATCCAGGAGATATATTTTATTGATAAAAATAAACATTTACAAAAAATGTGTTTTTCCCATTACATGTCATAATGTTAAAATTTAGTTTTCTAACATATAGGAATTTTATATAATAAAACTAATATCCTATTTTCAATGATTATTTATAATTTTTTTTGTAAGGTATATTTTATTTTTGGGATTTAAAAGTAAATTATATAGGTAAAAACTAGTAACCATAGTAATATAAAAAAATGTAATGATAATGATTTAAAGCGTCAAGGAATTAAATTTTTTTAGAAAACAAATAAAAATTATTTTTTGAGGTATTATCAATCTTATATCATACCCCACTCAATTATTTTCAATTTTTTTGGATCCAATTTACTTTTTAAACTTTTTCTTTTTTTATAATAAGTTGAAATATTTGCAGAAAATCCATTCCCACCACTTATAAAAAGGTCCTCTCACCACCACATTCATAAAACTCAAAATATTAGTTTCCTCAATACATTAATCCTACATTACTTCCCCTAGAATCACATTTTACAATATTAAGCTTATTTTCAGAATGTATTTTAATAATACCTTTTATTACAAGGAGTCCTTTAAGTTAAATCCCATGTCCACAACATGGGTACTAATTTTCACCAAGTTCTTTTCTTTTCAGTATTAATTTTCCAAATAAATTTTCCCATTTTTATATAATTAAATTAGTATTTCAAATATAGTAATTGTTTTATTTCTAATGGAGTAACATATATCCACCTTCACTATTTTCCCTTAAGGATAACAAAAGCAACATTCATGTGTGTGTGCAGACTACCATCCCTATAAAGTATCATGCTTCGTTTTAATTAATCCCATTAAACAAATGGTCTTAATATTTAATACAATAAAAAAGTAGGATATATATAATAAATTTTATATTATAAAATGATAAAACATTTTATAAATTTCCCTTATTATATGGAAAATGAAATCATCATTCGAGAAAATGTGTAGACTAACGCTACCATGGGATAATTAATTTCCATTTTTTGGACTTAAACGTCAGCTTTCATAGTTGGTCATTATAATGGGTTAAATGGATAAATATTTTTTAAATTAAATAAGTATGTTTCTTTAAATAAAATGGGGATAACATATTAAAAATATGATAAATAAATAGTTGCGGTAAATTTTACCATCCAAAAGAGGGTTCTAAGACCAAAAAATCATTTCTTCATACTATGTAATAAGATTGTATAGGTTGTTATAATCATATAATTCTTCCATATTCTATATATATATATAATAATAATAAAATATGAATGAGGTCATTATACTTTTGTTATAATTATATTACAAACAAATCTCTTCATAATAATCTATTAATTATACTATGTTCTTGTTTGGGTCAGTTTTACTGCCTACTTGAAAAATGTTATAAATTTATATCAGGTATGAAAATAGAAATTTAATTTACAAAAATATTAGACATTTATGATTATATAATGATTTTATTTTAGTTTTATAATAGTAATATTAATATTAAACATATATGTAAGATACCAATGTTCATTTGTTTAAAAATCATTGAAACATACTCATTGTCGATTTAATCTTTCAGGATCATTAAAAAAAACTACATTAAATGAAATTATAACATTATAAATAATTATAAATCATATAATCTAGTATATTTTGTGATATATAAATGATAAAATTTGTGATAATGACTAATAAAAACACCTCTATTACAGAACTAGTTAAAAATGAATAAAATTACTAACACCTTATATTTAAAATTTATAATAACTAATGAATTTAAATGATGATTATAATTAAAAAAAATGTTTAAAAAATTTTTTAGATATTCATAATGTTATGAAATATTATATTAATATAGTTTTTATATAGGATATTATATCACATTTGTCATTGTGTGATTAAAGGTAAGGTTTCATTGTCTCGAATTTAAATTCATTGAGGCGTGATTATATTGTGCACCATGTCTTATATTGTATGGTGTACTTAATTCCCCATTAATATTTTATACCATGTTTCTATATTTATTCATGGTATTTAATTTAGTATTTTTAATTATATCCTTCAAATTATTTTGAATGCAATCTTACCTAAATCCAAAATAATTCAAAAAAAAAATATTTTTTAAAGTCAATGTGTGTGTAGTTTTCCTACAAATCACATCCCAATATGGATACTGGAAAGTGAATGTGGATATGGAATAAATGAACCTAGTGTTAATAACCCTGAAAATATTCCTTTCAATATCAAATAAATATTCAATAATTGTATGATGAGTGGCCTACGACTACAAACACTCCTGGAGCATATGCTTCAGATAATTAAAACCCCCCTTATAAACATTAATGATGTATTTTCCTACCATTACTTTGGAATATTACCATTACAAACTAATGAAATTAATTACTATACTCTATTGGAAATCTAGTACTTTAAATGTACACTCTCCACTTCATCATATTTATTTGATTTATTAGTTTATTTTTAATTAAATTAATACTACCACATAGTCTTTATGTTTATTATGGGATATTCCCTTATTCATATGCATTATTCCATTTATTGGTTATGAAAATATGCACAATATATATACATGTAATTTTAGTATTAATTTCTTTTAATTTCAAAGTATTTTTGGATTTGTATTGTATATTGTATTCATTTTATTGTATGATGAATACATTGGACTTAATTAGTGATGGGTGGGACCAAATATTAATATCCCTTTGATGCATTGGTAGGTCTTATGAGAAAAACTATGTATAGTATTAATATATGTGTTACCCATTCATGTATTATGTACTATAATAATACATTAATATCACATTTTGGATATTTGAGATTTTGAATTCCATCAATAGGACAATAACAATTATTATCCATGTTTTTATTTATTATCGTGGATATAATATTCCCTCCTTTTCTTCTGATTATGGTATCATTTTGATTTTATTTTATGTAATTATAATTATTTCCATTTATATAATATAATAGATTCCAATATAAACTACTCTTTATGGAGAACCTTGTATCTCCATTATTTTTTTCTCTTTCCACAGGAAACCTAGAAGAGAAATATTGGTAATTTTACTAGATATACTATATAATATAATAATGTTCCCTTGGATTTTTTATGTTTTATTTTATTTCCTCAACTGTAATGTTTAAAATATGAAATTATATTTTCTTTTAATCTTCTAAGATGTTGGTAACTCAGATAAATCTTGTAATCTATACTAATAATTCAATATAACTACTAGATAATGGTTGGTGGGGACTATGTTTTTATAGTTGGTTTTAAATAAAATTTTGTAAAACCCATGGGGGATAGAATTAGAGGAACCATGTTAGATATCAAAAAAACAATATAAACCCATTGAGATTTTAAATATTTATTTCTACAAAACCTACTAGTAAGTTTATTTTGAAACTAAATATCATACACAAATTACATGTATTCCATTATTTAGAGATAATGTCTAATTAAATGAAGGTAAGCTATATCAACACCCATAGTAAATGTAGGTATTTTCATCATGAGAATTTCAATGAAGCATAAGTTTGATCTAAAATAATTATAAACATATTTGGGAAGTTGACCTAGGTTATGACAAATAACATTTCCTTTATAGTGTAACCTATCCATCCACAATTTGGTGTAACTATGTTTTGAAAAAATCATGTGAATAAATTATCCACCATTCAAAGAAACTAAAAATCTATTGGTAAATAAGTATTGGATAAAGTCACTAGGAAAATAATTTCTCTTTTTAGGGATTAGTTAAAGGGAAAATGTCATCATAGTGCTATATCATTTTAATGGAGATGCAGATCAATGGTGCTCGCTATTTCATAATACTAAAGTGGAAATAGAGATGGAGTGAATGGAATGGATTACTTTTATGAATATATTCTATAAAAAATAATTTTATAATGGGTAAAGTGTTTAATTTGAAAGGTATTTCCTCAATTATAGATAGAATGCTGATAGAAATTTCCCTAAAAAGGAGACTAACTTTATGAGGTCAAATACACATATTATAGACCATATAAATAGAATGAAAATAAAAATGTTGATCATTTCATTGATGGTATTAAGAATAGCCATTAAAAGATGTTGGTTTCTTATAAATTTTAATCATATCTGGATTTAGTGTCAAGGCCCAATAATACATAAATGTATTTCTCCAGGGCTTATGTATTAAAAGTAAATGTATAAAAGAAGAGGTATGTTGAGCACCGTGGAAGGAAAATAATTTCAAAGGGGAAGAAAAGGAAATTATAATTTCCCACATATAAAAAATGTGAAATGAAATAATGAATGACTTTCATGAATATGATGTGATCTTAATTCATGTTCTAAGAATAATTCCATCAAGATCACGAATTAAAAGTCATGGTATAAGTTTCTAATGTTCAAAAATTTAACAGTAAGGATATGGTGAACTATGAAAACCAATTCATTAAAGATCAAGGTAATTTAGCTTATAAATGTATATGGGGTAGTTTCTAATATTTTTTGATCATTTATGTATAGTTTTAAGAGATAAATAGAATGATAGCAGGTGAATTGATCCAAAACCCTATGTTATTGAATGTTTTATTTGATTTTGAATCTAAGAAGTCATTTATATCAAACATTTTTACTGAGAACATTGAATCAAATCCATATACTTTGATAAAGGATTCATCAATTAAGATACCTAATGGGATTATTATTTCAATTAATATTTATAGAGAATAATCTTTTATGATTCAAAGATATTCCCTTATGTCAAACATGACAGTTATAATAATGGTTGATTATGATTTGATCCTTGGTATGTATTTTCTCTCAATTTATGGTGAGATAATTTATTATCAAGATAAGGACATTACAATTTTTTAAGGGGCATAAAATACTTTTTTTAAAGGGAGATACTTCACCAATAAACTATTTTATGGACCATCCTCTAGTATCTCACCATAATAAAGTTATGCGAGATGAGGAAGAGAAAAAACATATGTATGTGAAGTATTTCCTAAGGATAAATAATGTACCCATTATAAAAAATAAATTGATATATTTATAGATGCATTAATTATAGATCCACCTGATTTTGATGTTTAGTTTTCCATTTAAATCATTCAAGATTCATGACCTATTTATGAAACTCTCTATAGAATAGAACTAGTAGAGTTACTGTGGTTTAAGAAAAAAACTACATGAGTTGTGTATTAAGGTATTTTTACCCCCTAGTGTCTCACCATAGGGATCCTGATTTTATTATTTGAAAAATATGGATTATTATATAATATTATGTTTCAATGATAGAGAAATCAATTTCATTACAATAATTAATATTACATTATCATACATTGATTACTTATTTAATCAACATAGAAGAGATCATTGTTTTTTAAAAATTTATATTCTCTCTACTTATCATTATTTAAGGGTACATAAGGGGGATATACAGAAGGAAAAATTTCATATGGGATATGAAAATTATCATTTTAGGATAGTGTCGATCTAACTGATTAATTCACAATATATTTTTTTAAATATAATAACCTAAGTGTTAATTTATTTTCATGAAAAATGTGTTGTGGAATTAGTTGATTATTTATTTATACACTATAAAATCCATAAAGAGCTTAAGAACCATATACAAACAATTACTAATGAACTTATAGAAAATGAATTATTGGAAAAATCCAGTAAGTGTGAATTTTTACACAATGACGATTCTATTTTTGGATATATTATCTCTAAGCATGGAGCATTTTTTCCAATGAAGATAAAGGTAGAAATATAAATTCCTAAAATGATGAATATAACTGATAAAAATAAGTTCCTTGGATAAATATGTTACCATCGAAGGATTTTTTAAATTTGTTTCTGATATTTTTAACCATTAAACAATTGAAAACATAAAGGAGATAAATTCACATGGTATAGTGAATCTGAGAACTATTTTTAAGAGATAAAAATATTATTAATCAATCCAACAGTATTAAAATGGAACTTTCCATTATAAAACAAAAAACTCAATGGACGAATGTTGTAATATTGGTCATCATTGATTGCTTTAACATGTCTTCACATTTCCTAGCAGTAAGGGAAGACCTACCAATTAATCGACTTTCTTATCTCTATATCAATGAAATCATGTGTATTCAAGGAATTCCTCACTTAATTCTATGTAATCATAACCCTAGATTAATGTTATAAATGGTGTAAATCCTATTTTCAAGAACATTTCCAAAAAAATTATAAATAATGTTGACTAAGGCCACTGGCATTAGAAGATGAATCTTGTTTTCATTCTATACTTTAGTAATGAGAGAACAAAATTGAGCATTGATACTTTGTGTATTATTACCACCATAATTAAATTTTTTCAAATATGTAGATATAGTAATTAATGATATACAAATATGTTTAGAATAATGTGTTTTGAAGCCATTTGGTCAAGCAGAACTCCCAATGTTTATCTAAAAAACTAAATCATTGATATCAAATTCTAGTGAAACAGAAAAGATATTTTTGTTATCATAATTGTTGAAAATCTTGAGAATAATGAATTTTAATTCCTCGGTGTAAGAATTAGTAGCATAAAATAGCTTCATGTATTATGATACAACATGGATAGAAAAATATACTTATTTTTACCAAAAATGAAGATTTTTATTATTTAAATTAAAAAAATCACCTAAGTGTTAAGGGGTCTATAAAAATGAGTGCCAATAGCATCACCAATGGAAATATCAGCACCCACAAGGGGAATAGAACCAGAATAGTCGAACACCCAGGTTGGGACCTCAAAATATAAAAATCCTCATTCTTATCAATGAAATATACATTATCATGTAGACTATAAATGGGACTATTAAAAATGAAAAATAATAATTTTTTTTATTTTCAACATTATTCTTCTATTTTATAAAATAAATCATATCAACTGCATCATATTCACAACCAATGTTAACTCATATCTCATATAAACGGACCATAAATAAATAAATTGTAAAAACCAAACGGGTTAAGTCTCTCCATAATTCATTTAACGGGAAGTAATGTGAACCAATTAATTGGAGAGGTATATCAGGCTCATCCACCATATAGTTTGTATCGAGATCACCCATTGTATAAGTTTTATCGAGCTCACCAATCATCATCTATAATTCTCAAGTACCATATCATGAATACAATATTTTATGGTTTTACTTTTTCAACATAAAACCAATGAAAAAACACATTTTTAACCCATTAGAAAATAACATTCCATTTTCTTATAAAAATAATGACAAATACTATTTCCTTTTGAAAAATAACTAAAATTAAAAATTCACAAAATTTTATTGAAATAATTTCATTTGTTAATAACCATGAAAACTTTCATAGGAATATTTAAATAAATTATAGTTCCTGGTGGTGGGAATTTTTTTCATGATGTATATGTTAAAGAAAAATTCTTTTACACTTTGGTAAGAAGTTTTGAAAGTGAACCGTACAAAAATATTGAAAAGGATACATTTAAAAACATTATAAAGAAAGGTAAATATGATAAAATAATGACAGTTTCAACCAATAAACCATAAATAAAACTATTTTTAACATTTAAAATAAAATTTACAAGGAATAAAATATATAGAAGGAAATCTTTATAAGGGGATTTTTAGATGAAATTACATTGCCTTATATATCATCTCGATACATATATTATTTATTGTATAAATAATAAAAGTATATTAATTAATTAATTAATTAATAACTAAAATTATATTAGATCCATTATCATTCTCCATTTTATTTCATTTACTATCATATATTATTTATTTACTTAATCAGTTATGATCACGTCGGGCATTTGGGGATGTTTAGTTCTTAATTTTTAAACAAATTTCTTAGGATGACTGTGGTAAAAGGGTTCATTATTCCATCATATTAAATATTATTATACCAAAATAATTATTATTTTTATACATTAAAAACATTATATCCAACCTTGAACGTTATACATGGGAAATGAGTCACAATTCTTCATGGATGTGGCAATTCACACTTACACACAAATGATGTTATAATTTTCTAATAGATGGATGGGTAATAAAATAGACAATATATTATATTTAAATAATTATTATAATCTAATTGATATCATATTTTTACCTTAAATCCATCATTATAAACAACCTTGATAAGCAGTGATAGAAAATGAAACTCATCGCTTCGTGAAGGTGGTAACTCACACGTACACATGATTGATGTTTTGATTTCCTATAGTATGGAAAGGAATATTAGAATGGGTTATACCATAACTATAATAAAATTTCATTATATTTAAGATATGTTTGTTTTTATTTCATCATGGTTGAAGATGATACGAAGGAGATAAAAGAAGAAATAAACATGAAATTGGTCTATTCAGACTTAAAACTGCTCCTTGGGTAACCTCTTTCGATTACACCTTAAGACTTATAGGGTTGGAATTTTGGTGATACCAGGGCCTCTATAATGTAGTAATATATATTGGTAAGTACTTTTTAGGAAATTTAAAAACTATATTTTTCAAAATGTGTGAGGAATAAAGGATATGTGGTTACTTTTGGTAAGTGATGGGAGGGCCACTCTTGGAATTACAAAATGTTTTAAATTAATATAAATTGATTTTATGATAAATGCAGCGTGAAATTGATATATTTATAATATATGATGGTTATAAGTCTAAATAATCTCATTAAATAAAATTTTGAAAATTTTAGTGGATGTTTTCACCCTAATCTCTAAGTTTCAATCCCTTATTAACCATTTTGGTGATTACCACAATATTACTATACATTGGTGAATAAAGTTACAATAAAAGGAAAATTGACCAATAAGTACACCATTGTTGTTATTATAGAACATATCCAATTAAATCAAATGTAGATATGTTTTTTTATGAATTTGAAATCTTTAAATAAAATATTAGTTAACATAACATACCCTTATAGTCTTTTTCAAATATTTCTTTATACTTTGACTTTAATAACATCAGGAAAGTAATGTAATTCAAATTTAAACATTTATAGATCATTAATATGTTATATATATAAAAAAATCATGGGAAAATATAACTCATCCAAAAGAATGTTCCTTTTAGTGTTTTTAAAGTACTTTTCTTGATTTTTGTACTACTTGTGCAAGCATTGTGATGGAGGTACATATGCATTTAACATAATTATTTAATTATCAAAAATTATAAATAAATTACCATGATAAAACAACATTCATATTTAAAATAAAAATTTGAAACTAAACATTACCACTTCTATCCCTTTTAAAATATATTAAATATTTCAATACAAAGAGAGTGACATATTGTATTTATTAATTATTCAAAATCATATTAAAGTTTGTATAAAAGGATAGTGGAAAGATAATTAATACATTTTAAAACCTTTTATTATCATCATGAATAAATATAAAATAAAATAAATAAAAGTTTTAGATATATTTTGATTGTAACACCGCATTTCCCGTTTTGGGTAATCTTTTTTTAATGCTTAACTTTTCATCCCAATTTGGGTGTGTCTGTGGGATTTTCAGGGATGTAGAGCCTTTGATAAGGAAGATTAAATAATGTTTGGTGATGTATGTTATTTGGAATTAATATAGTCTGGGTATAAATGTTTCAATGTATTTGAGGTTTTATCCATAAGTTCAGAGAACATCTTGTGTGCTTGGGTGGTTTTCAGCTAAGAACTGGTTTTTTCTATCTTTTTTGAATTTACAGTACGTGAAAAGAGATTACATTCCATGTAATTATTTCCAATTAGATTCCACGAAATAGTTTTTGGGTATTAATTTTTTACACATCTCGTTTATGGTTCACATTATATACTGGAAAAAATTCGTTTTATAAAAAATATAATGGGTTTTTTGGTGTTTTCAGCCTTTATAGAATACATGATGTGTATTCGGATTACATGTCATTTAAATACAATAGAATATAGGTTTAAGTAACTATTTGGATGATATATTTTTAATTCCAGTAATATTCTCCATCTCACAACTCAGATGTCACCCTTGGTTATTTTTGAGATATATTCCCCTTATGTATCGTTCATTTAGTGATCAGTCATCCAGGTTATTGTGATATGAATTTTTGGGTAAGCATTCCTTATGGTTCATCATTTAGTTGGCCAAGACAAATATGTTAGTTACATTTATGGTCCATATTCAATATTTTATAGTTGATTCTATTGATTATTTTTTGTTTCTTTTTATACCTTATCTTTTGAAGGTTGATCTCTTGATCTCCACCTACCGTTGTTGAAGGAGGCTAGGTTTATACCAATTTAAGTGGTTTTTATTTGAAAATAAATTTTCTTGAATTGGAAGTGGATTTTCTAATACCAATGAGTATTTTATTATATTTGAATTTTTTTTATAAAATGATGATCATGGTTTGAAATGAATTTTGAAAAACATGGTGCATTGGGAACAATGGGTGCATCGAAAAATAGTTATGGGTAACCTAAATGTGTGTGGAACCCGTAGGAGGTAACCATTTGGATATCTATGGAATTTCTGAGGAATTAATATTTGTTGGATCCAAAATTATTAATTTGTAGTCTCTTTAGTGTTTAATAAAAATTACCATAGTCTAGGGTCTAATACGAGGTGTCTAATCATTTATGATTAGTTATCATATGATTTTTTATCATGGGTTGTTGCTCGAAGGTTTTTACTTTATATATAGTTGTATCCCATGACATCACAGGATGTTATTTAATAGATATGTTTTTACCTTATTATGTCATGATTTATAGATTGGAATTACTATTTTATCACTTATGCATATCATGTTTCTAGTTTTAGAATATTAATGGATTTTTGTAAAAGAAAGGTAACATGGTTTATAAATATATTAGGATTTTGGAAAATTCTTTGAAAAAATATTTTACATTAAAAGATAGAACTATTGAATTATTTATATTATTCCTTGTATAGATGTTTAGGTGTTATCCTACTATACCCTACAACAAAACATGCATTTAACAACACTGGTATTTATCAGCGCTAGAAAAAAGAACTAAAAAATTTAACCCTTCATCAATGCTTTATTTTAAGCACTTATAAAGGGTAGCCTTTATCAGCGAAATGGGTTTACCGCTAATAAAGGAATCCTTTATCATTAATTTTTGGAACTCATAAAGGAATCATTTATCAATGATTTTTATCATTGATGATGGTCCATATAAAGAAAATTATATAGTTAAATAAAAAAAATAAAAAATGAGGTTATTAAAAAATATTACAAATTTTATTAATTATGAAATTATTGATAAAAATGAATAAATTGATTTCACATTATTTAAATTATAAATACTAATAAATAGTATTTATAAAATATATAGATAAATGAAAAATGAAAATTAAACAAATTAAAATTAACAATAACTAAATTTAAAAAATTAAATATTTTCTTAATTAGATGATTATTGATAATATTAATAAATAGTATATACTAAATATATATATATATATATATATTAACGTATATAAATATTATTTATATAATAAAAATATTATTTATGCTTTACATTAAATAGTAATATATTTAGTAATTAATGGTTTGTAATTAAAATTTTAAATGAATTATAAATATGAACTAATTGCATAGTGTAATGAACATAATTGAATGTCATTTTATATTTCAATTTATAACATATTTAAAATGTATTAAATTTATTTCACATATACAGAATTAACTAATTTTAAATATACATCCACACACACACACAATTTTTTGGGAAGTTAATGAATTTATATTATATTATATATATATATATATATTATATTTACAATGTTCCAATATTTTCAATATGAATTCATCGTTATTTCAATATATATCCATTTTTAATGCTTTATTATCAAAAACCATCTCGAGTACCCTGGTAGCCCGGTAACGGAGCTGACCCTAACATCGCCCGAAGTGCATTCTTAATCCAAAAAGTTCAGCAAATTTCACCTAGCATCATAAAACATGCAAGTGGGTACTGATTATAAAAAAAAACATCGGAAAAAATTTGAAAAAATAGTGTATGCATAAAAAAGGAGACAATATTGTGAGTAATGTACTAGAATAAAATAAGGATTAAAATCCAAAATTACATCAATACAAATAAAATAATAGGAAAAAAACCCAAGTTCCTAAGGACACAACTCAGAATTTCAAATGTTCAATAACTGGATACACCTATAAGTGATCATTTTATCTTACTCGAACCTCGAAGGATAATGTCCTAAAAACTGAAAGGGAAAAAGTACGGTGTGAGCTAAAAATCCTAGTAGGGTCTCACCAAGGTTTCCATAACAGATGCGAACTAAATATTAACCAAAGTAATGATTTCTATTTTTAATTGAATGGGTTTGGAATTTCAAATCATATTTAAAAAATCATGTTATAAAAATAAAATTAAAGAAAAATACATTAATTAAGGGTATTACAACTAATTGAATATTTCAGAAACAGTGTCTTAAGTGAAACATTTATATAAAATAGTATATATTAATTCAATTTAAATGGAAAGATGTTCAAATTTTATTAGAATACATTCATATCTTAAATATAAAACAACTTAGAAACATGTTCATCTGCCAAATGGGTACGATAGTATTTCCAGCTATAGGACTCCCTAATCTCTATGTGAACTCCACAATATGTTTATACACACATCCCATTGACACTAACTAAAATAAACTTCTCACCATCCCATTGGGGAAGTAATATAGGGTATGTATTTTTAAAACGTTGTAATAGAGTATAGTGTTTCCAAATATCCCAGCAAATACCTATGGCTTGCATGTTCTCTTACACAATCAATAGTGGGAAATTTATTTTAAGACGTCATAAAATAAAATTAGATCACATACCTCCATTTCAATGAAAATTTTCTATTTAAAACCAAAATGGGTTTAAATCAACAACATGTATCTTTAACAAGATAAAACCACTGGGTTTCTATCAAAACATTTATAAGCCATTTTAACAAGTTGTAAATCCATTAAAAACCAATTCAATCAATTTTCACTATTAATATTGAATCATAAATTCAAAAAATTAATTGAAATCTTTTCCATGAATTTAAATCATCAAATTTCCATATACAAACCACAATCTATAAGAATTGGGTGGTTTCCCCGTGTTCCATGCCAGAACCATTTCAAATATCCCAATTCAACAGAATTGGGTTTTTATTTAATTAATTGAAATAATGTTTGATTAATTTAATTTAAATCATCAATTGAAAAAAATAAAGCAATTCAAGGATAAATTTTTTCCTAATTGCAACAGAATCAGAAACCTTTTTTCAAAATGCAACACTCACAACCTCACCCGTCAATGAGAACGAAGGTGTAAAATACCTCAAAATGAAAACTAGAAATTTAATCCAACATAATGTAGCATAGATATATCAATTTCAGGATGATATATTAATATATCAATGGATTAGAAAAAGAGAAAGTTGTGAGCATATGAGATGGATTACCCAGGACTAACACCACAAGCACATTGATGATCGAACACCAAACGAATAACCTGTAAGGGTTGGAGAGATTCCTAATACCATGGGGAAGTATTTGGTTTAAGTGATTTGAAAAATTAGTGGATGAAATAAAAGATTATAGTTGTGATGTCCATTTAAAAATATGCAATCAGGATATTTTAGGATGTGTAATACAATGACACATCGTTAAATTATTAATATTCAAAACCTCCAAAAAATGTGTCTCCTCGAATGAAAAGACATAAATTAAATAACAGACTATATGAAAAGAATATTAAATATGTGTAACCTTAAAATAATGAATATTTTTAGGATTTGCCTCCATAAATCCTTACAAGTCGTGTAACCCTCTTGCAGCTTGTAGAAAAACTTGGATAAAGCTGAGAAACCAAAAAAACAATGACTCCACTGTTATTGGTTTCCTCCCCATTCATTCTCAACCCCACCCAATTAATAAAAATGAGAATCCATGAAAAGGATAAAGATGTACACATCAAATATGTAATGAGATGTTAAAACCTCCCCACCTTAAAAACATTACACACCCCAAAATCCAATGAAGTAGCTTCCATGCCAAAAATATGAGACCACTGCTCTCTTATTGGAGTTTCTCATTCCCACATCTCATTATTATTATGACTATGCTTCCATATTACATGATCCAAAGGTATCTTCCTCCCCCGAAGTACCTTGGACTCAAAATCAACTACCCTAATGGGCCGCTCCGTCAAAGATATGTAAGGTTCAATATCAAGATCACTAAGTCTCATAACACGAGATGGATCATATAAACACTTTATCAAGTGTGAATCATGAAATATGTTATGTATCGATGTCATATATGGCGTAAGAGATAAATGGTATGAAAATTCCCCAACCTGTTCAACAACCTCAAGAGGTACCACAAAATGAGGGGAAAGTTTCCAATGCCTCTGAAGTCATTGATAACCCAATCAAGGTGAAACTTTCACCAACACATTCTCACAAACTAAGAATTAAAAAAGGTCTATGACAATGATCTTCATAATACTTATATCATCTTTGTATTTTCAACATTATCTGATGAATTAATTGAATCTTCACTATCATCTCTTTCACCATGCTTGGTCCATCCAAGGAACATTGCCAAATCTCAAACCAACACAATTTAGATTTATAATGATGGTCATACAATGACACAAAATGTTCCATTCAAATCGAGTAATTGTAACTATTATTATTGGGAAACATACCTAGTTTCAAGTAATCATCTCAATCCCCACTTAAGACGAGACCACAAGTAAAAATCATATCCTCAAAAATATGTATAGATCTCTCTATCTGGCTATCTGACTATGGATGGAAAGCCATGATCAAAAGGAAGTAAGATCTTAGTTCCTTCTAAAGGACTCTACAAAAGAGATAAGTGAACCAAGGATCTATATCAGTGTCTATTGCGGATAGAAATCTATGAAATTGAATAATATATTTTCTATAAGGATTTACCAACTCCTCAACTTTGGTTGTATCAGGAATGGGTATGAAGTGAGAGGACTGATTCAGCATCTAAATCACAACCTATATCTCATTACTCTTTCTCTGGGTTAAATTCTACCCAAACCAAAAGTCAATTGAGAGTTTATCCTACTTCTAATTAGGGACTAGATGTGTCCGAATTAAACCTAAAGGTTTCTATTGCTCAGCCTTTACCAGCTGGCACATATAGAAATGCAAGACAAACTCAGCAATTCCCAATCTCATAATCGGCCACTATAACTATTGGCTCATATCATAGATCATATTAGTGGATCCATGTTTCATATAGCACTAGGAAATATATCAATCCCCCATCAAGACATCTATTTCTAGTAATGGCACTATGAAGCGATTATGATAGTATAAAACAACCTCCCTAGAGAACGACCATAAGGGAATTATCTCCCCACCAAAAGGAGAGTAACTAATTATATGTATTTTATCATCATGATCATCATCCTAAATATTTATCAAATGAATATCATATATAAATTGAATTTTGTCTAAAGAAACTTCATCCCCTTTATCCAGAACTCCATTGTGAAACTATGCAAACAGTGCCATCAAATTCTACTCATTCGAAGATTCTTTCATTTCATATTTTGGAAGTTTCCCACTCAACGCATTTACAATGAAATTACCTTTCCCTTGGGTATAGACGATATCAAATTGGAAGGATTTTGGGTACTCCAAAAAAACACCTCTAGTAGAGATTTAAATATGTTTGAGATAAGATATAGCTCAAGATTTTATGATCTGAATACATTGTAAAACATTCACCATGAAGTTAATGCAGGAAAATATTAAGTAGATGAATCACAACTACAAGTTCACAGTCATCAGAAGGATAATTCTTCTCATGTGGACTAATATGATTAGAACCATAAGAAACTAAATGATCACACTTTATAAGAACACATCACAATCCTAAACCTGATGCGTCACGAAGGAAAAAATCGCCTTTCCCGACCTCTGGAAGAGTCAAAACTAGAATAATTGTCAAAATATGTTTTATTTCAACATAATAACTCTAACATTTATCATTCCAAGAAAACCTAACCCCATTCTAAGTCAGAGTATCCATCAGAGAAGACAACATTGAGAAGTACATCAAAACTGATGATAATATCTGGATAATCCTAATAATATTCGAATATCAAGGACATTTTATGGTTTCTCTCATGTCATAATATAGGTTACTTTTCCATGATAAAATTATATACCATGTTAAGACACCACATGTCCCATGAATTTCACTTCTCAAATCCAAAAATCACACGTTGGAAGATTGGTGTTATGATGGTGATATCTTAGCAGAATTAGAACTACCCTGAAATGATTTAAATAATCTTCCTCAATCATTGATTTGGTAAGTATTTCATCCCCAAAGACTACCAAAGAGGTATCCATATAATCATGGAAAATCCAAATAATTAAATCCCTGAAAACTACAGGATCATTTGTCACACCAAAGATCATAACATGGTACTTTTAATGGTCGTACAAACTATAAAAGACGGTTTTCTTAATATCATATTATTTTATCCTCAGCTGATGCTAACCAGATCAGAGGTAAATCATTTAAAACAACTTCTCCCCTTTAAACTGATCAAATAGATCAAAAATTAGTGGAAGATATATATTTTCTTTAATATAACTTGACTTAGATTGTGGTGGTCAACACATAAGTGAATGGAACCATTAGATTTATTAGAAAAGTGCATTGGCACCACCCAGGGTGAAACACTCGGGCATATAAATCCTTTCCCAATATGATCATCCAATTGGGATATCAAATCGTTCATTTTAGCTGGATTCATTTTGTAAGAGGAAATAGAAACTATTTGAGTACCATGAATTAATTTAATGGAAAACATGACCTCCCATACCAATGGAAAACCATAGAAGTTAGAAGGAAGCACATCGCGAAACTAGATGATAACTATTGGGAGGTCACAACTAAAATATTCCCTCTCTAGATCCAAATAAAACACTAATATTAATTTCCCTAACTCTTGATAAGAAGGTTCCGATCTTCTCGACCTTGGGTCCCTTTCTTCTTGAAATAAAACAGACACACCAATGGGTGTAGTGAAGTAGACCATTTGAATATAAAAATCAATCCAAGATTTATTGGAAATGAGACAATCCATTCTGAAAATGACATCAATTTGTTTCATGTTGATAACTAAAAACTCTAAGAAATCTTGACATCTGATAGAGAAATACAAAAGAAGGTCTACAAAAACCCCACTCTCTCTCCATTTCAAGGGGTTTAGTAATATCAATTGAAAAAAATTAAAAGCTCCATATAAAGATTAATAAAATAAATAATATGGGTGGAAATAAATGAATGAGAAGCACCAGTATCAAATAGATCAGTAACAAATGATGATGTTATAGTAATGTTACCTCTCACAGTTATTTAGCACATGTCTTCTTCCTCTAGAGACTCATCCACTACGTAAAGTAGCTTCATTCAAGATTCTAGTGGATTTAACCCTTTTATAAGTGAATTATCTAATTTCCCCATTTTTATGGGGACATGATGATCCTGTTCCACTCTATGGTATTAAAAAGTTATGGAAGAATCTCTGTAAGTTCCCTGATCATCTGTAGGAGCTCTATTTCTTGGGTGATATAGTGAAAACCCTCTTGGTATTTCATGTCTTAACACACTGAAGGAAAATAAAATGACTTACTAATGTTGTTGTAATAGGTCTAGAGCTACTCATCCATCATGAACTACCATGAGAGTCAATACACTAATGTTTTCCTCTGACGTAACTGATGCAACCACAAGAAGAAAAAGGGACACCCGTCAACCCTGACTTCCTAGCTAGGTCCATCTCTACCATCATCACCCTCTCCAGTACATCGACATAAGTGGGAAGATTCAACAAGAAAACCTAAGAAAAAAATTTATTATCGAAGTCCAAACTCGAACAATATAGTATTATTCCTCTAATTAGATACAATCATAGGTGAAAAATTCACTAACTCACCAAAGAGACTTGATTACTCAATCACAACAATGTGAGCCTACTCAAACTGGAAAAACTCCAAAGCCTTGGAAAACACAATTAAATCTAAATAGAACTGGTTGGTGAAAAATATCCTTGAATTCCTTCCACTCTAAGACCTCATGTTTCCTCACTATCACCATCATAACCCACCATTTCCTGATCGGTCCTTCTAGCATGTAGGGGGAACACATTACCTTGATCTTGTATGGTGTCTCCAAGAACACAAATATGAATTTTGTCTTTCCCATCCATTTATCAATATGTTTTTGATCAATGGATCCTTTGAAAAAATAGTGACTTCTAGAGAAGGAACTCTTGAGAAAGATTTCATTGAACATCCCCAGAGGATCCACAGCTAGATCCTAAACGAGAACCTGAGGTGGTACTTATCCTAGATCATGGGTAGTGTGCACATTCACCTCAACTAGATTTGGGTCCACTGGTGGACTAACTTACTGTTGTTTGGAAGTATATTCCTCATGTATCTAATTTCGATGTCTTCTCGGAAACATGATGCTATACAAAATTAGCATACAACAAGGAAGAAATTAGACTAATAATCAAACTCGAAAACAAGGGGAAATTATTTCCAATAGATGGAACAATTAGATTTTTTATTTCACTATATCCAAATCAAAAAAGGGAAAAGACTAGAACAAATACACATGACGTCTTTCCCTAATCCTAAAGAGGTATGTCCAAAAGAGGTGAGGTCTATCCAATTTTGGTAATAAAAGTGCTTCCCAGAGACTACCCAGGTTTTTTTCATTATTTATTTTCATTTTTTGAAGAAAGAAATCTTCCCCAAATATTTTTTAGGATTTCATTTTTATGGAATGTGCTTGCACTAAATTTTATATTTTTTTACACTATCAATGCAATAGGACGCCAGAAAGAAGAAGAAAGTATCCCATGAATGAAGTTTCAATGAAAGGGGAATCAGATTTTCAATTTAGTAATTTTATATTTTATTCCACACTTTTTTATTGTTTAGATATTTAATTTCATATTGTAATACCCATAACTGATTCATTCTTTAGTCAAATAACACTGGAGACATAATTTTCTTAAGAAAATTACCATGCCCATAATTTTAAGTTTTTTTTTCTATAAATGTTAAGGAAAATGGATAAAATAATTAGTAGACATGAGAATGTGGATTAAGATATAAAAAATAAAGATTTAGGGGATCATGTTAACCATTCTAATTAAAATTTTATGAAATTTTTCCATGTTTTTAATTTTATAAATTTTAATTATTTGATTTCAAAATTCATATTGATTTCCATGAGTGATTGATGAAACCATTAATCTAATTCATAATAAATCCACTAAACTAAATATTTTCCATTATATCTATAGTATATTTCTTGAGAATATATACCATTTTTTATTCTAGAACTTTATTGTCATCTTATTGAAGCTATGACGGAATAGAATCACTTTCAATATGACTGTATCATTATTTTTTAGACCGTATCTTATGAAACACCTTATATTAATATTGTTTAGTCCCTTAGAAGCACTAAATATCCTTGTTAGTAAATGAGCAACATTATAATACTATTTTATACTTTCCTACTTTTCTCTAAATGTTTCTCATGATATTGAAATTAATAGGTGTGGGCGAGGAACATTATTGGGTGTAACATTATATAAGTTATTGGAGATATTTATTTTGGGGTTGGGGTTCTAATATGATATGGGGTGAGGCCATGTATATTTCATTACATTATACTTTTCAACTCCCTTTCTAAAATGAATTTGAAAAAAATGAAAAAAATGATGAAATTTGGGTTGTGTTTTGGGAGGATCAAAAATAACCATTTTCTAGACCGATGATTTTTTATCGTATATGGTAAGGTGATGGGTGTGTGCTTCATCATGATCATATATTTAAAAAATAATATATATATATATATATATATATTTATACATGAAGAAAAATTTTTATCAAGATAGGTTGATTCATTCATTGCACGTACATGTATCATGGTCCCACTTTGAGACTTTTGGTGGAAAGAGATGGATGAAATTTGAAAAAAAGAGATGATCATTGATATTATGTATTATTATCATGAAAAATGATTTAGAATCAAACCTCTTTTTTAAGAATTAATTTATTTCATCCTTTACCCACCTACCCAGAAGCCTTAGAGTCATTTGATCCCCAACGGTGAATCCCTCATGATTATTTCTGATTTTTTCTATACCTGGTGGAGAAGTTATATTCCTTGCAAGCCTATGGTAAGTTACATATTCTTGAGGTATGTGATAAATTATATATTTTTTTTACCTTGATGGTGAGAAGAAAATTCATGTGATTTATATTGCAATTGGCATCAACATTGATAATGAATTGAGAAATAAAGATGGATGAATGAAGAAACATGTATATTTAAAAAGAGGGAAAGTAAAATACAATGGTATCATTTTTCTTTGAAAAATGTGGCATTGATAAATTCTCCAGTGTGATGCCCAAAAATTTAATTTTCTATTTGATCATTTTTTATTGAAATTGAATTTAAATCATGGTAAGATGAAAATACATTGTTATATACTTAGATTCCATACCTCAAGAAAAGGCTGAATTCAACTCTGGGTGGATTTGATACGTGTATTTCATGGATATATTTTAGAGTATTTTTGTATACTGAATTGTGTATTTAAATAATTAATCTTTCCAATTTTGGAATTATTTGACTTGTTTTGTGTTTTATGGTAGGAAATTATGGTTTTTTGAAAAATAAATGAAAAGGGGAGGAAATATGAGTCGAACGGCCCTTCAAACCATGATTGAAGCAAAGAAGCACGACACCAGATTATTAAGAGAAGGGATGAGCTAGAAACTGATAAAAATGACTAAAAATAATGTACCACAAGTATATTTCCTGACCATTTCAATTGAAAAAGATCCACACTAGACAAGTCGTGATGACGATATATAGTGTGAAATCCAATTAAACGTCATGTACTATCATTACTGATCGTGAAGAAATTCAAACTATCAAAATGGATTATGTGGATTCAACATAGAGGAGGAAAAAATGGATTTTAAATACATGTGGAGTACCCCAGGTACACATTGTGTAGGTGACGACAGACAATAAAAACTAGGGATGTGGGGATATGGGTTTTAAACAATAATTTCTATAAATGGAGACCACTAGGATACCTCCCAACACACTCTAGGAAGACAAAAAGTCATGGTGACACCAACAGATGATGGACTGATGATATGAAGCCCCTATTCACATCTTATCTTCTTCAGGTACCCACGATGCTCACTCTCATCATGGGCAAGTAGTCTCATTTGTGTCGGGTGATGTGAACATAGTGGTATGCAATTCATAGGGACTATTTAATTATATTATCCGGGTTTTGGATTTTGGAAACTCAATATTTCAATTCCAAATATCTCTTATTTCATATAAAATTACCATTTCAATGTTCTGAGGTTGTTCATTTAATTTCATCAATTAATCAAACTATTTAGCTTATTACCAAAATGCAACATAGTCCAGTTATGTTTAAACATGGTTTTCATTCACCTATCCATGTGATTAAATCTAGTATATGGCCATTCCAATGGTCCAGTCATAGGAGTAGGATTTGATACAAAGACCAAGGATATCTGATGTCCCAATTCCAACACCAAATCTGAATAAACACACATTCAAGTAAATCCCTATCACACGTACCTGAAAAGCACAAAACCTGGCATGCCTCTCATCTTGATTAAAACCCCAATAAAATCTTCTACTATTTCTATTTTCTCATAAATAACAAATCAATTGAAATTTAAATTTACTAATTAGTTTAGAATATATGGGTCATATCAATGGGTATGACACTCATACTTAACAAGTACTAGATTTTTGGTTTATACTACCTGAGTTTTATAAATTACTAAATTTTATTTTCCCTGTAGGAACTAATGATGCCATGTGGGCTATCAAACACTTAGATGAGATTATGGTGGTTTTTCATCGATGGTGGGGGTGAAAAACAATAGAAGATGGCAGAGAGAACTGTAAGGTACAAGTTCCCTATTGGGAATGTGATACCAGTTTCGGGTTAGAGGAGCTTGAATGAACACCATTGGGGTGAGTGACGATGATGGCGAGAATTGGACAGAATTTGAAGGGTTGAGTGCCCTGAGTGTTTTGGATGTTTTTGGATGTATGGTTATGGAATGGTATCCCTGAGATTTGAATGGTGGATCAACATAAGTCATAAATTGTTATTGGAAGGAATGATTGTTTTCTTTCAGGTGATACCGGGTTTTGGACACTATTAGCGGTTGGAAGAAAGAGTAAAATGATGCCAAGTGATTTGGGTCATGAGTTGTGCAGAGGATCAGGTCAATCGGATTTCGATCCGTTCCTCTATGATGATAATATTATGTGTGAATTTTCAATGTGCTGTGAGTCAGGCATTGTTGCCTATGTTTTCTCTAAAAAATTCAAGTGGTTGGATATGATTTAAGTTGATGCACCCTTTTGGAGAGTATGGTTCGCATTGTTGGTTGGGGTGTGAAATTATGGTGTGTCAAGACTATGTCGTGGTTTAATTTTTCTGGTGGTCTTGTAGTGATAAATGTAAGACATGTGGAAATGGGAAAGTATAGAAGGAACTAGTCGAATGATCTCTTGTTATAGAAGCTTAGTGATGTTCAGAAATAGCAGCTCAAGGATGAGTCGTTATAAGATGGGGAAGTTGTAAGATCACAGATTCTCCATAAGGAATGATTTTTTTCAGTTTAAATCCCATATTTTGGTTAAATATGTTTTTTCTTCAAGATCATGTGAAGAATCAGGGGTGTTCTGGGGGTTCATAATACGAGGGGGGGATGATTTGTTGAACATGTTTCACAATTTGTGCATGGTTAATAAAAACTGTGCAGGTTATCTCAAATAACCGTTCAACCTTGGAAAATGTATTTCACATGGTTATCGCAGGGTTTATCAGACCATGCAGAATTCCAAGAAAACCATGTGAAAGGTAGGATTTTTGGACCATGTGTCTTTCATGGTTTTTACCCTGTTTGGAAAACTGTGAAGACTAGTAATGTTGAGAAATTTACAAAATTACCACTCTAATATTTTGAACCCCAACTCGGGATTATGCTCCATTTCACATATTCCAACCCTAGAGGTGATCTTGGATGACCCAATATTCCCAAGGGAATTTCTCCTTCGACTCTCGACTGTTTGGACTTTCATTGGTTGTGGATGGAATACCTAGGTAAGTCTAGCACCCCTATTACTTCTCATTTCTGGATTAGGGTTTGAAGTTTGTCCCATATTCTTCACAATCCCTAATCCCCTCTTTTTCATATGGAATATTGGTTGGGGATTCAAGGGGTGGTTGAATCAGCATCTAACGATATGATTAGGAGTGTGTTCCTCATTGGATTCATGGTTGGTGGTCTGTACAGGATATCCTATAGTTTCTGAGTGGATTTGTGCATATGAGTATGAGTTCATTATTCCTTCGTGTTATGATCTAATTAATTTGCTTATTTTTAATAAAATTAACACCTCAAAAATGTATTTAGACCCTCATAATCACAAAGGGATGTATCGAGGATGAGTAGACCAATTTGGGGCCACCCATGTGGTGTGTCGATATTCCTGAACCTAGAAATTGACAAATTCAAGTGTGGAATTGATGTGTATTAATATATCTCCCTTATTGGACATGTTAATATGGTTAGATGGGTTGAGGATGGAATATTTATAGTTTCACCAAGGTTTTATAATGGCATAAGGGGTTGTTTTTCATGATTAATAATGGGTTAATCAGGCTAAACAATATTGGGTGAAAGTGGTTATAAATTATTTTGGGATGACTAAACGAAGTGGTATATATGATATGAAGATAATGTTAAATTGGAAATTTATTATGAATTGAAGACATGTAAAAATGGGTATGAAAATGGGAATTGATGATTGTGAGGAATTGGTAAATACATCGGAATTCTGGGGTATACCTAATTGAATGAATGTAATAAAATGGTTGTTCTATATAACCTAAGAATTTTACTTGGAATACATAAGTGGTAAAAATATTGTGGAATGATAAATGGGATAATGTATTTCAATTTTTGAGCATTGTATAATGAATGGGATGTGTGAATATACTTAATGGGGTGAATCACAAAAATGAGAATCAATTTAAATGGCTATGTAATGTAAATGGAAGATTTGTTTATGGATTATGGAACAATGTTAATTATAATTTTGATGGTTCTGTAATTTTATTTTCATTCATATTGTTTGTGATCTAGTAATGTGTGAAAAATAGTTTTGGGAGGTTGGACTGATGCTCCACTACCTGGTGCACTGTGGTTTTCAAGGAATGGATTGATTCTTCAAAACCCAAGGGTATGGAAATAGAGTTCTATATCAATGTTGGGATGGTTAGAAATGGTGTTTCAAATCCTGGTTGGATTCATGGGTTGATGCTCCAGGTTTTCTGACTTTTTCCCAAGTGGTTGGGAAGGTCGGACATGGTGTGTCAGATCCCATTTGGACACTTGGACTAAGGATCTTTTTTTGTCAACCACTGACCATTTTACATTATAGTGAAGATGTCAGACTGATGTTTTATGCCCCAATGGTTGTATTTGATGACACTTACTAGACTAAGGCTCCATGGTAATTTAGATCTATTGATTGTTTAATGTTAATCCCAAATGAGATAGGGAACTTGATTTATTCGGTTATGGATATTAGTTGATCGCCTAAGACCCTTGTGTATAATATGTATGTACTTAGACCATGGAGCACATGATAAAAAGGGATTGAGTAATGAAGATGGAATGAATAAATAAAATGGTAAAAATGATTGAAATGGTGTAACATTATATTGTTTATCTGATAGAACATGTGTTTTCATTTTGTTAATATTACCTTTTACTCCATGTTTTCATGCATTATCTTCTAGACTGGCTATTTTGTAGATATTTTTGGTGGTGGTCTAATGAGTTATACTCATACCCTACATGGGTCTTTGTTACGTACCTAAGAAGATTTTATTATTTAGGGTTTATATATTGTCAAGGACTGGTGAAAGGGAGTTAATTATGAATTGGGATATTTTTGGATGAGGTTAAGGACTTGGAGTTTGGACCATTTAGGAATTTCTACCGTATTATTTATTTTGGGTTCCCTACACTTGCGGTTGTACGCGTATGGAATGACATTATTATATTAGATATGTGGTTGTACCCTATTTGGGGGATGCTTGGTTAGGCAATTTCATTAGTTGTTTCATATATTCTCTACCATTATTATTGTGTTCTATTGTATCTTACTCTGGTAAAGAGGGTATACTCTCTCCAAACCAATCCTTAGACCCCTGATTCTAGTCTAAAACCTCTGGTGTATGGGGAGGCGCACATGAGGTCATATGAGGACCCATCTCAAGGGAACTGGTTTAGGGGATTCTATGTTAGGGATATTACATTTTGGGGTTTTTTGGTGTTTCGATGAGCTATTAAAGCACATTACACTGGTTTTAAAGTGTGTTGTAACCGAACATTGTAATAGTGTTAGAGTGTGTTGTTACAACACACTATAGTATACTCCTTTATCAGTGCTTCTAAAAGTATTGATAAAAATACCATTTATCAGCACATTTTTAGTGCTAATAAAATACTTGAGTTTTTAATTTCTCTCCAGTAGTCATTGCTTCTATATCAATGACAAAAGAAAATTTTAGCACTATTAAAGGTCCATTTTGTAGTAGTACTATGGTATTTTTCTCACACCAATGTTTTTTCATTAGGTATTTGTATTTTTATTATTATAAGATATCATTAAATGTAATGGATCATTTTAGAATTTAATATTCTCCTGATGTCTTCACCTTTATTTCGGGGTTTTCTGGAGGTGATTGTTAGTCATATGGATACTTTTCATACATTCTAGTATGTCCTATTTTGTAATGGATTGTATGGTTTCTGGTTGTATCTCTTTTATTCTCCCTTATATTCTGGTTGTATGACTTGTTTTTTATATATTTATGACTTGCTTCAGTTGACTTTGTTATAAATCACCATGTGATGGTCACCTTGGGTGTAATGTTTTTTTTACCTGGGTTTATCTACTACAATTTTATATCATGTGATGACTCAGACTAAAGTGTATTAACACTACCTATGTTTGATTCTATTTCATGGGTATAAATCAGTTAGGACCTTAGGAATATAGATATTTATTTTTTAAAAGGGTCATGTCGTGGGCACTTTTGTGACTAAACTAGGGTTACCATTGGTAGTTAGGGACTTTTACGAGGATTTAGAATTGGGGTTTGAGGTCATTTGAATGAAATTTGTTGGAAGATTATTTTATTTGACCTATTACATTTAATAAATGTATTTCATTGGTATAATTCATAATCTCTTTATATTATTGGTGTTTTAAATCCTTGGTTTGAATTCTAAATGTGGTCATAAGATTATGGAATGTGTTCATGATTTAATTGGTTATTTTCTTATGCTTATTGGAAAATGCCTCTGAAAAAAGAAATTCCAAATATGAGTTAGGAAACAACATGATAGGCACCATATGTAAATCCGCTGGTGGAACATTACTGAGTAGAATTAGTAATATATAGTATTTAGACTCTAGGTCTAGTGGGTGTCCAGAACCCAAAACGTGTAGTGGATCATGGCTCGAAATTTACAAAGGAGTATATGTCCATATTTTATGGGGACAAAGGGACCCAGGAATCTGAAGAGTGGCTTGAGTGGATTGAGAGGATCATCAACTTCCTAAATACTATTGAAGAATCTAAGAAGGGTATTTCCCAATATATGCTCAAGGGTGTAACACCCTGACCCCAGTTACCTGGAGTCAGTGCATTATTACATAACATTGGCATGATCACAAGAAAGATCAAATCTCGAAAGACTGATTTGTTTAGTAGCCTTGAAAACACTAGATATATTCATAAATTTTTACATTACATCATAAAAATGAAAACTACAACAACATAGTCTCCATAGTCTACACTCTTATCCCCTTATACTATCCCTGCAGGTCATTCATAATTTACTTCTTCACATCCTGGGAAAAACAAAACATAGAAAAGGGGTGAGGTAAAATTCCCAATAAGGAAAACAATATAGCAGAAACTTTCATAAATAAGAATAAACATTTAAGGCAATGTATAACTAAAAAAAATCCTTTTAAACATGAACTTCAACATAGTATAGAAAAAATAAAATGAAATAATGCCATTTACTTATTCACATGGATATTCTACTAATCGAATAATCACATGCAATATCAATAACCACTTTCATAATGATGGAATGCATAATGCCAGACTATCATAACCACATAGCCAAGGCCTCGTGCCAAGACTACAAATAAGATTTTGTCAAGGTCTTGTTCCAAGACACTAGTTTGTCTCATGAGGACTACCAATGCATCGAGGAGCTATATCAGGCTCCACCCATCACATATAAAGTACAATTCATTCCCATGTGAAAAGGTTTAAACATAACATAAACATTCGTATTAAAAGTAGCATACAAAATGTAAATACTTCATCCATAAACCATGAATGGTATAAAAATAACACATCCATAGTCAAACATATCACAAAACCTTCAATAAAATATAGAAATTTTTTATCATAATAAATCAACTTCAAATAAGCGTAAAATCCATCAAAGGATTTTGACATAGATGAAATCAAAACTCTTTTTAGGGAAATATCTCTTTTTATTTTCAAATAATTTAAGAGTCATATATTTATAAAATAAAACATTTTCTTTGAAAATATTCTTATGAGATTGTAAGGGAAGATTCGATGATTTTATAATGGCGGAAAATAGCTCCACCCGTTGTATAAGTTAAAAAAACATTCTTACCTTAATTTTGTCGAAAAGGTTAAAAAGGACCTTGTTTGGAAATATACGGAAAGATTCCTTTATAAACCACTTATTAAAGTCAACAAGGGTATAAATGACTTTAACCCATATTATAGTAAATAGTAAAAAAATGTTTTGAAATACAATTTTAAGAAACATGGATGTGGATGATAAAGATGTCCCAGTAGATTATTACGTATAAACAACCTCGGATAATGAAGAAATTGCGAAATAAACCCTTACCTTGTACTTTTCCTTGGTTAGGGTAGGTTAACCTCCTGTATAATTGAGAAATAATTGTTATTAAATTATAAAATAATCATATATATTAATATGATATCATATATGATCTTTTAACATTGCTTTGTTAATAATATTTTAGAATTATCGTTGTTTCAGGTGTTAACTTACTCATTTTCTTTTATATATTTTGTTACATAAGCTGTGTTTTTCATGGATAGGTTGTATCTTATTCATATCCATAATGATATCATGTCCTTAAAAAATATATTGAAATCATCAAATGATAATTATACTTGAATGGATATGATGGAGAATGAATCTCATCGCGTTCGTGGAGACGGTAGTCCGTACGTACGCACGAGCGACAATATCATTATTTTGATATAAAAAGATTATATATTTGGATGGTATATCATATATAAATAATCATTATCATGTTATATTTATTATTTACATTAATTAAAAATCATTGTTATACCCATCCAAATAATAATATATTAAATAACAATTACACCACGATGTGTAGACGATAAGCCGTACGTACGCACGTATGGTGACATGTTATTCAAAGGATAGATAGAATACTGAATATGATTGTAACATATTTATAATAACATCATAGTATATATAAGATACTGGAGTTATTATTTTATAATGGTAAAAAAAAAAAAAAGAAGATGTGGAATAAGAAAGGAACTTGAAAAAGGGTGGTGAAATCATTACCTCTTCTTCGGGTTCTTCCTTTTGATTTGATCAAAAGGACTCATAGGTTGGCTTTATGACTAATGGAATGCCTCTAAGATGAAGTGAGGGAAGTTGAGAGAGTATTTGGTCAGAGTTGTGCAGATCCACATGGCTTTGAATATGTGAATTAATTAGAAGGGGGAGTGACCTTTTATAAGAGGGGTGAGAGGCACCTTTGGAAAAGCTAGAAATATTATTTTATAATAAATTTATATTCGTTTTCTAATGGATACAAAGTGGATTATTTAATGTTTAAGATGGTAATGGGTCGAAAACCACTCAACCAATAGAATTTATATAGTTTTGGGTCATTATATTAACCTTATCTTTTAGTTTTAACTCTTAGTTAATTAGTTTGACACTTACCATGTCACTTTGCATTTTTATATAATATAGTTAATAAAATTACTATATACCTCCAAGAGACCTCCCAAGTGGTCCATTAATGATAAAACTATCATGATATAAGTCTCTTGGACAAATGTTATATTTTTAAGAATTGGATATCAATTAATAATATAATATTTGTTTTAGAAACTCTTTTATGTCAAATTTGACACTATTTTGAAAATTGATTTTTCTGAAAATAATAAAAGAATTATTACTTCAAAAAAGTTAATCAAACCATTCCTAACATGTCATATTAACCTATAAAATTAGTTTAATTCATAAAAAGTATCAAATTATATTTATTTGGGTATTTATAATATAAATTATTTTAATTTTCCACTATTATATTAATTACTACATCATCATTGTGTCATATATAAATTAAATTATATAATATATAAAAATTATAAATAAAATATCATTATGTAGGAAATATTTTTATATTTCTAATTAATATTTACAATCGAATTTATCTTATGTATAACCCTATATTAAAAATGGTTTAGTAAATAAACTTTGATTTTAACTCTTTTGACTCTTCTTTGAATTTAATAATAATAAATGTTCTAATCTAATCCAAGTGGACCTAAATGATAATATTTTATTCCTAAGTTTGTTTTTGGTCGAATAAAGCTTATCCAATAGAATTAGGACATGTGTTAGGGTAATATTTATATCATTTTCACCCTTAATTACCCTATTTACTTTTAACCGTGATAAATAAAAGTAAAATGTTACTATTCACCAAAAATGATTTTCATCTCAATGAACCACATTTTAGTCCTTGATATTAGCCGTGTCCCTGGGATTTTCAAAATTCCACTCACAGAAGTGGTAAAATGTAGTTTTATGAAAAATTCAATTTTTAACTACCACTTAGTGGTTTCACTATTCAGCAAAAAATGATGTTTCTCAGAAAAATACCAAAAATTCATTCTAGGCTAATTTCGATATTCTGAATCCAAAAATGAAGTCCATTTTGAAAAATAAAATTTATAAATTTTAAAAAGTGTGTATTACTATTCATAACGGCTAGTTTGATTAGTTGTGGTGTTTTAGAACTTGGTGTTGCATACAACACACGCTATTGCATTATTCAAAGAGAAGCGTACCATAGAAGCTTGGGGTGTTACATTCTCCCCTCCTTCAAATAATTTTGTCCTTGAAATTTCTATAATACTACCGCATTAAAAGACTCGGGTGGTTTTTCGTCATATATTCCTCGGGTTCCCACATTGGCTCTTCCATCTTATGGTTTCTCCACAAGACTTTTACAAGACGATTCATCTGGTTTCTCAGTACATGTTCTCTCGTATCAAGAATATTGATGGGCTCTTCGCAATAAGACAGATCAGGTTCCGATTCTAATTCATCATAGGTGAGTACATGTGTTGGGTCAGGCATGTATTTCCTCAACAGAGATACTTGAACACATAGTGAACATTGGAGAGACTTGGCGGCATTGCCAATCGGTAAGCTATAGCCCCGATTCGTTCTGGAATTTTGAAAGGTCCAATGTACCTGTGACTCAATTTACCTTTCTTACCAAAACATATAACTCCCTTACATGGGGATACCTTCAGGAATACATGATCACTAAATTGAAATTCAAAACCCTTCCTTCGATTATCAGTATAGCTCTTCTGCCTACTTTGAGCTGCATTGATATGGTTCTAGATTACCTTCACATTTTCCCTCGTTTCCTCCACCAGTTCTAGGCCTATAAGTTTTCTTTCACCAACGTCATCCCAACAGGTTGGTTTGCGACATCACTTTCCATATAACGCTTCATATAGTGCCATATGAATACTCGAATGGAAGATATTGTTATAGGAAAATTCTACCAGAGGTAAATATTGATCCCAGATACCCTGGAAGTCAAGTGAGTAGGATCTCAACATGTCTTCTAAGGTTTGAATAGTTCGTTCTGATTTTCAATCTGTTTGAGGGTGGTAGGAAGTTCTCAAATAAAGTTCATTATCAAAGGCTTTCTAAAGCCTTTTCCAGAATCTTGAAGTAAAACGGGGATCACGATCAGAAACAATCGATAGGGGTACTAAATAAAGTATTAAAACTTCATTAATATATAGTATTGCTAGTATTTCAAGTGGTAAATATTCCCTTATAGCAAGAAAGTGTGCTGACTTGGTAAGACGATCAACAATGACTCATATTGAATCATTCCTTCTAGGAGTGTTTGGTAGCCCCATGACAAATTCCATCGTAAAATTGTCCCATTTCCACCACAGTATGGGAAGAGGTTACATGACTCCTCCAGGCTGTTGCCTTCCAGCTTTCAGTTGTTGACAAACCATACATCTTTACACAAAATCAGCAATCTCCCTCTTCATGTTGTCCCACCAAAAATTTTCCTTCAAATCTCTAAACATTTTGGTTCTCCCAAGGTGTATATAGAAATTGGAACTATGAGCATCATCCAACATTTCCCTTTTTAGATCACTTATATCGGGAACACAATGTCTCTTCCCGAATTTCAAAATTCCTTCTTCATACACAATGTCTCTCAATATGCCATCATTCACAGCTTTAATCTTCTTTTGAAATTCTTCATCATCGGTCTGAGAACTCTTAATCCTTTTTAGTAAAGATTGTTTTGCAACCATTAGAAAAAGCATGGATGTTTCACCTTCCCTGGTTATTCCCATGTCCATCTTCACTAGATCCATGAAAATTGGATCCCTTTCAATTCTCATATTGTTCAAAACTCCATGTTCTTTTCTACTCAAAGCAACTTCCAACTTGTTTGATTTCCCCGAGTGGTAGTGTATCGTGCAATCATAATCCTTGAGTAATTCCTGCCATCTCCTTTGCCTCATGTTGAGTTCTTTTTGTGAGAAAATATACTTCAAACTCTTGTGATCAGTATAAATCTCCCATTTTTCACCATAGAGGTAGTTCCTACATATCTTCAAAGAAAAGATCACAGCTACTAACTCGAGATCATGATTAGGATAGTTTTGATCATGAATTTTCAACTGTTGTGATTCATAGGCAATAACCCTATCATTCTGCATAAGAACACAACCAAGTCCTTTCTTCGATGCATCACTATAAATAACGAACCCATCATTCTCCAATGGTAGAGTCAATATTGGAGCATTGACTAATCTTCTCATCAGTTCTTCAAAATATTCTTCACACTCTTTTTTCCAAACAAATTTAACCCCTTTACGTGTGAACTTTGTTAATGGGTTAGCCAATCGGGCAAAATTCTGGACTAAATGTCGATAATAACCTGCCAAACCAATAAAACTGCATACCTCAGTTATAATCGTAGGTGCTGGCCATTCTTGGATTGCCTTGGTCTTAGAAGGATCAACAGAGATTCCATCTTTAGAGACAACATGCCCACAAAAAGTAATCTCCTAAAGCCAGAATTCACACTTTCTAAACATCCCATATAATTCATGTCTTCTCAGAGTCTTCAGGATAATACGCAAGTGATTTAAATGATCTTCGTAGCTTGTGTAGTATACCAAGATATAATCAATAAATACCACCACAAATTCATCGAGATATTCCTTGAAAACTCTTTTCATCAGATCCATGAATACAGAGGGTGCATTAGTCAATCCAAAAGGCATTACTGTAAACTCGTAATGTCCGTACCTGGTTTGAAATGTTGTCTTAGGAATGTCTTCCTTCTTCACACACAACTGATGGTATCCAGATCAAAGGTCAATCTTTGAAAAGTATTGAGCTCCATGTAGTTGGTCAAATAAATCATCAATGCGTGGTAGGGGATACTTGTTCTTTATTGTTATAGCATTGATCTCCCTGCTGTCGATACATAACCTCATCGATCCATCTTTTTTTTAACAAAAAGAACATGGGCTCCCCATGGAGAAACACTAGGGCGAATAAATCCCTTATTACTCAATTCCTCTAGTTGTTTCTTTAGTTCATCTAATTCTATAGTGGCCAGTCTATATGGGGTCTTCGATATAGGCCATGATCCAGGAATTAAATCAATGGAAAACTCAACTTCTCGCTCTGAAAGATGTCCAGGTAAATCTTGCAGAAACAAATCTACATATTATTTCACAATAGGTACATACTATATTTGAACATTCCTTTCCTCACCCATATTCATTTCATCCTCTTCCTCCCCAATAATTTAATTTAGTTGAGCTACTGGGGGTGAATCTAGATTATAATTAGGTAGTGATGCTTCTTCTCTAAAGATAAGGTGTTCCTTATCGTCATCATCAAAAATCATAACCTCATTCTTCTTATAATAAATCTTCGCATCATGGTCCAAAATCCAATCCATACCGAGGATTATATCAAACTCAATAATAGGAATGACGATGAGATCAGCGGATAATGAATATTTATGTGCTCTAATGGGGACTGATTCACATAACATTATTGCAATGATACATTGCTTAGGAGTTTTAACTGAAAAATACCATGTTAAATCAAATTGTAAATATCTAATTTTTATAGCAAACTGGGAAGATATAAAACAATGCAATGATCTAGAATCAAATAATGAATTTGCTAAACTTGAGGAAACAATTGAATCACCTGCCACATAATCTTTCAGAGCTTCTACCTCAGCAGTAGAGAAAGCATAAGCTTGGCCTTGATCCTTTGGACTTATCTAAGGTAAGTTCCCCTGACGCTTAGGAAATTCATTTTCATAATGTCCCATCTCCCTGCAATTGTAGCACTAAACAACAGTAGCTTCCTTCTTTCCCTTGAAATCACGAGCCTGGTGGCCTTTTTCACCACACCTGTAACAGACTCCCGTTCCTTTTAAGCAAGTATCAGGGTGTTTATTACCACATTTACTTCTGGGTGGATATTCAAATTTTCCCTTATTCCCCTTATTTCCATTCCCAGATTGATGAGAAGATCTCTTCTTCTCTTTCTTTGCTTTAAAGTCATAAGACTTTGATAATTCATTCTCTGTCTGGATAGCACACGACACAATTTATTCATATGACGAGAAGGATTGTGAGACTAATGCTCGATGGAGAAATGGTTTTAACCCATAAAAGAAACGATCAATATTACTTATTGGGTTACGTATATAATCGCAAGCATACCTTGCTATCCTTGTAATGTTAGCCTCATACTTTGTGACATTCTCATCCTCCTTTTGTCTCAGAATCATAAATTGTCTTTCCATATCTGCTCGATGGTCACGAGGAAAGTATTTTTCTAAAAATAGATATTTGAACTCCCTCCATTCCATATTTTATACTTCATCATCTTCCTTCATGTTTTGAATCAATGACCACCATTCATCTGCATCTCCAGTGAGGCGGTAAAATGCCATGATAACTTTTTCCCTTTCACTACTCCAAAAATCCTGATATATTTTCTCTAGGGAATTTATCCATTTATCAGATACTAAGTGATTTTTACTCTAATTGAACGTTGGTGGTTGTTTCCTCATAAATCCATCTAACATTTATCCTCCACACTACGGATCGGTGTGCTCCATACGGGTAAGGTTATTATTCATAACCTGAGTGAGTTGTCCCAGAATGGTGATTAGATGACTGACACTACATTCATCACTAGCTCCACTATAATTATCTTGAGCAGGAGGGTAATCCCTACATGGATTGCGTGTATTGTTACAATTTCCATTACTTCCACTAGGCACCATTTCTAAACAATGGACTAAACTAGATCAGTTTATGAATCAAAATACAAAATTCCATACTTATGAAACACATAACATAAATTGAACTATTTATGGATATAATCCAAAATCATAAAAATGTTTTCTTTGAGGAATTATATACTAATAAACCCTTCATAATGATTTGTAAAGAAAATGAGATTTATACTAAGCATATCACCCGGTAGTGTCGTAACCAAGAGTGCAACAAGGCCCGTTGTCGTGCACCATTTCCCGTTCGAGTCTAGCTCAAAGAGGTGTTTTTGGGTTTCACCCCTAGGTACATCTGTGCTAGAGCCGCCTCTACCTGCTCGTATCCAGACAGGGATGTATTGCTCGGAAAACTCACAAAATCCGTACAATACCAAAAATCTAGGATGTTCTTCTGTACTAATCATCAAAGTCAATTTTAAATTTATGTGCTCTAATCAGAGCTTATCTAAATCTAGCTTCCAAGGTTTGTACTAAACTTCCTCTGATACCAACTGTAATGCCCCGACCCCAGTTAACTATAGTCGGTGCATTATTACATAACATTGGCATGATCACAAGAAAGATCAAATCTTGAAAGACCAATTTGTTTAGTATCCTTGGAAACACTATATATATTCATAATGTTTTACATCACATCATAAAAATGAAAACTACAACAACATAGTCTCCATAGTCTATACACTTATCCCCTCATACTATCCCTACAGGTCATTCGTAATTTACTTCTTCACATCCTAGGAAAAATAAAACATAGAAAAGGGGTGAGGTCAAATGCCTAGAAAGGACAATAATATAACTGAAACTTTCATAAATAAGAATAAACATTTAAGGCAATGTATAACTAAAACAAAAGCCTTTTAAACTTGATCTTAAACATAGTATGGAAAAAGTAAATTGAAATAATGTCATTTACTTATTCACATGGATATTCGACTAATCGAATAATCACATGCAATATCAATAACCACTTTCATATTGATGGAATGCATAATTCCATACTATCATAACCACATAGCCAAGGCCTCGTGCCAAGAATACAAATAAGATTTTTTCAAAGCCTTGTGCCAAGACACTAGTTTGTCTCATGAGACCTACCGATTCATCAAAGTGATATAGCGGGATCCACCTGTCACATATTAAGTCTAATGCATTCCCATATGAAAAGTTTTAAACATAACATAAACATTCATCTTAAAACTAGCATATGAAATGTAAATACTTCATCCATAAACCATGAATGGTATAAAAATAACACATCCATAGTAAAAAATATCACAAAACCTTCTATACAATATAGAAGTTTTGTATCATAATAAATCAACTTTAAATAAGCGTAAAATCCATCAAAGGATGTTGACATAGATGAAATCAATACTCTTTTTAGAGAAATATCACTTTTTATATTGAAATAATTTAAGAGTCATATATTTATAAAATAAAAAATTTTCTTTGAAAATATTTTTATGAGATTGTAAGGGAAGCTTCGATGATTTTATAATGGCAGAAAATAGCCACACCCGTCGTATAAGTTAAAAAAAACATTCTTACCTTAAGTCTGTCGAAAAGGTTAAAAAGGACTTGTTTGGAAAACAACTGAAAGATTACATTATAAACCACTTATAAAAGTCAAAAAGGGTATAAATTAATTTAAACCATATTCTAGTAAATAGTAAAAAAATGTTTTGAAATACATTTTTAAGAAAATGGATGTGGATGATAAAGAAGTCCCAGTACATTATTATGTATAAACAACCTCAGATAATGAAGAGATTGAGAAATAAACCCTTACCTTGTACTTTTCCTTGGTTGTAGTAGGTTAAATTCCTGTATAATGGGGAAATAATTGTTATTAAATTATACAAGAATCATTTATATTAATATGATATCATATATGATCTTTTAACATTGCTTTGTTAATAATATTTTAGAATTATTGTTATTTCGGGTGTTTACTTACTTGTTTTCTTTTATATGTTTTGTTACATAAGCCATGTTTTTCATGGATAGATAGTATCTTATTCATATCCAGAATGATATCAAGTCCTTAAACATTATTTTTAAATCATAAAATGATAATTATACTTGAATGGATACGATGGAGAATGAATCTCATCACGTTCGTGGAGACGGTAGTCCGTACGTACGCACAAGCAACAATATCATTCTTTTGATATTAAAATAATATATAATTGGATGGTATATCATATATACATAATCATTATCATGTTATATTTATTATTTACATGAATTAAAAATAATTATTATACCCATCCAAATAATAATATATTGAATAACAATTACACCACAACGTGGAGACGGTAAGCCGTACGTACGCACGTATGGTGAAATGTTATTCAAAGAATGGATAGAATAATGAATATAATTGTAACATATTTATAATAACATCATAGTATATATAAGATACTGGATTTATTATTTTATAATTGTAATAACAATGAAATAAGAAGTGGAAGAAGAATGGAACTTGAAAAAGGGTGGTGAAATCATTACCTCTTCTTCGAGTTCATCCTTTTGATTTGATCAAAAGGGCTCATAAATTGGATTTATGACTAAATTAAGGGCTCTAGGATGAAGTTAGGGAAGTTTATAGAGTATTTGGGTATATTTTGGACGAGCCAAATGGCTTTGAAGATGTGAATTAATGAGAAGGGGGAGTTCCCTTTTATAAGAGGGGTGGGGGGCACCTTTGGAAAAGCTAGAAATATTATTTTATAATAAATTAATATTCGATTTATAATTTCTCAAAAGAAGATTATTTAATGTTTAAGATTGGGATGGGTCTAAAAACACTCAGGAAATATAATTTAGATAGGTTTGGTTCATTATATTAACCTTATCTTTTAGTTTTAACTCTCAGATAATTAGTTTGACACTTACCATATCAATTTGTATTTTTATATTAAATAGTTAATAAACTTACTATATACCTCCAAGAGACTCCAAAGTGGTCCATTAATGATACAACTATCATGATATAAGTCTCTTGATAGATAATTAGATTTTAGGAATTGAATATCAATTAATAGTATAATATTTGTTTTATAAACTCTTTTATGTCAATTTTGAAACTATTTTGAAAATTGATTTTTTTTTTGAAAATGATAACAGAATGATTACTTCTCAAAACGTTAATTAAATCATTCCTAACATGTCATATTAACCTAGAAAATTAGTTTAATTCATAAAAAGTCCCAAATTATATTTATTTGGGTATTTATAATATTAATTATTTTAATTTTTTACTATTATGGTAATTACTGCGTCATCATTGTGTCATAAATAAATTAATTTATTTAATGTCTAAAAATTATAAATAAAATATCATTATGTATGAAATCATTTTAGATTTCTAATGAATATTTACAATCGAATTTATCATATGTATAACCTTATATTAAAAATGTTTTAGTAAATAAACTATGATTTTAACTCTTTTGACTCTTCTTTGAATTAAATAATTATAATTGTCCTAATCTAATCCAAGTGGACCTAAATGATAATATTTTATTCCTAAGGTTTTATTTTGGTCGAATTAATATTATCCAAAAGAATTAGGACATTTTTTAGGGTAATATTAATATCATTTTTATCCTTAATTACCCTATTTGCTTTTAACCGTTGTAAATAAAAGTAAAAAGTTACTATTCACCAAAAATTATTTTCATCTCAATGAACCACATTTTAGTCCTTGATATTAACAGTGTCTCTCGGATTTTCGAAATTCCACTCACAGAAGCGGTAAAATTAAGTTTTATGAAAGATTCAGTTTTTTAACTACTACTTAGTGGTTTCACTATTCATCAAAAAAATGAAGTTTTTCAGAAAAATACCAAAAATTCACCCTAGGCTAATTTCGATATTCTGAATCCAAAAATGAAGTCCATTTTGAAAAATAAAATTTATAAATTTCAAAAAGTGGGTATTACTATTCATAACGGCAAGTTTGATTGGTTGTGGTGTGTTAAAACTCGTGGTTGCGTACAACACACGCTATTGCATTATTCAAAGAGAAGCGTACCGTAGAATCTTAGGCTGTTACAAAGGGTATATGAATTAGATTGTGGGACCTTATAATACATGATAAGTTACATGAGGATATTACCTGATATTTGTTTAATAAAATATTTAAAAAAAATTACCCTAAGAAATTATATCTGTTGAATACCTAAGAGTTCCTAACCATGGAGTTGGGGGAGTATAATTTTATGGATTATTCTACCCATTTTCCAGAGCTATTGCATCTGATACCAAATCTCGTCACTAATGAGTACCTAAGGCTCGAATGTTGGAATTGGGACTAAGGACTGATATTCGGTTGATTTTGACTCTCATGTTCCTTCCAACATTGATAGAGGTAGTTTAAAAATAATCTTTGGTTGAGGAAGACATAGTTGGAAATATTGGATTGGGTGGAGATTTCGTAGGTTCTATTGTTATCTAGGGTGTATCTTATTGGTTAAAGAAGAAGTGTAAGGGTTTTTTGTTTTCTTAAATAATAGTTTTAGATGATTTTATAGGGAAATAGAAATTTGTTTTATAAAAGTGTGGAATGTTAATTCATACCAAGACTAACTATGTAGAGGACCCCAAGACATTTCATCTTTTTGGATGATCTAGCCATCTAGAATTTTTTTTATAATAGGATATGCCATGGTGGTAATGTAAGAAGCACATTCCCAAAGGGATCGTAGGTTCATGAAAATTCTTATAGGGGTGGTGGGTTCTATCCTTAGGTAATGGGTATTTTCTTGTGGAAAATAAATATTTGGGAGGAACTAAGACTGTGCGTCTTTGTGTAATGAAGTATGCACCAAGGGAATCTAAAGGAGGTCCATCTACGGTTAGACATGAAGTGCATATTTCTTCTTTTATTTATCTAGAATTGTATGATATGGGTTGTACACATTTATTAATATACTCAAATATAGTTGACATGTTGGGTTATCGTTTAGAACTTATTCCACACTTTTTTGATATTTCTATTCCTTAGGAAAGAGGACTGAACAAGGTTTCAAGTGTCCCACGTGTCAGGTGATGATATTTGACTTTGAGGTGGAGTGGAACTTCTTAGTGCTATATCCTGATATATTTGACCTATTTAAAATCTTTGATTGAATCCTGAGGTTTAATTCTTAGATATATTATTATCATTGTCAGGTATTATCCGTATTTGCTGATGGGGTCAATAATGTCTTTCAGGGTAAGTGGGACTATATATCAGAAAGAAAAGAGACTATTGTTCCTTATGTTGGGATAATCTCATTCTAATTCATAGAGCTTTTTATAGATATATTGACCATTGTTTGGGTGGAAAACTTCCTCTAGTGGTGTGTGTGTACCCTGAGGTATTTTAGGAGGTTTTTTTGGTTTATTACCATATAGAGGGGTAAATATTTGGATTGAGATACTCCCTAGTACGGTTCACATTTCAATTCCATCTTATCCAGTTCTGTCTTTTGAGTTGGTGAAACATAAGGTCCATCATATTGAAATTGAGGCTAAAGGATTTATTCATCCTATCACGTAACTATGAGATTCACCTATACACTTTTATAAAAAGGTCGACGAGAGCCTCAGGATTTTCGGTTACTATCAGAAGTAGAATTTGTTTATTGTTAAGAAAATATCATTTTCCAAGTATTTACGTCATTTTTGACTAGATTCGAGGGCATGTTGGTATTCAAAGATTGAACTTTAGTCAGGGTACCATCGATTGAGTGTTTTATAAAACAGATATTCCTAAGTTAGAATGTAGAAGCTTTTATTGGAATTTTGAGTTTCTATTTATGCCATTCAGCCTAATTAATTCTCCTGTGTTATTTATGTCAATCATGAACCGAGTATTTCATCGATTCTTGGAATCTTTTGTTGTTGTTTTTATAGATGATATTTTGGTTTAATATAATATATATATATATATATGGAGAATATATAACCTTTTAGATATCATTATTTGAACATTGAAAGATCATAGTATAAATGTTAATATTTCCAAATTTAGTTTTCAGATCCAATAAGTGAAATTAATGGGGAAAGTGATAATTGGTAGGGGAATCTTAGTGGATCCAAAAAACGTATAGGTTGTTATGTCCTGGGAGTAGATTAGAAATTTTTTTGCGATCCAAAAAATCATGGGATTGGTAGGTTACTATAGTCATTTTATTTAGGATTTATCCAAGATCATATCTTCAAAAAATGATTTAACCCATAAGTGTGTATAGATTGAGTGGAATGACACGTTTCAAAGATATTTTTAGGAGATAAATGTGTGGTTAACATTATTACTAGTTTTTATTATTCTTGAAATAGGTTTGGGTGATGTTGTTTTCACTGATGATTCTAGTAGAGGATTGGGAAGTGTCTTGATGTAGAGGAAATAGGTGATTTCCTATGGATCACTCAAGTTATTCCCACATGAGAATAACCGCCCTACCCATGATCCAGAGTTAGATTCAGTTACGTATTCACCAAAAGGTTTTGATACTGCCTCTATGTGGATTTGTTTACTATATATTATGAGAATAAGTTCTTGGAATATATTTTTCCTCAGAGTGATATGAACTTGTGAAAAATACACTAGGGGGAATACCTTTAAACTTTTTATTTTGATATTGTGTGTACCCATGGGAAGGGAAATGTGGTTATTGATGAATTGAGTAGAAAATCACCAACACAAGTCATGAATGAATTAGTCAAGGAGTGATCTCTGATGAGTTTCTTTTCTGAGATGATCTTGGGAGTAGAATAGGTCAGTCAAAAGGTATTCTTGGATTCTATGAAATCTAACTAATATTTTTATGAGAATGTTTTTCTTGAGTATGTGATAGACACAGAGTCTCTATGCTCGGATAAACACCTTCATGATGGGGAGACCATGGGTTAGTGGTCTCGATCTCCCAGTGTTGATTTTTTGCTTCCATTTTATTCTGGTTGTTCCATTTTACATGAGGTAGAAGTTGATGGATAGTGTAAAATAGTCTTGTGGGTCCTTTAACCCTAGGGAAACAAATATGAATCATTATTTGAGATGTCAGTAATGGTGGTAGGGTTTGAGATAGTCGATTGTGGATTTTTTTTCAAAGTGTCTTACTTTTCAGATAGTTGAGTTGGAACACTAGAGACATGTGGGTTTGTTGTGGACATTACTCAATTTGATTTGAAAGTGAGATGATATTTTCATATTGTTCATTGTTTATTTTCTAGGAACTCCTAGTGGGAAGGATTTTATTTGTGTGATAATTATTTGACTCATGAATTCATTGAAGTTTTTCCGTTTTAAGTAGATTGTGAAGGTGGAATAGATTAGGGACTTGTATATCTATGAGATTGTGAGAATTCAAGGGGTTCCCTATGTGGTTGAATATAATAGGGACCAGAGGATCATAATCAATTTATAGAAAGGACCATTGGAGTCAATTGGTTCCTAGATTAGATTGAGGACATATTATCATCCACAGAAAAATGGAAAAGTAGAGAGGTCTATCCAGGAACTTGAGGAAATTTTCCCGGCCTATGTGCTTGATTTTGGAAGATCTTGGAAAAACACTTGTCTCTTGTCAAATTTTCCTATAACAATAGATTTTAGGCTTCAATAAACATAGAACCCTTCAAGTCACTGAATTTGTTGCCATGTGTATTGGTATTATGATGGGAGGATTTGGGAGAGTGGTCTCTGGTTGGGCCAAACCCTCTTCAGAAGATGAAATATATAGTACAATTGGTCTTGAGGAGATTAATCATAGAATAATGTAATTTTAAATATTATAAAAACGGTCATTCTCAGATGCTAAATTTTTAAAATGGTGAATAGGATTTTCTTCAAGTTCCACCTTTCATGGGAAATCGTCGGTTGGGTAAGAAATGTAAGTTATCATTAAGGTTGGTGGGCCCCTTTGATATCATTAGATGATTTGGGAAGATGGAATTCCATGTGGAATTAACATCAAATTTTATTTATATCCATGACATGTCTCATTTTTCATAGATGAGGAGGTTTATAATGGGTACATCCTGTGTGATTGGATGGGAGGATTTTTATTTTGATACTAATGCCACTATGGTTGAGAATATTTTTCATATTATGTATCATTGAGAGAAGGTATTGTGTCGTAAAATGATTCCTCTAGTCCAGGTACTATGGAAATGTAAACAGGGTAACCATGAGATGCGGGAGAGGTAATTATTGATCAGTTAGTAGTGGAATTAACTTTCTATGAGTCCAGAAATTTGGGGGATTTTTTTTGGGAAGAAAGCGTTTATGGTGGGGATATTGTAACACCCCATTACAATTTTCAAGTACTCCCCTATTCATCCTTTTCTTATCATCCTTATATGCTTATGTTTATTGAATTATTAGGGATAGTGATCCTTTGCTATGGAAAATGACAAAAAAAATTTAGGGATGTATTTTTTTTTTGAGTTAATGGAGTCTGAATATAAATGTCTAAATGGATTTGAGTGGTTCTCCCCATGTTGCAAGAATATATCGGGTTATTGGGTGGTTTTCTACTGGATTCTGGGTTTTCCTCTATCTATTTGGAATATTCATGATTTTTAAAGTGATTACACACCATGAAATGGTCTCTAGTAAGATTCCACGAAACAGTATTAGGGCGTGAAAGGTTTTCAGGCTATATATTTCGTTCATATCATGTAATGAGAAAAATGATGATTTTATAAAAAAGCGATGTTTTTTTCAGTGTTTTAAACCTTCATAGAGTATACAAAGAGTAATTTGATTACACATCATGTAAATCTCACATTATATAGTTTTTAGGTTTTGTTCAGCTAATTTATTTTTTATTCATCCAGCATCCTCCTCCATTAAACCAGATCCCACCATAGTCTATTATTGAGATATCTTCTCCTTCCGGATCATTCGTCCGGTGATCAGTCATCAGGGTTGTTGAGGTACATCTCTTCGAGTAAGTGTTCCTTCAAGATCATAGTTCCTTTGGTCGTGGCCACAGTGTTGGATGCATTTATGTTTTAGATTCATGATTAGAGAGTTTTTTCTATCGATCCTATGATGTTTATTATCATTCCTTGTCATTCTAAGTCAGATCTCTTAGTTTATAGTCACCGTTGTCAAATGTGGCTAGTTTTATACCATTTTGAGGTCATAATTTCTATACAATGGGTAATTTTCATAAATTACTTATCATTCTTGTTAAATTTCTTATTGTTTATAATTTATTTGATGTGATATGTGTTTTTAAAGGATACCTTGTAAAGTAAAATGATTTTAAGGGATTTTTCATCGAAAATGGATTTTAATGATTTTTAATTTGATTTTCTAACACTAAAGTGGATTGGATGGTATTTGAAAATGTTTTATAAATTTTTTTAGGATTATAAAATTATTTTTGACAAACATGGAACATTGGGAACCTTGGGTACATTGGAATGTAGGCATCGATATCTTTAGTGTGTGTGGAACCACTAGGGGTAACCCTTAGGATAACCATGGACTTTGGTATGACTCAATATTGGTTAGATCCAAAATTATACCTGTTAAGATCTATAGTGTCTAGTACATATTCTCATAGTCTAGGGTCCAATATGAGATATACATTCATTTATGGATGTTTATGGCATGATTATTTTTATCATGGATGGTATCTATTTTTTTTCTTCCTCGTACTTTGGTTGTATGTATTGTTTTAGATAAAATCATGAATTTTTTCAGTTATCATTATTATACCCCACCGTACTATGGATGTCTTGGGAGTAAGGTTTGGTTGACCCAGGTTGTTCTGTTACATTGAGGCCTTATCATTGTAATTTTAACCTAATTACCCGATTTACCCTTACAAATGTGACCAGTAATTATTATGCTTAGTATTCATAATGACCAAAATTAAAAGGGAACTATTTAAAAATTTTATTCCAACTTATTCCAAATATGGGATCCATTATTCAAGATTCAACATTTTATAAATTAAACATTAAATTTTAATAAAATGCTTAAAACTCAATGAAAAAAAGTTTTTAGAAAAATGTGTTTATAGCCCAAAAATAAACATATACCATAATTTAATATAATGTTGATTAATATAAAATTTATTAGATTATTTCTAATTAAAGGATTCATATTATACTTAAATATCACATGGAAATTTCAAACTAATTTATTTTAAAAAATAAATGACAGTATTACAAAAATTATTATCCTTAACTATTCACTGAAAAATCAATATAATCATAAAAATACAAAAACATCTCCCTTGTATTGTTTTTATATTATAATTTTTAATTCTTCATTTCATTATATCAAGTTTAAATACTAAATTTTTAAAATTAAGATTTTAAATAAAAACATGCCAAAAACAGATTTTATTGAAAAACTGGTTTATATTTTAATAATGAATATAATACTATCAAATATTATTCATGAATATTAATAACACATGAAATTTATTTTCAATGAAATGATTTTTCACATCCCCCCCTGTTAAATTACATCCTCATAGTTTTATTTCTTACATTAACAAGTGGGGATAATTTTCTGTCATAGCATTTTTTGATTCTTTTTTAGCTTCTTCACCCAAATATTTTTTGTATAAAACTTAGTGAATAAAATTACTCAAAAAACCCTTCTATTTATATTAAATAACATAAATATATTTTTACAGATATGAAATGTTATCTTCCAACTGATGTAATTCTGGCATCAATACATGAGATGCATCTAGCACCTATTTTTTATTAGTGAAACATGAAACACATCATGTACCTAGGATAAACCTGGAAGAAAGTATACTAGAGAATAAATTGATTAAAAATTTATATAATTTTACATTTAATAATAAAATTTATACATAACTTTCCCTTTTACCAAAATGAATAACACTTTCTCATATAAATACATTAAAAAAACATGTCTAGATACCTTGAATAAATCATCTTTCTTCCAACTATCTTTATAAATATTCTATATACTATAAGACTCACTAATGTGATACTAAATCATATTTAATTTCTCATACATTTCCACTAACAACTTTGGTCTAATTTTCTTCTTTTCACAAAATTTATTGCAACTTTCTAGAGATTGATATTGTTTTCCATATATTGCCTCAAAAGTATCTATTTGTATACTATAATGAAAACTGTAATTATAATAAAATTAAAATAAATAAATATGTTGATTCCAACTACCATATTAATCTATTACACCTCTATATTTTATGGAATATTTTTTGGATAAATTTAATTTCATCGATACCTTTTGTTACACACGACACTATGTTTTAATGAACTACAATATATTATTAATATTATTATTTAAACAAGACCATTATAACATAGCTATTAAACATGGAAGCATGAATAGGAATAAAAAAATTTTAAAAATTATATATATTGGTTTTATATAAATAAATCATATGGATAAATATTACATAATTTTTATTAAATTATTTATATGATTTGAAAATACAATTTCCTCAAAAAATATTTTTACTAATTATTTATTAAAAATACTAAAGTAAATATTTATAATTTTAGAAAATTTATTTGAAAGTATAAACTTATTTTTTTAAACCTGCATTTTAAAATTATCTTTCAGTGAATTTTTAAAATATTTTTTGAAAATTATTAATTTTTGATGAATAGTAAAAAATAGAAATTTTTATTAAAACTAACTTTCCATTTATAAATTTCAAAGATCCATTTGATTTTAATATTTTTTTAAAATTAAAATTAGTTCCGTCATATATTTATTAATCAAATTTAATTCATTTTGATCAATTTATTATTTAATTTTGATATTTAAATATTCTATTGTTTTGAAAATTTCCTCTTTGGAAAATAGCTTTTTAATCTTGTCTATGAGATTAATATTAAATCAAATTATGCACGTATATGAATTAAATTTGAAAAAATGGATTCCATATTTGGAATAAGAATAATTTAAATTATATAATAAATTCAAATTAATTTTTTCTATAAAAAGTAATTATAAAAATAAAAATTAATTATCATGATTTAGGTTAAAACTGGGTTTTGCGCGTTACATGTGCTTGTGTTAAAATTAATTTTCCACACACATGATATTTTCATTTAATAGTTTTTATTTAATATTTATAATAAGTGGCTAAAAATAAGGTAATTTTTTTCATTTTAATTTTACTTTTAAATGAGAAATTATTAAGGTAAATAAAATGATACAAGTTACTATGGTGAAAACTAAAATGGTAAAAATAAGTAAAATTATGGGTTAAAAATAAATTGTTTTAAACATATGTTTATTTTTTTGTGTAGGTTTTTTTGACCATATAATTCCTATACCCAATTATTTATTAGTTTTTTAAGAACCCGGGGTGACGGTGACATCCCATTATTGAATAGTGTGGGATAATTACAAAAATTACACTCCTCAATTATAAAAAAGAACTTCCTCACCTCAGTTCTTCACACCTATTAATCCATTTTCATGAAAAAAAAATTTCAAAACCACTTAAAAACAACATTATAAATGTTATAGATCTTTTTTCCACAATAATGACCCTAAGGTCCCTAATAAGAGATCTAAAAGAGTTTATATTATGATAAGGTAATTTTATTTAATAAAATCTTTCTTTTCACTTCTTATCTTAAAAAATATATTAGTATCCTAATAATTAAAATATAAAAACCCATTATCTAACATATAACTATATTTTATTATTATAATGGAATAACCCACATCTTTCTCCTCTTCCATCAACTGATAAATTAAATTGTTGACTATGTGTATGGCAGACTATCGCCTCGCGAACCGACATGGTTCTCTTTCGACCACCACCTCTCATAAATAGATAAAATGATGTATTTTAAATTTTTTATGATATTTATGACATAATTATAATTTTAGAATTATAATATCACATATATATTATTAAATTCCATTTTGTGGGAATATGATAACGTCACTTGTGTGAACCGTGGACTACCACCTTATGAAGCGATGCGATTCGTTCTTCACTTACACTTCCCATGTAATGTAATAAATATAGTTTTGATTGAAATATGTGATATGTATGAAACAATAATGATTATGTAAGTTTAATTATTATTTACCCTTCTTTCATTTCATGCATTGAGGAAATGGAAACATCATTCATGCGTACATATGACATATCTTCTCCATGAATGATGTAATACATTTTCTATATATAAATTTTATGGATTACTATAATTACATTTATAATGAATATATATTATTTTTATATCATGTTTAAAATTCTTGATATTATGGAACCAGGATTAAAATATAATTTTTGTAAATTTCAAACTAAAACATACCTGAAAAACAAAGCAGTTATACCAGAAACATGTTTTTAACAAAGAATTGTTAATAAAAGTGTAATAAACGGTCATTAGTAAATAATAAATTTAATGATATATATAATTATTTCTCAATAATAGATTTATAATAAACCAATATTTATTATATGTGAGGATCAAAGGTGAATGAACGAAGCTAAGACTTCAGGAAGGGATTTCTAGTCTCTGTTTTAATTTTGGAAGACATATGATAAAATCACCACTAATTTCTTTTGTGTGGTGTATGTACTACCCCATTTACATAAACAATAATGAATATAATTTTTTATATAATTTTTAAAGATTCATTTTATTTTATTATTTAATGGGGATTATGATCCAAAAGTTTCCAATGTGGTACGATAATTTCATCATAATTTATCTTCTTTGGGACATATGTTTTATTATAAACCTATCTTCTTTTAGAATGTGTATATAAATCCCATTTTAAATGTAATGCCATGCATTTATTTATTCTCTTGAAATATTAAGTTTCACTTGATGTTATTATTTCATGGTTCTTACTATTCAATGTTACCAATATGGTAACGGTCTTATGATACAATCTCATTATTTATCGAGATCAATTATGTTTATCCTTATGAAGATGAAATAATATGACATATATAAATAAAATCAAGAATTTTATTATCTTATTTTTATGAAATTAAAATATATATTTTATTATTATTTTCCTCTTTTAATTAACCCAAGAGTTCAAAATAATGTTTTAAGAAAAAATGACTTTATTTCTCTCTTTAGTGAAAAATGTTTTTTCTTAAAAGTAAATGTTTTCTAAAAAAATGTTTTAAATAAGGTTATTTATATCATAAAATGAATGTTTAAATATATTTTATCCTTTTTTACTTTTTATAAATGAAATTAAAAGGAATATTTATGTTGTTTTCAAAACAAGTCTCATTTGGCTTTTACCAAAAATATAAAATGAATGCTTACTCTAAATGTGTACAACATGAACATAATTTTACACCACAATGAAGAATAAATGTTTTAAATATTCTTGTTTAATTTTCCAAGGGTATTTGCATTGAAAAATAATTTTGTAGATGTCTTGTACTTTAAATCGTTTTTTTGAAAGTGGAAATGATATTTTCCTCCAGAAATGTTTAAAAATAATTTTATTGTTTCCATTATAAGTTTCCATGGACATTATAAAATAAATGATGTTGAAAATTATTTATATGGAAAGTATATTTTCAAAAATAAAAATCTTAAATGATTTTTAAATATTTATTTATTAGTTTCCATGGTTATTTTCAAATATAACATGTATTGATGTTACTCAATATTTTTTAGGGATATGATCCAAGGATACCATTATGATGTGATATAAGTATATTATTCTTATTATTTCATGGAATTATTTATATTTATGATATAAATATCATTATGAAACTCATTACTTTTTTCATGGGTTATGTTATGATGAAATAACAAACTATTAAAGATTTTAGTTTCTTTTCCATAGGTTATTCTATAATGGAGTGTTTATGAAACCCATTTCTTTTCATGGGTCCTAATATGATGAATATTTTATGATCATTTGGAACACAATTTTATGATTTTAATTATGTGTTGGGTGGAACCTATATCTCCTTCCAATGCATTGGGAAAATATTAATATCTTATGAGATAAATTATACTAGAATGGGTATTGAAACCAAATTACAAAGGGACTTCTTCCACTGTGAGAGTCATGGGCGTGAACCATTAATAATATGATGTTTTGGGGAGTGGAACCAATCCACTTTGTGATTATTGGGAGTGAACCATTATTTCTTTAATGGTTTTAGTAGTGAACCATTCCACTGTAATGAATTTTTCAATGAGACTTTACTACTATCTAATTGATTCTATTTTCTTATGTGTATGACAAAAAATATGTGTCTTAGGCCAATGTTAGGATATCTTGTCTTATGTTCTTTGATTATATTATGGTTAATGTATTATGAACACTTAATATTTATTCTATGACTCGTGTTTATGATCTATGATATAGAGGGTATGGTTTTCAAATTTTATTCTGCTGTTCTCAAACTCTTATTCTGGTGTTAATTTGATGTCTCCCTTGTTTACCCTTACTTAGAATCTGAGTTCACCCTTTCTTATTTTTTCATGCCATGGGTTATGAATGAAGGTATTATGTATGAAATTTATATGAAGGGTGTTATTTATGAAGATCTTAGTACGAGATGATGCAATTTACATATGAAATTGTTTTTTATGTATCCATGTTTCTAAATGCAATTGACCTAAATGATTTTGGAATGGATCGTTGTGATATGTAAATAATATTCATCTATTAATATTTAATATTTATATATGTGATTTTTGGGTCACTCCATAATCCATTTAATAAGCTCAAACTATATCTTCCAAAGTCTGAAATGTTCACTCAATTTATCCAAAAGGTTTATGATGAAAGGTTATACCAAAATATAATTCAATACCCAACAACATATAAAGGAAATTCTAAAAATTATAAGTAAATCCGAGATCATGATAATGGGAACTAGAGAAAGGAAATCCATGAAATATGACTATCTCCTTCAGATACATTTGAGAAATATGATCTAAATACTTTTATCTCAAATAGTAATTAAATGTGTATATTTATTTAGTAGACCAATAATAACCAAAATTATATTATTACCTTGAGATTTATTTTTAAATCACACTATTAAATCCATTGATATATTTTCCCATTTTAACTCAAATATAGAGAATGTTTTATCCATACATTTTGGAATTTTATTCAAATTTTAACTATTAACAAATAAGACAGCTAATGGTATACTATATGATATCTTTCTTCATTTAATTTATCCAATAATACTGTAAAATGTCTTTGTTTATCTTATTACTTTTAGTAGAAACTATAAATGGGGAGCTATGAGCTTCTCTTAATGAAGCGTTTTTCAACTCAGAGTTAGTTACCATAAAGAACCCTTTTCAAAATCTCAAATCACATTCCATGTAAATTTTAAATTAATATAACTTTACTTTATTTAATAGTTCCCCCATTCCTTAGAAATCATGGTTTTCCATCTAATATTAAGATATTATATTTGAAAAAAGGCTATTACACTGAAACATGAAACAATGTACTGGACTATCCTACATGAACAATTTCTAGGACATTATTCATTAAATCATTTACCAAAGGATCGTGATCCAAATATAGCATAGATATTGGTACATTATATATTTTATTCAAAGAATAAACTACATTATTTAATTTTTGTAGATAGTAATGAATCATGAAATCATGCTCCTTTAATAGTTCCTTTCATCTTCTATGCCTCATATTATTTCTGTCTGAGTGGATATATTTTTCAAACTTTTATAAGTAGTATATATTTTACATTTTACTTCATATAGACGAAACCTCTATATTTTTAAATTAAAAATACATAGAAACTATTTCATGATCATATGTATAATAAATTATCTCATGAAATTTCGACTACTATAAAGCATAAGTAATTACCAGATCATTATAAATAAGAAAACCATAAATTCCATTTAATAGAGCATCACCATTGATGAAAAAATACCACTATCCTATGGGCAGGTAAAAAATAGGATAATTCACCAAACCTTTTTAGATATAGCAAATAGTCAACACACTCTTTTATCAAAGTGAATTCAAATCTTTTTAAGGTATTTAATTTAGTGTACTAGATAACCAAGAAACATTTTCCAGAATCCTACATTTATAACCTAATCATCGAAGAAAAATTTGAATCTCTATGAAAGTTTTTGGTATATTCCATTAATTAACCACTTTTTTTAGTATGGTCAATAGTTATACCATATTTAGAAATAATGATCCTGTGGAAAGAAATCAACCACAACCAAAATTCACATTTACTAAATTTTATATATAAAATTTTTTAGGAATTCAAAAATAACCTTTATGTGTTCTTTATGATCCTCAATAATTTTAGAATATACCAAACTATCATCAATATACATAACAAAAAAACCATATTACTATTCATATAAAACTCTATTTATAAGATCTATGAATATAAAAAATTAATTTGATAACCCAAAGGAAATAATAAAGAACTCATAATTCTTATATTTAGTATGAAATGTCATCTTCAAAATATCTTTCTCCTTCATATTCAACTAATAGTACCCAAAACTAAAATTAATCTTTGAAAAATAATATGCTAGCTTTATATAATAAAATACATCATCTATATGAGAAAAAGGGTAATTTTTTGAAGTGATATTATTCAAGCAACAGTAATAAAATAAAATAATCATTGAACCATATTTCATTTTATCAAATAAAATATAAGTATCCTATGTTGAATTTCGCAATAGAATGAAACCATTATCTAGAAAATATTGAAACTACCTTTTCAATTCCAAAATCTCTAATTGAGCCATTATATAAGTGGATTTTGAAATTGGTTTAGCATCATGTACAAAGTCAATATTAAACCCACCCTTCTAATAAATAATAAACACATGAAAATGAATTGGAAATACATCTATATATCAATTTAAAACTAGCAAAACTCTAATCGGAAAAATTTACTTCTTTTTAAAAACATGAGCAAGGTAACATTCACTATCACATTTAATCCATTTTCATCCACTTGATATGTTATAAAAGTCACGAAATTAATAAATATAACATTCTTAGCTCTGAAATGTTTCTTATCATGAATAACCGAAATCGAATCGAGACCAAAAATAATATCAAAATCTTCAGTGGGTATTTTAATAAGATTTTTAGAAAAAAGTATCTTAATGATAATTATTTGTAGGTTTATATAATTATTTATTTCTTTAATACATACACTATGAGTTTTCATGAAAAGTTTTATTATCATTAATAATGTTATATTCCCATTTTACATGAAGATTTCATAAAAATGAAAGAATGTGAAGATCCAAAGTTAAATAGGGAATCAATATAATTGAAATAAATAAGCAGTATTCATGTCACCAAATGTAAGGCAGTGAGGGATAAACACACAAATATGCTAAAAATTGAGATTAGTGTATCTAGTAAAGCACTAACTATGTTTTTTGTTGATATCAAGAGTCTTCCTTAGTCCCCATGTCCATCGAATCTGGATATCATGTGTGATTATATGGTTGTTTTTTATCCACTATTACCCCAACACTTTTATAGGAGGTTCCTAAAGTTGTGACTACTACCATGGGTGGCCTTATATAGGGGATTCAACCAATTTCTACATACCAAACACTATGTTTTCCCAACCATTTTTCATCCCTAAAGGATTTGGAAACAGAATTAGAGGCATCCACTAATTCAGAGACAAGGAATATGAACTTATCAAATTAAATTCTGTCTATATAGGATATATCCAGGACAAATAATTCAAAATAAATGGTTTTATCTACAATTTAGTATTAATATTCACTTCCACACAATTCCTAAATAAAAAAAGAAAACGTATCCACTTCCCAATGACTTCCTCCATAATATGGAATCACATAGTTCTAAGGGAATCATTAAATATGCATCTTTAATGCATCTAAAGCTATAAAGAGTAGAGCCTCCACTCTGTAAATCCTAGAACCTAAATTTTATTAATATTATTTCATACCTTGATACTAGATTTTTTTTCAAAAGAAGCATTGAATCCCATGAAATACTAATGTCTATATTTTTTGGAAACCCTTCATCATGGTAGAAGATTTTGAATTATCTCCTCAATTCATTATGAACAAGGTGATCACTTTGGGGTTCACTTACCTCTTATAATTTATTTATCATAACTTTGATACTTTTGAAATAACGGTTTTGAGGAAAAAATAATTTGAATTCCACACAGGGAATCCTCTATTGTTTATCAATGGGGATTTCAACACTCTTGAGTATGTATTGAAAAATAAGGGGGGATTTTACTTCTCCTAAGGATTCATGAAATAATCCGTGGTTTTTTTTATTACAATAGGCTGATAGATATGCAATTTTTATTGTACCCTTTCACCAAATGAAAAAATAAAATAGGGAATGGAATAATATGGATAAAATTTGACCGTTTGATTGAAAAACATCAAGTAATTGATTTGTTTCCCCAAGATGAGGTTACCCAACAAACTCACATTCTCTCAAATAATTTAACACTCTTGATCAAATTTATGAGGTAGAATAATATGAATACTTTCTTCATTTAATGAGGAAGCTGGGAACAAGTTGGAATATTCATGGAGACTATGAAGAACTCTTTTGATCAACTAGTGGGGGAGTTGTGTGGGATGGCCTAAATGATCACATGAAATGACTAGAGAATCACCTTCTAGAGTGGAACTCTATGAATCCAAACATTGAATCCAGTCTTGATGAGTTCAAAAAAATATTAAAAGGATATAAGTAATTCTTTAGGCGATCATGGATGATGATATATTGACCACCTTAGAGAGAAAACAATGCATTCTATCCGATAATAAGATTTATATTTAAAGATTAGTGAAGTAAAATTGAGGGTCCTATACATCATGGATGGAGACATAAAAACATGATTCTTCATGCTTGAATTTGGTAAATGAATGTCCTTAGAAGAATTAACATCTCACTGGAAGACTAAATTTTCATAGGACACGTTGAGGTTGCATGTATGATGGTAGAAAAAAACTTTAAAGACCTCCTTACAAGAGAATAAAACTCATATGAACTTAATAACTCAAGGGTGTAGAGAGGAATAATTCTTTAGAGACATCCCAATGTTGTTTGATTTTAGTTATAATTAAGACATGGGGGTATTTTAGGAGAAAGATAGATTAAGATGGTTTGGATTTCCTTGGAATATGAAAGTACGTCAAGGCCATATGGATTTCTAGGTTCATTTTATATTTCTTTTTAGGATGTCATTAAGACTCAGATGATTGAATTTGGGTAGGATTTATTTTTATGAGTTGAACTTACAAGGGATTTCTCTGATTCAGTTTCAATTCTTATTCTATGTTTCATGGACCCAATCATGATCATCCAATACAGGTTGTTATTCCTCTATAATGTGTCCTAAAAAATACTCCCCAGTCTCTTAAATAGAAGGTTTTGAAGTATGTTTCCTAATATTATCATGTATTAATATAATTTTTTTATGAAAAGCTATTGTATTGATGGTCTGATAGGGATTTCCAAGGATATTGTGAATGGAATTAATAATATGATGCTCGAATATAATATCATGATAATGTTAGATATGGATTTTAAATGTGATTAGATGGAGTGGGGATACATTTTTTAGATTATGTGTCAAATTAGCTTAATTGAGTGGGTATTTAATCTTGCATTTTGGTGATTTGGGTATCCATGGATCATTGTTTCACTTGTTAGGTGTTTTTTGGATTCTTCATATCTGCTTACATCCAATGACAAGGATATCTGTTATCTTCCAACCTATTTATTTTTCCATATGAGGCTCTCACAATAAATATAAAATGTAAAATTGATAAGTGGGAGATAAACCCTTTTAAAAATATTTCTAGAATAAACATTGTTTCCAATTTTATGTTTTTTGATAACATTTTGTTCTTCATGAAAGGGAGAAGAAGATCCATAGAAAGATTCAACATTAAAATGATGAACTAAAACAACTATAGTGGGTATCAGGTCTATTATACTAAAATAAATGTTTAACTCATATGTGGTTATTTGAAAAATCATGTTAAATAAATAAAAGATCATCTTGGCATGAAATAAATAAACCTTCCCATAGGGTGATTAAGAGATCCCATATATGATGGAATAATTAAAATTATGAATTTTCTAAGAATATTCCACTATATCACAGCATGTGTCTATAACTATAAAAATTAACTTCAATTATTTGGTAGGGGTATTATAATGGTTAATAGTGTTCTCACATCCATGTCGATTCACATACATTCACTCATCCAAGTTGCCAAAGGTACTATTTACTCAACTGATAGAATCATGAATTATTTCATCTAGGGTAACAAGAATGAGGGGAAGTTTCATTGGGAATCATGGAAAAGGATGGTGAAGATAGCTTCTAAGGCAGGTATAAATTCGAGAAGTGTGATGGAGACCATAAAATTCATATAGGCTACGATATGATGGGATATCATTGAAGTGAATTCACTATGGTCAAGGTTTATAAAATATGGATACAGGTACCATTGAATATTTATTACAATATGTTTTTCGAGGGGAGTGAAAAGATTATGAAGAGTACATTGGGCATGTTCAAGCACTAAATGTGCCCAAGGAGAATCAGTGGGACTTTCCCAACTCATCATGTGAATTCACACCTATGCATCAGAAGTTCAACACCCCCACCCCACCCCCCTTGTGGCACAAAATAGATGCTTAGCCCTGTGAAAGGTACCTACACTAAGAACATATTCCTAGGACCTATGAGGGGAACCCCCTTTGACAGGGGTCCCCTATTTTCCTATAAATAATATCTTAGGGCTCCTCATTTTCATGATTAGAAAACCAAAATACATCCCCAATCCCTATTCACACATACCCTTCACCCAGATTTCATTAAATCCATTAGGTATCTCTCCAAAAAATTAGAGAAGATATAATTAAAGGGGATAAGTGAAACCAAATTCCCTTTAGAGTCTATAACAAAAGACACTTCCACAATGAACCTTCCTCCCCTAATTGAATACCCACCTATGTGAGGCCCATCTCCAAAATATGTGACCTATGTTATACCCAGACAAGGGAACCTGAGGATACCTATGGTTCCTAGGCTGAAGCCATACCTAAGTGTTTCAACCTAGGTGGTCCATTTTCGAGGCATATCAAACTCGTGCATGAGTATACTCCTTGAACAATGCACTTCTAGTTCCCCCCAAGACAAGAGGGAGGAACCTATTCCATTTAATCCATGACCTACTTGAGCCCATTTTTGAGTCCACTTTCAATCCTCCAGTGGCAGGTCCCCTCTTCCTTTGGTTCTCTTATCTAAAAGGGAAAAATTTGAAACCTCATCCAAGACCTCTGTACTCACCATACCAGGAAATGTGTCATAATATCATGTATTATATTTTTATTTTCAATCCTATGGTCAGACATTTACCACACCCATCCTGTCTAATAGTTAAGGTCCCCAGGGTGAATGTGGATGTACATTCCTATGGTCATGAAGACCCAATATTTGGAAATAGTGTCAAGGAGTTCTCAATCTCAGATACTAGGGTTATAACCATGTACTACCCTAGTCATCTATAAGGCCTAGAATCTATAGTTCTAGGTATAGAGGGAGATCATAATACTTGTGTTTTATTTTTACATGGAATTAGACCCTCCTTCTTTTATATGGAACCAATTACATGCATCCCTCAAAGAGTAATCCCTTAACGTTAATTTCATGAGGTTTCACTCTTTCTCCTCCATTCTATAAAAAGGCCATGTCTGTATGGGATGTCAGACTTAACTATCCTGAATAAAATGGTTAGAGATAGGATGGAAACCAGAGCTCTTGCCATCTCTAATCATACCCCCAGCCTTTTCCACTAGTGTGGGAGGGTAAGTGTGTGGTTTTCCATATATTTTAATTCCTCTTGTATCTAGAACTCTGTCATTGTGCATCCTAACTCATTCATACATAGTTTTTATCCGTGATCTTGGAACTCACATAGCCATATGCATGTTTCATTGGATAACCTTATTTTAGATCTTCCTCCCACCTTCTTTCAGAGTGGCTCCCTAGGCATGAGTCCTCAAGGACAGGTTTCAGATGTCTGGGTAAAGAATATTATTTGGTTCTTGGATCCTTTATTTTCTCTTGTTCCTCACACTGAGCATCACACATGTGGGATTAAATGTTTATGGTCTTCATCACATATGCATGACTTCACACTCATGGGACTCATTTCAAGTTTAATACCCAACCAATTATGGGAATACCCCTGAGGAGTAATCCCCAACAAAAAAAAGGAATTCTCCTCATGAGAAAGCCCCAAACTAGACCAATCCATGGGAATCCTCCTTAGGAGTAAGCTCCAACTATTATCAAACTATGATAACTCTAGTTCCTACTATAACCATCATATGTAGGATCCCTACTTAAGGCCGAGCACAATGGGAATATTTCTCAGGAGTAATCCCAAACCAAGTCCAAAAAATCTTCCACAGGGAATCCTTCTTACTATTAACCCCATACTAAATCATCTCAAAGTGACATACACCCCTATGAGAAAAATCTAAGGACCATTATTAGACATGGGTCCTCATCACCAAACAACATGGGATTTGATTCCCTTCCAAATGGGATACATCAGAGGCCTCCATGAGGTCCAATCCCAATACCAAAAATTTACCCTATTCTTTCTAGGACACATTCTAAGAAGGGTATAATTCAACTATAAAGTTCATATCCCTTCTAGGATCCCTACGCTTCTTCGGCATAATTCCCACACAAAATATTTACTAGGCACCATCCACCAAAAATCCTTACAGCATGATACTAAACGTTGTGGTTAGTTCCTTATCATGTGACCTCAAAAGGAATGATTTTTCCTATTAAGTGGAACCAAACAACATTGGTTCTGATTTCCCTCATGAGAATACATTGGAATCATATTCCTTGGGTATTATTCAAACATAAAAACTACTATCATCTCCTCAGATGAAGATACACTCCAGAGTTCCCCACTATATGGATAAAAACTAGTATCATCATAATAATGAAAAAGGAATCTCTAATTAGTACATAAGATGACACCATCAATGGAGAACCTAAGAAAAAGATAATTCCTTTGAAAAATAACCTGAGATACATACAAATTATTATAATATATATACATCAAAATAATTTATTTTTAATTCAATGGTATTCCCCATCAAACTTTTCAATTAATGAAGGATTCATGAACATATCTGAAATATATAAGTGAGTCATGTGGTAATAAATGGTTCCACCCAAAAGGGTGTGATGAGCCCGAACTCCCATAATCTCGACTAATGTATGTTATTAATCAACATTGGATAAACTCTCTATCAAGTTTTTTCCTTCAGAAAGCAGGTACATCATAGATATAAAGCCATTTTTTGTTTCTGATTCCAAAAAAAAACCCCATTGGAAACCATTCATAAATAGTGTAATTGTCATGAATGGTTTCACAGAACTCAACCACCTGAAATTGATCATCAGGCGACATAACTATGAAGGGAAACAAAAAATCGTGAATCTAATTTGAAGGAATTAATTATGGAATCTACATCACAAGATAAAAATGATATATCGTTTAGTCCCCATTTCACCATTTCTTTCCTAACCCACTCATATTTTCTTCGAAAATAAAAAAAAATGGTGAACCTAACATGAATACTTAACCAAGATGATAGTGTTACCAACCGTTCAAACCCCTTTCTCTCTCAAAATGAAAGAGGTCCAAAAAAATGAATCATGAATGTGTTAATTCAAATGAAATATTTCTTTAATGAGGTTTTCTTATTTGTTTTTTTACACATTTCAGGCACTTCTCTCCATGAACTCCTATAAATCCAATGAATTAGTTCATACTTTCACCAACATATTCTCCAGATACTTATCGTGTTGGGTCTTCATCCACAAAGGGGACACCATCACCAACTTAGTGTCTTCGAAACTGGGTCTCAAACCCAATGTTCTGGGAGTGCCATTAGAATGGTACAATCCTGGCTGTGGAGGCCACTTGATAGGCCCTTCAACTCAAAAATCCCCATTGATTGTTTGTTTAGTAATGACTAGTGGTCCTAATGTAGAGAGTTCTAGCCTCCATCTTCATCCATTTTGGGAGTTCATCCTTGGAACACAACTATGAATCCCTCCCTTACCATAGGGAGGTGGATCCAAATTCCACATAAATCCCCATTCCTAAGACATATGGTACTTCTAATGAGATCATACCAATAGTTTCCACAGCCAATATTATAGGGTGGTGAGCCCACAACATGATGAGGGTGTCATCCTCGTCCATCCATTCCAGGTCATTTAGTCCTACACATGCAAGGCGGCTCATAGGGGGAAGTAACCGGTCAGTAGGGTGTGAGGTCACACCCTTTCCCCTTCTAAATAATCATACAAACACAATTTTGTGTGAAATTCTTATTGGGGATATACACCTTCGAACTTTAATTCATTATTCCATTAGATTTTCCTACTGGAATTTAAAAAACCCATCATTCATATCCAACGGCCAACCATGAAAATAAACACACACCTTCCCACATGAATCAAGACCTAGAAACAAACTCATCTGATAGCACTCAAAGAATCCATCCGTCCATGCTTAGTGAAAACCTAAATTAATGCACTAAAACCATCCTGCATTCATCAATACTTCAATCAATTTCATCTAGTATCCACCAGAGAAGTCGGTCATAAAGTCCCATTGACAAAAGTGAGTCATACCCAACTCTTTTTCCCAACACACAAGTACTATCAATATCCATTAGTAAGAATGGCATGATAGGAGTAGGCACAGACCCCTACTCCAAATATTAAATGGGGATATATCTATGTTCTGACCATTGAACTGACCAGAATATCCCATTAATGTTGAAATGGTAGACAAAAATCCATGCCCACATCTTGAAGACTTGTCAAGAAATCATAACAGTTATGGTAGTGGAGAAATCAGGATAGACATATAGCATTGTCCACAAAAGTGCGGTGGCTAATAATCATGTCACCCAGTGAAAACATACATTTCTTCCCCCATCCAGGAGTGTTATGGGGAAAACTCAAACATACTTTACAGGCATTTGGATCGAGAAAGTACTACTACTCTAACTAAAGTTAATTTTCTTAACCTAATGTCCACTCCATGGAAGTCACAAACACCTACCCATAGAGACCACTTCCCCAAGAAATTGGCCCTTGTCACTTGTACTAAGACATCAAAGAAGAAGCCTCACCCAATAAAACTTCAAAACAAAGAGCTAATATATGATCCTACTTTACTTAATACTAGAGTTATTGAATCCCTCAAAAACTTATCTATGGAATTTCATGATTTCACACACTCATTACCAAATTATGGAAGTAGTATCAGAAATTATAAAGGTCCTACTTGGACATATAACCATGAAGTCTTATTTTATGGCCATAATCAAATCGATCATGAGAGCCCATCTCTTGATGAGAGCCACAAAATCCCACATCAAGGCAATAATATCAAGGAGAAAGAGGGTATTCCCTTTTATGTAATAACGCATGGTAGTCCCCCTTTAATAGTGTTCACAGGTAATGTTCTCTACAGATTATTATTTCACCTTGTCAAAAGAATTGTCGAATTGGAAATATAGTGTTTATAGAGACCTTTTATTATCAGTTACCTATGAAAAAATGCCATTAATGTATGTAGCCTTGTCATTTGTAGTTGAAATAATTTATCAACTAAATTATATACCAAGGAAGTGCTCATTATTTAAACCAACCTTAAGTTACTTACCTTCTACCATAATAGAGGAAGTCCCCACTAATCTCACCACTTATAATAAAGAGGCGGGAAAATATTTACTCTGGGAAGACCAGGTGGAGGAACCTCCAGTGAAAGATGAAGAAGATATCTAAACATGACTAAAAAAATGGGTTAAATATGAAATAGTTTTCATCTTATATCCATTAGCTACCACATATTATAGAATTCCGAAGGAACTGTTAAAAGATTTTTTTCATCACAACCCCCTCAACATATGTAAATCTCGTTGTTACTTGAATAAAAAATTATCACCTTTTGATTACGTTCAATGTGACATCAATTTAATATAAGGGTTACAATTACATATTGACTTAGTATCTCCCTTAGCTTCACTACATTCAAAGATCATGAAACAGTAAGGATCCCTTCAATTTCCATGGATCAATGCATTAATGAGATTGCGACATTTGATCGTTGATACCCCATATGGTGTTCAAATTAGATGATGGGGTTCACATGGAGTGTTACATTTCAATTTTCTCCCTAACCAGAAATGTCTATACGAGGTTGTAGTGTAAAATTTTATAGCTTTTGTAGAGCATAAATATATAGAATCTATTCATAACTAAAGACATGTTCAACAAAAATAGTCCTCGATCAACTCTCACTGACATCATCCCATAAGAGAGCATGATATTTATGTTATTTTTCATCAAGAGTATAAGAATATTGAGAAATCATCCCATTTAGGGAATGTCCAATGTCAGATAATAAAAATATCAAAAATAGTGAAATGATCATTAGAAATGGTTGATTCAAGTGCATAAGAAATGATTCACCCATCCAATGTTTGGATGTAACTCGTTAGAATCAGAAGGAACGTTTTGAAATTTGTGTAAATGGTATTTTAGGAGAAACCCTGAGCTATAGGGCTAGGGGAATTTTCATCCTAACGCTTAAGGATAGAAAACTAGGCCTATAGGCTTATGAAAGTGGAACAATAACATCCCCAACCCTTAGGTATGGGTTAATTTTCACTTAAAGAAACACCTCATCAGTAGTGATTAGTATTATCGTAATTTGGGAAAATATATAGAATGGATCATACAAGTCCATACCATTATTAGATTTGGTTCTTTTACTAGTGACACAGATGTCTGCACTATCCATATATTCCTTTCATATTATTTTCCACAAAAAAAGATCCTAGAGAATTGGAAAAGGGGAAGAAAAATCCTCATGGAGGGCATAGAAGAAGATAGTTTCACAAGGACACTGATAGAGTTCCTGCAATGTATTTTTTTATTAGCAAATGCCATAAATGCCACCCTTGTAGATTCAACAAAACACAATGCCAATTTACAGGGTTTATATGAGTAAGTTCTAGTTCATAATGTGTTCCACACCAAAATAATTGAAGGATGTGTGCTTACCCAGAACAAATGGATTGGCCTGAATTTGGGAATTCCCTCAGACAATCCATCATCACATCCTTTAATGGAATCAAATAGGTAAAATTTTATGGGTCAAATTATCTTTCACACACATCTCATAGAGGTTATGCCCCTTTCTCTAGAGGAAATATTTTCTCAAAAGTAGGATAATATTAATGTATTGAGGAAACTCAACAAAAGCTTCCTACAAGATATGTTATTCAAGAATATCCTTATCTCACACATAATGTAGGTGTGCCACCACAAAGAGGGTTTTTTGTAAAAACTAAAATAGATATGGAATATTCACTCAACGTGTGATACCAACCCCCATTATATTTAGACCACGCTATGGAATATCTAGAATTCCCTCTTTTTGGTTCACAACTATATAAGGGTTAAGAAGCTTTTTACAACCTACCCATATAGGTTACCCCTGAAAGATACCAATAGTACCACCACTAATGTCCCTTCCTACCGCCACACCTATTTAGGCTCTATCCATCACACCTATTTTGGATTTCTCTTAACCAAACACTCCTCGATTTCTTATGAGCACTATTAAGTCAGTAACTGCTTTATTGGAATCTACGGAGGAAAGAAATGTCCCAATATAGCCATAAAATAATCATTTCCTAGTTGGGTAGATCCAAATATTCCCCTATATAATATTTACATCACAACATTTCCAATTTTAAATGGATCAGGATACCCAGAGTAGCACTTGATGCATTTCTTCTCTCCCTATAATTCCATGATGAGGATCCCTAAACAATACGAGGCTTTTAAACTCATGTGATTTGTGAAATAACTATAGGTACCCGTTTTATTATGGTACACTAGCCTATTGTATTTGTAAATTACTATATGGGAAGATTTCTATCATAAGTTTTTCTTCAAGTTTAACTCAACACTGATGAAGAAAACATTCTTTGATATTTCAAACTAGATGATGTGGTAGAATGAAAGAGTCTCAGATATCATTGCTCAATGGAAAGGGTTGAAATACTCCTTGAACCTACCACTCCATCAAGAATATTTTTCAAACATATATATAGTGAATTTTTGTGAAGATTTTTGAATACCACTTATCCTTGTAAAATATACAATAGGTTTTTAGGACCATGCTTCAATTACTCAAAGAGTAGAATACTCCATCACTAATACCAAATACAAGTCCAAAGTAATCATATGAGCTCATGAAAATGGATAACAGAAAGAAAATGGATCAAAAATTACACTTATATAATCCCCCGTACCCACTCCTGCTTCAAATCATGCACCATATCATATAGATCCATCTCTCAAGTGTCAGTAACAATGACTACCTCATCATGATGATCAATTAGAGTAGAGAAAAAATTAGTTTGAGGAGATTAAAAACAATGTCTGTTTTTTTAAAATGACCAATTCATTGGATTATTTATCTCGACATTGGAGAAAAGCATGGTCATGTATCCAAATCCAAGGAATCCAAGGAAATAAGTCGATGATGATCTCCCAAAATTATTTCCCCATTAATAAAATGTTGGGGTACAAAATCCAGAATTGTTTTTTAAAGACCTCCTTCCAAAGTTAGTGGACTCTAAGAAAGTGAACCTGAAAAATTCACCATATCATGTAGCATATGTCTCTACCACAGATTTGGAGGAGGAGAATGATTGACAAGAAGTTAAGAGGAAGATCATGTATATTTTTGTTGATTGGATGGTTAGAAAAAAGATCAAAAAACAATTTCTATTCTCTGATCATAGTTCATAGAACCATGTTTTCCTTCAACCACTTTCACTACATCACAACCAAATTCACTGGTAGTTCATCCCTCTAAAATCAAGTATTCCAAAAAGATACATGGCTAGAAGATCAAATAGAAAATGAGGGAAGATGACTCTACACCAAATCCATTGTTATCCTTAACTTTAGTACACTTCATTCCTATAGTCCCAAAATCATAGGAACCACCCCTCCAAATGTTAAACAACAAAGTTCCACCCACCGGATATAATATACATTAGATGATGAGTTTAAATTTGATTACATTAATGGTATTCACTAAATGGATCCCTTCACAAATGATGAGCACAATTATAGAACCATAATTATCTAAAAGTGATTGGGGAACTGGGGGAAGAGGCCATCAGAGTTGAGGGTATAGGGGAAGGCGTGGGCATTCTAGGAGTCAATACTTTAGCCATTCCCCTTCTAGAACTATCTATGAGGACAAAACTAATGGTAAATATGTCTGGAGGGCTCAGTGAGGACAAGGGAGTTATTCCCCCACACATGACAGGTTCAACTCTAACATGGTCATCTAGGAAGACTATTTATATGATATTCCACCTTCTAATCAACCTTGACAAGTTGGCGGGCCTAGAAGGAATATTCCACCAAGAGTGAAACCACCTTTATATCCTATTCTAAGGGGAAACCAATATATATCCTTAACATCAGTTCGTAAAGAAACTATAAAAGTACATTTGTATACATGGAAGCGTAAGACTTTAAACAAAAAATATTCTATTTTGAATCAATTATTCATTATTTCAGACTTGTTTTATATCATGGATGCTCTGTGTTTATCAAAAGATCTCCAAGATGATCTTATTGAGGCCTAGTCAAGCCCTCAAGAGTTTTTAGTTGAGGTTGTTGCTGCCATGGTGTATTCTGCAGATAATGATCATATATAATCGAACACAGACATCTCTTTCTCTAACCAAGACATTGATACCCCTGTAAAGGGTCACAACAGACCCTTATATATATCTGGAAAGATAAGTGATATTGATATCTGAAAATATTTCATTGACAAATGGATCAAATTTCAACCACATCCCAATATAAATGGTTCATTAACTATGTTTCAATGAATCTCACTTTTCCCCCTAAACCCTAATGTTACATGTTTATGAAAATATTGAGAAAAATCATCTTGGATAAATCAAACCCATAAATCAGTTCAAGTATCTCATGTATGTCTTTGAATTCACAGTTGTTACACTGGATACGACCTTTAACAATTTTTTGGGAAGAACTTGGATACATCAACATGTAGTTATACCCTAATCATAGCACTAATGCCTCAAATATTGAATCTATGGTAAAATTGGGACATTTCATGGTGAAAAGGCCTCATTAAAATATTAAGAATCACAATATATTGACATTGGATTAAATTTTTCCATTCCAATTCAATTGTCAAATGGTTTCAAGATATCTATTTAATTCATTATATAGTTTTAAATTTTCTTATAAATTTATAATAAAAGGGAAACTAAACCCATGTAATGGGAAATAAGTGATAATAATTTTTTTCATTCATTGTAAATGAAGAATTGGAGCATGCACATGTTGGATTATATCTTCAAAATGATAATATATCATATAATGAACTCTATATAGACTCAATGATAATTATTTGACTATTAATATTTATCGATTTCATTTTTATGTCTATCAATATCCACAACCTTATCTACATCAACATAGTGGACATATTCAATCTAGGAAACAAAATTCATTTCCCATATTTCATATTATTGGAGAAGTTTTTTATACTCATATAGCTCCCCATTCATAATGTTTAGTTAATCCCAAAGTAATTCCACTTTAACTTCTATTTTTTTAGCTGGGAATCACCATTAAATGGATAAATCTATATAATGGTACTCTTCTTGAGAAAATAGATTTTAGTGAGTGGAATATTTTGTTGTCAATCATTCCCTATGATGGGGTTGTTGTGATTCATGCACACAATCCCATATATAGAATACTTTTTTCACAATGTTTTGGATTATGTGACAATAAAATATTTTATAACCAAGTATTGATAACATACAATGGAGCTTCAATATATTCTCCAGAAATACCTCTTGATAATTCTCGGAGATTATCTTCTATATGATTTTCTGGGTAGTACGTAGGCCATATACAGTCTCTTGGTCATGTTCTGAGCCACTCTCAAAGGGTGATATGTACTCACGGATAAACTCACTCAAATAGACCTCTAGTATTTCCTCCATAGATATAGATGGACCCTCATATATCTCAATACTTTTATCCCCTATGGCTGAATGATGGTAGAAGGTGCTTCTCTAATAAGCCCCATTATATAGGATGGTTTGATTGGATATATTTTAAAAAACATACATTTCCAAAAATAAATATAAATGTTTTCAAGTCAAAAATGATAAGGATGATCACTAATTTATATATCCTAGGTGTATATAGTAACTTCCACGATCAAGAGGGATTTATTATAAGACTCTTCCCCAATAGGAGTCTGTGTGGTTCTAGTTGTGAAATCCCCAGCTATTTCTGATTTATCATGTGGTTCATTACTAGACCTTTTAATGGCCTGTTTGGTTTACATATTTAATTTATCCTTTTCATAGATGTCATTATTAGTCCCTAAATCTGAAATATTCTACTAATGAATGAGTTCATGAAGATAATTATGATTTTTCTCAACCATCCTAGGTAGCTCCACCCTTTCAACATCCGGGGTTGGAAAAACTGCTAATAAAAGAGCAGGGTGATCCTTTTCTGCCACATACAAAGTATCATTGAAATATTCTTCATATACAAAATTTCATTATTTTAAATCCAAATTAGTATACGAAAAATAGAAGTATATAATTAAAATATAAATAGAAGAATAATTCCCTTCTAATTCCTTGTTGAAATTTTTAAATTATTATTGGGAACATGGGAATGAAAGAAAGAAAAACGTTTCACAAAAAAATCAGAATATGTTACCAGAACATCATAATTGATTTTGGTTTCTATTCTAAAACCATTCCATCCTTTACCAATAGGGGTGGTGGTAGAGTGAGTAAAATCAAAATTTATTTCAATCCTATATTGGTATATACAAATTATTGCTTCTCAAGATAACCCCATAGAAGCTATGAAAACATTGGGACCCAGATGGGGTGACGTTTTTTTTTTGATATATTGATCATGGAATGGAGCCTACAAAAATTGATATATTATTATGGTAGAATCCTTAGAAGGACATATGAAATGGTTATAGAAACATTTATCTAATAGACATGGATGAAGTATTATTTATAATGCATTCACTTAGTTATGATTATGGATATCCTTAACTATTAAGTCCTTCGATGGAGTATCTATTTATGGTATTGATAACAACTCATAAGGATTGGATATCACCACTCGCATGTGTCATTACAGACCTGAAGAGCATATTTTGTTATCATATCTGTATTTGAATGAGAAACTGAGACATTTGTGGAATCCTTAATAGTATATACTAAGGGAATTATAGGAAATTAATCTATTCCAAATCTTTCTAGAGAAAATGAAATATTTATTGACATGACAACATTAATGCTAGAAACCCATACTCAAAGAAGAATATCTTTATTACCTCCTCCTGATATGACCTTTATCCACTATCTTTATACTTATTTCTTACATCAGGACTAAATAACATTTATTTCTAGTCTAAGTGAAAGGTATTATCCTTTTGAAAATGGATAACATCCTCTATATATTTGGAATAATATTTATATTCATGAGGATACTCTTCATAGTGGGTAATAACGGGGACACTAACCTATCCAAACCATGTTAAATTAATTACCAGACAATAAATAATATCTCATACATACTTGGTTAATAAAGAATATCTCCATGAATCCCACTCCCTCCAGGATTCTATATACCTATAATTAGAGGTAATTAATGGAATTGAATATTCACTTCTTACTGAAGGTGATGCACCAATATGCTTCAACATCTTCTTTAGTATCCGATTCAATGATGGACTCTTCAAGGAATCCTCAGTAATAGGACATGATACTCCTATGATTTGTTGAGTGAGCCAATTTCATGGTCTTGTCATGTCCACCAATGGCTCCAATTCTTCCTCAAATTTAGTCAATGATGGCCCTTTGAATTGGGGTAACGGCTCACCCAATTTTCCATTAGGGTATAATCATATCCATGTCTTGATATAATCGAACATGGTTCAAATAGATACATTATAAGGGGAAAGAGATAGTTTTTAAATTGTCTCCTCCAATTTCAAAATAAACCTGAATTGACATATCACTATTTGTCTCTTTTTAGATCGCACGCATGAGGTAGGAGTGGGGAATTTATTTGGATTTTATTTGAATTTCCTCTCTAAAATAAAAGTCATGTATCCTTCATAGATTATTTCCTAATCTATCTTGGCTACGAGAACACCCTCACATTGATATATCAAAAAGTAACACTCCTTAAGTGTTCATGTTGCATTGTTAGTAATGGTTCCTTTTGGGGATATGTACAATGAAAACAAGAACTAAATGTCACAGTTTATCATTTTATTTGAATCTTTGATATTAAATAAGTTATTCTTGACCCCTCTTTTTCATGGGATATAAGGTCATAACAGAGAGCTAGATATTTCCTAAGAATTGATAACCTCATATCCAACAACATAATCTTCCAGAAAACTCCATAATATTTAGAATTTTAAAATAATATAGTATACATATTTACACTTATATATTTTCGTAAGTTTTATATATAACTTCTCTAGCACTGGGGATAGAAATTTGAACCACCAATTGATTTCTACTTTGGAATTAATGATGATATTCCCAAATCAAACTCCTCTTTTAATCCCCATATTAGCAGAATATAGCCACTAATATATATCATGAAAAGTCCTACTAGGTAGACTAATCTATCTACATTTATGGTGACTTCACATCTCTGGCTATTGAATTGTAGCTCATCTATAGTTTTTAAATAATAATTAAGAGTTCCACATTTCAAGAGAAATATGAATTTTTGGACTTTATTATAATGTGGTTCATATCTTGTTATATTGATGAATAGTTTGGTCCCTTCTTTAAAGGGTACATCAATATTGGGGTGAAGGATATCTCCCAATAGACCCTTTTTGAGAGTAAATTTCTCCATGTTAATTGGTGGGGTACTCTCAGTATCATTCCAAATGGGAGTCCATGGAGGAAAATTTCAAAAAAATTCTCCTAGAATCAGATACTTGATAATAACTTCCATAGCCTAAAATATTATTTCTACCCTTACATGAACTAGGTGAAAAGTTATGGGTTTTGAGATCCAATTTCATATGATATATAGAATTAGATTATTTTTTCAATGGGATATGTTTTTTTAAACTCACATGTCTTTATTAAATCCAAATTATTTTAACTCTTACTTGAATTCCTTATATCACCATTCCAGCCAAAATTGATTGATTCGATTATTATTAAATTCCCCTTTCCATTAAAGATCTCATATTGATGAAGAGACCATATTTTGATTTTCTATCAACTTTTTCAATATCAACTCATAAAGATGTATTTCAATCTCACCCATGTGCACCTTCACTTCCAAGGTTAAATAATTGTACCCTAACACATAACCTTCAAGAATTTTGATCTCCTTGATAAAGAGACTATCCATTGATATGTTAAACTGGTATATATCATTATGTTTTTTGATCCAATGAAGTGGTTTTTTCTGCTATACATATAATGGGAATTACTGTGCCACATAGTAGTACAAACCCATACAAGGTAAACCTATATGATAGTAGATAAAATCAAAGGCCTACTCCCATTAGGTATGAAACAAAATTCATTGATGGGATTTTCTAGAGGATACCTACCTCAATGCTAATAGTCATTTAAAACTACCTTATAGATATGTCACATGCATTCCCATATTGTTCTGTGTTAATTTTTTATAAATTTAAAAGAAATTAATCAAATTCTAAATAATTAAAGGAAACGTAAATATGTTTACATGGTAATTGTTCCAAGACACATGGTAATAAAGATGATAGAATAGTAACCATGCATCCATGGGAATATGGAGTGGTGACTTGGAAAAAACAGAACATCCACACATTGGTTTTGAGTCATGTCCCACGATTGTAGATTATTTTAGTTCAATAAAAATATTAGGGGTCAATGTTTGTGGGGTTTTGACAACATATATAAATAAAAATCATAAATAAAATTAGAATGAAGTAAATATAAGGGGTATACAATATAAATAGGGATTACATCGACCCTATTATTACTCATGAAAATTTTACACAGACGGAGCACTTCCAAAGTGAATCATGTGGTTATAAGGAAGGCTCCCGTTACTTCTTCAAAATTGATCCCAAATTATACAAATTGGGCCACAGTCTGAGGGCCGATTTTTTTAATACCCATAAATTTTAAAAAATTATGTTAAGGAAAACAATATAGATTCTTACCTACCTCATGGTTTTAAGATAGTAAACATGAGAATGAAACCTATTTAGAGCATGGTATTGAGGAAAACGTATCCACATTTACCAAATCAACTTTTCAAGGATCACCCTTCTTGATCACAACACTTCATCACGATAGTAACAATAAGATACCATCTTCTTTCAGGTATCTATCTATCTTTGTTTTTCGTTAACTCTTATTTCAGGAAATTGTTTCATTATCTTTAAACAAACTTGGGAAAACTAAAGAGGATCCATGTTGAGATATTTATTTGGAATAATTACTTAAATTCTAAATAAGTATGTTTGTATTAATTAATGGAGTCTGAGTATAAACGGGTTAAGTGTTCCATGGGTTATTGGTATGTTTAAAAGCTTTAAAATGGGTTTGGGTTTTTTAAATTAAAAATGGGAGCAATATCCATTTGAAAGGTATTTAAATAGTGTGAAAATATATTATATTGCATACAACGTTCATATTTTTTAATAAAATAATATGAGGCAATGGGTTTTTTAGCATATTCCATTAAAAATATTTACATCATGTGTAACTACATTACATGCTGTGTAATTCCTTGAACTGTTATATTAAATTTTGTTGTGTGGTGGAATTTTCATTATAAATAACTTCAACCTTCTCCTCTAAACCATAATGAACGTTCTAGGTTATTTTGGTGTGGAAACAATCCTTCCAGATGTCTCAATAACCCTTTTGATCCCGGTTATGTGGTTTTGGTCTAGTTTCTCAATTATCTTCCTTGGATATCCAACAATTATAGTGAAATCCTTTTACGATGTTCATTTTTAGTCTTTACCTTGATCAGTTTTGAGCTAGGTTTTTCTTTTATATCATAAACACTTTCTTCATTATGGTATCTTTTAATTGGAAGCATTGTTGGATGATTAGTTAAAGGTAGAAAGTCTATATCTTAGCCTCTCAGTTTGATAATTGCAAAGTTTATTCAATATCGTGATTACACAAATATAAAATTCACAAAATTAGATTAAATAATTAATGGAATTATTCCATGGAATCCTTTGGTCTCATTTTGATTCTAACATGGATTATTGATTCCCATGGAGTAATAAAACCATGAATATATTTTAATTGAATAAAAGATTAATGTGTTATTATCATGACATGAGACCGTCGATGATTTATTATTATAAACTCCCTAAAATTTGTCTTATTTATTATTATTATGATTGTTAATCAATTTTGATTTTATTGAAAGTTTTATATGGAAGACAAATGGTAATTAAAATAATTAACCATTGAGAAATATTATGTGAAATTTTGATATCCATGTTGTATAAAAGGACTTGTGTTTCATGTTGTAATGATTATTTATTAAAATTAGCCCTGGAACATTCACACTTATATGCTAAAATGATGATATTTAGAGGGTTTGTCAAAGTCCCATGTTGTAATGCTAATAGTGAGAAGGAAATGCCCAACCCCTTTTTTTAATGATTATATGGATTTTACCCAGATGTTATAATGGTTTTAGGATTTTGACCTAAATGAATGTGACTATACCATGGTTCTATGGTGGTGGTTGGAATGGTTGTAAGACATGATCCAAGATATTCTAGCATGGAACCGAAGAAGGTTAACTTACCATCATTATATGGTTGTGGTTTCCATGGTTGTAAGTAATTCTCAGAGATATTTTGGAATTGAGTCGAAGAAGGTCGATGTTTTATTTTATTAATTGTTGCATTTATTAATAAACATTCTTATCAATTTATTTTATACAATTATTATCAGGATATTTTTTTACACTCGTTGGTGTCAACCTTATGAGTAATAATAAAACCCTATTTAGGACATTTTTTGGTACCCAAGAAGATTATGTTGAAACAGGTTTGGGTAAGAGAAAAGGACCATGATTTTGATTGTTTCTTGATGGATGGGTTGGAGTTTTGATCCATGACCGACATGGGGTTCAGAACAGGGGAATTTTGAATCCTTTTTTGAGTTTTCCGGTCCTTTAATTTTACTTTTTCTTGCATGAAATTTAGTATAATTCAAACACATCATTAAATTTATTATTTATTATTTATTGGATTGTTTTGTTTTCTTTTATAATGGGTTTCCTCTATGTGTGTGCTTTGATTTATTTAGTTTATATTCTTTATTTCTCCTATTAGGATACTTTAAAACAATATTTATTGTCTCCCCGCTATACATTTGACATCCCCCTTTGATAGTTGGAAACCTCTAGTGTATAGGTAGGTTCCCTTGAAGTATCACAACCAACCCTTTTGGGTCACATGAGAGAGTGTCAGACTAGGGGACATTACAAATTGGTATTAGAGGAGTGGGTTTTCTATTCTTCTGTATTACTATTTGTGAAAGGTATAAATGAGACTAGAATGTGTTAGGATTAGGTACCAATCTTGTGCATTGAAGTAGTAAAACCATGTTTGGGGGAAATATTTGTTCCCTGTGATGGGATTATTGTTTTCGATGTGTGATTATTATAGTTGATGTTATTTTACCATGGGTGATTCACATGTTGTTTGAGGTTATTATTTTATTATGTTACTCTTACTAGATATTTCTATTCTTAGCCATCTATGTGCAATATGAGAATACACACATAATAATTGGAACATAGGGATATATGGAAATTCATTTTTCATGATAAGGGCATATCTATTTTTTCATTCGATATATACTTTCCTATTGAACTATGATTTGAGATATTTGTTTCATTGAATAAATGAAATGAATTGATTTGTTATACTAAAACACATCTATGACATGTTTAGGGAGACCGGGAGTTAGTGGTTCTATATTGTGTCATGTGTTGAGGTTGAACTTATTAATAAGAAATACTCTAAGGTGTGAATTTTGTCCTGTAGAGAAAATGACTCCTCATTGTATTCGAATTGAGTGATAGGAGAGTGGAAATAATCATGATCCTACCATAGATGAACTGGAGCATCCTGTAGTTCCTAGGGATCACATGGATATTCATCTTTATAACAGCTTCCTGAGGGCCACACAATCCATGGAAGGGGAGACTATTCATACTATTCCTTTGATGTTTGATCCAACAAAGAGAGTATCAGCTGAAGCATCCCACAATGTTTGTTGGAGAATAGTTACCACAAGAATCCAAGTTCTTGATCAAGTCCATCTAGAAGATCTTCAAGAATATTGAGACACTAGAGGTTAAGAAGGTGATGATTACTACATTTATTCTTCTTGGACCACCAATTGTTCATGGGATTTTTTGTTGGAAGATGGGATATAGTATGATATATCATTAAATGAATTCATGAAAATGTTCTTGAGATACTTCTATCATGAGATGTTGAGGGGTGAAAATCTGACAAGTTCATGCATCGAATGCTGCAGGGCTTGACAATACTGGGATATGATGGATATTTCATTGACCTTTGTGCCTCTTTGGTATCTAATGAGATCTAAAGGTTGATATGTTCTCAAGACGGTCTCCACTATGAGATCAAGTCACAAGTAAACATTTTTATCTTGATCATATTTGTAGATTTCATGAACAAAGAACTCCTCACATAAGGGAATACAAGAGAGACCCCAAGTAGAGGCTAATCAATTCCAGAAGAGAGAACTGGGGTCTCTTCTTTGAGTGGAAAGAAGTGTTGTTGTGATAGTTTTCAACAAGGCATCAATGGGTAGAGTAGTCAGGGCAGAGGATAGTCATATTAGGACTATGTTCCATTTTAGTACTATTAGGGAATAATTTTTCCCTAGAAGCACCAATAAAGACCTTACCCCATATTTGAGTGTCATATATGTGGTAGAATATGTCATATTTAGAGGTTCTGTGAAAAAATTCAATAGAAGACTAGTGACGAGGGATAAGGATAGGCACCAAAGTCAGGAAGGGGCTCAGCTACCCCTCAACATGCTAGTATTTGGAGTTTCATTGGATGTTCAACAATAGGTAGTAATCATGGTACCCTAGTGAAAGAGAATAAGTACTTGGAAAGGTAAATAACTTAGGGAATTCATACTGGATATGAGGACAGAGGGACAAGTCAACTGCACATTATGTAGACTAATCTGTCATTTATTTCTCAAAAAAATAGTATGGTATAGGATGTGTAAATATTTTATAGTTATTTGATCATTAACACACCATTGGGAGTGAAATCAATGAAAATCAAGCATTACATGGAATGTTATCTAGATATCGGTGGTTACCATTTATTCTGGGAACCGTTTATGCTACAAATGATAGGATTTAACATGACTCATTGAATGGATTGGTTAGTTCTATTCCATGCTCCTATCGAATGTTATTAGAGGATAGATATATTTTTATATCTAGAAGGAGGCATTTATTATCAACAAGGTGTGTGGGATCTGCTGGCTGATCGTACGACCAATTCAGTGTAGATAGAATTTTATCATGACTCAAATAGCTATTATTACACTAGATGATGGTGCAATGTGATAATATTATTTTCCTCTAGTAGTATATAATTTCCATGAATGTTTTCCTGATAAGTTCAATAGCTTACTACCCGAGTGAGAGATCTAGTTTGTGATCGCGTTGGTGATGGGATTAGATCTTGTATATATCATCACATGCAGAATGGTACCAATAATACATTGGGAGTTGAATGATCAGTTTGAAGATCTATAATTTAAGGGATTTATATAGCCTATTACAGATCCTTAGGGTTCTCCAGTTCCCTTTACCAAGAAGGATTATGGGTACTTATATTTATGTGTGTATTATCAAAGTTTTAACCGGATGATGGTCAATAACCGGTATCCTCTTCCATGCATTGAAGATATTTTCCATCAGTTAAGAGGTTATAAAATCTTCTCCAAGATTGACTTGAAATCAGGGTGTCATCGGTTGTGGGTGAGACAGATAGACATACCTAGGAATAATTATAGGATTGTAAATGGCTTGTATAAATATGTTTTGATATCATTTGGGTTTACCAGTAATCTAGTGGTATTAATGACCTTAATGATTTGGATCATTCATCCTTTCAAAGGCCATTTTTGTTGGTTTTATTCAATGATATATTAGTGTACACTCAGTCTGTATAATATCATTCCAAACATCTTGACATAATCCTGAGTATATTTAGAGAGCATTGTCTTTATAAAAAATTAACAAAATCTAGTTTCTAGATTAATAATGTGCACTTCTTGTGGCATGTAATCTCAGAGGAAGGAGTTTTGGTGGACCCATATAAAGATACAATTATGGTATTTTGAGAAAATCCTAAGAACATCTTTAAGATTCAGTCATTTCTAGGTTTAGCAGTTTATTATCAGTAACTTATCTTGGATTTATCCCATTTGGTAGCTCCAATGTCTACCTTGACCAAGGAAGGGTTGAAGATTGTTTGGTCCGGTGATTGTGAGAGATATTTTTAGGATCTGAAAGGTAGGATGAACCCATCACCTATACTCACATTACCTATTTTAGGTAATGCATACACCATGTATTGTGATGTATCAAGAGTGGGGATCAAAGTAGTTATAATGAAGGCGGATCATGTGATTCCTTACGGCTCTATGTAGTTGAAAATGTATGTGTGGAATCACCCTACTCATGATCTGGATTGATCAGTAATTCTATATTCCCTGATATATTTGAGATACTATATCATGGGAGAGTGGTCTGTGGTGTATACGGACCATAAGAGCCTGAGGTACATATTTTCTATGCAAGACCTAAACATTCGGTAGAGGAGTTGGGTCGAGTATCTATAGTATTTCGACTTTGAATTATATTATACACAGTGAAAAGGAAATGTCTTTGCTAATTATTTGAGTTTAAAGACATGGAAAGAGGTATCATAGGATTATTGTGATGATTATAGGATAATTGACTTCTTTACATACATGAGTTTGGATGTTTACAAGTATCAGGGAAAAGTAACGTTGTCTTTGAAATCTGTTATACACATGATTTTGGTCCAGATTAATACCAAGTAGTTGCCTAATTTAGAGGGCTCAGTTCTGTGAGAAAAATTATAGGGTGGGGAGGCACCATTAGGATAGTCTCTTGTAAATGGAAACTCTATTATTTTCTAGGTCTTGGTATGGGTTCCTATGAGCTTACATAAGGATATGATGAGGGATCTTAACTCTTCTAGATGGGCGGTACATCCACGTTTAATGAATATGTATTATGATCTCTATAGATAGTATTGGTGGTCGGTAATAAAGAATGAGGTGGAAATATTGGTTGATAAATGTGTAACTTTTTAGCAGGTTAAAATCGAGCATCAGAGACTAGCTAGGATTTTAAGGCTTTTTCCACTAACACAAAAACTGTTTTTCCCGGCACCAACCTTTATCAGCACTTACGAAAATGCGCTGATAAGGGGGGTACCTTTATCAGCGCTAAAAAAAGAACTGATAAAAGGTACCATTATGAGTGCTAAAATGCGCTGATAAACATACCCCTTTATCAACAATTTTTTAGCACTGATAAATGTATCCCCTTTATCAGCAGTTTTTTTAGTGCTGATAAAAGGACCCCCTTAATCAGTTCTTTTTTTAGTAGCGCGGATAAAGGGGGGCCTTTATCAGCGCATGTCTTAAAAGCGCAGATAAATGGTCGACTTCAAAAAAAATAATTAAAAATATTATATTAATATATAAATATATAAATATAGTTAAACTGATATAAATATAATATATTATTTTTAAATATATTTTAGATAAGTATAATTATACATTTACACTTAATATACTTAATATATAAGATATTTATTGAAAAGGGCTTATAAAAAATTAATAAAATTATTTTTAATTAATAATTTTCTAATTATTATAAAGGAATAGTCATTTCATAACAATTTGAAGACCTAGGAAATCAAAAAATTAAAAAAGACCCAAAATATGTTGAAAACGCAACTCGAACTTCAAACGGCCATAACGTTTGATCCAGGTGTCTGTTTGAGCTCTACCACATATCCAATCGAATCCTGAAATGAGCGCTACACCCATATGACTAAAAGGGGACCCCGACCAAGGTTTGTTTGAGTCCAAAAAAGTCCTATAGGGCCTTCAAACCAATGTTTTTAGTCCAGATACCCTGATTTTGTTTAACATTTTGTGGATTTTCAGCCTTGTTTAAGGGGGTATTATTGCCTTTTAATGGCGGGGAATCAATTTATTCTATGAAATTACATTCATATTGATATTATGTTTTTGAAATTTTATCATTTTTTATAATTCACAACTATTTATAATCAAATATATAATAATATATACATATTTTTATATATATTCACACATAAAAATTTAATTTTTTAAATATATAATTAAAAATATTTACATATAAAATATATTAGCTTTATATAAATAATAAATAATATCCATTTTATTTAAAATACAAATATATGAATATTTATATAGCTATATATAAATATATATATTAATCTAACTATATATATTAATATAACTATATATATATATATTAATATAACTCTATATATTATTATAACTATATATATTAATATAACTATATATATTAATATAAATATATATTACTATACGAATTAATATAAAAATATATATATATAAATAAATAGATATATCATAAATAAGAGAACAAATCAATATAGGGGAGTGGTAAAGGCTTCAGGCGCACAAGGGGGGAGGTCTCGAGATCAAATCTGGGTGGAGGCAGGGGCGCACGGGCATGGGTGGATTTATGGGGATAGAGTTGATAAAGGTGGGGGTATAGTGCTGATAAAGGGCGGAGGGGTGTGTGCGGGAACTGGAGGTGTGGAAAGCGTTGATAAAGGGGGGGATCAAGAGCTGTAAAAATCCCCCCCACCCCCACCCACTGAGATTGGCAGGATTTTTTTAAAATTTATTTAAATTTTTTAGTTTTATCAGCGCTAAAAAAACACGGATAAAAGGGAAATTTTATCAGTACTAAAAAGAAACTGCTGATAAGGGACCCTTTTATCAACGCTACTTTTTAGCGGTGATAAAATACCCCTTTTATCAGCGCTGATAAAATGGGTCTTTATCATCACTTTTTTAACTGCTGATAAAGGGGACCCCCCCTCTTTATCTTTTTTGGCATTAACATCGCTTTTCTAGTGCTGTTCAAATCCATTTTTAGCGCTGATAAAAGAGGGATTTGTAGTAGTGTCCCTCCCTGAGTGGAAATGGGATGATGTCATAATGGATTTTGTAATAGGATTACCAGTGAAAACACATAATAATGATGTTGAATGGGTTATTTTGTATCAACTAACCTAGGTATCACACTTATTTCATATCATATAAACCATCATAGTTGATGATTTGGGATGTATTTACATCCGTGAGGTGGTTTAGTTTCATGTTGTTCTAATAAGTATGGTTTCAAAGAGATATCCTCATTTCAAATCACATTTCTAGTAGGGTCTTTATAAGGCTATGGGGTCGATTGTTGTTTTGAGAAAATCCTATCACCCATATACTGATGGAAAATCTATATAGGCTATTCAGGTTATAGAATATATGTTAATATTTGTTAGATTTTTTGGGTTCATGGGAGTAACATAAGGAACTCATGGAGTATTCATATAATAATAAATTCAGAACATCAATTTTAATGGAACATTTTGAGGCATTGTGTGGAAGTTCATTTTGTTCTTATCATTATTGGATGGAGGTAGGTGAGTCATAACTATATTGTCCTAGTCTTATATACAATACATCTATGTAGGTTAAGTTGGTCTGACAGAGGTTGGTGACTTTGTAAAGAAGATATAAATCATATGCTAAAAATTAGAGATGACCACTGGAATTCGAGTTTTGTCACCATGTTTCCCTTCATGTATCATTTTGGATGGGGAAGCATTATATCAGTAAATAGGGAAATCTAGTGATAATGTTTTCTTTTCCATTTAAGATAGTACCATGGGTCGATCCAATGGTGTAAAGTATATTCCTTCTACGGTGTTATAGTTCCATGCATGATGTATTCCATGTGTCAAAACTATAAATGTATCATCCATACCCTTCCACTATGATAGACATAGTTTACATCAAGGTTATTTTTTGATGAATTCTTTTGAGGAGTATCTCATGCAGGTTTTGGTTCATAGTGGGAAATATATTTGGGGTAGGAATATACAATGGGTTCGTGTGTAGTGGAAGCATGGATGAGATTAGGTGAAAACCAAGGAGAGGGAGTTTAGTATGTGAACACACCATCCAAAGATATTCCTTGAGACCTCATAGTGATGCTTGGAGTAATTCAGGGATGACCTGTTATATGGTGGGGAGGTTGTAATATCATGTATTATTCTTAGTACATATCTCTCTATGTTTTTTGTTAAATATTATTTTAGGTATGTTTTCTTCATCGTTAAACCAACATAGGAAAACCAGATAGGATCCACTTGGAGAACATTTTTAGGGAAAATGACATAAATTCTAGTGATGTATGTTTATCTTAATTAATGGAGTCTAGGAATAAATGTGTTAGGTTTTTCCTAGTTTTATGGAAATTTGAGAAGAATTAAAATGGGTTTGGGTTGTTGAAAGGAAAAATATGCTGAAAAAATATGTTAAAGATATTTACACACCATGTAAATATATTACATGTTGTTTAATGTTTAGGTGTATTAATAAAATAATGTGAGGCAATAGGTTTTGTTGTTGTGTCCCATTAAAAATATTTACATCAATTGTAACTACATTACACTTCATGTAATTCCACGTCCAACTATTTTAATGTATAATATGTGGAAGGATTTTTATTATAACTCAATTTAATATTCTCTTCTTAACCCTAGTGAAACTTACAGCTTATTTCGGAGTACCAACCATCCATCTAGACATCTTGATAATTCCTTTTATCCCAATTAAGGGGTTTTGGAACCTCTTCTCCCTTCTCTTCCTTGGTTCTCCAACCATTGTAGTGAAATACGTTGACCATGTGCATTGATGGTATTGATCATTATCAGTTTTCATCTAGTTTTATCTTGTAGATCATCCTCACCTACTTCCTCATGGGTGATTTTCATTAGATTCATAATTGGACTGTTTATTAAAGGTAGGGGTCCAAATATTAACCCTACGGTTTTATAATTTCTATTTTATGAAATATTGTGAGTGCACCAATGTAATATGTGACTGAATACATTAAATAATGAATGGGATTATTCATTGGAGTCCTTTGGATTCAATTGGATTCTCACATTGCTTATGGCTAGCAGTGGGTTAAGAAAACCATAAATATAATTGAATTTGCTAATGTATTAATGTGTGTTTAGCATGAAATGATACCTTAGGCGATTAATTTTTATTAAATACCTAAATAATGTCTTATTAATTATTTTTATGACTTTTCGTCAAATTTTATTTTATTTAAAGTGGTATATGGAAGTCAAATGTTAATTCTCACAATTATCCATTGAGAGTTATGATATAATAATTTGATATCCTTATCGTATGATAGGAATTTTTTTCTATGTTGTAATTCTTATATATCAATCTTGGCCCTAGAACCTACACACTATTATGTTGTAATGATGATATTGAGTGGTCATGGCCCTGGAACCTACACAATTATATGTTGTAATGCTGATATTGTGTGGGAATGTCCTAGTCCCATTATATAATGATTATAGGAAGATATCTATGACTAGTCACATGTTGTAATGTTTATAGGGATTTGACCAAAATATTGTAATTGTTATAGGGATTTGACCTAGATGAATATGACTATACCATGGTTGTATGGAAGTGGTTTTCATGGTGGTAAGGCATGCTTCATGTTATTTAAATATGGAACTGAAGATGGTTAACTTACCATGGTTATATTGTTTTTCTTATCATGGTTTTAATATATTCTCATGGATATTTTTTCATGATGCTAAAGCATGTTTTTGTTGTATTTTATTAATTATTGAATTAATTAATACACATGTCTGTCACTTTATTGAATACACTTAATATCAAAATGGTTTTATTAGACATGGTTTTGCCAGCCAACTATGTTATACTCACACCCTATTAAGGTCATTGTTTGGTACCTGAGAAGATTACATAGATGCGGTTTTTGAAAATAGCAAAGGAAAATGTTGTTAATTTTTGATTATTGGATGGGATGGAGTTTTGAGATGGGATCAACATGGGGTTTATATTTGGGTAATTTTGAATCTTTATTTGAGTCTTCTAGTCCTTTATATTTATTTTTTCTTTAATTACATTTAATTATATTCCATCACATCATTATCTTTTTCCTTTATTATTTATTAGATTGTTCTGTTGGTTTTTATTTTTCGGTTTTTCTATATTTATACATAGATTTATTTTGTTTATATGGTTTTTTATACTACTATGACACTTCATACTAGGGTGTATAGTCTCCCCACTATGCATTTCACACCCCCTATGCTAGTCAGTAGCTTCTAGAATACTGGGAGGCATGCTTGAGGTCTCCAAACTAACAATTTTTTCCCACATGAGAGAGTGACAGATCGGGGGGGGACATTAACCTTTTTGATCTCCCACTCAATAAGATGGTATCCCTCACACAAAAACATTTGAAAAATATATTTCATGATATCACACTCCCTACCAAGTGTCCACCCATTTTGGAATGATTTTTTCCCTACCCCTAGCTATAAAATATGAAAAAAGAGGATTAAATTCATGGGTATTTTTCATCATTTATTTTAACAACTAAAAAATTTGTTTTGAACATATAACAATATTTTAGTATTCCATTAACTTGATCATTCATAATTATACCCAAATTTTTTTATGTTTTAACAAAAATACTATAATTAAAAAAATTGAGAATACAAAAGTTTTTGGTTTTGATGTTTTAATTTTGATGACATTTCAGTGTAAAATATAATGTTTGATTTTACATTAATGAAGATTTAATTATTTTTAAATGCATGAAATCAAGGGGAGTTATTTTTTTATATGTTTAAATTTATGTTTTAAATTTGTTTTAGATGATTTGTTATTAAATTTACAACAAATATAGTTTAAATTTTATTTAATATTGATTGTATATTTTTAAGGGAGAATATTTTTTAAAATTATATTTGAAATAAATTATTAGAAATTTGATTTATATCCTATTATAAATGGGTTGTTAAAAATGTTTGGTTTTTAAATCTTCAAAAGGGGGAGATTATTAGTATTAGGGTTATGTTTTATTGATTGATCATTTTTTTGTTGTTTTGAATATTAAAAATACCTCACAATATTTTAAAATGACCTCACTTTTCTAAATTGGATAATTGAAATTTCTCAAAAAATTGATAAATCACACATTATCTATTGTTTAAGTAGGTTTGATGTTTATATATTTTTTTATAAAGGATTCTATATTCTCTAACTTTTTATAAATTTTTTGAAATTTTAGTTCTATTTATAATTTTTTTAAAGTCATATTAAAATTATAATGTCATAAGAAACTATTTTTAATGTCTCCTAAAAATTATAATGCCAAATGAAACTATTTTAGAAGTCCTATAAAATTAATTTTTAAAGCCTATGAAAATAATATATTCTAATGAAATCATTTACAAAGTTATACAAAAACAATTAAGTCTTACAAAATGAGTTTTAAATACATTATTATTTTAAAATTATTACTAAATGGTTTTGAAAGAAATGTAGACTAATATTATTTCTCTTGTGTTTATGTAAAATTTACATTGTCATTTTAAGTGTATTTAGATGCTCTGTTTTCCTATATTTTTCATTTTGAGTTACTATATGTTTATATGATTTGATATATCTATTTTATTGATTTGTAAAATACATATTATTACTAATTGTCTCATATAATGTGGATTTGAATTTTTTTATGGAGGAGATGTGTGGTAATCAATTTTCAAACTAAACATGAAATTTCTATACACATGTAATGATATTATTCCTTGATATTATTATTTATAATAGTGGATGGTTGTGATTGGTTTCCTAGAATCAGTAACATGATAAAGATCATGGAGTTCTGATTATTTGTATTGGAGAATTTTTCGTTAAATGATATGTTGTTGTATTTATATACAAACATCGACATATATATATGATACCATTTATACTAAAGCACTAATGAGTTAATGTACTACATTGTTCATAATCTTTTTTTCGAGTTGTTGAGTTTTAATAATTCACCTAAAACATTAATATTCAAAATCAAATTTTAAGGGATAAATAAACCTATTATAAATTTGAATTATTCAACTATTATTTCTCAAAATCTATCATTTTATTACTTATTTACATTGTATTGTTCCCTAGTTGAACATTTCCATCATGTTTTAGTCAAATCACCAATAGATGTGCATCCATTTAAAAGGTAGTGTCTTTTAATGCTAAGATATTAAAAAATATGTGAACATAGGTTGTGAATGGACCTGGTAAAAATCTTTGGTTAGGTTTAATCCATATAAAATTTTATGTTCTTCCTATACCTGTAAATGGTGGTGTTAGGTTGGGACTATTCCCCTGTAAAAGGTATTGTATTTATGTTTAAATGGATGCCAATACTCTTATTTAATTAAAGGGTTTTTATAGACTGGATATTAGTTATCTTGTTCCGAACTACAATATAATTCTTTAGGTCAAGGTTCATTATTTTATTTCCACAAAATAATCTTCTTGAACACTGCACCTACATTGTGTATATTGTACCTGGTTCAATTTACTGTCTTAATCTACTAGGATTTTTTAATTTGATTAAAAAATTTAGAATGTATCTTTTTCCCACATTTATACTATTTATCCATCTCATCTTGGACTAACACTAATGAGTAGTGGATAATTTCTGTAGTTGTAAGGGGTGTGGAACATATCAGGATTATGAAAGAATGTGATTTTTTTAGATCATCCGGATAACATTGGTTTATATATTAAGTTTATATATGGACTTTAAAAGATAACTTGGGGTTATATAGTGGTGGATAATGTTATGAAATATTGATTACAGTATCTAAACATGAATTTTTAAGGATAGATTATTACCATTTAAAAAACATATAGAACATGGAAGTAGTGTCATTATCATATTAGTCACATAGGTGAAAAAAGGATGAAATTATTCAATACACAAGGAAAATTGAAACTAAAGAACATACAGTAGAAATGATATAATATTTTTATCATTAAAAATTAGTATAAGGTATCATTTTCTATGAAGGTAAATGCACTTAAGAATCAAAAATTAGATATTTTCTATATGAATGTATTGGGTCTAGGTTTATTTTAGTCTCATGGAGCGCACAATAAAATGTTCCATTCATCCATGATGAAACATAGAAATTGTGTGTGTTCTTCCTCAGGAAAAACATTTATGATTTTTAGAACATTCATAATATAGATATCCATAGTGCAAATGTTGAATGGAATTAAGATAAAATGCATGAGCTATAATAATGTGGGTGAGTAAGAGAGTAGATTGTTACATAGATTTTACTCAAATATATAAAACTGTTTTAATAAAATTGTACCCATAATACCAAATATAAATGATGTCGTGGAATGGATAAATTGGGATTGGAATGGGATAGCCTGGATTATGAGTTACATTTTTGTTGCACAATATATTTTTGGGTGGAAGCAATAAATTGTGTTGTTTATCTTATAAAAAATAGTTCATATGTACCATTGGGGAGGGTGATTATAAAAAAACTTGAGACTGCAAACTAAAATATATTTCACACCTAAAATTCTTCATAAGTTTCATATATGTCCATGTAAATTCTAGATGAGATATTCCCTAAATCCTTATTTATATAAGATATAAATTGGAAAATATATTTTTGTATGATATAGAGTATATAAAAATATTTGATATAATTAGTTGTAGGGAATATTGTATACCCAAGGTATGTAGATCATATTCACTACCTCATTATGGTAGTTGAATGATAAGGTTTGATATTTGAATCATCCCAAAATGGATATAATAAATATCAAATGTTTCATAAGATGAAACACATGGTAAAATAAAAGGTTGATTTGAAATGTTAAATGTATGAAATAGCCATTTCGTTACCCATACATTATGTAATACATAAGATAATTCAGTATCACTAAGTAATGTATCAAGGGATTATATAAGGAATCAGTCTCCATGAGAATGGGTGTGAGATCCTTATGTGATCTTTTAGATGATTCTCCCAATCTCTCTATCTTCTTCACACTTTTTTGAGTGAAAATATATCATATAGTCGGTGTCAAGATAACCTCACCCATGACATGGGAGATTCAAGAAAATATAGGGATACACAATAGGGAAGGTAGTATGATGGATTCCTATAAAGGATCTATATAAATTGAATGGATAATGATTAATAAAGTAGTGATTTATCAATTAAAAGCTCATATTTTCTTCATTTTCTGTTTAGAATGGTTTTAGTTTTAATACAAGGTAGATCATAGAAATGTGGTTTCCACCTATTTTAATTGTTTTTCTTATGTGTTAATCACTTATTAGAAACTTATTAGTGGTATCATAGATTTACAAAGATATTTGATTCTTAAAATCAGGTTTAAAAGAAATATTATTGATTTCATTTTTTATATTTTTTATCTACCAATAAATATAATATAAAATTTATATTATTTCAAGTTTTATGATATATGATATCATGATCTAGGCATGTATCAACTTTTAATATATGGCATATTGTAGTAAGAAGTACAGACTTATCCATTGATTTCTGGTGTATCTCTACATACTATATTGAATATCATAAGGGATGATATTTTTAGTACCCACTGTTTGAGGTATGTAGCCTTTCATAATAAATTTTTATGTTTTTGAAGTTCATGGGATATGTTGAGAATAGGTTGGGAGAGTTTGGAATGGGTTTGAAAGAGTTTGGAGGCTTTTCTAAGGGAGAATGGTTTGAGCACGGTTAGAAGAAACAATGTGGGTGCTCCAGGAAACCATGCAGGTGGAGACAATAGGATTTTCATGGCCTATACATAGTTTGAAAAACTGTGCGAGGCAACTGTGTGGATCCCTCCTCTCAAGACAATAGTGTGCGCTTGGTTATCGCACGGTTTTCCAAACCATGCGGGATAACTGCATGACCACATAATCATTGGGTTTTAAGTTCCAGGATCCCTCGGGCTTAAAATATTCCTCTCCAAATTATCTCTCCCTAAAAACTCTCTTGATATTTTCACCTCTCAAGGGTTGGAGGGACTCTCCCACACATTTTGGAATAAAATTAAAGGGTTTTCAAGGTAGATTGAAGGTGATTTCTCCCAGGTAAGTCTTCTCTCATGGTTCCTTTTGGTTTTCTCTCAATCCTTTCTACTCCCTTATTTAGTTTTTTAGATTTACATCTGCTTCATGTAGATCTAGTTCTTTTTTTCCTTGGATGTTGATTTTAAGGATTTTTGATGTTAGGTAAGGGGATATAGAGAGGTTTCGGTGGTGCGTTTTCCGGATTTTAGGTGCGATTAATTATGGGTCGATTTTTCCGGAACCCTAAATGTAGGTGGCTTCTCTCTTGACTCCACTTGGTTAGAACTAGTATTTTTTTGTAACAATTAATTTTTTATTCTGAAAATTAATTTTGTCTAGATGTGAAAAATTTATTGGAAGTCTCTTCGGTGATGTTTTGGGGATTTTTTGGAAAAAAAATTTTTGTGATGAAATGCTATTATTGTTGATTTTAAAATTGGTTGCTGAGATTGATTTGGGAAAATGGTTGATGAAAATGATTTTCAATAATTATGATGTTTTATTGAAATGGTGATTTTCAATAAATGGGTGATTTATTGAAGTGGATTGATATGCAATAGAATTGGTTGATTTCATGATGTTGTGACCTTGGTGGGTTGTATTCTTGGTTATGGATTGATTGGAATGTTGTGTGAAAGTGGAGAGAAGTACCACTATAAAAAGGGGATGGATAGAGGATGGATGGGACACCATCAAAAGATAAGTGGATAGGAAGTTCCACTAGTTGTGAATGGGTGAAACAGGTTGGACCGAATCTCCACCGTTATGCTTGTTTTGTTGTGTGTTTCTTTTCATAGATGAAACTAAAGTGTGAATGGGTGAATGGGTTGGACGGATGATCCACCGTTATGGTTGTTTTTGTGAATTACATTGCATGATGGAAATTGATGTGCTAATGTGTAAATGATCAAATGTCTTGTGACATGTTTGTTTTGTCTTTCCATTGGTTGCTTGGTTTGGTTGAGATGGCATGGTAAGGGTGTGTTTGGATTATGGTAATGGTTTCACTTGTGATTATTTTATATAAAGTTTTTTATATAAATGTGCTAACAGTTTTTTCCTAGTGGAATGTATAGGAAAGTCATTTGGGGAAAACCTACTGAGTTTTAGTACTGACCCCCTGCTTTAGCACTGTGGTGTCTTTGCAGATGTTGTGTACTATGATGTGGGAAAAGCTAAGGCATCACCCTCCTTTAGTGGTGCATTGTGATGTCTTGGTGGAGCTTGGAGTGGAGCTGTGGTGGTATCATGGCTCATGGTGTTTTGTTGTCTAGTCTTCTGCATGGTACTCTGATGTTTTGTGGACATGTTTCGTTGGATGGTTTTGGGGTTTGTTATGGAATTGTTAGTATTATATGGTTGGGTTTGAAAGTGAATGCATATTTAGTTGTTGGTTTGATTGGTTTTTTCTTAAGGAAAAATCGTTTCAAACTATTCCTTGAATCCCTCGATATTTATTTGGGAGCATCGCATATGGCCGAGTATCCCTCACCACCTCCTCAATCCAATGAGGTAGGGGTTGGGTGTTACAAATGGTATCAGTTGTTTGGTCCTTTTGAGTTGATTCTTGGATTTGGATATGACATTCATTGTGGTATATTCCTTATGTTGGGAGAGTATCAAGGCATAGGAATGCCGGAACTTGGAATGTATAGGATAAAAGGATGTAGCTAACCCTTTTATGCAGAACTTCAAGTTATCAGGGAGTTGGGTACAAAAGTGTTTTGGATATACTTATAGGCATTAGAAGTCTCATTGTCATGGGAGTAGACAATGATATGTTCATGGAATATATGGTAGAAATGACTTCCCTCTAGGATGCATATTTCATTGTGGTATAATGATTTATGGGCCCAATTTAGAAATGTTTTTTTTCAAATGTGTGAAATTTGAATGTGAACAAATTTGGTATATTGAAAATGGGTGGATTTTCAAAAATGGTGAAACATGGAATATTTGGAAAGGTGGAAATCCTCGTTGTGATAGTGTTATGTAATGATAATGGGAATTATTGATGTCTACAGAAGTGAGACTCAGGATTGTTTGTTTTCTATTAATAGAAATGGCACCGGGTAGACATCGTAGAGACCAACCGGAAGTGGCTGATGAGAATGTGGTTGCACCTGAGCCTCAGGTGAACCAGCGGCTAGTGCAATGTATTTTTCAAGCTTTCCAAGTTGTGGAATGTGGAAATAAAGTGGATGATCTAAGGCATTTGGATCATGCGGTTCAATTTCAAAAGAAAAATCCACCCATCATCAAGGGTGATTCAGAGCTAGAGAGGTCAGAGGCATGGTTGAATAGAATAAACAAAATCATCAAATTATTGGCAACACCAGTAGAGTTGAAAGTGATGTTTCCCATGTATATGTTGGACGGTCATTCCCTTCAGTTGTGGGAGTTGGTAGTCCAAGCGGGGACGAACTAGGGTATGATGTGGGAAGGATTTGGGGAATTGTTTAATAAAAAATTCTACCCACATATGTTCAGAATTTAGCGCAGTACTGATTTATTTGGTTTGATGAAAAATCATATGTCTGTGACAGAGTATAAATATATGTTTCTGAACTTAGTAAGGTTTGCACCCAAGGTGGTGGGTAGAACGTTTTTTTGATGGAAAGTATATTTGAAGTGGTGTTAAGGCAATAAATCAATTCATAGATAGCAGTGTTGTGTATAGATGTTTACACAGAGATGGTGAATAGAGCCTCGGTGGCTGAGTGTGATATATTGGGTGCTCTGTGAAGAGAAAGCATGGTGGTACCCATGGGGAATAGTGGTATCTCTAACGCTGGGTTCAAGCAGAGGACAAACACATATACCTAGGGCAGGAATATGGCACATAATCTGACAGTAGGATCGATAAATATTCCCCCCAAGACCCGGAGCAAGCTAGGATGTTTTCAGTGTGTTTATACAATCCACATCAAGCGGGATTATACAAAACAACCTTGATCATGTCACAATTGTAAGTAGATGGGGCATCTGCAGCATTATTGTCAGAAATCTCCAAGGTTAAGTGTGTGTGACACTCCTCAGGGCTCGCAGACGTCGTATGCTTCGACGGGACTGGGGCAGCAGCATACCCCTCGTCAGCAGAGTGAAGCCTATTATAGTGGTTCCTAGAACACCACAACTCCTCAACAGGGCAATACAGAGAAAAGTGTAGAAACCAAGGCATTGTTCGAAGCCGAGAAGGTTGTGGTGGATGATCTGTCGGGACCATCCAGGGTGTGAGGTACTATTCTTTTAAATTCTACCTTGATTCAAGTCCTGTTTGATATAGGTGCTTCACACTCTTTTATTGCTAAACATATGGTTGATTTCATAGGTTTAAGGGTATAAATGATGCCTTCTGTTTTAAAGCATCAAACTCTTCCAGGTCAAATAGAGTATCAAGACTTCTTGTGTAGATCATGTTGTATCATTGTGGGTGAGGTTGAGCTAATGTGGAACTTCTCAGTGCTTGGGATGGATGGGTATAATGTAATCCTGGTAATGAATTGGATGGTGGCCTTTAAGGCCCACATCGATATTGACGCGCAGACAATGGATTTTACGACACCCGATGGCATTAGACATCTCGTTAGATGAGAGATAAATGAAAGGTAGTGTAACGCCCCGACCCCAGTTACCCAGAGTCAGTGCATTATTACATAACATTGGCATGATCACAAGAAAGATCAAATCTCGAAAGACCGATTGGTTTAGTAGCCTTGGAAACACTAGATATAATCATAAAGTTTTACATTACATTTCAAAGTGAAAAACTACTACAACAACAAAGTCTTCATATCCACACTATTAACCCCTCATAATATCCCTGCAAGTCATTCATAATTTACATCTTCACTACCTGGGAAAAATAAAACATAGAAAAGGGGTGAGCTCAAATGCCCAGTAAGGATAACAATATAGCGGAACATTCATAATAAGCATAAACATTTAAGGCAATGAATTACTAAAACAAAAGCCTTTTAAAATTGAACTTCAACATAGTATGGCAAAAATAAAAATGAAATAATGCCATTTACTTATTCACATGGATATTCTACTAATCGAATAATCACATGCAATATCAATAACCACTTTCATAATGTTGGAATGCATAATGCCAGACTATCATAACCACATAGCCAAGGCCTCGTGCCAAGACTACAAATAAGATTTTGTCAAGGCCTTGTGCCAAGACACTAGTTTGTCTCATGAGACCTACCGATGCATCGAGGAGCTATAGCGGGCTCCACCCGTCACTTATTAAGTCCAATGCATTCCCTTATGAAAAGGTTTAAACATAACATAAACATTCGTATTAAAACTTGCATACCAAATGTCAATACTTTCACAATAAACTATGAATGGTATAAAAATAGCACATCCACAGTCAAACATATCACAAAACCTTCAATACAATATAGAAGTTTTGTATCATAATAAATCAACTTCAAATAATCTTAAAATCCATCAAAGGATGTTGACATAGATAAAATCAAAATTCTTTTTAAAGAAATATCTCCTTTTATTTTGAAATCATTTAAGATCCATATAAAATAAAACATTTTCTTTGAAAATATTCTTATAAGCTTGTATGGGAAGCTTCGACGATTTTATAACGGCGGAAAATAACCGCACCCGCCGTATAAGTTAAAAAAAAACATTCTTACCTCAATTCTGTCGAAAAGGTTAAAAAAGGACCTTGTTTTGAAAACGACGGAAAGATTCCTTTATAAACCTCTTATAAAAAGTCAAACAAGGGTATAAATGACTTTAACCCATATTCTTGTAAATAGTAAAAATGTTTTGAAATACATTTCGAAGAAACATGGATGTGGATGATAAAGAGATCCCAGTAGATTATTACGTATAATACAACCTCGGATAATGAAGAGATTGTGAAATAACCCTTACCTTGTACTTTTCCTTGGTTGGGGTAGGTTAACCTCCTGTATAATGGTGAAATAGTTGTTATTAAATTATACAAGAATCATATATATTAATATGATATCATATATGATCTTTTAACATTGATTTGTTAATAATATCTTAGAATTATCGTCGTTTCGGGAGTTAACTTACTCATTTTCTTTTATATGTTTTGTTACATAAGCCATGGTTGTTGTATCTTATTCATATCCAGAATGATATACAGTCCTTAAACATCATTTTTAAATCATCAAATGATAATTATACTTGAATGGATACGATGGAGAATGAATCTCATCGCGTTCGTGGAGACGGTAGTCCGTACGTACGCACGAGCGACAATATCATTCTTTTGATATTAAAATAATATATAAATGGATGGTATATCATATATACAGAATCATTAACATGTTATATTTATTATTTACATGAGTTACACATCATTATTATACCCATCCAAATAATATTATATTGAATAACAATTACACCACTACGTGGAGACGGTAAGCCGTACGTACGCACGTATGGTGACATGTTATTCAAAGGGTGGATAGAATACTGAATATGATTGTACCATATTTATAATAACATCACAGTATATGTGAGATACTGGAGTTATTATTTCAGAATGGTAAGAACAAAGGAAGAAGAAGTGGAAGAAGAAATGAACTGAGAAAAGGGTGGTGAAATCATTACCTCTTCTTCGGGTTCTTCCTTTTGATTTGATCAAAAGGGCTCCTTATGTTGGCTTTCTGATCAAACTAAGGCCTCTAGGTTGTATTGAGGGATGTTGGGAGAGTATTTGGGCAGAGTTTGGCCGAACCAAAAGGCTTTGAAGGTGTGAAGAAATGAGAAGGAGGAGTGCCCTTTTATAAGAGGGGTGAGGGGCACCTTTGGAAAAGTTAGAAATATTAATTTATAATAAATTCATATTCGATTTAAAAAGGCTCCAAAGTTGACTATTCAAATGATGAGGTGGGGATAGGTCGAAAAAAACTCATCCAATAGAATTTATACAGGTTTGGGTACTTATATTATCCTTATCTTTAAGTATTAACTCTAAGTTAATTAGTTTCACTTTTACAATGTCTCTTTGTATTTTATATATTATGGTTAATAATCTTACTATATACATCCAAGAGACCCCCAAGTGGTCCATTAATGATTAACCTATCATAATATAAGTCCCTTGGGCGAACCTTAGATTTTTAGGAATTTAATATCAATTAATAATATAATATTTGTTTTAAGAACTCTTTTATGTCAATTTTGACACTATTCAATAGTTGATTTTTTTGAAACTCCTAACAGATTGATTACTTCGAACAAAGTCAATTACATCAATCCTAATATATCATATTATCATAGAAAATTAGTTTAATTCATTAAAAGTTTCATATTATAATTATTTGGGTATTTATAAGATCAATTATTTTTATTTTTCACTATTTTAGTAATTACTGCATCATCATTGTGTCATAAATAAAATAAATTATATAATGTCTAAAAATTATAAATAAAATATCATTATGTAGGAAATCTTTTTAGCTTTCTAATTAATATTTATAATCGAAAATCCAACATGTATAACCCTATGTAAAAATTGTTCTTCTAAAAGATGTAAGCTTATGCCATTTTTATTTTTATTTTAACTTTATTAATATAAAGTGTCCCTACCACATACAAGTGGCTCCAAGGGGTCCCCAAATTGACCCAAGGATGCCCATTGTCGACCCTGTATCAACAAATAGGGTTAAGACACGTTTTAGGGTAATTTAGTATTATTATAATATTATTTTGTAACCCTTATGTACCGGATTTACCCTTAACCATGGTAAATAAAATATTTACCGCAGTAATTATTCAAAATGTCTAAAAATAAAAGTTACCTAATTACACAATTTGAACATCCTGATTCCAAATATGGAATCCATTTTCCTAAATTCAAAACACAGAAGTGGCAGAAATTAATTTAAAATTAATTCCCGCTGTTAAAACAAAAAGCGTGTTTTTAAGAGATAATAACTATCAAAAGATTGACACTTGTTTATGTTCGGTTTAATTGTAAAATTATGTCCAATGACCAAAATTATATTAAATGGTAAAAATATATTCTAAATATACTTTAAAACCACTCAAATTCATAATTTATCACTATTAATTATTTTGATTAAAAAAGTTGTTTTTAATTAAAATTTAGTAATTTTCACTATTCATCAAAATATAAAAGTTATCCGAAAAGTACCAAAATTTCACCCTAGGATAATTTCGATATTCCGAATCCAAAAATGAAGTCCATATTGAAATATAAAATATATATGATTTCAAAAAGTAGGTATTACTATTTACAACGGCTAGTTTAATTAGTTGTGGTGTGTGTTAGAACTCGAGGTTGCGTACAACACACGCTATCGCATTATTCGAAGGGAAACGTACCGTAGAAGCTTGGGGTGTTACATTCTCCCCTCCTTCAAATAATTGCGTCCTCGCAATTTCTAGGGTATTACTGCATAAAAAGACTCGGGTGGTTCTTCATCATAAGTTCCTCGGGTTCCCATGTTGCCTCTTCCATCTTATGATTCTTCCACAAAACTTTTACCAGACGCGTCGTCCGGTTTCTCAGCACTTGTTCTCTCGTATCAAGAATCCTGACGGGCTCTTCGCAATAAGACAGATCGGGTTCCAGTTCTAATTCCTCATAGGTGAGTACATGCGTTGGGTCAGGCATGTATTTCCTTAACAGAGATACGTGGAACACATCGTGAACTTTGGAGAGACTTGGCGGCATTGCCAATCGGTAAGCTACAACCCCAATTCGTTCTAGAATTTCGAAAGGTCCGATGTACCTGGGACTCAATTTACCTTTCTTACCAAAACGTATGACTCCCTTCCACGGAGATACCTTCAGGAAAACATGATCACCGACTTGAAATTCCAAATCCTTCCTTCGATTATCGGCATAGCTCTTCTGCCTACTTTGAGCTGCTTTAATGTGATTTTGGATTACCTTCACCTTTTCCACCGTTTCCTCCACCAGTTCTGGGCCTACAAGTTTTCTTTCACCAACGTCATCCCAACAGGTTGGTGTACGACATCTCTTTCCGTATAACGCTTCATATGGTGCCATCTGAATACTCGAATGGAAGCTATTGTTATAGGAAAATTCTACTAGTGGTAAATATTGATCCCACATACCCTGAAAATCAAGTGAGCAAGATCTCAACATGTCTTCTAAGGTCTGAATAGTCCGTTCTGATTGTCCGTCTGTCTGAGGGTGGTAAGCAGTGCTCAAATGAAGTTCAGTATCCAGGGATTTCTGAAGACTTTTCCAAAATCTTGAAGTAAAACGGGGATCACGATCAGAAACAATCGATAGGGGTACTCCATGAAGTCTCACAACTTCATTAATGTATAGTCTTGCTAGACGTTCCAGGGGTAGATCTTCTCTTATAGCAAGAAAATGTGCTGACTTGGTAAGACGATCAACAATAACCCATATTGCATCGTTCCTTCTAGGAGTCTTTGGTAGCCCCATGACAAAGTCCATTGTAATATTGTCCCATTTCCACTCCGGTATGGGAAGAGGTTGCATGACTCCTCCAGGCTGTTGCCTTCCAGCTTTCACTTGTTGACAAACCATACATCTTGACACAAAATCAGCAATCTCCCTCTTCATGTTGTCCCACCAAAAATGTTCCTTCAAATCTCTATACATTTTGGTGCTCCCAGGGTGTATAGAGAAATTGGAACTATGAGCATCATCCAACAATTCCCTTTTTAGATCAGGTATATTGGGAACACAAAGTCTCTTCCCGAATTTCAAAATTCCACCTTCATACGCAAAGTCTCTCAATCTCCCATCATTCACAGCTTTAATCTTCTTTTGGAATTCTTCATCATCAGTCTGAGAACTCTTAATCCTTTCTAGTAAAGATGGTTTGGCAACCATTTGAAAAAGCATTGATGTTTCACCTTCCCTGGTTATTCCCATGTCCATCTTCACTAGCTCCATGAAAATTGGATCCCTTTCAATTCTCATATTGTTTAAAACTCCATGGTCTTTTCTACTCAAAGCATCTGCCACCTTGTTTGCCTTCCCTGGGTGGTAGTGTATCGTACAATCATAATCCTTGAGTAATTCAAGCCATCTCCTTTGCCTCATGTTGAGTTCTTTTTGTGAGAAAATATACTTCAAACTCTTGTGATCAGTATAAATCTCACATTTTTCACCATAGAGGTAGTGCCTCCATATTTTCAAAGCAAAGATCACTGCTGCTAACTCGAGATCATGAGTAGGATAGTTTTGTTCATGAATTTTCAACTGTCGTGATGCATAGGCAATAACTCTATCATTCTGCATAAGGACACAGCCAAGTCCTTTCTTTGATGCATCACTATAAATAACGAACCCATCATTCCCCGATGGTAGAGTCAATATAGGAGCATTGACTAATCTTCTCTTCAGTTCTTCGAAACATTCTTCACACTCTTTTGTCCAAACAAATTTAACCCCTTTACGTGTGAGCTTCGTTAATGGGTTAGCCAATCAGGCAAAATTCTGGACGAAACGTCGATAATAACCTGCCAAACCAATAAAACTACGTACCTCAGTTATACTCGTAGGTGCTGGCCATTCTTGGATTGCCTTGGTCTTAGAAGGATCAACAGAGATTCCATCTTTAGAGACAATATGGCCAAGAAAAGAAATCTCCTGAAGCCAGAATTCACACTTGCTAAACTTTCCATATAATTCATGCCTCCTCAGAGTCTTCAAGATAATGCGCAAGTGATTTTCATGATCTTTGTAGGTTTTGGAGTATACCAAGATATCATCAATAAATACCACCACAAATTCATCGAGATACTCCTTGAAAACTCTATTCATCAGATCCATGAATACAGAGGGTGCATTAGTCAATCCAAACGGCATTACAGTAAACTCGTAATGCCCGTACCTGGTTCGAAATGCTGTTTTCGGAATGTCTTCCTTCTTTACACACAACTGATGGTATCCAGATCGAAGGTCAATCTTTGAAAAGTATTGAGCTCCATGCAGTTGGTCAAATAAATCATCAATACGAGGTAGGGGATACTTGTTCTTTATCGTTATAGCATTGATCTCCCTGTAATCGATACATAACCTCATAGATCCATCTTTCTTTTTAACAAAAAGAACAGGGGCTCCCCATGGAGAAACACTAGGGCGAATAAATCCCTTATTACTCAATTCCTCTAGTTGTTTCTTTAGTTCGACTAGCTCTACAGTGGCCATTCTATAAGGGGTCTTCGATATAGGCCTTGATCCAGGAATCAAATCAATAGAAAACTCAACTTCTCGTTCTGGAGGATGTCCAGGTAAATCTTCCGGAAATACATCTACAAATTCTTTCACAACAGGTACACCCTCTATTTGAACATTCCTTTCCTCACCGATAGTTACTTCATTCTCTTCCTCCCCAATAATTGAATTAAGTTGAGCTACTGGGGGTGGGTCTAAATAAGAATTAGGTGGTGACGATTCTGCTCTAAAAATAAGGTGTTCCTTATCATTATCATCAAGAATCGTAACCTCTTTCTTCTTAAAATAAATCTTCGCATCATAGTCCGAAAGCCAGTCCATACCGAGGATTATATCAAACTCAATCATAGGTATGACGATGAAATCAGCAGATAAAGAAAATTTATGTGCTCTAATGGGGACTGATTCACAAAACTTTGTTGCAACGATACTTCCCTTAGGAGTTTTAACTGACAACTCCCTAATTAAATCAAATTGGAAATATCTAATTTTCTTTGCAAACTGGGAAGATATGAAACAATGCGATGATCCAGAATCAAATAATGCATTTGCTAAACTTGAGGAAACCATTAAATTACCTGCCACCACGTCTTTCGGAGTTTCTACCTCAGCAGTAGTGATAGCATAAGCATGGCCTTGATCCCTTGGCCTTTTCTGAGGTAAGTTCTCCTGACGCTTAGGACATGCATTTGCATAATGCCCCATCTCCCTGCAATTGTAGCACTGAACGTTGGTAGCTTCCTTCTTCCCCTTGCAATCATGAGCTTGGTGGCTTTTTTCACCACACTTGTAACAGACTCCCATTCCCTTCAGGCAAGCACCGGGGTGTTTCTTCCCGCACTTACCACAAGATGGATATTCAACCTTTCCCTTCTTCCCCTTATTTCCATTCCCAGATTGATCAGCAGGTCTCTTCTTCTCTTGCTTTGCTTTAAAGTCATAAGACTTAGAGAATTCCTTTTCGGTCTTGATAGCACATGAGACAATGTCTTCGTACGATGAAAAGGATTGTGAGACTAATGCTCGACGGAGAAATGGTTTTAACCCATCAAAGAAACGATCAATCTTACTTCTTGGGTTGCGAATATAATCTCCAGCATACCTCGCTAACCTTGTAAAGTTAGCCTCATACTTTGTGACATTCTCATCCTCCTTTTGTCTCAGACTCAGAAATTGCCTTTCCATATCTGCTCGATGGTCGCGAGGAAAGTATTTTTCTAAAAAGAGATCTTTGAACTCCCTCCATTCCATGTTTGATACTTCATCATCTTCCTTTATGTTTTGAATCAATGACCACCATTGATCAGCATCTCCAGTGAGGCGGTAAACTGCCATGGTAACTTTTTCCCTTTCACTACTCCCCAAAGCCTGAAATATTTTCTCTAGGGAAAATATCCATTGCTCAGCTACTAAGGGATTTGTACTTCCATTGAACGTTGGTGGTTGTTGTCTCATGAATCAATCTAACATTGATCCTCCACGCTGCGGATCAGGGTGCTCCATACGGGTAAGGTTATTATTCATAACCTGAGTAAGTTGTCCCAGTACGGTGATTAGCTGATCAGCACCAGTTGCATCACCAGCCCCACTATAATTATCTTGAGCAGGAGGGCAATCCCTACATGGAGTGCGTGCATTGATACGGTTTCCATTTCTTCCACTAGGCGCCATTTCTAAACAATGGCATAAACTAGATCAGTTTATGAATCAAAATACATAATCCCATACTTATAAAACACTTAACATAAATTGAACTATCTATGGATATAATCCATAATCATAAATATGTTTTCTTTGAGGAAGTATATACTCATAAACCCTTCATAATGATTTGTAAATAAAGTGAGAGTTATCCTAAGCATATCCCCCGGGAGTGTCGTAACCAAGAGTGCAGCAAGGCCCGTTGTCGTGCACCAGTTCCCGTTCGAGTCTAGCTCAAAGCGGTGTTTTCGGGTTTTACCCCTAGGTACATCTGTGCCAGAGCCGCCTCTACCTGCTCGTATCCAGACAGGGATGTATTGCTCGGAAAACTCACAAAGTCTCTACAATACCAAAATTCTAGGAAGTTCTTCTATACTAATCCTCAAAGTTCATCTTAGGTCTATGTGCTCTAATCAGAGTTTATCTAAATCTAGCTTCCAAGGTTTGTACTAAACTTCCTCTGATACCAACTGTAACGCCCCGACCCCAGTTACCCAGAGTCGGTGCATTATTACATAACATTGGCATGATCACAAGAAAGATCAAATCTCGAAAGACCAATTGGTTTAGTAGCCTTGGAAACACTAGATATAATCATAAAGTTTTACATTACATTTCAAAGTGAAAAACTACTACAACAACAAAGTCTTCATATCCACACTATTAACCCCTCATAATATCCCTGCAAGTCATTCATAATTTACATCTTCACTACCTGGGAAAAATAAAACATAGAAAAGGGGTGAGCTCAAATGCCCAGTAAGGATAACAATATAGCGGAACATTCATAATAAGCATAAACATTTAAGGCAATTAATTACTAAAACAAAAGCCTTTTAAAATTGAACTTCAACATAGTATGGCAAAAATAAAAATGAAATAATGCCATTTACTTATTCACATGGATATTCTACTAATCGAATAATCACATGCAATATCAATAACCACTTTCATAATGTTGGAATGCATAATGCCAGACTATCATAACCACATAGCCAAGGCCTCGTGCCAAGACTACAAATAAGATTTTGTCAAGGCCTTGTGCCAAGACACTAGTTTGTCTCATGAGACCTACCGATGCATCGAGGAGCTATAGCGGGCTCCACCCGTCACTTATTAAGTCCAATGCATTCCCATATGAAAAGGTTTAAACATAACATAAACATTCGTATTAAAACTAGCATACGAAATGTCAATACTTTCACAATAAACTATGAATGGTATAAAAATAGAACATCCACAGTCAAACATATCACAAAACCTTCAATACAATATAGAAGTTTTGTATCATAATAAATCAACTTCAAATAATCTTAAAATCCATCAAAGGATGTTGACATAGATAAAATAAAAATTCTTTTTAAAGAAATATCTCCTTTTATTTTGAAATCATTTAAGATCCATATAAAATAAAACATTTTCTTTGAAAATATTCTTATAAGCTTGTATGGGAAGCTTCGACGATTTTATAACGGCGGAAAATAACTGCACCCGCCGTATAAGTTAAAAAAAACATTCTTACCTCAATTCTGTCGAAAAGGTTAAAAAAGGACCTTGTTTTGAAAACGACGGAAAGATTCCTTTATAAACCTCTTATAAAAAGTCAAACAAGGGTATAAATGACTTTAACCCATATTCTTGTAAATAGTAAAAATGTTTTGAAATACATTTCGAAGAAACATGGATGTGGATGATAAAGAGATCCCAGTAGATTATTACGTATAATACAACCTCGGATAATGAAGAGATTGTGAAATAACCCTTACCTTGTACTTTTCCTTGGTTGGGGTAGGTTAACCTCCTGTATAATGGTGAAATAGTTGTTATTAAATTATACAAGAATCATATATATTAATATGATATCATATATGATCTTTTAACATTGATTTGTTAATAATATCTTAGAATTATCGTCGTTTCGGGAGTTAACTTACTCATTTTCTTTTATATGTTTTGTTACATAAGCCATGGTTGTTGTATCTTATTCATATCCAGAATGATATACAGTCCTTAAACATCATTTTTAAATCATCAAATGATAATTATACTTGAATGGATACGATGGAGAATGAATCTCATCGCGTTCGTGGAGACGGTAGTCCGTACGTACGCACGAGCGACAATATCATTCTTTTGATATTAAAATAATATATAAATGGATGGTATATCATATATACAGAATCATTAACATGTTATATTTATTATTTACATGAGTTACACATCATTATTATACCCATCCAAATAATATTATATTGAATAACAATTACACCACGACGTGGAGACGGTAAGCCGTACGTACGCACGTATGGTGACATGTTATTCAAAGGGTGGATAGAATACTGAATATGATTGTACCATATTTATAATAACATCACAGTATATGTGAGATACTGGAGTTATTATTTCAGAATGGTAAGAACAAAGGAAGAAGAAGTGGAAGAAGAAATGAACTGAGAAAAGGGTGGTGAAATCATTACCTCTTCTTCGGGTTCTTCCTTTTGATTTGATCAAAAGGGCTCCTTAGGTTGGCTTTCTAATCAAACTAAGGCCTCTAGGTTGTATTGAGGGATGTTGGGAGAGTATTTGGGCAGAGTTTGGCCGAACCAAAAGGCTTTGAAGGTGTGAAGAAATGAGAAGGAGGAGTGCCCTTTTATAAGAGGGGTGAGGGGCACCTTTGGAAAAGTTAGAAATATTAATTTATAATAAATTCATATTCGGTTTACAAAGGCTCCAAAGTTGACTATTCAAATTATGAGGTGGGGATAGGTCGAAAGAAACTCATCCAATGGAATTTAGACAGGTTTGGGTACTTATATTAACCTTATCTTTAAGTATTAACTCTAAGTTAATTAGTTTCACTTTTACAATGTCTCTTTGTATTTTATATATTATGGTTAATAAACTTACTATATACATCCAAGAGACCCCCAAGTGGTCCATTAATGATTAACCTATAATAATATAAGTCTCTTGGCCGAACCTTAGATTTTTAGGAATTTAATATCAATTAATAATATAATATTTGTTTTAAGAACTCTTTTATGTCAATTTTGACACTATTCAATAGTTGATTTTTGTGAAACTCCTAACAGATTGATTACTTCGAACAAAGTCAATTAAATCAATCCTAATATATCATATTATCATAGAAAATTAGTTTAATTCATTAAAAGTTTCATATTATAATTATTTGGGTATTTATAAGATCAATTATTTTTATTTTTCACTATTTTAGTAATTACTGCATCATCATTGTGTCATAAATAAAATAAATTATATAATGTCTAAAAATTATAAATAAAATATCATTATGTAGGAAATCTTTTTAGCTTTCTAATGAATATTTATAATCGAAAATCCAACATGTATAACCCTATGTACAAATTGTTCTTCTAAAAGATGTAAGCTTATGCAATTTTTATTTTTATTTTAACTTTATTAATATAAAGTGTCCCTACCACATACAAGTGGCTCCAAGGGGTCCCCAAATTGACCCAAGGATGCCCATGGTCGACCCTGTATCAACAAATAGGGTTAAGACACGTTTTAGGGTAATTTAGTATTATTATAATATTATTTTGTAACCCTTATGTACCGGATTTACCCTTAACCATGGTAAATAAAATATTTACCGCAGTAATTATTCAAAATGTCTAAAAATAAAAGTTACCTAATTACACAATTTGAACATCCTGATTCCAAATATGGAATCCATTTTCCTAAATTCAAAACACAGAAGTGGCAGAAATTAATTTAAAATTAATTCCCGCTGTTAAAACAAAAAGCGTGTTTTTAAGAGATAATAACTATCAAAAGATTGACACTTGTTTATGTTCGGTTTAATTGTAAAATTATGTCCAATGACCAAAATTATATTAAATGGTAAAAATATATTCTAAATATACTTTAAAACCACTCAAATTCATAATTTATCACTATTAATTATTTTGATTAAAAAAGTTGTTTTTAATTAAAATTTAGTAATTTTCACTATTCATCAAAATATAAAAGTTATCCGAAAAGTACCAAAATTTCACCCTAGGATAATTTCGATATTCCGAATCCAAAAATGAAGTCCATATTGAAATATAAAATATATATGATTTCAAAAAGTAGGTATTACTATTTACAACGGCTAGTTTAATTAGTTGTGGTGTGTGTTAGAACTCGAGGTTGCGTACAACACACGCTATCGCATTATTCGAAGGGAAACGTACCGTAGAAGCTTGGGGTGTTACAGGTAGGGTGCAATGATTTTGTTAGCACCAGTGTGGGAACGTTATTATATCAGTTGACGGTGTTGTCATTGGAATCAGTAGAGGTTGTTGAGCATATTTTTCTTCTAGCAATGGAGGATTGGATCATGGATGTCTTTCCTAAAGAATTCTCTGGGTTACCTCTGGTAAGAGTATTGGTGTTTATGATTGATCTCCTTCTAGGGACTTGTCCTATCTCACTTCCGGCTTATCAGATGTCACCCATTGAATTACGTGAATTGAAGTTCTAGTAGGAAGATTTAAAAAAACAGAGGGTTTATCCAGCCTAGCACGTCTACTTTGGAAACGCCGATGTTGTTTGTGAAAAAAATATATGGATATTTGAGGCTCTATGTGGATTATTGTCGACTAAACCAAGTTATGATAAAGAGAAGATATCCACATCTATGAAATAATGATTTGATCAACTAGTTGAGGGGATCCTTGTGGTTCTCCAAAATCGACCAGAAGTCGGGATATCATCAATTGCAGGTGAGGAAGGAAGATATTCCTAAAACATCTTTTAGAAGTAGATATAGTCATTATGAATATGTGGTTATGCCCTTTGGTCTAACTAATGCGCCAGCGGTGTTCATGGAATTGAGGAATAAGATATTTCAGAGATATCTGGATTCATTTGTGGTGGTGTTTGTAGACGATATTCTGGTGTATTCAAAGAGGTAGATCATGAGAAGCACTTGGCGACAGTGTTGGGGATTTTGAGTGATCATTGGTTGTATGCCAAATTGTCAAAGTTTGACTTTTGGATACAAGAAGTTTGTTTTCATGGCCATGTGATTTCTAAAAGGGGCATTTCAGTGGATCCGAAAAAGATAGAGGTTGTTATTTTGTGGAAACCACCAAATAATGTGTTTTTGGTACGGAGTTTCCTTGGTCTAGGTAGGTATTATCGGCATTTTTGTTCTTGATTTTTCAATTTTGGCTTCAACAATGACAGCTTGGACAAGAAAGAATGTTCCATTCCAGGGGAATGAATATTGTTAGTAGTGTTTCGAAGAGAAAAAGTGCCACTTTACATCATCACCGATCATGGTTTTTCCAGAACCAGAAAATAGGTATGTAGTGTATTTCGATGCATCAGGATCAGGTTAGGGGTTTGTTCTCATGCAAGGGAATAATGTGGTTGTGTATGGCTCCCGGCTGTTGAGGGTTCATGAGAAGAACATCCCAAATCATGATTTGGAATTGGCAGTATTGGTACATGCTTTGAAAGTGTGGTGTCATTATCTCATCGGTGAGAAATTCGTGGTATATACAGATCATAAGAGCTTGAAGCACATTTTCTCACAAAGGGATTTGAACTTGAGGAAAAGGAGATGAATGGAATATCTACAGATGTTTGATTTTGACCTGATGTACAAACAGGGTAAGGGAAATATGGTGGAGGATGCATTAGGTAGAAAATCATATTCTCATGTGGTGAAACAGGAATTAGACCAGTGGCAGTTGATGTCGGTTATAGCTGACATGCAGTTGGAATGTGAGGACCAGTGTGAGAGAGCAGTCTTTTTTCCGGTCTTGTTGATTCCTGACATGGTTGGCCTGGTTAAAGATGTGCAGATATCCGATTCAGAGTGTCTAACCATGAGTTCGAAACACAATGGTGGGGAGACTATTGAGGGTTGGAAAATTAATAGAGATTCAATTTTGTGTTTTCAGAATCTGATGGTTGTACCAGTTTCTTTTCATGAGGATCTTCTCTAGGTGTATCATCATTCCAGGTGGGTTGTTCATCCAGAAATTCAAGAAATGTATAAAGAGTTGAATGCGCCATTTTGGTTGGCTGGTATGAAAATAAGAGTGACTGAGTTGTTTCGAGATGCTTGACATGCCAATAGGTCAGGACAGAGCATCAGAGGCTACTGAGAATGTTGTAGTCTTTACCAATACCTGTTTGGAAGTGGGAGCATATAACAAAATATTTTGTTACAGGTTTCCCAAGAACAATCATAAAGATTAATTCCATTTGGATGACAGTGTACTGGTGAAAAAAGTAGTCCCAATTCATTCCAATTCGTGAATTTCATATGGTGGAGGATCAGTCCAACGTCTATATCAGGGAGGTGGTAAAGAGGCATGGTGCTCCAGTTTTGATCGTATCCTATAGAGATCTGAGGTTTACATTTTGTTTGTATAAAATCCTTATAAAAATCCCTTGGAACTATTTCAACCATGAGTATGATATATCACCCTCAGACGGATGGTCAATCCTAGAGGACGATACAAACTTTGGAGGATATGTTGCAGGCTTGTGTCATGGATTTTGGTGGCTCGTGGGAGGAACACTTGTCGTTGGTTGAGTTTTCGTACAATAACAGTTATCAGGCATCGGTACATATGGCTTAATTTTAAGCGTTGTATGGCCGGCCATGTCTTTCTCTACTATGCTTGGTGGAAATGGGTAAGTCCACGATGGTGGGACTGAGCCTTGTCCTGGAGACTATGAAAAAGATCAAGCTAATTAGAAAGGGAATAGATATGGCTCAGAGTCGTCAGATATGATATGCGGATCATCATCGATGGTCATTGTCATTCATGGTGACTGATCATGTTTTATTAAGGATCCCTCCTAGGTTGGGACACCGTCAGTTTGGAAATAAGGGGATGTTATCTCCATTTTATATTGGACCTTTTGAGATTCGTGAGAGGGTTGGTGAGGTGGCTTATATTTTCGTTTTTCCACCTAGGATTAGTGTTGTGAACAATGTGTTTCATGTTTCACAGTTGAAAAATATCATCCGCATCATGACCGTGTGATTCGATGGGATCATGTTGATCTAGCATCAGATGCATCGTTGGTGCACGTGATAGGGCGGGTTGTGGATAGGCAAGAGAAGGTCTTTCATGGTAAAAGAATCGATTTAGTTTGTGTTTTGTGGTAGCATGGTCAGATCCAAGAGGAGACATGGGACTGGGAGAAAGAGATGGTCAAGCAATGTCCCGAGCTCTTTCAGCAATGGGTGGTTTTCTACTTTCTGAGGTTGGGATGACCAATGTTGGGGATAATGTAATACCCCCGGTTGAGGTATGTAGCCTCTTTTTATGCATTTGTTTTGTGTTTAAAGTGAATGGGATAAGTTGAGAAGAGGATGAGAGAGTTTGGAATAGTTTTGAATTAGTTTGGAGGCTTTTCTTAGAGAGCACGGTTTGAGCAATGTTTGAGGAAACTGTGTGGGTGCTCGAAGAAACCATGCAGGGGGAGACAGTAGGCCTCACACGGCCTGCTCACAGTTTTCCAAACCATGCGAGGAAACCATGAAGACCACTCCTCTCAAGACAGTAGCGTGCACATGGTTAGTAGATGGTTTTCTAAACCATGCCGGATAACTGTGTGGCCACTTAAACATATGGTTTTAAGTTCTGGTCTCCCTAAGGCATAACCTATTCCTCTCAAAAATCTCTCCCACTCGAAACACTCTCACGATTTTCAGCTCTCATGGGTTGTAGGGAATCTCCCACACATTTTGGAAGAAAATCAATGGGTTTCCAAGGTGGGTTGAAGGTGCTTTCTCCCAGGTAAGTCTTCTCTCATGGTTCCTTTTGGTTTTATCTAGATCCTTTCTTCTCCCTTCATTAGTTTTCTAGATCTACATTCGTTCCATTTAGATCTAGGGTTGTTGTTTCCTTGGATGTTGATTTTATGGCTTTTGGATGTTAGGGAAGGTGATATAGAGAGGTTTCTACGGTGCGTTCTCTAGATTTGAGGTGTGATTACTTATGGGTCGATTTCACTGGAACCCTAAAGTTAGGTGGCTTATCTCTTGACTCCACTTGGTTAGAACTAGCGGTTTTTTGTTACAATTAATTTTTTTGTGATGAAAATTAACTATGTCTTGATGGGGGAAATTGATTGGTAATCCCTTGGGTGATGTTTTGGGGATTTTTGGGAAAAGGTAGTTTTGTGATGAAATACTATTTTTGTGGATTATAAAATGGAGATTTTAAAATGGGTTGCTAATATTGATTTGGGAAAATGGTTGATGAAAATGGTTTTCAATAAATATGTTGATTTATAGAAATGTTATTTGGCATGGAAAATGATTTTAAATATATCGTTGATTTATTGTAGTGGATTGATATGGAATGGAATTGGTTGATTGTATGTTGTTGTGACCTTGGTGGGTTGCCTGCATGGTTATGGATTGATTGGAATGTTGTGTGAAAGTGGAGAGAAGTACCACTATAAAAACGGGATGGATAGTGGACGGAAGGGCTGCCATTAAAATATAAGTGGACGGGATGTGCCACTAGTTGTGAATGGGTGAACAGGTTGGATGGAAGCTCCACCGTTATGGTTGTTTGGTTGTGTGCTTCTTTGAATAGATGGAACTAAAGTGTGAATGGGTGAATGGGTTGGATGGAAGATCCACCGTAATGGTTGTTTGTCTGCATTTCTTTGCAAGATGGAAATTGTTGTGCTAATGTTTTTTTTGAACAATGTGCGGAGACATGAACTAGTTGCCCAGTTCATGACCCCAAACGAATTTATTAAAACTAAACAGGAAGTAAAGTAAAATCATGAAGTGTAATGTGCTTACACCAACATGGGATTATATGGGGTACAAATGACAAAAATAGAATGTGATTTTAAACTGAAACACCACAAAAAATCAAGACAAAATCAAAACAGAAGTGACATACTCATAACCACCCTTTAAGGAAATGAATTTCCATGTGAGAGTCATGCATTGTCCAAGGAATGTGAAATCAAGGACGTGTGGATAGGTAGCATGTCAGAATTCCCCAAGCATCACTAGAAAGGCTACCCATATAGTCCCCCATACCAGGCCTACACATTCTTCAAATCTAAAAAACCATGTAAGGAGTCCTTCAAAGTAATAGATTATTGGACTTCAGTATGCTGCAAAGACAATTAGTTCAGTAAACCCATCAGCCAATTAAAAATGTTGGTCTAGTTCCCTCAATTAAACACACCATAAGAAAGGAACCATCTAAAAAGAACCTCAAGAGTCCAATGTAATAGGGCAAAAAACTCTAGAATAACACCAAGGGCGTATAAGTAGACTAGATCTCTGAAATTCTGAGTAGGATAAAAAACCATTCTTCAAAGAAAACATACTGCTAAAATCTGCATGTGCAAACACTTCCTATCCAAGCCAGTGAAGACCCCCAGATCACCAATCTCAGCATTCCATGCATGCTTCCCAGGGGATCCAGAGTCATGAGGTAAGTGGAGATGCATGATAAGAAGTAGGATAATAGAAATAAACCAGAACTGATCAATGGCAGGTAAACCACATATAGGTAAATAGCTCAAGACAAACAAGAATAGATAGATTGAGAAATAAAGGCAGGATCCTCCAAGACTCATGAAGTCATCAACAAAGAAAAAATAAAACAGCTCAAAAGAAAGAAACAAAATCTAAACCAAAAACGATCATCTTAAAAAAAGTCCAAAAGAAAGATTAGATAAGTCTTCAACATCAGGAGAAATATCAGAGGTAGCTATATGCCTGGAGTCATTGCCATGGTATGTCCTTGAAATTAAATCTTGGAAATTTCTTGAATTCCTTAGCTACTCTAATATAATTTCTTTTTATAATATGAAGATAATCATCAGCAGTCATGTCACCATTTTTATATTTTTTAAAGGCAGTTGTGTCGTTTTCAACTAGCCAGGAGTCAAGATCATCTGATAAATATAATTTTTCTTTATACTGGTATGCATCCCTATAAGCATGATCATTTTCATCATCTTCACTAGAGGAATATTCTAATTCAAAGTGATCAGAAGAGTCTGAGGATTCAGGGAAGGGTTCAGTGGGGACAGGTTGTGGAGGGACTTCAATATCATTTATCTTGGTATCAAGTGAACGTGTGTCAATATTCCCCTCAGTATTTGCAATTATCCCTATGTTTTTGCATTTTTTTGGGATTCTATGTGATGTAGCCATCAGAATCAATCAAAACATATTTCCCTTTTCGATCATTCAATTGATAATACACTTCCAAATGCAGGAAATTTTCCACATAACCTTGTACCACCTAGACAAGTTTATTTGGCTCATGACCCTCAGGTATGGAAACTTCTATCCTGGCACATGGGATGTACAAATTAGTATTTGAATCATCCTAGGAGCTAGAGGTGTTATTGTTATCCTTAGTAATATCAGTGTGACCAAGAGTAATCACCTATAGAGTAACCTTCTCAACACAAATAGATTTGGAATGGTGTAGTGGGTGGGGGGAGGTCTTTCAATTTCACAATGATTTGTGGCATGACCAATTCTAAAACATTTATTACAAAATTCAGGGACATTCTCAAACACCACATCTTGTATAAATCCATTTTACCTATTTTGAATCAACAACATTGAAGGAAACTAGTGTGAGATATCTATTTATGTGATAATTAGAGAAACTTAGGGGTGTGTGATGTTTATTGTGGCATTGTCAAGCTTAAGAGGCTGCCAAAACAGTCTAGAAATGGAGGTTAAAGGACGCTGTTTGAAGAGGTGCAATGGTAGACCTGAGAACCCTAGCCCAATTGGGGGAATGGGGGGCTCAACATCAAAATTAAAATCAGGATCCCATTTCAATACTTTCATGTGAGAACCCCGGAAAGACCACGAACCGTGAGACCAGAATCTATAGAAATCCTCATTAAGAGAAAATAGAAATAGAACATATAGAGGATTCAATAGTCCGATATGAAAGTTTGTAAAGCCTATGCTCTCCAGGGTTTTTTGAAGGAAAACTAGAGAGGGGAAAGACTTTGAGAACATACCAACCAGTGAAAAATGAAGATCTATGGAAAGAAGTTGAACTTCTTCCATTGAGAAAGAAATTGTTTATAATCCTCGAAACCTGTATGATTTGGGCGACACGCAGTTGGAGTTCTTTGCTTCTTTGCAAGGAGGACAACCCGCGACCGCATCTGTGAAGGATTTTATGCCAAGGATCCCCACTTTTGAAATGTTTGTTTTGGCTTTCCATTGGTTTCTTGGTTTGGGTGAGATGGCTTGGTAAGGGTGTCTTTGTCTTATGGTAATGGTTTCACTTGTGATTATTTTATATAATCTGTTTTATATAAATGTGATAACATTTTTCTCCTAGTGTCATGTGTAGGGAAGTAATTTGGGGAAAACCTACTGAGTTTTACCACTCACCCACTACTTCGGCATTATGGTCTCTTTACAGATGTTGTCTACAGTGACATGGGAAAAGGTAAGGAATCCCCCTCCTTTAGTAGTGCATTGTGATGTCTTGGTGGAGCTTGGAGTAGAGCTGTGGTGGTATCATGGCTCATGGTGTTTTGTTGTCTAGTCTTCCGCATAGTACTCTAATGTTTTATGGACATTTTTAGTTGGATGGTTTTGGGGTTTTTAATGGAATTATTAGTATCAAATAGTTGGGTTTGAAAGAGCATGCAGCTTTAGTTTATGGCTTGGTTGGTTTTGTCTTAAGGGAAAATTGTTCCCCACTATTCTTTGAAGCCCTCAGCATTTATTTCCAACCTTTAGCCCCTTGGGAACATTGTTTAAGGCCAAGTAGCCCTCAATGTCTCCTCAAGCCAATGAGGTAGGGGAGGGGTGTTACAATAATGCTGATAGAAATCCTAAATATAAATTTTCATATTATTAATATGATATAATATATCACATCGTAATGTATAAGAATTGAAGGTTTTCACTCATTAAAGGCATATTATAACTAGAAACATCCTTGAGCGCTCGATTATCTCATTTGGTCCATTTCATGTGTTTGTTATTCTTATAGATAAATCATATCTTATGTAATGATAGAAAATAATCCTGAGTTAATAGTTCACAATCCACTACTACAAATAGTTAATCATATGCATCTTCTTGTCATAGCCTTCGATCATTGGTGCAGTAGATTAATCATACATTTTAGACATATTTTAAGGTATGTCTTGATAGGGTGTGATATTATTCTTATAAATACCCCATATATCATGAATTAATCCTATATATATAATGTTTCAAAACACTCATTATTATTTTCAATATATGATTAAATATGATATATATTGAAAAACATATTTTTTCTATATTTTTATTTAAAATTGAAGAAAATGTTTAATAAAATACGTATAAACCATATTGAAATCTATTTTGGGACATTTTTTTAATTTATATAGTGTTAATAAATTATTTACTTATAATTTTTTTATAATTAATTACAGATTTTTTAAAAACATTTAATAAATAAATATTGCTAATATCAATTTTTGATATTATTTACCTTTTAAAATAATATTTCATGGCCTATAATTTCTATAAAATGGTTATATTTGTTAGGTCGGAAAGGTGAGAATGACTAAGATGGAGAAAAAATATGGGGGTGAATTTTGGAACTATAAAACCTTCAACATATTCAAAACAACACTCATGATTTTTCATCAAATTTTTCCTTCTCTAATAAAAAAGAGTGAGTAGAAAAAATAAATAAGGAATAAAACATAGCGATGTATAGTGGTTCAGGGAACAAAGATCCCCTAGTGTATTCCAGCAACACTCACTCAGTGAGGAAGGAAATTTCACTAGAAATTACTTTTTCTATAACTTCTAAAATTGAGCATAGGCAGTGGAATCCTTTACAATAAGGATATTATAAGGCCTTATAGTACATTTATATGGAATCTTAAATCCAAAACTTAGTTTGAGAAGATGATACTCATTCACCACCATGACTAATTCCGAGTAGATGAATCTCTAATAAATCAAAAGATATAGATTTGATTGATAATATTAATATTTCCCATAGTTGCAGAATCAACCAATAGATGTGTTCGATCTTCAATAATGTGCTCCAATAGTAAATAGAACTTTGATGTTGCACAATAATTCTTTAAACTTCAGTAGATAAAACACCAGATAGATTAACAAAACATATATATGTCTAAAGAGTATCTCTAAAAAATTATTTTTCATACTTATAGAAGAATATGTTACCTATCATGTATTTCAATAATAATAGTCATATCAGTGATGAGATCAAAACATGTTTGTCTCCAAAGTCTAGCTCTGAAGTTGATGACATGCCATTTTTTAAAATCACATATATTTCCTTTCCAATGTGTACATCTCTATCTATTATTGTTGCTATATATATTTTGAATATGAGCATCTTAATATTTATATCACAGGTCAAACATATCCAAGATAAATGCTTCCAGAAATACTGCACAATAAATCATGAATATTTGAATTCAAAATAATTTAAGAGAATCGTGACTCCCTGTAGAAATAGGAATAATTTAATCTAATTTACAAGAACCTTCGAATCAGTCATAAAATATATTTAAAGAGATATTTAATTCTTAGGAGACCATTGTAGAAAACATGAATAATATATTTAATTTATAATTCCATTGTTGACCAATCAAATGTGAGGTTTCTTTGCATAACTATAAACTCCAAAAGTTGAGTTTACATTGTATAGTTTTTTATAAATGTAGGGATGCCAATGTAAAACCTCTTATAAAATCAGGGTCGATGAACCATATTTTTATTCATTTAAATGTATGTTTCCTTTCAAATTAAGGTTTGTTGATCCCTAATTGTCAAACAATGCATGGTTTCCAAACCATATGTTATGCATACCAAAGTATGGTATGACCATTGTTTCCAGAACATGTCTAGAATACATAAACCGAAAAAATCCCACGGATTAATCAACTTCTGCATGCTTCCAGAGTAAATATTCTAAAAAATATCTTTTTCATGAAATTCACATAAAAAATTGTTATTAACCAAAATTTGTGTGTTTTTTAGCATAAAAATAAAAACAAATAACGAAATTTGTGAATCAACACTTGATCAACAATATCCCCATTTTAATGATCATAAAATCCATAAAATAAATATTAAAAATATAAAAAATAACAATATAAATTCATTATAAACTACAAAAAAATCCTCCCATTATAAATAATGTCCCCCCATTTTAAGCATTCACATAATATTTTCCCTATTAAAATTTGTAAATTAATTTCTCATAATTATATATATTAAAAATTCCTCCAACTTTTTATGTCATCAGAAATATTAGAATAAAATGTAGTAAAATAAAACACCCTAAAAATTCATATAATAAGTATATAAAAAAGAATTATTGAGAATATAAAAAACATTATTCAAAAAATAATTAGGAATTTTTAAAAATATAATACATCATTAAATTCATTCCATGAAACTTTATAAATATTTAGAAAAACATCCCCTAAAACAAAGCATAATCCAATAAATTAAATAATAATTTTTCAAGGTATTTAAAAACAATATTTGTATTTATCAGAAATGAGAAAAATATTTAATCTATTTATTTCTCATAATATATTATTTCACCAAATGAAATGAAATTAAAAATTTAATCACATGTTTATAGATAAAATAAAAAATTTATAATAATAACTTCAAAAGGAAATTAAAAAAAATTATTACACATATTTAATCAAAAATATATATAGCGTATTGAATAAAATAAAAATATGAAGAAGATTCTGGGTGTTAGTAAGGATTAGATATATTATCAATACTTTACAAACATTGAAATTTTTCACTTAAATATGTTAACACACTTCATTGTTATTCTATTCTGCTTTAAACATCTGCATATATTTTATAAAACAAAGAAACAGAAAAGTGGCCAACCAAAAAACCTTATCATTTTATCAAAGTAAAACATAGTAACACATTCCATTATGAGAAACACCACATGTATTATTATTTTTACTTGAAAACCTTCAAAATATTCTTTTAAAAGTGAAATTTATATCATATTATTATACTCCCTTTGAAGTGTAACAATTGGTTTTTTTAAACTGATTCTTTTTACATATCTTCATATGATTTTCTAGATATATTTTGTTCATCATGAAACATTACTTTTTGTTTATCAAAATTTCTGACTTTATATCGATGATCATCATAATTCATCCCACCTTTAAACATTTAAAATAAATAATCATCCAGCTCTTCAAAACCATGATCTTTTTTTTATTTTCTATAATATTTTTCAAACAATTTTTTAACATGTGAAAACTATTGTTCTTTTTACATATTAGAAGAAGGATTTCCTTTTATTTTCTTTTGAGAAATAAATTTTTATAAACTTGATGTTCTGGATCACAAAATCTTGTTTTAAATTGATTTATAAGTATTTTATAAATATATTTTAATTGATAACATGGATAAAATTAATATGTTTTTACACGAATAATATTCTATGATTTTTAAAGAAGATGATATGTTTATCTGGAAAAGTTACTGAGTAAGCTTCACATTCTTGAGTCAAAAAATAAAGAATATTAATTAGATATTTTAAATTTTGAAAAGAAATTTTAGGAAAAAATTTTATTATAAAAGAAAATTTTAAGTCCACTATTTTCATAATATAAAATTCCAAAAACAGTAAAAAATTTATAAAATTTAAAAAAAGAGTGCAGTTTTTTAAAAACCTACTATGAATATTTTATAAATTTAGTTATAAAATTATATAGAAAATATTTTAACAGTTTTATTCAAATAAGAAGAAATTTTTTAAAAACTTTTCTCATAATATATCACTATCCCCTGTGAAAAATAATTAAATCAATAAAACTCATATAGAATAATAGTAATTAAATACTTCCTGGATTATCAGTTCCAAATCTATTGATTTTTTTATAACAAACTACTTCAAAGTTAATCACTCCTTTGATATGATACAAATTTCCATATATCTCTTAGTCAACAACTTAATTTTTTAATGATATAGTACAATGGTGTATCCCTATAATGCTTAAAATAAAATTTTCTTTTTGGTACCCATATTATTTTTGGTCCGGTAGTGTTAGCATGTACGTTTTTATGTAACCAAATTGATTTATTTTTTTATAGTTTCTAAAATTATAGTTAAATATTTATTGTTAATAATTAAAATTCTTAATAGAAAAACCTAGTGTTTTCTAAAGCAACATTATTTGTCATAATGTCCATTTATTGAAAAATAAAAAGCATTTAACAGTTTAAATTCTTTTAGTATTTGATCCAAGAACAAAATAATTTCAATATAATTTTGTTCTTTCACCTTCACAACCTATTCTATGTTTTTCTCTTTGAATTTTCTTTTTAACAATGATTTTATTCAAATATTTTTCTCCTTTTATAAGAATAATAAAAGCATATTTTAAATTTTCATCTTTATCAAATAATTATTTAATCATAGTTTGATAATGGTTATAAAAATTTTTGGACAATTTCGTTTTCAAATCAATAATTTTTATTGACAATATTTCTTCTTATAATAAAATAGTGTCACAAATTTTATATGTTTTCTATGATATTTATTTGATGATTAAATCATATCCTATAGAATAATAAAATAATATTAAATTGATCATAAGAAATTTTTTTCGGTATTATAGTATTTAAAGGGAGAGGATTGTACCTCATTGGTATGATCCATAAGACATTCCATTTTTCTTTTATGCTCCAACTCATAATTTTTAGAAGATTCATAATATAAACCAGAAGAGTCAATCCATGTATCCTTAAATATTTTATTTCCATTTAATTTATATTAAACATTCATTTTATATTTAATTAAATGATATTTTACCTTTTTATTTCACTTCTAATTTCATTCACCACATCTATTCTACTCAATACCTTTATTTTTCTTGTTGTTCTATTTTTCAAACCATTTAAAAATATTCAATAAATATTTATTTGTATCTGGATGACTTAAATAAGTTGATTAATACAAACTAGTTTTGGGTGAGTCTTATTCATGTTTTATATGATTTTTATCTTTAGCCTACATCTCATCTTTATACATCATCAAGGTTCCAATTAGTTCATTCATAGCTATATATTTCACTTGTGTAAATTATCTAATAGAACCAGATATTCCATTCCACATAGAGTGTAAAACATTGAGTAATTTTAATTCATTATATAATTTCGTAACTAGATCTCCCCAAGAAACAATATTATTAACAATTTTGATGAATATCCAATAATCTGAGTGATATTTTTCTTCTTTATGCATTCATTAAGTACCAAACATTAACTTTACAGTGGTTTACCATAATTTTATGACAATATTAGTTCCTTCATAGGTAAAAAATATTGTTTCCCACATTTTATAAGAATCAGTACATTGATAAACTTGATTAAACTCATCATTCTCCAAAGAACATACAATAGCATTCATTGCTCTTTAATTAAGATCATGTTCTTTTTCTTGGTCATCATTCCAATTATTTCAGATCTTCTATAGAAATTTTATAAGGCTTCACAACCTTTAAATATACTATTATTTAAATATTTTTCAAATAAATAATCATGTGAGCTTTCCAACATCGATAATTATTACCATTAAAGAAACGATCATGGATCATCGATATACGTTATTCAGGATCATACATTATTGGATTTTTATTTGTTGGAATCTTTAACTGAACTTGTCATATTCAAAAGATACCTTTGATAAAATGTTTTTTGTGTTGTATTGAAAGAAAATTTTCAAGAATTTACAGAAGGATAATATACCAATATATCCCTTATATTGATAACACTTGTTGTTATCAAAATAGAAACAAAAAAATATTAAGGGTTTGGAGCAAGAGAAAGATCCCAATAGAGACCTTCTTTTGATACCACTTATTATTATCAAAATAGAAACAATATAAAATTTAACTGTTTATTTAAAGAGAAATATTCCAATAGATGACTTCCTTTGATACCAATTGTTAGGTTAGATAGGTCATAATGAGTAAGATGAAGACACTATATGGGGGTGAATTTTTGTTCTTTAAAACCTTCAACAGATTCAAAACATCCCTCTTGATATTGTAGTGATTCATTAATTTTCTCGTAAATATGAGTGATTTAATGAAATAAATAAAGAAATGAATGCAGTAATGTATAGTTGTTTAGTGAAAAAATATCAATTAGTCTACTCTGCCAACGCTCTCCCAGTGAGCTTGGAGGTTTTCACAAGAAATTCCTTTTACCATGGACATATACAAATGAGTATAGACAGTTGATACCTTTAAAATAATCCCTTTATAATGAATTCTATTTATTTTATAGGTAAACATAAATCCACGACTTATTCATTGAATCAGATACTCCTTCACCACGACGACTCAGTCTAAGAAGATGAAACTCTAATAAATCAATAGATACTGATTTGATTGGGAATACATGTTTTTCTCACATTTGAAGAAGCAATTGATAGATTTGTTTGATCTTAAATAACGTATATCATTACTAAATATATTTTCAATGTTACACAATATTTATTTAAATATTAGTTGAGAACACACCATATAGACGAATAAACATGTATGTCTCCAATGTGTAAATCTAAAAAATATATTTTAAAACTTAGAGAAGAATATTTTATGAATAATGTATAGATGTTGGGAAAAAATGGTATAGACCATACCCAGACATATATGTATCCAAACTGTAGTTGTTAAGGTGATGAAAAACCATTACTTATCAGCTAACACCTTTTCTTTCCAATGTGTATATATCTATCTTGTATTTTTTTTTAAATATTCAAAAGAAAAAAATATAAATATTTAAATTGATGGTTGAACAGCTCCAGGTTAAATGATTCTAGAGACACCACATAATAAATCACATATATTTGAATTCAAAATCATTCAAGAAATTCATAACTCCCCATATAAATAGAAATTATTTAATATGATGAATGCGATCTTTTAAACTAGTCATAAAACAACATTAAAGATATACCTACTTCTAAAGAAATAGTTATAGAAAACATGGATAATATATTTTCTTTTAAACTCCATCATTCACAATTAAAATGTAGGGTACCTTTGCATAGTGATAAAATCCAAAGTTAGGGTTGACAATGTACATTTGTTTATAAAAACTGGGTTGAGAACGTATAATTGTTTACAAAATTAGGGTTGATAAAACATACATTTATTTGTTTAGATATATGTATTATTCCAAATGTAGGGTTGTTGATCCAAAATTTTACAACAACACATGGTTACCAAACTATATGTTACATTTACTAATATAGGGTATGAATAGTTTTTTTAAAACACGTTCATAATACTTAAACAAATATTTTCCCACATATTAGTTGACTTGTGTATACTTCCAGAGTAAATATTTGAACACATATCATTTTCCAAAAAATCACTTAAATGCAACTATATTAGAAACATAAATGTGGGTGTTTGTGTGTATCAAAACCAAAAATAAATTAATGAAAATGGTAAATCAACACATGCTCAGAAATATAGAACTTACAAGTGTAATTTATAAAAAAAATTTAACTATAAAATTAGGTTAAATATATGGTGGTTTACAATTAAATTATTAGTTATTCCTTATTATTTAATTTGAATTATTCAAATTATAAGTGTCTTGTTTGAGAAATTATTTCAAACATGTTAAAATGTGCTTTAACTATTGATTTGATCAAATTTTATATTATATTAGTTATGCAATTATTAGATTATGTAAATTAGTTACATAATAGAACAAGAATAGGAAATGTTTATATTTCATTTAATATCATATAATCGTGTTAAAATTTCATATATTGAATAATATGATAGATTTCATATTGAAGAAATAAATATAACGTGTTTATATTTATTTAATAATGGAATTTCCAAAAATCATGGAAAACATATTAAGTGTTTATAATATATATTATTTATAAACTATTCATAAATGTTTTTGCATGTATAAATTTAATAATTATTTATTAATTTGGTTTATTCCTTATTTTATTTATAGATATAACATTTATATTATTAATATATTTATACATTTGTTTAAAGAGCTAAATTACTTCTATATATTGTCATACATGTATTTAAAAGTTACGTACTAGGTGTGATAACTAATTTAGTTTATGTATAATTTAAACTTGTCATTTATTGGGTTATGAGAATTAATTTAGAAGTTAATTATAGTTTTGACATGTTATATATTACAAATATGATGTAATTTAAATCTATCATGAGTAAAGTATCATTGGGTAGAGGAACTTTAGTTCTGACTACTCACTAACCTAGAGAATTATGCCTTGTCTAGAAAAGTGGGGGTTATATATATTTAATTCCAAGATTACTCTTGCTGGGTTGATTGATTCCACATGATTATAAACCTTTCCATGAAAGGGTTTAATACATCATATTCATGGGACTCATTTGTATAAGAATATATGTAGTTTTATTTAAATAAAGGTTAATAACAGAGGCTATGATTTGTGAAAATATATAAACATAAATATGGGTTGAACATATAGATTTTGTATAAGGAATAGGATTCAAAATTAAAAAATTGTAAGTGTGTATAAATTTAAAGGAAATAACATGATATAAGATGGATGAAATCAAATATATCACAAACTAAGCTAGGTTGCCATCCAAATAGAACCCAACCCAGTCTATGGCTAGTCCTGAATGGAATTCCCTATCCCAATGGGCTAACACAAGTTCCCAAGTATCATAAATAAAGGTCTAGTAATGACTTACCTGAGTTTAGAAACATAAAACAACCAACAGAAACAAATAAAATAATTCTGAAAATTCAATCCCAAAATCCATAAAAAGTTTAGAATCGAATTATGTAGTTCTAAAATAAAACAAGAGAGAGAGAAAACTAAAAAGGAGCACAAATTCTAACTCAAACCCCACCACACGGTATGGGGACATTAGCCTCAATCCATCTCCACAACACAACACAAAGGAAGGAAACAAGCAACATGAACCACCGTATCTAAAGACCTTTCCCTTACTTGCACCAAACATTGCCAAGTCTAATTACACCCAAAAGTGTAATTAGGTTGTGAGCCTAATCCCAATATGATTCCACCGAAAAAATCAATATATAAGATTTATATGAAAAAATAAAAACGTTCAAGTTTTCATAAAATGGAAATGATAGTAATAATTTTTAAGGGATTCCACTTTAAATGAAAACAATTTTCAGGTGGGAAACTTGAAAGTTTGAACACATTTAAAGAAAACTCACATGTTGCTATAATTACCAACCAAACACTCCATATGCCAATAGTAAGTAAAACATAACAAATAATCACTAGTAATGGGAAACACCCCTAAGAAATAGCTACCTACAGGGCCCTAGGTACCTCGTATCTCAGTGAAATATGTATCATAACCACAACCAATTAGGTTATTTAACATGATCCACTAAGAGGGGACACCACAATGGAATGTTTTTTTATAAAAAATAATATTTAGTTAGTTAGTTGTTTCATTATCAATCCCTCTATGGGAAACCATGACTTATCCAATTTTTAATCACTAGCATAATTGTATTAGTTCGCCCACCTAGTTACCCGAGCTTCCCTTTTTGTGCTCAACCATGTTCCAAATATTTTAAAATACAATTTTCTCATAGAAACTCAATTTCTAAATCATACACACAAAAAATAGTACCCAAACATGTTTCTCACCCCCAATTTAGTAGAATAAACCCTGTAAAAAATTTATAATACAATTTTGAGAGGAATGAGAAGGTTTTTCACACAAAATCTAATACAAAATCCTCTTTTATGTCTAAATTCTCACTAATAACATACCAAAACAGATTTTTCATCCCTAACACCATTTATTAAATCAATTTCAATAATTTATTAAATGGCTGAAAATAACACCACATGGTTTAACATGAAAAATACTAAATTTCATGTAAAAAGTGCTACTTTAAAATTATATGCTTAATAAATGATACCAAAAATGGTTTTTGTGCCACATATAATAGGAATATAACATGTTAATTATGTCAGGAAAGAAAAAAAAATTCATCACATAATGTTTACATAGTGAACCACCTAACTTGGATTTCAAAACCTCCCGAAAACTTGGAGTTAAACATCTACTACACCACAAGCGTGTGAAAATGATCCCTAATCAAGAAATTGATCCAAGAAACTCGATATTAAACCCTAAGGGAAAAAATCAAGCTTAAGTTAATTTAGAACCTTAATAAGGAGAGAAGAAAACCAAAAGTGAAGGGAGAATGAAGGGGGAAATACTCTTACATGATGATCCTTGAGGTTTCCTCACAAAAACCCCATCAAAAATGGGTCCCAAGGGAGCTTGAATGATCTTGGCGGCCTTTTATGGAAGAAAATGTCAAATGGAGAAGTATAGGGGTGCATTTGGTTTAATTCCAGATGGGAAAATTTATAATAACTAATTTTTTTAATACTTCAACTATGTTCATGGTTTTTCTTTGTGGTTTAGTAAACCATGTGGCTAACCGTGCTCCCAGTTCTGTCCCCCCCAAAACCACCCTATCAAACCAAAATTCAATTGGAAACCTAGGGGGAAATATAGGCCAAAAATAATAGAGAAAATACTTAAAAGAAAGGAAACATATTTGACAATTCTCCCCACTATGAAAACATTCTACCCCGAAATGTTAACCTGAATCTTGATCGGAAAACAATAGTCGGAACATTTTTTAAACCCAATAATTCTACTCCCAAGTCTTTTGAACATAATTATCATGCTTCCAATAGAACCGGACTAATGAAATAGACTTTCCCTGGAGTACTTTCTCTTGGGAATCTACTATTCGCACTATCCATTCAAATACTAATAAATCAGGCTCTATTTCCAACTCTTCCCAACTCGGCACATGGGACAGATCCAGAATATAATTCATCAATTTGTAGGAATGGAATAAATTTTTAATTAATGTTAATGGATAAGGAAAGGATAACCTCAAATCTACCTTTCCAATCTTCTCAGTGATCTCAAATGGTCCAACATACCTTGGAATTATCATTCCCTACTTTTCCAAATGTAGATAGACCAAATGAGGGGCCACCTTCAAGAACACATAATCGACCACATATAACTCAATATCCCAATGTGTTTGGTCATCAAAATATTTGTGGTTACTCTAAGATTTCAATAACCATTTCCTGATCAACTTGACCTTCTCATGTTTCTTGTTCACATGGTTCAGCCCCAACAATGAGGTCTCACCTACCTCAGCCCAACCTAGAGGGGACCGACAATACTGACTATAGAGAACCTAAAAATTAACCATTAGAATAGAGGTTTTATAACTGTTATTATAAGTAAATTCAACCATCCCCAAATGACTATCCCAATATCCTTCCAAATCCAAAACACACGCATGAAGAATGTCCTCTAGAATCTAATTTTCCCGCTTCTTCTAACCATCAATTTGAGGATGGTATTTCGTGATCATCTTAATCTCCAACCCCAAACCCTTCTTAGTTCCTTCCAAACACTGAGAGGTAAAATGGGGTCTCTATCTGAGACAAATCTTGATAGCACACCATGAATTCATGGAACCTCATGAATATAAAAACATCCCAACTCATCCACTTTATTTTTATTGATCTGATCAGAATAATGTGGGATGATTTGGTCAGGCGATTATTCACCATAAAAATGTCATAATTACCATGAGGTCAACTAGGAAAGAAAAAATGAAATCCATGGTGACATCATCCCACGACGAGGTAGGAATGGGAAATGGTTGAAGCAAACCAGTAGGCCTTTGGTGCTCTGCATTCACCTGCCAACAAGTGTAGCACCTCGATACAAAATCAGCTATGTATTATTTCATTCCTGGCCACAAGAACTACCGAAGAACTTCATAACACATTTTGGTATGCCCAAGATGAATGAACCACTGAGATTTGGGGTTATCCAGCATCACCACATTCCTCTGGGACAACGACACCACTGAACGACCCTTGAATCACAAGATCCCCTCCAGAGATGAAGACCAGTCAGAAGATGTATCCCCACCGTGAATAAACTAAATATACCACTAATACATCTAATCAATGGGATGATATTTCTGAATAATATCCAAAAGAGATGTTTTCAACTGAACACTTTCCAAGAACACACCTCAACTATGCTCTTTAATATCGACAAGAATCTGAGAAAAGAGTCTCATTAGAGTCTACTCATCACTAGACTTCCTCAAAGCCTGCACTATCACTTTTCTACTCAAGGTATCAACCATCACATTTCCCTTCCCTGGGGTATATATAATATGAAATTGAAACCCCTACAATACTCAATCCTATAGTGATACCTCAGATTAAGATCCTTCTATGAGAAGATGTATTCTAGGATCTTATGATTAGATTAGACCACAATCTTCACCCCAATGATGTAGTGAATAAAAGTCTTAAATGCATGCATCACCAATGTTAACTCCAAGTCATGGGTTGGAAAATTCTTTTTCATGTGGTCAGAGGTGGCGAGAGTCGTACTACACCACGTGATCGCCCTGCATAAGCACACACCTGCGACCCATACCTGAAACATTGCAATAAACCACATAGCCATTTCCATATTATAAAAAGATCAACATAGGGGCGGTAGTCAACTTCCTATTTTGCTCCATGAAGGATACCTGACATTCTAGGTCACAATAAAAATTCACCCATTTACGAGAAAGCATGGTAATGGGTTAATAAAGCTGATATAAAGTCAGAACAAACAACTTGTAGAAACCTTCCAAGCCGAGGAAACTCCTAATATCGAACACATTCATTAGCTACTCCCATTACATAACAACACTAATTTTCTTAGTGTCCAAAGAAACCCCCTTCTCCTAGATGAAATGACCTAGAAACTTCACTTTCCTAATTCATAAAGAAAACTTGGATGATTTTCAAAAAAGGCGATGATCCTGCCGAGTGCCCAATATGATCCATAAATGATGATCATGCTCCTTATTGTATCTATAATAAACTAGAATGTATTATAAAAATATCACAAAGGAAGAGTCGAGATATTGGTAGAACAAACTATTCTTGAGGTCCACTAAAACCATTGGAGAATTTTTCCATCTGAAAGGCATGACCAGGTAATCAATGTAATCATAACTACTTCAGAAATCCATTTTCTGTATATCCTCGCCTCTCACCCTGACTTGGTGGTAACCAGAATGAATATATATTTTATAAAATCACTTTTCCGCAATCGTATATTCAAACAAAAATCCAAAAATTAGGGCAAAGGATACTAGTTCTTGATGGTTACCTTATTCAGATTCCAGTAATTAATGCACAACGAGAGGAATATGTCATCCATATTCCGAAAAAGAATAGGAGAGGTGCATGAAGAGATTATTAGGTTAATGAATCATTTGTATTTTAAGTCATACATATATATCTTTAATTCCCTCAACTTAGTGGGGTTCATGCAACATGAGGGAAGAGATATAGGTTGTGTTCTCGGCACCAAATTAATTGAGAACTCTACATCACGCTTTAGGGGAAATCTAAAAAAATAATCTAGAAATTCCATTGGGAAATAATCCACTATATTAGGTAATCCATCCTCAATTGAACTACCACAATCCTTTTGCACGATTGATGATAACTAAAAGATAAGATTTCATAACTCTGGGAGTGGATATCCATCATGACCCGACTGAGGATCTCATTCCCCAAGAAAAACATGAGGACTCCCACCAGGTTCCATGAAACTCACCCACTACCTATAGCGATCGATAGGGACATTAAAGTGCACTAGCCAATCCATGTTGAGGATTACATTAAAAAGGGCCATATCCAAGACGTGGATATCCCATTACATCTAAAATCATGACACAGAAAGTGCACATGATGGGAACCTAAGAACTTGTTCTTTCTTATTATCCAATGGTTTCACAGTCTCCATCACAAAAGACAAGAACTCAGTTGGAAAATTCAGCATATTCACAAGACTGGTATAGATGAAAGAAACAGAAGAACCAGTTTAAAAAATAATAACAACTATAGAAGATGTAATCAAAATGTTATCTCAAGTATTCGAGGGCCCTACATCTGGTCCCACTCATTCCTGGTTTAGATTATGATGATTCCTGAACTCTACCTGAGAAATATCACTCACTTGTGGCTCTACCCTGAATGGGATCTGCCCAAGAGATGATCCACTACCACTATGACCACCAAACATATATCCCACCATCCTTGATGGCTCTGACTAAACTGACACCCCTTGGAATTGACAGATCATGTCCCACTCTAGAGTCTATGTGTCACCTTCCACAAGCACTGTAAGATCCCCAATGATCCAAAATGATTATAAGGCCTCATAGAATATGTAAATTCAGGTAAGGTGTGTTGTTACATCCCGCACCGGAAGCACAAAATAGACCTTGTATCATAATACATAGATGAAAACTACCTAGGAGGATGGAATTAACTACCACATCCCTTATTACAATGTGCCTCATTCTTACTTTTCTTCTCAAATTAGAGGCCACTACCCATCACTGATATTGTCCCAATGAAACCATACCCCCCTTTGTGGTAAATATCTACCATATAATCCCGGTAAACAAACTCATCATAGGCATTCAACTTAAACAGGAAGACCAAAGAATATATCCCTCACCACAATCCCTTTTCAAACCTCTGAGCCTTCATCTACTCATTAGAGACAATCTAAGGGGGCATGTCAGACTAGACCAACATTGAATTTGGCATACTCAATTGTAACATGACACCCTGAATTTGGTCTCTAAACTCTCAGGATATATCATAGGTCAAGACTTCAAGATAGTACTAGTCTTTGAATATAGCCTCGAAGCCCTTCCAGCTCATCTATTAATGCTTCCTCGCTCGAAGCAATAATTCCTAACACCTATGACTAAGAGCTTTTTGAATAAATTAGGAACATTTCATCCTGGGTTTCTTAGGTGGGTCCTGGAATTTTAACATGCACTCTACCTTCTCATGCCACTCCTCTTCATCCTGAGGCTTCATGATACCTCAAAAAGTAGTAGGATTGTTCATCAGAATCTCTTGGCCTTTTACCTTCATAGGACCAGGTTTATCATATCTAACTAGAAAAGGAGAAGGATCCACTCCATGCCCCAAATCCTGGATATCCCATATCATAGAATCTTCCAACCTATGATCAAGTGGTGAAGGAGAACTCTCTTCAGCTTCCTACAGTGGGTGCGTGGGATATTTTTTGGGTAGGAATGTTGCAAGACAAAGTTATAATCTCTAGACATATCATCAGTACAGAAAATATAAAAAATCTCAGAAAAAATATAAAATATAAATAAATAAAACTCATTACAAAAATGAAATAAACAACTACATTACCCCCTCCCAATGTCCATGGGATGTCTACAGCCTGCACATTCCACCTAGAAAAGAAGTGAAACAAAAATCCCAACATACCATGGCGACTCGAGGTCATTCAAGAGAGGTGATGGCCAGGCACCATACTTGCAACCCAAACTTCATGCCTTGATAATCATTTCTCTTGTCTAAGAATACTCATCCCAAATAATATGACCCAAAGAGAATAACCTGGCTCTGATACCATTTTTCACAAAAAATCCAGGTCACCATTCAACTGATGCCCGAGATGGTATATGGAAAGGTCCAAAGGGTGTTCCCTATACCCACAGGTTGGAACAATTTCTTGGGTATCATAAAAAATGGTTTGGGAATGATTTACCTGTGTTTAGAATCTTAAAACAACAAATAATAATAAATAAAATTAATTTGACAAATAAATCCAAAAAAACCATAAAAAAATCATAATTTAATTACATGGTTCTAAAAAAACCTATTAGGGAGACACCTAAAAAGGATAAGCAAGTCTGACTCAAATTCCACCACACAGAAAGGGTACACCAACCTCAATCCATAACCACAAGACCACACCACAGAAGAAAATTAGGAACCCAAGCCACCATCTCTAAAGACATTTCCCTTGCCTGTGTAAAACAATACCAAGTTTACATACACCCAAATGTGTAAGTAGGGAGTGAAACTAAGCCCAATGGGATTCCACCCAACAAGTTATCATGATATAAACATAATAAAAAAAATTACAAAACTTTCAAGTATTTATAAATAGGAAATTCTGGTAACCATTTTTAAGGGTTGAAACTTTAAATGAAAATAATTTTCAAGCGAGAGACTTTAAATAATGAAAATTTTTAAATAAAACACACATATTTATGAAATTACTTTCCAAACACTCTGTATTACAATGGAAATTACAACATAACCAATGAGCACTACTCATAGGAAACATCCCGAGGAACTGGCTCCCTTTGCAACCCTAGGTACCAAATATCTGAGTAAAATATGTCTTTGAACCACAAACAATTATATTCTCAAACATGAGCCACATGGTGGGGACACCATAATTGCCTAGTTTTCTCTATCCAATCATATTTATTTATTTAGTGTTGTCATCATCAATCCTAAAAAGTGAAATTGGGCCTTAGCCACTTCTAAATCACTAACACACTAGTCCTAGTCCACCCACCTAGTTAGTTAGGATTCCCTTTCTGTTCCCAGCCAATTTCCACATGTTATAAAATACAATTTTCATATTAAACCCCATTTTTAAACCATACACACACCAAATAGTACCAAAAAAATTTTATAAGCCCCAGTGAAGTTTAATAAACCCTTTAAAAAATTTATAAAACAATTTTGAGAGGGCTTACAGGGCTTTGCACACAAAATCCATTAAAAACTACTCTTTTAAGTAAAAAACCCAGAAATACCATACCAAATTTTAATTCGAATCCCTAATACCATTTAATAAATCAATTTCAAAAATTTATATAACGGCCTCAAAAAACACTACTTGTTTTACACATGAAAAGTTCTCAATTTCATGTTAATTTGAAACATTAAAAGTAAACTCATAATTAATGAAACAAAAAATGTAATTTACACCACACATAATAGGAAAGAAAGATGATAAATATTTCAATAAAGAAGAAAAAATTCATCAAATATTTTTTACACATGGTACCAACTACCTTAGATGTCAAAATCCTCCAAAAATTTGAGAAAAAATTCAACCGCTCCCCAAGCGAGTGAAAATGATCCCTAATCATTAATATTGAACCAAGAAACTATATATTAATCAGTAGTTATTAAACCCAAACTTCTATAATTGTATAACCAAAAATAAGTTGGTAAGAAATCCTAAATCAAAGGAGGAAGGATGGGAAAAATCTAGTTACTAGATGATCCTTGATTTTTCCACCACCAAAACCCCATAAAAATTTGTACCAAGGGAGCTTGAGGGAGATTGGAGGCATTCTATGGATAAAAGGGTCAAATGCAGAAGGAAAGGGGAACATTAGGTTTAATTATAGAAGTGAAAATTTTTAATAACTAAAAAAAATATGACCTGGAACGTGTAAATGGTTTGTCCGCAGGGTTTAATAAATTTTTCGGCTAACCGTGTGCCTTGTTCTGCCCACTCAAAATCCTATCTATCTCTCCAAACATAAAGGGGTGCTTGGTGGGAAAATATAGGCAAAAAATAAAAAATAAAATACCTGAAAATAATTATAGATATTTGACATGATCAACTTAAAATAATAAATGTTAGTTTCCTTCTAAAGATACACTTTTCAAGGTCTCAGACATTCAGTATTGGTGACTTTAATAGTTAGGTTCCCATGAATTATCTAGTGTAAGAAAATAAAATAACGTGGTGATCCTAAAAGTTGGGTGACTCATACATGGAATATTATTTTGTTTAAACTTATTTGGGAAACCCAAACCATTAGGATACTAGAGGAATTTATTTTAGATAATCAATATTATGGATTTTGAAAAGAAATGTTCATTAAACTATCTAAGTGTTGTATATGATATGATTGGAATTATTTTCTTATAGATTTTTTAATGGATTATTTACATTATTTTTCAATATAAATCAAGATATAATATGGATATTCACCCACTTATGGATATAATGGATTTAAAAGGGATCCTATTTTTAATGGTAGTACATTTAATAGATTTTCTTATTAAATTGATATAAAACATGACACTTATCTGATTAAAGATTCTGTAATAGATAAATGAAATTATCATCATCAATTATTTCTCTGGAAACATACATTAGAAATTAAAATCAGTAGGTAATAAACTTCTATGGATCGTACAAAATCTAGGAATTGTTTTTATGAAGTGGAATTATTTGTATTAAAGAAATAACTTCTTAAGTAATCATGTGTAGAAGTAGTCCAATAGGTAGATATAGATGAATTTTTTATGTATATAATGATTCACTAATGATTTATTTTATGGTTTTTTAGTTATAGAATTTGTTAAGTCGAAATCGTTAGACATGTTCCACCAATGTAGATGAGTTATATAAATGCTTTCTATATTTTCCCAATGTTTTGAGATTATATGATTTAGGATTGTGATGTATAATTTATCATACTATTTCAATATAAATGGTGGGTAAATGTTTAAATCATAAAAATAAAAATATGTTATATAGTACAAAATTGTTTCCGGAAATAATCTGAAAATTTAATTGAAACCCAAATGAGGTGTTTGGATGGAGTAATGATTTTGGCAGAAGTAATAGTCTAGAATACCTGATGGGGTTATAGAAATTGTATAGAAAATTATTTTTAGGAACCTGTTTTATAGAAATAAATTATTTGACTTTAAAATGGTATGTGGTACCAATGGTATATTATATAAGTATTGTAAACATAATAGATCTCAAAATCAATGAATGAATTGTTCTATATTACAGGTTACATTAAAATGATAAAAATAGGAGTTGTTGGTTTTTATATTTTAATTGAAATAAGTTTACTAGGATCATATATATCTCAATAAAGGATGTGTGCTTCCGTGTCATTTCTTTTATGTGATAAGAGATATTGTTTGTTGAAATGTTTTTCAAATAAACAATATGATATGTTGGATTTAATACACATTCTTTAAGATTCATTAGATTCTATAACACATAATAAAAGAAGATATGGGTAAAATTATTTTATATAGGACAAAAAAATCATCCTAATGTTTGTTAAAATATGATAGATATGATATCACCACCATTAATGGAATATATTAAAGAATAAAATATTCTTATCAAAACAATTCTCTAAATACATTGATTGACATATATGATACTGAAATAATAGTTTGTTTGTCAAATACTCTCTCTCAAATAAATAATATTTATGTCCCAATATAAAGGATTTTTTTAATCTTGACATGATATTTTTAATATAATATAGAATCTAAGAGGCTCGTGGAAGTATGTCTGGACTTTTTGAAGTTAAATTTTTAAAAATAAAGGATAATTTTAGTTTCAATAAAAATTTAATTTCCCTTTATATCACAAAATAGAATATTATGTGATGGTGAAGGAAAAATGTAAATAGTTATATTAGTTACACAGTTTTTTTGGAAACGTTTTTAAGAATGATGATTGTGGTTCGGAGTGGAGTTATAAAGAGTGGGTGAATTGAACATCCAATAATTTTTATTAAACAATATTAAAATAAAATCACAAAATTTGAAAAGCATCTCAATTAAATAATATAGTAAATATATATAATTTTATATTTTTGAGAGATTTCTCATGGGCTCAATCAAAACCAAATTAATAGAATATTATAATCATGTTAATTTTTTAAAAAATGTACACACACCAAACAAAAAATTAATATGAATGACTAAATACAATAATCATAATATTTTTCATTTGTGATTTGTAAATACATGCAAAAAATATATTTGAAACATATAATTTTCAATTTTAAATAATATAAATATAGAGTAAGAAAAAATTAAATAACACAATCTAGAATTTAAAAATTCAATTGGTTTAGTCCAAATATTGAACCAAGTCCCCTCCACATGATAAAAACCCCACTTCCAAGAATATTTATTGAAACTGTTAAACTGATCCACAATATGGATCTAGTTTTACAAAAAACAATAGATCACAAGGATTTCTAGGATTAGCCAAGTCTCTTAAATAGATGTAAATGGGATAATAAGTGTAAAATTGAGAATGAAGAAGTATCTAAGAACTTATATTTATAGTAAAAAATTAATTATAAAGGGAAATGTAATAAATATAAGAACCACCCAAGATGTAAATAAAACAGATAATAAGAGCGTAATAATGTGAGAGTGTGATGCTACTTCTCTTCTGATGGATTTAAATTGATATAAAAGGTTATTTAAAATCCATTAATGAGTAGTATTATCAATTAATAAATATCAATTTCATGTGAGTTCTTTTTTTATATCTTACAATGGAGTATAAAAAAATAAATTATACAAGCATGACTGTAATTCTTGTATTTTAGGAATTGTTTTATACATACTTTTCATGTGTGAGGATCATTTTGAATTTATAGATCAATATTATCCAAAATATCCCTCTAATAATAATGATACATGAATAATAATATTGACCAACTGATCCAATAAACTTAAATTCTTTGACTATCCTTAATTCCTCAAAAATTAACTATTAGAATATAATATTATTTTATTCTCAAATAAGAATGGATTTAATGGGTCTTAACTTAGGTTTTACAGAAGATAGCTCATGGAGGTAGACTTATGTCATAGTAAATCATTCAAAATCCATAGTTACACAAACTCCTTCACATGATCACAATATCTTATGTATTATCACACTTTATTTACATGGTCACAAGAACACTTCTTCACATAGTCTCACATCCTTTACATGTTCACAGGAACACTCTTTATCATGGTGGAACTTCCTTCTTGCGATCACAGGAACACTTTAAAGGTCTCACTTCATTCTTTAATATGTAAAATTCTTCTTATAGTCATAGAGGTCTTTGTATGGTCACAAAAAATACTTATCAGAATTTTTCAGGACCTAAAAAATATATTTTTATGTAATACGACACATAAATAATTAGTAATAAAATAATCATGATTTGGGATCTTTTAAACAAGTAATTTTTAGACAAATCCAACAACGATTATGATGAACTAAGAATGTGTTATAACTAGAAAATAGAAGCTACTAATAGAAAAACATTTAGTGTTTTAAATAAAAATGAGTTTGAATCCTAGGTTCAAGGAGTTTAAAATTATGAATATTATTCCTAAGTATCTCTATTATTCATACTTTCTCAGTTCATATATCTTACTCAATAAATATTTTATTGGGAGGGTTTTATTAGGTGGTATCACATTGATATGGAATAAATTATATAGAAATGTAATGAATTTAAAAAACCCCTATCAATATAGAAAACATACGGATAATATGGTAGTTTATCATATATTCTTTGTTATACATGAACTTATATATGGTTTTTAACGGAGTTTGAGAGTATGAAATATTCCATGTTATAAAAAAGTACATATCCATTTTATAATTATTTCACATTGACTACACACACACAAACCTATATATATCATTTAGTGAATTCATAATTTTACTCTCAATGTATGACTTTATGTTATCCCTAATCAATGTTAATCATGGATTATTATAGTTTGTGATAAAATATTATGGTTATCATATGTTTGATTAGTTTATTTGGATAAAAAATAAATCCTTGGGCACAAAATGTATTTATCACATTGGATTACCCATCATGTACACCACATTGAGTATTATACACTATGTATTTTGTATATGGGGGTTCTAGGGTAATATTTAGAGTCCCCATTACATGAGGTTGGTGAGTTTCTAATACTGAGAGCCTTCATACTTTGATACCTTTTTTACCCAATCCTTCAGTCTTAGCTAATCTATATATGGATTAGTATATTTTTGATTATATAATATGTAAGAGATTCACCAAGATGGTATTTATCCTCTCATTTCAAGAGTATGAAATATTTCTCCTTATTTATTATATGTAGACAATGTTTAAGGTCACACATAGGCTACACAAGCGATGTGAATATTTATTCAGGTGAGGGTAATTTGATGTGATCATCCATAAATTTGAATGGAATGTCATTTATTCAATGAATTGGTTACTCTAAGCTCGTAGAATCGAGAACGTGTGAGTTTTTTATATGGGATTAACACACTTCATTTCATGTAGTAACTTGATGTTTTAAGAAAAAATGATCATAATTAAATGCATTCATTCATATGATTCATCTCTATATAGGTGTAGAGATACATGTGTTCGACAGATATCATTCCATATCCCCTTATAGCATGGTTAGAATTGATTCTTTTCTAGAGGCCTCTCTTTGCATAAATTTATGAATTCAATAATTCATATTTTTATTGATGATACAAAGGACGTGTTAGAGTTAGTTCCGTTTTACAAATTTCAATATACATTATGAATAATTGTATTTATTTTATTGATTATTAATAAACTTATTATCAAATACTGATTATTTTTCATCCTGACAGGGTATGTGATAATGTCTTATGTGAAACTGTGAACTAAAAGGTTCATTGTAGTCCCTTGGTATAATGAGAACCTATAAGTTCCACTACATTATTCTAAAATATATATTTTATAGTAGGATGATATCATTTTATGGGATAAAAACTATATTGAATATAATTTATGAAGACTCATTGGACTTTGATACGCATTCTCATAGTGTACTCCAAGGGTATTCTTTAGAGTAAGAGATTATGAGAGCAGGACCTACCGTTGGAAAATCAACATTTATATGTGTCATTAGATGTTCCTATATTTGGACATATATATTCATAATTACACAATATGTTCATTATTCATTGATACCATAATTAACATATGTTGACATATTGATGAAAATAGTGATGTAATATGATCATATTAAATTAGGATACATTGGGTACATCACGAGTAGTATTGCAATAATTAATATTCCGAGAACAAATTTGTCACGACCCGCCTTCGGCAAGATGATGCAAGGGACGACAAAGTCCCTCTCCCTTCCTTCTTCAAGTCGAAGACAAGATAATGACCCCCGAGTCCCGCCTCCAGTAGGCCCTAGAGTGGTGACTAGAACTAAGGGTGTAACATTTTCACAATATGGGAGGCATTACCCTTTTTAGTTAACCAAGATTGGGAGAAAGAATGAGTCAACACCAAACTCCACCAAGTATAGGAAACTCGATAGAAAACCAAACTAGATGCATTTTTTAATAATAAAACTGAAAAAGGTACAATAACTACAAAGTACAAACCAATAAGAAAATAAAAGGCGAAGCAGGAAACAACAGTGACCAACAACAACTCCAACGTCCAGACTAGTAAGGTCTCGCACGGCCTCTGAAGTCCTCATGACAACCTGAAAGTAAACGTAAGGTGATCATAAAAAGCATAATCAGTTGGAAATACCAATAGCTATCTTTCACAGGTGGGGAGATGTACTAATGTCCCGTGAGAATCTGAGAATCCAACATCTATCAAGGAGTCTATCCATCCCACCTTATTGGCCTCGCTCACCAAACAACACAAGCAGTAAGGTAATAGTAAAAGAACAAAACATTTCGGTACCTCGCACCACCATTTTCCCCACTAGCTAGCTGCTCATCCCTAACAGAAACTGTCCTGAAGCTACCATGATCTTCCTGCCCGCAGGCACCTGGGCCTCACGGCCAAACATCCCTTCCTTCACACACTTGGGCCTCACAACCATCCATCCATGCCTAAAAACACCTGGGCCTCATCTCGAAGACACCTGGGAAAAATTCCATAACCGGAACCCCTGCCCAAAAACACCAGGTCTAAGAACACACCAATCAAAACCTACCCAAAGAATCTTGGGTGTAAGGTCGCTTCCACCCATCACAGCTGAGGGAAGAGGGGGTTGGAAGGAGCGTAACTAGGAGGAAATGCCCTTCCCTATGAAATGGGTTGTCCGACACTAAGTGCCCAACGCGGGTGGGGTGCGACTAAACACAAAACATACAATTATACATATATACACCAACACATAGCCCAACCTATGACTCCTCAAACAGACACAAGCAGGTACACAAGCACTGCTACCTCAAAAAACAGGCACACAACAAACAGTTCCCAGTTCCCGAGTTCAATTAATCATTCATAACAGTTTAGTATGAGTTAATCCTTTCACTACTAGGAAACTAACATGCACATTCACAGATGAAACAACAAAATCGGAAGAAAGGAAAAACATCAGGTAATTTAAGTATTCACACCCAGTTACCTTGTGAAGTCACAACAACTAGGGATCATGTGAGATCCCTCAAAGTACTGGAAAAAAAAACAACCCTGAGACACAGCCCCATGTCCCCAAACTATAGAAGCCAACGGTTTCTCAACAATAGAGGATTCTACCCCAATTCGTGATATAAGCAGAGTAACCCCCACAGCCTTAGATTCACAACTAGAGAATGTATAACAACATGGGATCTCATTCAAGAAAACAATAAAGTTACCTGTAATCGTCCCGTGAAGGAAAAACAACCAAACCTCTACCACCAGCACAAGGTAGGCCGACACATGTATTTTCAGAATTAAAATATTTAACACACTTCATGGTTTCAATTTCATTGTTTTTTAACCGGGGTTATCACAGAAAAGGGTTAATCATGGTGCATTCAATTTTTTTAACTGAGTATACATAATTAACCAATTCCATATTACGGTAACTGAAACATCCAGGAGCAACGAGGTTCAATAGTGCACAGAGAAATACCACCAATGCCCATGATTTTCAGTGAGCATAGGCATGTACAATTCACAACACATAAAAACATAATGAGTTCAACAGAAAATAGATCACACCCCCCCTTTTCATTCCTTAAAGGTCCTTTCATTATCTTCATTAAGTTTGGTTTCATCGATTTCCACAGAGACAAAAGCATGCCCACCCCGGTAGCCGAGAGCTACTGGTTGGCGACAACTATCGGTAGCCGAGAGCTACCGATAGCCGAGAGCCACCGATAGTCGAGAGCTATTGGTAGCCGAGAGATACCGGTTGGCGACAGATACCGGTAGCTGAGAGCTACTGGTAGCTGAGAGCCACCAGCAGCCGAGATCCACCTGTAGATGAGAGTTACTGGTAGCCGAGAGCTACCGATTACCGACAGCTACCAGTAGCCGAGAAATACCAGTTGGCGACAACTACCGGTAACCGAGAGCTATCGGTAGCCGAGAGCCACCGGTTTCCGAGTGCCACAGATAGCCGAGCACCACTAATATATGAGGGCTACCGGTACCCCAAGGTCATGAGTAGGCCAGGTCTACCGGTAGGCTGAGGCTACCGGTAGGCCAAGGCTACTGCTAGGAGTCACTGAGAAGCTGGGATGGCCTTCCAGAACACCTCAAACATCATATTTTTACCAAGTAATGGACCCCATTAACCTAGGCCATTACATTTGATACTTCTAAAACTATTCCTGTGACCTAGAATATAATAACAACCCATAAATGAGAAAATTGGGGTCCAAACAACCACCCTTTAATGATAATTCTCAGGGGAAAACCCCTGAGTTGTTTGAAAGCTAGAACAGAACCCTCCCCCTACATCCAAAAATACGCCCCCAAGAGTTATAAACCACAAACATTCACAACAAGCACAAGGATCACACTATCCAACACATGAGTTAGGGAGTCCCCTCGTACATCTCAGGATATTATCCACTTTGGGCGGCACTAACTCGCCCGCATAGGTTTAATCGCATCCACATTAATGCATCCTGATTAGCAGTCAGGTTTTCCCATCATCACACATTCGTACACACACACATAGAGAACAGGGAATAGATCATCTAATTGCTATGAAAAACAAGCATTTCATATAATAAAGCACAAGTTACAATATCTCAACAAGGATCAGAACAAAAACAAAATGGATGCCAAAATAGCTCTGGATATTGAACGCGTAACTGGGCCCCCCTCTCCCAAGTGCTCTCTTCTAGGCCACCATTCCTCCACAACACTCGAACCATGGGGATGGTTCATCCAAAAACGCACTTTTTCTTTACGATCCTCAATCTTGATTGGTCATTCTATGAAGTTCTCTTCGTCTTCAACATCTAACACTCCCCAATCGATGACGTGGGAGTCATCATGTAGATATCGACGAAGCTAGGAGACATGAAAGTCGTTATGAACTTTCCCCAACTGAGGTGGATATGCCATCTGATACGCCACCTCACCAACTCGTCCCAACACCATGAAAGGTCCGATGAACCAAGGGGAGAGCTTACTCCCCTTCCCAAACCTTCACTACCCACGTCGAGGTGAAACCCTCAGGAACACATGATTCCCAACCTAGAACTCCAAGGGACTCCTCCTACGATCGACATAAGACTTATGCCAGTCCTGGGCTGCCTTCATCCTCTCAGGAATGAGTTGAACCTTCTTAGTGGTGCCCTGCACCACTTTTGGCCCAAGAACTGTTGCTTCCCCAATCTCTGTTCTGCAAATGGTTAAATAACACAGTCTTCCATACAAGGCCTCAAACGGTGTCATACCAATAGTGGAGTGGATGATATTGTTATCTGGAAACTCCACTAGAAGAATGTGTCATACCCATAATCCCCCAAAATACAGAACACATGCCTGCATCTTGTCTTCCAACGTCTGGATCATTCGTTTTGTTTTCCCATCTGTCTGAGAGTGGAAAGCAGTGCTAAGGTGTAGCTGGGATCCAATGGAATATTGTAATACCCTCCAGACTTGTGAGGTAAATAGTGTGTCTTTATTGGAGACAATAGATCTTGGTATCCCGTGCAACCGCACCACCTCATCAATGTACCTCTGGGCTAAGGTTCTCATCGGGCTCAACTCCTTAATCTCCAAGAAGTGTTCTGATTTTGTTAACTAATCCACCACTACCCCGATGGCATCATAGCCTCCCTGAGGTCTGGGTAGCCCTGTGATGAAGTCCATCGAGATGTTATCCCACTTCCACTTGGGAACATCTAACGGTTGTAACGACCCTCTAGGAAAACGGTGTTCAACCTTTACTTGCTGACACACGAGGCACTTTGCCACAAACTCTGCCACCACCCGCTTCACCTCGGGCCACCAAAACATTCTCTTCAGGAATTGGTACATCTATGAGACCCCAGGATGTACCGCTAAAGACAAGCCATGGAACTCACAGAGAACACCTTTACGCATCATCTCTGAAACGAAAGGCCTTCCATGGAAAAGCATCTGATGCTGACCATCCTCCGACAATCACTCAGGAGAATCTCCCTGATAAAACCGATCCCACATCACTTCCACCTCCGAGTCCCCCCACTGAAACTCTTCCACCTGCACCACTATGGAAGGAACTACAGTCATCTAAAATAGAAAATCTCTTCCAACATCAACCTTTTCATCCAAATTCGAGGCTGCTAACTCTTCCATCGCTCTCCAAGCATCTGTAGATTCCCGAACTACTTCCTTCTGTGATTTCCTATATAGGGAATCAGCTACAACATTGCCCTTTCTCTCAGTATAAGAGATATCGAAGTCATAATCATGGAGTAACTCAACCCATCTCCTCTTCCGCAAGTTCATAACTCGCTTGGAAAAGATATAACACAATCTCTTGTGATATGAGAAGACCACAAAGCACTCTCCGATGAGATAATGCTACCACAACTTCAATGTAAACACCACGGTCGCAAGCTCCAGATTGTGGGTGGCATAGTTACGTTCATGAGGATGTAACTCCCTAGTCCCATAAGAGATAATTCCTCGCTTCTGCATTAGCACACATCCCAACCCAATGCCAGAAGAATCACAGAAAAATTAAAAAAAAACCCTTCCTCTGGTAATCTGAGTACTGGAGCACTAACCAGTTTCTCCTTTAGGTAGCCAAAAGCTATCTGGAATAGGTCTCTCCACACGAAGGCCTGGTCTTTCCTAGTCAAAGCTGTCAATGGAGCTACAACTCGAGAGAAGTCGGGAAAAATCCTACGGTAATATCCGGCCAAAACCAGAAAACTACGAATTTCCACCACATTCTTGGGTGCTGACCATGAAACAACTTCCTTGACCTTCAACGGATCTACTTCTATTCCCCTACGAGACAGTACGTGTCCATGGAAATGTACCTCTCACGTTAAGAATGTTCACTTAGATAGTTTTCCATAAATATGGTGGTGTGGAAGGACTCCCAAAACTGTCCTAAGATGTTTAATATGCCCTTTAATTGATCTTGAGTAGATAAGGATGTCGTCGATGAACACCACAATGAACTGGTCCAGAAACTCTCGGATAATAGAGTTTATGAGGTTCGATAGTGTAGCCGGTGCGTTTTTAATGCCAAATGACATGACCAAGAATTCAATGTGGCCATATCTACACCTGAAATCCGTCTTCGAGATATCACTTTCCTTTACTCTCAACTGGTGGTATCCAGATGGAAGATTGATCTTAGAGAACCAACCTGCTCCCTTCAGCTGGTTGAAGAGATCGTTTATCTTCAGGAGGGGGTAAAGATTCTTGATCGTCACTTGATTCAACATCCGGTAGTCTATGCATAGTCATAGACTACCATCTTCCCTCTTGACGAACAAAACTGGAGCACCCCACATCGACACACTAGGTCCAACAAAGCCCTTATCGATCAGATTGTCAATCTGAATCCGTAACTCCTGCAACTCAGAAGGAGCCATCTGATAAGAAGCCATCGAGATCAGGTGGGCACAAGGCTATAAGTTTTTTCCAAACTCAACATCACGTTGAGGGGGTAGAGTCACAAACTCATCGAGAAAGACATCAGAGAATTATCTTATGACCTCTGGGAAATCCATCATTCATGCGTCCTCTGACTCTACTGACATCCTGTTCAGCATTGAAAGGATTGGATCCATGTTTCAACTCCCCTACTAATAACTACACTCCCCAACAAAATCCACACACCATCCATCCTCATTGGAGAATTCAATCCTTCTCCGATAGAAGTCGTTGATGGAATACATGGAGAATAACCAGTCGATGCCTAGAATGACATCGTATTGATGCATCTGCAATGAAAAAAGGTCTCCACTAGACTGATGTGGTCCCAAAATCAGTCTACACCCCCGGAAGAAGTAAGATACGCTGGTCTGACCCCCAACAAGTGTTCTCAACACTAGGGGCACAAAAAGTCTCTAGGCATCCAGACCCAGAGCATGGTCTAATTCGGCCGTAAGGAAGGAGCGCGAAGCTCCCGAATCAAACAAGCTAGAAACAATAGTGATGAATAATTTGATCACACCTTGAACAACCTTTGGTCCCATAAGAGCTACTAACTTGGCGGTGTTCAACTATCCACACCCAACTCCTCTGCCTTAATGTTTTCGACCACCTCCCTGACCACGCCCGGGTAGAGGTCCCTAAGGAGCACCCTAGTGTCGATCTCCTCCCGCAAGGTCATCCCTCAGAGGGTTAGGGGCCAGCTGCTACTACTGGAAAGGCCTTGACAGAAACGGACGGTGCTGATGTGGGTGCTGAAACTGCCCACTTCCACCATGAGGAGCTCAAGTCAGAAACCTGCTCTGGACATGTCAGAAAAATCCACAAGAGAAACACTTTGGTCCTGGCTCTTTGAGAAAAGGGCGAAGTCCAAAAGCACATGACTGGAACAGATGAGGCCTAAACCCTACTTGTCGAAACCGGAAAGGCCCTATCTCTGGAGACCTACTGCTGACCACCTTCCCCTTTGATGAACTCAGCTAGTTCCCTTCTCATGGTGTGCCTCCCTTTGAGTGCATCCCCTCCAATATCTCAGCCTTCTTCTGTACTGCTAGGTATGTCAGAGGAGTAAAGGGAGTGACCGCGTACTGAAGTGAAGGATGAATGGCCTCCTCTAACCATCTTTCCCGAGACTCCACATCCAGATAGAGATCCAGGGAAAAGCGCCAGAGATCTTTGAACTTGATCCCCATCTCCCTCACTAACATGCTTCCCTGTTTAAGGGAGAGCAACTCTTGTCTCTTCTCTACCTTCGCCATAAAGGAGAGGAATTCCTCACAAAATTCCTTCTTGAAACAGGCCCATGAAACCTCTGCCTCTGTCTTTTCTCCTAGGAAAAGCATCCACCACTAACGCGCTGCTCCTCTCAGCTGACTGATGGCCAATGGATCCTAGTACTCCCTCAGAGCACGGATTAAAGAGAAGGTGATGGATGGCTCCTCGAGCTATCCTTCCATTACTGAGTCAGAAACGCTTCCATCGTACTCCTCGAGGGGTTTCCACTGGAAGGAGCGCAGAGTCCTCAGCCATAAGTCATCCACCTCATCTTGGTCAACCCTCTGCTGGTCAACTGCCTCGATCCGCTACGCCTCAACCGCTCGGGTCGCTCGTGGATAACGTCCGGGTGCCATAGCTACAAGGTAAACAATGATTTCCTAAGCCCGAGTAGCGAGGGAATTATTATTATTATTATTATTAATATTTTCTCCCCAAGGTGCCCCAAATAAAATTAAAACACAATCAGTATGATGCATGGACCTTCCCTAGGGTCTCTACCCTACAATAAATGTAGTCTCACTTGGTCTTTTGATAGGATCAGAGTCCTTGCATCGGATCACGGGGGGCCCTAAAATCCTGTGTCCTAGCCAGTCCTCCATAGCCTATTTCACGAACTAAGATCACCTAACATTGTTTTCCTACCATCCCATGCAATCCTCACTGTGCTTAACTCTAGGATCCATCATATCCCACAACCCTCTCCTTTTATACCATTCTGTCATGACCCGCCTTCGACAAGACAATGGAACGGGTGGCCAAGGCCCCCGCCCTTCCTTCTTCAAGTCGAAGAAGAGATAATGACCCCCGAGTCTCACCTCCAGTAGGCCCCAGTGTGGTGACTAGCACCAATGGTGTAACATTTTCACAATATAAGAGGCATTAACCTTTTAGTTAACCATGATTGGGAATGACCCAACACCAAACACCGCCAAGTATAGGAAACTCGGATGAAAACCAAAATACATGCATGTTTTAATAATAATACTGAACAAGGTATAAGAACTCCAAAGTACTAACCAACAATAAAATAAAAGGCAAAGCCGGAAACAACAACGACAAATAGAAACACCAACGTCCAGACTAGTAAGGTCCGTCATGGTCCCCGAAGTCCTCCTAAAAACCTAAATGTAAACGTATGGTGAGTATACAAAGAATACTAAGTAGGAAATACCTATAGATATCGTGAACAGGTGGGGAGATGTACAAAAGTCCTATGAGAATCAAAGAAACCAACATCTGTCAAGGAGTCTATCCATCCCACCTCACCGGCCACGCTCACCAAACAACACAAGCAGTAAGGTAATGGTAAAAGAACAAAAAATTTAGGTACCCCGCACCACCATTCCCCCCACTAGCTAGCTGATCATCCCTAATGGCAAACGTCCTAATGCTACCACGCTCTTACTGACTGCACACACTTGGGCCTCACAACCACACATCCCTACCCACACACACCTAGGCCTCACAACCACACATCCCTGCCCGCACACACCTGGGCCTCACAACCACACATCCCTACCCGAAAACACCTAGGCCTCATCACAAAGACACCGGGGAAAACAAACCATAACCAGAACCCCTTCCCAAAAACACCTGGGCTAAAAACACACCAATCAAAACGTACCCAAAGAATCTTGGCTGTATGGTCACCTCCTTCCATCACAGACGAGGGAAGAGGGAGTAGGAAGGAGAGTAACTAGGGGGAAATGCCCTTCCCCTTGAAATTGGGTGTCCGACACTATGTTCCCAATACGGGTGGGGTGTGAATGAACACAAAACATAAAATAATACATTTATATACCAACAAACAACCCAAACTACGACTCCTCAAACAGATACAAGTAGCTACACAAGCACTGCTGCCTCAGAAAAAAGGCACACAACAAACAGTTCCCAGTTCCCCTGTTCAAGTTATCATTCATAATAGTTCAGTATGAGTTAATCCCTTCACTACTGGGAAACTAAAAGGCACGTTCAAAAATAAAACAACAAAATCGATAGTAAGGAAAAACATCAGGTAATTGAAGCATTCACACCCGGTTCTCTGTGAAGTAACAACTACTAGGGATCAATTGAGATCCCTCAAAGTAATGGAAAAAAACAACCCCAAGACACAGCCCCATGTCCCCAAACTCCAAAATCCAACGGTTTCTCAACAATAGAGGATTCCACCCAAATTCGTGATATAAGCAGAGTAACCCCCACACCCTCAGATTCACAACTAGAGAAATTATAACAATAGGGGATCCCATCCAAGAAAACCATAAAGTCACCAGTAATCGGCCCATGAAGGAAAAACAACCAAACCACTACCACGAATACAAGGTAGGCACAGACATGTATTTTGAGATTTAAAATATTTAATACACTCCATGGTTTCAATTCCACTGTGATTTAACCAGGGTTATCACATAAAATGGTTAATCCTGGTGCTATAAATTTATTTAACCAAGTATACGTAATTAAAAAATTGCATGTTATGTTTATTTAAACAACCAAGAGCACCGAGGTTTAATAGTGCATAGAGAAAGACCACCAATGAGATTGATTTTCATTGATCATAGGCCCGTTCAATTCACAACACATAACAACATAATGAGTACATCAGAAAATCGATCACACCCCACCCCCTTTATTTCTTTAAAGTCTGTTCGTTATCTTCATTATGATCAGTTTCATCAACTTCCATAGAGACAAAAGCATTGCCACCCCGCATGATACATAGAAAGGAGAGCCGAAGGAGAAAAATTCCTACCTGAAGGATCACGGATCGACGTTATTTCCTCGCATGAGTAGCAGGAACTCCACGGAATGCGATCAAGGAAAACTTCACGGCATTACAACTCATCGGGAGGAAGGGTACTATGAGCGTAGGGTGATAGAGAAAAAGAAACATTGGGAGAAGCATTTAAGTTATAAAGGCTGAGATACAGAATTCCCAGGACGGTTATGATACGGAGATAAAAACTCAAAACTGCGTAAGTAGCGGGACCGTGGGTTGACCACACGGCTGGTAAACTCCACTCACCACATAAAAGGTCCCCGCATTTTGGGGTGGTTTAAACAGATTCACACCTGATGGTTTTTTACTTAAGGAGGGTACCTCACCAATCATTTAATTTAAACGCCATTAATGGGAATTAATGGGCTTTAAAATAGGATTAAAGGGGTCAAAACATGGTTTAATAACCAATTTGTGCAAAAAGGAGGCGCTACTGGAAAACCCTTGGGGGTAGGAGAGAGCTACCGGTAGTCGAGAGCCATCGGTTAGCTAGAGGTACCGGTAGTCGAGAGCTACTAGTAGCCTAGAGCCACCGGTAGCTGAGAGCTACCGGTCGCCGAGAGCCACAGGTACCCGAGAGCCACCGGTAGCCGAGAGCCACTGGTAGCCGAGAGCTACCAATTGGCGATAGCTACCGGTAGCTGAGAGCTACCGGTCGCCAAAAGCCACCGATAGCCGAGAGACACCAGTAGCTGAGAGAAACCGGTATCCAAGGGCTACCAGTACACCATGGTCACCGGTAGGCCAGGTCTACCAGTAGGTCGAGGCTACTAGTAGGCCAAGGCTACCACTAGGAGTCACCCAGAAGCTGGGATGGCCTTCCAGACCACCCAGAACACCTCTATCATCATATTTTTATCAAGTAATGGACCCCAAAAACCCAGTCCATTACAAGATATTCCCCTTATATTCTGTAATATAAGTTGATTGCTTTTTCCCTTTTGGGAATATAATAAGCCTATGTAAATCCATCTCCATAGTGATTTGTTGGTAGGTTCATATATGAAAATTCAAAGAATGATAGATCAGGAGCATAGGTTGTTAAATTCATCATATAACCTTATCGATTTATAGATGTAATGGTAAAGGGATTATGTTATTTAGAGATCATATGTATGAGTTTGTAAGACATTGTAACATTAACATATTTCTCTATGGGTTCCTTGGCATGTTTATAGATTCTATGTTTAGACTTTTGGTTCTTCTACCTAATGAAACTAAGAAAGTGGCATAGAGGGTCACACACTAGGTGTTTTTATAATCATAGTAAAATTTTATTTTAAATTTAAGAATTTAAAATAAATTTTATTCAATATAATTTGTTTAATAATTATTCCAATTTAATTGTTTTCAAATATTTATGCATGAGTTATTTCGAATAATAACTATGTGTGTTAAATAAAAATAAATAATTATTCAAAATATTTAGTGAATATAATATTTATTATATTTATCAATGAATAATGTATTAGTATTTTGTTATTATAAAAATAGTAATCATGTAATGTTTAGTAAATACCAAGGAGGATAAACACAATGAGTTTAATGGTCTTATTGGAAATGATATGCTAAATATCATTTAAATAAATATTAATTTATTTACTTCAAAAAAGTAATATATTTATCCATATGTATTATTCTTTTCATGAAAAGGGATTATGTGTAATTACCTTCCCTAACATAGGTCTATAAATACCTTTTTATATCACTTTTCAGGGTTAGTATCTTATTGCACATAACATACCTAGTGAAAATTCTCTCCAACCAAAGAGAAAAACCTCACAAGAATTTTCACAATAATAATAGAACATTCTAAGTTCAGTTGTTTGTATTTAGTCGTTACTTTGGGATTATTGGTTCATAAATCAGAATGTTAGTATTTTCTCTTTTCTATATTCATTATCACTCATAAAAACATGAAAAGTTAATGTCAACCTAAGAAAATTCAAAGACTCTACTAGGAGTTATGTGGGGTTATGGGAAGGTAAAACAAGAGTACATAGACTTTAGTATATTGGTACACGTTAAGTACCCATGTTAATATTTGTAATATAGTTCATTATAAATTTAGTTCATCATGAAATAACTACATGTAGTAAGCCTTAATGTGGATTTCCTATTAATTGGGCTAACATGTCACATGATTTTATTAGCTTAATATAATGTACTTCAGATACATGAAATGTAGTCCATGTCTTGACATGGTGGAAAACATAAGGTTTCCATGTTTTTTATTTATTTATTGCAAAACACACTATTTGAAAACCATTACAATAGTAAGGACACATGTCATATAGCTGGAATACACTTCATAAGCCTCTTAGAAATATGCAGCTAAAAAATATTCCCAAAACCCAGGCACGTGTCATGGATGTGGTCTAAATATGTTACACAGTGTGTAGCATAAGTACAATCTATGTAACCCATTGCACCACTTGTAATTAATTTAATATGGAGAGGAAATTAATTATATAATTAAACCTATGTATATGTCATCTTTGTATCATCTATTGGAATTACATTTCATATAATAAGATTACTAATTACATATTAAACTAATTTTTGGGTTAAAATTTTAATTTAATGTTTTTATGATCTTTACATATATTCTACTCCATGTGTGTTAATATCATCACATGTTGTGTAATTTACATTTGATCACCTTTCAATAATTTTAAATTACACTCCTTGTAATCATATAACACATGTATATTGGATCGCATGTTAATACACAGTACATGGACCATTCAAGGTAGTTTTAATGAGTACATGTCATCACCTCCAGGTAGAAATGTTTAATTTATTAATTTTGAATAAAAGTAACACTTCTAATTTGTTTAAAAATATGTATGATGGAAAATTCCATGATGGTTTTTGTAATATATGAGCTTCAATTATAGTATGTAAGCATTTATTTTTAATGAAACTACAACATAATGAATATACCTTTATTAAAGAATGTGATATAAAAATAAAAAAAATTATAAATTAAATTTGATGAAATGAATTTCATTTTTTAATTCATCTTTTCAAAATTAGATTAGGGTGATTTTTTATATTTTTTTATAATATCTGGTTTTTGGGTTATTAGTGAAAACACTAATTCTACAAATATAATAACTTTTATAACATTATAATGATATAATAATAACTTAATTTTTTTCCAAGAACAAATATAAATATATTATTTAATATAATTCTTATAAATAAATAATGATGATGTTTTCTATATACACTTAACATTATTAGAAATCTACGTAATGTTTTTGTTCAAAAAAAATTATTTTTATCCCCTATTTCATAATTAATTATTTAAAAGTTTAATTTAATTTTATTTTTGTATTTAAAGAAAAATATATATTTAATTTATCATAATCGAATTAACTCCATTTTAATCGATATTATACATTTTTTTCTATTAAGTCATTTTTATGCTTAATTGAAACATTATTCTAAATATAATTTTTGTTAAAATTTACAAATATATAGTGAAATTAATTTTTATCGCTTATATGAATTGAATATTGAAAAATATATTATAATTTTTTAATTATAATAGTTAATATCAGTTAATAAGGTTGACTTAATTTATTGTCATAATGAATAGTAAAAATAGTAAAAATAATTTATCACAGTTAGGGTTAAAACTGTTTTACAAAGGGTTAGTCTATAGGACAAGGGTAAAACAATTCCACATCAACTGGTCTAAAAAATATTTTGGTGAAATTTTTATCATATAATATCTTATATTCTAATTATTAGCTATTTTGTGCCACTTTAACAAGAAAATGCCCTTATATTACTTAAATACTTTAAGTAATTCTATGTGTGTCTCTCCCCTATCATAAAAAATGATGCACTTTCTCCTCCATTATTAAAAACCTTTGAACCGTATAGCTCAAATAAACCCTATCTAGGAATCTTCCATGAATTCTTCCCTTATTTCTTGAGATTTTGGTCAAAGGAGGTCTCTCACTAAAGGGGTAATCATCCTACTAAACACTTAAAAATTTTATTTATTCTTATACATTCTATAGATATATTTATTGGGAACTCAATTCAACCCCTATTGAGTTACTCTCTATGAACAACATTTGGTATTGAAGGAGTGTTTAAAATTTACCTCTTTTTACTGTGATTGCAGTTTTATTATATAGATCGCAAATTTTTTTCATTTACCAATTTTAGTTATTTATGGATAATAGACAAGAAGGATATACTACCAAAAAACCACCTTATTTTATTAGAAGAAACTATGATATATGGAAAATCAAAATGAGAAAAAATTTAGAAAGTATATGTTTTGATATATAAACTGTAATAGAAGATTAATATGAAATACCACAATGTCTTAGAAGTAATTTCAATAGTGATACAAAAACTACATATAATAATAATTGTAAAGCTACAAATTCATTGTTATATGGCTTAGGAGATGATGAATTCAATAGAATATATACTTGAAAATATTCTTTTGAAATATGGGATACCTTATCTATTTCACATGAAGGAATATAAAATGTCAAGGAAATGGGACTGAATAAATTTACAATTATGTATAATACCTTTAAAATGAAATCTGATTAAACTATTTATGATATGTATATTAGGTTTAATAAATAGTTAATACTATGAATTCAATTATAAAGAAAGTGACAAACAACGATCAAGTGAGGAGGCTTCTTAGATGCTTACCCGATAGATAGAGAGAATCATTTGTGTCAATCATATAGTCATGTCATGTATGTAAACTACTTGTCAAGGAATTGATAGGAAAGCTAATGATCGATAGAGAGAAAATTAAATTCAATAAATATATTGATGAATATGATCCAAAAAGAAAAGTTGTAGCCTTCAAATATTATTCTTATAAAAAAATGAAAAATTTCAAGTTAATGATTCTAGTGAAGATGGATCTCTTGATGACAGTGATGAAGAAATGGCACACATGGAAAGACGTTTCAAGAGATTCTATAGAAAGGGTATGTTCTTTAAAATTTCAAATTTCATAGAATATTATGATAACATTGGAATGTATAAATTGGAAGAGAAAAATGATGATACTCAAAGTGAAGTTATTGGTTATGAATTTAAGAGGAGAGGCTACATTAAAGACGAATATTAAAAATTAAAATATAAAAACGTATGAGTATAGGGACATGAGATACAAAAAGTCCATTAAAGATACACGGAGTTCCTTCGAATACAGTATAAGTGGCCCAAAAACTAATCAAGAAGATAGGTCTGATAAAACCAACCTGTTCATTACATCATGAAAAAAAGAGGTACAAAATGATCTTTTTGTGTCTCATATTAATTCTTCCTACACGTCTGAAAATGGAGAAAGTAATGATAATTTGGAAAATATTAATAGAAAATATCTGTAGGATTACTGTATCATTCTGGAAATAGTTTTCATGAACTAAAAGAAAAATATAAGTCTCTCAGAAAGAGTATTATTTAACAGTAAATGTTAACAAAATATTAATATTGATAAAATAGAAAAATGATCAACTGTTGAAAGAAAACAATGAATTAAAATTATCGAATGAAAAATTAAAGAAAGAAATATAAAATTTACTAATGGTAATAAAACAAAAAATCATATAATAGAAAACAAGTTTTTCCCAAGTATGCAACTATTATAGGTTACTATCTAGGACAAAGAAAAATTAAAAAAACCATATTTACATCACGTTTCTATGTTGAATGTTCATATACTGTGAACACATACTCAACTGGACCTAATAAAGATTTTATCTCTAGAAGTATTCAATCTGTTTATAGGAAACCTCTTTGAAAAATATGGATACCAAATTATTTTTTTACTATCATATTTGGACCCAAGAGAATTTGGGTACCAAAATCATTTTTAGCAAAAAAAATTTACTGTAGGAAACCTATTTGAGAACCTCCATCAAAATAATATGTTATCTGGAAAGTGTATGTTCCATACACATGAATGGTGAGTATTCGAACTGTAAGAATTTTATTAAATTTTATGGTGGACACATCACTTTTGGTGACAATGTAAAAGGGATAATCATTAGTCTTTTCCAAATTGGAAATCCAAATTTAGTATTAATTTCCAAAATTTTATATGTAGGTGGATTAAAATATAATATTCTTAGCATATTCGAATTGTGTGATGATGGATTTTATATGTTGTTTTAAAACAATGCATATAATTTTTTAATGATAAAAATGATTTAATTTTAAATATTTTGAGAAATTATTATAATTATTCTATTGATATATATTCTTTATATTATAATAATATTTTTTACATGAGTTCCTTTCAAAAATAATCACAACTTTGGAATTAGGGATTAGGTCATTGAAATAATTAGTCACTTATAAATATAACTATTAAAGGGTTAGTTAGAGACCTACCAAGGCTTGGATTCTTAAATAATAGATTTTCTAATCCCTACAAAAATGGGAAGCCTCTTAAGAAATATTTTAGATATATGAAAAAATTTTCAACCTATCAATCTATAGAGATAATTTATATGGAACTCTTTGGACCTTCTAGAGATTCTACACTAAATGAAAAACATTATTTCTATGTCCTTATAGTTGACTTCTCTAGATACACTGGTGTATTATTTTAATCTCACAAAAGTGAATCTTATTCGTATTGTATTAATTATTAATAATCTATAAAAAACATTATTAGAATTAGGATTAAGACCTTAAGGAGTTCTCATGGTTAAATATTAAAAATCCCATATTTTGAGTCATTTTATTCTCAAAGTGGATATAATCACAACTTTTCTTCTCCTAAAAAACCATAATAAAATGGTGTTGTAGAAAGAAGAAATATTACTCTTCAAGAGATAACAGGAACCATATTAAATGAGTATTACTTAATTATCTAATTTTGGATTGAAGCTGTTAATAAAGCCTATGAAATTATTGACAAAGTTTTTATTTGAACTCTCTTAAAGAAAACACCTTATGAGTAATAGAATAATAGAAAAAAAATTGTTAATTACTATATATTTTTTGGATCAAAAGTATTTATTCTAAAATCAAAGAAAAATTTGAAAAAAAATTCTTCCAAGAGTGATGAAGGAATTTTCATTTCGTATTCATCTTCTATCAATGCCTATAGAGTGTTTAATAAGAAGATCCGAAAAATGGAAGAAATAATTCATATCAAGTTTGATGAAACTAGTCCCAATAAATCTATAGACTATATTATAAGAACTTGAGGATAATATTTCATCGTTGAATCTTAATTATAAGCCATATATAAGTTTTTTTTAACAAGTAGACACTATAAAAATTGATCCACCAGAACCTAAATAGGAAGAAAACCCTAATCCTACCAATCCATCTTCTCCGAAACCCATTAGGACTCATAAACACCAACTCTTAGATGTAGTAATTGGAAAATTAGATATAGTTACACATACTATAGCTTCTATAAGAAATAAAATTGATCATCAATCCTTCTTGTTACGTATTGAACCTAAGAAATCAACGATACCATAAATGATGAATCCTGGGTAACATATATTCAAGAATAACATAATAAGTTTGAAATAAATAGTGTTTGGAAACTTGTTGAAAAACCTAAGGATAACTTAACTATTGGAACTAATTGGTGGTTTATATATAGGGTTGATCAAGTTGGTACTATAGTAGGATACAAAGCTATATTATTTTGATAAGTTTATAATCAATAATAAAGCATTTATTATGAAGAAAATTTTTCACTTGTAGCAAGACATGAAGCCATTAAGATACTGTTTTCCTATGGGGTGCATCAAGATTTCAATCTATATCAATTGAATGCTAAAAGTGAATTATTAAATTTATTTATAATTGAAGATGTTGTATTAGAAACACCCATGATTTCAAAGCCCTCATTTTCAAAATTGGGTTTTTAAATTAACAAAATATTTTTATTGATTGAAACTAGATCTAAGATCTTTGTATGATAGGCTAACCTCTTTCCTTATTTCAAAAAGTTTTTCAAACGGAATAGCTGATACAACCCTTTTTATAAAACTAATTTTAAAATATGATTTGATTTTTCAAATTTATGTGGATGATATTAATTTTATATTTAATAATGGTTCATTATTTTCTATTTTTTCAAAATTTTTGAAAACTGAATTTAAATTGAGTTTCATGGGTGAACTAAATTTTTTTCAGAAATTTAATATTTTTTTTAAAAAAATAAGGGATTGTTTTAAATCAATGTAACTACAGTAAAGACCTTTTAAAACGTTTTGTCCTGGTGTGTACCAAAATAAGTGTTACTCCCATGAGTATCACCTATAAACTAGACTTGTTGAAACTGGGAAATCAGTAGATCAAAATAATTATAGAGATATGATAGACAGTCTTCTTTACCTAACTACTAGTTGGATTGATATTATGTATATTGTATGTATGTGTTCTCTCTTTGAAGAAAATATTAAAGAGTAACATTTATTAGCATTCAAAATAATTTTTAAACACATAATGTATACTACCAATTTAGGATTGTTCTTCCCAAGAGGACATGCTATTGATTTAGTTAGTTGTAAATATGGTGATTTGTTGGTTGAATGTTAGATAGAGAATGTGCATCAGGAACATGTAATATTTTAGGAAAATCCCTAGTTCATTGTGTAGTAAGTAGAAATTGTTTTTTGCATTATCCACTGTTGAATCAGAATACATTGTTGTAAGATGTTTTGTGCAAAAATATTGTGGATGAAACATACTTTACATGAATTTGGATGCCAATTTAGACATATAACTCTTAATTGTGATAACACAAGGGAATTAAAGATTTACAAAAATATAGTATCTCACTCTAGAATACAAAATATTTTTGTAAGACATTACTTTTTGAGATATCATCATCAAAAGGGTGATATAACATTAGAATTTATTTGAAATGAACATCATCTAGCTGATATATTCATGAAGCCTTGGAATTATTAAAGATTAAACTACATAAAACATGAATTAGGAATGATAAAATTTAGTTGAAGAGTCACCATTGATGATTATCCATTGATGAGTCACCATTGATGAGTCACCATTGATGAATCACGGTTGATGATTCATGATTGATGGGTCACCATTGATGAGTCTCCATTAATGAGTCACCATTTATGAGTCACTGTTGATGAGTCACTATTGATGATTCACCATTATGAGTCACCATTGATGAGTCACCATTATGAGTCACCATTGATGAGTCACCATTTATGAGTCACTATTGATGAGTCACTCTTGATGAGTAATCATTTATGAGTCACCATTGATGTGTCACTGATGATGAGTCTCCATTTATGAGTCATTATTGAACGAGTCAGCACTGTTTTTATGTTACCATTATTTTTATTACCATTGTGATTTTCCTATAGCGATTGAAATTTTATTATCTTAATTTTATTATCATTCTTTTAAGAATCCTTAAATGATAAAAACAATGGGATTAATCAAAATCGATTCACTTCTCCTACCCATTGAAATCTAGATCCCTTACCTTCCTCAGAAACCAATATTCCCACTTCCTTTCTTCGCCTAAAGCCTTCAACGGGATAGAATGGCCCATGTAAACAGATCTACATTATCAAATCCAGAATAGATATGTACTTCCAAGAGATGACATGTATCTGCAGGCAGTTTGTATGTCATTTCAATAAACCCACATATGATGAATCATGTAGTTGAAGCAGAAAAACTATTGTTACATAGTGGCTTCCAACTATAAATACTATAGTGTTAAAGGTAATAGAAAAACAAAAGCGGATAAATTGATTTATCTCGAATTATTTTTACTAATAATGGTGCCTCACTCACAGACTCCACTCTTGGATTCAGATTTCAATCCCCACTTTATTCCCTTACACATAGGGTTCTGGTACACACCGAAGTGATGTACCTCACCTCCTTTTTCAGTTCTTCATCTTTCAACCATCTCCATCGTGGGGATGGGTCCTTTCTCCCCCGGCTTCTTAGGAATTCAACCTCTTAGATTCATTTTTTTGGGTTCTATGGAGCTGTCCCATTTTCTCCTCTTCCATCCATGCTCTGCCGATCTAGTTTGTCATATAAAACCCCATCTTGGTTGGGTGTGTTGGTTTTTAAGATTGGTTTGGTACTATGGAGGTGGAAGTAAGGGTAACATGAAATCCTCGGATTTGATTTATTCTTCCCTAGTATCTGTTGATTTGTGTGGGGTTCATCATTAGTGCTTCAACCCAATTTTCTTATTAGGGTTTCAGTCCCAGTTCACCCTTCTTTGATCCTATTTCATCAAGTTATTGGTATCAATTTCTATTTCTCCTTAGGGTTTTAATCCCAGTGTTTATATCTATCATTACTTATCGGTTTTCACTTGTCCTTTCCCCTTCTCTACCGCTCCCGCATGCTCTTGGTCCCTAGTTCTTTTCTTCCTTCCAGGTCGACATGTGCATCTGATACAAAGGGAGTTTTGTGATTTTTCTAAGGAGTCATAAGAGGTCTCGGGGGAAAGACATATGTCGGATTTCTCTCGTTAAAATGTTAATTAGTATTTCTTATTCAAATATGTTTGTAGATCACTTGGGTGGGTGTCAGTGATGCTCATGATTCTTTCGTGCAGCTGTTTTATGTGGTTCGGTGATGAGGGATGTAGTGGAACTGGTTTGGTGTTAATGACAGTGACAATGATAACGAGGAACTCTGAGGAATCAGTGAAGATGAAGATGTCAGCAATGTGGCTTATGGTAGGAATCTTTAGTGTGGTGATGATGGGGGAGGCAGAAGGACATGATGTTAGATGCGATAGGTGTGTGACATGAGGCAGGAATGTGACTCAAGATTCACATGGTGTAGGTTTTTTTTCTTGAAAGATGTTATTTGAAATTTCAATTAGGGGACTGATGCAACTTTTGAACTTTTGAACTTTTGAAATATGAACTTTTAAAATCTAAGGCATCCCACTAACCCTAAAAGAAACCTTTTGATAATGGAAAATTTTGATTTGGAGTCGAGTGTATTATCCAAGTATAGTTTATGAATTTTATCAAAATGCATGATTCATTTATTGGGATGAAAAAAAATATATTTCATAGCAGTATAGATGTAGAATATATTTCTTTCTCTTCCAGAGAAAGGGGAAAATGTATATAGATACCTAAGAAATGAGTTCATAAATATTTCCAAGGAAATATACCAAATGACATGTTAGATGAGGATCTCATATAAATAACTAGAGATCAAACAATTAAGAGACCAACATATATATATCTTTATGGATAGTGCAAGTTGATGTTTATGTTTGTACATCATCTTTTATGTCCAAGGAAAGGAGACTTAAACACTAAGAGATATCTAGTTGTATAATTTATGTATATGATGAAGAATGGGAAAATCATTAATCTTTATAGATTTTTTATGGTCCACATTCATGATATGTGGAAGAATATATCTAGATTAACTCCCTTATTTATCCCAAAATGATCTCTACCATCCTAGATGAAAAATGATGTGTCAAGCCTAGATAATAATATAAGGATAAATTTGGTGGTTTTTTCCAATCAAAGTCAATCTAAAATAGATTGAAAGGATGTTGGAATCCTTGGAATGGGTGTTGGTTTAGGGATAATGAAAAATTATATGATGATTTTAACCCTATTCATCACCCAACCTGACCAAAGGAAATGGTTGATCTTTGTCTTGATCCTGATGGATTCCCGGATATTCTATTATAGATGGAATTACTGAAAGATATTAATAAGAAGAATAAGAGTTAGTTAAATTAGGGAGTGATATATAGATCATAAAATCTCCACCTAGAACATCGAGTGAACATATATGTTCTATAGACTCTATACCTTCTAGAGAAACACTCTTATTTGAGCATGATAATGAAAAAGATACTGAAGTTTCTGATGAATCCTAATATAAATAATATATGTAATACCCCAACCCCTCTAGGCTGGAGCCGGTACATTACATGTGATATTTTCATGGTTAAAAGGTATGAAAATCCTGAAGTAACTATTACTTTACTAGTCTAGAAGAAACTATATACATAGATGTTTCTCAAATTACAATGGAAAGGATTACAAAATACAATACATAATGAAAACTAAAACTGCAACCACTTGAACTCAATAAATGTCATTCTCTTCATCACCTGTCGAGGGTAAAAAATGAACGGGGTGAGCTCAAATTCTCAGTAAGGGTTACAAATAGCAGATGCATGAATACAATATTAATTGAATCATAGTCAGTCTGACATAATAAATATGGCATGGTGGAAAAAATGAAAAACTAATGGCATTAATGAACTGAGAATGAAACTACATCCAAAGATTTTGTCATAGTGAAAACCTAAAGGATAATAATAATAACTGATAATGAGTAATGTGAATTATTATTAATTTTATGTCATTTATCTGGCACATGAAACCATAATACCATAAAAACAGTTTAGTTCTATGGGTAGAAACCCGTCTGATTTTTGAAAACAAACATGAAGGGTTTGTCGCCAATTGATTTAACTCATGAGACCTACTGATGCATCAAGGGTTTATAGCAGTCCCCACCCACTATTGGATGTCTAAATAATTATTTATAATTTGATTCAATACAATATCCATATATGCTTTTTCAATATCCGTATATAGTAGATTATATGGATTCATAAATATTTCCATAGTTAAAATAACATTCTCAGTAAACACTGTATGTAAAATGGTATACGGTTTAGACAAAAAAAATATCCATGATATTATATTATGGATATAAATATAATTTCAAATTAAAAAGGATCTCAAATGGGAATTAGGTACACCACATAAGGATTATTAGGTGCAAAAAACAGAGTTAGTCACAATAAAATAGTAGTTGAGACCATGGCCCTTTACACAATGTAATCGGTAAATCATATGACCAGAACATATAACAATCAAATGAATCATTCAATGACATGAATATAAAGAGAATAATGTTATTATACATTAAATTTAAGTACAAATATACCACTTATAAGAAATAAGTGGTGAACAATGAAAATATCACAGAAATTAAAGTGAGATGAGAAACCCCTTACCTATTGCTCTAGTGTGTCGTCATTTGTTTTAATGACCTGAATAATATAATTTAGATTAATCAATTAATAATTCAAGAACCTCCTATACATGTAATTGATTTATTATAGCCTTATTAGGTTCATTCATGAACCTTTTAATGGGTTTAAGAGGTTCAATTTTATTGTTTTGGAAGCATTTTCTTCCTTCGTTTTCATGATTCGTTTACTTACTTTCATGAATTGAATTTAATTTGAAATGTGGATAAATATACAGAGTTGTTAATATATATTATTAGGTAAATTAAACAGATATAAATGATCTTATAATGATTATATTTTATATACTTGAAGATGAATCATTAGTTGAATGTTTTTTATAAACGCTTGGATTTAGCTTGGATGTTTTGTATACAATGAACTCATTTTGTATTATTATTCCATATTATGAGTGTGTAAAGATTCCAGATCATTATTTGAGATGAAATATATTTATTATGATATTTTTCAACCACTAAAATGGTTTCATGACTAGTAATGGAGGAGAATGTGAAGATCAAAACTCCGCCGTCCACAAAGGTTATAAATTGGAACATCATGGATGTTGATTTCGTTTATAAAAATAAAAAGGTGGGAGTAAGAATATTGACGATGGTTATTAAATTAAAATTATATAATTCCAGAATATATATGATATTGGAGTTTAACATGGTCCTTTGGACAGAGGAGTTGAGATGAGAAAAAAAGTGATGATCTTGAAAATAAAAGAAAAGTTGAGAGATCACTTATGAAAATTCCGCAGCCTAACAACGTCACTTAAAATTTCATAAAATGAAAAGGTGAGAACAATAGGGTATCTCATCATATTGAAATCATAATCAAAGTAAGAAGAATAAATAAAATCAAACCCCAACATATGAGAAAGGAATTTCAAATAGATAATATAAAAGAAGTGTCAACTTAGAGAAGATAATGAAGGATTCCCTTACGTTGTAGAGTAACTCCTAGATCATGATGTATGGGACCTTGGGGGATTAACGACACCTTTGGAGGACTCATAGAGAGGTAAAAACACTATAGATTCTAGGAAAATGGATTTTTAATGATGGAAAACGAATGTATTAGTGGGTATTTATAGAAAAAAAGAAGTAGTTTTTTAAAAATTTCAAAGGGACACCTCAATAGTGGTTTTTTCCAAACCATGGGCTTTCCCATGGTATTTGTCGATGGGTTTCTCCACTTGGGAGACATCATGTAATAATTTATTGTACACAAGTTGGCCATAATTTTATATTTCATTATTACATCATTATGTTGTCATTAAACTACAGAAAACTCAACATGTTATTTTTACTATTCATGAAAAAATCATTTATTTTAGAAAAATCCCAAAAATTCACCCAAACAATTTTTACACGTGTAGAATTCATAAATGAAGTCCATTTTTTAAAAAATAATTTTCTATGAATTTTTTATTTAATTTTTAAATAAAATCATAGTTAATTAAAAAAATAACAATTTTAAAGATATAATTAGTTCTATATCACATTGAAAATTTAATTAAGATATCATTATCTTATTACCTTCAGAAAATATAATATTATAATTATTTACAATATATTAGGGTAATATTACTATTCATTTTACTATTCATCAAGGTATGTTATTATTCATCAAAAAATTAAGGTGTTTTTATCCGTCTCCAAATTACTTACTGGTCACAACACTAGAAGACCGTTTTTCGAGATTCAAAACATAGAAGTGGAAAATTTATGTTTAGTGGATAGCTTATAACTTTCTCCTATAATGTTTTGATTCACAAAAGACATAGTGGTTCCTGCAGTAAGGGCTATTAATAGAATGTATTTAATTGAAGCATACCATAAAATGTTTAGGGTGTTATATTATTCCCTCCTTCATAAATTTCGTCCTCGAAATTTTATTTATAAATCCCACAAAAAATATGTGGGTGGTTCTTCTTTATGAAATCCTTTGGTTCCCATGTTGCTTCCACCCTATTCTGGTTTCTCCAAAGAACATTTACTAGATGAGTTGTTTGATTTCTCAATACCTGCTCCCTTGTGTTAAGAATCCTGATAGGATTTTCACAGTATGACATATCAGGTTCCAGTTCTATTTATTCATATGTGAGTACATGCATTGGTTCTGGCATGTACTTCTTTAACAATGATACATGGAACACATCATGAACTCTAGAGAGATTTGGAAGCATCGCTAAACGGTAAGCTATAAATCTGATTCTTTAAAGAATTTCAAATGGTCCGATATACCTCGGGCTCAGTTTCCCCTTATCAATAATCTTTAAGAAACCCTTTCATGCATATAAATTCAGAAATACATGATCTGCCACTACTAATTCCAAGTCCTTTATCTGGTTGTCAGCATAACTCTTCTGCCTACTTTGAGATGCATTAATTTGGTCTTGTATTTTCTTCACCTTTTTCATGGTCTCTCAAATATGTTCTGGGCCTATAAGTTTCCTCTCACCAAATTCGTCCCAACAAGTTGGAGTTTGACATCTCTTTCCATATAATGCTTCATATGGAGCCATTTGAGTACTAGAATGGAAACTATTATTATAGGGAAATTCCACCAAAGTAAAGTAACAACCCACATACCTTTGAAGTAAATAGAGCATGATCTCAGCATTTCTTCTAGATATTGAATCGTCCATTCAGACTCTCCATTAGTTTGAGGGTGATATACAATACTCATACAAAGCTTAGTATTCAATGCCTTTTGGAGACTTTTCAAGAATATTGTTGTAAACTGGGTATCTCGATCAGAGACAATTGATAGAGGTGCACCATGAAGTCACACAACATCATTAATAAAATGTATTTCTAGGTGCTCAAGTGGTAAATACTCTCTTATTGGAATGAAATGTGTTGATTTAGTGAGATGATCAATAGTTACCCATATTGCATCATTCCTTCTAGGTGTCCTCGGTAGTCCAGTGACAAAGTCCATCGTAATTTTATCCAACTACCACATTGGAATAGGTATAGGTTGCATCACTCCTTTGGGATTTCGTCTCTCTACTATCACTTGTTGACAAAATAAACACCTTGACATGTAGTCAGCAATTTCTCACTTCATATTATCCCACCAAACATATTTCTTTAGATCTCAATACATCTTGGTGCTACCCCAATGTATAGAGAAATTTGAGTATGAACATCGTCTAATAGTTCCCTTTTTTTCTCAGGTACTAAGGGAATGAATAACCTCTTCCCAAATTTCAGAACTCCTTCTTCATATACGAAGTTAGCCAGTCTCCCATCCTTAACTGCATTAATTTTCTTTTGCAAGTTCTCATCATTAGATTATTATATTTTTAACTTCTTTAGTAAATATAGTTTAGTAATCAATTGAAAGAGGGGTGATGTTTCCCCTTCCTTAATAATTCTTATATCCATATTCAAAAGATCCATGAATATATGATCTTTTTCAATCCTCATATGAGTCAAAAGGCTATGATCACTCCTTCTTAATGTATCCGCCACATTATTTGCCTTTCATGGGTGGTATTTTATCGAACAATCATAATCTTTGAGTAACTCGAGAAATATTTTTTTCCTCATGTTGAGTTATTTTTGTGTGAAAATATATTTCAAACTCTTATGGCCCATATTAATCTCACATTTATCTCCGTAGAGATAATGCCTCCATATTTTCAGAGAAAATATTACTACTTTTGACTCAAGATCGTGAGTTGGATAATTTTTCTCCTGAGTCTTCAACTGTCTTGATGCATACGCAATAACATTATCATTTTTAATAAGGATGAAACCCAATCCATTGTTTGATGCATCACTTTATATTACAAATCCATCACTTCCAGTTGGAAGAGTCAAAATTTGAGCATTGACCAATCTTGTTTTCCATTCATTGAATCGGTATGTACATTATTTTTTCCACACAAACTTAACTCCATTATGTGTGAGTTTTGTTAGTGGGTTAGCTAGTCTGGAAAAATTCTGAATGAAACATCGATAATAACCTGTTATGTCAATAAAACTACGTACCTCAGTTATTTTTGTTGGTGTGGGCCAATCTTGGATTGGTTTTTTCTTCATAGGATCGACTAGGATTCCATCCTTAGAGATAGTATGGCCCATAAAAGAAATTTATTGAAGCCATAATTTTCACTTTATAAACATCCCATATAATTCACTTCTGCTAAGAGTTCTTGGAATAACCTGCAAGTGATTCTCATGGTCTTCATAGATTTTTGGGTATATGAGGATATCATCAATGAATAAAAAAAATGTTATCATGATATTCCATGAAAACTCTATTCATTAAATCCATGAAAAAGTGGGTTCATTTATTAGTCCAAAAGGCATAACTGTAAACTTGTAATTCCCATACCTGGTCCGAGATGTTGTCTTAGGAATATCGTCCTTCCTCACACACAATTGATGATACCTAGATCGAAGGTCAATCTTTGAAAATTTTTGTTCTCCGTGAAGATGGTCAAATAAATCTTCAATATGTTGTATAGGATACTTATTATTTATTTTAATAGCATTTAATTTCTTATAATCTATAAAAAGTCTCATGGATCCATCTTTCTTCTTGACAAAGAGGACATGGGCTCTCCATGGAGAAAAACTATGTCAAATAAAACATTTATCACTCAAATCCTATAGTTGTTTCTTTAGCTCTACTAATTCAACTATGAACATTCTATAGTGAGACATTGATATAGGTCTTGCATAAGGAATTAAATCAATATAGAACACAACTTCCTACTATGGAGGATGTCCAGGTAAATCCTCTGGGAATACATCAATGTACTCTTTCACTATGTGTACATCATCAATTTGAAAATTTCTTTCTTCACCCAGAGATATTGGTTTATCTTCCTCTCTATGTATTTCATTTAGTAGAGCTACTCGAGGTGGTTCTAGATAAGAATCTGGTGGCGATGTTTCTTCCTTAATGACAATGTATTAAACACTATTATCAAAAATTGTAACTTCTTTCATCTTAAAATAAATCTTCGCATCATAATTTGAAAGTCAATCCATACCGAGAATTATGTCAAATTCAGTCATTGGTCTAATGATAAGGTTAGCAACTAGAGAACGTTTTGGTTTCTTGAGGGGGACTAGGTGACAGGCCTTGGTTGTAATGATACATCAACTAGAAGTTTTGACTGATTACTCCTTTATTTAGTCAAATTGTACATATTTAATTTTCTTGGAAAATTGGGACAAAATAAATGAATTCGATGATGGAAAATCAAATAATGTGTTGACAATGTTTGAGGAAACAATTAAAGTACATGCCACCATGTCATTAGGAACATCATCCTCCACGGTTGTAATTGCAAAGGCTCTCCCTTTCTCTCTTGGCCTTTTCTGAGTCATGTTTCCTTGGTGCTTAGGACACTCATTTTCATAGTGTCCCATCTCTATGAAATTATAGCATTGAATATCATTTAATTGTTTCTTCCCCTTGAATTCATCAAATCGATGACCCCTTTCTCCGCAGTTGTAGCAGACTCTCATGCCTTTCAAGTATTTCCCATGATGAATCTTACCATAGTTCTCACATAATGGGAACATCTTTGTTCCCTTGCTCTTCTTTAGAGCTTCTCCTTAGAAGACTTGGCATAAGACCTTAAAAGCAATGATCAAACTTATTTTCTGAGTCACATATGTAATCCACTACAATCTTGGCCAGCCTTGGAAAAGTAGCCTCATACTCTGCAACACTGTCTTCTTCCCTTTTTTTAGCTAAGGAATTTCTTCTTCATTTCAGTTTCTTTCTCATGAGGGAAATATTTTTCGAAGAATATTTCCTTAAAATACCTCCATACCATATCATCTATTTATTCTTCCTTCATGGTATTCTGAATCAAGGACCACCATTGATTAGTGTCACTATTAAGAAAATATACTTCCAGTACTACCTTTTCATTTTCATTACATCTTAATTCCGTGAATATATTTTCAAGGGAATTGATCCATTGCTCAGAAACCACTAGGTTAGTAGTCCCACTAAAAGATGAGGGCTTCTGCCATATGAAATGATCCAACACATGTGTGGAATGATTATTCGTTAAAACTTGATTTTGTTGTCCGAGTATGGTCATGATCAGATCTGCTCCAACATTGATTGTGTTGAATTGCTCAGTGGGTACATCCCTACCTTGCCCAGGAGTATTGATTCCCCTTCATGCGTTAGATGACATTTCTAAATAATTTGATACACTATATTGGTTTATGAATATAAAATATAAAGTCCATCTACATAGATTGTAATTCTATGGATATCTAATCTTATAAACATGGTTTCTCTGAGGAAAAATTTACATTAAACTCCTTCATAATTTCTTGTAATGAAAACATGAATTATCCTAAACATATCCCTCGGGAGTGTTGTAACCAAGAGTACAACAAGGTCTGTTGTCGTGTACTAGGATACCCCGGGTCAAGCCCGAAACTCCTGGTCTGAGTTTTCACTCCTAGGTACATCTATGCTAGATCCACCTCTACTTGCTCGTATCCAGATAGGGATGTACTTTCTAGAAATATTCACATAATCTATTCCTTACCAAAATACTAGGACGTTAGGGTACATTTATCCTCAATTAATATAATAGGTCTTTGTCCCCTACTATTTAATTCCAACTCTAGTTTCCAAGTTTCCTACTAAACTTCCTCTAATACCAAATGTAAAACCCAAACCCCTCTATGATAGAGCCAGTGAATTACTTGTGATATTGGCATGGTTATAAGGAATGAAAATCCCTAAGTAATGATCAGTTTAGTATATATAAATAAACTAGATACATAGATTTTCTCAAATTACATTGGAAAGGTTTACAAAATACAATACATAATGAAAACTAAAACTAAAACCCCTTGAACTCAATAAATTTACTTCTCTTTAAAACCAATTGGGGGTAAACAATGAAAGGGGTGAGCTCAAATGCTTAGTAAGGGATACAAATAGATGATGCATGAATAGAATACTAAGTTAATCATAGTAAATCTGACATAATCAATATGGCATGGTGAATAAATGAAAAACAAATACCATTAATAAAATGAAAATGAAACTGCATCCATATATTATGTCATAGTGAAAACCTCATGGATAATAATAATATCTGATAATAAATAAAGTTAATTATTATTAATTGGCCATCATGTATCTGGAACATGAATCAATAATACTGTAAAAACGATTTAGTTCTATCTATAGAAACTCGTCTAATTTTTGGAAACAAACTCGAAGGGTTTGTCGCCAACTGATTTGATACATGAGACCTACTGTTGCATCAAGGGGATATAGTGGGGACCACCCTCCATTACATGTCCAAATAATTCTTTATAAATTGATTTAATACATGATCAATATTCCTTTTCAATATCCGTATAATGTAGATAATATATATTCCACAATATTTCCATAGTTAAAATAACTTTCCATGTAAACACCGTATGTAAAATGGTATACGGTTTAGACAACAAACATATACATGATATGAAATTATAGATATAAATATAATTTAAAATCAAAATTTATCTCAAATGGTCGGTACGTACCCCACATAAGGATTATTATGTGCACAATACAATGTTAGTCACAATAAAATAGTAGTTGAGACCATGGCCCTTTCCGCAATGTAATCAGTCGAATCATATTACCAGAACTTATAACCATCAAATGAATCATTTAATAACATGAATATAAAGAAAATAATGTTATTATATATCAAATGGATGTACATATATACCACATACACGAAATAAGTGGTGAACAATGAAAATCTCACAGAAATTAAAGTGAGATGAGAAACCCCATACCTTTTGATCAAGTGTGTCATAGTTTGTTTTAATAAACAGAATAATCTAATTTATATTCATTAATTAATGATTCCATAACCTAATATACATGTAATTGAATTATTATAACATAATTAGGTTAATTCATGGCCCTTTTAATTGGTTTAAGAGGATCAATTTTATAGTTTTGGAAGCATTTTCTTCCTTGGTTTTCATGATTCGATTACTTGATTTCATGAATGGAACTTCATTTGAAATGTGGATAAATATAAAGAGTTATTAATATATAATATTAGTGAAATTAAAGATATAAAAATACTCTTATAATTATTTTTGGTTATATACTTGAGGATGAATCATTAGTTAAAAGTATTTTATAAACGCTTGGATTTAGCTTGGCAGTTTTGTATACAATGAACAAATTTTGTATTATTCGTCCATATTATGAGTGTGTAAAGATTCCAGAACATTAATGAGATGAAATTAATATATTCAGATTTTTTTTCAACCATTAAAATGGTTTCATGAAAATTAATGATCGAGAAAGCGAAGAACAAAACTCTGCCGTCCACAAAGGTTATAAATTTGAACCTCATGGACGTTGATTTCCATTATAAAAATAAAAATGGGGGAGTAAAAATATTGATAATGGTTATTCCATTCACATGATTTAATTCCAGTATATAGATGATACTAGATTTTATCATGGTCATTTGGATAGAGGATGTGAGAAGAAAAAAATAAAAGTGTTGATCTTGAAAATAAAATAAAAGTTGAGAGATCCCTTATGAAAATTTGGCAGCGTAACAGCGTCGCTTAAAATTTAATAAAATGAAGTGAAGAGAAAAATAGTGTATCTAATCACATTTAAATAAAAAGTTTAGTACGAAGAATAAATAAAATCAAACCCAACATATGATAAAGTAATTTCAAATAGATAACATAAAAGAAGTGTCAACATAAAGAAGAGAATGAAGGATTCCCTTACCTTGTAGAGTAAATCCTAGATCGTGATGGACGGGTCCTTGGAAGATTAGGGAATCCTTGGGATGACTCATAGAGAGGTAAAAACACTAGAGCATCGAGGATGTGATATTTTGAATGATGGAAAATTAATGTATGATTGTGTATTTATAGAAAAAGGAAGGTAGTTTTTTAATAATTTCAAAGGGACACCTCATTAGTGGTTTTTTCCAAACCATGGTCTTGCCCATTGTATGTTATCATGGATTTAGCCAATTGGGACACATAATGTCATAAGTTACAACACAAATCTAGACCATACTTTTATATTTAGTTATTACATCATTATTATGTAATTAAACTATCGAAAACTCAAAACTGTATTTTTTCTATTCATGAAGAATTCAAGTATTTTAGAAAAACCCCACAAATTCATCCCAACCATTTTTTGATGTCTAGAATTCAAAAAAGAAGTCAATTTTTGAATATAATTTAATATGTATTTTTAAATTAATTTTTAAATAAATTCATTGTTACTTCAAAAAATAACTGTTTGAAAGATATAATTAGTTCTATATCCCATTGAAAAATTAATTAATATCTCACTAATTATTACCTTAAGAAAATAAAGTATTAACATTATTTACTATTTATTAGAGTCATATTACTATTCATTTTAATATTCATAAGGGTATGTTACTATTCATAAAAAATAATGTTTGTTCTATCAGACACCAAATGACTTACTGTTCACAACTCCAGATGACCGTTATTCGAAATTCAAAACATATAAGTGGAAATTTTTTGTTTAATGGATAGCTTATAACTTTCTCCTATAATTTTTTGATTTAAAAATTACATATTGCATCATGAAACATAGGATATTAATATATTTTATTTAATAGAAGCATACCATAAAATGTTTGGGGTGTTATAATCTACCTCTGAGACCTCAACTGATGAGAGTAATGATGAATGAAATGATAATGTTTCTAAAAATGCAGATAAAGAGATTATGGATCTTGAGAAATTAAATGAAAATCCTAGAATGAATTTTAAGGGTAATGATTATGATGCTTGGGATAAGAATCCTAATGTTGAAAATGAAGATAATGACTTTATTCCCTGAGTTGATCAACATATAGAAGGTGGTTCTGATCATGACAAGAATGAAAATAATAGTGTTGTTCCTGTCCACAAGTTAGTTATTTTTCAACCCTATAATCAAATTTTGTCCAATATAATCGATGAAATTCATACTAGGGATACACTAATACTTGATATTACAACATTTCTTTCAAAGGATAAAGAATATACTATTTAGGTGGAGAAAACTCCAGATTTTGGGGAATAGTTAGGTGAACTAGCTCAGTTAGAATCAGTGCAGATCTTGGAAAACAATATTCCCAACATTTCCATATCTACAAATAAGGGGGAGTTTCCTACCTATAATGTTATTCAGTAAATTCTAGTGGATCAGTCTCCACATACACCTACATTTAAACAACACCATACAACACTGGTTTACTCAAGAACTGAAGCTGGTCGAAGTTATCAAAATCCAAAAGACACTCCAATTCATCTATATGTTAAATCTTCTGTTATATCCTTTGAAGAATCGGAGAAATATCCCAATTATCAAGAATTTCTCTTACATACAGTGATTCTTATGATGACTCTGAATTCAGAAGAGATAGATTCATAGCGAATCGAAAAATGTAGCTAGTGAGTTATAGCCTTTCACTCCCATGGAAATAGTAAGACCAGGTGATGATGCAGTATCATATGAGCAAGGAAATATATACACTTATCTATCAGTGTTTTATCCTAATTTTGTAACCCAAGATGTTTTACATACTTTAAATAGGGTTGTATATTCATATACGAAAACCTTTAGAATGAATTCTGTCTCATACATTTCACAAGTTTTGAACTCTGAACTATCTCATACTACTCTTTTTAAAGAAGACAATGTTAGATATTTAGTGGAGATAAAAATATATCATAATCAACCTAGATTTCATTTTCATAATCACAAAATGGAGGTGGAAATAGAATATCGATGTTTGAGGTAACTAGTTTGAAATCATTAGTAGAGGGTCCACAAACCCCTTTTTTAGATTTTATGAGTTCCACTTCCCAGAATTCACTAGATTTGGTGTAAATGTGGAGTAACTATTGTAGAAATAATTATCTAGAATTTTATAATGGGGGAGTCGACTCAAAAGATCATGGATATGTGATTTAGTATAGCTCAATAGTTACGCTTGACTAAAAACCATTGAGTAACTAACCAATCCCTAGAATGGGTCATGATATCGGTCATAAGGATCATTTCAACTAAAATATTAACATGATAGGATATTCCAAAACTAATGGTAGAGGATATTTGGTGTCAAAAAATAGTTGGTGATTAAAAAATTTGGCATTCATTATCTAATTTTGAAATCCGAATAGTGTAATAAAATTTTATCCATATCTATTATAGATATTGAAAACCACATGAATTTTACTAAATCACTATGATCTAAGGTGACCAGAGAATTACATATAGAAATATTACAATTTTTTGAAATATTCAATTAATCTCATAATAATAACTTATATTATAAAAAGGTTTTGTGTCCTCAGAGATATGATATATGATCATCTTCTTCCATGAAGGATATTTAATATCTCTCACAATTTTCTTCTCACATAACACAATTCTAAGATATACCCTACCTAAAATTTTTCTCCATAACCTAGGTATATGAAATTTAATAAAGGGTTGTCTCATATTATTGATAAGGGTAAACATGGGTTATATCAATCAATGATCATCAATGATCGTAATAAGCATAAAGGTTTGATAACATGATCATAAATTAAAAAATCCTTAACCAATTAACTATATATGATTGTATCACAAATCATGTAATATGTATTTGTCAAAAAAATCATAATACCATGGGATCATAAATAATTAATAATGATCCATGAGAACCTATCCTAAGAATGATACATAGGTTTGTGTCATATAGATAAGCACAAAATACTGTTTTCTTATTTAAGGCATGCTTAAAATGTTATAATAGTATATTGAGTTCACTCGATATTCTAATATTTTATAAGTCAAGGTTCACTTGCTAGAATATCATATTGGATAGAGGTCCCTTTTGAATTGGGTTCTCTCCCCCTTCCAGACCTTATTATCTTATGAGGTGTCACTATTTATCCAATGCATTGGAATGAAATAATGGACCAACCTATGTATGGTTTATAATGAAATCACCCATCCATAGTTTATAATAAACTACCAATCTTTTCATAATAATGTAACCACACATTGTTGTTTTATAATAGAACCACACATCCTAAGTTTATAATGTAACCACATGTCCTTACTTTATATTATAATTGTCCATCACATAATGAAAAACACATATTAATGACACTAGATCATAAAACATTCATAAATTCATTAGATCATAATCTATAGAAATGAAATGGGTTTATTTAATATTCCATCACTTCATCCTAGAAGAACCCATGGAAAAAAATAGGTTTCATAAGGATTTCTTAATAACATAATTAACCCATGGGAAATAAACAAGTTTCATAGAATCACACCAATAAAAATTTGGGCTATACCCATGGGGTGACACCAATGGTATACAAAAACCATTGGTATGGCTTTCCCAATCCCAATAGTTCAGTATAACCATAGGGATAGATTGATTATATTAATCACATCCTGAAGGTTTTAATAAATATTATGATGGTTAATGTTTATCCCAATTGTTTTAAAAAATCTTTGGCATTGTTCTTCCCCAAATACAAAGTGCAGGAACCCGTTACCTCCTCTCATTGAGTTTAAATCTTGAACACTAGCAGCATCATTGGAATTACACATTCTTCCCATCCTACAATGATCAAGAATATCTCATTTCATTCATTTTATTCTTTTTAAAATTAAATCATTTGATTACATATCATTTAGGTATTCTATAAAACATCTATTTCAATTTTATTTTATGTATACAACTCCATGGAGGATTCTATTTTTTGTGGTTGTTTAATATCTTTTGATCACGATTAATATCTTTTGATTTATTCTTTATTATATTCGGTTCATGATAGATTGGGTTAGTTCAAAATAGTTTAGTTTGGTTTGGGCCCATTCTGTTCAATTTTGGATTGGTTCATTATTGTTTTTTTTATTCATTTTGGTTCAGTTTAGTTCCATTTTTTAGTCCATTTGTTTTGGATTTAGGTGTTGTACTCTTAATATTTTATCATTATGGTTGGTTTCAATCAATTATATTGTGTTCAATTATGTTCAGTTTGGTTTTTGTTGGTTTTCCATGATTTAGGTTGGTTTGGTTTGGTTAAGATCAAGTCCCTACAGTACTATTTAGACCCTACCCAACACAAATTGAAATTTTATGAACTAATTTAAAGTAAAATACCTTAATTTGAAATGAAAAAAAAATAAAATAACTTAACTACAATCAAATAGAACAAAAGTAACCTGACTAATCATAAAACGAATAAAAAATACCAAACTAAATGAAACTAAAATCTATAGAATTGAACAATACCGAAATCAAACTGAAGCAATAAAACAAAACTATGTTTAATTGAATAAAACTACACTGACTAGACCCAACCCATACAACATTGAACTAAACCAAATTAAAAAAATGGCAACCAAACATAATTTAATGGAAATTAATTAGACCAAACCAATACAAACTAAACATAGATAATGTTACCCAAATAAACCTAACATGAATAGGTCGAAATGGATCAAAATTAACCCTTAACTGAACATGACCATATTTACATGAAATGACCTTATATGAACATAAAAAGGGACCATACCAAACTAAAAAAAAGTGAAATTTACCATAAATACCTAATTCAAAACTATATAAACTAAATTTAGAAGAATTTATCAAATCTTAAGAAAAATAAATTACACCAAAATTGCCTTAACTGTGCTTAAAAATAAATGAAATGAACAAATAAAAACATTACCCAATGAAATGTAACTGAACTAACAAATCATATCTATATTAAAAAAATCAACCAAACCAACCAAATTGAATTGAAATGACTTGATCTAGCCAAATTAGACTTGATTTGACCTAAACTAAATTGAACTGCATAAAAATGAACTAAAATAAAATAAACTAAAATAAAATTAAACTAACTAAAAAAATTAAACTGTAATGATACAAAAATTAACTGAACTGGTAAATCTTAAACAAAACCCTCATATTAATGCATCAACCTAGACCAAATAAAAAAGAAAACCCAACCAAACTAAATCGACCAAAACTAAAGTAATCATAAACAAGTTGAACTGACCAAAAATGATTTGAATCAAATATAAAATAAAGAAAAAAATAGAATACATTTATAGAATTATGCCAAACCAACCCATAAAACAACCAAAAAACAAAATTTAACTAACCCAAATAAAACCAAAAAAACAACTGACTAGAATATAAAAAATTGAAGTAGAGAAATCCAAAGTGAAGAAAATTTAATGGAATTTATCTAAACCAAACCTAATGAACCTAAATGATATATTATAAATTTAAACTAAACCAAATTGAGAAAAAAAACTAGATATGAAACTATTTTAACTAAGACAATCCAAAAAGACCCAACATTGTATAGTACCAGGATATACCCAATTGAACTGGACTATATAAAAAACACCAAATCAAAAAAAGAGAATTGATTTGAACTAAACTATATAGAACTGATTTGAACCAAACCAACACACTTTTAATCAAACTACACCACATTGAAACAAATTAAATTTAAGAAAACCATATGTACTTGAACTAATGATACACAACCCAAAAACATTCAAACTAGACCAAATAAAAAAACCAACCTAACTCAACCAAAATAAAAATAAATTTAAATAAACCTAATGAAATAAAATTAACCAAAACAAAACAAGACTAAATAAAATAAAGAATAACCAAATGAAATTGAAGGGGGGGGGGAGTCACCCAATCACCTATTTGAATGTCCCTTATACCTCATCAATTTATTCACTCAATTTCATATGATTTAAATAACACTCCTAGGTATTTACATTTAATAAGACAAATTATTAATATTAAATACTTGAAATTCTTTGGATTTGGAACATTATTCAATTAAATACTATATATATAATCATAAAATATATATTTCATTAATTATAAAATGTTTCAATTACACATTATTGAGGTTCCACACATATCAAAATCAATATAAAAACATGTATAATACTAAGGGGGTAGGTTAGAAGTATAACTTATTTTATATGTAATGAAATTTTCTCTTCAATAACCTCCAAGTCATTTCTTGGTTGGCCTATCCAAGTTTACTAATTATTTACCTTGCACATGGGTCCCTATTTTATACTAAAAAATGCAAAAACAAACTAATTAGAACATTTAAAATAACTAATAAATTTATTATGAATTTCCATAAATGATGATTAAGTCACTATGTGATTGTACTTCACAAAATATGGTTACCTAGAAATAGTAATCTTTTATACATGAATTTATATAATAATAATAGCATTAGCTAAAAGTGAATAGAATAAGAGAAAAATAAAAATTGCAATTATAAACACAATTCTGTTTAGTATTATGTATATTTATTTTTAATTGATATAATTAAATTCAATATCATGATTTTATATTTATATTATTATATATATATTATTATTGTTTCTTTTATATTATGATCCTCATATAAAATAGTGTGCAAGTTGTGGTTTCATATAAAGTGAACAATTCTTTTTTCTTTAATTATATTATCTATTAAACTTCAATATTATTTAATTTCTATTACGACACGACATATAACATTTTTTACTAAATGGATAAAATTTGGATGTATTAAAATGATATGATATCAAGTTATTTTCAAAATAATATGGAGATATTTTTATATTTTTCATTTAACAATGCATCATATAGTGGTCACATACACTACCCATGTTGAAATTGTGTTGGAAGACCATGGTTAAGTCATTAAGAAGTTATATACCATAAAACTAAATATGGTCATTAAACAAAGTATTATGTTAGGTATCATAATGGGTAGACAATATAATGTCAAAATGTTCATGATATAAAATATAGGAATATATTGGAGAATTTAATAGATGATCAGTTACCATTTATTCATCATCATGAGAAGGAAATGTTGGTGACCCTAGAAGACATTGATAGGAGCACACATGATTCCTGTAATGAAAAATGTGATGTTGAAAGCATGAAAAAATTGAATGCTACTTCCATGAATCCAAAATATCACTAATGTGGTATATTTAAAAAAATGGAATTTTTAATCCAACTCTATCATAGGAAAACCATATATGGAATTTATAATACATACATTGATTAAATTATTACCTTTTTGAAGGAATTACATACAAATTATGTAGACTTACCGTCAAATGATTTTATATAATAAAATTTATGTGAAAAACATGGATTTTATAAAAACAAAATTTGTGATTTCCTGAAGGATTTCAGCTTATTATAGGAGGAAACTATTGAAGAAAATGATTTTATAAAATTTGGAACATCCCAATGGAAGAAAAATGTTGATGGAACACCATCTCATGTTCCACATAAAGTAATGTGGCACTTTCCATATATTACTTGATTCCATAATCATTTCATGTTTGATGAAATATCAATAAAAATTTGATGGCACGATACTGATAGAAGGAAAGATAATGATGGGTTCATTCATCCTAGAGATGGATTTCAATGGAAAACCTTTGATTCTCGATATCAGGATTTTTTAGTTGATTTTCATAATGTGAGTTTGGGTCTTTCATGGCAGAGTTTTAATCCATGTCAACACATTCTTACTTCTCACAGCACATGGCCAGTTTTCATATGCATTTATAACCTTCCTCCATGGATGTGCCTGAAAGAACCTTTCATTTTCTTGAGTATACTTATATTTGGAGCCTATGATTCTAGAAATGATATATATGAATACATGAAATACATAATAAAATATTTTAGGCATCATTGGAATATTGGTGTGTGAACATACGATGCATGATCAAAAGATATATTACATATGTGCATTTTTCTTTTGTGGATGATAACTGATTTTACTACTTTTGAAATGATTTTTGTATGGGGAAAAAGTTAAAAATATCATGTCCTATTTTTATTAAGAATACATGATACATAAGAGATTAGATATTTTCATAGTTTTATTATTATATGATAATAACTATTCTTTATAATGGATCATCCATATAGGAATAATCGTAGAGGGTTTGACAATACCATGGAGATCGACAATCCAAAAAAACATATGAATGGAACTAATGTGACTAAAAAAATGAAATATTTTACTTTGTCATTTGGGAATGGTTAGATGAAATCTATAAATAGTAATAATTTTTCCATTGAAACCAATTATAATTGTAAGAATAAAAGTATCCTATTTGAGATTCCTTATGAGTAAACCAAATTGTTACATCATTTCATAGATTTAATACCCATTAAAATATATATATATATATATGAAAATTTTCTTTAAAGTATTATAAATGTCAAGGGAAATAAAAAAGATGATTTATGATCTCATCATGAATAGGTGGATTGGTGTATTAGACCATAATTGCATCTTTTGTGTATTAGTGAAAATAAATGGAATGTTTTTTGTGCATGTTATATGATGAAACCTATATAAAAAATCAATTTTTGGAAGTACTAGAGACTACTACTGAATGTGATGGTTATTCAAGAAATATATCCAAATAGGCCAACTAAAGAGAGTTGAAGCCTAAATCATTAATGACTCGTGATTATCGCATCCATTTGTAGGATTTGATTCCAATATCTATCTTTCAAATACATTATAATAATATAAGGTTGTAACTAATTTAATTTTGATATTTTCATAGTGATATTTGTGCTAATAATTTTCTAATAATTTATTTCAAAATATTTTGTTATTGGCACCATTAATTTGTTGTGATTTAGATAAAATATGTCCCATATATTTTTTCACAATATTTTGGCATCTAACTATCCATATTCCAACCAAAATACTTCTTGGAGGAACTGTTTCTTTTAATTGGATGTATCAAATTAAAATAAATATGTAATCATTGAAGAATTATGTCTAAGATAGGAATCATCTAGAAGGTCCTATCATGAAAGGTTACTTGGATCAAGAATTTATGGAATTATTTTTAATGTATTTTTATTATTTATCTATGAGAAAGAAAATACCAATGAGAAATAAATAAGAAAAGTGTGAGAAAACTAAATCAAATTTTCCATCACTTCCCTAAATATGGGGATTTCTCAGATCACATACATTGACTATACTAATCCTTGAAGAGATAGAGGTAAAATGTCTCATATTTTTTTTTACCTTTGATTTTTTTGATGACTACAACATGTAAGTAAATTTAACATCCATATCTCATATCATCTCATTTAATTGTACATATCTATTGAATTATTTCTATTTTTTGGTTCAGAACATAAAAAATGATAAATAGAAAGCACCGTTCATTATATTTGATAAGAAGAGAGACTTTTCATAGCAAAGAGTTTTCTTCTTGGTTGAAATTGAATTTAAGATTATTAATATAATAAATTAATAAATTATTTATTTAATTAATTTTAATATTTATTTATGTATAAGGTATTGAGTTTTCCTACTGAATCAGACTATGAAGAAATAATATATTTAGATATTGGTCCTAATTCCATTATTGGTGAATGAAAATAAACTGTGATCAATGGGGATATATTTATTATCATTGAGCAATAAATGAAAATGAAAATACAAACTGATTATGCTATAGTGACCACTACAACAGACTGTTATGTCGGTGCATTGGAAAGTATACCTCATATTGAATGTGTATCTTATTATGGAGTAGTTAATAAAATACTAATATTAGATTATAAATCTCATGGTCAGGTCACTATGATGCAATAGAAGTGGTTTGAATAAATGATGTGTCATGGAACATTTATTAATGATTTTGTGGATTTTGAATTATGGAAATAGCTCGTACACTTGGTACTAATGTTCCATATATATTAGCATCAATAGAGAAATAAATTTTTTATGTGAAAGATCATCCATGACCTAAATTTGGTTTCATTATTAAAGTAATATAATGAAATATTCTTTATGATGGTGATGATGGAATTAATAGCATCCCGGCTCCCATTGGACCTGATCCAATTATTACTTATAATAACTCCAAATTTTTAATTATCAGGGTTTATTGTGAACATAATGGTGTGGTGGGAAATATATAGAATCAGACAATTGTGTTATCAATTCATTTTTGTCTCTAATTTTTTTATTAAGGTTGGTATTATTCAAATTACATTACAATCGATTAAAAATATTTTGTATCCAACTTGACCTTCATGTGTATTTTCAATATATACTGGTTGTAATTTTCTTTGAGTTGATTTTTTAATATTGAATTAAACTAAATTAGAACATTACAAACCAAAAAAAAGAAACAATTAAATTGGAAATAAAATAAGATAAATTCAATTTAATATATTAAACTAATTAATATTAAAATCAAAACCAATGAAAATAATGACCTTTCCAAAAAAATGGAAAAATGAACTAACCTAAAATATGAACCAAATGACCTAAGATAAATAAAAATGGAAAAATGACCTAATCAATTGTCTAAAATTAACCAAATGACCTAAAACAAATCAAATGAAAATATGAAAAAATTAGTTGACCAAATTAACAAAATGTACTAACCAAAATGGAATTGGATCAAAATGAAAATAGAAGAGAAAACTATATCAAACCCATGTTAAATATACTAATTTTAATATATTTATTTTTATATGGCATGTATTTTATATTTTTATATTCTTCCCAATAAATATAAACGATTATTTATGTAACTATATATCATTTATTTACATTGAAAATTTGTATTCATTAATTATGTTATTTATCATATTCTTTCTTGTTTGGATTACACATTAGTTAGGGATTTATAATTAATTCAATTTTTTTCAAATTAAAGAGAAGAAAAAAATTAAAGAGATACAAAGAAAATGGATGAATTACAATAATCACCAAATGAGAGATTTAGGCGTCCCTATATTTGTGAATGTTTTTAGTATTATATTAAAAAATATATAATAATAAATAATAAGTTCATGTGATTAATTTTCTTTTTTAGGTTTTAATCATGATCTTCCACCTAGGTGATAGTTATTATTCAAGAATCCTAGTAGTACCAGTGCTCATGTAGATGATAAAAGGGATGGTTATATTAGAGCTATTAGCTCCACCTGTTATACACGATCACACCCTATCCATTTCCATGAAATTCCATCTAAAACACTTTTTAATCTAGTAGTTCCATTAGAGACACCGAAGATATTTATGTCTCTAATGTTTTTTTAGCCATTTTAATCTATGATTACTCACCTATATTTCTCTTATCTGATGATGGATCCTACCCCCCATCTATATTATTCATTTCTATATACATCTATGTCATCTTCTTTTTCCTTATACTTCATTCTTCGTGAGATTCTGCATTCATGGTACATTGAAATCTAATATGACATATTCTAAACCTCAAAATCATATATTGGGTCCCAATCCAACTTTACATATTAACATTCCTTAAAGAATTTGAGATCCAATGACTTCCATTGATCAGACCGCCTCATGTACATTTATAGAACCCAAGTAATATTTTTTTACTATAATTATCTTCCATTATAATATGTATTGTTTTAATATATTTTTTTCTTTAACAAGGAATCTTACACTATGTGGAATTGGAGTACAATAATTTTTGTGGTGTAGAACTCCCACTCACATATGATAGTAGAGTACAATGAGGAAAATAAAATGAATAATATATAAGTTTTATGGTGATGCTCTCCAAATACTCAAATATTATTCCTGTTAGGCCACTCTCCTAGAGAACCCTTCCATATAAAGTGAAGGATAATGATGGGTCACAAATATGGGTATGAAAATTAATCAGATATAATTTTATATTATTATTATATTTATATGAATTAATATTTTGGTGCCAGTTTTATTTTAATTTTCTGAATGGTGAGGCTGCGAGGAATACATGACTCATTGAATTTGGTGAGTCATAGATAGAATATAATGATGAGTTATATGGTGGCTATTTATGTAGAGTAGGTATGGATTTAGAGGACACACCTATCATTAAATAGTGTCTAGTAGCATATTATTGATAAATGCTGGCTTATTGGTTGAGTACCGAGTTCAAGGTATTAATAAAATTTGATTTCATTGAATGAAAATTACCATGATTTTCATTAATACATAATTTTATATTATTTAAAAATATTTTTTAAGAATATTTATGAATAAATAAAAAACAAAAATTCTACAAAATACCTCCATAGTTTTGGGGGGGATTGTGATATCAGACTATGAGAGAAAGTAGGTAAGACACTCATTTATAATTTTTGTTTCCTCCATATTTAATTACATTTCTAATTTTTATAGTTAAATTATCATGTATTATTTAGTTTATTATTGTAATTATTTAGTGTGTGCTGAAATTTATCGATCATCATTGTAATGTTTGTGATCATGGCATGAAATTTGTTATTTCATTTGATTATTATGAATCATCACTAACCATTAAAATAAAACTCATAAAATATTTATACCCCATCAACGACCAGTGAAAAATAAAACCTAGTCATTTATCTCCTTCCTCCTATTTACCATAGGTGGTACACTTTAGGTTCTATGATGATCAAAACATCAAACCTGGGTGTTTCTCTATATCCCTTTTGACCTGAAAAAACCTCAGTTTTCATTCCCATCATAGGCACCATGCCCTCATAAAAATTAAAAATTTTAATTTCCTTTGAAAAATACTTTCTTATTTTAGGGACTTTACACATTAAAATATAACTTAGATTTAACCACACACTAATAGGTTTTCCAAAAAACAATAACGAATGAAATATAAATTTGGAAGATAGTATTAAGGAACTATGGAGTCCCTACAAAAGTCTTGTGTCACTTTTTTTGTGTGAAGATGAAAGACATGATAAAATATAAATTATCACTCAATTAGAATATATATATATAGTGTGATCAAGTATGAAACATGGTGAAACTAGTACAAGCTGCTCATTTGAAGCATCAATGTTTATTTATATTATCCAAATGATGACAATATTTCCCTATAAAGGTAAATATTTAGATCAAGGTATGATAATAAAATTATGGAAATTATTACCCCGAAGTTTATATAATTTTTTATTATAAAATTCAATTTTATTAGTACTCAATGAGTTTTCTAGAGGGATAGGCAACACTTTGATTAATTTCTTTCCCAAGGGAGGTGATTTCCACTGCAATCTAGAGCTTTCCACATTTATGATACAATGAAATCTATATCACTAAGATAGATCTTTCCATCACAACTCCATACACCATTTCTAGGTCATGATCATTATGAAAGTATATATGTTCCAAACCATTGGGATCTCTTATAATCCTATTCAAACCTACAGGTCTCAGGAATCCCTACACAACATATTCTATTTTTATTTTCAACCATACATCACAAGGAGAATTCTAGATGACTACTAAGAATCTAATATACCTTCTTCATTTTCCCTGAATTCCCATCCTATTGAATATAGATAGGTCAAATTTGTAGTTTTATTCTCAGATAGAATATTGATCATTTTCAAACATAATACCAATAAGCACTCTGTTCATGTAAATTTGAAATACAATATCTCTATTGTTGAATCAAACCAGATTAATGATCCACTAAATATGTTGTAAGAATTCCGTAGTAGAATCCAAAATGTGGTACTTGAGATGTGATAATCCTAGCATGTTATAGAATCTTGATGGAAATTCATGGAAACAATGATCCCCCCATTCCATTAATTTAAATAGATTAAAGTGACCAAACCATAATGATTTAGAAAAAAATAAATATAAAAAATTATTGGAAATATAATAATTTTCTTAATTGAGAAAGGTGTACATTGAGAAAAGAGTCATTAAGGAATATATTTAATGGTCATGTATCATGGGATACACACCACAACATGGAAGATTTTACTCTTCTTGTTTTTAATGGATATGACACTTATTTATACCCTTTTATTTGAATTGAACCTTTTTCTCTTCAACTATAATAACCCTTATGTATAAATTATCCCTCCTCCATGGAAAAGTAATGAACCCTTATCTGTATTTTAGGGACTATTACGTATTAGTGTGTTCACTAGGTTGAAATCCTCCCATGTAGTAAAAGAGTGAGTATTACAAATTACTTTATCCATTAGTTTTATGTGAGTGGATGATAATCAAATAAAAAAGATAGAACATAATGCAAACTAAACATACCAAACCAACCCCTATAAACAAAAAAAAACATACAATGATAAGTCCAAATAGAAACCAACCAATATAAACTAATTTGAAATAATTTTACCTGAAAAAACTAACCCAAAATCAGAAAAACCATAAAAATTAACTTATATTGAATCAATATGAATAGTCCAAGAGAAAAAAACACAAATTATACCAAAAAATAGTATCCATAAGTAAATAATTAAATTAAATTAAACATAACAAAAAAATGTCAATGTTACCAAAATAAAATCAAATATAACTATCATATGATTAATCAGGAATACCCAAATAGAAATGACTTTAGTATCCCTAAATCAACTTGAACTGAATGAATATGAATTTACATAAACTAGTAAGAAAGGAACAAAACCAAATCAATCCACCACATTCCAACTAATTCAAAATAGAAATAAATCCATACTGAACAAAAACTTAATAATTCCAAATTGAAATGAATAGAATCTAATGGAACTTAACCAACCTAACTAGAATTTAAACACATATGAAAATAAAAAACCTAAATATACTCGTCTGAAAATGATCTAAATAAGTTAATAAAAAATGAAATAAACCGCAGTATAAAAGATATAAATTAATTGAATTGAGTTGAAATAAATCGAATTAACGCTAAATTTACTAAATGAATATAATGTTACATATACAAAACAAAATCATGTGAGGTATGAACAAAATAAATAAAATTGAAATTAAAAGTTATAAACAAATATAAATGAAGAAAAATTTATAAATATGATATCGAATAAAATAATGAGTTAAGATGATAAAAAATAATCCTAACATAATGAAATCATATTTAATTAATATAAATAAAATATAATTGGAACAAACTAAATTTAATTGAACCATGTTTAACTAAATTTAATTAAAGAGAACAAAATAAATTTATACCATGTAAAAGTAAAATGGAAAAACAGGGGTTGAAACAAAAATTTCCTTACATAATCTCTTGCTAACTAAAAATTAACATTATTTAACTAAATAAATAATAAATAATCTTATTTCATGTGTCATTATAATAAAAACAAACCCCAATATTAACTAGATGTTGTAAAAAATATCCATCATTGGAAAATTTAACTTGATTTTCCCTATTTTTTATCCCTTTAAAATTAAATCATACAAACTTATAAAACTAAATAGGAACACATATATCATACAATTCACCTTTCCATTTTACCGTATTATACATGTATTTAGTCTTGATTAGTTTTTTTAGTAAATATATTTCACTTACATTATTCGACAATTACATTTCCCTAATATTCATGGAAATAATATATAAAAACATGAATCCTTAAATTCTAGTTTAAGTTAATTAATCAAATCATTATTTGATCATATTCTCAAGTCTTTCAATTTATTATACAAAATTACTTTTGTTAACCAACTCATATCAACTAGAAAAATGTAATAAATCATTATAGAAGATCATATTGAATCATCAAGTATATAAATTTGATTTTAGTTATGAAAATAATTATTAATGAACTATTTTCAATTATGGTTTTCAATATTCAGTTTCATTGCATATGAAGGTTTTGAATATTGAAGGACGTTTGCCTTGAGAAATTTTTTCTCTCGAGCAGAAATAAGAAATATAGATGTCAAATAAACAAACTAACAAGACAAAATATAATATGTTTTTCATTTTTGATTTAAAATTCTAATGAGTATTTTATAACTAAATAATCCATTTATATTTTTAACATTGTGCTTTGGACGTCCTTAATGAGTAAGAAGCTAGAAACTTTTGTCCAAATGATCACATACATCAGGTTTCGGGTGACGAGCACCATGGAAGAGTACGTTGTCAACCAGGGAAGAGTATTGTCCCAACTAGATATTGGCCCACTACCAGTGCCAGTTTTGGTAGCATAAATTTATGAAAAGATAATTCATGGGAAGTACAAACTCATGCCCATGAATAAGAGGACCAAAAAATGGTCATACAAGAGTGTGAACGAAATCGAAGGGCCAATGATGAATTTATGAAATATATGGAAGTCTTAGGTCCATAACATTAACCAGATACATCTATGGATTATGATGCATATATTTCAATTATGCGTATGTTATATGGTGTACTAGGAAGTGATCGTAGTGGTGGTTGGTATGATGACATTCCTCGAAATAGTGATTGTGAGGATAAGGGTGATGATGATGACGAGGATGAAAATTAGGATAACAATGTGGATTATGGTCATGTTAATGGTGATGGTGATGGTGATGGTGATCGTTATGAGGTAAAGATTAATCCTATACATTTTTTACTGATATTTATGAATTTTTTTATTATTAGTTTTGAATTAATATATGTGATGTTTTGAGTATGTGTTATCACTTTTTGAATGAATCAATTTATTTCTTATGTTATCATCATTTATATATTGGTTGGTGATGTTTTTAATAGTTAATTGACCAAAATTGAATATTTTTTTGGGTTTTGGTGGCTGTTTGGTCAGGTTCCATTGGTTGTTTGAGGTTCTAGGTGGGGGAATTGTAGTTCAGGTTGTTATCTCTGCTGGGTGGTGGTGCTAAAGCTTAAGCAATTTAAGGGGTTCGACCCCAAGAGTTTCAAAAATGTTTGTACAGTGATATAAAATTTTTTATGTTCAATACATTGGTATATTTCTATACAAATGGTTTAAACCATTTCTATAGGATAATACCAATTGTTTCAAACAATTGGTATGGGTCTATACTAATGGTTCTTACATAACTTTTGGGTAAACTAAAATATTATTAGTCATATATCAATTTTTCACTAAAATCCATTGGTATATCACTTTCTCAATATAATATGAACCAATAATCTAGAGAAACATTGTTATAGGATATACCAATAGTTCTCCAGCCTATACCAATGGTTTTGAACCATTGATATAGCCAATATTTCCATTAGTGATACTTAAATCGTCATCATAATAAACGATATATAGAAATTAATTTGACGGTATGATATGATCATATCCCCATTTAATAAAAAATATCCCCTAATTGATGTTGAAATAGATTAAAAATAGTTCTAAAATAGAATTTGAACCTTTCTTTGAAAATAAGAAAAATACAATTCTCTTTTAGTATCTTTAAAAACTAAGAAATTCCATAATATTAAATAAAAAATATTTTATCTGAAAATAAAAATCTGACCTTATAAATTATGCTTCAAATAAAATAATAATATTGATTGAGGGAAAAATCATTCGTGTGGTCATTTTTAAAACAATGATTCCATTCATCTATTTTATAAAAATTCATAAAAAACTAGTTTGGATAACATTCTAAAACATCCTTTTTAAACCTTTTTAAATAAATTAAAATATGGATAAAAACTAATGTAAACAATAATTAGGTCGTATAAAAGAATATTCTTGAAAATATTTTAAATAACATGGGTATAGAATAAGAAGTGTGATAACCAAAAAGAAAATAATTCTTTTTTTAAAAGAATTTTCTCGATCATTTTAAGTACCAAAGATAGAAAAATGATAATATTACATATTAAAAATAAGAATAATAAGAGTAAAATAAAAAAATATGGGTTTTAAAGTATAATATCTATATAATTTACCTCAATATAAATTAAACATAAATATCTCGGAAAAGAAAATAGATTGTAACATTATTCCATTACCAGTTTGGTAAATTTTCAATCATAATCTAATTGAATGAAATAAATTCAAAAGAATTATTAGATAAAATAAATATAAATATATTAATGATATATAATATCAAAATTTTAATATATACATCATATAAAAAAACAAGTAGTGAATGTGGAATTTTTCTCACAGAATCAAATGTGAGATGGGAAACTCTTAACTCATGTCTTGCCTTGTTTTTTGTGTGTTCAAACCTCATATATCAAAATATATACATTTATTATAAATATATTAAAACCTATATTAATAATTGTAATATCATTCATTGTTTAATTATAACATATTATCACCTATTCATTAATAATCTTTATTATTATCATCATTATAGAAGTAAAATGCTTCATTTTTAATGGGTGCTTCAGTTTAGAAGTTGTAGTACCTAAAATTTGATCATGGTTCAATAGTATATATAGTTTAAATAATATCATAAGTATACTATTTAATCATTATATACACTTTTATTACCATTCATATAAATTGATGATGAAAAATGAATTACATCACTTCATGGAGATGGTAGTTCATACATATGCATGAGTGTTGTTTCCATGTTTTGAAGGATGGAATGAAATAAAGGTAAATTATAATTACTGTTTATATGTAGTTGGGATTTTTATTAGGTGGAAGCACCATAACGATACATCAAATATTGGGGGTTGAAATCCCATTGATCTCTTGTACTTTAGTAGTCTTATAGTGGGACGGAAGTAGGGGGTATTGTAGCAGGACTATAGCAACGGCGGGAGGCACTATAACAACAGTGGGTACTATAGAGAGTATCGTAGTGATGGTGGTACTGTAGTAGCTGGGTACTATAGAATTGATATTCACATAATGGTCCTTGGCCCAAAATTTCAAGCCTATAGGCCATGTAATGGTCTTCATACCCACTAGGCCTTTCAGCCAAAAATATATATATAATGGAATAAGAGCGGTTGGTTTGGTGGGTTATCCCTTGCGGGGATGTGAAATGAGTATTGAGCCTTGGTGTGTGCATTGTGTGTTTTTTAATAAATGTTTACCCCTATTAAAGTAATATAATATATTAAATATCCTTATTACTATCCATGTAAAGTGTAAAATAAAATATAATCGCATTGCTCCATTGAGGTGGTTGTCCACGACTATGAACAAGCAACATTTTCATTTCCCAAAGTATGGGAAGGTACAAAGTTAAATAATTTATTATAATTATGTAAGTATAATTATTTAATAAATATGATATATAAAAAATATATCTATTATAATGACCAATAATGAAATATTGTGATGTAAAATGAATCATATAATTAGATGGAGGTGGTTGTCCACTTGGATGCATGAGCAATACTTTCCCTTACCATTTGATGAAAAGGAAGTGGAAGATGGTTGTACCACTATAATAAAAACAAGTCTGTATATTTTTGACATTGTATTCATTATTTTATAAATTATATTATATATTTATAGGAATTATAATAAAATAATAACTTTGAATGAGTCAGGTAAGATGATGAACTCTTCTGTTAGACGACACATTAATCCTTCTTATGATGGTATTAAGAGAAGACTATAACCTCTAGTATTTGATTATGAAATATATTAATGTATTTGGTTAGGTTCTAGTTGAGATAATTAGATCAATAATTTTTAATAAGATAGAATAATTGGTTCCCTTTTATAAGTGAGGGGAGTGGAACTCTTATAATTATTCATAATTTTAAATTAATATAAGGTATTATTCATAGTAAAGTGAATGTTAGAAACCAAAATGTTTTATATAAGATGTAATTGGGTTGTGATAAACTCAATAAATCACATTTCCATGTTTTTGATACATTTTATATCATATCTTCTAGTTAAACGCCCTTTAAGCCCAATTTAACCTTAACTATGATAAATTATGTTTTTATCATGATTAATTAATAATTATAACAAAAATCAAAGGTGAATTATAAAAAAATTGAAATGATTATTAAATTATATTAATAAAATTTATCTGATTCAAATCTATAGGTGGTAGAAGTTACATTTCATATAATTATGCAAAATGCATGAAAAACAGGTTTTAGGTAAACAACCAATTTTTGTGTAAACATCATTTCACATTAGAATCAAGTAAGAAGTCGGTTTCAAAGATTTTTTTGCTTAAATAATAGGAAAAGAATTTATTTATAATTTTGGACAAAGAAAAAACTGAATTTCACCTTTAGACCAAAGAAAAACATTCAATGACACAAATATAGATTTGAAGTTGAATAAAATATAAATTGTGTTCATAAAAGTTAAGCATGGGTTCAAAAATTTCAAATAATGTTTAAAATATATTATTTAACTCAGTAAACATATATTTGATCTAAAACACTCAATTAATTGGATAAATTCTAATTTTGGATATATTTTAGAGCCTTAGATTGTAGATTTACCCATGTTTTACAAGTTTCACCCTTACCACGGTGATTTTTTTCCATGGTTACTATTCATAATGAGAAAAAATAAAATAGAAATATTTACAAAATTTTTACCTTATGATATAAAATTTTTATTCCATTTTTAATAATTAAATTTATATAAGTGGAAGAAATCAATTTTAATATAAAATTTTAAAATGTGGCGAAAAAAATAGACAAAAATATTTTATAGCCTAAAAATAAACTTATAGAAAAAGGAAGTATAAAGATGATTTTCATTTAATTAATTATATTATTCATAACGATATTCCACATATATATTTTAATCAATTCTTTATCACCAACTTCAAACTCCATATTTCTTTAATTATCGTTAGTATAATGTTTCTACTAGCTCCGAGCATCCCTGATGTGTTATTGAATAGTTGTAACGTTCTCTTCCATTTCTTAAATTAGCTCAGCTCCCAATAACATTATTTCTCTAACTTCATCCAAACATGTTGTATTTATACATTTACATAATTTTCTTCATAATGATTCATCTTAATTCTCATGTGAAAGATATTGTTGTAAGAAAACTTTACCAAATAATGGTATTGATTCCAACCACCTTTCAAATCCATAGAACATGCTCTCAACTTTTCTTTTAGGGTTTAAATTGTACTCTAAGATTCACTATATATCTAAGGATGATATGAAATACTATAAATCAACTTTTTATCTAGATATTTTTGAAAAAGTTTCTATAACATCAAGGTAAACCATAGATATTGATAAATAATGATAAAATGTGGAACAACATAGAATATTAACACTTAATTAATGTATATCCTATAAAGATGATTAAGAAATGAATATTCTCTAATGGAAATAATATATATTGATTTTTAAGGTGATGAACTATATCCCAATAATATTATTCCATTGAGTTGTTTTGGTGAGTCTGGTGGTAAATCTACAGTAATGTTTTCTTATTTCTCTTTTGGGTTGGGTAATGGTTCTAATATACCCGTAGAATTTTGTCCCTTATATTTAACATGATTATATTCCCTGAATTTAGAAACAGACTCTAAAATATCATTTTTCATATTATCCCACAAGAGATAATCTTTCATATCTACATACATATTTGTACTTACAAGATGAATAGAGAATGATGAGCTATGAACTTCATCCAGAAACTCTATCAAATGTGGTAATGAAAAAACACATGCTCAATTAATTAACCTTATAATTCCATTATAATCATGTTTGTACTCGGGAATATTTCTCACTTTGTTATGAAGTTTCACATCATCTTTATAGACCACTAACTAATGATATCTAGATCAAATATAAATCTTGGTAAAATATAGAGCTACTCATAATTAGTCACATATATCATCAATACGGAGCAGATGATACTTTTTCTTAATGGTTATCTTGTTATGTTACTGGTAATCAATGAAAAGATAAATTTACCCACATATTTTTTTAAAATAACACATTCATACCATTGTAAAGTATTAGTATGAATGAATCCCTTTTCTAGACCCTCCTGGAGTTGGTTATTCAATTCCTGTATCTTAATTGAGGATATTCTATATGGAGTATTTGAAATAGGTATAGCACCATATATGGGTTCTATATAAAAAATAAACTTCATGATTTTGGGGAAGACTATGAAATTAATCTAGAAATACATCATAATATTCTAAAAAAATAGCAATATTTTCAATGTTGAGTTTCAACCCAACCATTTATGACAAATATCCCTCGTGAATAGGTATAAAAATCTACATAGAGGAAGTAATTTCCATTGGAAGTTCATATTTATTCTTTCACCAAAATATGACCATAGATCAGTTTGAAATATCAAATTTTATTTCTTTAATTTACAAATTAATAATGGATCTATATAGAGAGAGATAATAAATTCTTAAAATTTCATAAAATTCCACTAATAGAAGAATAATAATATTTTTTATTAAGAAATTTCATAAAAACATTAACAAGACTATCATAACTTTTTAGTTAAGGATAAGTGTTCCTTATCTATCATGATCCAGTTCAATGATTACTATAACATAGTACCTTCCTTTGTCTAGGAGTTATAACATGGATTAGGGAATTTACTTTAATATTTCAGATATTTCTCAAACGTAATAAAATAATCTATAAATGTTACTTTAGAATGTACTTTATTTCCCTCTATCAAATTCTTTAGTTTTCCTCAGAAATTACATGTTATATTCCCTTATTTTCCACACACGTAACATATTCCAATTATTTTTAACATTTTCATGGGTGTTTATTCCCATGTTATTATCATACATTAAGATGAATCTTAAATCGTATATGATATTCATTAATTTAACTCCCAGGAAACTCAATTTTTCTCTTATTAGGTGTGTTAGGAAACTCGCCCAATTTGAGTATGTTAATCATGTAATGAGATGGTTTATTAGGCATAATTATACGGTTTTTCATTCTACCCCCCATATAATTTGTATTGTCATAAGTATAATCATACCATTATCCATCATATTCAATGCTAACTGGACTCATATTAGTTCCAATCATTGAATAAAACCAAAAAAATAGTTTTATCAACAATAATAATAGTGAGAATTTATATAATCATGAAAAATAATTCATAGGATGTCTAGATCATGACACCTTGTTTTCAATATAAAAAACATTTGGTTTAACATAGGTTATCTATAGTCATTATATATTTAAATTCATCATAATGGTTTATAAATAAAATGTTAATTCACCAATGAAAATCCTACTGGAGTGTCTCACTAGGGTTGAAATATTAGGCCCACTCATTGTGAATTTTTGATGATCAAGTTAATTCCCAATCCAACCCTTTCTGGTTTATTAATCCTATGTGTATCCGTGTCACAGTTGCATCCACTTTCAAATATCTAGACAATGATTTATTTACCAGTAAAACCATACTCTTTTTTAAAATTAACATAGTATTTTATCATATACTTATACTTATCACCAGGGTTTTCACATATGTTTTATAAGCATGATATCCAGAAACAACTATACCATGATCTGATACCAACTGAGGTGACCAGATAATATCATCATAAATATTACATCATTTTTTGACGAATATTCTATATATCTCATAGATATACTCACCCCCAAAACCATAATGGTATACTTTATTTGGGGACATGGTACATAATCATATTATTTCATAACATATCTTCATAATATCCCATAAATTTCTTATCACATGATACACTTATTATACGTACCCTACTAAAAACCATTCATCAGAGCCTAGTGAAATGAAACATAAAAAAGGGTGAACTCAGATGTTTGGTATGGGTAAACATAGAAGATATCAATCAGTGATCATAAATGATCATAATATATCCATAAGGGTATGATAACATGATCATAACTAAACAAAATTCATATATAATTAATTAAATATATTTAATCATTAATTATGGCATAAGGATTTTTCATAAAAAATACATAAGTTATAAGAGTGTTAGATTCTCAATAATCAATCATGATCAATGATAACTTAACATAATCATGAGACACAGGTTTTTGGCATACACATTAACATAAAAATAATTTCACTAGTTATGTATCACTACAAAGGATATAATAGTTTATTGGGTTCACTCCCATATTCCATCATTTTTTAGTCAAGGTTCACTCCCAAACTATCATAGTGGACATATTCTCTTACTAATCTGGGTTCACTCCCAAACTATCATAGTGGACATATTCTCTTACTAATCTGGATTCACTCCCCATTCAAGTCCTTATTATCTCATGAGATACCATTTGTTAGCCGTTGCATTGGGGGGATATAATTGAACCACCTACCACTAGTTTATTACATTGCCACTCATCATTGGTTTATAATGGAACCTCCCATCCTTGTTTTATAATGTAATCACCTATCCTTAGAATATAATTTAACCACCCATCTTTAGTTTATAATGTAACCACCCATCCTTTGTTTATAACATAACCTCACATCATATAATGAAAATCCTACATATGTGTTCTAAAATATCATAAAACATTCCACAATTCATCATATACTAACTCATTTAATGTAAGTGGGTTTCATAAATTCTTCATCATTTCATCAATGTATAACCCATGGAAAAGAAAAGGGGTTTCATAAGGATTTCATTAAAACATAATTAACTCATGTAAAAGAAATGGGTTTCATAGAATCATCTTTAAATCAACACCATAAAATTATATACTGATAATGTGACTGGTTGGTATCATAATATCATATCAAATATAAATTTATTTTTAGACATATTAAATTTATCTTTAAAATAATAATTCTTTGAAAATAGGGGAAACACCCTTTTTTAGTATATTTGAAAACTAAAATTTCCAAAATTAATGAGAAAAATATATTATTTTAAAATAACCATGAAATTGTTTTATGTAATCATAAAATCAAATAATAGACATGATTTTGGGAAAAACTATTTTTGCAGTAAATGTTAAAAAAAATATTCCATTCAAATATTTTATAAAACTGCATAAATAACCAGTTTGGAAAATGTTTTAAAAATAGACTTATAAAACCTTGAAAATAAATTTTAAATATGGGTAATAATTAATTAAAACAATAATTGGATCATATAAGACAATATTAATGAAAATAGTATAAAGAACATGGATGTGTATGAAACATTTCATCTACCAAAGAATAAATCAGGTCGATTTTTCTTGAAAATATTTTCTTGATTATTTTACTCACCAAAGAATGGGAAATGGTATTATTACATTAAAATTATAGTAATAAACATATTATAAGAAAAAATATGAAATTAAATAATAATATCAATATAATTTCCCTCAACATAAATTTAGAATAGGTAACCCCGAAAAGAAATGTGATTGTAACATAACCCATTACCACTTCTGTAAATTTTGAATCATATTCCACATAAAAGAAATAAATCCAAATTAAACATTAAATAACATAAATATAAATATATTCATGCTATATCATATCAAATTGGTATCATATAATCGCATTAAATATACAATTGATGAATATGACATATGTCTCACAGAAACAAAAGTGAGACGACAAACCCTTACCTCAAGTCACATCAAATTGTTTACATGTTAAAACCTAATATATAATAAATTTATATTTATAATAAATATATTAAATAAACATATTAATACTCATAATACTATATATAATATAATTACAACATCTTATCACCTGTTCATTAACAATATCTCATTATCATCATCATTTCAGGAGTTAACTACTTTGTTTTTGTGTGTGTTTTGGTTCAATAGTTATATTAATTGCACTTTTATAATGGTTACATCATATATAAAAAATTAATAATTTCATCTGTATCATATTTATTCTTTAAATAATCTTTTATAACCATTCATATAAAGTAATGATGAAAAACTAATTACATCACATGGTGGAGATGGTAGTTCTTACGCAGACATGAGTGATGTTTCCACATTTAAATAGATGGAATGAAATAAAGTTAAATAATAAATCACCAAAATAGAATAATTATTATATTTAATTTATTATATATATTCATTAAATACTTCATTTTACCATCCATGTAAATCTAAAATAATATCCAGATCACAGCACTTCATGGACGTGGTAGTCTATACATATGAACGAGTGACATTATCGTTTATCTATAGATCGGAAGGTAAGAAGTTAGATAATATTTTATAATTATATAAGAAGAATTATTTCATAAATATAATATATTAAATTAAAATATTTCACAATAAAAATCATGAAATGTTGTGATTGAAAACGAATCATTTCTTTGCACAGAGGTAGTAGTCCAAACGTTTGCATATGTGACACTTTCATTTCATATTTGACGAGGAGAGGGAAAATGTTTTTCACAAGATCATAATAATATTTAATTATATTGATTATTATTTTTAAATTAAATTTTAATATATACAACATAAATATAGGAATTATAATAATAAAGAAACATTGAAATTTTCATCTAAGATGATTACCTCTTCTTTGAGATACCAGCTTTTTCTAACCCCTTAAGCCTTCCTAGGATGGTTGTGGGAGAATAATATAATCTTTAGGTCATGGGGAGGGAATATATTAAGTTATTTATTCATATACTAGTTTATATAAGTGACTCGATAAGTGTGAAGTATATAGGATGAGTGGTTCCCTTTTATAAGTGAGGGGAGTGGAACTCTTGGAATTATTAAAAGATTCAATTAATATAAGGCATTATTAATTATGAATTGGAAAACATTCACAAAAAATATATAGATAATATATCTTAGGTTCTAAATAAACTCCAATAGTCATATTTATATATGTTTTGGATACATTGTAAGCATTATATTCTATTTAAACCTAATTTAACCTTAATCGTGATAACTTCAATTTTTTACCATGATAAAATAATTATAAGAAAAAAAATAGTATATCTAAAAATATATGAAAATAATTATTCCAAATTTTTAATCCATTTTATCAAATTATAAATCTATAATCTTTATAAATTAAAAGCAATATATGTTCACAAAATGCATGAAATATTGTTTTATAGAAAATATTTGGTTTAAATATAAAAATCATTTCACCAAAAAATAATGTAATAAGTTGATTTAAATAATTTTTTTGATAAATAATAATAAAAAAATGTTTTTTTTGATTTCTTTCAATCTAAAATCGAATGGAAGCTTCAAACCATACCATTAAATACAAGGACCAGAAAATAGTTTTTAATTTGAATAATATATAATTTATGTTTTTAAATATCAAGCATGGGTTTCCAAATTCAAATTAATATTTTAAAATAGATTATCTATATCCATAAATATATATTTTTGTTTTGAAAAAAAAACTCTTCCAATATGATAAAATAATGTTTTATAGAGATTTTAAGGCCTTACCCCATAGTTTAAACGCAATGTTACATGTTTTACCCTTACTGAGGTGATAAATCCATATCATGGTTGATGTTCATAATGAAAAAAATAAAAGGAATATATTTCCCAAGTACTATTCTCATAATAAAAACTAAATAATAATTTTTTAAATATTAAATTTATATAATTTTATGGAAATTATTTTAATATAAATTCATAAAACGTAACAAAAAACTATTTTTTGAAGAATGTGTTTTAATCATAAAAATAAAATTATTCCAAAATAATGTATAATTATAATTTTTATATAATTAATTAGAATATTTAATTTTAATTTTAATTACATTACTTTAATATCAAATTAAATACATAATGGTATTTTTAAATTAGTTAAATTAACGAAAAAATACGGTTTTATAAGAATTTGTATTTTTCAGGATTCATATAAAAATAAATAATTATAGAAAAATCCCAAACATTTAACCCAAGATAAATTTTAATTTGTAGGGTAAAAAATTATATTCATTTTATCAAATAAAAATTATAAAAATGGTAGAAATTAATTTTTATTTTCACACAAAAAAAATTAATAAATCCATTTTTTAAAAGAACGTATTTTTGAAGCATAAAATTACTTTAGTGAAAAATATGCACTTATTTATTATGAATTCACATATATATTTTAATTATAAAAATCATTATAAAGGTAAAATACAATATAATATATCAATCATGATTCATTAAAGTTAGGTGTTTTGTGTAAAATGAACTATCAAAAACATAAAATTAATAAATATAAATTATATTCTAGGATCTTGGGGTGATACATGATCTATATTAGAGATGTTTTATATTATCACTATTTTTAATTTCAAGGAATTTTATAGGAAATTTGTATGTTATACTATTCCAAGATCATAAATTATAAGTTCTAGTAACCCTGGTTTTCAAAACACTTTCTAAAGACGTTGGTGAGGATATAGTGTCTCTCAACCTGAATCGAGTGGAAGATTCCATATATGTACAATTTTTTATAATATAATCTTTACCTAGTGAAATTATTAATAAATACAAGTAAATGGATGTGTATAACATCATTTCTCACATTCTAGGAAATTATAAAAATAAGGCGAGACAAGAAAGATATGAGATCTTTAATGGTTTATTCAATGCATGCTTATAGATTATGATTTAGTTGGGTCTCATGTTTTCAACATGATTAGTTTCATAGAGAACATATAAATATTAATAATTAAATTCATTTATGAGTTGTGCATAAATCCTATTCTATCCTCACTAAAAAAGAGCTTCTCTAGTTTCATTATGAATTTAAATTTGTTAAATAGTGTGAGGAATATCTTAAAACATCTTACTTTGATTCAACAAGTTTAAAATAACATGGGGAAAGAAAAATATGTGATCCTTATTGTGAATATGAAATTGAAGAATATGTCAAAGTCCCCCAAGACTCAATCCAAGTATAATGACCCTCATAATTATCCTTTAAGAAGAAGAAAATCCAATGACTAGAAAATGAATAAAAATGGTACATTTTTCACGTGTCAAGATAGGCCACTTCAAAACGTACTACACCCAGTTTAAGAAACAAGGTGAATATCTTGGGGCATTCATTGTCAAGTTATATCTTTTTATATCAACACATTGGGTATTAGACATAGATTTTGGTGCTCACATCTAGATCCAAATATTGGAACAAAGTATATTCTGAATTACTTCTTGAAGTGAGATGAATCTACAAGTATCTAATGGAGAATGAATTGCTACTTTTTCAATATAAGACTAACAATTTCCATTTTTAATATTAATTATCTTATTTTTTTATTAATTTTTTTAGTATATACCAAATCATTCCAAGAACATAATTTATGTATCCTTATTAGATATAGATTATTTTATTTTTATACATGGAAGTAAAAACTATTTCCTTTTCAAAGATAGCATATTTCATGGTATGACGCATTTACATTATAGTATATATGTATTAAATTACCCAAAAAAATATTGTATGTTTATAATAAATCAATTTTTCATGACACATTTTATACCCAAATGTGGTATGAGCATCTTGGTGATGTAACCAAGAAGCATTTGAAAAAATATATTTGACAATGGTTATTTTGAATTTTTTTCTAAACCCAACAGATAGATGAAATTTTTCTTTATATGTCTTGATGATCAAATTATTATTTTGTGTATACGGTGAAAGTGTCATGGAACATCTCTAATTGGTATTCACTAATGTGTGTTGAACATTTCTAGTGTAATCAAAAGGTGGGTATTCTTATTTCATAACTTTTACAAATGAATTGTGTAGATGTGTTTATTTCTACTTGATGTGTCATAAGTCTCGATACTTCTAAAAATACAAAGAGTTCAAGAATAAAGTACAGAATCGACATGAAATGATGATAAAGAATATTTTATCAGATTGAGTGGGTTAATATATATACACTATTGTGAAATGGTGTTTGGGAAATGAGGAATCGTACCTTTCTTGACATAGAAGTTTAATGATGATTCATGGATATATTCATTTATCCTCTTAGGGATATGAATTATATACTATAGAATACAAACTAAATGAGGTAACAACTAAATGGACAAACTGAATACCATTAAAATTAATTTATGGTAGGAAATATGTGTTTTCTTCCATGTGTTTATAGGGATGAAAGGATTTTTATAAGGACGCACATAGAAAACAAACTATCCCCTTTGGGAACGAATTGTATCATTATATGATATGCTATGAAATCATGATGAAAATATATATAAAACCCATCATGTAACTATTGCAAGACATGCCATATTTGTTTAGAGGGGGCACATCCTCAAAAAGGATAGGGGCAGAAAAATTTACTTCAATGAAGTTAATTCTCAAGAAACAAATGATTTGGTATAGTAATAGATTCCATATATTCTATTGCAATATGTTGTTTGTGAAACAAAATACATTGTAGGATCACTAGAAATGATAAAAATGAAAAATATATGGTTTTCTAGTAACTAAAGATGGTGAATTGTGATAGATTGATAATAATGATCTAATTTCTTACATGGTTGTGGTACAAAGTACAAAGGCTGCAAGATGGAATGAAGTTGTGAATTATAAGATGGATTCCATGTATTAGAACCAATTTTGGTTTCAAGTAAATAATCCAGTTAATGAAAATATTACTTAGTAAAAATGGATATTCAATAGATAAGTAGACATATTAGGTAAATTAAATTACTATAAAAAATTAATAGTAGATATAGGGTTTAAAAGTATCAAGGAATTGACAATGATGAAACCTTATCTCCAGTATCCATAATTAAATCCATCTGAATTATACTTTTTATAACATATTTAAATGACTATGAGATTTGGATGATGTATTTCAAAACTACTCTCCTTAATGAAATCCATTGAAAATATGTCGATATGATACAACCCGAAGGGTTTGTGGCTCTAAGTAATTCCAAAATGTAATTCAAGTTATAGAGATTCATTTATGGATTGAATCGTGAATCTAGTTGATAGAACATTTTGTTTAATAAAACAATAAAATAAAATTGATTCATTAAGAATGTATATGGGAAATTTGTTTACAAGTGGTTTAGTGAGAATTCTTTTTGTATCCAATTAGTATATGTAGATGTCCTATTAATTATTATAAGAAACATTCCAACTTTATTTTAAATTATGGTCTAGTTTAACAAGTGCATCACTATAAAATAATTATGTTAAGTAGAATATATTCTAGGTATCATGATCATTCATGATATGTCCAACAGGTTTCTGGGACTGAGTCAAAGTACATGCATTAACAAAATAATAAAGATAATTATTATGGAATAATCTATGAAGGGGTTGGTCATGTGTCATTTCTTATACACTCCAAATTATATTTTTATGAAGACACAACAGTATGGGAACATGGAAAACCTTATTTCTAAATACCACTACGTGATGAAGTATCTCACAAAGAGATTAAACACGTGACTAAGATTATTTGAGTCAGCCACTGTAAATAATTCCCACTGTAGAGTACCAACCTATTTTTCTAGATCCCTGCTATTAAGTTCGTCGAAATATGTAACCATTCTGTCCATTGTTTGAATGAATTCCTCCAGGGTAATTTTTCCTTGGTTGAAGCCTTGAGCTAAGATTCAGTCTTTCTTGTCTATAAATGCTTCCTTCTCCTCAGTGGCAACAACTTGCAACTTCATTTCATATATTCTTAAAAGATCTTCATTTGATGTCGTGGGATTGAGGACCCTATTATTCATTTCTTCCTGGGAGTGGAGTATGATTTTTAAACACTCTCCTTCCTCTCCTTCCATCCCACATAGTTCACTGCTTCTATCTCTATTATCCCCGTCTTATAGGTCTTTTCTTTCCTTGATACCACCCTTCTTGGCCGACCTCGTTTCCATTGGTTTAGGAAATTAAGAATAGTCTTTGTGTCCCTTGGGTATTTTCCCCTGGACCACAATGCATTTCAATGGGTCTCACTTCACTTTTTTCCAATTAATTCTTCATGGGTTATGAGGACCTTCCCCTTGGAAATGGTTCGAGCTATCCACAGAGAATTGGTTGTGACTATCTTCTCTGGAATCATCCCCCTCATGATTTAATGGTTCATTTGGGTCTAATTCATATTTCCAAGAAAATTTGTCCTCAAACATAATATGAATGATAGATAAAGTGCAATATCATATACACTTCAATGATAGGATGAAGCATGTATGTCATGTTATGTACATGGAATTATGTAATTTATGCCTTGAGCATTGTAGGTAGATATCAAGTTTATATATGTGAATTGAATTGGTATACTATTAAGACTATCCTTAAGTATCTAAGGTGAACTAAGGATATGTTCTTGATATATGGATGTTTTAAAGAGCTAGTTGGAAATGTTTATATAGATGATAGATTCTAGATTGATAAAAATGATTTGAAGCCATAGTCAGGATATTTCTTCAATATTAATGGGGTTATGTGATAGAATAGTTCAAAGAAACTTTTTTTCGCTAATTTAATAGTAGAATCCAAGTATATAGAGACTTATGATACATCCAAAGATATTTTTTGGATAAGGAATATTATCCAATATATTGATGGGTTTCTTAGAAATAAAGAACCAATAAATTAATATTTTGATAACATTAAAGTGATGGATCTTGTCAAGGAGTAAAGGTCACACCAATGGATAATGCACACACTTCAAAAGGATCACCTCTTAAGGGATTCTCCCAAAGGGTTAGAGTCTCAGTTAGCAGAGTTTCTATGGAATAGAACATAGAGAACCCCTTGGATAAAACCTTATATATGAAGATTCATGAATATCTTGTGAGTGATATCAGACTAAAGGTTGTTAGCGCTTGGTACTAATGCAAGGGGGGTCACATTGATTTGGTTCCCTAGAACCAACTTCTATGTACAGTATGTTTATTTTTATTCATTATTTTGGATATTAATAAAATTTTTATCACATAATTATTGTTCTTATGCATGACATGTTATATGATAATTTCCTAAGAGTAATTATCTCATTGAAAAGTTTAAAATATTTTTCCACTATGATGAGAACATAGAAGTTCCATGATAGTATTTTTAAATATAAACTCTATATCCATATGATATCATTTTATGGGATGGGAATAATATAGAATATAAGGGGTGTAAACTCATAGGGCTTTGAGAATATTTCTCATGGTGTATTACCTTAATGATATTTTGAGAAGGAGAATCTAAGAACATGACCCACCTGTCAAAAATTTACATTTATATGTTTCATTGGATGATCCTTTATACAGGCATGTGTATTGATCCTTAGACATTAATATTATTATTAATTAATATCATTAGTTAAATAATTTGATATATTTATGGAAACATAGATGATATATAAACTGGGAAAAGATAGATATGTTGGGTGTGTCACAAGTGAGATTGAATTAATGAATAATTAAAGAAATGTTTTTTCTATTAAATTATTTTACATAATATGATATCATGAAATATTTGAAGTGAGTGGAGAAACCTAAATAAATTCATGTCCATGGTTTCATATTAACAGGTTCAGTTTTTGAAATTTAAAAAAAGTGACATTAATAATATAGTTTGATGTCACCAGTATACAACCTATTGGATTAGAGATATCATGAAAAAGGGATTATATTACATAGTGATATTTCTTGTAAGGTTTAATTTCATTGAAATGTTAACTTATTTAATTATGGGTGCATTAGTAGGTATCATGATGATAACATTGTACATTATGTAGTTTTATCTAATTTCACTAAGAAATAGTCCTAAAGGGTTATAAATTAAGTGTATCTAGAATCATAGTTAGATTTTATTTTAAATTTCACAATTTACAATAAATATTATACCCATTTCTTGGATTAATATTTATTTATAGTTCGTTTATCACCAAGATTTTATCACGATTTTTTGGGATTAATAAATATATGAGTTAAATAATAAAAAATGTTTATTATCATGATTTAGTGAATATAATATTTATTATATTTACCATTGAATAATATAGTAATATTTATTTATTAAATAAATAGGCATTATTTAAGGTTCTATAAATACTGAGGAGGATAAACAGATCGAGTTTAATCGTCAGGTTGGAAATGATATGTTGAAAATAATTTAAATAAATATAAATTTTTTATTTATCAAATGATATTTATTTACCCATAGGTGCTGAAAATGTTAAGAAAATAATAATAATATTTTTATTATAATTATATGTGTAGTTAGTAAAGGAATTAGGAATTGGTTAAGGGATAATCTACAATTATAATCCCTAACCCAACTCTATAAATACCCGCTTATATCACCTTTCATGTTTACCACTTGTTGTGTAAAATAAACCTAGTGATAAATCTATTAATCCCAAGAGTGAAAACTCTCAAGAACATGCTCAAGAACAAGAATGTTAATCCTCCTCTAACCTCTAAAGCCTTCGAGAGATCTTGAGGAATCGTTTCCTATGAAGTGATTCTTCTTGTGGTCAACAACAGATGATGAAAGTGATCATGATCAACCATTATAACGGAAAATGATTATTTAGTTACATTCGAGATTTTAGAACTTATGTGGGACACTAATAGAGGTATTATAACCTTGTATTATATGACATAATGATATTATAGTGAGATTATTCAATCAAGAATCATCAAATAAGATAGAATTACAAGACAAGGTATTTATAAATATATGTACCAATTATTTTGAAATTATATGTTATGATACTTTATTATTAGTTTTAAAAGTTATAAGTTAACTAATAATATATTTAATTATGTATTTCAAGATGTTATCCATCATGTACATCATTTATTATCCATTGATTATAACAAAATGTTGACTTGGCTATGCCTAATTGGTGCTTTTATTGTCTGTAGAACCTTTATGCCCACTGGGTCAGACATAGTGATTAACTAGGAAGAGACTGTGTTTTAATTATAGGGATACTATAAAAATAGATTTTATCCGAAAGGTTGTTTTCTAAGGTTATTTACAAAGAAATATATATGATGTAATACATGGTAATGTTCATGATAACTTTCTAAAATTATTTTGAATGATATCTAAAATGATTTTTGGATATGTTTTCACAAGTTATTGTATTTGATGATATAATTTGAAATAGAACATAATCTATGAGGCTTTATTATATGTATAATATTGAAGGAGATATATCCTAAACACTTATTTACATAATATATATATTGGAACTTATTATTATATATGATATGAAATATATCATGTCGTATGATATACTTGGTCTAAACCCATGTCATGTGTCCTTGGAAGGTATATCATATTCATTTATTTATCATGGTAGTTGAACATTAAGGGTTAATATTTGAAAATACCCTATATTCGATATCCTTCATATCATATGTTTCATAATATGAAATACATGGGATAATTAAAGGTTACATTTAAATGTTAAAATTTTAAAATATCTCGTACATTACTCAGGTATTTTTTAATAAATTATTTAATAAAATATCACTTGATAATGTTTTGAGGGATTATATAATGAGGTATTCACATTGAGAATGGGTATGTAATCCTTGTTTAAGACTCCTACTGACTCTCATTCACTATTTCTCCCTCACCCTTTTCTCGAGAAAGAACCTATCTTGTTGTGGGTATGAGAAGAATCCCACCAATGTGATGGGTGGTTTAGAACGTCCTATGGATACAACATGGAGGAGTGAGTCATATGGATTCCTCTAAGGGATCTTAATCAAGTGCATTAACAAGTACTGATACATCAATAATTCATCAATGAAAGTTACATAGTTTCTTCATTTTATATATAGCATGGTTTCAGTTTCAGTACATGGTAGATCTTGTGAATTGGGTTTCTATTTGATCTAGATATGTTTATTAAGTGTTAATTAGTCCTAAAAAACATACCATATGTAAAGGAAAGTTATAATATCGAATAAAAGTCATAGAATGTATTCTTTGGGGGTATAATGATAAAGATTTTACATTTTTACTAAAGGATAATGAACTTAAGAAGGTCATTAGAATTTCAAATATTCAATTTTATAAGTGGGTCCAGTAAAAGGATCATAAATTATTGGAAGAAATGGTTTATAAAGAAGAATCAATAGATCTTATTCAAGTTCATATGAATTATATTATGGGAGTTTTAGTTAACTCACGGAGCTGTCAAGTTTTATAGATATTGGAAAGTTTTGTTAGACTATATGGATGATAGATTTAAAATGTATAACTAAGATCAAATGTAGAAAAATGATCTAGGATTGAAAAAGGTTAAGACAGAGGGGAATAAGAAGCTATACAAGAAGGAGTAGATCCTTAGGATCAATTGATGAGGTCTACTCTGACTAAATACTATTCTAAAGGATTATATTTAATTTTCACTACATTCTTTATAAGGATAATATTGAACTCAAAAACCTAGAAGCGGAGGTAAGCCTAGGTGACATGAGAAAATGTGAATTAAAAATGAAGGAGGAGTTGTAATTATTTAATGTTAATATAAATTGTGGGAAAATAGAATATTAACATTGTAAAATAGCACCAGAAAATATGTGGGACTACCAATTTAAGGAAGTGAATGATTATCGGATACATTATAAGGAAAGACTCGTTGTGAAAGTATTTTAATAAATATGAGTTATTTATATTATAAAACTAATTTTTCCATTTATTAAAAATTAAATAATTTAGATAATACTTGGAGTGATTATGAATGAGGTTATACATCTTAAATAGTTAGATATGAAGATTACATTCCCTTAATATGATTTAGTGGAGGAAATTTCCTTGAAGTAACCAGCATGTTTCATGGTAACTAAAAAGAGTGATATTGGGTGAAAGATCAAATAGAGTTTGTATAGACATAAGAAATTACCTAGAAAACGAGACTAGATATATGATACCATTACGGTAGATAAGTAATTTACCCAATTTAATGTGAATTATTACTGCTACATAATTATAATTGATAATTGGAGCTTCATCAAACTTCTCTTATATGTGGGTAATTTGCTTCTAAATGGTTTGAGGGGAGAAAATATTGAAAATTTGAAATTAGAATTATCTACAATATTTGAGATGTAGGATAATAGATATTTTTATGAAATTATATGGATGTGGATCCAAAGGTACTATAATATAGAAACTTGATCGTTCCATGAGTCACTATTTTATTTCACCCTTACAACACTGTTTTAATTTAGTTTTTCATTAAAAATTAAAAAATTTAAAAAATAACATTACATTTGATTCTGTAATTTAATTTTTATTAAAATGAAAAATGTATTTTTTTTATGATTAAATTATATGAGTAAGTTATTTAGATGGATATAGATGGTGAAGATGGAAAATGGCCCAAACTACCTGGAATCCCAAGGAAAATGGGCATCAGCCTCGCCTCTTGGTGACAGTGCTGTAGGAACAAAAGCGAGGAACCCACCAACCACATTTTTTTTGAAAGTGAATGGGCCATGGCTGTCTGGCAGTTTTTTGGTGTTTATACAGCGGAATTCCCCATGGATATCTGAGGGTTAGCGATCCTTGATAGATGGTTCTAGGAGACCCCAGGAAAAGGACCAGATCAGATGGCGTGTTTGGCTGTTTTCAGTGATGGTTATTGGTGTCTATGGTAGGCGCAAAACAAAGCAAGATATGAGGGGCAGAGATCTTCAGGGAGGTCGATCATTGTGCGATCTAAATGCGTACTTATGGATATGGTCCCCCTTATTAAGGGATGGGGGGAAGCTTCTTGCCTTCGTAATCTGCTGGCTTGCCCAGAGGCTGGCTATCCCCATGGTGAGTTTGCAAGGACAGTGGGTGAAATGGAACCCCCCAGCAGAAGCTCTTAAACTCAACATCGATGGCTCTTTCAACTTAGAAATCATGCGAGGAGGAGGAGTGGTCCGTAATTCGGAAGGAGGTGTACTCCTTGTATTCACGACAAACATTGGTAACGGATGTGCTCTTCAAGCGGAGGCCAAGGCTCTCCTAACTGGGCTCAACCTGTGTATTCAGAAAGCTATGGACATCTCCCATGTGGAAACTAACTCAAAGATCATCCCCGAATCTCTGCTGGACAAAGGATACACACCATGGTCAGTACTTTATATCATTAGGAGATTTAAGGAACTTCTAAAGAGCAACATGCAAGTTACACATACATGGAGAGAGGGAATAATGTCTCGGATTATTTGGCCTCCCTTTCCATCCATGGCTCGGATGTCACCTTCCTACCATCTGCCATCTCCTTGAAGCCGAAGGGGGTGAACTTAATTCGCAATGATTCCCTAGGTCTCCATCATTTTAGACCCCCCAAGGCCGGTGTTGCATGACCTGAATCTTTTGTTCTCTTGTATTCTCTCTTGAATAAATACATAACAATGATGATGATGATGATGATACACAAAAAATTTATAAAACTCATCTGAAGACACCTAATTCCAATCTATATATCTGGTGGCCCAACTAAATTGATCTGTCCAGGGGAAAAACTTTCTTTAAGACAAACATTTGGCTTGGTAATTTGAAAATATGTATCATTATAGATGTCCAATGGAATCCAATGTTTACATGTATAAAGTTAATAGAAAAACTAATAATTATAATCTTTTTTCCAATCCATGATAAGGTCGTTTACCGGTCAAACATTGAGACTAAATTATTATTTATGAATCTTAGTTCCCAAAACCACTTCCCATTTTGGATATAAAAGGACATAATGGGAACCTAATATGAAAATTCAACCATTGAGTTAAGTGATGGAATCTTAAATTTCAATATAATTCTTCACATAACCTTGGATTTGTTTGAAATACATATCCTTATATGGAGATATGAAATGAAGTTTTATATCCACAAAAATTTCCTCTTCCCTATAGAAGGCTCTACAATGGGGGTTAGTTGTGAGGGAGCTACACAAATTTAAAGGGAGTTATAATGATTATATTAGAAAATTTTTTGTATTAATTTGGGTTTTAAAAAATTTAATTCCATCTATCTTAAATTATATCATATTTAATTATTTTTTATTCTTGTGATTGATATGCTCTTATTTTATAAATGATCAGTGTGCAGTTTGAGTGTCTGACTTGTGTTATTATGATTGGACAACACAAGAATCCTTTTCATGACCACATTATTGAGATTTAAAAATGATTTTTAAGACCTTATACCCTGAATAATTTCATTACCTTGTAAATAAATTTGTTATGTCAAGGTTTGGTTCTACTAGTATTAATATTAAAGCAAAGAAATTAATCAGGATTCTGATTTATTTCAACCGAATCCTTACTACCAAACTAAATGAATATATAAGAGGAATTAACTTTAAATGTTTGTATTAAACTCAAAATTTATGATTTATCTCATATTTTTCCTAATGAAATTTGTTTGAACTATAAAATTCACAATCTTTTGATATTTTCTTAAACAATATTCAAACCACCCCCACTTTTTAGTTATTTTCATTGAAAATACACATTATAAACCAATAAATATACTTCAAATAGGAACTTGGGTTTTCTCAAGACTATGAATAATAATATAAAAACAATTAAATTTTATGTTTCATGACAATGATGTCAAATAATGGTGTCGTTTTGGGGGATAGATTTGGGTTTTAGTGTATACTTTTTATAAAATATTTGTTCATTTTGTGAATATTTTTTTGTTTTATCTTATAACTTTACTTATATTTTGGTGTTATAATTTATTTATTATTTAGGTTATGTACATGATTCATTAAAATTTGTTAGATCTACCTCCTCTAAAACCTGAACCAAAGAAGATCCTATATCTGTGACATCAAGACACACACGATGATCCCTTAAAGGAGGATGCACCATAGCTTGAGACTATTCTAGACCCCTATTCTAATAGAACTAAAATTAATGTATACAACATGGTAGAAAACAACCAAACATTAAAATAACTCACTTATCCCAATTTTGATATCCATCCTATATATATTCATGCGTTAGGCATTAGACCAAACATCAAAATAAATTCTGGTTTAACCTATTACAAATATTTTCTAAACTTGCTGGATAAGACACACATAAGAACATTAAAGAATTTAATATTGTGTTATCAACATTAAAACCCGCTTATGTGGATAAAGAATTAGTTATGTATAGGTCATTCCCATTCTAATTATAATACACTGCAAAATATTGGTTATACTATGCTACCTCCCCAATTAGAGGTTGGGTGGTCATGAAATATCTTTTTCTTTAAAAATACTTACCACCCTCTAGAACTGCATCAATAAAGGAAAAAATTGGAATAATAAGATTCAATGGGGAAACACTTCTTCAAAATTATGATTTTTTTAAAAGTCCTTCTTTATGTAATCCACACTACTAAAAAAGTGAGAAACTTTTAATAAAATGCATTTATGAAGGTTTATTTCCAATCGATCATAACACTATTGAATTGATTTTAGGTGGTTTTATTATGAAAAATACCCAAATTAATTTAATTAACATCATTTAAAATATGAAAAAAATATTCATTGGTTTGGTATAAGGTCCATTTCTCCCATCATAGGTGTCCATGTGGTGTAATGTTTTGAATTCGAGAAGAAGATGGACACAAAGATCGAAGAGGTAAGTACCATAATTTGAAAACATGATCTTTCCAAAAAGAACTCCCAACCTCCACCTCCAATTCATTGTGGTATTTGTGCCTCCAATTCCCAATATTTTTACCAATTCCCCCAACTATTTGAGTTTTCAAATACTTGTGAGGCAATATTTCTAGGCTTCCCCTATGAACAATTTTTTAGGCAAGAACCATACCATCAATCCAACTCTGTATGGAAGGATAACCAATCATATTAGTAGGGTGTTGTTATAAGAAAATTCAACATTCGTAGAACAACCAATGGTAGGGTATTCAACCCCAACCAGAACCCAAAAATCCTCAACCGCTACAATGACCTTTCCAATATCCCCCCCCCCCAAACCTGATTCTTTCCTTGAGTACATGATGAAACAAATGGATGTAAAGAATATCTATGTCAGAAATACAACCATAGCTTCTATAAATGACCTAAAACCTCAATTATTACAATTCTACAACTCAATTGGTGAAATCCAAAGTCATGGGTTTGGGAAATTACCATACCAACCTATTGAAAATTCAAAGGACAACAGTATTGAATGTGATATCACACTATGACTGAATGACCCAAATGTATAGATTTTTTATTCATTTTTAGATAAATGCCCTTTTATGGGTAAAGGGGGAAAACCTCACAGACATCAAAGACAGATAAAAACCAAATCCAAAGGTCAAAAAGGCTAAAATCATTAGGTATGTCCTCCTTCTGAAAAAATTATTTATCTACCCAAACAATATTCATGTGAATAAAAAAATAAAAAAAGGGTAAAAATTTATCATTGATTATTCGCATGAAAATTCCATTCCCCTCCGTTTTCCCCCAATACTCTCTCAATAAATTAAAATTCTGATATTGAAGTCAATAAAGAGATCATGGATACATTTAAAAATGTACAAGTTAACATTCCTCTCTTGGATACAGTTTAGTAAATTCTTTACTATGCAAAATTTTTAAAAGATATTTTCACCCATGGGTGGTAACGGAAGGAGGATAAATGATTAAACCTTGTATGTAATGTATCATCCTTGATACAACTAGAAATTCCAACCAAATTTAAGGATCTAGTAACAATTAAAATACCTTTAAACAAAGGAGAGACTATATTTTCTAATTCACTTCTTGATCTTGGTGCGTCGATTAATGTGATACCTCACTATTTGTATAGTTATCTATAGGTTGGAGAGTTTCAACAAATAGAAATTAGTATGAATATTTCCAACATAAGAACAATACACCCAATAGGAGTGATCTTGGACATCCAAATTGCATGTGAAGAATCTCATCTACCCTACAGACTACTATGTTATTTATATAGAAGAATCATGAACCAAAGGACATGATCCTCTCATACATAGAAGACCATTCATTAAAAAAACATACTATAATCATTTTTCACAATGGTGTGTTTTCTATGGGTTTTTTTTGATAAAAGGTAGTTTTCAATATCATTGAGTTTATGAAACAACCTATTAAACAACACTCCTCTCTTCAAGTCTATTCGATGGAAGTTCTATCCAATGAATCACACGAGCAACATTTTCTCCTCAAACCATACTCTGATTTATTTTCCTCTTCTTCACTCATTGATGATTTGGGATTTGTTTCATATATTGACTATAGTGTGGGTTTTTAAAAGTGTGAATATTAATTTTTAATTCATGACTTATTGAGAATTGAGGATCCTATCACCATTGATGGTATTGATCAATTTATAAATTATTATTCCAAATTTGGGGATATTACCATTAATCAGTTAGATGAGATCATTAAACTCTCACTTCTCCATTCACTCAAATCAATCCAAAATTCCCCTAATTTTGAACCTAAGACACTACTTCAAAACATTAAACATTCATATGTTGATAATAGAAATAATTCTTCAATTATTATTGCAAGTAAACTCCCTCGATAATATGAATTATGATCATTTATCTTTTTAAGGGAGTATAAAAAAACATTTGGATAGATATTTTTTGAAATTCATAGTATTATCCCATCAATTTTTGTTTATCATGTATTATTAAATGATGAATCCAAACTAGTGAGGTAGAAATAATGTCAACAAAACCCAGACCTATTAGATGTTTTTAAAAAGGAGGTAACCAGATTATTGGATGATAGAATAATTTTCCCAGTCTTTGATATCCAATGATTCAATATAGTGTAGGTAGTTCCTATAAAAACCGGTCTTACAATAATTAAAAATGAAAACAATTAATTGGTTCAAAGACATGTATAATGTAGTTGTAATGTCGGTATAGATTATCATCGACTAAACCATCACACCAGGAAAGAACATTTCCCATTATCTTTCATTAACCAGATGCAATAGAGGCAAGCAGGGATGTCCCACTACTACATTATCGATGGATATTCCGGAAAATTTTAAATCCATATTTCCACTGAGGTTCAAGAAAATAAAACCTCTACTTTCCCATTTAGCATGTTTTCATATATGATGATTCAATTTGGTCTATGTAAGGATTGATGTACATTCCCATGATACATGGTTAGTATTTTTCATATTACCTAAATAATTTCATGGATGTATTCATGGAAGAGTTAAATTAATGTGGTTCTTATTTTGATCAATTATTGAGTAGTCATGGTTCTATCTTACATCACTATATTGAAAAAAAATCTGGTATTAAATTATGATAAATTCCATTTCATGGTGTGATAATGTATATTACTTGGACATGTAATTTCTGGGGACGGTATCCATTTAGAGAAATCAAATGTAGACATCATTTATTCCATATCATTCCATAAAAATATCTTATGTGTGTATTCTTTCTTAGGTCATGCTGAATATTATCATTATTTCATTCATTACATTACTAATATTTCACTCCCCCTCTCCCTCTTATTCCAAATGAAATATTTTTTATTATAAATACTATGAATATTATTTTAAAAAATTAAAATGGAGTCTCACATCACCCACAAATAATCCAACCACCTTGATGGGATTTACTATTTGAACTCATGTGTGATGCCTCTACCTATGTAGTTGGGGTAGTCTTATCAAAATAGTTCAATTGAGAACTATATATTATAGCATATTCCTCACACACAGCTGACACTGTCAAAGAATACTATTCCGCGAATAAAAAATACTTCATGGACATTTTGTTTGCCTTTGATAAATTTAGGTAACACCTTTTATGGTCCAATGTAATTGTGTTCTTAGACCATGAATCCCTCTCGTATATCCATAATAAAACAAAATCAAAACTTTGTCTCATTCCATGGATAATTATTATTTATGAATTTAAACTATAAATTAGGGATAAAAAGTGTCATAGATTGGGTTAGAATAAGAAATTTGTATCATTTACCAACTATGGGACCACCATATTGACTCATATCTCCCCATTGGAAATTTCTTCCCAAATGAGCACCTTTGTGATGTAGTGGACCTTACCTATAGTATGTTGAAACTGTGATTTTTTTGGTATCATTTAGAATCCCCATAGATTTTATAACTACACAATACCAAACACTAGATCAAGATTCCATGTGGTATATTTGGGATGACCCATACTTGTGGATAATTTATAGTGATCATATTGTTCTTTGGTGTGTTAGTGTCCATGAGTTCAACTCTATTTTGAGATTCTACTGAACTTTGGCTTATGGGGCCCACATTGGATCTCAACTTAAATATCTAAAGTTCCATTATTCTAAAATTTTTCTTCCAAAATTGTATATATATTCACATCAGTTTTTTAAGTCATTCACACGATGTCAATTAAATAGGAATATCTCCAACAGGAACGAAAATCCCCAACAACCCATGTAATTTTGTAAGATCTTCGATTCAAGGGACATTAACTTCATGGGTCCTTTTTAAAATACATTTGGATTTGTTTAAATATTATTTTCTATTGACTATGTCTCTAAATGAGTAGAATCAAAGTCTACTAGGGCTGATGAGTCTTGAATGGTTGTCAATTTTGTTATATTTAAGGTTTTTAGAAGGTATGGTTTTCCAAGATTCATTATTAGTGATCAGGGTTCACATTTTTTAATCGAATCATGAAAAACATGATTTGTAATTATAGGGTTATACATAATTTATCTACATCATATCACCCCCAACGTAACTGGAAATCATAAATTTCGTATTATGAAGTTAAAAAAATATTGTAAAAAATGGTGGAAACAATATGAAGGTTTGGATTTTATGCTTAAATGAAGCACTTTGGGCATACCATATAGAATTTAAACCCCACTCATAATTTAACCATATCTGATTTTGTTTAAAAAGTATTTTGACCTCCTTAAATAGGTAGATCATTGTTCATATTGGGATGTTAAACAATGTAATTTGAACCTCTCATATGTATGTGATCATATGAAGTTTTAGATTATGTAGATGGAAGAATTTGGAAAAGACTCATTTGATAAACCCTGGATCTATAAGGAAACAATGAAGTCTTCCCATGAATAAATCATCCTTCATATTCAATTCCATATTGGGAAGAACCAAACAAAAACAAAAACCAAACAAAAACTCAATTAGGTTTCACATAAAATAGTTCTAATGCCAATCTATTAGGTTTTATACATGTTTAAAATGAAAAAAACCAAACAAAAACTCAATTTTAATGTATTGTGGATACAAAACTTTTATGAGACCATTCTAGAGTCCCCTATAGAGGAACCTCCAAGAAGCAACCTAGAATGACACCCACCATGTTTTATCCTTTCTTCCCACATTCTATTTTATTACAATGATTACACCACACACATGAGGTGTGGGGTGTGGATATATTCCTATGTTATTTAAGATTTGTTGTCATATTTCTTCATTTTTCCACTTTTTTAGTTCCTGTGTAGTATTCTTACTTTTCCCTATTTTCTTTAGTTCATTATGATTTTCATCATGTTTCTAATTTTTCTCTTTTTCACTTTTTGCATAGTTTTTTTTAACTTTCCACCTTTTTTGTTTTGAATACTCATTTTTAGGCCCACCTAATCAAGTAAATTATTGAAAATCATGATGAATTTCTCTATTTAATTTTTTTAAACATTTAAGTAAAACTCCAATCACTGAGGGCATGTGACTTTTAGAAATAATGTAACATTGAGTTTTTTTAGTATATTGGTTGTTTTTAAATGATATAAATGATTTTATCTCTATAAGAAATTTTATATGATAAATAACCCATGTATGAGTAGTTTATGGCTTAATAATATCACTTAACATCCCCATGAATCTTTTCACCCATCCAGAATGTGTGAATATTTATTACTCAATATAAGGTAAATATAAGTTATTTTAATATTTATCTACTTTACCAAGTTAATTGTCCATATTTTTGTTACTTATGTGATCTGTTTACTTACTACACTATATTGACCTAGGCATGTGAAACTGTTATCAACTATTTTATGCCCTAAAAAACAAAAAAAAACCAAACAATAAAACAATAAAATTAATAAATGTGGGGAGTGATGAAATTTAAAACATATGAGAATATCTACTTCAAGAGATTAATGTTTTGATTTGTTAAATTATTAAGTGATTGGGTCCTGAAATTTTATTAAATTTTATATTGGGAAGGTTCAATGGAAAGAATCATGTAAGACAATTTTTAAAAAAAACCTACATTTACTAGATAGAAAGTACAAAGATTATCATGACATATTTTTCACACACATATGTGGAATGTTAGTAACATTTTTGACTTGGGAATTCCTTTCTAAGACTATTATCATACATTTCCTTGAATTTTATTCTGATACAATTTATAAGACATCTTTTTCCATGATCACTAAGAATGACTCCTTGGTCTGGTTTTTTCTTTGATCACATTACTATCAAGAATTAGGTTTTTATTAAAATTTAAATATTCATAAAGTTGGTAATATATCCATATATCATTTTTATACATTTTTCTTTTCCCATGAATAAAAATATTTAGGTGTGGGAGTATGATTGTGATTCACTATTTTATTTCACCCTTACACCATAGTGTTAAAATGGGTTTGTATTGAAATTTCCAAATATAGAAAAAAATTATATATAAAATTAAATTTATTTATTTAGATTTTATCAGAGTTAATCAATCAATTTTACTTTTTTTGATGACTAAATTTTAAAAGGAGGTAATTTGGGGGGCCAGAGATGATGTATAATGAAAATGGGACAAACTGCATGGAATTCCAAGTACATAAGTACAAAATTTTACATATTTTAAAAAATAAGTGAATCCAATTAGGATAAAATTTTGTGATATGATTTAAAAATCAGTGGGATACAACTAATAATAGATAACCATTCCCATTTATATTATATGTTTTCTCAACTGAACTGATGTATTTAGCAAACTGAATTTGATCAAAGTCAATGGTTTGTTTTGGTAATTTAACAATATCTCTCACTCTATATGTGTAATGGGAATAGAAAATTACATGGTCATATATAATAGGTAATTTAAATATATTCCTTTTTTTCAAAGTCATGATATGTAAAGACCCATAAATTTCGAGGCTATTTTTTTTCTTAATTTCATTGGAATTTTGCGAGGTTGTGGATTCTGACGGAACCTGATTCCGAGGCCAGGTGTGCCCAGAATAAATTTCTGAAGTTTAGTTTGGGTACATTCAGTGAATGAGCGAGCGAGTTTTTCTATCTTTTGAACTGGTGGTCGAAATCAAAATCTGAGGTCACCGTTGAAACTGCAATGCCGATAATTGCTATATAAGACCCTTTCCAGAGTTTCGTTTGCTCAGGAAGAGTTTTTTAATTTTTTGGATTAATACTATAGAGAAATAAAATTGTGCTACTAATTTTATTTCTTTTAAGTTGTTAAAATCCTAAGGATGGAGGTGGGGTGGAACTAACCACCCATGTGAGGTTAATAGTGAGGTGGGGCCCCACGAGCCCCACCCTTTCAAATCCCCAAACCCCCTCTTAAATGTTGGCAACCCCCATAAGTTTTTAACCTTATCTATCTCTCTTATGGAATACCAACACACCCTATTCAATTAATTGGACTCATTAATTTATTGAATCTGTTTTTTTAATTTTAAATATGTCAGCATGTGAGAATAAATTAAGACAAAGTCTTAATTTAGTTTTGGTTGGTTCATTGTGTGGAGTCTGGGGACAGAATAACCAAGGTCTCGAAAGACATCGTCTTATACATTGAAGAACGTGAAGAACATCAAGACCTCAACAAATAACACCATCACCGTAGGTAGTAATCATCGTGCCCTTCTTCTCCTCTCTGCAGCCAGTGTGAGACGCCGCTCCACCTCGAACGATCTCCGTCAAACCATACAGAGCTTTACCTCGCGACGTCATTTCCGCGACGATCTTCGTTCGACAACTCATTGATGTATGGGGTTTTCGAATAAGTGTATAGGTGATTTATCCCCTCGTGCATGAGTATTTAAATTTCAGGGTGCTTGAATAATTTACCTTGAATAAATTATGCCTTCATTTAAAGCATGTCTTTTAAAGATTTCATTTTGAAAACACCTAATGCGGAGGGTGCAGGAAGAACAAACACGGCCCGACAACCCTCTGCAGTTTTTTATTGGTGTGCGGATCGACGGTTGATGATGAAGCGGGCCGAACAGGAATTTTGAACCCTTCGCAGTAATCTACGGGTCTTGGGAGGGCTGCATGCATAGACGGCGGGCAAAACGGATCACCGGAGCGCGTCCGGTGGTCTGCAGAAGGCGCTGCTGGCACGCCCCGCCGGCGCGGCGGAGGCAGAATGACCAGATCCTACGCCCACGTGGGATCCAGGGGAGATTTGGCACCCAGCGCCGTGTCCGTTGGCAAAATGAGCGGCCCCCACGTGGGGGCCGCCGTTTCAAAACAGGGGTCAGCACTTCTCCCCCTTCCGTGACAGCTCGGCCAGCGCCGAGCTGGCCACGTGGGCCGCGCCCGCGCCAGGCCAACCGGCCGTGCCCAACGGGCTTGGCCGGGCCTTATTGGGCTAGACCTGGACCTGGGTCAGGTCGACCCAGTTCGGGCCGACCCAGGGGGTCTTTGGCCGGGTCGGTCCGGGCCCAAAACCCCCTAAAAACAGAAAGGTTCGTTTAAATGCTCATAACATGGGCTACGGTCCTCCGATCGATGAACCGTTGGTTGTGATGTGATCTTTGGATCGAGATGGTCACTTTGGTATATTACACTCATGGTTTTGGAAAAATTTGTGTATTTCTGGGTTCGTTCGAACATGAAACCAACCGGGCCCTCGGAGCGGAAACACTTATAACTTGAGCTCCAGACGTCTAATTGACGTGCCGTCAACTTTTATGGAATCCTCTTAGTGAGACGGACTTTTTGGCTTACTAAACTCAAGGCTTGGATATAGTTTGAGTGCGGTCGGGTTGGTTTTGAGTTAAAAACCAACCGGTCCCTTGGAACGAAAATGCCAATAACTCTCAGACCGGGCGTCCGATTGACGCACCTTCTGTCTCATTGAGTTCCTTTTGATGTGACAGAACTTTTCGCTACATCAACACTGGTCTACATGACAATTGATGTACTGACATTTGGCTCGTAGAGCAGACCCTCCCGGAACGAGCGTACTGTGTGCGGAAACCGTAGAGCTGGCTGAGACTTGACTACTGCTGATCGATCGACTCGGAGTGTTTCGGTAGCCCAGTGGGGAGCACTTAGTTGTAGTGGCAGACCCACGGTGGAGGAGCACTTGGTTGTAGCAGTAGACCAGCGGTACTCAATAGAAGGAGTACCTCTGTAGGCTATGAGGGGGAGAGCTTGGTTGTAGAGACAGACCCATGGTGGGAAGCGCTTGGATGTAGCAGCAGCCCCACAGTACTCCACAGGTGGAATACTACAGCAGTCCAAGGTTAGTGGGAAGTGCTTGGTTGTAGTGGAAGTCCCATTGTACTCGATAGAGGAGGAGTTCCCCATCAGCTATGGGTTCGACTGTGAAGACTATCGTACTAGAATCCTCCGTGGGTTCGACGGTGAAGACTATCTACTGGAATACTCTGTGGGTTCGACGGTGAAAACTATCATACTGGAATCCTTTGTGGGTTCGACGGTGAAGACTATCATACTAGAATCCTCTGTGGGTTCGATGGTGAAGACTATCCCACTGGAATCCTCTGTGGGTTCGACGACGACGACAATCGTACTGGAATCCTCTGTGGGTTCGGCGGTGACGACATCAGTACTTGTATCCTACGTGGGTCTGACAGTTTTGACCTCTGTTGTAGTATCCTACATGGGTCCGACAGCTTAGTAGGTTTAGTATCCTACGTGGGTCCCAACTTAGATGAATCAGTGGATACATCTGATCATCTCTGTCACCTTACGAAGAAGTATACCTGTGTGAGCTGAGTCTTGACTTTCAATCATTATCTTTGATATGATTATCTTTCTTTCTTATGTGTATTGGGTTGTGCTTTCCTGTATGGATTAGGTTGTACTATCCTGTGTGGATGTGTTTGTACTTGGGCTCATGAGTTGGAGCTGACGTGGATTTGATGACTTAGGTATATGTATGTGCATATACTTATGTAGTGTTGGATGATACTCTATTATTGTATCTTTTCTTCTTGTTTTATCCTTTGAGGATTTAGGGAGACATTCAGGGGGCTCGGGGTCCCTATTGAGTATCGTATACTCACCCCTGCATGGGCTTTGCTCGCACTACATTGTGTTGGTTGTAGACGATGGACATCACTGATCGAGGTTGAGGCTTGTAGAGCTGGATGGTTCCCAGAGGAGGAACTCATGACGAGTCAGTACCCGGAGGTGGATTTTACGACGGTTCGGTACATGGAGGTGGACCACTGGATGGGACATACACAGGGCGGATGAAAGGACCCGAGGAGCTGAGGAGGCTATCTATACCCACCCATCATGTGGGATTTCAGTGGACGACTCGACATTGCTTCTTTACTTTTCAGTTTCTATACTTCTTTTCCAGTTGTACTTTACTTCAGTTTGGGTTTGTATTCTGGCCCATGTACTTTTCCGCACTTACTATTGTACTCAGTTACTTTGTGTTTACTTCTACTGGCTTACTATGTGGTGTTTTTTTACTTTATAATGGAAATGCCTTCCCCTTTATATCGGTATTTAAACCTTTGGTTCTAGTTTCCAGCCCCTAACCTATGGAAGTCGGGCTTGGGGTAGTCATGGCGCAGGTCCTGAGGATGGGTCGTGACATGATAAGGCCATTTACCACTTTAAAACAAATACAAAAGTGGTATCTTTGAATCTAGGTGCCCAAAACCACCTCCCAATTTGACTATAAAATGTCACAATGGGAACCACATTTAAAAGTTTGAAAAAGGAGTTAATTTATGACATATTGCAGTTATATATGAGTCCATTAATATCCTTGTAGGTTCTATATATCCCTATACTCATGGGGAGATCCAAAATGAAGAATGATATCCACTCGATTTTCCTTCTCTCAATGGGGGGATAAAAGGTGGGAGTTTATTTTGTGGGAGCTACGCAAATTTAAAGGGAATCAAAATTCGTATATTTGATAATTTATTGGATTAATGTTGATTTTAAAATATTTAATTCCATTTATCTTACATTATTTCACATTTGAATTCTTTTTTTGATGCATGTGATCTGTATGCTCTTAATTTCTATCTGATCCGTGTGTGGTTTTGAGTGAGCGACTTGTGTTTTTATGATAAGAAAACACAAGAATCCTTTTCCAAACCACCTTGTTGAGATTTAAAAACTAATTTTGAAGCTCTTATACTATTAATATTGGATGGAACTTAGTAATATGATTATTATGTAATGGTTTTGTTCTATATGCATTAATATGAAAGCTTAGAAATTAATCGGGATTCTAATTAATTTGAACTAAATACTTACTCCCAAACTAAAATAATATCTAATAATAATGAACCTAAAATTTTTGTATTAAAATCACAATGAACCCTTTATATTATATTTTATGAAATTCTTTTCCATCTATTAAACTCTTTAAATTCATTTATCTTCTTAAAATTATTTTCAATCCACACCCACCTTTTAGTTCTTTTAATTGAAAATACACACTATAAACAACCAAATATACTTTAGATATGACCTACGGTCTTCCATATACTAAATAAATAATATAATACCAATTCAATTATAAATTTCATGAATAATATGTCATAATAGTGATGTTTTTTTAATACATTCAAATGGTCTTGGAAAGGTTCAGAAAGTCCAAATCTAAGATTGTCTCATCCTCATTGTCTAAAAATTTCAATTTATGAAAAGATAAAACAACATGAATAGAAAATTAGTTTGATTAAATTTTAATGTTTATGTATGCATCAGTAATAGTAATCTCGATGTGTATCATGGTATATACAAGTCTATACATTGTCATTTTAGTAGTGGTTGTCAGTAGATTCATAGATAATTCAAAAAATGGTCCCTGAGATGTTGTGGGGTGGATTATATGGTATCTAAATGTTTTTTAAAATGTTTCTCTGTGTTTTTTAATGGTCAAAATATTATAATATTTTTCTGATAAGAAATATGGAGGAGATGATGAAATGTGAAGAAGTACCACTAGATGTGTGTCTACATTCTGAGGAACGGTTTGTATCTGGATGACTAAAGTATAATCGATAGATTAAATCTCAAACATTGAAGTGTAATATGTGGATACTATAGAATAAATAAAAAAATTTATATTGTTTAATTATTTTTAGAGGAATTCAAAAGCTATAAGAGGAATACAATATTGTCCAGTGAATATCAGAGTGTATTTCAACTTGCTAAAAATTCATTATTTCACTCAAGGGAAAATAATATTTTACTAAAATATCACCTTATATATAATTTATTTAAATAATGAGTTATGGAGAAATAAAATATTTTAATGAGTTAGAATTTTTTGGACATGATGACCAAATTCAATGTCTGATAAAATCTCAGGTGGTGTTGTGCCATGGTGTAGATTAGATGATTGAAGGTAAGATTTCAGAATCCTTGTTACAATAGGATGAATTTTTTGAAAAATATTTGTTCGTAAAGTGACCAGGACATCATGTGAATCCCTGAAAATTTTATTAAAGTGACTAATTATTAGGCTGGATGAATATAATATTTTTTCTAGTGAAGATTCTAAACATTAAAAAGAGAAACAATGAAAGTATATTGTGGAACAAGATGGTTATTTGGAAATAAAAACACATGATAGTATGAAATGGTAGTCTAAATTGCAGAAGGATGTGTTCTAAAATTAATTTTTTTTAATATAATGGGATCATAATTTTTTGATGTAGTGGGTTGTTGGAATTTTCCATGGTCAATTCAGTGGTGTAGTGTAATAATCTAGTCGAGTGGGTCCAGATACACCAATTGGGATCATATAAAAATAGATAGGTGGCATAGTTAGACGAAATAACAATTAATTAATTTTTCAGATTATATTTCTCTTAATTAGTGTTTCATTATTAGGAACTTGTAACTTTAAGATCCTTCTTTAATTCAAATCATCTTAATAGAAAGGTTATAGTTATCCTAGTATGGAATGTTGTAATCCACTTAAATACTTTTTTCTTTCTTAGTGTGTGTCGTTCTATTTTATTCCTTTATAAATTTGTTTCTAGAGGATTTTATATAGGTTGAGTTATAATGATTCATTTTATGACTTTTCATCCTATTTATATTATCTGGATACACTCACCTTGGTTCTCTCCATTCAAGAGATTCCAAACCATGTTCCTCTGGTTGAGGTTTTAGAGGGCTGGTTTTGGATTGAGGGTTTTGACACAAATGGTTGGATGGGGATTGAGTTTTATAAAAATCAGAGTCTCTCTAAAAGTGTTTTTGAGCATATCTAATATGATTTTTGATGTATATCACAAGGTATTGCATATTACGTGACACACACTGATGATGATGACTATTTTCTATATGTATTTTCAAAATATCTGAAAGGATTTTTTGATATTTTTTCACATGTTATTATATATGACATGATATAAGGTCAAATATAAAAAATTCCATGTGCTTTTAGTGTAATTGGGATATTGATGGTGATATTACCTATATCTAATATAATTCATGTGATGTTTTTTGTTATGTCATATTATATTATGTGAGCATATTATAGGGTAAGACTTAAATAGGGAAAATGTATATGGTATAACTTTTTGGAATATAGTATATTATGATATGGTGATGTCATAGATCACCATTACCTAATCCAATAATATTTTATGACATATAAAAATCATAATGTTGTGATATATGTTAATCAAAATGTATAATTCACATAAAATTTTATACTTTATTGTGGTATTATAATGTAAAGTGTTAATGTATTATTTCTATAAAAAATAATATATCATTAATTATATATGTCTATTGTGATGAAATATATTAAAGATTAACAAAATATACTTTTAATTTCATTGATGAAGGAGTTTAAAGTGTTATAACAACATGCATTACTCAAATGTTACATAAAATTTGAGTAAATGCATGGAAGGTTTGAGAAGTGTCCTTGAGGCCTATATAACGAGGTCAAATCCATTGTAATGGTGTTCTATCCAAGTATAAGTGTTAACCTAGATGATTCTATCAAGGCATGGGGTGTGTCCTCGAGGTCTATATAAAGAGTTTGAATCCTTTGGAATGGTGTTCCATCCATGCTTGTTTATTATCCAAAACAATAACCCTGATGCTCTCTTCTCCTTCTTTGTTTTATATGAGAGTTACTATCATATCATGTGAGTTGAGGAGGATCCTTTATTGATCGAAAATTACTTTTTTATTCTATTATGGGTGGATGGACCCAAAACCAAGAGGGTCACGAAAGTCTAAAGTGGTGAAATCTAAGGGAATCCCCTTGCATGATGTTACTACATTCCTTGGGAACTAAGATGAAACTAGAGAACACCATCAATGGCTCCTCCGAACTACTCCCATGTGACAAGGAGTCTACCGCAAAATTAGCCTCTCTAAGTGTGTGGCGAACTGAACAACCACGACTTACATCCAATGAAAAACTTCGCACAAGGTATGTCAGGTGCCATGGGGGCTCCACCAACCCATTTAACACCCGAACAACTTTCTCAGAGTCTGACTCCACCTCTTAAAATCTCAACTAAAGCTTCTTGCATAGCGTGACAGTGATGTGTATTGCCTTCATTTCCGCGTCTAAATAACTCATGGTCCATAGAATCTTTTGAAAGTGAACAACACCAAACCAAACCTATTCATCAGTTAATAACCTCCACACAAATGCCCATGCATAAATGAACAATCCACATTATGTTTTTAACTAGACAGAATCATGTTCTACTTGATCCAGCAACCCTGGAGACTTTTTTGGACCAAAGGCCTATTGAGAATCCTGCAAAAAGTAGGAGACTGCATTCCACCTTTAAAAAATGAACCCAACTAGTGGATCATCATCTTAATCATCACATGTATAAAGGCCTTATAAGGATGCATAACATTCCTTGGTTTGTTCCTTGCCTCCCACCACGTCCAAAACACAACATTTATAATTATTCTACAAATCATGACTTCCATTTCATGTCATTCCAAACCCAAAAATCAGTTTGTGATACATTCATGAATGGAGGTACATGCAGTGTTGATATTCTCCCAAGTTCCCATACAGACCAAAGGCTATTGGCCCATTAATTTTTAAGAAACAGATGGATGATCGACTCTGCCTGTGGATTAGAACATAAAATGCAATGGGAGGCCTATGAAATCCCATTATTTTTTATATTATCCTCTATTGCTAAGTTATGGTACTGCACCCTCCAAACTAAGATGTGTATCATTGTAGGTACCTCCATGCACCATAGTCGCGTGGCCCACATGTTGACATATCCCCCTGGTTGGATCAACACCCAGAAGTCACACCCGATGAAGTGCCCTGATAGAGATATTGTGAAATAGTAGCGATCAAGATCCTCCACAAACACAATCTCTTTAAATGTGGACATCTGGAAAGTGTTTAAGATGGCCTCAAGAAATATGGGTAAATGGATCGCCTACTTCATTGAAATAACTGGAACAGGACAACATGAAAAAAAAGCTTCTCACTGACCCAGTTTTCCCTCCATAAACTGATATCTGCTCACCCCATCACCCAACTGAACGCATCCTGGAGAATATCCAAATGTCCCAGGATGGTTTTCACCAAACTGGAACGCTTCCTCCTCTACCAATATTCCCAGTGCTGAATTTATTTTTTCTGATGGTTTTCACCAAGAGCGACTCTCCTTCCATGAACTCCCAGGCCAGATGGCCTTGCATGTCCTGCATTGATAAGGAAACATCTCTATGGATAACTCCTCCCTCCTCAATTGGTTCCTCCAGACCACTCCATGCATCGTAATGTGCCTTACTGAATGCATTGGAATCCCAAAGAAATGAATTCGGAATCTTTTACATTAAGGAAATAACTCCCTTGGGGGAGTTATAATGGACAAGACTTGAATTGGTATTGAGGAAAGGACATTGTTGATAAGTTAAACTCATACCCCAAATAGAAGGAAAATGTTTTTTCTGTTAAGAATCCTCCCAAGTAATTTGTTGATGAGCTCTACGAACAAAATCTTTTTTACCCTGCCATTTGAAAGAGGGACCCCGATGTAATTCAATGGAAATTGTCTTCGTTGAATCCCTTATAATATCTTGAATGAACTTGTCCATCCTTCTTGAACATCTATTAGAAATGAAGACCCTTCTCTTACTAACATTGATATGTTGTCTACTAATGCTACCATAAACCTCCATAATCTTCACAAAATTGAGAATTAAGGTTCTCCTACCATTTAAGAAGAAAAAAAATTATCAGCAAACATGAGATGTGAAAAGGTACCAATTGAGGCTTTGGAGTGGTATGGTCATATCCTTCTTTCCTCAATGCCTCTGAGAAAATTGTGTGAGAGAGCCTCTAGGGACATGATAAAAATTATGGGTGAAAGAAAATATCCATCCCTCATCCCTGCACACTTTTGAAATAGCCAAAGCCTTTACCCAACATAGATATGGTGAGCCATGGTGAAGAGTAACACCAAAATCAAAGATCACAAACCCATTCCTGGATGCCGAGTTTCCTCATTACCTAAATAATAAAACTCTACATGAGTTTTTCATAAGATTTATTCATATCCATTTGAATGATAATATTGGAACCAAACACCCTTTAATTAATATCTTCAATAAATTATTTTTGAATACCAATGGCACCTTGGAAACCCCTCCGCTTGATAAAGCCATGTTTCTCCTAGGAGATCACCTTTGGAATCACTCTCTTTAACCTCTTAGCAAGCAATGTTGCCATAATTTTGTAAGACACGTTACATAGACTGATGGGCCTAAATCGATCAATAGAGGTAGGATCTTTGATTTTTTAGAGACGAATAACTATATAGGAGAAGGTACTCCTTCAATTGGCTCCTACCCTGAAATATTATTGGATAGCCTCAATCACATGCACTCCCACAAACTCCCATGCTGCCACGTAAAAACTCCCTTGAAAACTGTCTGGTCCCGAAGCACTTCCCAGTGGCATGCTACAGACAGTGTCCCAAACATCCCCTCCATCTAGAACCACCATGAGTCTATTATTGTCCTCAGCCATAATTTTGTTGGGAATACAATCCATGAAGGATTCATACTCCTCCGCCGAAACACCATTCACCAAGCTCGCATGGTCATCATGTTCAAGTAACTTCTATAACTGATCTATCGCCAACATTCCGGCAACCTTTACATCATACGTGTAAGTTCCATCCTCAGGCTTTATATTGATTTTTATATTTTGACACTCCTACAAACAAGCATGAAAAAAGAAGGTATTCTGATCCCCCACTTTAATCCATTTGAACCTGGAATGTTGTCTATATCCTCTTTCAATGTCCAGCAACCAATCAGCCAAGAAAGCACGTTTATCACATAACTCGAGGAACATACTCTCATCCAAACTCTATTGAAGCTACTCCTCCAATCTATCAATTTTAACCTAAAGACCATCCATAGAGTTATCCACTATGTGGTTACTAGAGAGCCAAGGTGAAATGTCGGCCATGCGACGTTTGATCCACCCAGTGAGACCAATCCATGCCCTTCTAGGTACTTCAAACTCCCCATAAGTTTCTCATCATCTACATGATGTTTTATAAATAATTACTATTAGAGGAATACTTAAATTCATTATTATCTTGACTCCCTTGCTTAATCTAAATCAGGAGGCGGTTATGATCTGACAATACTCTAGATAGGTGGGAAAATGACGCATGAAAAAAGCTGTCTATCCCTTGAATGTTTGATAGAATTTTTATAGCCGAATCCATATATGCCAAGACCCCTTGCAGTTATTACACCAGGTAAACTTTCACCCATTAAAACCTAGATCCAGTAGACCCTTATTAGACATGAAGTTCCTGAAATGAAGCATACCATAGGTAGTGTTTCTAAATCCACCTCTTTTCTCAGAAATATCAGTAATCGTATTGAAGCCACCACCGATGTGCCTAAGAAGACCATTTGTATCAAAGGACTCAAGTTATTCCCATTGCGCTCTTCTTTTCTTCATGTCACAACTAGAATATATGAAAGAGAAAAAAAATTTGTACCATTAACCTTGATCTTCACCGAAAAACATTGGCTCGTAACTTGGATCAAATCCACCTGAAGTTTACTCTTCCAAAGAATCCAAATATATTTGTTTATAGGTTTTCCATGCAAATAATACCTAAAACCCATATTCTTTGTTAAATAACATATTCTACTGACATTTGGATTAGGCTCCGGAATGGAAGTCAGTGCAACACCACATCATTGGGCTTCAGATTCTAGGAAGGCACACTAAGCATGTCCTCCCAGTCCACAAGCATTCCAAATTATCAATGGGCAGCACAAAATCCTCTAACAAACAGTTTTACTCCAGGTCCCCTTCTGAAAAATTGTTCAAGTTTTCCACCACATGGCTGACATAATTGAAAATTTTAAAAAGAACTGTTGTACCATTGACTTTTTCCAACACCGCCGAGGAAGATGACGACCAATCCTGATCTGCCGGCGCCTCGCCGGCAGAACCCTGTGTGGTTCTCCGCACCCTGATCCAACATTGGCCTTAGATGAGAACAATACTAGAGCTCCGTCAAAACATTATCTATCTCTATGATCCATCTGAATCTGTGGTATACTGCATAAACCATTCACACCCATAGAAGAACCCCCAACGACCACCTTCTTGAAAGACCACTCCATCCTCCCAGGATCCTACATAATTTTTTTTATGATTCATGTTGCCCTAGAGATATGCCATGAAGGAAGGGTGTCATTGGTTTCTTCCCAGTGATCTTTATCAATCATTTGTTTGTAGAGGGGAGATTTATCCAAAAATGGTTTAAGTTATAAACATGTTATTTATTTTATATAATACATGGATTTACATTCATATCATATAGATCATTGTTTTTTAGGTTTCTTTTTATATTTATCTACTTGAATAAGATTTATTTTTTCCTTAGAATCCAAACAAACAATTGTCTAGTGCACATATTTATTATATAGATTCTAAAATTATAGATAGTTCAATAAAATAAACTCCTTAAATTTTTCACTTAATCAAGCCTTCTCTTGTTCACTTCAATTTTTTAAATAGTATATTAATTCATGAAAATAATATTATGTAACTAATGCATCATCAAATAGTATTAATACGTGAAAATAAAAAACTTTATCCCATTTAATATTCATTGAATCAAAAAAATTTACATCAAATTTCAAATATTAAGACCATTAATAATTTTTTTATTTTAAATTATATGATGAAAATATTAAAACTCTTGATTCACCCATTTGTGCATATTTTCTATAAAAATATTCATCCAAATAAAATTGTCCAATTAGCTGATTGTAGTTCTTGTTGAAGTTAACTGGGTAGAGTTGTTCATTTTATCATCAAATATCCACTCGTATAACATACCATGAAATCATTTAAATGGTTTCTCAGTTCTTATATTTTTTAGTTTTACCTTTTTTTGTGGTTTTAATTTTTGTTTTTTATTTTTTTTGTTATAATGATGGAATTCCTTCATCAATCACATGAGGATTTTCACTTTTTTAGTGGGTCGATATGTTGACATGAAATTTACAAACAAGTCTTGATTGATGGTGTCTTCATAGAGGGTCAGACAAGTTGAATGGAAATAATTTTTGTATGTTGGTATAACTAGGACTTCGTTATTTTGTAAGTATTATTTGGTCCACCTGTTGATTTGGTTTTTAGGACCACATTATTTTTTAAGTTTATTTGTACTTTATTTGGTATCTATCTTTTTTTAGTGTCTTTGATTCGTGTTTTTATTATTTTTCTTCATTTCCATTCATGGGATGTATTGAATTGTGGATGGTCTTATGGTATTTTTTCAATGTATTAGTTTTGTTTATGGGTTCATTAGGGTATTTTTTTGGTGCAACGTCCTCTGATGTAGGTCTATGTAGGCATCCTCACTCTATTGGTGTCGATGTACAGGATTGCATGGGCTTTTTTCACTCAAAATAAGTTCATTGGATGTACAATTATGTTTTCTTAATAGTCTTGACTTGGGAATAGAATCCCAAGTACTCATGGACTATGACTAAAAATGTTCAGTTTTTTATTACGAATTTAAGGAAAACTCAAAAAAAGTATGTCTCATAAAGTCCACATTTTTAAATTGATCAGTTAATAGGGTAACATATTGTTTAAATTATGATTGATAATAAATTTTAAGATAAATAATACATAGTATTAAATATTAAATATGTAGTTTTTATCATGTAGATGTAAATTTATACTTATATTTTTCACATAATTAAAATATGTGTATATTTTTGGAAATAAAAATTCTACATTAAAATGATATTGCAATAAAATATAAATAAAAAATATATTATTGACCAGCGAGGTAGCTTGTTCATATTTATCCTGGTCCACTCAAACTCAGTTATTTTTATGGTTCTATTAAATTAAATGTGAAATGTGGGCCACATCCTTCTAGGGGTGGTACAGTGGATAAAATTGGGTATCATATCCTCGGGGTTTGAGGTTTAACTATCATAGATTTCACATAACCATCCTAATTACACTCCTTGGAATTTAAGACCTCTAATAGCATGGGAAAACATAAGGGGTTCTTTTAACACATCAAGTCACCATTTTCATTTGAGACCCAGGGTTTAGTACCCATTTTGGTGGGGGAAAATACTACTTCATGAAGACTATGAATTATAAAAATTGAATGGATTTATTTTATAAAAAAATTAAAAAGGATATTTTATATTTATTGAGACCATATCAGAAATATGGGGTGATCCACAGGGTCTATGTTTCTATTTTTTGGGAATTGTTTTTTGTTGAGAGAAGTGTATGTTAGGAATAGACCATCTATGTAACTACCAAATTATATATTGATCATTCACCGGAATATTTCACTTGCTAATAGTCCTATATAGTGGAATTCAATATCATAAAGAACTAAAATTATGAATTCTTCAACAACCTAATCAATGCAACTAAGTTTAACTTCTCAAACATTTTTATGAGAAAATAACACAAAAATATTCCAATGATTAAATAATAAGAAAATGTGAAGATAATTACTAAATATTTCATGGTTTGGAATTTCCTCCTCTAACCATAAGAGAACCCTACCAAATCATTATAAACCCAAAAAATAAAATGAGTACACTACATCAATCAATGTTTTTTTATATCATTTATATTTATAGTAAAGGTACTACTAGAATTTATAGTTAATCCAACCATGCTTTATAAAAGTGGTCATCTGATTGAACAAGTTCCAATTCCATCTGAAATTTGTAGAGGGACAACCTTGGAAGGAAACAAACTACAATATCTTGTAGCTTCCACTACCAAAACTATTTCATCTGGTAAACCATCATTATGTCTCACTAAGAACTCATTTGAAGATATAAACTTTATATTGTAACTCCACACCCACTAGAGTTTTTATGCTATCGATAACCTAAAACATCAACCCCAATGATATACCAGTAATATCACTTTCTAATATATTTAAAATGAATTTAAAACTAGCTTCATTTCCTAAAAATATCACAGTTGAAAAAAACTTTAAGGAACTAATTAACAAACAAAAAAAGGTGGGTAATATTGAGAATGCATCACTCCTTTTACCAATGGATACAACGTTCTCCCTAATTTTCCATTCAACCATGTCCAACCGAGACACCATGTTCTCTTCAGATTTCTTAGATCGAGACGTTTGGGAACATGCCACCAATATTTTCCATTCCAAAAATCTCTCATGCCGTTAACACTTTATTATATATAATATTCTAGATAAAATATAATTTTAGATCAATGTGTTTCATTATTTAATGAAAAACCAGATTCTATGAAACGCGAATTGCACTCTGACAATTTTTGAATAACACTTTCTATCATGATTACTTTATATGCTCCTTCGATAATAATATTAACTAGACTAACAAAATTTCTAAATTTTGTAGTTTCTATATATTATTATTAAATTGTATATAAAGTAACCATAATTTGTAGTTGAGACATCCAATTGAATGTTATTTTTCTAAAAGTAAACACAAATCATATTATTATAATCTAACTATCATAATCCCCCAAAAAATATGCATACATAAATCCTGAAAAGGATTGTATTCTATAAAGAATCGAATTTTTTATTTTTCCCTTAAATTATCATATTATATACTTCACATCATCTCAGTTATCCCTTCCCTGGTACTCCATAAACCGATTTAGTACTCCCAGAACAAAGGTAATGATTAGACATATAAAAAACATCATGTGAGTCTATCTTCTGAAATGTGATTCGTATAATACTTTTTCTATATACCAGTCCTCGTGTTTTGATGATTCTATTTATGTATTGGATAACCTGAATTTTCTATCAAGGGTTTCAAGATAAGAATACATTCATGTATCTAAAATTTCTCAATGAACATACATATGTATTCCATGTGGGATAATTTTAATTTATAGGATTTTATGTGCACTTCAGTCTCGATTCCCAATATTTTTATGGAATATCCGATATAATTTATTTTTAATCATCCTTAAAACATACATTTTCACACCTAAATCCATTGATTATTTGGACCCACCAGCAACATTTTATACACATATTGTAAGAGTATGATGTAATTACTATCAATCCATGACTTTTGATGATGTGAATGATTGAAATATCACTATGTGAAACCTTCATCAAACAAGAATTTTTAAAACTTTTAGTTCTACTATTGAGTTTTATGTTTTGACCCATAGATTATTTTCTTCAACTTTAAAACAATACAATCTTTTTGATGGTTTTCAAAACCCTTCAGATACATCATATATATATCCCTCTCCAAGTCACCATGAAAACAATAGTCTTTAAGTCCATTTTATTTAAGTCTAGATCATCAAAAGAAATTAAACATAGTAACATCTAGATAGTTGTATGTTTAAAAATAGGTAAAAGCTTTTATGAGGAATTAATCCCTTTCTTTTAATTGTAATTCTCTCACCACTATACATTCCATGTACATTATACATCCTTCATTTTATTCCTTCAAATAAAAAACCCATTTTTTCTCAATTACTCGCTTTGCCTCTGGTAGTTCATCCATCGTCCATGTTTCTTTTAACTTCTCAGAATTAATTTCAACTATATTTTTTGACTCCCACAATTTTAATTCACTAATAATATCTACCTCTTTTAGAAATTTTATTTCCCTAGAATCCATTTGAAGTAAAAATTTAATATCATCTTTATATATATGGGTTTTCATCAAATTCTAGAAGATTTTCTTAACTTAACTTTATATTCAACTCTTTTGGGTGTTGATATTTATGTTTCCCTAACTTCTAGTGTATTAAATATTGGTTTCTCAATTTTGGAGCTTTACCTTGGGATTTAATAAAACTTGATCATTCTGGAACATCTATAGTTTGTTGATCTTCTGGTGAACATTTACTACCATTTGGTTTCCCTATAATTTTTTATCTCCTAGTGTTTACATACATATTTACTTAAATATAATTGGTTTACATATTCCATTGAAACTATAATTTATTTATGTTCTTTCCATCTATAGGATATTCTCATTAAAAAGAACATTTTGTCTTTTATTATATAATAATTTTCATCATCCCATAGTCTGAAACCAAAATCATTATTTCATAGCCTATAGAAAAATATTCTTTGGATTTTTCCTCCATCTTGTATTTATACATCACATTAACAAGATTATTGACCAAAAAATTGCAGACTTTATAGTTTCCTACTTCTAATAACCTCCTATACCATAGCTATTTAGGTAGACTATGTCCCATAGAAGTTTAAGGGATTATGTTTGATAAGTATGCAGTAGTGTTGACTACTTCAACCCAAATTCCATAAGGCATTCTAGAATGTGCACACATATATCTTACAATCTCATTAAAAGTTTGGTACATTCTATATACCACACCAGTTTTTTGTGTTTTTTTGGGTAATATTATTTCCATCATAATCTCTTTATTAGGACAAAAGTTTTATGTGATTCAATTGTTATACTCTCCAACCTTATCTAATTTGGGGAATTTCAACTTAAGACCAATTTTCCTTTCAACTATGGATTCCCATTTTACAAAGGCACTAAAAACATTAGACTTGTGCTAAAGGAAATACACCCATACCTCACTTGTGTCATTATTGATGAATTTGAAAAACATAAGGGATTCTTATTCAAATAAAAATGGGGTTGTCCCCCATACATATTATCGAACTAATTACAGCTTCTGGCCTCCAAGATTCATGCCATTCATATAATTCCTCATATCATAATTTTCCCATAATTGTTATTTTAATAACAAATGTTCCACTTTCTTACATTCCTGTTATCTTATAGTATTAAAATTTTAGATAAATAAGAAAAAATATAATATATAAAATCCTTACAATACAATGTTGAAACATAAACTTGTTACGTCAATAAGTCCATTATTTCTTTTACAATCATTATAAATTTTTCCTTATAAATTTTTTTTATAAATTTTAGATAATAAGAAAAAAATATAATATATAAAATCCTTACAATATAAAGTGGAAACATAAACGTGTTTATGTTTTTATAAAATATTTTCCTTATAAATTTTTTGTTTATAAAATTTTTCTACAAAACCTTTTTGTGGAAAATATATTTTGTATTTTCTTTTAGAATTATGGGAATGAACTTTGGATCAATAGACAATCTAAATCCTACGAGACTACCAATTTTTGATGGATACTACAATGAATAAAAGAGATATTGGATGAAGACATTTTTTTATCAATACTAGTGTTGATAACTCGTTTACGTTAACTATAGACTACATGATTATAGAAAGAAAATTAGAAAATTCAGTAATCAAGAAAAACAACAATATCTATATAACATTAAGGTATGAAATACTCTATTATGTTCTATGACTAGAATTATCTTTACCTATATTTCACTTTGTAAATCTTATAATATCAACAGGAAGAAATTATAAGGAAAAATTTTTGGTACCTCCAAGGGCATTGAATCCAGAAGATCCATGATTAGAGCTGAATAGCATAGTTTTATGTTTCATTATAGAGAACATGTATGCACATTTCAAAAACTTTTTATGACTATTGTCAACATCCTTCAGTCTATGGGTGAGAATGGAATTTATGATGAGGTTATTATGGATAAGATATTAGATATTGTGCCCAATGAGTGGGAATCTAAAAGAACATCAATTGATGAGAATATGAAAGTTTAAAAAATCACTCTTGATGAGTTATTTGGGACTCTTATACAACATGAATCAAGAATGAAAAGAGATACAGATTTCAATAAAAAAAGAATGGTAACGATATTGTTTCTTTAAATACTACATAAAATCATATGAAATCCAAGATTTTGGAAAGAGTTATAAGAACAAAAGCCAAGAAATATATTATTATATCTAAATCAAGTGATAGTGATCCTTATAAGAATTAAAATTTCAATCATAGTCAAAGGATGAAAAATATTTTAGTGAATAAAGATTAATAGTATAGATACAAGAGGAAGAAGATGTGGAAAATTAAGACTTGATAATAATGGTTGAAGAGTATCATGAGAAGTAGAGCCCCTATGATAAACATTCAATAAGAACATACCAAGAATTATCCACCAAAATAACTACAGAAATGAAGAAAGAAAATTCTATAGAAGAGGAAGTTGACAAAATCCATGCCAATGAAGAAAGCGAAGATAATGATTATTTTGTTCAGGATGAATAATATGAAGTTAATGTTGGATAAGAAGAACTTGAGGTATCCAATGTTGTTGAATAAGTTTATAACAAAGAAAATATAGTAATTCTTGATACTCCTTATAAAGATGTAGCTGGAACATTTAAGTAGAAGAATGATGAAGAAGTTAAAGATAATCCACCAAGGAAAGTTGCCTCAGACTCTAAATCTTCCTCCTTCATGGTTCATGATTTTGTGGAAAATTCTTTGAAAAAGCATGTATATTTAATTATATTATTCCCAAACATTGATTCATGGTCCCAGCTGATTCAATAGTCAATTAATTAAAAAATGTAATATACAAATCCTTTGATGGAGAAGCTCATAAACCTTGAAACTAAATTCAAAACATTCATGAAAAATTATTAAGCCCATAAGAATTCTTACAATATGATTACAAGTTGGTTGAAGTCATTTATTGATGATCTTTAAATAGTTGATAATTACGTGGAATCAGTTAAAGATTATTTTAACAAAACCGATCAAAATATTTAGAACTTTTTATATAAGATTAATCAAGAACAAGCTGCCTAAATCCAACAGGATAGAGATATTAATGGAAAACTCAATTCCATTTCCCTTAGCCTAAAGAGAAAAAGTGAAACCTGAGAATAGTTGGAAGAAAAAGTGAAGTACCAAAAAGATGTTATCAGGACACCAGAAGAGAGGATTAAAAACCTTGAAAAGAAGAATCAGAACCAAGAATATGTACTCAAGAAGTATAAAGATTATAATAACACTACTGGAAATAATAGATTTACCAACGGTTGAGAAATGTTGGGAAAGGCTGGATAACCGTTGGTATAACATATACCAACGGTTCTGCCAACCGTAGGTAAGTAAGCCGTTGGGAAAAACATTTCCCAACGGTTTACAGTAAACCGTTGGGATAGGGTGGAGAAAGGTTACTCAATCCCAACGGTTCATTAAAACCGTTGGGAAAAAGATTTGCCAACGGTTTAAAACCGTTGGCACAAGGGCTTAAAATTATCATGTTTTTCCCAACGGTTTGGTAAACCGTTGGGAAACACCCCACATCTACTCTTTCCCAACGGTTTTAAACTGTTGGGAAAAGTGTTTTACCAATGGTTTGTTGAACCGTTGGTAAAACTAATCCACAATTTCTATGCCAACGGTTTTGAACCGTTGGCATAGCCTCTGCTGGGCAAATCACCCAGCAGCTCCCCAATTTGCCCAGCAGCTCCCAACCAGGTCTCCAATTTGACCAGCACCACATCTGGTTTTGTGGGTTCCCTCTCATCTTTCAATACAATTATTGTACCTGCAATAAACTAACACATACATATATAATTATTGTACCTGCAGTAACCAACTAACACTTACATATAGAGAACAAATTCATACACGTTTAACATATAATGGTAGAACTATACACATCCATAATTAAATTATAAACATACATAATTCATTTAGATTTCAATTTAAAATGTAGATGACAATTATATGTGGAATCTGGAAGTCAATTCATAATTTGATCTGTTTTTTGTACACCATATATTTTTACCTAAAGTAATGTCCGTTTTAAACATAATACATACACCTGGAGTGCTACCGTCCACAACGTGCCTCAGATTGAGGCGGGGTTGACTCATAAACATCACATATAACCCATGGATCGTTGTGCTAATGTATCGACACAATCCGAATGCGTTTGGTCGGTTTTCCGTATGCCAGTTGATGTTTTTCAATTAAAATGACGTACTTTTGAAACAAAATGCAGACACTTTGAGTGGTTCCGGCCACACCGCACCTCAGATTGAGGCGATGTTGACTCGTACACGTCACATATGACCTATGGATCGTTCTCCTAAAGTTTCAATGGAAACCGAATGCGTTTGGTCGGTTTTCCGTATGTACTTAAATTGTTGTCCATTTTAAGCAAAAGAGACACAGTTAGAGCGGTGTCGGCCACACCGCTCCTCAGATTGAGGCGGGATTGACTCGTACACGTCACATACGACCCGTGGATCCTTTTCCTAAAGTATGGACACAATCCGAATGCATTTTCTCCGTTTTCCGTATGTCACTTGATGCTTTTCACTTAAAATGATGTCCCTTTGAAACAAAAGATAGACACTTTGAGTGGTTTCGGCCACACCGCGTCTCCAATTGAGGCGGGGTTGATTCGTACACGTCACATATGACCCATGGATCGTTCTCCTAAAGTTTCAACGGAAACCGAATCCGTTTCTTCGGTTTTCTGTATGTACTTAAAATGATGTCCGTTTTAAACAAAAGAGAGCCACTTAGACTGATCTCGGCAACACCATGACTTGGATTCATCCCGGGTCAGCTCATACATGTCACATATGACCCATGGATCGTTGGGATAAATTATCAACAAATTTGGAATGCGTTTGGTCGGTTTTCCGTATGCCAGTTGTTCTTTTCACTTATAATCCTGTCTATTTTAAACAAAAGAGACACAGTTAGAACGGTGTCGGCGACACCGCTCCTCGGATTGAGGCGGGATTGACTCGTACACGTCACATACGACCCATGGATCCTTGTGATAAAGTATCGACACAGTCCGAATGCCTTTGGTCGGTTTTTCGTATGTCACTTGATGCTTTTCACTTAAAATGACGTCTTTTTGAAACAAAAGACCGACACTTTGAGTGGTGTCGGCCACTCCGTGTCTCTTATTGTGGCGGGGTTGATTCGTACACGTCACATATGACCCATGGATCGTTCTCCTAACGTTTCAACGGAAACCGAATCCGTTTGGTCGTTTTTCCGTATGTACTTAAAATGGTGTCCATTTTAAACAAAAGAGAGCCACTTAGACTTATCCCGGCCACACTGCGACTCGGATTCATCCCGGGTTGGCTCGTACACATCACATATGACCCATGGATTGTTGAGATAAATTATCAACAGATTCGGAATGTGTTTGGTCGGTTTTCCGTATGCCAGTTGATGCTTTTCACTTAAAATGACGTCCTTTTGACTTGAAACCACCGTGAAACATTCTAATTATTATTCGTGACGTGTACGCGCGGACGACACGTCAATCGGACGTGCGGTTTGCGCGGTACGGCTCAATATTCGTGTTTTAAGTGATGCGCGCGCTTCGTAAACGCGCGTGAGGGGGGGTCCAAATGGGCCGAACGATGTCGGAATGGCCTGAAATCATACGACAAATACGGGTGAGTTATTTCTGAAGTGGTCGACTAGACGGCACGTCAATCGGACGTGTCCTGTGCCCGCGGTGACCGAGAACGCAGTTGGGGTGTCATAAACGGCCAGAACGGGCGTCCAACGGTCAAATTCATAGTGGAGTACTTCGGATTGAGCTGAATCCACCGTGAAACATTCTATTTATTATTTGTGACGTGTACGCGCAGACGGCACGTCAATCGGACGTGCGGTTTGCGCGGTACGGCTCAATATTTGTGTTTTAAGTGATGTGCGCGCTTCGTAAACGCGCGTGAAGGGGGGTCCAAACGGGCCGAACGATGTCGGAATGGCATGAAATCAGACGACAAATACGGGTGATTTATTTCTGAAGTGGTCGAGCAGACGGCACGTCAATCGGACGTGCCGTGTGCCCGCGGTGACTGACAACGTAGTTCTGGTGTCATAAACGGCCAGAACGGGCGTCCAATGGTCAAATTCATAGCGGACGACCTCGGATTGAGCTGAAACCACCGTGGAACATTCTAATTATTATTCGTGACGTGTACGCGCAGACGGAACGTCAATCGGACGTGCGGTTTGCGCGGTACGGCTCAATATTTGTGTTTTAAGTGATGCGCGCGCTTCGTAAACGCGCGTGAGGGGGGTCCAAACGGGCCGAACGATGTCGAAATGGCCTGAAATCAGACGACAAATACGGGTGATTGATTTCTGAAGTGTTCGAGCAGACGGCACGTCAATCAGACGTGGCGTGTGCCCGCGGTGACCGACAACGCAGTTCTGGTGTCATAAACGGCCAGAACGGGCGTCCAACGGTCAAATTCATAGCGGACGGGCTCGGATTGAGCTGAAACCACCATGGAACATTCTAATTATTATTCTTGATGTGTACGCGCAGACGACACATCAATCGGACGTGCGGTTTGCGCGGTACGACTCAATATTCGTGTTTTAAGTGATGCGCGCGCTTCGTAAACGCGCGTGAGGGGGGTCCAAACGGGCCGAACGACGTCGGAATGGCCTGAAATCAGACGACAAATACGGGTGAGTGATTTCTGAAGTGGTCGAGCAGACGGCACGTCCATCGGACGTGCCGTGTGCCCGCGGTGACCGACAACGCAGTTCTGGTGTCATAAACGGCCAGAACGGGCGTCCAACGGTCAAATTCATAGCGGACGACCTCAGATTGAGCTGAAACCATCGTGGAACATTCTAATTATTATTCGTGACGTGTACGAGCAGACGGCACATCAATCGGACGTGCGGTTTGCGCGGTACGGCTCAATATTCGTGTTTTAAGTGATGCGCGCGCTTCGTAAACGCGCGTGAGGGGGGTCCAAACGGGCCGAACGATGTCGGAATGGCCTGAAATCTGACGACAAATACGGGTGACTGATTTCTGAAGTGGTCGAGCAGACGGCACGTCAATTGGACGTGCCGTGTGCCCGCGGTTACCGACAACGCAGTTCTGGTGTCATAAACGGCCAGAACAGGCGTCCAACGGTCAAATTCATAGCGGACGACCTCGGATTGAGCTGAAACCACCGTGGAACATTCTAATTATTATTCGTGACGTGTACACGCAGACGGCTTCATTTCCTGCATTGGAAAACAAATATCTAATTAATTAGAAAAAGAAAATTAATGTGTAAACCAAAAAACTAAATATATGAGGGAATGAGGGGATTCATTGGTAATTTAGCTATCAATTGTTTTAGAAGAGCTTGAATGAATTTAATAAAACATACAAGTTGTAATGTTCACCAAGTTAGAAATATTGTTTGATTTGGTTTGAATACAGTTCAATTCCAAATTAGAAAATGCAATTCAAATAAAACAGCAACCAATAAACATTGAAAATTCACATAACGGTCAAGTCAGTTAAAACATATTTGTGATCAATACTAAATAAATATGAATATTACCAACCTTAACAACCCAACTCGAGGTAAACCAAAAGAATTGAGAACATGGATGAATGATTCTATATATTTCCAACCACAACTTCAGGTTCACAATCAACTCTGACAATTGAGCTATTGGAGTCATCAAAAGAAATAAATGGATTGGTTCTAATTGCAATAGGGACAGTGTCAATTCCATCATCAGCATCATCAAAAATATGTCTTGGAATTACTTCAACTATGACACCAAATTCAGGTTGAAGTTGATCTTTGACATAACAAACTTGTTTAGACATTGATTCCAACACATATGGTTCTTCGATTGCAAGAGTGAGGGTCATATTAATTACTCGAAATCCACAATCATCAATAAATGTGCCATGTCTCGTCATCGAGTCAAACCAATGGCATTTCATCATTGTGACTCGTCCATGAGAGTAATAATCCAATATTATTATTTTCTCAATGAATCCATAATAACCCACATTTTCAAGTCACGGTCTACTATCTGATGCGCTGGCATAACAATCTGTTGTGGCAGTAACCATAATACCATCATGTTGTGTTCTCATGTTTTTGGCTCGTTCTGTGACAATAAATCTGTACCCATTGATAACAATTGATTTACAGTCACGAACCACGGTATTAGGACCAAAAGCCAAAGCTCTTATTTCCTCAGAGACAGAGTCAGTAGACAAACTCAATACCTGCAATATAAATGACAGTTAAACTTAAGTAAATATTGAAATAATTAATTTAAACAGTAATATTTTTACCTTCAATTTTAACCAAGCAGAAAACTCTTTGCTATGCAAAGTCTCTCTCCTTCTCACAGATAAAGAACGATGCTTCCTATTTATCATTGTTTTATGTTCCCTGTAGATAAAAAATTTGAATAGTTTAACAGATATATATGTAAGATATACATATTCAATTTTGTTACCTGATATAGTCATCGAACAAATCACAGTTGAACAAAACTGTGCGATGTGCCATCTCCCGCTCTTCATGGCTTAATGTCTTCAATGTATATGATCCAGGAATTCCTCCTGTTTGAGGAAGTGATGGAAAACTGGGTTCAATTTGCTCATATTGTTCTTCTTCATTTCTCATTAGTCTGTTCATTCTTGTAGTAAGATCAGACAAATACATTGAACAGAAATCCATACATTCTTGAGCTAAGTAACCGTTCACGATAGAACCTTCGGGATGATTCTTGTTTCGAACATAAGACTTTAATGTGAACATATTTCTTTCAGTTGGATACATCCAACGAAAAGAAACAGGTCCTCCGAGAAGTATTTCAGTTGGAATATGGACAGTCAGATGCAGCATGCATGTGAAAAATGATGGGGGAAATATTTTCTCCAACTCACACAAAATTAATGGGGCATATGTCAACATTTTTTGCAAGAAAGACTTGGACAACTTCTTAGCACAAAGATCTCTAAACAAATGGCACAACTGAATAACACCCACCCTTACATTATTGGACAAAAGATGACGGATTGCTATTGGAAGCAACTCATGTAGTAGAACGTGATAATCACGAGTATTCAAAGATTTTAGCTTCAACTCTCTTATGTTGACCCATTTAGATATGTTGCTTGAATAGCCATCAGGAACTCTAATAGTCTCTAATACTTCCAAAAATTGTTTTTTTTCAGTAGGTGTCATCACATAAGATGCACATGGAAGTTGCCTTTTATTTTCACTGATACGCACATGATGCAATTCTGGTCTGATGCCCCAATCCACCAAGTCACGTCGAGATCGTAAATCATCTTTTGTCTTCCCCTTGACATTTAGAAGAACTGAAAGCAACATTTCACATATATTCTTTTCAATATGCATTACGTCTAAGCAATGACGTAGCAAATTGGTTGACCAATAAGGCAAATCAAAAAAGATACTCCTCTTCCTCCAATTGTAACAGGTTTCTGTGGAAACATTCTTTCTCTTTCCAGATTTCATTTGACCCTTCCCGAACGAAAAACTGAAATCTTTCAATTCATTAAGCACATCAGTTCCAGACATACGCTGAGGTGGATCATCGGTCTCTATAGTATTATCAAATCTTCGACGATTCATTCTATATGGATGATCCTTTGGCAAAAATCGTCGATGTCCCATAAAACTGAAACTACAACGATGTTTCAGTCTTCAGGATCGTGTATTCTTCATACAAACTGGACATGACAGTTTCCCCTTCATGCTCCATCCAGACATCATTGCATAAGCCGGAAAATCATTGATTGTCCACATAAGTGCAGCGCGCATCTGAAATATGTCTTTCGAACATGCATCGTATGTGCGCACACCCACATCCCAAAGAAGCTTCAACTCTTTTATTAAAGGTTGCATGTATACATCAATATCAATTCCGGGATCAGAAGGACCAGATATGAGTATACTCATGAAAGTGAAAGATTTTTTCATACACAACCATGGGGGAAGATTATAAATGTGCATAAAAACGGGCCATGTGCTGTGCGAAGTAAGCATCTTCCAAAACGGATTAAAACCGTCGCATGAAAGACACAGCCTCACATTACGCACGTCAGCTGCAAAATCAGGATGTCGAGCATCAAATATCTTCCATGCAAATCCATCTGCAGGATGAACCTACTCATCATCAGTCTTCTTTCTCTCGGTATCATGCCATCTCATTTTTATTGATATGTCATCAGACATAAAAAGATTATGGAGTCTGGGGATCAATGGAAAGTGCCACATTACTTTCTGTGGAACGCGGGATGGTGTTCCATCAGATTTTGACTTCCAGCGGGATGTGCCACATTTTATACATTCATTTCGTTCAGCGGTTTCCTCCCAGAATAAACTGCAATCTTTCGGGCAAGCATGATTTTTGTTTCTTGAAAATCCAAGTTCCTCAACTAACTTCCATGCCATATAGTGGTTTGAGGGAATATCTGCATCATCTGGAAGTAAATCCTTCAAGAGGGTAAGAATGTAATCGATTGCTGTATTAGAAATCCCATACATAGTTTTCCCATGAAATAATCGGATTAAAAATTCCAGCTTTTTCATTTTATCGCATTGTCGATATACTGGAGTCGTGGCAGCATCATTCAATTTTTTCACCCTATCAATATCATCATTTTCACTAGATGCATCAGCTGTCCTCATATCGAAGTCTTCTTGAGTCGAAATTCTTTCTTTTTCATGATGACGAATAAACGGAAACCGATCATCTAACAAATTCTCCATTCCAGTCTTTTCATTTCGATCATCACCAATTTGAGATTTCGTTTTCTCCCCATTGTGATACCACAGAAAGTAGTTTGCTTGAAACCCATTTTTGGTTATGTGGTAGCTGACTTCTTCACGGCTCAACCAAGGTGTACCAACACAATTGGAACATGGGCTGTGTATGCGACCACTATCTGAAGCATTGTGAAATGAAAAATCTATAAAGCTGTCCAAATTGTTTTGAAAATTGTCTGAGATCCGATCGGTTTCATACATCCAACTTCTGTCCATTCTGTAAAAAGAATTTATATAAGTCATTTTGTCATAAACAATTCAATAGGCATTAACTATAATAGAAAATACATTTAAGTAAACAATAAAGGAAGAAAATAATCAAGGTATCAACTACACATGTCAAAAAAACATACAAATGTGTTATTGAAAAAATGTAAAACCAACAAGAACATAATGTGTTATATCACATAACAGCATGACTCATCCCATAACCATATTAGTAGGGTATCATGAACATGAATAACATCAACATTGTGCCATCCTCCTACCCTACATGACCCCAACCACATGCCACATCTTATTATAGCCTTATCACATCACACCTCAACGAAAAACACTAGGGAAATCATAGTACATCTCACCTGAAGACACATGGACAATCACATCGCATCTTGCCTAAAAACACATGGTCAATCACTTTTGAAGGAAGAGTAGGGAAGACATGGTAGCTATCCAAACATATAACCACCATCCTAGATATTAGAAAAAATACTCATAACTCAAAACCTCTGATCGTTGGTAAGTTTATCCAACTCTGGTTGGGAATGTGTAGAAATAACATAAAAATACATGATATATAGATAGCACAAAATACTCAACCTATGGGTTCACATTAACTACATAATCACACACTTCACTACTACCATAAAACACATAAACCACACCACCACCACACAAGACGCATAGCATTGGAATATAATTCTACATTCAATAAGTCTATCTATGGAATTATCATAAGAATCCATGTATCAATTGGAATATAATTCTACATTCAATAAGTCTATCTATGGAATCCCTCCCTTGGATCCATGTATCACCCATGGCTTAATCAATATTCAAAGAAATGAGTCTATCCGTGGAATTCCACTGTGAATCCATTTATCACATAAAGCGTATAAGTTAATAGAAACAAGATTATATACCTGGCATCCTAATAGAATCCATGTATCACTATTTACTATTAATCATTTAATGAATTCCATTTCATTTAAAAAATTCATTAAACATACCAAGGTCAAAAACAAAGGTATTTAATACAACTCACCTCAAAATGGAGACTCAATCAAATAATAACCTGAAAAGAATGATGCTTCATTTACTCATGTTGTAATGAAAAGATAATGAGATTCCCTTGCTTAATCAATCAATTCTATATCATGGTCTCAACATAACTCATAATGGCTAGCAATTCAATGAAAATTCAAGCACTCACATGGGAATTTTTAATAGAACACTCCTAACAAGACTATAAAGATATCACATGCATTAGTTATAATATATCTAACTTGGTAACATAAAATATAAGATAAATTCAATCCAATTTCATAGATTCATAGCATAGTCTCTACTTTACTCACATTGGCAAGGCAATACAATTAAAACATGTGTTAAAAAATAATTGGCATTCATGTGTTAAAAGGGGAATGCAAACCATAAAATACCCTTAATTAATTTAATTTACAATTCAATTCAGAAATCGAACAATCAATTCGATTTATATAACCTTTCACAAATGACATACCATGTTCAAGGGGTAAAATCCAAAAAGGAATTTTCAAGAAAACTCACCCTAAGGCTGGTCCGATAGGCAGTAGCTCCAAAATCACCTAAACTGATGGGAAAAATGAAAATAGGTTTAAATACTATCCAAACATTTGAATACGTTTTCAGATAAAGAAGAAGAATAACCTGAAGAAGACCTGGAAGATTCAAGGACGGCAGTACCTCCAAAATCGCCTAAATCGGCTGCCGCTCCCGTTTTAGGGTTGTGTATCGCGAATGGGGGAGAGAACAGGCGGTTGGGAATTTGGGGAGAACCTTTGCCAACGGTTCTTAAAAACCGTTGGCATATGTATATCTATCCCAACGGTTCTCTAGAACCGTTGGGAAAAACCTCCCAAAGTATATCTATACCAACGGTTCTTAAAAACCGTTGGCAAAAACCTATATCTATACCAACGGTTCATGAGAACCATTGGCAAAAACCTCCCCAAATCCATCTTTACCAACGGTTCATGAGAACCGTTGGGAAAAAACCTCCCAGCCACATCTATGCCAACGGTTCATTAGAACTGTTGGGAAAAACCTCCTTCACCAACGGTTCTATCAAACCGTTGGTATGTAACTGTTGGGAAAGACCAGCATTCCAGTAGTGTAAAGAGATAAAGAAGATGAAACATATTATCAATGAAATGAAACTAGAGATGAAAAAAGATGAATTATTTTCTTTGAACTGATCTTTTTTTGTATAAAAACTTTTTATTTATAGTCAATGAAATTTCCTTAGACCAGCTTCTATCATATGAATATTTATTAACTTTTATGTACGAAAATATATCCCTCTATTACTTTTTGAAAATCTCAAAATTAGAGAAAGGATTATTTCTAAAGAAAAACATATTAAGTGGAAGATTAACTTAAATAAGAATTTATTAAGAAAATGATTTTTATTTCAAGAAAATTTATTATTCAAAATAATGCGATCCTTAAGGTGACATAACCTATCAAGGAGTTAATCATATTTACCATAAGTCTAAAATATTTGGGATAATTTTCACCTTCTATTATTCAAAGCATAATATTCATTTTCAAAAAGTTATTTCTGCTTTCCAAAAGGGGGATATAGTTAATTCAATAAGTCCGTTATGAATTTTCCATTCCTTATTTTTTGAAAATCACAAACACTTTTTCCTTAAATATTATTTTCATTCTCTAAAGAAATTAATGTGATTAACCTTTATAATTTTTTTATTCTTAATGTTTGTTATCTATGATTAACTATATTTTTTAAGGATGAATTCCCTTAAGATTAATCAGATCATTATCTAAAATCTTGGTAACATATAGCTATTTAGAATCAAATTCATCCTATTTTGAGAATTTGATTCTTTATGTTTTTACAATAAAATTCGCATTGGATTTTGACTCCATTTTTCATAGAAATCAAATTATTATTTCATCAGAATCTAGACTCTGATTTCATCAAAATATAGACTCAGATTTCATCAAAATCTAGACTCCAATTTCATTCAAATCTAGGCAATGATTTCATCAAATTTAGAATATGATTTCATAAAAATATAAACATTTATTGCATCAAAATATAGACTCTGATTTCATCAAATTCTATACCCAGATTCCCTATAAATCCATACATCATTTTTACCTATATTCATACTCCATTTCTATATTAATTTAGATTCTAATTTCACATTATCCTTAAAATCTGATTATTCATATTTGTTAAAGTTACATTTGTTCCTTAACATATTGTTCCAATTTTATCAGATCCTATCATGCTTAATTTTCTTAAACTTGATAATTTTTCTTACATATTATTGTTTCTTATATGTAAAAATGTTCCATATGTTTTCATAAATGAAACTATGTCGTACAATAATATTTTAAATAACTGTTCGATGAGTGACACAAGTATAAGTCCCTCTACAATTTATGTAAAAATATGACTGTCAGAGGAGGTGCCGATAGTTGGGATTTTTGTAACTATATGTATCCATCCAATTGAAAATTTTCAAGGGAAGAGTTTTTTCTGGGAGCTATGAATCAAGAGTTTATTTCTTAGAACTCTCTATTGAAGCTGAAAAATCTCTACTTAACCTGCCTTATGTGAATGTTGTGAAAAGTTTGTTCAAGTTATGAGCACCTTGTTCCACCTTCCTAGTGTGATTCTAATTGTTGATGATCAATCTAGGTCTTTCAAGTATAGGAAGATAGAAGTTTTAATCACCTTAGATATCAAGGGCTTGCGGGGATATCAAAACCGATACCGATATTCGTATCAAGGGATTAATATAGTGTGGGTAATACACACATTCTTGAAAGTATAAATGAATTGACCATTATCCAAGATTTTTGGATACCCTTCTATTTAAGATAAAATAATTCTTATACTTTTTTACTTGTTTTTATTAGATGTTTTATTTCCGCTGCATTTTGTTAAAGATATGAAGTGTAACATTCTTACATTATCTTATTCTTGTGTTCTCTGATATAAATAGGACTCTATACAATTTAATGTAGAATATATATCTATTTAATCTTTTCTTAAGTTTCTTTATCATATCCATTATTCATATCCTTAGAATGTTAGTTTCTTTGATAAGAACTAAAGAGGGATTGTGAATCCATCTTGTATAATATTGTAAATCATAGATTTTATTAAAGACAAAAAATAGATTTTTTTAAACCTACAATTCAATCCTATCACACTTTTAATTGATCAATATAAATATACATTTCAGTTTTACAACACTCAATGTCCATTTTTCACAAAAATTCGATTCTTAAATTTAAATTCACATTTCATTCAAAAAATATTTTCTTCTTTTAATTAAAATTCACATAACAGAAATATACAAATTCCTATAATTCCAACTCATCCTTAATCCCTATTAATTTTTTTTAAAACATGGTATGTGAAAAAAAATGTCAATGAGGGATATAGAAATAAGTAAAACCAGTAGGTCCATTTAAAATTCCATGAAAACGTATAGAAAATTTCCCTTTTTCATAATAAACATTGAACTCAAATAATCAATTTCTTTCCCATGAAGTAAAACTATTTAAAAAACTATTTAATAAAAAATATTATAAGTAATCATAAATTCAAAAAAATAATCAAGTGGGTGTCTTGTAAAATATGATCACTCATGAAAATATTTTTTTTCAAAAAAACATATTTCTCACCCTTAAAATAAGAATAAGATTTCCATGAAATAAAATATCATTATATTACCTTATAAAATAAAACACTTCCATGAAAAAATAATTTTCAAGCATAGAAATATCATATAGGTACCATTGGATGTCATCTTCATACTAATCTTATAATCACTCTTACAAGAGCTATTACAAATGGAATAACCCACATGATTAATAGAACAAATATTCCCCTAATAACAAAACCCAATTCATTGAAAAGTAATATCAATATCACATTTCATAAGAAATAATTTATAAGTACCAAAACATACATAAAACACATATAACATTTAATTCACATCATAAGAACTCATAAAATAACTTTTTAACACGTATGTAGAAGTAAATTTGGCCATCATATAAAAATTTGAAGAAATAACCTTTTCCTTTCAAAACTCTTATAATAAAAAATTCCAAGAAGATGAGGAAATAGGTTTTTATTTAGAGAAACCATGAAACCATATAGAGTAATATTCATAAATAATAATATTCTTGATGGTGGGAAATTTTACTCAAATTTTATGTATTAAAAAACATTCTTTTGCACTTTTATAAAAAGAGTCAAAAGTGACCCATACAAAAAAAAATAAAAAATGTATTTTTTAAAAATTTTAAATAAATTAAAAATTATTTGAAAATTACCTATAATAGTCTTTAATGTATAAATAAAAATATTATTGAAACATTTTAATGAATATGTATAAGAAGGATATAGAGTCAATACTAGAAAACTACCCTATAACAATGGTTTTAAACCATTTTTATGGGGCAGAGAACCATTTGTGTACCCTATAACGATGGTTCCATGAACTGTGGAATCATAATTCATCACTATATGCCTATATTAATTGATTTAATTGAATATGTTGGTATATACCATGGTAAATTTTCTGTACTAATGGTTTTTACTAAACTGATAGTATAGATGTATACCAACGGTTCAGGTGAACCATTGTTATAGGTTTCCCTCCCTAGATAGTATAATAGGCTCATCTAGTAGATCCTCAAAATCAATACCATAAATTTTAAATAAATACCACCAATAGTACACATTCTATGAATTTAAAATATTGTATATTTATCATTTAACCAACTAATTACTATATCAATAGTTTTCAAAACAGTCATAACACTATAACATGTATAAATAGTCCACAAAATCGATAAGATTTATTCATTAAACACTATCCACACATTTTACTATTTACAGTCAACTCAAAAATTGATGGGATCAATATATCCTTCATCACCACCACTTCCATGATAATCATTACCCATATCACGAACATCCTCACCATCATTGTCATCATCATCACCAAGAGAATCATCACCACCACCACCACTAGGACCATCATTTCCATCACCAAATTAATAACATAAAGAAAACATTTTTAACATAACTAAATAAAAAATAGTAGTAGCATATGACGAAAGTGGAGGACATAAAGTTATCCTAGATTTCAACAACTACCTAGGGGCCATTTTATGTCTTCTGCACACCTGTATAGCTATTTTCCCCCTTAGTTTCTTATGTATGAGAATTTTTAGCACATTTATACCTGATATTTGAGGGGAACTCAATATGTACCAATACCTAGTATAGATGATGCTCTTCCTATGTGAAATTCAGATTTTCACCTAGTGGTCTTTAGATAATACCAATTTCAAATGATCATTTGGCCCACAGTTTTCAACTTATTCCTCATAGAGGGTATTTGGGGAAAATTGTTGAAAATATAAATACGATATTTAAATATTAATTATATATAAAAAATTAAAATTAAAATAATATATAAATAAAATCTTTTATTGTGTTTGTTCGTTTACATCACTAGCATATTTTTTCTTTCTACTCGAAAAAAATAATGTTACTCAAGGAAAACGAACTTCGACGCTTAGTGTTTCTTTCTGAAAATGAAATTGATTACTATAAGACTATAATATTGATTAATATGAAATTAATAAAAAAAACTAACACATTCTATCAAACATTTCACTGATTAAAATCAAAAAAATTAATTAAATTTCAAGGAACGTTGATTGCATTGGTGGTGGTATAATCAGATTTATTTTATTATATTTTTTATTGAGTCATGTTGGATTTCATCATTAATTTTATTTTAATAATTTTCATAAGTTTTGTATTAATTTGACTAGGTTTGTGTTATTTTGGTTTAATAAAACGTCTTCTAGGATTATTTCATGCTTTTATATTTGAAATAATTATTTATAATTCAATTCTAATCATTTCGGTACAATATTAGTAATTTTATGTTATTTTGTTTCATCTCAATTCAATTCAGTTAAATTTGATTTGATTTTTTTTCTTTAGTTCGGTTTTGTATATGTTAGTTGGGTTCACTTCCATTTAATTCAATTTATTTTTATTTGAATCAATTTCATTTAATTTTATTCTCATGATGTTTAATTTTTATTATTTTTTATACTTCAAATTTTTTATTTTGCATCTAGTTTCATCTTGTTTTGAACTTTTTAGTACTATTCAATGTGTTTTTCATTCCTTATGCTCATTATGATTCAGTTCATTAACCTTTCATTTATTTCATGATGATTAGATTCCATTAATTATTTATTATTTTTGTTCTTGTTAATATAATTTATATTATTTCACTTTCATTCAATTAAAATAATTATAGTTTTAGTAAGTTTGATTCTGTTTGGTTTGGATAGTTTGTGTTGGATTGGTTCGATATAGTTAATGTTTGGAACATGTTAGTTTCTTCCATTTGGATGAAGTGGGTATTATTATATTACGAATAGGATCCTAGATTGTTTTATCTCTGGTCTAGTTTAATTCTATTTTAATTTATTAAGATCTATTTCGTTTAGTTCAATATATTTTGGGCCTATTTGGTTTGGTTTGATTGAACTCTTTTTAAGGTGGGTTTAAATGGAAATTACTGGTTCAATTTTGATTATATAAGGTTTATTTAGTTAGACTAGGATTTATTTTATTTAGTTTTAGTGGGTATTATTCTATGAGGAACAAGTTGGTTTGGTTGGTTGTGTTAGTTTTGATTGTATTACATTTACATCTATTAAATTTTATTTAGTTCTTTAAAATAAATATTTGTTTTTGTTCTATTGTGTTAGTTCCTAATAAAACTCAATTAATTATAGAAATTACCTAGATACTGTCATTATTATTCATTATAATGTACCCCAAAGTGTGAATGTACTTCATAGCATCCTTGTAATTTTTGTTTCTTCATGATGATTCCTAAAAAAAATTCTATTCAATTAATAAGAACTAAATTTTCAATAAAAACCATTAAAGATTAAGAATACCTTAAACACATTACTCATCCAATAAATGGTCATTTATTAGAATTGTGTAGTTGAATATTCATTGAATATTAGTACAACCTCGAACTCAGTGTCGACTCAACTAACATATAGACCATTTTTATATGATTTCCACAATTCTCCGAGTTCTATAAATTATGTCACCTTCATATCTTGACCATCGGGAAGTATAAATCAACATTGTGATGAACATGTTAATTTATATAAATAAAATAATAATATATATTTCAATTTTACAAATTTTTTTACACATATCACATCCCATGAATTAACCTTGATTTTATTATCAATATATCACCATGAGGATGGTTGAACTATAATGATATCACTATTCATGGCTAATATCTCCATGAAACATCTACAATGTCTAGAATTTGAACATATTATTTGGTTATATTCATTATAATCTACCATGATTTGTATTTGTTGGTTCCAGGATTCATGCATATGAGTGAACCCACACCACCAATTAGAAGATACCTAAAAATAAGGTACAAGAAAAACTGTAAAATTAATTTAGATTAAAATAGAAAAAACATTAATGTATTATACTTTAACACACATAAAAACATAATCCTAGTCAATGATAATCATTAGGATCTGATGGATCCTTGTGATTTTCTAGATTGGTAGCATCTAATGGATGATTATATTCCAATGAATTATATGGGTCAACTACATATTGTGGTGCCGAAGCTAAAGAAGTAAAATCATCAGATCATGGATGAATAGGAGTAGGAAATAGATACAACATACTCATGGTAGGATAAGTATAAAAGGGATAATGATACATCCAAAGATATAGAAATAGTATATGAGAAGTAGAGACTAAATAATATGATGATGAAAGAATAGTCTGGAACATACCTAGAATCTCAAATTGAGGATGAAAATATGTGAGAAATAGGATGTCTGATTCCAGGTCTAGGTGTGAATGGGTATGATGGGTGCTTTGTGAAGCTCTAGTTGAACCCCCACTTATATGGACAAGATAATGATCCTTATTAGATGGTTGATTTGAGGTAATATCTATTTCAAATTAATGTCCCTAAAAGTAAATTGATAAATGATAATAACATGAAATTCAATATAATGAAAATTAAAAAATATTTCAATTATTATACTCACTAAGCTGACTAGAAGAGGTAGCCCTAGGTGGCATAGTCATCAGACATTATCAAAAAATATCTTAAAAATTTTCAATATATTTCATAATCTACATAATAATAAAATGTACATATTTTTAAAACACTTTTGAAATATCAGGATAACAAATTAATAGTAAAACAAGACATAAACAATACCATAAAATCTTCTTGTATTCACCCGGTTGAAAATAATATTTAGAACACCATTAAAAATATTTCTGAAAAAAAATTAAACTTTTTTTCAAATATTTTTTAAAATATGTTTTCTTAAAAACATGTTTTATAAATTATAATTTAAAACCAAGTTACACAAGTTTTTCTAAAATGATTTCAAAATCAGTTTTTTTATTTGAATTAAATCTAATTAAATGTAACAGAAACAAACAAAACTAAATAAACATACCATTCCAACCTGGAATAAAATTTTAAAAAATTACAATAAGTACCAACCTGAGAAATCCACATCGAAATAAAATGAATGAACTGTGAACATATATGGTTTATTATAAATTTTATACACCACTACTTTAGGTTCAACATCAATTCTAGAAATTAGACAATTGTATTCATGAAATAATGTATTTTGGTCAACACCAATGGGGGGATAAACGGTGTCAATTTATCACTTAATTATAAAAAATATTTCATGGGATTACATCAATAATGACACATTAATTAGTTCACAGATGATCTTTCAGATAAAACACTTTTTTTCTATTGATGCCAAAAATATATGGTTCATCAAAACCCAGGAAGTGAGTCATGACAATAACTCTAAATCCATATTCATTAATATATGTATCATGTTTCATCATTGAATCAACCCATTATTTTTTTATCATAGTGACTTGAATATGAGAGTATAAATACAGTAATATTATTCTCTCAAAATATCAATAATAAGATACATTTTTATATTGAGGACTTCTATCTAATGCACTATTATAAGATTATGTTGAATTAGTTAACATAATTACATCATGTATTGTTATAATTTTCACCACATGATTAGTTTTAACAAATTTTTACCCATTGATTATTAAATATTTTCATTCATGAACCTATGAATTTGGACAAAAAGACAAAACTCATAATTCTTGACAGATATAGTCAACAAGTAAAATCAAAACCTGAAATATATATATGAATAAAATTAAATTAATATCTATATTTTAAAATGATTAAATTAATTTACATACCTTTTATTTCAACCTAATAGGAAAATCATTACTATAAAAAATCACGCTCCTTCCCTAAGGAAAATAACTATGAAATCAACTTATAATTTGTTTATGTTCCCTATATCAAATTGTAACAATCAGGCCCTGCTAACTGTATAGACAACCCCACCTTAATATTGTCATTCAGTCCTGGCCCTCCAGGTGCTACTAGTTGTCCCAAAAACATGGGGCCCCCATCCTGTGGCCCACCCACATGCCTGAATGGGTCATCGAACTAATGAATTTCCCAATAGGTCAATACATGTCCTCTCTAATATAATTTTCCCTCACTCACGAACACTCTAGGAAACTTCCCAGAAGGTCACTCATCCTCATCAGTACTCCTAACTAACCATTATTAACTATGGAGTTCTAACCAGGTAGGCACCAAAATATAAAGGTGTGGGTTATGGTAATTAGTCATATTCTTTAGTCATTTAACTCTTTTATCATTATAGGTTGTCACATTCACCCCCCCCCCCCCACTAGAGCACAACATCCTCGTTGTGGGTCCTACATCTCAACTTAGGGATTGCACCACACATAAGGCTAGGTACCACCTCTAATACAAAATGTTACAACTAGGCCCCAGTGAAAATAGAGACACCCCACCATAAATATATGTGAATACCATAAATATATAGAAATAAAATTAAAATAAAATCTATATTTTTAATTAATGAAATTAATTTTCATACATTTGATATCAATCTAACAGGAAACTCATTACTATAAAAAATAACTCTCCTTTTCCATGGAAAAGATTTATGAACTATACTTGAAATTTTTTTAGGTTCCCTATATAAAATTGTAAAATCTAGAACCCCCAAATAGCACCGACACCCCGCCTTAACATTTTCATCAGGTCCTAGCCCTACAGGTGCCACCAGTTTCCCCACAGACATATGGTCCCCATATTGGGGCCCACATATGTTCCCAAATGTGTCATCTCACTAGTAACTGTCCCAATAAGCCAACAAATATCCTTTCTAATGTGCTTTGTATTCACTCACACACACACTGGGAAACTTCCCAAAAGGTCACCCATCCCCATCACTACTCCATATTAAGCATGATTAACTATGGAGTTCTAACCAGGTAGACTCCTAAAAATAAAGACACACATTTTTGTAATGAGTCATATAATTTAGATGTTTAACCCTTTATCACTCTAGGGTGTTACATCGACTCCCCTTTAGAGAACAAAAACATCATTGTGTGCCCAAAAACCCAACTCAGGAAGCGCACAACACTTAAGGCTACGTACCACCTCTAATACCAAATGTTACAATTAGGCCCCACTGACAACACAAACACCCAACCAAGTGTCCCTAGTTTCCCCACAGACACATGGTCCCCATCCTGGGACCCACCCATTTGCCCGAACAGGTCCTCTAACTAATTATTATACCTAAATTCCAATACACATCCTATATAATGTGCTCTGTCTTCACTCACACCTTGTCTATAAATCTTCCCAGCATGTTACTCGGCCTCATCACAACTCCAGACTAAGAACGCCTAACTATGGAGTTCTAACAAGGTAGGCTCCTAAAAATAAAGATTCATATTGTTCTAATGAGTCATATCATTTAGTCATTTAACCCTTTATCATTATATGGTGTTACATTCACCACCACCCTTAGAGCACAACATCCTCATTGGGATCCCTTCAGCTCAACTAAGGCTTTGCACCGAACTTAAGGAAAGGTACCACCTCTAATACCAAATCTAACAATTAGGCCCCAGAGATAGCACAGAAACCCCCCCCCCCCCTTTCTCTCTAGGGTATTACATCCACCCTTCTTTAGTGCACAACATCCTCATTTTGTTCCCTATATCTCGGCTCCAGAAGTGCACCACACTTATGTCTAGGTACCACCTCTAATAACAATGTAACAATTAGGCCCTGCTGATAGGAAAGATACCCTGCCATGTTCCACCAATTTCCCCACAGACACATGGTCCCCATCCTGGGACCCACCCACATTCCCAAACATGTCATTTGACAAATAACTATCTCAACAGGGTAACAAATATGCTTTCTAATGTGCTTTGTCTTCACTCAAACACACTTTGGGAAAATTCCCAAAAGGTCACCCGTCCTCATCCCTACTTCTGACTAAGCATGCTTAACTATGGAGTAATAACCAGATATACTCCTAAAAATAAATATGTACATTGATGTAATGAGTCATTTCATTTAGTCATTTTACCCTTTATCACTCTAGGGTTTTACATCCCCCCCCCCTAGAGCACAACATCCTCATTTTGTGCCCTACATCTCAGCTCCAGAAGTGCACCACACATAAGGCTATATACGACCTCTAATAGTAAATGTAACAATTGGTCCCCGCTGACAGCACTAACACCCCTCTAAGTTCCACCAGTTTCCCCACGAACACATGGTCCTCATCCTAGGACCCACACACTGGCCCGAATAGGTCATCTAAATAATAATTTTCCCTGCAAGCCAATACATATCCTTTCAAATGTGTTTTATCTTGACTCAAACACACTCTGTAAAACTTCACAAAAGGTCACACATCCTCATCACTACTCCAGAATAAGCATTCTTAACTCTGGAGTTCTAACCAGGTAGGCTTCTAAAAATAAAGATGCATATTATTTTAATGAGTCATATCATTTAGTAATTTAACCCTTTATCATTCTAGGGTGTTACATTCACCTCCAAGAACACAAAATCATCATTGTGGGACCTACATCTCAACTCAGGTAATGCACCACACTTATGGCTAGCTACCACCTCTAATACCAAATGTTACAATGGGGCCCTGCTGACAGCACATACAACCCCTTTATCACTCTAAGGTGTTACATTTACCCCCACCCTTTAGAGAACAACATCTTCTTTGTGTGCCTTACATCTCAACTAAGGAAGTGCACCACACCTAAGGTTAGGTACTACCTATAACACAAAATGTAACAATTGGTCACTGGGGACAGCACACACACCCTTCCAAGTTCCACCAGTTTCCCCAGAGACACATGGTCCCCATCATGGGACCCACTCACTTGCCCAACCACATCATCTAACTAATAATTGTCCCAACAAGACAACACATGTCCTTTCTAATGTTCATTATCTTCACTCACACAAAAACTGGAAAACTTCTGAGAATGTCACCTGTCCTCATCACTACTAGGAATTAAGTATGATTAACTATGGAGTTCTAACCAGGTAGGCACCTAAAAATAAAGATGAATATTATTGTAATGAGTCATATCATTTAGTCATTTAAGACTTTATCATTCTAGTGTGTTACATTCACCCCCACCCCTAGAACACAACATCCTAATTGTGGGCCATATATCTCAACTCATCCAACCACACATAGGGATAGGTACCACTTCAAATACCAAGTGTAACATTTGGGCCCTGCTTACAGAACAGATACCCACTTTAACATGGCCTTCAGATTCTGGTCCGCCATGTGCCACGAATTTCCCCATAGGCTTGTGGTTCCCATCCAAGGGCCAACCCATTTCCCTAAATAGGTCATCTAACTAATGTTTGTTATAAGTACCTAGATCTAATTTTCTATCATGTTTATTATTTTTCAAGTCATTATTTGGAAAAACAAATTTTTGGAAATTATCAAAGTACACGTTGTGTACTATATGAGTACATGTCATGTATTGCGATGCCATAGGAGGCTATGTGTTGGTTGTGTAGAAGACATACACACAGCTGTGTGGGGTGTTCAGAGGTTGCCTAAAGAAGAGTATGGAAATAGCGAGTACACGCTCTATACTTAAAAAGTACACAACTTGTACTTTTTCTTCATTAAATGCACTAGGGTCGCGTCTACTCACCAAAAAACTCTTCATTAAGGTATTGTTCAACCGAGAGCTCTGTATGACCATAGATATTCGACAAACCCCCGAGCGTGCATCTGTCCTTTTAATCGAACATCATCGGTTGCGTTGGAATCACATCAGTGAGTTCTCTCTACTCCTATAGCACCATCTTATGATGTCTCTTCACTCGTCAGATATCGTGGGTTGAATGTTTTAGACGTTTTTGTAGATATTCGACACTATAAGGTAATTTAAGCCTCAAGGATCACATATATCGATCCCCCAACACCCAGTTAGGTGGTTTGTTCCTCTCCATTGAAATTCATTGAATATTATGTGAAATTTTGACCAATACCCTTGAACGAGGTATTGCGTGTTTACTATTTTACCTCTATTTATTTCCTTCCATTCTTGTATTCTTGTTTAGAGGGTAATTGGATATTAATAGTGTTTATTGCTACGATTTGGATGTTTTACATAAGCATGATCTGTTTACAACCATTTGGTCATACTTGCCCTTTTTTCCACCTTGCCTCTTTTCCATGCCTGTTTCTGTAGGGTGGAGATTTTGCCTCCTAACATGATTGATATGTTGTATACTAGTTAGAAAAGTAGTTATATAGGTTTACTTTGGTCATATTTAATTTCTATGCTTGTTGACCAACACAGGTTCGTGAGAACCTGGTGAAGTAGACTATAAGGGAAATTGACCATGTGAGCTTCCTCAGAGAGTCTTGTTTTACTTGAACGACATTGGTCCGTAAGGGGAATTGACTAAATGTGCTTCCTCAGAGAGTACTTGACCTTTGGGATATAATATAAAATGACTGTGTGAGCATCCTCAGAGAGTCCTTGACCTTTGGTCTATAAGGGGAATTGACTGTGTGAGATTCCTCAGAGAGTCCTTGACTACCTTAGACGATAAGGGAAATTGATTGTGTGATATTCCTCAGACTTTCTTTCTTTACATTAGATTATAAGGGGAATTGACTATGTCTGATTCCTCATAGGGTCTATTTATATATTCTTGTAGTAGAACCAGAGGGTTTAGACTGATTATACTGTCCAGAGGGTTGCTAGCACTTGTTTGGTAGGACCAGAGGGGATGAGCTGTGTGTACTTCTCAGAGGGATCCCTATTTTTATTTAGCTTCTTATTTAGCTATTTCTTGATATTGAAACTGTGGATTGTTTGCAGCTGTGTACTTTCCTGTTGACCCTTTCCAGTACTTTTACCTACCATATATTCAATGACTATTGGGCACAAATCTTTGGGTGGTTGCATAATGAAATTTAGTCTCACACCCTCTTTGGGCCATGCTCTTGGGACCAAACAGATTATATTGTTGCATGTATAGACAAGGGAATCTCCCTTCTACTGCAGGTACTTGATTGTTGTAGACCTGGAGAGCGTGGGATCAAGCTTAGGCTTCTAATGTTGATGATATGTTTATATGTTTCTTTTGTACTATGGTTTAGTACTTTTTGTATTCAGTATTGTGACCTGTTGGGGCATTTTCCTATACATATGAATCATGCATCAGTTTATATATATGTTCCTTAGTTGTTTATTATTTCATTCCCCCATTCTTTACTATTGTTGGATATTTACTACTTATTCTATTGTATATTTGTTTCTCTTCCCATGTGTAACTCTTCCAAAGAGGGTATAGTTTCCCCACTATAACACCCAAGTCCCTCGCTGCTAGTCGGCAGCCTCTGGTGTTTGCGGAAATGTGCTTGAGGCCATGTGACCAACCGGGTACGGGGTGCCTCTGGGTGGATTCCATAATCGGGATGTTACAAAGAGGTATCAGAGAAACTCTTTTTTCTTGACTTACTGTTTGGAGCATTTTTCCAGGGATAAGAAGGAATAGGTACTAGGTAATAAGTTGTTCCCAAGAGTAGCTAACCCGTGTACAATGAAAAGCCAATCTACCTTGTTATTGCAATATTTCGAGTTTTCAATTTTACAGTTGATTTGATTTTCACTGTTTGGTTACTCACATGTATTGTGTTGTTATCATTGATGTTACTGAGGTTCTATTTCTATTAAAACCCAATTTGATGAGGGTATGCTATCTCATCCATCATATAGGAACTTGGTAGAAATCAAATTTCATGCATTCTTTCCATGCCATCTTGGATGCATTAGCAATTTCATGTTGTTGGGATAGATGTATTGTAGAATTTTCATGTTGTTGTGACAAATGCTATGATAAAAATACATACTGTTTGAAAGTGTATTTTTGTGTACGATTATGTTAGAATTAATGCCAAACATTGGTTCTTGAGGTGTTATAGGACGTAATAAACCGAAATTTGGTGGATCGTTGCCTTGTTTTCCTTATTATAACTTGTATAGGATGCCATGATTTGATTCGCAGGGAGTGTGGGCCCCCACGGATTGGGATACGGCACTTTCAATGTTCGATTCAGTGGTTTTCTAGGTCCCAGAGTAGTATTTGAGGATTACTGTCCGGAAAAAACCCAGAATACACACGGTGTAGTTTTGACTACATGCCATGTGTTCTTCTATTCGGGAAGAAACTGTTTCTCTTAAGTACACACCATATACTTTTTGTATACGTTGTGTAGTCTCTAACCATGTCATAAGCCATGTGGGAAGAGACATGGGATGGGAAATTTCTTGTGGGAACACTCCATGTACTAGTTGAGCACATCGTGTAGCATTGATCCTCTGTCCACCTGTTTAATTAACAATACTGATGGATAAACCTTAAGCAATGCACGTCGTGTCGGTATTGAACACGCCGTGTATTCTGACCAAAGAAATCGGCCGTGTCGCGGACAACACGGGTCAGTGTTATCCTTTCATGTACAAGTGATGTCCATATGGAACACGTCGTGAAGTGAGAGTCATGTTTCAGGCCATGTCAATAACCACATGGGCCAGGTGCAGCTTGTCTAGTACACGCCATGTCTACCATGAACACGCCGTGTTGTCTTGTCATAGGAGAGTCCTATGGATAAATCATGTAGAAGGACTCAGTCAGGGGAAGATAATTCAAGTACACACCATGTGTTAGGACAAAAAATCATGTGTTTGGGTTGTTACATGACCAGTTTAGGTAGGAGTACACAACATTGTTAATGACTTAAGGGAACATGTCGTTTTGGAATTGTACACATCATGTAGTCATGTTTTGTAAAATATAAATTCTTTATTTCTCATGTTCCCTTATGACGCTTCTAGTTTTCAGTCCTTGATAATCTTTATCTAAGGTGTGAGCTTGACCTTGCAGGGTCATGCCACCGAGATGTCCTCTGGTTATGCACCTGTTTCCAGATGGTGATCAGACACTAGACCTGGATGACCAAATACTTCCAAACGATCCTCCTGCTATGCCAGTCTTGGCACCAGCCGTTATACCTAACATAGGTAGTTATGCATAGTCCAAAGAGGGCCTTTTGAGGATGACACAAACCTTTTAGGGAGCACCGCCTCCTGCCCCGTCAAGGGCAGAATTAGCACGAGTCTTTTAGATGCAATATCCTCCTACATTCTTAGGGGATGGAGGACCCTAGGCTGCAGTGTCATGGCTAGAAGAACGTTGACGATTTTAAAGAATCTAGAGATACCTCCTCATAAGTGGGTGAAGCTCGCTACCTACATGCTTAGAGACTCTATCAATAAGTGGTGGGATGTGATATCATGGGTTTGACTTCGGGAGAATATGGATTGGGATAAGTTTTTGGGGCATTTTCTATGATAAATTCTATCCAGAGACCATTGGGGCTGATCGAGCCTAAGAGTTCAGGAGTTGGGAGCAGGGTACTCATTTTTTTATGGAGTATTCATCTTACTTTACAGAACTGTAGCATTTCATGCCTATTCCATGAGGGGATGAGGTTTTCATTTCATGATATTTTGAGGATGGTCTGAGGCACAACATCTAATTGTAGGTGAACATCTTCTGGTTGATTTTGATATCCTCTATCATCAAGAAGGTGTTGATCACCCAGTGCAATTTGAGGGATACTGCTGCAGTGATCTAGGGTGGTTTGGCCTCCAAAGTTAGTATTCCTCCAACTGATAGCAGGAAGTGACACGGGGAGTCTGCACGTGGAGATCAGAGTAGGCGAAATACATCATCTGGTTTCTAGGTGGTGTGCTACCCGTGCGGGAAGAGCGGGAATATGAGGGATCGTTTCCCTAGAGACCAAACAGAATGAAAATCTTGTGGCCAGATGGGTCTCCTTTAGCACTTCTATCAATTCTTCTCACCAGCAGCTGGTGACAAGGGTTATTCTATGACTCTATGTTCCAGAGAGCACCACCAGTTTCTCACTAGTCTAGGAAATAGAGTTCGTCCGACTGTTCAGGCTGAGGTGGAGGTCGTGTCCATGGTGGTCAATCACCGATCATTCAGTAACACCAGGGTAGTTTAGCTCCGAGTGTTCGGGAAAGGTCACAGGGCTGCGGCATAGGCCAGACTTTTACAATGGAGAAAAACCAGCAAGAGCAGGATCCCAGATCCTCCAAAGTTGGAGGTATGATCTTAGTAGCCTCAGTTTTATCTTCAACTCTTTTTGACATAGGGTCTTCCCATATCTTTTTCTATGTTGCTGTTGTAGAGATCCTTGGGCTCTCCATCATTTCATCTGCCAATATCTTGACACCAGACACTCTGTTGGGGATGATAACATCTATTGTGCAGTACTGCAAGGAGTTCCCTATTGAGGTTTGTGGGTGGCACATTCTATGGGACCTCTATGTCCTAAATATGACAGGCTATTATGTCATTCTTAGAATGAACTGGATAGTTTTCTTCTAGGAAGTTTTCGATTTCTATCGTCATAGAGTGATTTTCATATCACTAGAGGGTGGATTGTTTCTTTATAAGGTTGAATGGGTTGTCTAGGTGTGAAGAACGGGTCTAGAGCGTCATGGGTTTGGAGGAGTCACAACCCATATTTCCAGTCTATATCTGGATGACCAAGGGACTTCATAGTTGGACTTTCATCTAGTGGTGGATTGTTTCAGGGATGACTTTCCAGAGGACTTTTTATGTTTGCCTCTATAGTGTGAGGTAGACTTTTCTATTCATATTTTTCCAGGAGTGGCACCAGTGTCTATTCCTCCCTATAGGATGGCTACACTAGAGATACAGGAGCTCAAGAAGTAGTTGGAGTAGTTTAATTACAAGGGTTGTATCTGACCCAATACTTCTCCTTGGGGTTTTATAATCCTATTTTCAAAGAAGGCGGACGGTACCCTCATACTTTGTGTGTATTATTGGAATTTGAAGTAGTTGATGGTCAAGAACCGATATCCCTTTCCCATGATTGATGATCTCTTTGATCAGCTTTGAGGAGACAGAGTCTTCAAGAAGATTGAATTCAGATCCGGTTATCATCAGATGCATTTTCGACCATCTAATATACCTGTCACAACCTTCTAGAGTTGGTATGGTCAATACAAGTATATGGTTATGCCGTTCGGTCTCACGAACGCGCCTGCGGTTTTCATGGCACTGATGAATCGAGCATTCCATCCATACTTCAATTCATTTGTGGTTGTTTTCGTGGATTATATATTGGTGTACTCTCACACTAAACATGACCATGCTACACATCTATAGATCGTGTTGAGTACATTGAGAGAGAATTTTATTGTTGTACTCTCACACTCAACATGACCATGCTACACATCTCAGATCTAGGGGCTCGGAGGGAGGGGGCCTTGTGTTCTAAATCTCTTGAGTTGGTTTGGTTTATTGGAATTGTGGGGTTTTTTGAAATGGTTTGGTTTGATCTACATGGGTCAGAATTTTAATGTTAGTGTTGATGTTGGTGAATGGATTTTGCAGAGTTGGGTGTCGTGTCAGTACTACCTAGACTACCATGATCTGTATTCCTCGTTGCTTTTTGTGGATGTGTTCTTAGACAACCTCATGTCGCTGGAAGGATTAGGTGAACTCTGATCAGAGTTCACCAACAGGCTGGTGGTTTTGGGGCTGATGCCAATGGTCCCATCAGTGGCATTCAAGGAGTCCATTTATGAGTTTTGTTCAAGCACTTATAATGTTCAAGCACCCAGGTTCCTGATTTGAATTACTGTTTGGTTTTATTTTCCTTGTGGAATGAGATGATTTGTTTTTTGATGTTTGAATGTTGTAAGTCGTGAAGTCATGGTGGGTTTACCACTTTTCCACAAAAGTGTTTGTTGGTTTCTCACTTTTTCTTCAAAAGTGATTGGATAATTAGAAAAAATGAATTTTCAGTCATTTGGTGGTACATGACAGACAGAGGTAGACTTTTCTTTCTTCTATAACTATTACCTCTACTCTTCATGATCAATTACAAATGAGTTAGCTATCATATTCAGAAGGCCTAGTCCTAAGGGAGAGTGTGTCAGGGGAGGAACATATTCCTAGATATACCATAGGTGAGGATGAGATATTTCGTTTCCAGGGGCACATATGGGGGACAACGGATATAGGCGAGGATCCGATGCGAGACTTTCATTCCATAGTTTTGGTAGTTCATCCTGGCGTCACCAAGATGTATCGCGATCTACAACATTAGTACTGGTGGCCGGGTATGAAGAGAGATGTTGTAGGTTTCATCAAGAGGTGTTCCACCTGTTAGTAGGTGAAGGCAGAGAATTAGCGACTATCAGGACTTTTATAATAGCAACCAATTCCCATGTTGAAGTGGAAAGACGTCACGACAGATTTCGTGACTAGGTTTCCGTGGTTTCCCTGACGGAATGATACAGTATGGTTTTTCATTAATAGGTGTACGAAGGTTCCTCACTTCTTTCCAATCAAGGAGACCTTCAGTGTTGATGAGATGAGGCTATTGTACATCCGAGAGATTCTACATCTTCATGGAGTTAAACACTCCATTGTTTCAGACAAGGATACATGTTTTACTTATCGGGTCTAGTAGGGTCTTCAGAAGGTGTTTGGTACACAAGTACTTTTGACTACAGCTTACCAGCCCTAGATAGATGTCCAGTCCGAGCATAGGATTATGGTGCTTGAGGACATGATCTGAGAATGCATTATGGATTTTGGAGGTTCTTGGTAGAATCATGTACCTCTTTTGGAGTTTTCCTTCAATAATATTTTTCAAGAAACTATTTAGATGGCACCTTATGAGGATTTTTATGGTAGGCCATGATGATCACCCTTGTGTTGGCTGGAGGTAGGAGAGGTAGCTTTGTTGGGACCTCATCTTGTTTAGGAGACCACATAGCAGATAATTTAGATTAGAAAGAGTATGACTACTACAATGTCTCTTCAGAAGTCGTATGCTGATCAGAGGAGACGACCTCCAGAGTTTTTGGTTGGGGATCATGTTTTTCTATGTGTCACAATGAGGTTGGGGAACAAAAGGATTAAGAGATAGGGTATGCTTTCGCCGAGGTACGTCAGGCCATTTGAGGTATTGGAGAGAGTTGGTCTGGTTGCCTATAGGTTGGGGTTACCTCAGAGGTATCGGGTTATGCACGACGTTTTTCACATTTTTTCAGCTCCAACATTACATTTCAAACTCGTATCATTACATTCAACCTAAGGAGGTTGAGCTCAACGTGGATGCTTTATTTGAGGAGCATCCTATCCATATTATTGATCACAATACAAAGGTTCTCCATGGCTGTGCTGCTCCTCTATTACGAGTTCTATGGTAGCACGAGCGAGTACATGATGTGACTTGGGAGAGGGAGGCTGATGTACAAGCACTGTGGTCAGATCTATTCGGGGTTTCTTCTTCTATGTCGCGCTAGGGAAATTTGGGGACAAATTTCTTTAAGTGGGGATGTTTATAAGAACCCAGATCTTTTTTAGACATGTTTTCCCTTTTCTAGTCATTTTCGAAAAAAGATGAATTTTTGGAAATTTTCAAAGTACCTACCATGTACTATATGAGTACACGCCGTGTACTATGATGTCGTAGGAGGTCGTGTGTTGGATGTTTAGTGGCTACACAAACGACCATGTGGGGGTGTTTGGAGGCCACCTAAAGAGGAGTACAGAAACAACAAGTACAAGCTGTGTACTTTCATTTTTTTTTCATTAAACGCACCAGGGTTGCATCTAATCGCCAGAACACTCTTCTTTTATGTCTTTTTCGACTGAAATCTTCGTACAGTTATAGATCATCGAGGAACCCCCGAGTGTGTGTCTTCCCTCTGAATCAAACACCGTCAGTTGCGTTGGAATTGCATCGGTGAGTTCTCTTTTCTCCTATAGTACCGTCTTCTGATTTCTCCTCTCTCGTGAAATATCTTGGGTTAAGCCTTTTAGGAATTTTTGTATATCTTCAGTGTTATAAGTTGATTCAAGCCTTGAGGTTCACATATAGTGATCCCGCAACATCGATGTAGGTGGTTTGTGTCTTTATGTTGAAATTATTTGAGTATTATGTGCAATTTTTACAAATACACATTAACGGGGTATTGCATGATTACTATTTAACCCATGTTGGCTGCTTTCCTTGCTTGTTTGCTTCTGAAGAGTTTAATTGGAAATTAATAGGTTTTATTTCAATCCATTGGATTTTTTACCCACTTATGATATTTTTATGACTTTTTGGTTCTGTTTGGCATTTTGGCTGCCTTTCCTATTTTCCAATCCTGTTGTTGTAGGGTGGAGAGTTAAAATTCTAACATGCTTGATATGTTGTAGACTTGTTACCCAAGTACTTCTGTAGGTTTACTTTGTCCATATTGCATTTCTATAATTTTTGACCTATACAGGGCCATGAGAACCTAGTGTAGTAGAATATAAGGGGAATTGACCATGTAAGCTTCCTCAGCGAGTCTTGTTTTACTTGAACGACTTAGGGATATAAGGGGAATTGACTGAGTGTGCTTCCTCAGAGTCCTTGACCATGAGGATATAAGGGGAATTGACCGTGTGATATTCCTCAGAGAGTCCTTGAACTTGGAGATATAAGTGGAATTGACCATGTGAGCTTCCTTAGAGAGTCCTTGACTAACATATACTATAAGGGGAATTGACTATGTGATATTCCTCTGAGAGTCTTGTTTTACTTTAAAATATAAGGGTAATTGACTGTGAGTGACTCCTCGGAGAGTTTACTTAAATATTCTTGTGATAGAACATGAGGCGTTAGACTGAGTGTACTACCCAGAGGGTTGTTAGTACTTGTTAGGTAGGACCAGAGGGGATGGGTTGTGAGTACTTCCCAGAGGGTTACCTATTTGTGTTTAGATGGTTGTTTACCTATTTCATGATATTAAACCTTTGGATTATTTACCGCTGAGTACATTCTTGTTTACTTCTTTCTATACTTCTATCTGCCATATATTAACTGACTGTTAAGCACATATATTTGGGTTGTTTCATACTATGATTTAGTCTCACACCCTATTTGGGGCATGATTTTGGGCCCAAGTAGATTATATTACTGTAGGTATATATATGGGCAAGTAACCTTCTACTTCAGGTACTTGACGTGATGTATAGCTAAAGAGCATGGGACCAAGAATAGGCTTGCGATGCTGAGGAGTTGTTTATCTGTTTCTTTTATACTTAGGTTTAGTATTGTTTGTATTAATCATTGTGACTTGTAGGGATATTTTCCTATACATATGAATAATGCTTCATTTTATATATATGTTCTCCAGTTGTTTATTATATCAGTCTTCTATTGTTTACTATAGTAAGATATTTTCTGCTTCCACTTTGGTATATTTGTTTCTCTACTACTGTGTTACTCTACCAATGAGGGAATAGTTTCCCCACTATCACACCAATGACCCTCACTACTAGTCAGTAGCCTTTGTTATTCAGGGAAATGAACTTGAGGCAATGTGACCAACTGGGTACGATGTGCCTCTGGCTGGCTTCCGGAACAGGGACGTTACAATTGTTCCTGCAAGCCAATACATGTCCTTTCCAATGTGTTTTTTCCTCACTCACACACACCCTCGGAAAAATTCGAGAAGGTCACCCATCATCATCACTACTCCATGCCAAGAACACTTAACTATTGAGTTCTAAAAAGGTGGGCTCCTAGAAATAAAGGTGTATCTTGTTGACATGAGTCATATCATTTAGTCATTTTACCCTATATTATTCTAGGGTGTTACACAAATGATAATAATAGTTTAAGGTATATTTAACATTATGTAGTATGAGATAACATATATATATTCAAATTACATACATGATATAGTCACTAAAACCCCTAGTTAATCAAAAAAGAATGATGTGTCATATCTCGCTCATCAAGGATCAATGTAACCAACATATATTTCCAAGGAATTAATCTTGTTTAGGGAAGAGATGTAAATGAGGGATCAAATTTCACATATTGAACATCTCCATTTATATTTGGTTAGTTACACCATGTTCTCACATCATAAAAATACATTTAAAAAAATACATACATTCTTTAGTGAAATTGTAACACCCTGAGATCTTAAAAGAATTAAATTATGTTTGATAGCGTAAACGACACGCAACACTAAGATTATAAAATAATGAAACTCCATGAAATTTTAGGATATATTTATTTGTAAATAAATTTAATATCTAAAATAGCTTGCGGGACACACAAGACCGATAGTTTTGTGTTAGAGAGTATATTCAACACACAACACCAAGCTTAAACATACCATGATATATATAACCGTTAAAACCTAGACATTAAATTTCCATGAATGAATAGTATTAACTAATTTATGAAATATGTGTGTGTGTGTGTGTGTGTGTATCTGGGTCCTCAAAATAAAATAATAATAAATTTTAATTAAATTATCAATCAATATTTAGTAAATTGATTTTATTCTTCAAAAATATATTCTCTTCAAAAATGATTTTTTATTGATTTTTACAAAATAATATTAAAATAAAATTTTGGAACTTTTAGAAAATGAATTTTATAAAATCAAATTCATTTTTTAATAAAACTATAAATATTTAATTTGGGTAAAATTTTGGATTTTTTCTTAAAATATTGATTTTATTTCAATAAATAGTAAAAATACCATTTTTTGTAAAAATATCATTTCATTTCAATGAATTAATCAATTTAAAACATCCATTAATTTTTTAATATTTTTTAAATAAACATAAGTATTATTTATTTATATTTAAATAAATTAATTTATTTTGAATCAAATTTATATTGGATTTTAGTATAACATAATTTTTGGGTTAAAAAATGTGTTTATTCTAAAAATTATTTTTAAGCGCATAATGTTTATCCATATTAATTAATTGAAATAATTCATAATGATGACTATTTTAAAATAAATTTATAGATTATATATAATTAAATTTTACTTTATATTCATACAATTATTATTATAATATATAGATTAAATATAAAATCATATTGTTCTTAAGAAATGCACTTCTCGAAAACCCATTTTTTTATCACGTCTACGGATTTTTTTTAAATTTAATATTTTCATAATTTTTGGAAATTTATTTTAATAAGAAAACATTATTTTTTACTTCATAATTTCATAATTAAATAGTGTGATTTGTTTTATAATTTTTTGGAAAGGTTAATTTTTTATGAATAGAGAATAATACTGAATTTTAATTGAAAGTAGCCTCTTCATTTAAATAAATTATAAGGATAAATTATATTTTAAATTTATTATAATGTTAATTTATTAATATTATATTTAAATTAAGACAATTTAATTCATTTTAATCCATTTCATATCGATTTTTTATATAAAAACTTTATAAACGTTTGATCATTTTTTCATTAAAATGTCACTTTCTCGGTGCGTCTGTGGGATTAATTTTAAAATAAAATTTTCAACTTATGTGAATTGAACTTTGGAAAATTGTATTATATATTATGAGTCATAATAATTTATATTATCTAAAAATGGCGACTTATTTTTTGACCAAAATGAATAGTGAATGCAATAAATAAATTACTATAGTTAAGGTAAAAATGGGTTTGACAGCGGTTAAACTAAAAAGATAAAGGTAAAATGACCTATAAAATTGTCTAAAAACTATTTACATCACATATTTTGACCATTAAACCTATAATTTTAAATAATTTAAAATTTTGGGCACTTTTATCATGGGAGTACTCAATTATTTCCAAAAATACCAAGTGCTTCCTCTCACCCACTTATAAATGGCCACCCCTCTCCTCTCTTATTCACACCATAAAACCATTTTTTTTGGAAAATATATACCCAAATAACTTCCCAAATTCCCCCACCTCATACTATAATCCTTTATTTGTGATGAAATCCAACTGGGGAAGGCTTCTTGTAAAAACCGAAGGAGGATACCCGAAGAAGAGGTAAATCTCTTCAACGAGCCTTTTTATTTTATTTCTTTATCCAATACTTAAATTCATATTAAACCATGATTATAAATTAAACAAATTATATTACATATAATTTTATTTTTATAATAATTTCATGACCTACAACCATCTATAATTCCATCTAATCGGTTGTGAAATCATTATTCGTGTGTACGGTAGACTATCACCTCGCAAATCGATGTCATTTGTTTTTCCATTACAACCTTTCATGGTTGGTAATGATGACAAATATAAAATATATATATGGTATTTATAAAATAATTATACCTCTATTTTCATTATATCATATATATATTTTTACTTCCAATTACCTATTGGATATGATAACGTCGCTTGTGTGTACAGCAGAGTACTGACTAGTGAATCGATGTGAATTATCTTTCACTAATGCTTTACATGGAATGTAATAAGGCTAAATTTAATAAATATTTTAGATATTCATGAAATATTAATTATACTCATATTATATTTATCATTATGAAAATATAATATCATTTTCGTTTTTTACACTAAAAAATGATAACATCATTCGTGTATGTGTGGACTACGAACTTCACCAAGCGATATTACTCTTTTTTCAATACCAAACCACATAGATGATATATATAAGTATATTTAAATAAATAATATATTATATGTAATATTATTAAAATTATTTTATGTTAAAATATTACTTACCTCATTTCCATAATGATCACTGGAAAATGGAAATGTAACTAATGAGTACGTACGACCTACCATCTCCACGATTGTAATGTACTTAATTTATCAAAAATATATTTCATGATTGGGATTAAAAGTATAAATGATTAATAAATATGATAATTATTTCATTACTATTATTCTAGAGATTGTGTAATGATATGATTTGCATAATAATTATAACTTTCTTAACAAATCACGAATGAGAAAACAAGGCAATTAACACCCAAAAAATGAAAACAATGAAATATTATTAACAGACAGGTGATAAGATGTTATAAAAGGATCATATATGATTTTATAAATATTATAAATATTATTTAACAATTTAAAAATATTTTTAAAACAACTATACAATATTTTAATGATCGATCAACCAAAAGGAAGCGTGAGGTAAGGGATTTCCATCTAACTTTTTTACTTTTACGAGACACATTCTATATTCACAACTTATTTATTTTTTTTGGTGTATATAAATACCATGAATTTATTTTATGATGATTATACTAGAATTTATTGGTATTTAAATATCCATTTGTGTATCTCTCTTTCATGGGGATTACGATTAAAATTTACCAATGTGGTAAGAATTTTATGTTACAATCTCATCATTAATCAGGATTGTTTATGATTAAGTATCCAATAATTAAATATTGTAATCTACGTATCAATAATTCACATAAATTATCTTATACTGTAGATTTTCATGGTATTTTCAGGTAGTAAAACCATTTTTATAATATTTTTAACGTAAAATAAATAATAAATAATTTAATAAAAAACAACATTATTCTATCTCTTATCAAACCAAATTTTTCTTCCTAAATAATTTTTTGTTGACATGTTTTCAAAAAAATTATCATTCTTGGAGTGATTTATTAAATACATGTTTACAAATTGTTGATTTTTTTTAAAATGTTTTAATTGAATATTCATGTATTTTTCCAAACAATACCCATTTGTACATTACTAAAAATGGACATGGAATCTTTATTTTAATGTGTATGGAATGACCAAAATTTTACATCATCATGAACATTAATTTCCATGAATATTACTTTATAAGTCTTCAAGGTTATTTTGGAAAGAAAAAAATTAAAAAAAAAATTAATTTTTTTTAAAAATGGAATGAATATTTTACTAAAAAAATGTTTTAGGTTATTTTTTTAAAATATTCCTTTATATGTTTCAAATGATGTTTTCGATGAAAATTATTTTAGCAATATTTTGTTAATTTTTCAAAAAACAATTATTTTCAAACTGAAAATTTTATTTTCCTCAAAATTTATTTAATAGTATTTTAATGGTATTTCTATTCATCAATTTCAACATCCCTTTTTGTTACATATTCTCTAATGGTGATATTTTGTAATGATATTTTCCTCATTCTTTCTCGAAGTAGGTTTTTGTTTTTTCAAAGAGATTGTTATGGAAAATGTTTCTTTTACATGGGTCAATAATGTTTAAAATAGATTATTATGGAACCCATTTATTTTTTCATGCTTTAATAAATTTTCAATGAAATTGTTATGGAACTTTTTTCTTTTCTATGGGTTAATAATATTTCAATGATATTGTTATAGAACTCATTTATTTTCCACATGTTTACCATGTATCAAATACATTGGTATAGAGCCCATTTCTTTTCCATGTTTTGATCATTTTTAAATCATATATACATGAAATCAATTTATTTTATATGGGTTTATCAACTTATAAAAGGAATAATGATTGTTTCTATGAGTTTTTTAATAAAATGAAAGCTCTATGTACTTTATTGGTGTTGTGGTTCATAGAATATATATATGATGGTGTGTATAGATATAATTTGGTGATCCTGTCACTTATTATGTAATGGGGTAGCCTAGCTAGTGTAGGGTGATCCTGTAACATCTTATATGATGGGGAAGACCAGATATCACTAAGTAAGCCTGTTATAGTATAAACCATGGGTGCACCCAGATATTGATCAAATGAATTAGGTATTGTAGAATGTCTTGAGAGGAAAGAAGGAGGGAGTTACCTGAGGGTTTTTTCTTGGGATTTAACTATGAACCAGTTATTTCAACATATATAACATGGGTTATGAAGAAAAATTTTCCACAATTCCAACACTTTTTTGGGATTCTTGTTATGGGTTTATTATATTTCTTATAATCAATATTTATATGACTTGGATCGTGATTATTGATTCTGATGAGTATTTCCTTTTCAATGTTTTTATATTTTATGATCTTGGTATTTATGGGTATGAGTTCTTTAATGATTCTCTCTTGCACACTGATTATGTTGTTATACCATTATGCACTTATTATATTCATTGACGACATTGAATTATTAATACTTAATTTTAACCTTACTTACCATTTGAGATCACCCTTATTCTGTTTACTATTCAACAAGATACAAATTATTATATGTAATGAATTATGTCAAGAAGGTATTTTCATATGGAAGATGATGATGACTTAATGTGAAATCAGAAAAGGTGGGTAAAGTTTGAGTACTTCCCATTTAAAGACAATGTTATTGTTTATGAAGGAGTTTGTCACAATTCTCTAATAATATAAACCAAAAATGTCCTTGAGATTGTAAGTGATCTAGTTTTTCCTTTTGATGTTGTAAGGGTTGGATAGAAAAAAAATTGAGTCAAAATTATTGATATGAAAGATGGAAATTTAAAATTTGTGATTTCAACACCAGATCTAGGAGTGTGGATTCTGGGCTGTTATAGTTGGTATCATATATTGGTTTATATAACTTTATATATTATGATGTTTTCATGTTAGGTTATATTAACAGTTATGTATACCATCATTGTTATATATCTTTAAGGATGATCATAAGCTCAAAGTCTTAATCACCCCTATGAGGTTTTAAATGATAATAACTAAAAGTAATTTATGAATTTTTTGGTGATTTTTTAGTAGGATGAAGTATTTTTAAAGTTATTGTTTAACATGAAGTATGAATTTATATTTTTTGTAAATAATATTAAAGGTATTTATATGATTTAGGGTTTATATGCTCTTGGATATTGTGAGTGAATGTTTTATCATATAGATAACCACATCATTTAAAAGTGATTTGGTGACTAAGTGATTAATGTTACTTCAGAAAAGGATAACCATATATTTAGGCTTGAAATTTTCAAGGTATGAGATAAACTTTAAGGTTAAAAAACTCTCTAATTTTTAGGTTGTTGAAGTTATTTTGGATATAGGTTTATGGAATGATTTAGTTTCATCTTTGGGTGATGCAGTTGAATTGTAAATATTAATGTATCATATGAAGGGTCATTGATTTTGGGAATTATCATTCCATGTGATAGTTATTTTGGATTTAGTTAATGTCTAAATATAGGAGGAATATCTTATTAACAATTTTATGGTTATATGTAGTTTAAAAGTTGATTTTAGAGCTTCATGCATGAATAGTTCATCTTGAATACACATTGATCGGAAAAAATATGTGATTCAGATGGAAACTTACAAAAGTATGAAATAATAATTACAAAGGAGGTAAATTTCCTTATTCTATTAGTCAAATTGTAAAATAATTCCTCAACAAGAGGAAAATTATTTTTAAACAAAAATGGTGTCCAATTACATTAATACCTAATAAATCAAATGGACTTTTAGATCATCACAGATTTATGGTTTTGAGTACCTCAAAATACCCTTGATTATTCACATTATCTTAATCAATGAACTCAATCACTCCCTATAATTATTTATGTTTTTATTCTATTCCCACATATGTTCTCCTTTTTGGAAACCTAGTTATGTGTATTCCATATGTCATTTTCACTTCCCTTTATCTCTTATTAGTGGGATGTTTTACTAACCATTATTATAAAGAAGGGTTACAATAATATTATTTTAAAATGTCTAACCTTGGATTTCCAAGATAAAATTCAAATTTAGATTATGAAATTTAATAAATTTTGGTAGGATGTAACACCTAGATATTTTAAAAGAATAAAAATATGTTTTATAACGTAAATGACATACAATAGTGAGTATACACAAGAATATAACACCCCGATACATTATGAAATATTTATTTATAAATTAATTTAATATCTTTAATATCTTGTGATACACACAACTCAGAGACTTGTTATGTTCGATAGCGTATTCAACATGCAAACCAAGCTTAAATGACCCATTATATATATATATATACTTTAAAACCAAGCTATTAAATTTGAGGGTGAGAATGGTATTAACTAATTTATGATATATATATATATATATATATATATATTTCCTACTCAATATAAATTATTTATAATTTTTTGTTAAACAATAGATCAATTTTTAGTAATGTTATTTAATTCTTCAAAATTATGTTTTCTTAAAAATGATTTTTATTGAATTTCTTGAAACCAATATTTCAATTAATTTTTTTAACTTTTATTAAAATTTATTCTATAAAATTAACTTCATTTTTCAAATAATAATATCAAATTTTGATTTGGGAGAAATTTATGATTTTTTCTGAAAATATTTTTCTTTTCAATAAATATTGAAAAATGCCAATTTTTTAAAGTGTCATTTCATTTTAATAAATTAAAGAATTTAAATGTCCCATTATATTTCTAATATGATTTATAAAACATAATAATTATTTATTTATATTTATCCAACATAATTTATTTTTAATCAAATTTATATTGGATTTTAGTATAGGTTTTTTTAAAAGGGTTTTTTTCTAAAAACTATTTTAAAGCACATAATGTTCCTCCATTTTAATTATTTAAAATAATAAAAAATGAGGAATTTTTTAAATGAAATTTATATATTATATATCATTAAATTTTAATTTATATTCACACAATTATTATTATAATATAAATAGTAAATATAAAATTATCATGTTCTTGAAAAACACACTTCTCGAGAATTTTTTTTCATCATGTTTGTGGGTTTTATTTTAAATTTAATTTTTTAAAATTTTAGAAAAATTTTGTGAAAAAATAAAATTTATTTTATAAATTATCATGGAAAAATTATATTAGGGGAAATTTTTGAGAATATTTTGAAATGATTAATTTTTTTATGAATACTGAAAAATATTGAGTTTAAATTAAAAATTATCATTTTGTTCTAAATTTATTATTATGATAAATTATGTTTTAAATAAATTTAAAAGTTAATTTAGTATAATTTTACATATATTAATCCAACTTAATCAATTGGAATCACTTTCAAATTGAATTCTTTATAAAAACGTTGTAAACTTTTGAACATTTTCTATTTGAAAACATGTCTTCTCGTCGCATCTTCAGGATTAAATTTAAATTAAATTTTACCAGTTATGTGAATGGAATTTTTCTAAAATGGGTTCTATATTTAGTATTATAATAATTTATATTATCTATTAATTTAATCTTTTTTTTACCTAAATAAATAGTGAATGTAGAAACAATTAATTACCGCGGTTAAGGTAAAAATAGGTTTATCGAGGGTTAAACTAAAATGATAAGTGTAAAATGAACTATGAACATATATAAAAACTATTTTATGGAAATATTTTAAGAATTAAACCTATAATCTTATATAGTATCCCATTTTAGACCCTAGTGACATATGAAAAAGGTTGGAGCACTCAATTCTTTTCAAAAATACTAACTGTGTCCTCTCCCCCACTTATAAAGGCCACCAAATATACCCTTTTCTTAACACCTTAATTATATGTTCACTCATCCAATATCTAACCAAATAACTTCCAAAAATCCCTACCCTAATCCTATAATTCATAATTTATGCATAAATCTAACCTGTGATGGTTTTTGGTGTAAACCAAAGGAGGATACCCATAGAATAAGTAACATTCATCAGTAAGGAAATTTATTTGATTTATTTTTTCACCTCCATAAATTACTATTAAACAATGATGATATAATAACATAATTATATTTCATATTCTTATATTTTGTGATAATAGTCTCATTACCTACAACCTTCTCAACTTCCATCAAATGGGTTAAAAAAACACCCTTCATGTGTATGGCGGACTACCGCCTCGCGAACCGATGTCCTTATTTTTTCCATTACAGCCCATCATGATCATGTATGATGATAGATATAATATATATATATGATATTTAGAAAATAAGTATACCTATCTATTAATTATATCAAATATACCTTTTTTACATTCCATTCCATATGAGATACGATAACGTCGATCGTGTGTATGACAGATTACCGCCTCCCGAAGCAATGCTATTCATCTTCATCTATTGACATACATAAAATGTATTAAGGATAAATTTAATGAATAAATGTGATATAAATAAATAATTATTATATTCATGAAATATATATAATTATTAAAATATCATATATGATTTTCTTTTCTTACACTAAAAATATGATAACATTGTTCATGTATGTGTGGACTACCGTCTGCACACAGCGATGTGACTCTGTTGTCATCATCACACCTCATGGATGATATATATATATATAAATATAATTATATTTAATGAATTAATATTATATATATGATATTATTATCATTATGTAATGATAATATATTACTTTCCTCATTTCCGTGATGATCATTGAAAATGGAAACGTTAATCATGAGTACTTACGACCTACTATCTCCATGGTCATAATGTACTTCCTTTATCAAAACCATATTTCATGATTAGGATTAAAAGTTTAATTCATTCTAAAAGATGATAATTATTTTATAATTATTATTCTATAGATTATGGAACTATGTATTATGCAAATGAATATTAATTTTCATAACAAATCATGAATGAGAAAACAAGCCAATTAACACCTCAAACAATGAAAATAATGAAATATTGTTAATTAACTGGTGATAAGATGTTATAAAGGATAACATATTATATTATAAATATTAATATGTTTTTAATAAGGTAAAAACATTTTTAAAACCACTATATTGGAGGTCAGTGAATGATCAACCAAAAGGAAGCATGATGTAAGGGATTTTCGTATCACTTTTTACTTATCTGAGGCATAAGCCATATTAACCAGCTATTTAATTTATGTAGTGTATATGATTCTCATGTAATAACCCAAAATATTATAAATATAATTCTACTTTTGATTTATTTAAATGTATCATCCTGAAATATGGTTGTATAAAACACATGCACTTCTTTTGTTTTTTCATATCCTATTGGATTTAAAAGATCATTATGAATCATTACAGTTGGTAATATATTGTTTGAACAGTTATTACATAATCAGTATAAATATAGGTTTTTATCAAATCTAATTGACATAGAAAAATGAAATGATGGCCTCAACCAGTAGGATCATACCCTTTGAAGCCTATTTATTAGAGCTTCAAAGGGAGATAGTGTTTCTGTTATTTTCCCTTGACTAAGACCAAGATAAGATCCAACAACTTAAGCATGAGTGAAACTATTTATGGGAGATGTTCAACCTCATCGAGATCACAACCCAAACCATGTTCATCAAACAACCCTAGGAAATTCCCACCATCGTGCAACTTAACCTTATGGATAATTCTAGTGTATTAAAGGGATATGTATCAATAACCAAGAAATATGAATATGTACATTATTTTTTATTGAATAATGAATATGTTTTCATTGTTTTATTATGTCTTTTTAAATAATTTTTATTTCAATTCAATACTATATAAATAATATTTTTGGCTAATGTTCATGTTCAATTAAGAATTTCATTTTTATGAATTAATGGATTTTTTAAATAAATAATATTTTAATAAAATATTATTATTTAATAATTTTTATTAAATATAAATGACTATATGATGTAAAATTTTATTTTTATAAGGGTTTGAAAATAGTTTTTGTCAAAAAACCAATTTTTTCAACAAATGTCTATTATTACTTTTTAAAGTGAAAATTCACTAGTTTATAGAATTGTTTAGAGAAAAAGAATATTATTTTTGTAATTATAATGTAGAAATTATCCACTGTTAATTTTTTTTCATAATAATCTGAGAGAGTATAATTTTTAGGTAAAAATTAAATACCGTATAAATATTATTTTATATTATGGCATCATAATGACACAAAATTGATTTAATAAATACTTAAAGGGTATCCCTGACCAAATATATTTTATAAATTTTATATAATGTGATTTTATGTTCATTTTATTTATTTTATAAAGATATTATGAATCTTCTAAAACAAATAATATATTTTATGGTTTTAAAATAATTTCTTTAAGAGTGTGACTCACCTTCATATAATCAAGGGAATTATTTTAATAACTTTTTTCAATGGAATTATAAAATAAAAAATATCGATCCCATTTGGTAGAAACCATGGGTAAAAAGCATGGGATGGATTGTGGTTATGGATATTTTATTATAGTGAGTCCAAAACCTAAATAATAAATAACTTCCCTACTATTAATATATAAACCCACACAAGCCCCCATTTCTCTAAAATAAATCTCCTTGAAAAATGACCACACTATACTATCCATCCTCTAGAGTCCTCTAAATGAACCAAAAATCCCTCAAGAAGTCCCTCCCATGATTTTGAAGTCACAAGCTCAATCATGGGACCTTCCTCTCCTCCATTCAAATTTATGCACCTTCTTTGAAATCTGATCATTTAATTTCAATTATTTATATTTTAGTTGATTTATAATCATATCCATATTGTAAAATTGATATTATTTTAATGATGGTTCATTTATCCTCCCCCATTTGACCATTACCTAACCTATTACTATAGCGATATTCCACAAGGGATCCTCACTTTATCTTCTTTATTCAAGTTTCATTATGAACTTATGCAGCATATTTCCATTTCCTATAGTTGTAACATGTATTTACATGTCACTATTACTGACCACTTTACTTTAAAATGATGATATACCCATTTCTCTCTCATTAACCATTTTTATGAATTTTTTGTATCGTTATTATGTTGCTGATTTGTAATCATGATTTTACATTCCAAAAAACTTTTATAGTGAATACCATACCCATTCTTGTATCAAGGATATTCACATGTATTCATATATACATAGTGATTGGATACATACATGTATTTATTTCACATTACTTTATCATGTAATAAATTATGATGATGAATAGATCCATATTTTATGATCTGTGTGGCACTCCTAAGCATGAGAATGAAATGAATATGATGGGTGTTCCTAGATAGCGCTCCAATGCATTGGGTAATGTTTAATATCATGATATGTCACATTAAAACTATGAGTGAACCTAATTACATTATTGTATTTTTCCACCAAGATTTCATGGATGTTATATCCTTGAACAATGATTATGTTTTTGTGTTTTAAATTGTTTCCACATTTCCCGTGTTTTGGTTATCATGTTATATCATGCCTTATTATTCAAATTCCTTTTATTCCTCATTGATATACCTATTTTATAATATGTATCACTTTTTCAATTTTATTCCCTTACTATGATTTATATCTCACCCCTTTATTATGTATGTACCTAGGTTATACCAAGCAGTTTTAAGTTCAAATGAGTATTTTGAGCATGTTAAAGAAGTTTTCAATAATGGTGTTCTTTTCCCTATTTATATTGTTTTGTAATGTACATAATTACATAAGACACTAGAATTAATTATCATTTGGATTTTATTAAGTGTTTTCTTATGTAATAAATCACTTATTAAGGATAAATAAATAGGGGGGTTGTTATAGTTAGTATCAAAGGAAAAAAAATTTATTTTTGGGATTTGAATTAGAAAACTCTAGTGAAAGCCATAGAGATTAGAATAAGAATAATAAAACATTACAAAATTTTGGTAATTATAGATTATGTCATTTATCAATAAATTATATCCTTTTCTTGATTCTAGTAGTTGGTATGGTTCTATCCTAAATGTACATAGGGGTAACAACTCCAACAAGGTGACCCGAGCCTAACTTGGGGTAACCAGGTACACAAAAATTGGCCTTATTGTGCACCTAGTTTTACACTACCATGGGATATGGTTTGGTAAATTCATAATCTCAATATGAAACATTATTTTGGGAATACAAATTCCCATATGATAGGAAATAGATTATGGAAAACATATATTGAAGCGTAGAAAATCATAAGTTAAGAAAATTAAATGAAATTTATAAGTTGTCCCTTTAATTTCATTATATTCTCTTTTATGTGTTTAATATTCTAAAAATAATCATTCCTAGTTTTACCATTTTTATATCCAATGGCCATAAATATAAGGAATCTGGTAATCAATCCATGTGATGGGAAAAATAATGACTTTCCCAACGAGATTCCAAACCCAATGGGAGGGGGAATCATGACCTTTATAACAATAATCTCTCAACTAAATAAGGTTAAGAATAGAAACCTAGATCAAGTGGTGAAACTGAAATTCCAATGAGATAAAAATATACGATTGAGAACATTATATGACAAAGGCCTCATACTTTCAATGTATCCTCTAACCCCTTAATCACAGAACAATAGATCAATATAAAAGAGATCATCTTCATCCCTTTATGATCCAGCCAAGAGAATGTTATCTTGGATGTTTATCATATTATGGGAGAAGAAAATTTATGGTTGAAAATGATCAAAAATATAAAGCCTGAGGAAGAGATCAAAACAATGGAGTGAGAATAATTTTGGAAAATGTTTTTTGAAAAATATTTTCCTCACACTCTCAAAATTAAAATTGAAAGGTATTTCAACTCCCTCAAGAAAAAATAAGATGAATCTATCAGTGTGTATGAGGACAATATCACAATACATGCATGATTTTCCTCCGTCTTTGTCATTACCCCTAAATACACGGTTGACTGCTTCTTTAGTGGGATAAAACATAGTCTATGAAACTATCTATAGATCCATGACTTTTATATCTATAAATAAATTGTTAGATGTTCACTCAAAGTCAAAATATATATTATAGAAACTGAAGGGTGTCATGGGGATAAGAAGTAGAAAGTGCAGTTTAATTCTGGTAGTCTAATAGATAAATATAATGGTGATAATAAATTTCAACATCCCAATTTTCAAATGTTTGGAAAGAAGCACCCTAAAAAATTGACTAAGGGGTAAGAAGAAATGATTTAGGCGTGGGAAGGAAGGGAACATAGATAATGTTTTCTGATTGGATAAAACCACAAATTTGATAGAGGAAATGAATTATCAAGTCAAATCTCATCACATTTTCCATTGCTTCTAATAGAAGGAACCAGTTCACCTTGAAAACCAATTACCTAAGACCGGGGTTTTCAAAAAAAACCAAAAACCTCCATTGAAGAAAGATAGATATTTTTCCATCAATATAATTAAACTGGGTCCCAACAATGAGGTGGTGAACAGTATACTAGTTATTCATTCAATAATAGTGAATGTACTTTTTTTATTCTAGTTTTATAAATTCTTTCATATCACAATAGTTTATTATAACTATCCAAAAAACACCATAAATCCTGGAAATAGAGATATCAGGGACAAATCGATATGGGGAAATTATTGCATCATAATTTTATAACTCCTCCCCTATCAAAATTTCTGGGATAAACTTCCCAATGAATCTTTTCATACCCCCTTTAGTGAAATTTGATGAAATTTTGGGCATGGGTTAGATTTAACTATATAGATCCAACATAAATTTTTGTGAGATGGAAATCACTCTATATACATCAAATTGACCCTCGATTCTATACATGTGATAGGAGGGGGATGAATCTTATTTAGGACCATCATCTCAATCATGGATATTATTTTCCTATGGGAATTGTATCTAGTTCAAATGATTTTGTCTAAGGAATAACCCATCCACAAAGACATGAATATTGTCAGGAAATAAGATGATGTGTTTCTTGAGTAATTTCTTGGTATACTTCCTAGATGAGAGGTATACCTTCCAATCGAGCTCATACCTAGGGCATTGCCATTAACCAAGACTATGTATAAAATTTCTATTATGGAACATGAGGATATGAAGAAAAAACTAAAGGAATATCTGGATAAATGTTTCATATGACAAAGTGCTTTACCATGGGTTTAATTAGTCCCCTTCATCAAGAAGAAGGATGTATCAATGCTCATTTGAATAGATTATCATTAGCTTAATAAGATCACATTAAAGAAAAAGTATCATCTTCCTTGGATTGATGAATTCTTAAATCAGCTATGTGGAACACAATACTTCTCTAAGGTGTATATCTTCCTAGGATATTATCATGTAAGGGGTATAAATAATATATCCCAAAGAACGATTTCTTTACAAGGTATTGGTACTATGAGTTCACAGTGATTACATTTGGACTCACTAATTCTCCAGTAGACTTCCAAGACTTGATGAATAGATTATTTAGAGATTACCTTGAAAAATTTGTTGTAGTATTTATAGATTATATTATAATAAACTCAATAACCAAGGAGGAGCATGTGGAGTATTTGGGCACTCTGTTAAAGACCTGAGAATGGATAAGATTTATGCCTAATATAGAAAATGTGTGTTCTGGTTGAAGGAAGTATCTTTATTGGGGAATATAATCACAAGAAATGGGATATCTATATGCCCCTAAAATACAAAACCAATAGAACACTGACTAAATCCATCATATGTGATATATATCTATATTTTCCTTGGGTTAGGTAGGTATTATGACAGATTTTTTATAAATATATCTCAATTTTAAAACCCTCTTACCAAGATAATTTAGAAGGGAGTCTATTTTTTTAGAATGATGAATGTAAAGATAGCTTCATGGAGTTCAAAAGGAGGTTTATCACTGCACATGTTCTCACACTACCTAAAATTGGAGAAATGTTTTTTGTTCTCAGTGACAGTTTGAAGAAGGGATTGGTTTGCGTGTTAATAAAATATGAAAATGTTATAGCTTGTGCTTGAAGAAGGTTTAAATTTCATGAATAGAACTACCAAACACATGATCTAGAGTTTGATGCAGTGATGTTCTCTTTGAAAAAATTGTGGCACTATCTATTTGTGATGAAGTGTAAAATATATATGGAATATAAAATACATAAGTATATATTCAAACATAAAGAGAAAAATATGTTCCAACAAATATGGTTAGAGCTGATCGAGGACTATTAATGATCAATCCACGACTATCCTAGTAAAGAAAATAAAATTGTAGATGATCAATGTAAAAAAGTATCCATCAATTCTTTTATAAATTGGAATTGATAGGGATCCAATCTTCATAGATTTGAAAAGGATGGAAATGAGAATCATAAAGTAAGTAACATCATCAATAACATCTCAAATTATTCCTCAATCATCTACTCTCTAAGATCACTATTGGTGGGAAAAAATGAAGAGTTATATTATTTAATATACATCAAAGTTCCTAGTATGTCAGAATGTGGAGGATTAAAGGCATAAGTATAATGGGATGATGCAACCATTAACTATACCGACATTTTAATGGGAAAAGATCAAAATGGAGTTTTTCACTGGACTTATGGAAGCATCAAAATAATAATAATTCAGTATCGGTTTTTGTGGATTATCATACAAAGATTTCACACTTCATTTAAATTTTAGTGGATTTCTCTATAGATCAATTTTCATGGATATACATCAGATAAGCGGTGAGGATGCATGGAGTTCCACTATTGATTATGTCTAATCGAGATCTAATAGTCACCACTGTGTTCTAGAAAAGTCTATAACATTCTCTAAACATTGATATGATCTTTATTGCGGCCTATAATCCTCAAAATGAAGGTCAATCATAGCAGAATAATCATACACTGGAAGACATGTTGTGAGCATTCTATAAGAATTTCAAAGAGGTAGGTACCAACATCTTCTTATGGTCAAGTTATTATACAAAAGAAGATTCCACTCAAGCATTTAAATGTCTCCCTATGAATCCCTTTATGACAAGAGGTTATGAACACCAGTATGTTGGTAAAAAGTTAGGGAACCAAAATTATTAGGTCTTAAAATGGTCAAGGAAATGGTAGAAAAGGTTAAAATCATTAAAAAACACATCAAGGAAGCTTAGAGTTGAAAAAATATCTATACTGACAATCATTTACAAGGCCTACATTTTTATATTAGATACACGGTATTCCTCTACATATATTCATGGAATAAATTAATGAGTTTTTGGAAGAAGGGAATGCTTAGTCCAAGTTACATCGACCCCTTAGAGATCCTTGATTGCATCGAAGTTGTGGCATAGAGACTAGAACTCCAACTGAACCTATATTAAGTACCAGATGTATTCCATGTATCCCTATTAAGGAATTACATACCCGAACCCTCATATTTTCTCAATCCATAGGTGTTAACATTTGAGAATGACCATTCCTATGCAGAGTAGCTGGTAAAGATCTTATATCAAAGAGAAAAAGTTCTTTGAAATAAGAGAATACACATTTTCTGAGTATTGTGGAGAAACCAAAAGATTGAAGAAGAAATGTGAGGACCTAAGAAGATGATGAAACTGAGTTAACCATATATTTTTTAATACGGGAAAAGAAATTTTGAGGGTAAAATTTCATAAGGTGGAAATTATGACGACCCGAACTTTTATAAATAAAATCCCCCTTTTGATTTATTTAAATGGCTCATCATGAAATATTATTATAGAAAACACATGAACTTATTTTGTTTTATTATATCCTATTGTATTTATAAAAATACTAAGAAAAATTAACATTGATAATATAGTCATTGTATAGTTATTTCATGATTAGTATAAATATAGGGTTTTAACAAATCCAATTGACACACACAAAGGAAGTGAAAGCCTCAACCAGCAGGATTGTACCCTATAGATCCAATTTATCAAAGACTATGAGGGATATAGAATTGTTTGGATTTTACCTTGACCATGCCCAATATGATATCCATCAACTGAAGCATAAGAAAAACTCTTTACGGGATATGTTCAAGATCATTGATACCATGACTCAAACCATGTTTATTGAACTAGCCCATGAAAGTCCCATCATCATGCACCATATCCTTAGGTAATTTGATGGTGTATAAAAGGGATATGTATGAAGACTCTATAAATATATATATATACATTATTTTTTATTTAATAATGAATAAATTTTCATCTTATTATTGTTAATTTGTTTTTTAATTTTTATTTTGATTCAATAGAACACAAATAATATTTTTGTTTAATATTCAAATTCTATTAATGAATTTATTTTTATGAAATAATGGATTTTTGAAATGAAAAACATTATAATAAATATTATTAATTTATAAATTTTATTAATTATAAATTATCAGATTATGTCAAATGTAATTTTAATAAGGGTTTGAAAACTCTTATTGTCAAAAAACCCATAATTTACAATAAATATCATTTATTATTTTTTAATTATAAAATTAAAAAAATTAGAGAATTTTTTAGGTAAAATTAATATTAAATTTTTAACATAATGTTATAATTATCTAGTAGTGAGTTTTTTATAATTTTTTTAAATAATTTATTTTTCGGGAAAAAATTAAATACCATATAAATATACTTTTTGTATTATGACATCATAATGACCCAAAAGTGATGTAATATATACTATAAATTATATCCATGAACAAATATATGTTTTCCATTTAGAATTATGTTATTTTATGTTTATTTTATTTATTTTATATAGGAATTATGTATCTTCCAAAACGTATAATATATTTTATGGTTTTAAAATCATTTCTTTAAGAGTGTGACTCACATCCATATAAGCAACTGAAATTTTTTAATAAGTTCCTCCCTTAGACATATAAAATAATAAATGCCACTCACATTTGGTAGAAACCATGGTCAAGAACCCTGGTATTTTTTTTTGGTTGTGGATATTTTATTATGTATATTCCAAAACCTAGATAATTAAAAAATCCCTCTCATTTCCTATATAAACCCACCGAAGCCCCCATTTATCTCCACTAAAACTCATTTAAGATCTAACATAATATGATATTTACTATTTAGATTCCTCCCAAGGAACCCCAAAACTCTCAAGAATCCCCTCCCAGGATTTTGAAGCCACACACTCAAGTAAGGGACCTTCTTATCCTCATATCAAATTCATGCACCTTATTCGAAATTAGTTATTTTTATTCCAAATGGTTATATTTTAATTAATTTATAATAATCCCCCTAATATCTAATTGTTGTTATTTTAAAGATGTATTATTTATCCTCCCTCATTTATACCCTTACCTAAGTCGCTACTATGTTAAAATTACATAAGCGATCCTTACCTTCTCTTTTTATTCAAGTTTCAATATAAACTTATGCATTTTATTCCCATTTCCTAAAGATAGAACATGTATTTACATTTCACTATTACTAAAAATTTTGTTTTAAATTATTAAGAGTCTCATTTCTTTCTGATCAACCATTTTTATGAATATTTATGTAACACTATTATGCTATCAAAATCATACCACGATTTTCCATGCCAAAACAATTGTATAGTGAATACCATACACATTATTTTATCAAGGGTATTCACCTTTCTGTACAGATGCATATTGATGGGGGGCCTAAATTTATTTATTTAACATTCCTTGATCATGGAATAAATTATTATTATGAATAAATCCATGTTTTATGATCTATATGGCACACTTATGCATGAAAATGAAATAAATTTGATGGGTGAACCCATATCGCAATCCAATGCATTGGGTAATGTTTACTATCATGATACATCACATTGGAAATAAGGGTGATCCTAATTATTTTATGTGAATTTTTCCACCATGATTTCATGGTGGGTTTATCCTCGACCTGTGTTTATGATTCAGTGTTTTAAGTTGTTTCCACATTTCACATATTATGATTATCATGTTATATAATGAACTTTTCTTCACGTTCCTTTTATTCCTCATTTATATGCCTATTTTCTAACATGTATCACTTATCCCAGGTTTATTTCCTTACAGTGTATTATCTCTCACCCCTTTTATTTTGTATGTCCCCAGGTTATCCCATGTGGTTGTATGTTTGAAGGAGTATTTTGAGATTGTAAAATAAATTTTCAATAAATATGTTGTAATACCTACTTTATGTTGCTATGTAATGTACCTAATTCCCAAAGACACTAAACTCGCTGATCATTTGGGTTGTATTAACTATAGTGTTTTGTAATAAATTATTTACTAATGTTAAATAAGGGGTATGATTATTATATCCCATGAATGTATTCTATAATGCTTATCGAGAAAATTATAGTGATTTATAAATCCACTTGAAGATCTATCTTTCACAGAGATTACTATTCAAACTTATAATTTAGTGAGAGTTTTATGATTTACACTTAGAATTTATTTGGTTTTTTATGATTAAGTATAAAATATTGAAACCTTATGATCTACAACTCAATAATTCTCATCAATTTTCTTATTCTCTATTTGTTCATGATATTTCCAAGTAATAGTACCATTTATTCAATCTTTGGTATTTAAAATAATTAAGATAATGTGTTAAATTTATCTATTTTTATTTCATTCTCTGGTCATAAACACTTATTCTTCCAAAAAAATATATTCTAAATATATTTTCAAAAATGTATTTATAATTATTGAAATGATTTATTAATGACATTTTTATAAAGAGTTTTTACAATATCTTTTCAAAGGAATATTCATGTAATTTTCCAAAAAATTCACATTTGTATATTACAAAAAATGTAAAAGTAATTTTTTTAAAACCTGTAAGGCATGAATTTAATTTTCCTTCATCATGGTCATTTTTTTCTATGAATCGCCATATATGATTTTCAAGGCTATTTTAAAATAAAATGACTTTTAAATTTTTTTTTTCAAAATGGAAATGATATGATCCTAAAGAAATGTTTTAAATTATTTTTTTAAATATTGCTTTATATATTTCCAAGGTTTATTTCAACAAAAATGATTTTCTTGTTTTTTTAACTATAAAATACATGATTTTTAAAATGAAAAGGTTATTATCTTAAAAATATACTTAGTAATGTTTTAATGGTATTTTTATTCATCATCATCCACAACCCTTGTTGTTACTTATGCTCCAATGGGGATATTGTTTCATAATTCTATCCTCATTCATTCTCCAGATGCATTAAGATTGTTTCAAAAAGATTTTTATGGAACCTGTTTCTTTTCCACATATAAATAATGTTTAAATGAGATTGTAATAGTTCCCATTTCATTTCCGTGGATCAATCTTATTTCAAATAGATTTTTATGGAACCTTTTTATTTTCCATGAGTCAATCACGTTTCAAAGAGATTGTTATCAAATACATTAATTTTCAACAGTTTAACTATGTTTCCAAGAGAATAATATAGAACCCATTTTTTTCCACAGGTCGATCATGTTTAATAGTGATTGACATAAAACACATTTATCTTCCCTGGGTTACTCACATTATGAAATGAATAATTATTGTTTCTATGAGTTTTATGATGAATTAAAGTCTATATTTACTTTATTTATATTGTGGTTATTTGGAATTATATATGATGGGTGCACCCATATAGAACCAGATGATCCCATTAAATCTTATATGATGGGATGAGCTAGATAGCGTCAGGTGAGATCATTACAGCTTATATGATGTGCCGGACCAGATAGCATCAAGTGAGCTCATTATAGATTAAATGATAGGTGCCCCGAGATAGCAGTCCAATGGATTAGGTAATATACCATTCCATGAGTAAAAATAGAGAGGTATTTTCTTTTGCGTTTATCATATATATTTAACCGGTCTCTAATAATTTCTAACAAGGGTTTAACATGGGTTTCAAAGAAAAATATTAAAAGATACCAAAATGTTTTGTGATGCTTGTTATGGGATTATAATGTATCTTATGGTCAAGATTGATATCACTTGGCTCATTATTATTGATTCTAATGACTATTTTTAATATGACAATCAATTTGACTATTTTGCCACATATTTTATTTATGATTTAGTCATTTAATTAGTTACTTATTCCTTATTTGTCAAAAAAATTTACCTAATTTATTTTATAGTTAAATTTATTAATTGATTATTTTCTATATCTAATTTTTTATTTTTAACTTTTAAAATATTTAACTTTTTTTCATTGACTCTTTATTTATTGTTTTTCAAATTAAATTTTTATGTTTTAATTTTTCTTTAAATATTAATTTTATGTTTGCTTTTTTATTAATTAATCATTTCAACGTTACATATTCATTTAAATAAATAATATTTAAATTTAATTTAAAATATTTAATTTTTTAATTTTAATATATTAGAACACCATTTTAAAATTTTAAATAATTAATCTGTTCTCGATTATAATTTTAACACTTTTGAATTTAATTATTTATTTTCATTTAAAAATCGTGTTTTTAAAAATTTAATTAATCTACCTGATTATTTCAGTTAGTATTTATTAGAGATTAGTTTTTTTATTTTTTGTTTTCAATATCTAAATTTATTTAATTATTCAATTGTTTTAAATTATTATTAATTAATTTTTTTCCATTTAAATAAAAATTAAATTATTATTGGAATGTATTTATCATTATTTAATATTTTTAATTTTAATATTTTTATATTTTAACTATTTTATTTGTTATGTTTTTACTATACATCAGATTCAACGATAACAATTTAGATACAAGTATTTTTTTTATTTCTAGTAACCAATGATAGAAAAATAGAGGACCCACTATCGAGTTTCCACTTCACTCGCTACTGGGAACCCAACAACGAATCTCATACCCACTATTGGACATTGAACCACCATTGGAAACCTTCCACTAGTATAAAACCCACGAGACATTTCCTGCATAATGAGTCACCATTCACCACTCACTATTGAGGCACCCACCATCGACCCACCATCCGCTCCTCTATCACCCACCACTGAACATACTCACTGTCCTCAAAATAGAAAACTTCCACTATATATATCGAGCCACCATCAAGAGAGAACCCTATCTGGGAAACCTTCCACTCTACTCACCCACTTTTGGGAGTACTCTCCATCAGCAATAATGAACCACCACCTACGAACTCACCTACCATTTGCAACACAACGATGACTCTGAGTCAATCCACCATCGACTTGTTATCTACCACCACTCGATTCTTCCCTAACACCGCTGACTAAAATCTTGAAGCATCTAAAAGACTCTATAAATTATCTCAATAGTCTAATTGAAATCCAAGACATCATATTTAAGTCGCTACTGTGTTGAAGTTGATATTGAGCAAACCCCATCCGAAACTGGAACTTCAATAAGCATTTAGTTTTGAAGAAGATGCTTCCCATTCCAAATCTGAACTCCAATCCACTGCTCAGATCTGAAAAACTAGAACCCTCTGACCGATTTTTTGACATGGACTACCACTCACATCAAACCTGTTGTTTCCACCTCCATCGTCGATTTGATGACGCTTCACCGAAGTCGCACAGCTGTATTTTAAGAAGTTGTGTCTCCGTGGAAGCTTGAAGAAGCCACCGCTACTAGTTGTGATATCTACTTTTGGGAATCCATAGATGTGAGGAGAGTCCCACACTCCGAGGGAAGAAGAAATTTCACATGTGTTTAGTAGGGGATAAGAATAAAAAAATAATAGTAATAAAATAAAGAAATAATAATAATATTATTAATAATATTTATGATAAATTAATATAAATAAATTTATATAGTAATAATATTTATGTTTTGAAACTAACTATTATTATAATTTTTTTAATAAAATTAATATTTAATTATAAAAATCTATTTATTTTTGAATTATATTTATATATTTTAAAATGATTATTTATAATTATGTTTTCATTATTTTAATGTTATGTTAAGAAAAATAAATATTTATATTTATATTTATGTTAATTTTATTTGACATTATAAATCACGAATTAAAATAGTTAATATATTTTTATAACTATTTTCATACTAATAGATTATTTAATTATTACTTTCAAATATAAAAAAAATTATTTTGATAAACAATGTTTATTTAAATTAATTTAGCAATCTTTTTAATTTTTAGGAAGGAAATGCCAAATTATGTCTAGGTTCATTCTTTCCAATGGTCGATAATTCTATTAGAAGGTTGTGATTGGGTCAACTACCAGTGACCTAATTGTTTGGTGGCTTAGTAAAGATTGGATGAAGTTAGTGTTGGCCAATGATGACCAAATATAAGAATTCATTTGAATATGAATTCAAAGACACGTTAGACATAACAAATTCCAGATTCAAAAAAGGAGTGGGATGCAAACAAAGATTACTACCTCTATATGGATGACAAGGAGAATACGAGAGATGCACAATTTTAGTTGTAAGTATAATTCTTCTCTCTTACTTAATATATTTTTAGTTTGAAACTATATAATTTTCATCATGAGTTTCAATATTATATCCAACTAAACTCCTGATCTCTGGGATTATATTTCATCTGGTTATTATATGAACTTCTTTAGTTTATTTCTTTCTTGATATCTTAATCGATTAGATGGATCTATTCTAATTGAATTTTAATTTTTTTTTCACCTATTTTTTTTATTTCTTAAATTCAAAGATCAATTGGAGAGATTGAACTTATAATAATTTATTCAGATTTAATTTTAAAAACATCTGTAAAAAATTGATGATATTGTGTCTCATTACAATTGGGTCAAATCCCTTAGCTTACTAATTTTTTTTGAAGTGTATAAATCTTACATTTGTTAGTTTTTATGATTAATCCCTTAGAGAAGGAGAGTAATAAATTAATTTTCTGAGGTTACAATTTTAATAATTTTTCTTTGAATAATATATTCATTCAATTACTAGTTTTTATTTTATCCTCGATCATTTTTCAAGATAAATTTTCCTCAAACTCTATCCTCTTTGTTATTTCATCATTACTATAATACCAATTTTTAATTTAAAAAAAATCATCTCTTCATTAAGCAATTTTCAAATAGAAAATATTATAAACTAATGAATCATGTTCTTACAGTGGATATTTGTTTTGAAAGTTCATGTACACAGCTTTCCCTTGGTTATAATACCCAACAAACCAATACACAATATTAAGTAAGAGTTTATAAATAATTAAACTTTAGTATGTTTTAATGATATTAATCTCATATTTTTTATACCATTTCTAGGAAATACATCAAATGACTAAATTTTTCAAAACTAAAAAAAATAGTTTCAAAAAAAAAATATAAAAATTATCAATAAAATTTAAAACTGATATAATTTTTTTATTAATCTAATTTATCTATTTTTTATTGTTAGTTGTTTTCCACTGCATTGTTATAATTTTTTATTTACTATAATTTTTTTATTTTTTATTTTATGATCCCAAGGTCTATAATCGATAGGTTACAACCCTTTGTTCCATATTTAGAAATAAGTCTTAGTGCGATGAAAAAGAAGAAGAAAATTGAAATGAATAACATAGGAGAGAGAGTTCATGTTCATAATAATCAAAAAAACATTCAACCTAAAATCAACAATGAATAATTAAATGAGAGACCTATGATTAAGAAGATTCAACTGCCTCATGTTTCAAGTAACCCATCTTTAATCAAACTACCACCTAGAGCTATAAACTATAAGCTAAAATAGTCCCATAATTCATTATTGACTACTTTCAATGGGATCCCTAATGATGATTCACTGAAATTTATTAGATACTTCTACAACATAGTTAAAAAATCACCAATATTATGACTCACTAAGGATCATTTATGGATGATAGTGTTCCTCTTTTTCCTTAATAAGAATTACAGAAGTTGGTTTTTGAGTCTAGATGCAAATATATTTGAAAATTGGGAGTATGTATACAACTCATTTGTAATGAAATTTTACCCTCAAAGACATAAAGGTGAATTAGGAACCAAAATAACATGTTTCTATCAAGATTATGGTGAATCCATTCATGAGTCTTAAGATCGATTCGGGGACCTACTTAGGTAGTGTACCCATCATCACCTTCTGTCACATGTTCTCATGGACACCATCAATGAAGGATTGTCCTATTCTAGTCAATGTCTTGTGGAAAAATCTATGGGGGTAATTATAATGATAAGATAGATAAATGTTTATGAAAAAATTTCAATAGCCATGCTTTAAATTTTCAACATAAAAACTCATAGAGGAAGGGAGTGAATAGAAGTGGGAAACAAATGGTTCAGGGGTAGATTATCATTCCCAACATACTGAAATTAAAGACAAAATTAAATAATTAATGAACCCAAATGCCAAACAAATTGTAAATAAAGTGGGTTTCCAAAACTAGAACCAATATCTTAGAGAGTAGTATGCTCAACATAGGATGTTTGAGCATACTAATTGTTTCCATATTTTAACATGCCATCCTAATAATAAAATGAAAACATTTCAAATTATGGTCCTAGGATTCCAAAAAATGATGATCCCTTTTCAACCAACTATAACTAAGGCTATAGGAATCAACCTAATTTAACTTGGAAATATGTATGTATGATAAGAAAAAAAATTCTCATGGTTACAAAACCCCTTTTTATAATTAAAAAACCAATAGAGGGGTAAGTCATCGAATTCCAAATAGAATTTCCATGGGAAATTTCAGAATAGAATGAATAAAATTATTAAATTATTTGAATCTCAAGAAAATAAATTGGATTAATAAAAAGAACAACATAAATATGATAAGGATGGAGATGATTCTATAATTCATACTTTGGAATTGAAAATTAGCCAAATTTCTATATACCTTTCATAAAGGGATATGGTTAAGCTTTCTATGACAAATGAAATTAAAACTAATGAAACTTTCATGGTTATTATTATAGGAAGTGGATTAAGCACTCAAAAAAAAGATATAAAAGACTTTAGAAGTTCCACAAATAAAAAAACAAATTAATTTAGATATAAAAATATACAAAACAAAGAATCTGTAAATGAGGATAAAAATCATGAAAATCAAGAAAATCACAATGTTTCACCTAAAATTTAATCTGAATATTTTTCTAAACCTAAAAATAATAATCGGAAAGAGAAAATTTTTGAAGTAATTTTTGACATGACTTTGGTAATTAGGAACTATGCCCAAGCCATCTGTTTCTAAGAATATCAGAAAACAATGAGTAATAACAAGTTAAAAATTCATTATTTTCTTCGGATTATAATCATGATCCGAGTGAATATCCCTTTCATACAAGACATCGTTCAAATTCATACTTATCTGAAATATATTTATAAAAATGTTTCAAAAAATACACATGAATAATTTTCTACATTAATCTTCACTTATGAGTGTAGTGTTTTTATTCAAAATAAAATACATCCCAAACTCAAGGACCCTATTATATTATACATTCCCTACACATTATAGAATATTGGTCAACTAAAATTTATATGTGGCTTAGGTTCTAGCATTAACTTTTTCATACTCTCCCTATTTCAGTAGATGATAGTGGGTGACCTTCAACCCATCACTATCATCATACAATTGGTTGATAGATCATTCACACATCTTGTAGGAAGGGAAGATGATCTTATGGTTGGTGTTGGAAAGTTGTTTCTTCTAAATTAATTCCTACTGCTAGATATGGACCGTGACCATGAGGTTCTCAGCATTCTGTGCAGGCCCTACATGTCAACTTGTAGATTTATTATAGACGATTTTTAGGGTCAATGGATCTTTAATATTGGGGAATATGAGGAGGCATTCAATTTGATTAAAAATTTTAATGGACCAATATTATCTAAAAAATTTTCTAAGGTACAACTATTAGAAGATAAAAACTGGATGCCTCACTAGATTAAAAGTCTTTTAACTCAACCTTTGGTTTTTCATTTTTACTTATCCTTTTGATTTACTATGATAATACATCTCATTTTATAGACAATAAAGGAGAATAAATCAGTAAATTTCACTTATTTTTAAAAAAGAGAAAATAACTTTGTATCGAATCCAGTTCGAATGAAAAAACATAATTAATAATGGGGATGCTAGTTTTAAATTCTTCATCCCTTTTCTATTTATCACTTTTATGTTATTTATCATTTGTTTTTGCATTTTTTGGTTTTTGAAAAAATGGTACTATAATGATTTTAAATTTATTCACTGTATGAAATGATGTGTGGTAGGTATTACCACTAGATGCTTATTCATTTATTAAATTTTATTTTCTTTTCTATCCTGTTATCATATTATTTTATTTTCTATTGAAAATATAATTGAAACAAATTTATTAAAATTTATTACACCCTTTTTCATTGTGTACTCAATTTATTCACACACTACTGTTTGATATTTAAAATAAAAATTCTTTATGTGCCTTAATATTAATGGATTTGCTTCTATTGTAAAATATTTATTTTTGAAAACATATTGTTCGTTCTTCACTATGAGCCTTACAAATTTCATTAATCTACTGAATTGAAAATCTGTTTTGAACTTTAAAAGTCAAATTTTTTTCTCCATAATTGAATTCAACATTGTGGATAAAGATGGGTCTTTAGTGTAGGGGAGAGTTTATTATTAACCTAGTATTAACTATGATTTATTATAATCCCATAAATCCCATAAAAATTTAAAAATGGATTATTTTTCAATATTTTATCTACTGTTATCAGTGGGTCAAATTTTTTTTTATAATTTTGAATGCTATGAAACTACATTGAAAAGCTTATAAATTTAATAACATTTGAATTTAATTCAGTTATCAATTTTCTTATCCTCTTGAAATCATATTCTCATGGTCAAAATTTTAAGACAATGTTATACAACTATAATTGAATTGAAACTTTTTTAATTGAATCAAACATATAAGTCATGCATTTTCATGAGCTATGAAATGAAAATCCTAACCTGGGTTAAGATTCATTCCTTCTTTCTTTCATTTTTAAGCTAAAACTGTTGGAGGAATTAATTATTTATATTTTTATTTATTGAAATAACTCATCCATTGAGTTGTTTTTAATTTATTTGTGTGATAATTATTTGTGCCTTATCACTTTTATGTAAAGAGAAGCATGTAACTCTCAGTTAAATGTAAGTTTACATTTGTTTAATTCAATTCATGATTTTTCAAAAATAATAATTTTTTATTACATTACATAATCTTGAACCGTATCTACATTAATTTAAGTGGTCATTTATACTTTATACATAAAACAGATCATAGAGGAATATCAACTTTCATTAATAAATTATTTTTGGCATTATAATTTTTTGACCTTGAGATTTATTTTTCTCTACTGAATTTGATTATTAATTGTTTGAGGACAATAAATGATTGAGTATAGAGGAATTTAATGTCACCATTAATTGATATGTTTTACCCCATATTTTATTTAAATTTTTAATCATTTAATTAATTAAGTCTTCATTATTTGTTAAATGTATTTACCTTTAAATTATATAATTAAATTTACTAATAAATCAATTTTTATATTAAATTTTGTATTTTTAGGTTCTAAAATAATTATGTTTATTTTTACTTAATTTTACTTTATTAATTTTATAATAAATTTTTTTTAATTCATATTTAAATATTAATTTTATATTTTTTTTGTTTTTATTAATTAATCATTTCATCATTATATATTCATTTTATTACCTAAAACATTATTTTAATTTAGAATCTTTTATTAATGTCATTTTTATACATTTGAACACCATTTAACAATTTAAAATAATTAATTTATTCTCAATTATAATATTAACTCTTTTCATTTAATTATTTATTTCAAATTTTAAACTCTGTTTTCAATTATTTAATTGATCTACTTAATAATTTTAGTTGGTTTTTATTAATTTTTTTAATTTTATATATCTTTGTTTGAATATAGTTAATTATTGAAATGTTTTGAATTTTTATTAATTCAATTTTTATATGTTTTCACATAAATAATAAATTAAATAATTATTTGAACGTTTTTATAATTATATTATATTTTTAATTTTAATATTTTAATATTTTTAACATTGTTATTTTTTTTATTAACTACTCAGAAGATTTACTAGTATCACCTGAGATACCGATCTATTTTTTGTTACTACTGGAACCTAGGGGAAGTAAAAAAGAGGATCCACCACTGGGTTTTCACTTCACCCACTATTGGGAATCCAACAAAAACTGTCACACCAACCGCTGGCCATCGACCCACTATTGAGATCCTTCTTCCAACAGAAAACCCATGAGCCACTGCCAATATTATGAATCATCATTCACCACCCATAGATGAGGCACCCATCGTTAAGGCACCAACCTTTGACCAACCATCCGCTCCTCTATCACCCCCATCGAACTTACTCGCCATCATCAAACTAGTGAACTTCCTCTACTTATCACGAGCCACCATCAAGTGAAAAACCATTGTTACAAACCATCCACCTTGATCACCCACAATCAGGTGTACTCACATCTAGACACAATGAACCACCACCAGTGAACTCACCTACGGTTGATATCCCAAGAGAGACTCCATGTTGATCCACCATCAAATTCTTCTATGTCACCGCTCGATTTTTCTCTTCAATCGTTAACGAGAAGCTCAAATTTTCTCAAAGAAACTATCAAAAATCTGGAAAGTCCAATTTAAAGTCAATTAGTTGTATTTATGTTGGTGTTGTGATGATGTGAATGTCAAGACACCCCATATAAAACTTGATCTACAACAAGAATCTTGTTTTGAAGTCAATTCCACTCATTCTTGATATGAATTCAAAGTCATCTCGTGGATCTGAAGAACCAGACGCCTCCAACTGAGTCATTTATCTAGACTACTACTCATTCCATACCTACTGTCACCACCTCCACCATCAATTTTATAAAGCTTCCCTAAAGGTGTGCACCTGAATATGAAGATTCCATGTTATCATGGATGTCTAAAGAAGTCGCCTCACACATTTGGGATCACCACTTTAGAGAATCCACAGACATAAGGTGAGTACCCCTCTCCTAGGGAAGATGAAATCCACTACAGGTTAAGCGGGGGATAAGTATGTAAAAAATAATAATAAAATAAATAAATAGATAATAATAATAATTATAATAAATAAGATAAATTAATATTAATTAATTTACATAATAATAATAATTATGTTTTTAACCTAATAATTAGTATAAATTTCTTTTATAAAATAAATTAATATTTATTTCAAAAATATATTAATTTTTGAATTATAATTAAAATATTAAAAAAATTATTTATATTTATGTTTTTATTATATTATAATTATTTTAATAAAAAATAATTATTTTTTATATTTATCTAAATTTATTTAATAATATAAATCTCAAATTATAATATCTAATATATTTTCATAATTATTTCTATACTAATAGTTTATTCAATTATTTTTTTAATTATAAAAAAATTTATTCTTATAGACAATGTTTTTTTCAACTAATTTATCAAACTTTTTAATTTGAAGGAATCAAAGCTTGAATGGGGTCCATGTTCATTCTTACCAACGGTCGATTATTCTGTTAAAAAGGCTGTACCAGAGAAAATTATCAGTGACCAAATTGTTTAGTGTCTTAATGAAGATTTGATGAATTCAGTGCTAGCTGATGGTGACTAACTACAAGAATTAATTCTAATATGAATTTCAAGACACATTCCACATCACACATTTTAGATTCAAAAATTGAGTGGGAGGTAGACACGGAATGGGACTTCTCTGAGGTGGATAAGAAGAAGTGGAGAGAAATATGATTTTTGTTATAGGGGGAATTACTCTCTCTTTATTTTGATTTATTTAGTTTAAAATTGTATCATTTTCATATTGAATTTGAATATGATCTCCAGCTATAATCCTAAGCTTGTGGATTATATTTGTTATGCTTCTTATATACACTTATTTTCATTATTTCATTCATGAAATTTGAATCAATTAGAAATATCGATTTTGATTGAAATTTAAATTGTTTTTAGCCTCTTGTTTTCAATTTCTAGACATCAAATATCAATCCATGAGATTGATCAAGAAATCATATCTTCATATTTAAATTCAAAAACATTGAAAAATGATATGTGAGATTATTTATTATTATAATTAATTCAATTCCCTTATTTTACTGATGTTTCTTGATGTGCTAAAGTCCAAGATTCATTAGTTTTTATGATTAATCTCCAAGTGAATCATATTAATCCATTAATTTTCTGAGGTATTTATGTTATAAAAAAATTGATGATGATATTCATTTAACTGGTAGTTTTTATTTTTTCCTTGATCATTTTTCCTTAAACTCTATTCTCAAGGTTTTTTAATAATTTCACTGATACCTATTTGTATATTTAAAAATCACCATCTCATTAAATAATATTTCAATATAAAATATTAAAAAAAATATTTTCATCCACTGATTATAGTGGCTATTATTTGTTTGAATATTTTGGTACACAACCTTCCCTTGTGTTCGATGCCCTAAAAACCACTACAATGTAGTAAGTAAGAGTTTATAAATAATTAAATTTTGGCGTGTGTTAATGATGTTCATCTCACATTACTTTTCTGTGTTTCATATTTGAAGATCTAGGAATTGATGGATATAAGATCTTTTATAATTTTCTCATTCAATTGGATTAGGTCGTTATACCCTTGTTCTCTTCTTATGTTCATTGATGGCATTCACCTGTTAATGATTAATTTTACCCTTACTGTGCATTTTATCTCACTATATTTCTATTTCCTCTAACATTGGTTATTATGTATGAGGTTTAATGAATTATTTCAAGAAGTTATTTTCATATGTAATATGAATATAACATAATGTAAAATAATAAAAGTTTGGTTAGGTAGAAGAAATTTTCATTTAACGACATGGGTATTGTTTATGTAGGATATTTTTTCAAATAATATATTAATATAAGACTAAATGGTCCTTGAGAATGTAAGTGATCTAGTTTTTCATTTTTATGTTTTAAATTTTAGATGGAAAAATTTTTTGTTAAAATTATTAGTATGAAAGCCAAAAATGTAAAGTTTGTGATTTCAGCATTGGATTTTTGTGTGCGCATTTTAGGTTGTTATAGAGATAACCACTCATAATGAAACCTTATGAATGATTATTATTCTATAAATAAGACTTCATTGTGAATATAATTATTTTTGTTAGTATACATCCACTAAAAATCAAAGGGTCTCCCCATAAGTGTTTCCGTTAGAAGATAGATTGTTAGATTCATCATTCAAGTGAAAACAATGGATGCAAATATTTATCCAAAACATGATAAATTAATGGTTCCTATTATTATATGTTTATAAAGAATTACATCGCTGAATTATTAGTGTAAATATCCTCATAAAAATAGAACATTCAAATCACCATTAGAATTACATTATTGGATAGTAAATATCATATTTCTATTGAAATCAAATCATGAAGAATGATGTAATAATTATGAGTTTTTAGTGATTTTAGTTTCAACCCTCTCATATTAACATATTTAGATATGTTTCTTTAATAGACACCAGGAATCTAGATATTATACTATTTTTATAGAAATTGATTTTTCTATGAAGGTTTCATTACATAAGATTCATGGGAAACACTGCATTATTTTCACTAATATACACAGGATGTGGTTCTGGTTGAATACCCTTGTCTTTAAAGTCATATCAAGATCATAAGTAATATTTTTTATTCCCCTTGACTTATAGAAGATTTGAAAGTTTCATTTCAATTATTTTTTTTACCAATGTGCTTTATGTCTAAACAATTATGTAACACATTTTTTAACTAACATGGAAACATGAAACATATACTTTTATTTTTCCAATTGTAATTGATTTGGTGCCAACATTCTTAATCCTTTTTTATTTCATATAATATTTTCCTAATAAAAAATTTACACCTTTAAATTCATTAAGAACATCAGTTCTTGACATATGTTGATGTGCAGATTCAATGTCAATAGTATTATCAATCTTTTATAGATTCATCCTATATGGATGATCCATTGTCATGAATCATCGATTCTCTATGATCTGAAACTATAATGATATTTATGTCTTCTCTCATGTATTATTCATAAAAATAAGGCATGATATTTTTCCCTTTATGATCCAACTATAAATCATTTAGTAAGAAGAGAAATAATTTATAGTCTATAGAAGTGAAACACATATCTAAACTATATTTTTCAAACAAGAATTTAATAAATACACACCCACATCCCAATGTTGATTCAACTCTTTTATTAAAGGTTGAAATTACACAAATATATCTTTTTTCAGGATCATAATGTCCAAATATTAGTATACTCAAAAATTTGAATGGGTTTTCACACAATTCCATGGATTGAGATTATAAATTTGAATAAAAACCAGCCATGTGTTGTGAGAATTAAAAATCTGACTAAAAATATTAAAACTAACACATGATATAATCAATATAACATTATGCACCTCAAATACCAACTAATGATGTTGTGTATCAAATGTCTTCCATTTTAATACAAATACATCGTTAACTAACTCATTATTATCTTTAATCCTATAATCAAAATCCAATTGAATATTTTGGAGATTTAACTAGACATGAATATATTTTTACGATTATAAATCAATGGATAGTTCCAAATGACATTATGTAAAAAAAAGATGGTGTTCTATCTTTAATTATCTTACATGAAGATATAAATCATTATTTACTATCATTTATATCTAAAATATCTTCCAAAATATGTTATAATATTTCGAAAAGCATTTATTTTATTATTTTCAAATATAAGATATTTAGTTACCTTAAATTCCATATAATGATTTGAGGCAATATTTGCAATATCTGGAAGAATGTCTATCAAAAATTTGAGAATATATTCAATTGTGGTATTATAAATTCCATATATGGTTTTTCTATGATATAGAACCCATAAAAATATACATTTTGTCATTTTAGTATATTCTTAATATAAGAGTCCTAGCAACATCCATTAAATTCTTTACTCTCTCAACATCATCATTTTTAGTATTTTCATGATGTATAATGATATCATTGTATTCCTGAATTAGCATACTATATTTCTCATAATAATCCAAAAATGGAAACTGATAAAATATAAAATTATTCATTCCACTCCTTTAATTTTTTTCAGGAAAAATTCAATACTGTCTCATATCTCTATTTTTATACCAAACATAATAATTTGTTTAAAATCTAAATGTTGTTATGTGGTAGCTAATATTATCTCGATAAAGCCAAGGTCTTTCAACATAACCATAAAAAAGAAAATATATCATACCTATATATGAAGCATTTTTAAATGAAAAATCTTAATACCCCATATTATTTAGAAACATAGTTGAGATCCAATCAGAATAATAAATCTAGCTTTTATCCATTCTATTATAGGAAAATAAATTAAATTAATATCAATATAGTAAAATTTTATTAAAACAATTGTGAAACCCAATTTTAATATGAAACTAATAAAATAATACTAATAGCTATCTGAATAAATAATAAGAGAAATAGAGTGTGCTATAAATCATGCATACAAGAGACTAATCAAAAACATTATAAGACATGGAATGGGAAAAACTATTACATAATATAACAAAATACATCTCTCTTTAGGATATAATTTTTTAAAAAATAACTTACATGTTTTGAATATAAAATATATCAAATTTAATACATATTTATTTATCATAGAAAAAATTTACTCAAGAATATCAACAATGTCTCGCCCAATATCAAAACTCATGTCTTTGATACATATGTTTTCATCAGGGACACATTTATAATAGAATCAGGACTTTATTTAGTATCACATGTGTGAAGATCTCTTCCAATAAGATAATCCAAATAATAATTTTAATATAAAGTTAATGAATCCATACTAGTATGTATCAAATCAAAGATAAGATATTTCATATATTACAATCTATGCATACTAGTAATAAACCAAATAATGTATAACTTGTGGAATAGTTGACAACTAAAACATACTATTAGATTGAAATTAATTATAAAAAATTACAATTCAATTATGAAAATAAAAAAATAAAATGAATAATTTCATAACCCCATGATATAATAAAAAACAAAAATAATTACTAAAATATTAGTTTACATAATCCGTTAATATATATTACACCATAAAACAATATATTATATTTATATAAAAGTAGAAAATAACTAAATTAAACAGTATATATATACTATCGTCGAATTTATTGTGAAATATTATTACCAAAATAATCAAAATCAACCTTTTTAAGAATTAAGAAGAATCGTGACCTAATAAGATCTCTAATAGGTTTTTATACATAGATAAAAATTAAAATGATTCTTGGTATAAGAGATGGTCAATTTAAAAATCACTAATATGATATTGATGAATGGAATAAAAAATTAATGAATGAGGGCAGTTCTTCAAGGGAGAATAGACGGGAGTTTACCACTCGGGATAGCGGGATTAGGGATCATGGTTGCGGAGGGGAGGATGGAAGGTTTTGTATCTTATGTCAAGACCCTATACTAATGTTTTTTAAAAATAATTGGTGCAGGCTGATCAATGTCAATGTTTTTTAAAAATAATTGGTATAGACTACTCTATAAAAAAGGTTTGTAAAAACCACGAGTATAGGCTGATGGAAATTAATATAAACCAATGTTTCTAGAAAAATATTTCTTGTAGAGTCATGGGAATTAGCTCCAATTACAATATTGAGTTTAAAACATTTAACATTACAATTTAAAGGAAAATCCCTTATGAATTTGGTAACTTTGGAATCAAAATAGAATTAATGGAGAGAGATTGAAAAGGATTCATAAAAACTTTTATTTTACTAAATTAATGATAAAATGAATTTATATGGAAGTATACACACCATTTTAAATTAAAAATGTTATGAAAATGGTCTAAGTCTTAATGAATGTAAATTGAGATGACAAATCCCTTACCTTAAGTCCCATTTTACTTTAAACGTGATTTATTACATATGTAATAAAATTTTATTAATTTTATACTTTATTAAGAACCTTTTCAATGTAAATTTCATTATAATTATCCATTTTATTTCATTTATGAACATGTTTTATTTATTTACTAAATTGGTTATGTTTACGTCAAACATTTTGAGGATTTTTATTTCATAATTGCAAAACAACTTTAGTTGGTTGACCATGTTCAAAGGATTATTAGTTCCATAGTCACAAGAAAATTAATTATGATAAAATTATTATTTTTATACATTATATACACTCTTAAAACCATCCATATATGTTAGTAAGGAAAAATTAGTTACATCGCACCATGGACGTGGTAATCCACACAGACGCACAAACAACACTATCATTTTTTAATGGACGGAAAGGTAATAGAATATATGGTATATTATGTTTAAACTATTATAAGTATGTCATAAATATCATATGATTTTGATAAATCTACCATTATGATTATCCATGAGAGGTGGTGATGGAAAAAAACACATCATTTCATGGAGGTGGTAGTCTACAAGTATGCATGAACGATGTTTTCATTCCCCATACGATTGAACAAGATATCAATAAGGGTTGTACCATAAACATAATAATACTTATATATATTTCAGATAATTATGTTATTATATCATCATGGTTTAATAATATTTTAATATGGTAGAATAATAAATAAAATGAAAACTTTCAGTTAATAGTTATACCTCTTCTTTGGAAAACAACCATTAGCTTACACCTTAATCCTTCTTGGTTGATATTTTGAAATTACTAGAGACTCTAGGTCATGGGAAATAGGGTTATAATATATTTGGATATGTTTTGGTTTATCTATGTGGATCAAGATGTGGGAATAATATATGATAAGTTATTTTCATTTATAACTATATGATTTGACACACATAGAATCACTTAAAATATTAAAATAATAATAATATATATATATAATCATGTAAATTGGAACAGAAGAACACAAAATTAGTATATAAGATCTGATAGGGTCAAAAAACACTCAAAAAATCATATTTAGACAAGTTTTTGATAAATTTTAATCCTTATCATCTACTTAAGCTCACTTTAAACCCAATTTAACCACAATCTTAATAATTTGAATTTTTACAATGATAACATAAGTATATGAAAAAATGGGAAATTCTAAAAAAATTAAAATGATGAATAAATTTTTTTAATTCATTTAATCATAATCAAAATATGATGTTGGTTGAAATTATATTTAATATAAGTTTTCAAAATGCATGAATAATGGTTTTCTGGAAAATATCTAATTTAAGCATAAAAAATCATTTCACCATGAAATCAAGTAAAAAAGATGATTTCCATGAATATTTTTAGATAAATAACAAAAAATTATTATTTTTTATTTTTTGATCAATTTAAAACTAAATGGAACCTTCCAACTATTACATTAAATTCAAAGACCCAAAAATAGTTTTTAATTTGAACAAAATATAATTTCTATTCGAAAAAGTCAAGCATGGGTTTCAAAATTCAAAATAATGTTTTAAAAAAAAATTTCACTCTATTATCATTTTTTACCCAAATATTTTAAAATTTATTAATTCATTATTACATCATAATAGTTTTATAAAAGTGAAAGTATTTGAAAAATATATATTTTCTATATTCACTCAAAAAACAACCATTTTAGAAAAAATATAAAAAATCCCCCTTAAGATAAATTTCATATGATGAATAAAAATATGATGCACATTTTTTAAATAAAATTTCTGAAAGATCAAGAAATTAATTATTATATCTACACACAAATAGTAATAAAATAGTTTTTTGAAGAAAATGTATTTTCAAAGCATAAAATGAATTTATTCTTATTCCTTTCCTATTAAAAAAATAATATGAGTATTGATTCACAAAAATAGATATAAAATCTTCATATTACATTAAAATAATTTATCAATTGTTATTAATTTAATCTGTTAAAATATTAATACATTGCATACATAAAACATGTTATATAAAATAATCTCTTTTACCATTAAAATATTTTATCTTCATTTAAAAAAATTAATATTCAATGTATGATGGATTATTTATTTTATTATAGAAAAAAGTTACATGTATTTCCAAATACATTAATTCCTATTCATATCCATTAAACTAATAGCTTGGTAATAATGGTAATATTTAAATAAATATTTACTGTGGTTCTTTTTTGCTCGATGTTATATATACCACACGGTATCAGATATTTTACTTTAAAAAATAAATTGTGAAATATTTGGGTGTTACATTATTCCCACATAAATTGTTTTTATCCTCACAATTGTTTCTCATGTATGGTAAAAAGGATTTAAAACTTTTTTAAAATCAATTTAGTGAGTGGAAGATAAAACATGTTATCCCAAAAGGGAATGAAATTAATATTTAAAGATACGTTTGTTAAAAACCACCATTGTAGAATGATATAATAAAAAATCCCTTTGAAAAGAATAAAATTGATATTTTAATTTCACCTAGATTAACTCTTAATTGGGTTGCTAAATAAGGATAACATTGGATATAAGTGAAAATATGACCATAGATGAGAAAAATAACATCCAAGGAATAGTATAGAGTAATAGAGGGTATGGTAATGTGATATTTAATGATCAAATAACCATAAATCAATAGGGGATAAATAATTCCTAATATTCATCATAAATGATCCTAAAAGGATAACATTTTTATTTCAATATCTTTTTCCATAGTTAAGAGATTATTTTACTTTCATGATAGATACCATGAGGAAATATAATTACTTTATTTCCATTGATTTCATTAGAAAAATGACATCATTTAGTTTATCTTTGATCAATTTTTACTTTCATCTCATCTAATACTATATGAAATGAAAATTTAATTTGAATTTATCATGTATGAGACACTAAAATAAACATTTAATGGATCATAATATCCATAAAAGTATAATATGTTATTCCACCTATCTTTAGTGATTAACCAAGATGAACATGATTAGAAAAAGATAAAATTGTTTTCAATATGAATAAAACATAATACATATTTCTAAAAAATATAAATAATAACACCAAAAGTTCAAATTAAATAATTCCATAAATAACTAACCATAAAACTCTTCAAAAAACTTCAGACCAAGCTCATATCCCAAAAACTATAATTATTTCATCACATACTCTTTTAAGATAAATTTAATATTTATATCCAAAAATAATAATCACTCATAATATCATTTACTAAAAATTTATATTCCCTGATAATATACTCTCTAAAATATACAAGTAATTTCACAAAATATGGTGATAATAAAATCATGGTTTCTACCAAAAGTTAACTCAATCATTAATATCAATCACAAAATCCTATATTAACTAAAATATCAATTCAAATTAATCTTATAATGTTATGAAAAATAAAATTTTCTTATTTAAAAATAATTTTAATCTCTTAGTCAATAAATTATATATTAATCCATTTATTATCTATAAGATAAAATATCTGTTCCCAAAATATAATAACTTTTTTATCCTAATCAACCATAATCACATTAAATCAAAGATCATATTAAACCCAATATTTATAAATAACTTTCAACTTATTTCCATTATATACAAAATCATTCTTCCTCAAGTATACGTTTTACTACACACATACTAATCCAAAGGGTTGTATTCTCATAAATGTCCCCCAAAATATCGTTAATCATCTTAAACTCCTTTCACAAAAAAACCAAAAAGGGTATTTGTTCCTTAAAACATACAATACATTTAGTCTTATTATACCACAATAGTATACTTAACTCTTAAATTATTCTCAAATTACCACTTCATAATGACTAAATTTATCAAAATACTTACTACAGTACCAATTACAACCCGCTATATCACATTTAACCCATAATTATGATTTTAGTGACTAGGGTTGTAATTTATTACATTATATTGATCTTTACGGTTTAGTTTCATTGAAAATTATGAAAAACTCTATATATATAATCCTTACAATACAATGTGGAAACTTCAACTGAATTATTTTTATGATATTCTTAAATATAAATTCCTATTTCATTCAAAACATATTTTATTCTTTTATGTTTAATCCACATATTGGAATGATAGAACTTTCTATAGTTCATAATAATCCGTAATATATATAATAAAATTTTAAAATTTGGGATAATAAAAACAATGCTCAGATAGGGATATAAAAATATAGTAAACTTGTTAGTCCGTTTAAAAATTCATGATAAAAAATAATTTTATTGTTTCTTTCATAATAAACATTGAACAGAAATAATCATTTAATTACCCTAGAAATCAACTTATTTACAAATGATTTAATTAAAAAATTTATAAAAAATGTTGAATTAAAAATCAGAATCATGATTTTTTCTTATAAATTAAGAGCATTCATGAAAATATTTTCTTGAAAAACATATTTCGTGCCCTTAATGGGGGTATAAACATTTCTTTAAACAAGATCAAATTAACTTACCTTATCAAATCAATATAATTTCAATGATAAAAATTGAAACCATATAAAAAATGTAGGTACTTTATAACAATATCTTAATATCACAATTATAATCTCTCTTACAAGAACTCTAATAAATATAGTAACTCACATGGTTAATCAGACATATATTTCCTCGAGAAAAAAATTATTAATCAATGCATTGGAGAGATATATAAGGCTCTCACATCACCATTAATAATTTAAAAGGACCAAAAAATACATAAAAACATATAATATTTCATTTTCATCAAAAAACTCAAAAAATATCATTTCCAAACATATGCAGAAGCACATTCAGGATTCACATAAAAATTAAGGGAAATAACCTTTTTCCTATGAAAACTCTTAAAATGAGAAAACCCCATAAGATGATAAAATAATATTTTATTTGGAAATACCATTAATATTTATAGAGGAATATTATAAAATAATAATGGTCAGGATTGTGGAAAATTATGTTGTTGTTTTATACGTTAAAAAAAATTCTTTTTCACTTTGGCAATAAGAGTAAAAAATTACCCGTACAAAAAATGTTATGAAAAATCTTTTTTATACATTTTTAAATTTCTAAAAATTAGTTGAAAATTACTAGTAATATTATTTTTATTATAAATAATAACATTCTTGAAACATTTTAATGAATATATATATGGTGGAGAAAAAATATAAAATATTTAAAATAAAGTTTTAAAGGAAAGTCCCTTATGACTTCGGTAACATTTGAATAAAATGATCATTAATGTAGTGAATTTTAAAATAATTCGTTAAACAATTTAATTAAATTAAATTAATGATAAAATAAGTCTATATTTTAGTATAAATCATATAAAAAACATGTGGTGAAAATGGCATGAGTTGAAATGAATGAAACTCGAGATAAGAGATCTCTTACCTTAAGTATCGTCTATATTTTTAAGTAATTTATTCCTTATATAATAAAATTTTATTAATATAATAATTTATTAAGAACATTTTTAATGTTTATTACATTATTTTTTTCTCCTTTTCTATTTTTGACCATTTTATTTATTATGTAATTAGTTAAGTTTACGTCGGATGTTTTGAGGATGTTTGGTTCATAATCCCAAAATAGCTTCAGATAGATGATTATGGAAAAAAATTATTAGTTACCTAATATTATAAATATTAATCATTAAATAAATAATATTTTTATACATTAAATACAATTTTAAAATTATCCATGTAAGTTGGTAATGAAAACAAAAGTCACATCACTTCGTAGAGGTGGTAATTCACAAGTACCCTCAAACGATGTTATAATTTTTCAATGGATCGAAATATAAGAAAATTAATTATATATAATATATAAAGAATGATAATTATTTCATTAATATCATATATATATATACATAAAATCCATCATTATAACCATCCATGATAATAGGTAAAGGAAAACAAAACACATCGCTTCGTGGAGGTGGCAGTCCACATATACGAATTAATGGTGTTTTTGTTACCCATACGATAGAAAATGAGATGAAAATGGATATGAAATAAAAATAATAGAATTTAATTACATTTTATATAGTTATTTTTTATATAATTGTGGTTTAATAATATTTTAATGAGGTTGAAGCGGAAATAAAATGATAATGCTTATTTAAGAGTTATACAAGTTACTTTGAAAACCACCATTATCATACAAAATGATACTTCTATGTTATTTTTTATGAAATAAAAGAATATAGGTCATAGAGAGGAAGGTTTTGAAGGTCTTTGGGTATGTATTATTTGATATAAGTTGCTCAATGGGTGTAAATTAGATAGGAGAAGTGGCCTCCTATTATAAGTGATGGAAATGACACACATGAAATTACATAAAATATTGAAATATAATGTATCTCATAATCTTGTCATGAGGAACCAAATCACAAAAAATATAGATATGATGTGATAGGTTCAAAAAAACACTAAACCAATCAAATTTGTACAAGTTTTGGAGACATTTTAATCCTTATCTCCTAGTTAAACACCCCTTTACACCCAATTTAACCTTAACTGTGATTATTTAACTTTCTACCATCAAAAATTAATAATATAAACAAAAATAAAGGTTGAAATACAAGAAAATTTATACAAGATGATTTAAAATATTTAATTTTTTTTATTAAAGTCAAAATCTATAGGTTGATAAAATTATATTTAATTTAAGTATGCAAAACACATGAAAAATAGTGTTTAGGAAAATAACTGATTTAAGCATAAAAAGTGTTCCATTTTGAAATAAATTAATAATTAGATTTAAAAAATTGATAAATAATTAAACAATAATGTATTTATAATTTTTATTAGTCCAAAATATAATTGAACCTTCCAACCATACCATGAAATAAAAAGAGAAAAAATGGTTTATAATTTGAATAATAATCTAATTTGTGTCCATAAAAGTCAGGCATGGGTTTACAAGTTCAAAATAATGTTTTAAAATAAATATTTTTACTAATTTAACATATAATTTTTTATCCAATGTTTTCACAATTTAATAAGTCATTCTTACATAATAATAATGTCGTAAAAGTGATTGTATTTGAAAATTCGGTATTTTCACTACTCAATAAAAAATAAACCATTTTAGAAAAATATAAAATTTTCACAATAATGTAAATTTTATATGATAAATCCAGAAATAAAGTATTTTTTTGAAGGACAATTTCTAACAGTGGAAAATTTTAATTATAATATCTACACAAAAAATTCAATAAAACCCATTTTTGAAAAAAAAATGCATTTTTGAAGAATAGAATGAATCTATTCTCATTCCTTTACGAATAAACATGGATATATTAATATTGATTCATTATATTGGATATATAATCGAATTATTTCATTATAATCATTTGTGAATAGTGATTAATTTATTCTATTAAGATACAAATATATTACGCACATAAAAAGAGTTTTATGAAAAATATCTCTTTTACCTTTAAATGATTTTTTATTTATTTCTAACCAATTAATAATAAATGAATGATTTAATAATAATTCAATTAAGAAAATCTTTTCTATGTATATTTCATAATTTTGTTATTCATATTCATACCGATCAAACTAATGGCTTGGTCATATCAGACATATTTAAATAAGTGTACATTTTGGTTTGTTTCATTTTAGTGTTATATATACCACATGATATATAATATATTAAGTAAATAAAATAAATTCTAAAATATTGGGATGTTATAATTAGATATGAATGAATCCTCCTTTAGTTTTCATAGGCAAAAAATCCAACAATTTATTTGTACTTGTTTGATCGAGATTTTGTATGTCATTCCCTATCATAGCCTTCATATTCTTCTCAATAAGGTGACCAAGCCTATAGTTCAAAACCATCAGAATATTTGAGGTTTTAGTGTCATCTAATACAATTATTAATAATAACTGGTCAATTAAGGATTTTCATCCTTTACTCCTCACACCATTACCATGGATCCATGAGTCACTTTCTAGACTCAATTATAAAAATAAGTTCCATGTCTAGTATCATATAATTATTCCAAATATTTGAGATTATTTGGGAGTCTTGGAATGTGTCTCACTTAAATAAATAATAGGAAACTCTCATTCTTCATCTGGATGTTTACATCTCCCTTTATAACATCTTACAATGATATATCATCCATAAGATTAACTTTTCCAAAACATCAAGATTCATGGTTGACTAAGCACCTGCATTATTTTGTGGAATGGAATGATGCACCAAATTCAAACATGCATGAATCTATAAAAATATTAATTTAGAGAATCATATTTTTTCAACCTTCCATTATGTTAATATAATTTCAGATTCTAGTATTCGTCTTACTAGTGACTTCCTTGTTTTTTTTTGTACATTGACTTTGGAGATATCCCTGATTTCCCAAATGATAGTAGGTATGTCTTGGACTAGTAAAATTTCCCCAAATCCTCTCCATTGATTTTTCTTAAACTCCATGATTATTTCTTCTCTGAGATAAGTGATCACTTCTTTCAGGATTCAATTAACTACCATAAGTAACGTGAACATCTATTCTCTTGAGTTATTCCTTGAGGATAAAATTTTTGTCATATTTGAATTATATATTGATCTTTTCTCAATAATTACTAACTTCATTAACCATACCATCCCATGATTCTAGTAAATATTATTTAAAAATTATTTCTCATAAATTATCCATGAAATTATCTTTCACTACTTCAATCAGGCACTAAATTATATTGAGGTTGTTCACATGATATGTCACTGACCTTCCATTTGATAACCTAAAACTATGAAAGTGTCACTTTAAGAATAATTTTTTCAATGTCATTGGTTTCTTATAAATTTTTTCTAGGGTCTTTATATGTTCAATTTTTGTATTATTCTTCTGAATGTTGAAGTAAATGGTTCATGTCAACGAAATCTTAACCAATCAAAGTGGTTCTATGTCAAACTTATCCCTTACAACCTTATAAATTTTTTTCAGTCTTGACACTACCCAATAGAATTTTTATTTCCTTTTTTATGAGATAATATTTAATTTTTATTCGTTATAAACTAGTTTCTCTTTTGGTGAACTCGTCAATTCAAACATGTATTTCTTTTGATGTCATATCTTCTAATGATAGTAATCCCAAATAAAATTAATATAAAAATGACGAAAGTGTGAATGTAACATGATATGTAAAGAGTGGATAAAAAATAATTAATACCACTTTTTGGGAAGTTACCATCCATAAAACTATTAGGTGATACAAAGTAAGTTCACTGAAAGATCGTACCCACTATATTCCGACGCAGTGGTGTCCAAACCACTGAAACATCCCATGTCTTAGAGCACCAAAATTAATTTTCTTCATCAACGTAATCACAATAACTAATTAACCCTTCTCATTCACTCTTATGATAAACTCATGAAAAAATTCAAAAAATGAAATAATAGGAAAATATATAGAGGGAAAAAAATAACCTGGTTTGGAATATTTCAATATGTTCATGGGAGAACACTGTCAAATATTTATAACTTCAGAAATAAAAAAATTACACTACATAAATTATTGATTTTATATATCAATAATATTTTATGTAAAATCACTACTATAAATTTCAAGTGGTCCCATCACATGTTTATAGATTTTATCATCTAGTTAAATAGGTTGCACCACTGTCTGAAGTTTACGGAGAGCCAACATTAGAATATGGCAACATTTGATATTTTATAGATTCTATCACCTCAAATGTTATATTAGATAAACGATCATTGGGTATCATCATGAACTCATATAGAGTAACAAATTTCCAATATTATTGTCACACTCACTAGAGTTCTAGTTCTACTAGTATCTAAAAACATCAATATTGTTAATCTACTAGTAATCTCTCCTTCATGTGTATTTAATAGATCTTGGAGACTAGATTCATTTCAAAATAGTGTTTTGTTCCCTATAATATGTGCACAAATTTGATTCTATCTTTTTTTGACAGGTTTTTATGGGATATTCCCATTTCTAAAAGTTATTTATGATGATAATCCCTCTCAAAACATTGATCATAGAAAAAAACATTGCAAATATAAGTATTAGCGGTTGTCCATTGCAAAATAATATTAGGCATGATGGATTTTTATTTTCATTTAAAATAAATATGTAAAGATTTTAAAAAATTAATTATGATGATTTTTGAATCCCTTTTAATTAAATAATTAGTAAAAAAATAAATAAAATTTAAAATATAAAAAAAAATAAGAAAAATAGAGAAAAATTAAATGTAAGAAAACATGCATAACATAATTAAAATAGTTCACAAATATTATGTGTATAAAATTAAAATACATGCCAGTGATGATAAGAAATGGGGATTAGATATTATTAGGTAAAGGAGGATCACCCGAAGGTTTTGTGGGGAATCTCCATATCGACACCACATGAAATCATTCACATATACTCCAACATACACTAATTTCATGGAAATTTCTTCTCACACTCCTCCCTCTCTCAATGAATGATTTTTTATAATCTCATTATAAGCTTGCAACCTATCTTCATACTATGTAGTGGATGATGATGACATTGCACAAGATCCCTTTGAGATGACCGATAACAAATTGTAAGTACCATAATAACAAGAAGGTGTCAATAAAGAACCAATATTGGTCACCCAAGAATTTTCAATATCATGTATTGTCGTATGTATCTAAGCTCACACATCAAAACCTGGCTCATAAATGGAATCTGATTTGGTAATTTCTTGACTCTATCATGAATGATAATTCAAGGGATCATAATTTTCCATTAAATATAATTATAATTTAACTTAAAAAAATAATTATTTTAAGAAATTTTTTAAAAAATACTAACCACAGTCTATATCAGTATGATGATGACATGTTTTCGTGTATTGGAATCAGTGCTACTTGCAAACTTTGAACTTCATAATTGATGTGTTTGAAATAGATTATATAATGAAAAAATATTCCATTTAATGTATATATACATTAATAAATAATAATACATACCATATGTTGTCAATGCATACCAAATTTACGACTCACAAGTCTATCTATGACCGCTCGCATCCCCATGTTCTGACATGTAAATGATGAATTCTTATTAAAATTATATTTTATATAGTAAGAGAAAAATCCATCCCATACTTGATCTAAGATATAGTCAAGTATGTTTGAGAATAAAGAATTCTCAAAAATAGTAATGGAAGCTCCATCCATTCCTCTCTTTCTTGGGTTGTGTGAAAAATGAAGAAACAAAAGATCACATATAAAAATATCTAATGCCCCTGGATTGGATATCTAATGTTATCATCGATCAGAGACCATCGATTATGAAAACAGTTAAGAAAATGTATTAATTATATATATTAAAAATAAAATTATTTATTTATTAGAATTCAATCTACTGGTCCAACATTTGATGTTGAACATCAATGGGAACCTAATCGCATGACACCCATGGAATATAAAAATAATTTCACAGAATTTCACTAGCCCTCCCAATAGCTAAATGCAGAAAACAATTAAAAAAATTGGAATATTATTACAAAAATTAATAAAAAATATATATAATAAATAACATAAAAAATTGAACATACCTCTACAAATGTTGATGAAAATCAAGATATGGATGTATTTGGAGAATATGGTCTAGAATCATCAGTCCAATAAGGTCATTCCACCTTCTAATTGGTGGTGTTATGGAAGAATCCAATGGGGTAGTTGAATGGTCATTAGTCTCATCAACATGAATCTTGGCATGAGTGAGGGAATGAAGTAGATTGTCGAAACCATCTCCATCCATATGAAAGAAATAATTTTACATTTAAATAATTTTTAAAAAAAATATCAAATATAAAAAACTAATAAAAAAGAGAATATAATATATCATTAATCATATTCATCCTCATGTTAATTGATGATAATGTCTTCATATTACTCTATAACATCATTAAATTACTTATGCCATTCAATCCCATCATCCCTTATTAATTAATTAACATTATCAATATCATCATCCCTTAATTAGGTAGATTCATTGTTGATATTTATATTTTGTCGAGTAAGATATGTATTTAGTGAGGTTTCATGAAAAATTTCAATATGTTTCACTTCCACATAACCATTTTCATTTTCAGGAAATTTATTATCATGATATTTTATTTTTATTACACTCCACTGGTCTATTAAATCTTTCAAAACTATATATAAATTTTTTTAATAAACATGATGTGCTTGAAAATCCAACATAAATGGATCGTTTATGGAAAGAAGACTTTTATATTTAAATTCAACAACTCCATCTCATGGATTAAATAATATCCCTTGATCAGATTCAAACCAATGATATTTAAATATTGATATATAATTGGTCTTAGAAAACATAACTCCATTATTTCATTTAGAATACCATAAAAGTAAACTTCACATTCTTGATTTTGGTATCCATTAAGAAACACCGTTATTAATTGATTTCTTTGATTCACCATATATGCCTATATGAAGTTGAAATACATTAAATACATAACCATTATAAGATTTTACCAACTTAGAGAATTCCAATATTATAAAAGTTTTCGAATCTCCTTAGATTGTACTTCTTACATGGACTATAACATCCTGAGACATGCACTCCTGAATCTGGTGTTAAAAACATGTTGTATTGTTATTATTTTCAAAAAGTGACTAAAAAATATAAATTCCATTACATACCTGAAGTTGTTTACAGGTCTAGTTTTTTGAGAATTAGGAAAATTCTTACAATATATCAGAGTTTTACATAATTTAAAAATAACATAGCTATTTGGATTCAATCACGCAAGCTCTTTAAACAACACCAAACACCATAAATCATCTAAATATCTTGTGAAAACATTTTAAAACATAAGTTGGTCATAAAATTTTCTAGTAAGGGGTTTTGAAATAGTGAAAAATCCTTTTATTTTTTAGTACTATAAATCTCTATTGAAAAATTTTCACTTTATATTAAATACAAAACATTTGATAAATAATTTTCTGAAATATGAATATAGGGTTTTCAAAAACATTCATAAGAAATATTGTTTCATAACCTTTAAAATATATATCATTATAATACTAATTTAATTTCAAAACCAAATACCATTAAAATTATATTTGGATCATCCTTTAAAAATAATTTAAAATATTTACTTTTATAGATTAAAATTATTTTTGGTAAACTATAAGAAATATGTGAGTCCACTAGGAGTATAACTATTAGGACAACTTCCCCTTAAGGTCATGTAATCACCTCATTCATAATAAACACATTCTATACCCAAGTAACAAGTTTTATTTTTAGATAAAAAATCAGGGCTACCTTTCTCATTTATAATCCATTAAATGGTTTTCAAAACTACATAAAGTATTTTCAAAGACGAAAATAATTTTTTATTCTTTAAAACTATAGCAAAAGTTGTTTTTCCTAAAACAATGTAATGGTTAAAATAAATTCATAATTTTGGAATAATTTCATAAATTCAAAGATGTTATTTATAAAAACACTAGAAATTGTCAAAATGAAATGGAATGTAAATGACATACATAATTCATGTTCCTACCTATATATATGTGAAACACCCATAAAATTTAAAATAAATTTTATACATAAAATGTTATCATTAACATTTCAAAAACAACTTTAAAGTTATTGAAATTTCTATTAAAAGACTATATAATAATATATTAAAAAAATTTTCCCCATAAATTAGGGGGTTTAATCCATAAAATAAGATTTCTAAATATAGGATTTTGTAAAAAATTATTTCAATATAAAATAAATTTTAAAATAAAGATCCTTTTGATATAAACCTTTAAATAAAATCTTTTCTACTTATAATATATTTTGTAAAATGAAATAAATTTCCCTTTCTAAAATATAATTTTTCAAAATATCCCTGACCTTATATATTTTAATGTAGATAAAAAAGTTTGGTAGCGATGATTTTCTTCTTCCAAAATTTTGAATGGGAAGAGAGAAATAAATTGAATAAGAGAGATATAGAGAAATATTTAATTTGTAGGGAATTTGTCTTGAAAAAATGAAGAAGAAATCATTTATATATTCACTTGACATAATGTTTATTTAAATATAATATTTAATTAAGGTTATAAATTTCATATACATGTGTTTATATATATATATATATGTCCATATACAGCCACTTGAAGAATAGAGAGAGAGAGATCTTGATTTTTTTGTATCACAAACTGAAAACTCAAGTTCCAAGATTGTTGAGCAACCATTAATATTTGAAAGAGAATACATATACATGTATATGTATATATATATCATCATTGTTGGTATATCATGGGAACTATAATATAATGATCTTTGTAGATGTAAAATGAACTATATATGATCTCCAACTTTAAATATCATTTTATATTCAATTATATATATATTATTTGATTAGGTTCTATAGAGGCTTATTTGGGAAGATTCACCAAATCAAGATAACACATACCAATAAATTTTTAATTTTCAAGAATAAAACTGATTCAGTTTGATTATAAGATATCAATATAATTAATGTGATCATTTCAATGTTGTAAATTGAAAAAATGGGACATTGAAAATTATCATAACCAAAAAGGTTCTCATAGTTTTAGGATTTTCTAACATCGATTTTGTTCAAAAAAGGTATAAATGATGATTGAGGGTGAAGACAACCTCGGACCATAAGCTTATGGTGGCGAGAATGAAACTAGGGTTAGAGGAGATAAAGAAATTGACATTGAGGTTTTGGATAGGGAGGGATCAAGGTTAAATAAGACTATGAGATGATTGGATGACCATGATTTTTTTGATTGAATTGTCAGAAAATACATATAACATTTTAAATGGGGCGATAGTACCCACATAACCACTATCCCACATGAAACTTTTATTAATTTTAAATACACTTAATAAATCAATTTTTTCCACTAATTTCTTGTGTAGGAAGTGGGGTTTAGAACCTGTAACAAAAATCACACACATGACCTCACACAGTTGTGGTGAACCACATGGTTGCACCAGGCACCCAGTGCATGTTATATGAGATCAGTGGGTCATATGAAATCCCAAAATCTCACCCATGTCACTCGTTGATGGTTAGGGTTGACTGCATACCAAACATGGTCGACCCCTAATGTCCCACAAGAGTGTGGTTGAAGTGGTCCCCTGTTTTTCCATGTGTTGGCCATATTTTTAAAACAAGGTAGTTATAAAAATATCAAATATCCAATATACTTACATTATTTATTTAATATGTACATATTGTATCTTTTAGCCTTGAAATGATACATTAAATAACTACTTTTTAGTTATATTAACATTATTAAAGTAATATTCTGTTAATCATATTTATATTTCTTGAACTACAACAGTACTAAAATCATAATGTTTTTAAAATTATGATTTTTCAGAAAATAAAAGTACTCTTAAATATTTAACTATGATTTAAAATAAAATTTTATTAATAAAAGGATATATTTTAAAAAAAGATATTATAATGAAATTAAAAATAATTTTATAATTAAAAGGTTATAATTCATGAAATAATTTCCAATGGGATTTATAATTACTTGTTATAAATAATTATGTCTATTTATCATAAAATAATCATATGTTTTTATGTATTTAATGAAAATACTAACAATTTAATATAGAATCATTCATATTCTTTAGTAAAGATATCTTTTTTTTGGAAAATAACTCAAAAGTAATAAAATTATAAACATCTTATTTTGAAAACTATTAATTTTACATATCAAAATATTATAATTTTGAAATAATTAATAATCACTTGAATTTTATCAAAAAATACATATATTTTGAAATAATTTTTAAGAGGTCATAATAAATCATATCTTATCAAAACATCAAGTTAAAATACATCTCATTTTAATTTAAGAAAATATATTTATGTATAAATATTTTAATTAAAATATTCCTTATTAAATATATTATTTATTAGGAAATAAAATAAAGAAAATATATTTATAGTTTTAATATTTAATTAAATTATATAATAAACCAGTTACAAATATTTATTAATATAATTATTTAATGAAATTTTTGGGATTTTACATTCTCCTCCTTAAAGTTATTGTTCCCTCCTAACTCTTTCTTCTTACTTTAAGAAATTATAAACTTCCATCTTCAGAATGAGGAAAATTACGATTTCTAAAACTTATATACTTTTAAAGGAACCTAATTACCTAGAACCTCAATGGAACACTTAAATTATCCTCAAATAAAAATGTATTAATCTCCAAAGTTGTCTAAAGAATTTCAATGAAACCCACTATATGATCCTGAGACACACACTTCTGGATCCAATGTAAAAAAATGTTGTGTAATTTTTTTTCAAATAGTATCTAATAAATATATTGTCTTTTACATACCTAAGAATATTTTTTGATCTACTTTATGAGGATTAGGAAAACCTATAAAATATATCATAGTCTTACATAACATAAAAATATGAAACCTATTTGGATTCACTCATGCTCGCTCATTAAATGAAACCAAACACCTTGTAACATCTAATGATCCTGTGAGAAACATTTTAAAATGTGTGTGAGCATAAAAATTCTTAGTTAAAAGTTTTAAAACTATTTAAAATCTATTTTATTTGAAATACTATAAAATGGTTTTGAAAACTTTTCACTTTATAGAAAAGGAAAAAAAATTTATAAATAATTTTCCAAAATATGAATCTATGGTTTTAAAAAATATTCAAGAGAAATACTATTTCAAAACCTTAAATAATACATATCATTTTTAAAAACCATTTAATTTCAAAATAATATACAACTGAAATAATATTTGTATTACCCCATTAAAAATCCGTTGAAAATGATACATTTTATAGATTAAAATGATACTTAGAAAACCATAAGATATTAATGAGGAAGATAAACATATAACTATTAGGAAAACATCCCCTTGAGGCCATGGTATCACCTCATTTTTCATTCGATAACCAAGTTCCATGTTTTGTAACATCCTAAGACACACAAATCTAGATCTGATGTTGCAAACATGTTGTATTATTAGTTTTCAATATGTTTGTGAAAAAAAATATTTCATTACATACCAGAGGATCTTTCTGATCTAGGTTTTTGAGGATTAAGAAAATACTTACAGCATGTCATAGTTTTTATAAATTTAAAAAAAATACATATTTTTACCTTCACTTATGTTATCTCCTAAAATGATACCAAACACCATGGAACTACTAAAGGTCATATGAAAAACATTTTTAAATGTAGGGTGAGAAGAAAATCTCTTAGTAAAGGGTTTTGCAACTAGTAAAAAATATTTTTCATTGATGTAATATAATACTAATTTGAAAAAAAAATCACTTTATATCAAAAAAATATATTTGATTAATAATTTTTTAAAATATGAATTTGGGCTATCCAAATATCTAATGACCTATCATTTTAAGAAGGAATGGATCATTTGTTTTAATATTAATCCCTTGTTTAATCATGGTTAAAATCCATTATGGCCTAAGGAAGGTCCTGGGAACAAATGGGGCTTTTTCAGAGCCCAGATCTCTATAAAATGGGAATATTGGGTAGGGCACATGGTTGAGGCATGGTTAGTACTAACCTCGTGGGGAACCATGTGAGTGGCATGGGCCATATGGTTTTTCAGCAACTATGAAACCCCTGGCACACACACATGTGATAAACTATAGAGGTTAGAAAACAGAATTTCTCCTATTTATGGAAACAACGCGCCTTAAATGTGTTGGTTATTTACCATGGTAGGGAACGTAGAACAGTTTTTGCATGGTTTGGACAAGCCGTGTTCCCCCTATTGAGGATGAAATATCAAAAATACCTTAATTTTACATTTAAACCACATTTCTTCTATCTTTTTTCCCACTCCAATGGATGGACCTTGGATCGTCCTTCTGTAAGCCATCTTATCCTACCACCTAGGTTATTTGATATATCTTCAATTTCACGTACCAATTAAATTTCAATGGAAGTGTTTGATAGTTAGAGGTATTCTCTATATTCCACTTATTTATGTTATAACTTTTTATTAGGATTTGTTGCGCTATTTAGGTGCAAAATAATTTTCCATAATTTCAATTCATTAAAATATTTAATTTATTTATTCTGCTCTACTGTGAATATGATGCTATTATTTAGAAAAGAGTTATTTACGGCCTTAAGGTAGTTAGTAATGTTGTTTTCCTTAAATATCGAGTTGTTTTCATAGTTAGTTTATTGTTCTTCATGCAATATTTTTCCACATGGTTCCTTAAAATAGATTTCTACACTCTAAATTGATATGTGTACCATTTTATTCTCATGAGGATCATTGTTATGTAGATAGAGGATGTTAACCTCAATCATGGACACCCCTTGGGTGTAGCAGCCTGATATTCCCTTTATAATTATATTATTAAATACCTAAAATATTTTCTATGTGTTTATCTTGGATTATAAACGGAATTTACCTCTCTGACATAGTAATTTATTGAACCCAATGCACCTCCTAAATTCTTTCCTTGATTTATAAATGGAATTTTCCATGTAGATAGTTTCCTAATTGATAATACAAACTCTTATGTTCCATGTTGAACCTAATAATTTAATTTCTATGTTTTTATGGATTAAATGGATTATATTAAATTCGATATATTCTGCATGATGGGTTCCATCCTCAAATGAATTAAATGGTTTAAGTAATTAAATTATTAGCGGGTGAAAAGACTACTCCCCTGGTTAGGTATTTATTTAAATATTATTCAAATGACCTTGGTTATATTTAGGAATGATAAATGCAATGCATTAGAGGTAATGTCTCATTTAAATTATTAGAAATTGGATAATTCATTTGATATGGGTTGTGGTACGATGGTATGGGTTTTGTTTGGAATGATGATTCATGCTCCCTTATATCGGGTGTTGATCATGATGTCTGACACCATTGACATTACTTGGATAGAGGGTATGATTTACCACGTCCCTTCTTTCGAGTGATGTAAAGATGACACACCCACCATCTCGAGTGATGAGAATGATGTATCCCACTCATTATGAGATATAGGGCATGTTCTCTATGTTGGAGATTATAGGCTTGTTTTGATTGGGAATAGATGATTGAGTTTTGCCTCGGTGCAGCTAGAACCTAGTATTCTAGGTATATGGAAACCTACATCTATGCGTACTTAGTCCATATATATAGATACAATATATAACTATGATATATATTATTAAATATATAGTTACTGATCCAACACTCATTCCAGTTATGATTCAAATTAGTTAGAGATTCTAGGTGTCCTTGAGGAACCTGAGATGGTTGGTTATTTATTCAGTATTATTTCTTATTCTGTTTATACCTGCAAGATGTTGTTGTTATGCACTCCTCATAGATAACTTCTAGACACCGTTGGTGGTGGAAAACTAGGATTTCATCATACACCATACTCGGGAAGCCTTACCATAGTATATTACTTGTCCACATGTAGGGATAATGGAAAGTGTCTCGCATTAGATATTTAATATGCTTAGCTTATAGATGGAGCATAGGGTTATATGACCAAGAATTTTCTTGAGATGCTAGTGGAGAAACTTTTTGTTCATTTTTTACTTTTGTATTGAATATTCAATATTCTTGTACCATATTCCCCCGTTTTAAATTATCATAACAAGAATATAAGTATATAACACTACCTAGTGGCCTTCGATATTACTATTCAGTTTCTCAGTTATTATGCTTCCTTGGTTTATTTATTATATATTTTTTATCTACGTTTCTCTACAATGGGTTACTAGTCCAGTCATTCAGTTTCATCTTATAAGATTCTTATGTTGTTTTCCATTTATTTTTATATCAGATGTGTCACTCTGATAAGGTGGTATATTTTAACCATTGTACATCCTATACACCCTCACTGCTAGTTGGAAGCCTCTGAAAAATGGGGAGGCACACTTGAGGCCATGTAACCCACTGACTTGGGGCACAGGTTAAGTGGACCCTAGGTTGGGATGTTACAAAGTTGTATCAAAGTAGTTTCTTTTTTCCATTGTATTTTTGTTTGGGAATTAGAAAGTAGACTAAGAACTAAAGGAATTTTTAATTGACCTTATTCCTCGACATAAATAACTCATGTATAGGGGAAACCCAAATTACATGGGATTGGTAATTATAGTTTTGTTTTCTCCTACTAAGGTTGATACAACTTCACCAGTTGGTGATGCACACAACCTGCGATGTTACTATTATTGGTATTAATGAAATGAGGTTTCTATTACTTAGACCAATGAAATAAGGACATTGCATCAATTCTGCATCATTATAGGCATAATAATAACAATATGCCATGAATTTCTCCATGCTATTTTTATTTTCAGTATGCATTTTAATTTTGGATATTATTGGTTCCTTGTTATTATATAGAAATGTGATGAAATTTCATACAAGGTTGAGAAAAACATAATTTACACTTAAAGTGTATGCCTTAACCTAATAGTGTTTTCTTTCATAGGTTAATGGAGAAACCTTAAGTAATTATTTATAAAAAATTGATCCATGAACCATTAGTCACATGGGATAGGATGCATTATGGTATTAGTTTAGTGGGCACCACATTTTAGTTTATAAGGAGTATGAGACCTTATGGATTAAAATCATGATCCATATAATTGACCCATTTAAATAGGTTTATATATATATATAGTACTTTATTTAAAGATGAATATACCTTTTAAAGTAGATAAATGGTCATGTTACAGGTAAAATAGAGACATAGACTATAATCCGGCCTTAGTAGTGGGTAGTGGGTAATCTATTACATTTAGTATGGACGTTTATGGTCTATCTCGATTACCCAGTCCTGGCTTTAGGAGTAGGTAGAGGGGTATGATCTGTCTATAGGATGGTTGTGTGATTGTCCTATTTTACATTTGGTAATTCTTTTCAATTGTTAAGATCTCTTTTGAGAAATATGTTTGGAATTATAGCATCATGCATCCATGATTTCCTCTAGTCATTTGCCCTGAAGGTGGTGATGACCATGTACCTGATGTGGAGAATCATGAGCCACATGTTATTCTTCCTACAGTGCCACCGAAGGAACCTCGTCCTATACCAAATATGTGTGTTGGTGCCCAGTTATGAGAAGTATTTTAAGATTGTTGTAGAATATGAATGGTATTTTTCGACATACCCTGAGTATGGAAGAGTTGACTTCGTAGTTATAATAGCAGTATCCTCCCACATTTTCTATAAGGACACTGCCTTATTACATACATAATATTTAATTTAGTCAAAAACAATTCCTTTTAAATTGAGGATCTTTTCAAGAATAGATATTTAGAGAATTAGGACAATACATTCATAACATTACACATTATTACATAGTGGATACCTTAAAAAAAATACTCATTTATTCCAAAACATAAAACTTTCCAAATAAAACATGATTTATTTGATAGATCTTCAAACATTTAACATGGCTTCCTTTACTGAATTAAACATCATTATAACCTGTTAAATTCATTTTAAAACTTGGTATGAGCAGAAAAATATCATTAACGGATATAAAAAACACATTATTCCAAGAATACTTGTAAAATATGAAATCAATTTAAAAAGACATGCTTATCACCCATATATACTTACTTTTAAAAACATGAGATTTAAAAAAAACATACACAAAAAACATGAGAACATAAATATAATCATAAAGGTATCTTGGGGAATTACTTATATAATATTGTAACCATTATTGGCTACCTTATAATCTGTAACCCTCACGGCTACCTTACTTTATGTAACCGTCACAGTTACACTTGGAATAACCATACGGCCGACCTCTAACTTACTCATACCCAATGCATTAGAGAGAAATATAGGTCCCACCCTTCATCAAAAATAATTCACAAGAACCAAAACATAATCAGACAACAAGAATAATTCCATAAAAACATTGCTTTGGAATTTCATAAAAATGAATTTAAAACAAGGATTTGTAATGAAAATCCCCTTATAAATATCGTACAATTGAAGAGAGACTTACTAGAGTGGATGGAGTATGTATATATACTATAAATACATATAATAAAACATAATATAAACATAACCCATAACTAAAAATATATAAATAGCACATAAATAATGAAATAGAAGGTTAACCCAAAGAATGGAAATCAGGTTAAGAATTCCCTTACCTTTGGTCGGTCTAACTTCAAACTTGTTTAAACTTCTCTTGACATCTTCTCCTTGAGATCCTTCTTAAGGGATTCGGTTTTGGTTATTTTGTGAGACCAGCAGCTCTAGGACATGGGGAAGAGCCTTGGGAGGTATATTGGGTAGAACGTAGGCATGGATCAAGGATTGAGATGTGTGAGACAATGAGGGGAGTGAGGGTGGTATTTATAGTGGAGGAGAGGGGGTATTTTTCATTATTTTAATCATTATTATAATATATTTTCGCAAGATTGTGAATAGTCTTAGTTCATGTTACCTCAAATAATAATAATGGCATGTGATTTCGAACCAAGTGGCCTTGCATCACTTATGATGTCATAAATAGTTTATTTTACTGATAATTTGATTATACTGTATTTTATTGTATTTCACTATTCCCCAAAAAATCATGAAATTCAGAAAAAACCCAAAAATATACCCTCATAATATTTTGACGTGTAGAATTAAATAATGAAGTCCTTTTTTTGAAAATAATTTTCTAAATATTATTTATTCAATTTTTAAATAAAAGCATACTTAATTCAAAAAATTTCAATTAAAATTCTATATGTACTTCTATATCATGATGAAAAATTAAGAAAGATGATATTATCTTAAATCCTTAATAAAATAAAATAAATATAAAATTTACTATTTATTAGGGTCTTATTACTATTCATATTACTATTCATAAGGGTAATTTATTATTCACCAAAAAAGATTGTTTCATCAGACTCTAAATAACTTACTGAACACAATTGTAGACGACAGTTTCTTGAAATTCAAGACAGAGTTGTGGAAAAATTATGTTTAAAGGCTAGTTATTAATATCTACTTAAAACAAAGTTTCATTCATTTCATTTTTTTTAAAAAAACTGGGATGTTACATTATCCCTCACTTTAGGAAATTGTGTCCTCGCAATTTTATTTACTTATTAAACACATGAAGGTACCTTGATCATGGTGTACACCTGGTCTCATCATCATCATTCTCACATAAATAGAAGAAACATGTATTGTAACAATGATTTACAGATCCTTCAAAATCATTTGGTTCCTCTATCCAAATACACCTTTTACAACTTGGGTTATAAGGGAGTTCACATAAAAATAGTTTTGTAAAATAATCATGTATGACATATAATTTCAAAATATCTAATAAAAATTGATTTTTATAAAATAGTCAGACCGAGTTTTAGTAGAAATTTTCAATCAATGGTCCTTTTAAAATACCATAAGTATGGGCTGAAATATTATACTATAAAAGAAAATATAAATAGGTTGTGTAAGGGTCTCCTTCTTCAACACCTCTTTTAAAATCGTAATATGCTTCAAAATATCCTGATAAGGTAAAATATTTGAAAATTACTTTATAATATTTACCTTTCGTGAACTTATGAGAATATTGAGAAAATAGGATTTGATTAAATTCAACCCATGATCCACGATGGTATTGAGGTATAGTGGAGGTGTTTGATATCTCAATCAATTCCTTTCAAGTGAGTTGTATGTTAGAAAATGATTCAAATTCATCTGGACATGACTTTGTGATAATTTTTTCAAACAAGTCATCAGGAAGAGACTGGAATATCATTTGAGATCCTCCATCTTCCATTTGTAATTGACATTCCTTAATCTGAAAGGATATAAAAAAAGGACTCAACTTAAAGAATAGACATACAGACTAATCATAAGTTTAATGAAAACTCATAATACCTAATGTTGTCTAAACCTTTCCTCTGATACCAACTATAAGGACGCGGCTTTATTATATATATAATATTTAATTTAGTCATGAAAACAATTCGTTTTAAATTGAGGATCTATTCAAGTTTATAACTTTAGATAATTAGGGAAATACATTCAAAACATTACACATTATTATTGAGGGGATACCATAAAAATAGTACTCATTCCTTCCAAAATATAAAACATTCCAAATATAACATGTTTTCTTTGATAGATCTTCAAACATTTAACTTTGCTTTATTAACTTTCTTAAACATCTTTAGAACCTGTGAGATTCATTTAAAAACATGGGATGAGAATAAAATTCTCTTTAAGGGATATAAAAAAACAAATTATTCCAAGAATACTTGAAACATATTAAATCACTTTCAAAAGACATGCTTGTCACCCATATATACATACTTTGAAATACATTAGATTTAAAAAAAACATACAAACAAAACATGAGAACATAAATATATTCATAAAGGTGTCCTGTAGAATTACTTAGATAATCTTGTAACCATTATTTGCTACCATATAATCTATAACCCTCACGGCTACCTTACTCTGTGTAACCATCACAGTTACACTTGGAGTTACCATAAAACTGACCTCCAACTGACTCATACCAAATGCATTGGAGGGAAATATAGGTCCCACCCATTATCATCAATAATTTCCAAGAACCAAAACATAATCATACAACATGAATAATTCCATTAAAACATTTCTTGGGAATTTTGAAATTCCAAATTTAAAAATAGTATTTATAAAGAAAATCCCCTTATGAATATCATACAATTAAAGAGAGACTTAATAGACTGGACGAAGTATGTATATATACTGTAAATACACATAATAAACATAATATAAACTGACCCATCACTCAAAAAATTTATATAGAACATAATTAATGAAGTAGAAGGTTAACACAAAGAATGGGAATCAGGTTAAGAATTCCCTTACCTCGGTTTTGTCTTACTTAAAACATCATTAAACTTCCTATTGATCTCTTCTCCTTGAGATCCTTCTTAAGGGCTTCAGTTTAGTTCTTTTGGTGAGACCAACCGATCGTGGATGTGGGGGAAGAGCCTTGGGAGGAGTATTGGGAAGATCTTAAGCACGACTCAAGGATTGAGAGGTGTGGGAAGAAGAGGGGGGTGATGGTGGTATTTATAGTGGAGTAGAGGGGTTATTTTTCATTATTTTAATCATTATTATAATATTTTTTCCCATGATTATGAATATTATTATTTCATGTGACCTAAAATAGTAGTAATGAATCGTGAGTTCGAACCAAGTGGCCTTGCATCACTTATGATGTCATAAATAGTTTATTTTACTGATAATTTTATTATACAACATTTTATCGTATTTCAGTATTCACCGAAAAATCAAGAATTCCAGAAAAAATCCAACAAATTACCCTAAACATTTTACGATGTGTAGAATTAAAAAATGAACTCCATTTTTCGAAAATAAATTTCAAAATATTACTAATTTAATTTTTTAAATAAAATCACACTTAATTCAAAAATTAACAATTCTAATTCTATAAATACTTCTTTATCATGATGAAAAATTAACCAAGTTGTTATTATCTTAAATACTTAATAAAATAAAATAATTATATAATTTACTATTAATTAGGGTCATATTACTATTCATATTACTATTCATAAGGGTATGTAACTATTCAAAAAAAACAAGATGGTTCATCGGAATACAAATTACATACTAAACACAATTGTAGATGAAAGTTTCTTGAAATTTAAAATAGAGTAGTGGAAAATTATGTTTAAAGGCTAGTTATAAATATCTACATAAAACAATGTTTAATTCATTTCAAATTATTTTTTTTAACTAGGATGCTACATTCTAGGGGGATAATTGATCACATGTTGTTGATTCTCAGATCGAAGCTATTATCTATATATATGAGTATCTAGAGATAAATCTCTGTCATAGGGTAAAAATTGTAGTGTATTTGCTATGTGATTCTACCAAGAGATTTCAGGATGTTATTACATAGGAAGATATGTTTTTGGGATGATTTTTTGTACTATCTTCTGTGAATATTTCATTACCCATACTCCTGGAACAACTAGAGAATTCATGAACCTATAGGTGGGAGGCATGTCTGTTATGGATTACTCTGATCTTTTTATTGAGATGTAGCAGTTCTTTCCTACTCTAGCGGCTGCAGATCTTATGCCCGACAAGTGAATTTAGGATGGGTTGGTATATGCTATCTGGTTATTGGTAAATGTCATTCTATTGACTAATATTTCTGAGATAGTCAATTGGGAACTTATTACATAGCAGAATTTGTGGGGGGATGAGGGTGCGATTCCAGGCAGTTTGGCACCTAGATCTATCTGTGTTTCTTCTTCTTGTAGAAAGAGACATTTTGAGATTTTTTATGGGGGTAGAAAAAATCAGGCTCCTCATCTTGACCGTTTGTTGATATGTCATCAGTATGGAAAGTTGGGAGATACGAAACCCCAATTTTTATTAGATCCAGTAGAATGAAGAGGATATGGAAGGATGAGGCATATCTAGCTCTTTGGAAGGACCTTTCAATCAGCACCTAGGGAGCAGGGATCCACACTTTCTCCATGTTCAGGAGCGGGTCTTGTAGTATCTCATCAGGTATGAATCTGGAATACCATCGGTCATTCAGATTGAGGTTATGTTCATGACAGAGGTGGTTAGACTCATGATTCTCAGAACCAGTAGGGAGGACTTGCTTAGGGATGTTGGGTTATGACTCAAGGCCACAATATATACTAGTTATATACTGGGAAACCAATTCTAGAGGAGTAGATCACCCAACCTTTTACTACTCTAGGTACTATTCTAGTAGCCTCCACATTAGTGTCAAATTTATTTCAAATATGTGTGTGACATTATTTTATATCTGAGGAAATCATGGAGAGTATAGTACTTGTGACTGAACACTTTTGAGGAATGATAACGCTTAATACCCTCTGTTGGAGCTTAAAGGCTCATCTATACTGGTTATGGATGACCGAGTTACGCCCCCAGCCCAGCTAGGACCTAGTCTTCCATGTATATGGAAACTTACCTCCACACATACTTAGTCCATATATGTGGATGCAGCATATAACTATGTTATATATATATATATATTACTATATATATAGTTACCAATATGGAACTAATTTCGTATATGAGTCAAATCCTGTAGAGGCGCCTGGTTTCCTTGAGGAACCGTAGCTAGCTGGGTTTTTTTTCAGTATTGTGTGTTTATTCTGTTTATACCAGCACATTATTGTTGTTATTTACACCTCTTGGATTACTTTTATACACGATTTGTGGTGGCCTACTGGAATTTTATCTAACACCCAACCTCGATAAGCTTTGGTAACATAATAGATTACATGACTACCAATATGGATAATAAAAAGTTCCCTACTATATATATTTGATATGCTTAGCTTATAGATGGATCATAGGAATAGAGGATAGAGAATATGCTCAAGATTCTAGTCGAGAAACCTTTTGTTCTTTTTGTACATTTGTATAGCATATTGTATATTCATGTCCCATATTCTCATTTTTTATATTAGAATGACATGAATCCATGTATATGACAATGCCTAGTGGTTTTGATTTTATTATTCGGTTTCATGGTTATTATGCTTCCATAGTTAATTTTGTATATCTGTTGTATCTACCTTCTACAATGGTGGGTTATTGTTCTATACATTTAGTTTCTTCTCATACCTTTCTTCCATTTTTGTTTGTTTATTATTATATATGTTGTTCCACTCTGATAAGGGGGTATAGTCACCCCATCATACAATATTTACACCCATTGTTCTAGTCAGATGCCTTTGGAAAATGAGGATGTGTGTTTGAGGCCATCTGTCCCACTAGATTGGGTCATGGGTTAAGTAGACCTCGAGTTGTGATGTTACAAAAAATATTCATAAGAAATACTATTTAAAAAATATTGAAAATACATATTATTTTGAAAAACAATTTAATTTGAAAAGTGAATACCTTTGAAATAAAATTTGGATCTCTCCATTAAAAATATTTTGAAAATATTAAATTTTATATTAGGACAACACCCCACTTGAGTTCATGGGATCACCCCATTCCACATTAACTCATTCCATACCCAAGTGCTACGTTTTATTTTAAGAATTGTTTTAGGCATTCATTTATCATTTATAATCCTTTACAATCCATTCAAAACAATATAAATTATTTTAAATTAATAAAATAATTTTTTAATTATTTAAATCTTTCAAAAATCAATTTTTTTGAAAACATCATATGGGTTATGATAAATCCATAATTTTAGAATAATTTCATTAATTCAAATGTATTATTTATAAATACACTGGAAATTATAAAAATGAAATTGAATGTAAATGATATTCATAGTGCATGGTCTTGATTATATATATGCACAACACCCATAAATTTTAAAATGAATTTTATACATAAACTAATAACATTTATATTTCAAAAACACCTTTTATATTCTTGAAATACCTCTTAAAATACTATATAATAACAAAATAATAACAGTTTCCCATTAAGTTTGGGTTTTTAATCCATAAAATAAGAGTTTTGAAAATATGATTTTACAAAATAATATTTCCATAGAATAGAAATTTTAAAATACAATTCCTTTTGATATTATCCATAAAATAAAAAAAAATTTATTATAATATACTTTGTAAAATGAAAATATATTACCCTTTCTAAAATAGAATTTTGAAAATAAAAATCCCTTACCTTATATTTGGTGGTGTGGTAAAATGACCTATACAATGATGATTTTATTCTTCCAAAAATTGGAATGGGAAGAGAAAAATAAAAAAATAAGAGGGATATGGAGAGTGATTTGGTTCATAGGGAATCTTCCATGAGGGAATGAGGAAAAAAAGCCTTTGTATAGGTGATTTATGTAATGTTTATTTAAATATAATATTAAATGAAGGTTCAATTTCTTATATAAATTAGTTTTTATAAAATTATATGTACATACACCTGGTCGTATACAACTACCAAATGAATCAATAGAATATATATATACACACAAACGCATTTCTTCATCATTAGAGATATATCTCAAGGAGGATAAAAAAGAAAATATTAGTAGATATCCAATGGACTATATATGACCTCCAACTTTAAATATGATTATTACATTCGGCTATATATATATATATCACTTCTTTTGGTTTTGTGGATTCATTTTCAAGAAGCATCACTGAATCAAGACAAAACCCACCAAAAAATTTCCTTTCCAAGCATAAAACTGATTCAGTTTGATAAGATGATATCAACATAATTTATTTGAGGATTTCAATGATTTAAATTGAAGGAAAAATGAATGGGGCATCAGTGAATATCATAGTTCAAAGTTTTCTAAAGGTTTTAGAGTTTGATAACTTCAGGTTTGTCACCAAAGAGGATAAAAATTATGATTGAAGGTGAAGTTGGGCTTGGATCATAAGCTTGTAGTGGTGAGAATGAAACCAGTATCAGATGAGATGATGAAATCAACATCAAGGGATTGGATAGTGTAGGCTTATGGTTGAAGACACATGATAGATAATATGCTGACTGGGATTTTTTTGATCGAAAGGTTCGGATATAAATGTAATATTTTTAACGGGATTATATTACCCACATAAGCATTATCCAATATTGAACTTTTTTTAATCGACTGATTATTAATAAAAAAAAATTTTCCACTAATTTATCGAGCTGACAGTGTGGGTTGGTACCTACTACAAAAATCACAAACATGCCCTAATGCAGTTGTGTCGACCTGCACGGTTTCACTGAGCACCCAATGCATGTTATCTGAAATCTGTGGGTGTTATGCAATCCCAAACTATCACCCATTCTTCTCGTGGATGGTTAGGGTTGACTGCTTCCCACATGTGGTTGACCCATATGGTCCCAAAAGACTGTGTTTGAGGTGGTCCCTTGATTGGCTATGGGTTGGGCAATTTTTTAACTCAAGATAGTTTTAAAAAATACTTAATTTCCAATATACATCAATTATATATATAATATGTACACTGTTTATATTTTTTGTCTTAAACAAATAAATTAAATTACTAATTTTATGTTATATTACCATTTTTAAAGTAATATTTTATCAACTATATTTATATTTCTTAAAGAAATACTATTAAAATCATAATTTTTGAAAATTATAATTTTTCATAGAATAAAAGTAATCTTAAATATTTTACTATAATTTAGAAATAGAATTTTATTTATAAAAGGATATCGCATAAAAGGGTATTATAGTTTTATGAAATTGAATATAATATTTCAAAAACTATGCATTAAACATAATTACTAATTCTTTTAAACAAGCTTTTATAATTAAAAGTTTATAATCAATGAAATAATTTCAAAAGGTCTTTTTAATAACTTTTTAAAAATAATAATGTCTATTTATCATATATGAATAAAACATAATTACTAATTATTTTAAACAATATTTAATAATTAAAAGGGTATAATCAATGAAATAATTTCAAAAGGTCTTTTTAATAAATTTTTAAATATAATAATGTCTATTTAGCATAAAAGAGTCGTATCTTTTTAGTTATTGAATGAAAATACAAACAATATAATATATCTGCATTAATATTCCTCAATAAAGATATCATTTTTTAGAAAATAAATGAAATTAATAATATTATAAAAATAGTATTTTTTAAACTATACGTTTTACATATCAAAATATAGTACATTTAATATAATTAATAATAACTTGTACTTTTATCAAAATGAATTATATTATAAAATAAGTTTCAAGGTTGCATAATAAATCATATCTTCTCAAAATGGCTAGTTAAAATATAATTTATCTTGATTTAAAAAAATGTATTTATATAGAAATATTTTCATTAAAATATTCCTTAAGAAAAGTATTTTTTCTTGGAAAATTAAATAAAGATTGTTTTTTTTAGAATTTGAATATTTATTTAAATTATAAAAAAAAACCAATTGATAAATATTTATTAAAATAATATAGGCGGAAATTATTAGTATGTCACATGCATATTTAATTGTCTCTTCATAAACTAATAATAAATTTAATGACGAAAATGATATAAATGATTCAACACCATCAATGTAGATATGATTTATACCAGAATTGTTAGGATTTTGGCGATGATTTATCTAATCATGATCAAGTAATAGAAACTGATGTCTACTTCATGAGTCTGACATCTACTTCCTAAGGCACCTGTGGGATGACACCGTCGTCAGACCACCGCAAAATATGGTTTCAACTTTCTCTGATAGAACTATTCCTCTAATTCGAGTCCAGCATCTTTGAAGGGTAAGTCATTTAGAGATGGCGCCTAATGCTGTGTAGACCACCTTCTTTCTGTGTGTTTTCATCTAGTAAAGATTTTATAATTACATATTATAACAAGAAATATCATAATTACATAAACAATATTATAATAACATGTAATATCATAAGTACATATAATATTAATATCATAATTACATAAAAAATATTATTATAACTTGTAATATCATAATTACATAAAATATTACATTAAAATGTAATAACTTATTATTATTATTATTATTAAAATTAATAATACACATAACATATATGGATATGCAGGTTGTTAAAAATAATACATAGTAAAAATATTTTTTATGTTGTAATTTTATTAATTTCAAATGAATTAATAACATTACATTATGATGTTTAGGTTGTAATATATGTTCATAATAATTTATGTATGCAATGGATGTATAATATTTGTAGATAAGAAAACAATTAAAGTTCATTGGATTGTCATATTTACAAGTGTCATGGATTCCAAAACCATCATCCTCACCATTCATTCGTCAAAACCATGGTAAAAAACTAATATCTTCATTAATTTCATATCATACCACATCTTAAATAATGTTTTCCTATGTTAAAACCTGGATTTAGGGATTTATATGAATTATTTTCATGTTTCATTTTAGTCATTCATGTGATTATTCAACAAAATTATATAAATACTTTTTTCATCCTAGACACCAATGGATAATATCCAAACATAGGTGGAAAAGATGACCCTAATGTTGAAGGACAATAAAATGTGGAAGGATATAAGTTAACATTTATTCAATGCATTAGACCATAAAAGAAACCACAAACCCAAGATCATCATTCTATAAAAAATCGAAATAATATATATTTTAAATGAATAACCTGTACCTCACATTGATGATGGTCATAACAATATTCCCCAACTACATTTTTTGATGAAGGTCCTTAAGGAGTAATCAATGAGTTCCCCCTTCCACGGTGTATCCATGGACTAAACAAAATCTCACAATATTTGGGGGAGATTATTCAAAACACCTATTACAAGATAATACATTTCGATGAAAAAGTAAAGGTTTCAGGCGCAACCAAATCATTATGATAGGTTATTTCAAAAATATTTTTTGTCTTGATCAATGATTAATCTGATATTTACACGACGATGAATGTTGCGATCAACAGAATTGATCAAAGAAAACAAACAACGGATAAAACGATGGAACCAAGCACATGAACATCCAATATTATTTATACTAAATTTATTCAAATAAATAATTAAATTGCATGAAGTTCTTTTTTCATTGATAGATGCAACAAAATATCTTAATTTTTTCTTCATACCATCGTTGCGTTGTGGCAATCAAGGGAAGATTTCCTGTAGCGATGATCCACAAGTGTTCCAAAAATGTATGAATGTTGTCGTAGGAATCTCGCGATGCGTGCATGGTAGATCCTAACACTTGCATCGTTTGCTTTTGATCGAATCAATAATCACTTCCAATGGATTCTACATGATATTATATTTAGGTATAACTACCAACGATACCTCACACACACTACATGGAAATTGCAAGTAAATCCATCGTCCTGGGGACATGACCCTGCGACCATGTCCCAAACCCCAACCCACCCTTACCACAACAACCAACTACGTGACGAAAAGGATTCTCTTCGATCTATCTAAACTTGAGAGTGGATTGTGGAGGAAGATCGATCTCTGTTCTAGTAGTGTTCTTGGTGAGAGAGATCTCTATGGTCTAAGAGGATTCTATTTGGATTTCATTGTCCACACCACAAATGAAATTGAATCTCTTGAAAAATGATATAATTGGGTTCATATATTAGTGATCTTAAATATAAATAATTATATAATTACATCTTATTATTTAATTAATTCCCACAAAATCCAATGCCAATATTAATTTTTATAATATTATTATTTCTTGACATGCGCTAAACTCATGAATTAAAATTAAATATTATTTAATCAAATAATATTTAATATATATTATTTATCACATGACCTGTAAACTAGATTCACTATTCCTCAAAAATATTTATCAGAAATGGAATAATGACTATTTATTTAAAAATGGAATATTAATGTATTTTTTCCCATAAATAAATATAATATAATATTAACTAAATAAAAAATAAATAACTATTTAATATCCTGCTCACATAATATTTTCTCAAATAACTGGTGATGAGATATATATGATTTAATAAACACTAATAATTATTAAAATACATTTATTAATAATATTTATTCAACTTTTTAAATAATACATAATAAATTTTTATTTAAATAAGATTTTGGATACAATTATTGCATGTCCCTAAGCCTTTTTATCGGTGACATAGATTAAGCAGCCTAAAGTCCAAAGTTACCTCCTAGAAACACACCAAGACACCCATAATGAAATAAGTTAATTCCATAATGATATAATAATTCATACGAGAACTCACTGTGTAATATAATCTCTTTATCATGATAGCTCTAATTAAGCTGGTTGCATGCGGGTGCTATCAACCTATGTGCTCAATGTCTCTTTTTAATTTAATTTGCAGAAATCAAACATGCCTATATAACATTATGGTCATGGATTTATTTAGGAAACATCATTTCTATCAAAGGCCCTGAGATATCAACTTCTATTAATGAACATAAGAGATAAATAATTTCTCGCATTATTCATTAATGCATTATTACTCACGATGCACCAAACGTATCCTACCTCGCTGTGGACATATTTCGTCACAATTTTCATCAATATATCAAAGTACATGATATATAATACAAAGTAATAATAATCATAAAGTCTAATAATCAATACACACTTCTGCATATAGGAACATTCAATGACACATATAAATGTGAAATTTCTATCAACATGTATATTTCTCATAATATCATACATTGTATATTACCAAGGTCGTATAGCATGAGTAGGTGCGTCAAAGACCAATGGGTCCTCACCCTGGATAGCCTATATCATTTTTTCAATCAAATGATATAATCCATCTATAGAACATATATTAAAGATTACTATCATGTCACTTCTGGGTTATCATCATAATAGAGAACTATTATGACCTTTAAGTGCGGCAATAACTCTTAGGAAATTATCTCATACTATGTCACGTAGAAAAACATTCATGATGTGATAATAAGTTTTTTAAATATTCAAAACCATAAATACAATTTGTAATATAGTACACATAAGTTGGTTATAGGGCATAAAATCTAACAGACTACCACTAGAACTAGTTCAAATTTCATAGAACCTTCAGTCTACTAGTTCTCACATGATTGTCATGCTTCTATTGAGATATGTATTTAGTCAAGCGGTTTTCCATGTTTTCATCAATGAAAACCATTCTTACTGCATCTTCACCAATTTGATAAAAATCCCTCAAGAGGTGATACTTCTAGAGTATATGAATTGTCCATTGGCGTGACCTTGACTCTTTTGCAAGAGCCACCACTCTAGTATTAATAGAACTAGTACTCCACCCGTGAAAATGCGTGGGACTATCAATTTTTTTTCAAATAATCTCGTTCAACTTCATTAAAAAAAATATTCAATATAATGATTAAAAAATTATGATGATGTAGTGAGTGGACATAATGTGACAAAGTGAAATGGAGTGAAGAATAATGCTGGAAGAGATTGAATATGATGGAATGTGAGAGGTGGGTATCAAAGACATAGATGAAAAGAAATATGAAGGTGGAGGATGAGTTCGAGGCAAGAAAAGAATAAGATTACAATAATATACAAAAATGAACTCATATTAATCTGTTCCATTACGAAAGATTCACTTGTAGTGATTTGATATAAAACTACACCTTGTATCAAAATTATATCCACCAAGAAAAGAAATAGATTACAAAAAGAAATCAGCACTACAATTTAAAGAACCATATTTACATTAAAGAATGTATTTTTGTATAACTAAATAATTAGAGGATTCCAGAGATTAAACAAATGGTTCTAGTATGATAATCTTGAACCTCTCTTCTACCACTTAGTTAGCCTTTTTAATGAGAAATAGTGAATAACCCACTGTGAAAAAAAACTTGCAAAACCCAAATTTTTCCTTCTATCAAAATCAGAACGATATTGAATTTGCATTCCATTATAACCAGGTTCAGAATCATCATTTCCTATATAAGGGATGTCTCCAAGCTTCCCTATCCATCAATCTATCCATTGGATCATATTTAACGAGGCATTGCAGCAAATGTATGAGGTCCCCAGCCGTGTGGTCTGCATGTTCAATTATCAAATTCTAGCGAGCACGAAACACAGTAACATAAAATCTTTTAAATACAACAATTTTAATAATAAAAATCACATAATGGTGATGAAAACTAACCTGAAGACGTTGGAGATTCCACACTACATTGATGATTTCTATCGAGGTTGCCGCATCAGGCCAGTCCAGTCGGCCCCTCTGCACGTACTTCTCTGAAAGACGGTCTTCTCTCTTCAACAAATGCTGAGGCACTGGTCCAAACAACCTCTCCATCATTGAAAGATTCTCCAAATTCTCATTAGTTTGGAACAACGCTTCTCCCTGAACAAAATGGGCCATGATAAATGCTATCAAATATTAAAAAAACTAAATAACACAGATTTTTTAGATCCGTACAGAGCACAACTCCACTAAGATATAACCTATGATCCATATACCACCCAAATATCTCCACCCAGGTCCAAGAATGAATTCAGTGGCACGGTAATGTCGTGTTGACACAACATAGGTTTGATCATCAAGTGGTGCTACCGGAGTCTATAACATTAATATAACTTGACTTCGTTACTCTCTTAATATATGAACTTCCCCTTTGTGGAAAAACCTAAAAGATAAATCTGTGTTAAGTCCTTAATAGAAGATTATGACCTCAAAATAAAAGCAAGGAAGATAATAAACGTTAAAATCAGGAACTCTCTCTCATTATGTCAATTTTTTTTAAATTTTGCATCAATGGGATAGTTTAGTTCCTACTGAATCCTTTTAACCATTGGAATCTGAAAAGAGTAGGGTAAAAATTCTTATGTGGTTAACTTATGATGGCATGGAGAAGTATTGTTACTACAAATCAAATATGATGACAAGACAATTTTTAATACATTATATGTCATATTGAATTTCATTTATCACCTAAAGCTAGGAAAAATATTCTTTACTAATCATATTTTCCAGGCCATAATGGTGGTGTAGGTATTTTCCCTACTAAAAATCATCATTCAAAATAAACAATAGTTTCAAAAGACTTCTAAAAAATGACTATAGTAATTATTTTTATTATGATAATAATTTTTACAAACCTCAACAGTTGAGCTGGAGTAATCATAATATAGAAACAATATACAAATATTTTAGGAGTCACACCTACCGTAGTAACCTATGATGGACATAAAATGAGGCACTGCATAAAAAAATCCTCAAGAGCCACATAAAATTATTCATCATAAGAACGCTATTAAAAAAACATCAGTGAATAACTTGGAAGTAATAAATTGCAATAAGTTATTAAAAACTATAAGGAAACATAAGATTCATGTAAATAACCAAAACATGGGATGTTCTACATTGAGTTGGTTGCTTGAAGTACAAATAAAACCAACAGACGCAACTGAATATATGGAAGAAAAAATATTAATCACTGGAAATAAAGAAATCAAGTGTATCATCCAAACTCACATATGACCATGCATGATAATGCATGCTTGCAGAAGGAAATTTCATTCTCCATAAAGAAAAAACATGAATGATAATATAATCTACAGGGGAAATGCAATCTAAATAAATGATAATGACATATAAACATCAATATAAACTATAATATGAAGTTATATTGAAACGGCTATAAAAAAAGGAATGTACACTGAAATTTCAGTACAACATGAACTAATATAAAGTGTAATATAAATTGCAATATAAAATAAAATACAGATAGTATTATAAAAAATATAAACCAATATATTCCAGTTTTCAAATTTGAATAGCAATTAACAGAGAAGTAGATTAAGAATTTGTATATTAAATCAATATGGAGAAATAGATCCATAAAATGTGATTAGTAAAATTACATAGTGATGCAACAAAAACCATATCATTACTACTGAAATAGTTTTCCTAATATGTAACTAAATCGCATGAGGATAACATACCATAATGTGAATAACCACCATTTCAGCATTTCTGAATCAAAAAATAGATTTATAAATTGACACAGTGTTGAATAAAAAACTGAAACAACTTCAATAAAATTATAGAATGATGAAACCGAAACCATTTCATTACTGTTCTAATAGGTTAATTAAACGGTACCTGAATGGCATGAGGAGAACATACCATATGCGAATGACCACCATTTCAGGATCTATGAAACAAAAAATAGATGGATAAATGTACACACTGATGAATAAAACACTGAATGAAATCTAATCTGAAAAAAATTGAAATTAAAAAACACACCTCTATGTATAGTTGTGAGACCTTATCCAAAAATTATGTTAAATGGAATACTTAAAATCTGATATTAATTTTACAAAGATGTTATGAAGGAAAACAAACCATATACTGTATGCATATGAAAACGGTTAAATCTTCACGAAGAGTAAATTTAAACCCATCTTAGAGAGTACCCAGCCATTAAAATCCATGTATGATAGAAAAATATCAGTAAATTTCCACCGAGGAACAATTATATTGAATACTCTAGCATGTCGTTACACATAAAACTGGGAACAATTTCAATTATGGTTTCTATCATAAAATGATCAAAAAATATTCAAAGTACGATCCCATTTGCCTAGACATGAATTTCATTATTGAATAAAATATAGAGATAGATGAATGTCAAGATAATAATTAGATTATTCAGTTGAATAATCTTACATAGAAAGAAGTGAAGATTTCCAAGGTATGGACTTTATCTGAACTGAAACCTTCTAATAGAAATACTCATTCCTCGATGTGAACACAACTCCTAAAATCTAAAAAATGAACTTATCTATAAATATGTCATATATAATATCCTTATTGAATAATACAGGTTTATATTAAAAAGGTTGGAACATGAAAATTATGTTAGATAAAAGATATCATCAGGACTATCACATGACGATAAAAATTAAAAATTAAGTAACACCGGCTAAGCAGAATTATAATTTGAAGCTAGTGAGAGATATTTAGTGAACATAATTCCCCAAGATAGAGTATTAAAGAAACCAAATATTTAATTCATATAGAAAAAAAATCATAAATAATGGATTATATAAGTTAAAAGTTGAATAGTTCTGATAGTGAATATAAATCCAATTAAAGAGAAAAAATTATTGAAACTAAAAAGAACAATGCATGGATTGGATATTATGATACACATTAATTTTGAAAATGAAAAGTTGTTATAATCCATTATTTATACTTGTAGTATTGAAATATGATGAATTATTATGAAACTTAAGTTGCATAATGTTAACCTACAAAGGTAAATCTGTACAGACTCCCATGAATCAGAAAAAAAAATGTGAAATGATATGAGAAATGTAGAAGAAAGGATATACAGAAAATAACCCAGCTGAGAATATGTAATATACAGAAAGGATTTAGGTTTTGGAATATGTAATTAATCTCATACCTAAACTACCAAGTTGTTCCGGGAGGGAATAGGAGATGCAACACATAGTCGGAGGAACCCGACCGAGAGGAAATAATCACAGGCCTGAAATGAAAAGCAGATGTGGGATGTAATAGGGGTTGCGATGCATAGTCGGAGGTGGTGACTCGAGAATAAATATACACTTAGTTGAAGTTCAAAGAGGGTGCGTAATGGAAGACGGGTTGCGATCCATAGTCTGAGGCTACGAGCCGAGAAGCTTGGTATCTAGGTAACCTGACGCCGAGGAGGGCGTTAGAATGGTAACGAGGATTGGAGGTGGTGTTGAGGAAGATGCGTTTTGTCCAGTGTAAGGAGATGTACGGGATCAGAGGGTCTGGCGGTGGTGGAGGCATGGCTGGAAAGGGTAGTCGGGGAGGGAGCCGAGTGGATATCATGGATGATGCTGATACCCCAGTGGAAGGAGATGTCAGGGAGATATCAGAGGCGGTTGCGAAGAAGGAGATGGTGTCTTCACAGGAGAGGGGATTAGGGGAAATAGACCGGGAACCCTAATATGATTTGTGGAAAATCACGAGTAGGAGGAGGTGAGATAAGGAGTAACCAGACGGGGAGCAGGCGGTGGCGGCGAAGCAGTCTGAGGAGTAGATGGGAGAGGCAGAATCATAGAAGTTGTAGGCAGTGAAGCCAGATGGATAGGATTCGTTGGCAGAGGAGCCGAAGGAGGTGGATTCGGAGGCAGAGCAGCTAGAAGCAGTGGCAGAGAAAAATCCAGAGGTGTGACTGTAGAGGGGTTTCGGGGAGGGAGATGAGGAAATACGATGTAACCCTAATCGCAACGGAGCTCATACCCAAGTGGGGGAGCGGTATGAGTGGATGGAATGCAAAAATGGATGGCTAGGACGACGTGGAGCGGTATATGAGTGACACGTTAGTAGAAAAAGGCCAAGTTTAGAAGATATATAGATACAATGTGATTGTGTCGTTACTTATATGTACAACATCATGATTCTAAATAATGTTTTGTATCCAAATGTCTTCCTTGGCTGCATCAAAATCTGTTATATACACTGACATCACTATAGAATCAATGAAAACTTACTGTACTTAATACATTCATCTCTCAACTCCTCCTTTGAGACAGAAAACATATTATGACTACGACTTCTGATCATTATGATCTTTTTGAAAACTATCATTAGTATAACCTCTGATGACCATCTCCTTGTCTCCTCCAGAGACCAGGAACATATCTATAGATATTCTCAGATAATTGGGGATAACCTTAATAATATACCAATTCTACTCTCCAGGATATGCTTTATATATACCTATCATGCTCAATACATATGCAACATCATGTCTAATACATAACATGACTTACATGATTGATCATATTGCTGAAGCATATGATATCTTACTCATTCACTCTTTCTCTTACTCTTTATGAGGACGCATTTTATTAGAATCATATATACCATGTGGAAATAAAACCAATACCCTCTTGGATTTTTTTCATACTAAATCGTTTTATTATTTGGTCAATGTATGCACTTCATCTTAGTCCAATTATCCTCTTTGATAATTCATGAATGATCAAGATCTATAGAATATAGTCTGCTTAACCAAATTCCTTCATGGTGAAATAGTTTTTTAGACAGTCCTAATCAAATTATAAGACTGGTAAGTTGTTTCTATCAAGTAAAATGTTATTGACATATAATACTATCATAACAACTGCATTTCTACTAATCCTTTTATAAACACATAGATCACATTAATTCTAAATGAAACCAAATTCTTTTACATCTTCTTCTAATCATATGTTCCATGACCTGGATGCATTCTTTAATCAATAAATTGATCTAATCAATATTACAATCCTTTTCAAGTCACCCGGAGTCACAAACCCTTCTAGTTGTGTCATATAAATATCTTCTTGAAGGTTCACATTAAGGAAAGCAGTCTTGAAGTCCATCTGCCATATTTTTCAATCATGATAAGTTGCAATATAAATTAGAATTTGGATGAATGTAAACATGGAAAATGGTTAAAAGCTTTCATCGTAGTATGTTACATGATAATTTTTTAACCCTTTATCCACTGTCCATTCTTTATTGGTATTTAATTTACCTTCCATGTCTAATTTTCTCTTGAATACCCATATTGACCATATGGACTTTACATCAACTGGCGCATCGACCAAAACCCAAACATGCATCTGATACATTGAATCTATTTTAGAATTCATACTTTATTTCCATCTTTTAGTTTCTGAACTCTCTATTGCCACTTTGTAGGAGTTAATTTCATCACTGTCAAGAAATAATGAGTCACAATCACCAGTGACTAGAAAACCATATCTATATGGTTCTCTTAACTCTCCCATCCTCCAACAAAATACTTATATTTTAGGAACTACATCTTCCATGTGGATCTGTGAAATTGTTTCCTCTACCAACTATTGTGTATCTTGAGCATCAACTACATAGAATTCAATCTTTCTACCACTATCCTTTTTAGGGATGTGCTCTATATCAAGAAAGATGATTTTTTAGGTGAAAATCACATTCTTTTTTTAGGGTTTGTATAGGTAGTATTCCTTTGTTTCCAGAGGTTACCCTATAAATATACACTTTTTGCCTCGAGGTGATATTTTTTTCCTGAGAAGGCCTTATCAAATGCCTCACAAGCCCACAAACATGTATGATACAAAAACAGTTTCATTCTACTCCACAACTCAAAGGGAATTCTATCTTCCACTTTAGTCGGTTCTCAATTTAATGTGTATATTGTTGTTTTTAATGCATGTTCCCAAAAGGATAATGGAAGATCTATATAACTCATCATCAACCTTACCATGTCTAAAAAGATTTAGTTCCTCTTTCACAAACACCATTCCATTGCGGTGTGTAAGGTGAAGTGAATTGAGATAGAATCCCAAACTGCAATAAAAATTCGATAAACTCATGGTTAAGATTTTCACCTCTTTGATCCGATCAAAACTTTTTTGTCTTATTTCAAAGTTTAGTCTATACTTAATTCTCAAATTATTTGAATTTCACAAAGGACTCATACTTATACCTCATCAAGTAGACATATCCATATCTACACAAGTCATTCGTAAAAGTTATGATGTAAGAATACTCACATCTAGATTCAACTAGAAATGGTCGGGAAACATATGTGTGTACCAATCCTAAAATAACTATGGCCCTTTCCCCATGTTCACAAAATGAAGGATTGGTAAATTTCCATTGAAAAAAATCATTACATATTTCATGTGGTTTTAGATTAGAAGAGTTTAAATAACAATCTTATCATAGCATTGTTAGACGCTTCCCATTTACATGACCAAGATTGTGATGCCAAAGCTGGGTATTATATGAGTCTTGTGAACATGATTATTTATATATTTACAACACATGTTTATTTTAATTTAATATATAAATAACATTATTTAAATGTTCCATAACACAACATATGATTGCTTTATAAAAGATACAATATTTGAATTTGAACTTAAAAATAAAACCATTTGCATCTAGGAATGATACATAAATTATGTTCTTAGTAACTGCTGCTAAATAATACCAATATTTTAAAACCAATATCATTACCATTGGAAATTAAAGTTGGTATTCACCAATGGTAAGATCAACCAACCTCTTACTGTTGACATCTCACAAAACGTTTCCTAAAAAATCTTTTGGAATAATCATTGTTCCTACATTTGGATATAGATGTGAGCACCACAAGTTGTATATATTACCCAATGTGTAGATATTGAAATATTATACTTGATAATGGACACAACTTTAGCTTCTCATTTCTTATGGGTACAATTCCTCTTCAAATGTATTTTCTTTTAACATTCAAAACAAAGTACCACTATTTATTTGCCCTACCTCTTGATCTTTCTCTTCTTGGAAGAATGGTGCTCAAGAGATTTAGACTTCTTATAAGTCTTGTGCCACTTCACCCTGTTCTTCCATTCCTTATTAACTATAAGGACCATGAGTTTATCACACCCCATGTCCTTATCCACATGGGAAATCCGAGTTAGATGTTCTGAAAAACGTTTCTCATTATTTCTTATGTTGTGATTAACAATAACACTAGAGATAGTCTTGGGTTGTGATGAAAGTATGAGATCAGTGTCCAACTCATCTGAGAATTCCCTAAGATGTCTAAACATTCAATGTATCCATTAATCATGACTACATAAAGTCCAGTTGGAATTGAATCTCCAATATTAGTTGTAAATAGAGCATATATGATCTCATATATCTCTTGTCTTGGATTCTCTTGATAGTGATCCTGAAGGTGAGACATCATAATATACACATCTATAAACCCATGTTTCCTCAAAAGTAATTGGTCATGGATGATATCATAAAACACTGAACATCTTCAGAATCATTTTGATGAATCTTATAGAGAGATAAATCTTCCTCACTAGCCTCATTTCCAGGCACATTAAGAATAGGTTCTTTCAACACATATTATTACCTTTCATGGAGTAGGATAATGAACAAGTGCTTTAACCACTCTTAGAAATTTTGGATGGTGAGAATTTTACCTTTATCAAGTATGGTTCACAGTGATATGTTTGAATTCATTTTTATTAATTTTTCTACAGATAATATTTTAAGATATTTATAGATTTATCAAATAAAATTTACAAAAATAAATAAATATTATATTTATTAATCTCTCTCTATTTCATCTAAAATCAATATCCCCCACCATTAGATTCAAAATATTCTGTTTCTTGTACATTCAAGTGGAATTGATCCATATTTCTCTTCTTAACACCCCATAATTATTTTTCTAGTAAATTTTAATGGTATTAGGTAGGAAATATAAATTAAAACTATATTAACTCATAGTTCCATGAACTGTTGTGTGGACCCCCCAATCATGAAATCCTTAAATTGGACTTCCTCAACCCTTACCTCCCAATAACACCACATCTTTCTTTAGAATTCAACCATTTATGTGAACTATGTTATGTTATCCTAAAACGTCATTTTGGAATTCCCCAATAATAGAAAGCACCCCATCTTTGCCTGGTTAAGCACTTGGAACAATGGGTTGATTTTAACTGAAGTAGTGGAAGGCTATACCGACTTAATATTTATAATTTTAATATTTTATCATTTATAAATAAATTTGCAATTATTATCTTTATCACATGCTTGTTAATATTAATTTGATTTACATAAGTGAATAACCATGTATTAGATATTATTTACGCATAAGACAACTCATTTTAGTTTTATCTTGCATGGTTGGTAATTTCATCAATTCATGTGATCACTAAAAAACATCCATAATGAAATAACCCTGAAAATTGATAGAAATAAAATAATAAAGTGGAATTATTATGAGTTTTTTAATTATTAGTTTATCAAGAGGATGATAAAATAATCATCAACCTAGGGTAAAAAAACCTTGAACAAATTATGGTTCGTCTTATATCTTTCCACCTATCCACCTAGGTATCTCTCTTAGATTGGTTTCTCCTCAGCTCTAAACATGAACCTCCTCCACTATCTTGGATGATCCATCCATTATATATGATTTTAATCACACGTAGGTACGGGTAAGGGTTTTACATTGAAGAAACCATGGCCACATGGGCCCTCACATAATAAGAGGAGATATGACACACATACCAACAATTTAATTTAATAATAAATTAAATGAAACCAATCGCATAAAATGGTGTGGTTTAAGGTCATGTTCATCCACATGCTTTCAATGAGGTACAGATTTAAGAAAAATAGCATTCAATTCTAGTCATTCTTATTTAAGATAAATCGTGCTCGAATCAATTAATTATCTTCTTTAATGAATTGATTCTTTTATCTTAATTTTTATCCAATTTTTTTTCTCATCCATCATAATTTTAATCAAATTAGATAAATTTATATAAAATTAATTATGTACATAAATATAACTTGGATTCAATATGGTGAGTATCCATACAAAGTACCCAACATATATTATACTTGTATATTGTTTACTCTTGCGATATGTGGAAAACACGAACTATCACGTACTTTCAGGATTTGAACTATTAATTTAATGATTACAGGAATTACATGATTATTATATCATGTTTCTTGCTTCAATATATGTAGATTAATAATTGTAATATGACTCATACATGATATACAAATCCGAACATCACACAAAAATTAATTAAACATTTATATATATTAAAACCCATCACATGATGTGTTCTATCAACGTAATGACCACGCACAAGAACATGTTCATAAGGTTTTCATTGTATAATAAATTAATTTTTAATTTTGAATAATTTGTTAAAAGGTACACAATGCGTACAAGAAATCTACATGGAATATACTATTCTCACCATCTATTTGAGGCATATTCCTTGGGACTCTATGTGTAAATTGATCAATAGAAAAAGATGGAGTACATTTCATGTTCATGGGATACACATCCTGTGGTCCCCGAGTTACACAATCACTAGCTAGGTAGGCCATGTAAGAGATACACGAACCATATATGACTAAAGGACTACATGATGGGTATGGAAATTACACGGTGTGTCCCCCGGATGACTGTGCACTAGGCTGGACCAGTCAACATGCGATGTAAAATTAAAGGAACCACATTTAATAAATGCACACACCTTGAATTAATTCCAAATTAATTCTTGATGCACTGAACACTATTAAACAAACTGTACCTCTGGGTCACATAGTGTGTACTCATGTTTTATTTGGCCATATTCCTCATCACATCTAGATGAGATCATCGAATTTATTTCATTCATAAAATTAATCAATTTGATTATATTTTTGAGAAACGAAATAGAAAGAATCGGATACCACAATTCTTATTTATGAACGATTAAATTGGAATTGAAAACTAAATTAAAAATGTGTAAATCAATCAATGATCTTCCAATAATTATAAATAATTATGTGGTCTCTCTAATACCACTTTGAGATTTTGAGCACAATATAAATGTTGTGGTGGGTTGTGCCCAACCTTGATTTTTTTTCATGACCGATGAATAATCTGATATTTACATGATGATGAATGCCGTGATTAATTAAATTTAATCAACGAAAACAAACAAGGGTTAAAATTCCAAAACCAAGTGTTGGATCATCACATATTATTTATAATTAATTTAAGAAATTAAAGAATTACATTGTGAGAAATTATTTCTTCATTGATGGATATGGAAATGGATCTATGTATTAATATAATTAAATTGTAAGAATAAAGTGAATATTCACTATAGCAGTGATCCACATGTGTTCCACAAATCTCCGAACATCATCGTAGGATTCTCGGGGTGCTAGCATGGAAGATCCTAATGCTTGTGTCATTCACATTTTATAACCTTTAGAATCAATTCCAAAGGATTCTCCTTTATCTCTCAAGAAATTAGATTGGATGGTGGATGAAGATCGGTCTCCATTAGTAGGATATTTCTTGGGGAGGCATCACTATAGGTCTTGAGAGGATTCTCTCTGGCCATCTTTGTGCACAACACCAATGAAATTTCCCCTCTTGAAAAATAATATAATGGAGTTTATATAACACTAGGGATAGGAATAAATAATTTCAAAAGTTTCCATTATTATTTCTTTATTCTCTGTGGAACCCCATTTCAATAATAATAATAATAATATTCCTTGAAATGTTCTAAAATCATGAATTAAAATTAAATATTATTTAATAAAATAAAAATAAAAATATATTATTTCTCATCAGACCTATAAACATGGTCCTCTATTCCTCCACAATATTTTTCGGTTTGGGAATAATGAATCTTTATTTAATGAATAAATATCAGCTCATTATTTTATAATAAACGAATATATATTATATTCATTAAATAACGAATAAATATATATTTAATATTTCACTCACATAATATTCTATCGAATAACTAGTGACAAAATATATGCAATAAAGAAAATATAAATAATTATTATACAACGCGTGGGAATAATATTTATTCATCTTTTTAAATAATAAATAATTATATACTATTTAACTATAATTCTTGATAGACATAGTGTGTCACCCTATATGACTATTTATCAATGGCACTTGGCGAAGCAGCCAAAAGTCTAAGGATAACATCTAACAACATGCTAAGGCACCCATAGATAAATTATTTAATGTCGCAATGACATAATACCTCAAACAAATGATCACTATGTAATACAACCCTTTCTTTATGATATCTCTAATCAAGAAGGTTGCATGCTGGTGCCATCAACCTATGTGCTTGATGTATTTTTTAATATGAATTTATTAAAATCAAACTTGCTAATAGAATACTATAGCTATTGATTTATTTAGGATATATCATTTAAAAAAAAGGGACTAGGATATCAACATCCATTAAAGAACATAACAGACAAATCCTTTATTACATTATTCATTAATGAAATATCATTCATTATGCACCTGACATATCATACCTCGCTGTGAACATATATCATCATAGTTTTCATCAATACATCAAAGTACATGACATATAAAACTCATTGATAATAATATTACATTATAAGGATTATTACATATGTTCTTAGATAGGAACATCCAATGATACATATAAATGTGGATTTCCTAAGGGGGTCTCATTCTCAATATCCAACACAAGATATTACCATGGGCATACACCATGAGAAGGTGCCTCAATGACCTATGAGTCTCCAACCCTAATAGCCTATATATTTTGTTTATATAAAATGATGTCATTTGACTATTGAACATATATTTAAAAATAATATAGTTTCTCTTCTATGTTATCATCCTAGGAGGTATCTACTATGAACTTTTTGTCCAGCATCTAATATTAGGACATTATCACATAGTATGTCACGAAAAAGAAAAATTATAATGTGATAAGGTGTTTCATTAATATTAAAAACTGTTAATACAAGTTATCATAAAGTAAACTTAAGTTTTTTTCTAGGGAACCAAATCTAACACAAAGGGGGTATGTGGATGAGAGCTTTGAGATAATTAATAAGAATCTTGGGTAAACACGAAAAACCATCTTAATGGTGTTTACCATCTTATATAGGGTCGGAGGATGCTCCCTGTGTTGGATTTGGTGACCTAGTACCAACTTATGTGTAATTTATTATTACATGTATTAATAATTTTGAATATTAATATATTAATTATCACATCATGATTGTTCATCTGCGTGATGCAGTATGTGACAATGTCCTAAGAGTATCTGTCGCATTGAAAGATCACAGAAGTTCCCTGTTATGCTGAGAACCCAAAATTGTCCCAACAATATTATTAAATATATGTTCTATAGCTATATTAAATCATTTGAGGGACACAAATGATATAGGTTGTTAATTATAGAATGTCATAGGACATGTATGCACCTTCTCATGGTGTATTCCATTAGTAATATCCACTATAGGAAATTTTAGGAATGAGAACCAGCAGTTGGAAAAAAATATTTATATATGTCATTCGATGTTCCTATCTGCAGATGTGTGTACTTATCCTTAGACATTAAAATTATTGTTAATGGATATTAGGAGTTGTGTACATTAATGTATTAATGAAAATCTTAAGGACATATGTTAGTGGTGAAGTATGAGACATTGGGTGTGTCGTGAGTAATATTTGATTAATAAATAATGAAAAAAAGATTTATCCCTTTCGTTATTTAGTGAAAGTTGATATCTTATAGACTTTTTGAAATATGATATAACCTAAGAAAATCCATGGTCATTTTGTTTTTTTTTGGAATGTTCAACTTCCGAAAAGTCAAATAAATAGACATCAAGTATATAGATTAACGACACTAGCATGAAACCTAATATATTAGATATATCATGATAAAAGGATTATATCTCACAGTTAGAATCCATATGATATTTTATGTCATTGTAATGTTAACTTTCTTCTCTATAGGTTTGTTTTCATGTTTATAGACACTAAACATGGTCTTTGGGATTCATCACCTAATTGCACCGAAAAAGGGCCCTAAAGGGTTACAAACTAAGTATATCCAAAACCCCAGTTAAATAATAATATTATTTATTATTTAACAAGTTGAAAAAATAGTATTACCCCACATGGTTTAATAATTATTAATGTTTTATTGATTTCATATATTCCATCCCTAGTTATTCAAGAGAATATTTTGTGAGTTGAATATTTAATGAATATTTATTTTCTATTTAGTTGATATAATAAATATTTATTTATTGGAGAATAATGAAGTGATATTTATTTATTATATAAATATTCATTATTCAAGTCTTGATAAATATTGAAAATAATTTCAGACCTAGTTTAAAGGTCTGGTAAAAAGTAATGTATATATATATTATCTGAATAAATAATATTCATTTAATTATTGAGTTTTGTTCATGTAAAAAAATATTATTATTATAGACATGAGAATTCGTGTGGATTAAGAAAAATAATAAGACCATGTGTGTAATTATTATTTTCTAACCCTAGTAGTATATAATCCAAATTATATTATTTCTAATTGGATGTTTCCATTTTTTTCGTTGTGCACAAAAACATTCAAATAATTCCCTCATGGCCCTAGAGATATCCCTTCTCCCAGAACACTATCAAGAGAGAAGAGTGATACTACTACACAACCACTCTCTTTTCTAAAGAGCTCCAAGAGTATCATTATTGAAATGATTCTAGGCATGATCAATGATGAAGGATTCAAGCTATGGGATATTCCATGTTAGTACCCGTAGGTCCTTATGGCGAAATTGAAAGGTTTGTGGAGCATGTACAGATCACTACCAGAGGGAATATACATTTGATTCATAAAAAGAAATGACATTACGACATAATGATGTTGTCAGATTCATTGAGGAAACAAATAATCCATCGACAGGTAATTATTTAACTTCTTAAATTAGTTAGAAATAATATGTGATAATTTTTCATTTTGGTTATGGTTTTTTATCATCAATTAATCATTGATTCAATATCATTGGTCATGAAATTTATCATCTATGTATATCATAGATTAATCATTGATTACAAAAAAAGACCCAATTGAGCTTAACTCATCCAGTTCTTCAGCTATGCCCAAAACATTTAGGTTTTATCAACGGGGTCACATAATTTTTAAAAAATTTTAAAATACCATTGAATTATTTATTCATTTATCATTAGTTTTATTTTACAGTTTAATTGATATTTATTTCGAATCATGTTATATTATCTTTCTATTCTTAGTTATAACAAATATAATACAAATCAATTAATTTTATGAATAGAAGTCATTCGAAGAACTTATCCATATGTGTTGAAGATTATAGATGGACAACACAAGAGTATACACCATGTAACTAAAGGTACATGTTGTGTACCCATGTTTAATGCACCATGAATAAATTTTAAATTAATTCAATATGTGTGTGTATTTATTACCTATGGTGTATATTTAAATACACCAAGTGTTGGCCAATCCAACCTAGTGCATGGTTAGCCGGACTACATGACATGTAAAATTTATGCATGACATGTAGTCCACTAGTCAAAGATAGGATGTGTACTCTCTTACGCCACCTACATGACTGGTGACTATGTAACTAAGATACCAAAATATGTATAGCCCATGTACACACTAGGTACTCTATTAATTTTCATGGAACATTCATATGATGAGTCCCCAGGTGTGTCACAGATAGATGGTGAGAAATATACATGACGTATAGATGGATTTTATATTCCATATATATTAGAAAATTATATTGAATTAAAATTAAGATATTATAAATCAAAAACATTATCACCATGTGTTCTATGTGACATTTATTTGACTATGTAAACACTATGTGATGGGTTATATATATATATATATATATTAAATTATTAATTAAAATTTTCAAAATATTCAGAATTGAATATCATTTATAATTCATAACACAATTATTACTCTACATGAATTGAAACATAACATGCTATGTAAATAACATATGATCCATGTTCTATATATTTTATTATGTCTGTTCCATGAAATTACATGATAAGTAATGTATGCCACAAGCCATGTTAGTAATCAATATATGGATATAATACACTTTGAGTATTTTGAAAAAGTATTCACCATATTACCTCCAAGGTACATATTTTTTACATGATTAATTTTAAATTAATTAATTTAATTTATTTAAAATTATGATGGATAATAATATAAAGAAAACTAAGATGATAATTAAGTTAAATTAATTTATTAATTTAGTAATATAATTAATTGATTAAATCGTGATTTATTTTGAATAAAAATTATTGTAATTGATTTTCATTTTTATTAAATGTGTTATTTGTTTTCATTTTTGTGGATGATCATGTATAAAACCATACCTTTTGATGTGATTGGATTCTATTTAACTTGTTATTAAATTGAATTGATGACATGCATGATATCCCTCCTCTCATTATGTAAGGGCTTGTGTGTCCACAATCTCTTTATATGTAAACCCCTTAACCAATCCTTTGGTTCCCCTCACATATATGTGAGTAATTTTTTGTGATGGATGGAGATCCCAAGATATTGATGGTGGATTAAATTTAGAGACATAGAAAAACCAATCCAATATTTACATGGGAGGATAGGTGGAATGTTTTGTAATAGTGGATGCCATAGACATAAATTGAATAATACTTTTTGATTACTTTATCATGTTTACAATGATATTTACATTCCATAATAGTTTTTATATATATTCATCCACTATTTATATGGTACTTTCCATATATTTTTTTTGTATCAAAATATTATAGCTATTTATAGGCTATAATGAGAACCTCAAGATACTATAAAATTATTCTTAAATATATTTATTATGGTTTAGACACATTATTATGGTGTACACAAATGATGTTTGACTATTAGGTGTTGGGAGATCATACAAATTGTGACTTATTCTCCTGAAGTTCAAACTTGGTTATCTCTAGAAGGTGATATCATGAGGAAATACCCTCCAATATTTACACCACATGTTTTGGGTGTCATTGAATATTCCAATATATGAACTTGTTTATTGTTCTCCTAACATGAGACATTTATCAATGTGTGCCATTTGATCACACACTTTGGTTCAAGGAAAAAACCATAAAATTAATGTTATGGTGAGGTCTCTAGTGTTTGGTGTGTCATTGGTGGCATGAAATTCGATGAATGATCAAGATATAATTTTCTGCTTTTGATTTGAGGAAATGATCTCTAATGCCTAGTTGATCAGGATGGTAGTAAAATCACTAAATCTATGGCCATGGTAAAGTAAGGTTAGTATATCAAGTAAGGTCATCCAATAATAAATAGATGAAATGTTGCTGACATAAGTGTGTGTCGTAATATATGAGATATTATGAGACTAAGGGATGATATTACATAGAGTGTGTTTGTAGGATAGTTGTTGTTACTATGACTACTCCTTATCTATTCATGAGCCTTGATGAGTATCTAGACTCCACTTATTCTATGTGAAAAATATTCACTACAATTTATTTAAGGGCCTAGAGGGTCACACCCAAAAACTTATTCATGATCTTTCCCTATTCTGAGGAATTGGTGTATAGGATATGGTAAATCCCACCATAGGATTTGAGAATTATCCAATTATTATCAATCATTGATGAATAAATAAATTCATTATTATTGGAGTATTGAATAATTGTGTTGAATTTATTTATTTAAAGTATTTACTTGTTATTTAGTGAATGGATGAAAAAATATTATATGAGAAAATATTATTTTAATATTCAAGGATTGTTTAATATTGTAGGAATTATGAGCCGAGTTAATAAATCAGTTTTTTCTCATAAATATTTATTATATATTTCAAGTAGGTGATAAAATATAAAGGACATTTATGATGTAGTTAGTTTGTCATTACTTGCCATTTATCACATATTTTATGGGAGTTGTTTACATAGGGGCCAGGAAATACTTTTTAGGTATTTGTAAATCCCACTATATAAGAAGAGGAGAAAACATTTTCCAACAACTATTCATTTATTTGGAATTATGATATTCTCTCTCCCATATCCTTGAGAGAATAAGACTCCTTCCAAGAACTCGATGTAAGAAGATCATCATGGATAGATGGAATGAATTCGAGGTGATCATCACATTGATGAAGGATTTTTCAGAGGTCCCCACTATCACTCAAAATTTGATGATCAACATTCACATAGATTCTTGAAGTATGTGCAAATGATCTAGAGTGGTTCGATCTTGAATCATTCAAGAAACAGTCTCTGGTGATAAGTGATAATCAAATGTGAGTAAATTTGAATGAGGTAATCATTCATGATTAATTTTTAGGGTTTGATAATTCACGTGAGATCCTTAGAACTCTACAGTGGATCAGATCATTGGATACAATGCTATTTCGTCACTCCAGTGATGAAAAATTTTAAAATACCTAAACATCAGTTTCCACTACACGCTCTATTATTAGAAATTGGTATTAGATCGATGATATGGATTTTCTAAGCCAAAATGATTAATTTTAATTAAATTAATTAGAGGGAATCATTTTGATCCTAATGGAATTAACCACACATCAATCAAATTTTATACGACCAAGTTATTACCATCTAAAAAATTAATATAAATCAATTACGGTTGTTTGGGTATTAAAAATTAAAGAACTATATATATATATACAATCCTATTCTTTATTTTTTTCTCGTGTTTCACGTGATCCCCGTTTTCTAGCTAGGATATGAATTGGATTCGATGGATATAAATAAAACCTTATAGAGGAAATAATTCTACAAACTTTCGAAATTTTCAATATATATATATATATATATTCCATTTACTATTGATTATTTTTTATAAATAAATCACTAATGTGGGGGTGGGTGCTAGTTCATGGATCAACTAAAAATAATCAGACCTAAATTCCATGATTTTAAAAAAGAAAAAATTGGTGGGGGTGTGGAGATTCCTAAGAAAGAAATGTTTTTATAAAAACAATTTAATTGTAATGGTTTCCTGAGGAATCCTGGTCAACCCATTCGTACCCCCACTTCAATGGTGTTGCCTCCCCTCCCCAGGATGTAAAACAAGCTACCACTACCTGAATGATGCTCCACCTCTTCTTAGTCAAGTCACCACTGATCTGCCTATGGTAGTTTTCCTATCACTGATGGTTCCATCAACATTGCATCCCCTTTCCTCTCTCTGGCCGACACACCACCCAGCATCGATGTCACTTGTCAGCTAGGCTCTCAAGTGTCACCACTAAGTTCTAACTTCTCTTCCCCAACATCAACACTACACCGCTCGATCAGCGACATATCCTTCATCGGCACCAGTTGCATGAACACCACCTCATTGCGCTACCGACCACCGATCCTTCACCGATGTCGCTTCCTCTGGGGTAACGTGTTTCCAAAGTTAAAATGTCCACTACCTCCTATTCCCACAGGCATGCTATCTACCATCTTTACTAATCAAAATCACAACACGCACCCCACCAGCTGACAATGCTATTCAGCCTCCTAATGTAGTATTCCCCTACCCAGATTGGGCTACACATGTCCAAACTAGGACAGATCGACCCAAAATGGGTTGGGGAGGGTTTGATCAACCTTGAATAAGTCATGATGGGTTTTCCCAGCCCTGAACAGTGCTGAGAGGGTTTGGCCCAACCCATAACGAGCTTAGGTAGGGTTCTGGTGCCCAAAAATATTTAATATAATTAAAAATTAAGCAATTAATTTTTTTAAAGAAATAATAATTATTTTATTATTTAAAAATATTAATTTAATTTTGATATAAAATTAAACTAATTGATTAATTTAATTTTTTATGAAAAAATAAAAATAATTTAGGGACCGAATGAATTAATTTTATTGAATTTAAATCTTTTATTTAAATTATTAAAATTCCATCATACTTGATTTTTTTGTATTTAATTTTTGATCATGATTTTAATTTACCCCATGATTGTTCTAGTGTATTGACTGACCATTCATGTCTGGTTTTAATTTATTTAATTATTTATTATAACCCTGTGTGATGTTTTTTGTAGTTAATTATGTTTTGGATGGTCTTCACATCAACCTTTTCATTTTAATGCGTATAAGGGACTGCACCTCCAGTATTTTAATTTCTATATATATATATTTCACTTCCCGAGACTAGATCACCTATATTTAAGTGCATTTTTACTTTAATGATGATGAAATAACACATTGGCCATGCTAAGATGAGGTAATATCATAGACAGGATGTGGAAACATTGGATCAGGAGTGAGCTGCGATACAAGTTAGGAATCAACTCAGGAATCATACTCCTAGGTCATAGTTCATCAATTGATTATAAATGGATCAAACAATATTATATTCTCAAGAGATTTATTGTAATTTATTTTATTTATTCTTTTTTTATTAGTTTATTCATGTACATTTTTACCATGATAACACATAAAATTATAAACAGAAAAATGCATAAAGACACGATGAATATTTTTCTATTAATGAATGTTTAGTTGTGATAATGAAAGCATGGTATGAAAATATTCAAAATAAGTGGAATATATTCGTCTAAAATATTAAAAATTCTCAGATAAATATTCAATTGTGAATTCCTTCCATTACTCAAATTTGATTAAATTCTGGTTTACAAGGTGCTCATCAAAGTTGATGGTGGTTCTTACAATTGGGGAGTTATTATGAGAGTGATGAGTTGATTTAACTAAATTTTTTACCAAATAAGTATCCAAAGATATATTGATACGATTTAAAGGAAAAGTGTTGTTTAAATTCAGTTTATGATTTTATAAGCTGAGACTACACTCAACATATCAAGGAGCCATGAGTTAATGTGGTTGTCCAGTCAAATTCCTACTCTGAAACTCTAAGAGTAGTGGAATAGATAAATCTTCCAGACCATGGGAAGTGGTTTCAAGGATCCTTTCCACTATATTACTCAACCAACAATGTATTCCGGGTATATTAGTTAGGGCTACTAGAGTTAAGTAAAATAGCAGAAGACATTTGATGATAAAATTAATCAGTAATGTCTAATTAATAATATGGATAAAAGTAATAATATGATTGATTTTTTTTAAAAAATGGAAAGTAATACCAAATGTTCACTATGATTATTATTTAAAAAATAAAATTTCATAACCATTAAATTTTTCCAAAGATATGTACTGGTTCTTGTGTAAAGTACCACAACATAAGAAATTCAAGGGGATGGATTCTCTAATACTTATTAAACAAACTCAAGAAGAGAGGGTGTTAAAGATAATTATTGGAGACACATGTATAAAAAAGTTTATGTTTACATCACAATGATGTTGTCAATGTCTTATGTGAGTTGTGGATATAATTTCATGACATGAGTTTTTTCTCATGTAGTCTCGTATATGAGAAGCTATTGAGGAGGAAGTGAATCAAGATAGGAATAGGGGATGACTGCATTGGTTATCTATAAATATGATATATGGATAACTATTTTTCAATACATTTAATTCCTATATCAATATCAGCAGTTTACTCTAGTTTAATTAAGTTTTGTAAAACTAACAATATGGAGAAAACTCTTCATTTCCTTTTAGGTAAGGTACGCAAATAAAATATGAACATAAAACAAGGTTTAATTTATAGTTTTTATGTTTAACAAGTAAAAATAATACGATAAAAGTACAATGGAAATCATGAGGTCAAAAGCACCTTCACAACATCCTTCAATGGAAAGATATATTAAATAGGTGGTTATTTTATTCACATGTAACGAAATAATTCTTTGAATGTTTAAATGCAGTGAACTGAATCAAAGAAGCAAGTAGTCGCTTATTCTTCAGGTATTTTATTTTATTGTAAGTAATGTTTCTATTTTACTTGTTGGTAAAGGAATATAATATGTCTAACCCATACGTGTATTTAAATATAGTAACCAAGTAAGTATATAAAAATTTTAAGTAAGGTAAATTATCCAAGGGACTGAGAAAGGGTGATTCATATGTTAGTGGAGAGAGTACACCACTTACCTTTTACAATATTAATGGTTCTAGTTGAAAATTTTTTATGTATTACAAAAAAATCAATCTCATGTGTCCAAACGACACAGGGAGATGTTAATCTAGTTTAGGAATGAATTTTGTTTGAGGTGCTTAATACTCTACCAATAGTTTAGTTATATATGAATCATATGTAATACATGATAAGTATAAAATGTAAGACTTATATACCCAATTGTGGAATGATAATGATGCTTATAAAAACAATGAAAAAAACAACGGTGGTTGATATATTAAAATTTATTTTAATATTCATTTCCCGAAACCATGAGAGGAGATCATGAACGTCAAATTTATAATTAATTTATTTAATATCTGAAGAAAAAAATACTTGGGATTAGGAAATTTATTTTTTTATTAGTGTTTATCATTTGAAAATACCCTTTCATATTACTTTCATTATGCTGTGAAGATATAATATTAGAATCCTTCTAGTGGTGATCCACACATGGTCCAATGATCTCAGAGAAACCCCACTCGATCATCGAGTGCTAACATGGTGAATCGAATATCTTGTGTCATTCGTTCCTAATGGATCGTTCTTTGTCCTTGAAAAAATATCTCTTGTGCTTCTCAATCTGGAGAGGGAGAGAGAATGGGGGGTTGAGAGATATTTCATTTTGTGAAAAAATTATCTATTCTTAATTTTTTGATGAAATATGCAATAGACATAACTTCTTATTTATAAAGGTAGGGTTTAGGATAAAATATTATCTAATTCCATGATGACCATTAAATAAAATTTAAAACATTTAATAACCCCATTCCACATATTATTATTATTATTATTATTATTATTATTATTATTATTTTGTGGTGCACACCAACTCGCGCAATGACAAATATTATGTAATGGTCATGTTAATTAATATTTGTCACCAGACTTGGTCTTGGTCCTTCCCTAATCCTCTAGAATTTATTGAATTAACAAATTATTATTTTTATTCATTAATAAATATTTTATTCACAATCATGAGAATATATATTCATTAAAATATTAAACAAATAAAATGAATATTTTATTCATAATCAATTGAATAAATATTTTACATATATTCACATAATAAAATAATAATTATTTATTAACTTGGGAATATTAATGATCAATAAGAATTGAATAAAATTGTTCCTCAGTCTTGAGAATAATATTTATTCAAATAATTAAATTGAAATAGAATTTAATCAGGATCAACAGAAACACATAGTGTGTTACCCTCTATGATTATTTCTCATAGGCATTAGGAGGGCTTGCCAAAAGTATTATATTACCATCCAATAGTGGGTCAAGGAACTCAAGAGAAATAAATTAATGTCACAATGTCAAAAAACACGTACGAATACTCACTATTTAATGTAATCCCTTTGTCTTAGTATCTCATCAAGCAGGTTGCACATCCAAGTTACCAAAATATATGCTTGATATGTATTTTTTTGAATATTTTAAATAAACGCGTCATTATACCATGGAAATGGAATTTAGGGAAACAGTACCATTCTAATCAAAGGGATGAAATATCAGATTCCATAAAGTTGGAAGGAATGAATCTTTCATTAACTAATCTATTAATGACATATAACACATGATACACCAAACATATCCCACTTTGAAATGAATTATTATCATCATGGTTTATGAAATACACTTATGCACATAATTTGTAACATGCATTAATAATAATATTAAAGTCTAAGGATAAAAGGACAATCTTGTAGATAAAAATATTCAATGACACATAAACATGGTGAATTCCTACTAGCAGGCCTTTTCTCATAATCTCCCATCTTGGAGATTACCAAGTGCGAACATCATGAGAAGAAGCATCATATTATTATTATTACTCTCTCATAATAGAATATGTGCCATATATCCCATCATAATATGTTACTTAACCATAAAACATTATTTCAGAATATCATCATAGCACATCAAGGTTCTCATTAGATCAGTGAAATACTCTGACTTTATTAATGTGCTATATAATCTAGGACATTATTGTATTAAATTCATTCAAACCAATGATCAATATGTAATAAAAAGTTTCATTAATATTCAATACATAAAATATTCATGTAATCAAAGTATAAATAGTTGGTCTTATGATACTAACTCCAAAAAAACTAAGGTGGAACTACCTACAAATCACATGATAGTCATGTTTCTGCTGAGTCAAGACTTTAATCAAGGTGTCCACCACATTGTCTTCCATGTAAATATTTGTCACTGTAACTCCACATTTATGAGAAAAATCTCACAAGAGATGATACTTTCAATGTATGTGCTTCATTCACTGATGTGACCTTAGATCATTTGTAAGAGACACCGCTACTGTATTATAACAATAGAGTGTGATAAGATCTTTATTTTTAAGTACCACATATAGATCAAGGACTATGTTGTGCATCCAAAATGCTTCTTTAGATGCCTCAATAGTTACAATATACTTGAACTCTATTATAGATACATCAACCACAACCTACTTTAAGCACTTCCATCTCTCACCACCTCCATACAGAGTGAAGATATATCTTGTTTGTGACTTCATGCCATCTTGATATATTTGGAAACTATTTTATAAATATACTTTGATGACAAGTTCTATATCTCCTCCATAAACTGGGAATATATCCTTTGTATAAATCATATAATTAAGGATAGTCTTGACTGCCATCCAATGTTGGTCACCAAGATTAGCATGATATATTCCTCCAACACTTAATGCATAGTTGAAATCTTGCCTAGTACATAGCATAACATAGATAACTAACAAAATCGTTGTTGCCTATGGAATCCTTGCCATTATTTTTTCCTCATGTGTTTGAAGATACATTTTCCTAGAAATATGAATGCCATGTAAAACTGGAAACAATACCCTCTTTGATTATTCCATACTGAATCTATTTGTTATATTATTAATGTTTGTACTTTGACATAGGCCAAGAAACCTATTGGATCTTTGACGATGGATCTTGATCCCAAAAATATTTACGGAATCACCCAATTCCATTATATAGAATCATTTTTTCAACCACACCATAATAGACTATAAGTATGGTATTTCATTTCCAATGAGTAATATTTCATCAACATATATAATTAAGAAAATGACTGCACTCCCACTAAACTGTTTATAGACACATAACTCACATTCTTTCTTTATGAAACCAAGATTCATTATAACCCCATAAAAAGGAATATTTTGTGACCTAGATTCTTTCTATAATCAATAAATGGATCTTTAAAGCATTCATACTTTTCTCACATACTTTCTATTCAAAATAACTTTGGGTTGCATCATATAGAAATCTTCCCAAAGGTTCCCATTAAAGAAGGATGATTTGACATCCATTTTCCAAATCTCATTATCATTGAATGATTAAATGGAAATTAGATTTATGACAGACTTCACTGTTATGACTGGTGAAAATGTTTCATCATAGTCAATGCCTTGACCCAATTTAAACCCTTTTGAAACCAGTCGTGCCTCATAAGAACTAACTTATCCTACTATGTAAATTTTCTTCTTTAACACCCATTTACAACAAATGATATTTAAATCTACTGGAGGGTCTACCAAAATCTAGATATGGTTTTGGTACATGGAATCCATTTTAGATTTAATGGCCTCTATCCATTTGGAACCATATTTGCCACTTACTTCTTCCTTTTTTGTTACATGATCATTATTATGAACTAATATTGAGTCACCATCATCAGTGACTGGAAAAGAATACCGCTATAGTTCTCTAAACTCTCTAGTAAGCCTACATAGTAATTGTGTCTCTATAACAATTTATTTTTCCATAAGTATTTGTGGAATTTGTTCTTATTCCAACTCTAGTGTATCTTCAGCCTAGACATCATCAAATTCTATCTCTCTACCACTTTCTATTTTAGAGATAAGGACCTCCTCAATAAACGTGGTATATCTTGGATGTCTTCTAAGGATACACCTTGTTCCTCAAGGTATATGCTTGTGACCTGGAGAGGAATTGACAAATGCTTTTCAACCCAACCCATTTAGGCAAGACAAAACATGTTTTTTCTATTCCATAATTGGTATGGAATATTTTATGTTTCTTTAGTTTGAACCCATTTTAGTAAAAATGAATCTTTTTGTAACACGTATCCCTAAAATGATATTGGAAGAGTTGAATGACTCATCATTGATCTTACCATGTCCAACAAGGTGAATTTCCTCCTTTCTCTTACACCATTCTACTAAGGTGTTTAAGGTGGATTGAGTTCAGACAGTATCCTAATGTCCCATTAATAATCAATGAATTTTGGATTAAATTATTCTCCAACATTTTCTATGTGTGGTTTCTTAATATTATTACTAAGATGGTTCTCAACTTCATTTTATATTCCTTGAATTTATCAAAATATTCCTACTTATACCTCATTAAGTAGACATATCCATATCTATTTAACTCCTCAGTTAATGTTATGATGTATTAGTATCCACCCCTTTGATAAATAGTTAATGGTATACACACATCAGTATAAACTAGTTCAACAATCTCTTTAATCCTTTCAAATTTCCCACAAAATAAATATTTAGTCATTTTTATTTTAAACATTTGTGATATAAACCAATTAGTTTTAGTAAAAAAGAATCTAAATATCCATATTGATGCAATTTAGTCAATCATATTTAAATTAAGTAACCTATTCAGTGATGAAAAATTTTGGTGTGGTAGGAGTCATGTGAAGTAACATCATTATTGATTTCCATTACGAGGTTAGTGTAATCCAACACATAAGGACTATTATTTAAATTTCCCTTACCATAAAAATTCTATTATTATTAAAAAAGCAACATTTATTCCCAAATTTGAAAATAAATCAATCTGTATATAGTTTGGATACAAAAATAATGTATTTGGTAACTAGAGGGGCGTAATAACAACCCTTTAAAACAAAGATCATTCATGTTGTCAATGTGAGGTGGTAGTCCCTAATAGATTCAACTGTAGGTTTAAATATGTTGGATGCTTATAGATATACCTCCCCTTGGTCAATATTTCTGATTCTACTTGGTTCCTATATTTGAATTCATATTTGAGTACCACAATATTTATCTAATACCAAATTTGTTGAAATAGAAAATTTTCAATGGATGAAAACCACACCATAATCTTCCTCTTTCTTCCTTGGATGGGTGATTTTTTTTCTTCCAGTGGCCCTTCGATACACATGAAAAATATAGAATATCCAATTACAATGTTTTCCCTTGATCCTTCTCTTCTGGGATGGGTGTGAAGATGTTTTGGAATTAAATCTCTTAGGTTATCTTTCTGTTTGTTCACCATATTGATGGAAGGATTTTTCCCCTTCATATACTTATCTACCTAGTGATGGAGAGAAAGAAGATTTGGTAGATACTTCTCAATTTTGTTCATATTAAAATATACAGAAAACTAGATAATCTCTAAGGGAGTGATTCCATAATGATATTTGTGCCCATTTCTCAAGGGAGCATAAACCGTAGAACATCTAGGTGATTAATATAGCCAATGATCATGACTATATGAGGGCCATCTAGGGAAACCTCTCCAAAATATCATTTAAATATCACCTTTTATATCTCAAACCCTTCTTATCTAGCTCTCTCCTTATAAATACAATGTAGTTTCTCAATAATTCTATATGAATCCATGTTTTCTTGAGACATAATGAGTACACTAGACATAGATGATAACATAGAACATTTAATGTAGGCTGCATCGCTGAAATGTTTTTTTATAGAAATAGAACTCATCATCACATTCCTATTTAGCAGGTGGATTATAAATTGAGGATTCTAGAATGTAAGATTTCCATTCATGGTGTAACCCAACCCAAAGGTTTCTAAACCACTCATGCCATTACTACCATTTAAGAGGTTGTATTTATATAATATTGATCATATGGATAATGTGGATGGTGAGATTTCCATTTTATTATATAATTAAACATAAAGTTTTAGGTACTTTTCTTGATTACAAATTGGGTGAGATATAATAAATTGATTTATTTTTTTAAAATCTCCCACTGTTTTTTCAATTCCTAATATCTCTCAACATTGAACTCAAAATGTATAGTTTTTATGACATTCTAGGGGTAAGGATCCCCATTGATTTTATTAATGATCTATACTTTAGCTATTAAAACCATAAGAACTTAATTTGGTAGGTGGTCTTTCTAGCTTTGGAATTATAGCTCATTGGTCCGTTGAGTATGATACACTATCATGAAATCCTTACTCGGATTTCCCTAATACTTACCTCCAAATTTATATTGAATAGATTTGGTTATTAAACTCAATAGAATTTTGGTTAATTCAATCCAAAACTGTTATGAGAACTCCCTGAGAAATGTAAGAATATGGACTTTGGTAATGTACCACACATAGTTCTATGGTTTCATTCCCAATCAAGCATTGGAAGGTTTGGTATGAATTAATATTACGTTGAGGGATTTTAATTAATTAATGTATAAAAATAATATTTTTTCATCCTTTACATGTCTTATTAATATTAATTGGATGTTACCTAATTAATTTACCATGATGGATAAATCATTAATGAACAATTCATTTATTTAATTTCCATATATTTGTATTAATTCATTCATTTATATGAGTGTGGTCTTGCAAAAAAATAATAAATGATCCACAAATAGAAAGTAAATAAATACTGTAAATGACTATATCATGATCTTATCTTACTTTTTATTTAATGTGTGTACATTAAATCAGCATATGACCTAGGGAAATAACAACATTTTCTAGTCATGGCATGAGTAACAATATTCCTCTAGTATATCTATGAATCACAGAGTTGGAATCATCACGGTTCCATATTGAACTTCCTCCAAATGCCTTACGATGATTCATTATTTAAAATTATTTATTATTCACATGCGGGGGAGGGGAACGAAAGGATTGGTTAATGGGGATTACATAAATATCATTGGATATGTAGGTCGTACATAATAATGGTGGGAGGGATTACTGATAGTCCGTCATTTAATTTAAAATTAAATAATTTAAAATCCATGTAATAAATTAAATTAAATAAATTAAAACATGTACATAGGCCTTGGTCAAGATCATGATAGGTCATAAATGCAACAAATATGAAAAATTAACAACCTAACATTAATTTATTTATTCATACATTATTATTATGATAAACACAGTTTATTTAATTAATTAATTAACAAATTAATTTCATTTCTTATTAATGATCTATCAATTTTAATTGGATATACCCATCATTAATGGAATTCAAGTCCAATAAATAGTAGTAACAATAATAGAATATTAATTACAATAAATTAATTGATCATTTAATATTCTTTAAAACTATTATTAAATTTTTAATCGCACATTAGTGTACCAATTAATAAAATAAGGTTTCAATGCCGCAATTTTCAATTTAATTTAATTTTAATTCTATCCTTTAATGGGAAACTATACAGTGTGTAAAGTCTAACTACACATTGTGTCCCTTGGTTTCCATGTATTAGAGTCACATAAACAAGACTTTAGCATGTTATGTTGGCTAGACTACATTACATGTACATGCCCGGAACATGACATGTATCTACTTTTTGTGTACTAGGTTGGCCCAGTCAAAATGTGGTGTGAAATAAATACCCCATGTATAATTAATTTCATAGAGAATCTAGGAAAAATTCACTAGGGTACATGGTTTTTTCTCACACTACACACCATGTAACGCACTTTTACTGGAAAAATATTTGGAAATTCCTGATATAATCTTCAATCATTCTTTATCTATTCTTTACCCTTCAATAAAATGGAACACTAAATTAATATGACTAATATGTCAAAGAATATTATTTCATATTTGATTAAGGAATGAATAATAAGAAAAAAAAATTAATCCATGATTGGGCATAGATCAACAATAAAATAAATAATTATATATTTAAATGATACTTCTCTGATACTACTTGATGGTTATGGGTGTAGTGGAATTGTGTGGTGGTGTGTGATATATTAAAATTTATTTCAATAACCATTTTCTTAAACCATAAATGATGATCTTGAATTTAAAATTTATAAAGAATTTATTTAATATTTGAAGAAATAAATACCTGGGCTTAGAAACTTTCTCTGTTAATGAGTATAGATCATCTGAAAATACCCTTGCATATTTCCTTCATCACACAATGAGGATCCAAGGATAGAATCCCTCTTTTACTAATCCACGCATTCTCCAATGAACTTTGAGAAATTCCACTCAATCACCTGGTGCTGGCATGGTGAATCAGATGTCTTTCATTGTACTTTTTGATCACTTATTCATTAATCTTGAAAAAAAATCTCTTGGTCTTCTCATTATTGAGATAGGGAGATAATGAAGAGCCAATAGGGAATTCATTGTGCAAATACATTTATCTATTCTCAATTTTTGGATGAAATATTCAACAGACATAACCATATATTTATATAGTGAGGTATTCTGTTAAAATATTTTTTTATTCCATTCCATTTATTAAATAACATTAAAAACATTTAATAAACCCCATTAAACATAATAATAATACCATTATTATAATTTTTCTGGGTGTACCAACTTGCATAATAACAAATAACATGTAACTATCATGTTAAAAAATAGTTTTCATCGGACACAGTCTTGGTCTGTTGAAACTCCTCTAGAATATATTGAAAAATTGATTAAATATTTTATTTATAAAAAAATATTTTCTTCACATTATTGGAAATTAATATTTATTAAAATATTTAATAAATAGAATAAATATTTTATTCACATTCCAACTAATAAATTTATATAAATATTATTCTCATCTAATAAATTATTTATTAATAAAAATTAATTATTTATTACCTGTGAATATTGTCGATCAATAAAACTTGAAAAAAATTATTCTTTATTTCTGAGAATAATATTTATTCCAATAATTAAATTATAATAGAATTTAATCAAGATCAATAAGAACACTTAGTGTGTGGTCCTATATGATTATTTCTCATTAGCATTAGGTGGTCTTTCCTAATGTCCCTGATCACTATCTAGCAATGGATCATGTATCCAAAGAGAATGAACATAATGTCACAATTTTTAAAACCACAAATAAATGCTAACTGTGCAATATAATATATTTATCCCAATATATCATCAAGAAGACTGCACATCCATTTCACCAACATATATTCTTAAATGTCTTCCTTTGACTATTTGAAATTAGCACGTCATTTCACCATGGATATGAAATTTAGGGTAACAGTTCCAGTATAATCAAAGGGCTAAAATACCAGATTCCATAAAGATGGAAGGGATAAATCCTTCCTCGAATTTTCTATTAATGAAATTTCACTCATGATGCACCCAACGTATCTGACTTCTCCATGATCTGATATCATTATATTTGAAAAAATATATCTATGGACGTGAGTTATAACATGAATCAATAATAATCCTAATTTTTAAGGACCATCGCACATGCTTGCATATAGAAATATCGTATGACACAAAAACATACAAAATTATTACAGGGGGTTTTGTTATCATATTCTCCCATATTAAAGATTAGTAAGTGATAACTTATAGAGAAGAAGCCTCATCTGTTTACAAGTACTCACACCTGAGAGTCTATGTACTATGTGTCCCATCATAGTACATTATCCAACTATAAAATATTATTTTTGATTATCATCATTACACATCAAGGTTCTCATCACAGCGGGAACTTATATGACCTTATCTATGAAAAATATACTATATGAAATTATTTCATTATATTCATATAGAACGTAACACCCCAAGCTTCCACGGTATGCTTCTCTTTGATTAATACAGTAGCGTGTGTTATACGCAACTTCAAGCTCTCACACACATCACAACCAATCAAACTAGCCATTATGAATAGTAATACACACATTTTGAAATTTTATACATTTTATGATTCCAAATGGACTTCATTTTTGGATTTGGAATATCGAAATTATCTTAGGGTGAAGTTTTTGTATTTTTATGAAAACATTCAATTTTTGATGAATAGTGAAAATTACTAAATTTTAATTAAAAACAACTATATTAATCGAAATAATTAATAGTGATAAATTATGAATTTGAGTGGTTTTAAAGTATATTTAAAATATTTTTTTACCATTTAATACAATTTTGTTCATTGGACGTAATTTCACATTTAAACCGGACATAAACAAGTGTCAATCTTTTGATAGTTATTATTTCTTAAAATCATGCTTTTTGTTTTGACAGTGGGAATTAATTTTAAATTAAATTATTCCACTTATGTGTTTTGAATTTAGAAAAATGGATTCCTTATTTAGAATCAAGAGGTCATAATTGTGTAAAAAAGTAACTTTTCTTTTTAGACATTTTGAATAATTATTTCGGTAAATATTTTATTTAGCATGGTTAAAGGGTAAATCCGGTAAAAAAAGGTAAACAATAATATTATAATAATAATAATAAATTACCCTAAAATGTGTCCTAACCCTATTAGTTGATACATGTCAGACCATGGGCATCTTTGGATCGATTTTGGGACCCCATGGATTCACTTGTAAGTGATAATGACACTTTATATTAATTAAGTTAAAGTAAATTCAAAAATGACATAAGCATATATCATTTAGAAAAAATATTTTACATAGGGTTATATATGTTATATTTTTGACTATAAATATTCATTAAAAATATAAAACTATTTCCTACATAATTTTATTTTATTTATAATTTTTAGACTTTGAATAATTAAATTTATTTATGACACAATAATGATGAAGTATTTTCCTTATTAATGAATGAATCCAATAATTTGTATTATAAATGTTAAAATATATATAATTTGAGTGTTTCGATGCAATATACAAATTTTATTAGTTAATATGAAATGTTTTTATTGTTTAAATGAATTTTTTTTGAATTAATAATGTTGTTAAGACTTAAAAAAATTAAATTATTAAATTTTTTTAAAATTGACATAAATGAGTTTTTAAAACAAATTTTATATTATTAATTGATATTATATTCCTAAAATATAAGATTCAGCCAAAGGACTTATATAAGGATAGTTGTATCATTTAAAGACCACTTGGGAGTCTCTTTGAGGTATATATTAAGTTTATTAGCTATATAATACAAAAGTACAAAGTGACGTGGTAAAGGTCATACTATTTAACTAAGAGTAAATAAAAAATATAAAGTTTATATAGTGATCCAAACCTGTATAAAATCTATTGTTTAAAAGTATTTAGACCCATCCACACCTTATACTTTGAATAATACACTTTGGAGCCATTAAAAACCAAATATTAATTTATTATTAATTAATAATTTAAGTTTTTTCTAAAGATCCCCTCCTCCCCCTTATAAAAGGACACCACTTCTAACCAATAATCCATACCTTCAAAGCCTTTTGGATTGGACAAAATCTTCCCAAATACCCTCTAAACTATCATCCCTTAATCCTAGAATCCTTCATTTTGTCCAAAAGCCCACCTAAGTATCCCTTTTGATCAAATCAAAAGAATGAATCTGAAGAAGAGGTAATGTTTTCACAACCCTTTTTCAAGTTCCTTTGTTCTTCAACTTCTTCTTTCATTGTTATTTCCATTCTAAAATAATGACTCTAGAATCTTCTATATACTGTGATGTTATTATAAATATGTTACAACCATATTCAGTATTCTATCCATCCTTTGAATGACATGTCACCATACGTGCGTATGTACGGCTTACCGTCTCAATATCGTGGTGTAATTGTTATTCAATACATTATTGTTTGTATGGGTGTAATAATGATGTGTAATTCATGTAAATAATAAATATAACATGATAATGATTCAGTATATAAGATATACCATCCAATTATATATTATTTAATTGTCAAAATAATGATATTGTCGCTCGTGCGTACGTACAGACTACCACTATAGGAAATTATGGCATTTGCGACGTGTCATTTGCACCGGGATCCCATCGCTAATAGGCTTTTGCGACGGGAACCTGTCGCAAATAGCCCGTCATGGAAAACAGCGTCGCAACAATAATTATTTGCAACAAGTCTGTCGCTAAAGGTATTATTTGCGATGGTGATCCTTCCTGTCGCAAATATTAGTCCGTATATTTGTAAAAAAAATTTAAAAAAGTAATTGTGACGGGCCCGTCGCAATTACTTTTTTAAAAAAAAATTTAAAAAATATTAATAAATTATTTTAATGAATATAATAATAATACTATTTGCGACGGGCATAGTATCCCGTCGCAAAGAATTTAAACAAATAAAAAAATATTAATTAATTATTTTAATTAATATAATAATAATCCAATTATAATTCAAAAATAAAAAAAAAATTAATAAATGATTTTAATTATGATAATAATAGAATTATAATTCACAAATAAAAATAATAAATTATTAATAAATTATTTTAATTAATATAATAATAATAGACTTATAATTCAAAAAAATTTAAAATATTATTAAATGGTTTTAATTAATATAATAATAGAATTATAATTCAAAAATAAAAATAATAAATTATTTTAATTAATATAATAATAATAGAATTATAATTCAAAAATAAAAAATAATAGAATATTAATAAATTATTTTAATTAATATAATAATATTATAATTATAATTCATAAATAAAAAATATTAATAAATTATTTTAATTAATATAAAAATAATATAATTATTTTACATACAAATATTAAAATAATTCTAATATTACAAAAATAATAATAAAATAATAATATTATAAAATTTCAATACATATATATAATTTAATATTATAGAATATAAATAATATTATTATTCATATTAATATTGTTATTTCAAAATATAATATTATTAATATTTTATAATGAGACAGAAACTACGAATAGAAAAAAAATTCCTATTTTCATTTAACAAACTTTATAACATTAAAACAAACTCTAATCTGAAGGAGGGGGGAGGGGGAGGGGGGATCTGCAGATGCTGGTGGAGGAAACTCCATCCCAAAAGAATGAGTGAGTCGGCGCATGTGGTCCATCTACTCTTGATGCTGCTGCTGCCACCGACTCATCTGCTCCTCGTACAACTGCTGCTGGCATCGACGCTCCTCCTCATGCTGTTGCTGCTTCTGACGCATCTGCTCCTGCTCCTGTCGGAGAATCTCTACCAGTGCAGTCTGAGATCGCAACTGATCCTCATACTGTGTAGTAGAAGAAGATGCACGAGCTCCTCTCGAGCTGGACGCCGACATCACAGCATTGCCATAATAATCTCCGGGAGTCAGTCGAGAGTTGATACCAACTACCCGACCCCTCTAGAAGGCATACTGGGTTGCCTGCATCCATGACGCCTCATCAAATTGACGGCCAATGGTCTGATATAATGACTCGGCCTGACTCTCAGGCCGGGTCTGTGATGCTGCGGCCTCATATGACTCATGTAGTTACAATTTTAAATTAAAATTGTGAATATATTATACACAGTTTATTTTTAAACTTGAAAACAAATAATACTGACCATGATGTGATGTTGACGATCACCTCTGAACTCCCCAGTAGCAGGATCACTATACATCCTCCGATATACGTCGTACTCCGTAATATCGGGGTGCTCGACAACCTATAAGAATAAAAAATAAACTGTTAATATTTATAGTTATATAAAATATTTATAAATAATGTGTGTACCAGATGCTGTCTATGAGTACTGAAAGTACGACTCCCAGCTCGATGAGTCACCTATTGTCTTCCCTGATTCTGCCTCCCCTCCGATGATCTCCTTTGAAAGGCATCACTCAACTAGTGCACACATAATCCATCCCAAACATGGGATGAAATGTATTCTAGTCGGTGTGCTTTACATGACTCGTCAAAAAATGACACTCCTACTTTCTTCATGGAAGCTTTTCTTAAATTGTGCAAAAACCGACGAAAGAGATCACGCATGGCCACCTCCCATTCCTCGTGGATGGCGTCATGAATGGTATCCTCGATCGGATACCATAAACCCTACAAATAAATCAAAATGTCAAGTTAGAAATGAAATAATTTTCAAAAAAAAATTATTTATTTACGTACGTACCAACCAATGGCCGAACATGGCCTACAGCACATCAATGGGAATCTACTCCCATGTGATCCAAGGCTGAGAGAAATTGTTGCGCAAAATAGCACTGCCTTGTCTGGCTGCTATTTGAGGAAAACTGTAAAAATAATACACATTTATTATGTGAATAGATTAAGGAAATATTAGTCAAATCCACAGGTTATCACACAATTTATTACACATCTGTGTGCGTGGATCAAACCCAAGGCGTGGATGTCGCTCGGGGACGGGGTCATGAATCATCAATGTTGCCAGACAGCGCCCCCTCCGCGTACTCCCCCGAGTGCCTGCAGGCTGAGGGTCATCTGCCAGCAACTCATCCGTGTCTAAAGGAAGGTCAGAATCCGCCAACTCACAAAATGTGTCGTCGTCCATCTGAAACAGAAAATGTTAATGTTGTTAGCAAAAAATTGATAATTACTATTATATATACATATATATTAGTTATGATTGTAGATAGCTACCATGGAATTCTATCAGTGTTCATCTTCATCATCATATTCATATATGTCAATGTCATATTCATATTCCTTCTCAACATCATCGATATCCATTAGAGTTCTAGTTGCTTCATCTCTTCCCATTTCAAATTCATATGTGACATCATTAACATCATCTTCATCACCGACTCTTAAATGTGGGGTGTCTTCATCGACACTCATGTATCTTTGTAAAAAAGATTTATTTTGAGTACTCTCTTGAAAAAATTCAATTCTTTGCACATTAGTGAAAGCACATTCACTTTGAATAAACTGATTGTCTCAAATTTTGATTTTTATTATACTCCACAAATCAGTCAAGTATCTTGATGTAGCACAATACATTGCGTAATAAACTTCATGTGCCTTTTGAGCCAATAAGAATGTTTTATTTACTGTGGGAACACTTTTACTTTTAATATCGATGATACCATGAGTCGAATGAACACGCACGCCTCTCTCTGTATCCAACCACCGACATTTAAACATGGTTATGTAATGTTGTCCAAGATAACAGCGTTCAGTGATTTCATCAAGTATGCCATAAAAGTCAAATTCATTTTCTCGATGATGAGATCCTCTCAAGCTAACTACACTGTTCATTGTTTTTTTTGATTCCCCATATGCATGTGTGTGAAACCGAAATCTATTCACCACATATGCATTATAAGTTTTAACAAGGTTGGAAGGTGGGTTACTCAACATACACAGCTGTTTGTCAATTTTATCAGCATGTCGAGACACCTGAAAATTTGTGAAATAATTATCAATATAGTAAACTATACATTGAATGAGTTTCTAAAAGATAAAGAATTTATGTTACCAGTTTTTGAAACCACTGAGAGAAATTTTTCTGTCGGCGTTCTTCGAGAGCAGCTTCTGTAATTTGTGAAATTTGTTTCTTCATATGATTATCATAAAACCTATAAAAACAATGTTATTTACTGTAACATAAATGATAGAATATGTGATATAAACACTTATAGTACAACTGATGTCATCTCTTCACAGTTGAGCAGAACATACGTATGAGCTCTATGATGTTCATCATCCGAAAGCCAGTGTTCATAAACTCCACCAAAACCAAGGTCTGGCTGGTTGGAAATAGATAATTGATTGTCGATTTCATCAATATTCCTCTTGTTTCATCCCATTCGGTTGTGTTTTGAAGGATACTCAGATTCAAAATAATGGGAGAAGAAAAAAGATATTTCCTCTTGAAAATAAGCTTCTGCAATATATCCTTCAACAGATGCTTTGTTATGTACTTTTCTTTTCAATTTTTGCATGCATATTTCAAATGGGTACATCCATCGAAATTATACTGGACCTCCATATTTGGCTTCATATGGAAAATGTAACATCAAATGTTCCATTGAGTCGAAGAAAGACAGTGGAAATATTTTTTCTAGTTTACATATAATTACAACAACATCTTCTTCAAGTTTTCATAGAGCATCATAATCTGAATTAGCCACACAAATTTCCTAAGAAAATGAGACACGTCTGTTATTGAATCCCAAATCACAGAATTCAATAACCTCTTAATCCAATGGGTAGAAGTATTTCCATTATAACATGACAATCATGACTTTTTAATCCAGTAATATGACCATTCTTTACACATCTACCCAAATTGGAAGCACATCCATCTGGAAGTCTCAAATCTGTAGTCCACTAACAAAATAATAAATGGTTTTCTTTAGACAGTGTATAAGCTGCTTTTGGTTTCAGTAACCTTTCTGTTCTGACATTATCAAATAGTTCTAGTTCTGGATTCCTGCAAATTTGGGCAAGATCTAAACATGCATTTACATTGTCTTTGCTCTTTCCTGGCATATCAAAAACTGTATGAAACAAATTATCAAAATAGTTCTTCAAAATATGCATGACATCCAACATGTGACAAACCAACAAATCAGACCAATATGGAAAATCCCAAAATATTCTACGTTTAATCCAATTGTGTTCTTTCCCAAAACCATAAATTTTTTGTTGGTTTATTGTGGGACCAAAATTGATGGGAGGTAATGAAAATACAAATGATTTTAACTCCAAACCTGAGAGCCTTTTTGGAGGTCCATCCCTTTCAACTGTTTCTTTTCTGAAATGGGATTTGTTTCTGCGGAAAGGATGATCAGCTAGAAGAAATCTGCGATGACAGTAAAAATTATAAGGTTTCTTTCCATGAATGAGCATAAATTCTTTGTTCTCTCCCATACAGTAAGGACATGATTTCGGACCATGTGTACTCCAGCCAGATAACATCCCATAGTCCAGGAAGTCACTAATTGTCCACATCAATGCTGCTCTTAGTATGAAATTCTGTTTCGTAGCAACATCATATGTACTGACACCAGTACTCCATAATAAAATTAATTCATCAATCAATGGTTTCAAATAAAAATCAATATTCTTCTTCAGATGTCATGGAATTAGTAAAGTCAAAAAGATATATGGCTCCTTCATCAACATCAATGGAGGTAAATTGTACGGAGTTAAAAAAACAGGCCAACATGAATATTGACTACCATAATATCTGAACGGACAGAAACCATCAGTGGAAAGGCCTAGTCGAACATTTCTAGCTTCTAAAGCAAATGATGGATGCACTCTATCAAAATGTTTCCATGAATCACCATCGACTGGATGATTCAAGCTTTTATCGGTTAAAATATTCGCTTTATTCCATGACATCATTGTTACTGTATTCTTAGACATGAATAAACGATGAAGTCTAGATGTAAGCAAAAAATATCTCAACTGTTTTACAGGAATCAAACCAGACTTCCCATGTTGCCCTTCTTTATATCTCAGTTTCCCACAGATGAAAGGAGAATTGTATATAATATAGAAAATTAATTTATTTTAATATTAATAATAAAATATACTAATAATGTAATAATGTTATTATTCCTAATTATTGGTAATTATTCTTAATTATTGGTAATTATTCCTAATTATTGGTAATTACTCATAATTATTGATAATTATTCCTAATTATTGGTAATTATTCCAAATTATTGGTAATTAGTCCAAATTATTGATAATTATTCCAAATTATTGGTAATTATTCCAAATTATTGGTAATTATTGGTAATTATTCCTAATTATTGGTAATTATTCCTAATTATTGGTAATTATAGGTAATTATTACTAATTATTGGAAATTATTTGTAATTATTGGTAATTATTAGTAATTATTACTAATTATTGGTAATTATTGGTAATTATTACTAGTTATTGGTAATTATTACTAGTTATTGGTAATTATTACTAGTTATTACTAATTATTACTAATTATTAATACTTATTGGTAATTATTGGTAGTTATTGGTAATTATTGGCAGTTATTGGTAATTATTATTAGTAATTGGTATCTATTACTAGTTATTGGTAATTATTAACAGTTATTCCTAATTATTACTAATTATTACTAATTATTACTAATTATTACTAATTATTACTCATTTTCACTAATTATTACTATTTATTAGTAATTATTTGTAATTATTGGTAATTATTACTAATTATTGGTAATTATTACTAATTATGATGAATTATTACTAATTATTACTAATTATTACTAATTATTACTAATTATTAATAATTATTGGTAATTACTGGTAATTATTAGTAATTATTACTAATTATTGATAATTATTACTAATTACTGGTAATTATTACCAATTATTATTAATTATTGGTAATTATTTCTAATTAATGGTAATTATTGGTAATTATTTCTAATTATTACTAATTATTGGTAATTATTACTAACTATTGGAAATTATTACTAATTATTGGTAATTATTACTAATTATAGGTAATCATTACTAATTATTGGTAATTATTTCTAATTATTACTAATTATTCCTAATTATTACTAATTATTGGTAATTATTACTAATTATTGGTAATTATTACTAATTATTGGTAATTATTGGTAATTATTGGCAATTATTACGAATTATTGGTAATTATTGGTAATTATTATTAATTATTACTAATTGTTGGTAATTATTACTAATTATTGGTAATTATTACTAATTATTGATAATTATTACTAATTATTACTAATTATTGGTAATTATTGCTAATTATTACTAATTATTACGAATTATTGGTAATTATTACTAATTATTACTAATTATTGTTAATTATTACTAATTATTACTAATTATTGGTAATTATTGGTAATTATTTATAATTGTGAATAATTATTGGTAATTATTACGAATTATTGATAATTAGTGATAATTATTACCAATTATTACTAATTATTACTAATTATTCCTATTTATTGGTAATTATTCCGAATTATTACTATTTTTTACTAATTATTGGAAATTATTACTAATTATTACTAATTATTGGAAATTATTACTAATTATTGCTAATTATTGGTAATTATTGGTAATTATTGGTAATTATTCCTAATTATTGGTAATCATTACGAATCATTACTAATTATTGGTAATTATTACTAATTATTGGTAATTATTACTAATTATTGGTAATTATTCATAATTATTGGTAATTATTCCTAATTATTGGTAATTATTCCTAATTATTACTAATTATTAATAATTATTGGTAATTATTGGTAATTATTGGTAATTATTAGTAATTATTACTAGTTATTGGTAATTATTGTTAATTATTACCAATTGTTTGGTAATTATTACTAATTGTTACAAATTATTACTAATTATTACTAATTATAAATAATTATTACCAATTATTACTAATTATTACTAATTATTACTAATTATTGGTAATTATGGGTAATTATGGGTATTTATTGGTAATTATTACTAATTATTGGTAATTATTACTAATTATTACTAATTATTACTAATTATTACTAATTATTAATAATTATTGGTAATTATTGGTAATTATTAGTAATTATTAGTAATTATTGATAATTATTACTAAATATTGGTAATTATTACTAATTACTGGTAATTTTTTTATTTATTGGTAATTATTACCAATTATTAGTAATTATTGCTAATTATTAGTAATTATTACTAATAAATGGTAATTATTGGTAATTACTGGTAATTATTAGTAATTATTAGTAATTATTGATAATTATTACTAAATATTGGTAATTATTACTAATTACGGGTAATTATTGGTAATTATCGATAATTATTGGTAATTATTACTAATTAATGGTAATTATTGGTAATTATTTCTATCTAATAGTAATTATTGGTAATTATTTATAATTAATGGTAATTAATGGTAATTATTATTAATTATTACTAATTATTGGTAATTATTACTAATTATAACTAATTATTGGTAATTATTACTAATTATTACTAATTATTGGTAATTATTAGTAATTATTACTAATTATTGGTAATTATTGGTAATTATTTCTAATTATTAATAATTATTGGTAATTATTACTAATTATTACTAATTATTGGTAATTAGTGATAATTATTACCAATTATTACTAATTATTGGTAATTGTTGGTAATTATTACTAATTATGGATAATTATTGGTAATTAGTACTAATTATTGGTAATTATTGGTAATTATTACGCATTATTACTAATTACGGGTAATTATTACTAATTATTACTAATTATTGGTAGTTATTATTAATTATTACTAATTATTGGTAATTATTTGTAATTATTACTAATTATTACGAATTATTGGTAATTATTACTAATTATTACCAATTATTACTAATTATTGGTAATTATTGGTAATTATGGGTAATTAATACTAATTATGGATAATTATTGGTAATTATTACTAATTATGTATAATTATTGGTAATTATTACTAATTATTGGTAATTGTTGGTAATTATTACTAATTCTGGATAATTATTGGTAATTATTACTAATTATAGGTAATTATTGGTAATTATTACTAATTATTGGTAATTATTACTAATTATTGGTAATTATTACGAATTATTGGTAATTATTATGAATTGTTGGTAATTATTGGTAATTATTACTAATTATTCCTAATTATTGGTAATTTTTACTAATTATTACTATTTATTACTATTTATTGGTAATTATTACTAATAATTGGTAATTATTACTAATTATTCCTAATTATTGGTATTTATTACTAATTATTAGTATTTATTCTTAATTATTGATAATTATTACTAATTATTCCTAATTACCATTAACTATGAACAATGAATACTAATAATTTAAATTTATTAAGTAACAAAACAATCTAAACATAATTAAATTACAACTAATTAAGAATAATTCAAACTAATAAAAAATTTAAAATAAATATTAAATTAAAATGAACAAAAATACCTTTAAAATTGATCTGAGGTTGATCTCTGATCGTTGTTGCAGACTTCAATATCAGCTCCGGAAATAAAAATTAAACTTAAGAAACTATGAACTCTAAAAATAGATTTTTGAGAGAAGTAGAAGATAGATTTTGAGAATGAATGGAAAAAAACGGATGGAGGTATTTACAGGTTAGCTTATTTGCGACGGGTATCCCGTCACAAATACCTTAGCCTGCATTTATCACGGTCAAAGGTTAAATAGTTATTTGCGATGGGTCCCGTCGCAAATAATAACCTACCGACAATCTATTTGCGACAGTGGTATATTCTCGTCGCAAATGTTTTTTACCGCCGCCGGTTAATTGCGACGGGGGGTAACCCCCCGTCGCAAATAACTATCCTGCAAATAACCTTTTGCGACGGAGAGCTTTCCACGTCGCAAATATCTTTTACCGCCGTCGGTTATTTGCGACGGGAAAATTCCCCCGTCGCAAGTAAATTTCTAACGGGACTATTTGCGACGAGATTTATCCCCGTCGCAAATAACCCGTCGCAAATACCCAATTTTCTTGTAGTGTACCGTCTCCACGAACGCGATGAGATTCATTCCCTATCGTATCCATTAAAATATAATTCTCATTTGATGATTAAAAATAATTTTTAAGGACTTGATATCATTCTATAAATGAATAAGATACAACCTACCCATAACAAAGATGACTTATGTAACAAAACATATAAAAGAAATCGAGTATGTTAACACCCGAAATGATGATAATACTAAGATATTATTAACAAAGAAATGTGAAAAGATCATATATGATATCATATTAATGTATATGATCCTTGTATAATTCAATAACAATTATTTCATCATTATACAAGAGGATAACCTACCCTCGACCAAGGAAAAAGTACAAAGTAAGGGGTTTCTTATCTCACTTTTAATTCCGTGAGATTTCCATTGTTCACAACTTATTTATTGCATGTGGTGTGTGTACTACCCTTGATTGTATTCATTGTGTAATATACTTTAATTTATGAAAATTTACATCATCATTGTATGATCCTTCTTTCCTGGGTGTATGTTTCATAAGTTACCAAATCGATAAGGGAATTTGAAATATCAATTTCCACTCATTCGGATTTAAGCGTACTTTATCGATTATTTTACTCCAAGATTATGTGTGGAATAACTATTCATTTTCTTATGTCATAATTTACACTCCCCTTTTTGTGGATATACTTTTTGATACATATAATAACTCCATTAATAAATTTTCAAGACATCTATATGAACTTGATAAGAATAATTTCATCTCAATCCCCATTTGTTGAGTTAAATATTCAATTAATTGGTGTTGTTTTTACAAGAATATGTGTGAATGTCCTATGATTGATTTACACTGAATATCCAATCATATTGAGTGTATTTATATTTTTCACAAATAATTATGTCGTTGATTTATCCTTGACATAAGAATATGGTCTTTATAAGAGATTTCATCTCAATTTACATTCAATTGAGACTTCTTTGTTATACACCAATTCCCTTTTATATGTTGTATATAATGTACTTTGACATATTATATCATGAATACATTTATTATCATGATATTAAAAAGTTTTGATTACCTCAATTATTTGTATTCATGTGTCTCTCTTTGGGTTAGGAACTATAACTAAAATATCATTTTTAATTGTTTTAAAGATTTATTATTCCAAATCATTATCATTAATGTCCACGTTTTAAAAATAGTTTTAAGGATTTATTTATATGGACATTAATGTTTTCAAATAAAAATTACTTTTAAATTTTTCAAAATGTTATGAGACACTTGGATTCAAAAATATATTTTTAAATGGATTCTTTAAAAATAGAGCGACTTTCAAATGATTTCATGAAAAAGGGGGATATTTCACTCTAATAGTTTTGATGATTATTTTCATCTATGTCAATATCCTTCATTATTATCATTTGAGGTTAATTTTATAACATATTATCTTCCATATTGTATCGAATGAGTTATGTTTGACTGTGGATATTCTATTTTTATACCATTCATGGATTGTGGATAAAGTATTGACATTTCGTATTGTAGTTCTAAAACGAATGTTTATGTTATGTTTAAACCTATTCATATGAGGAATGCATTGGACTTAGTAAGTGGTGGGTGGAGCCTGCTATAGCTCCTCGATACATCAGTAGGTCTCATAATACAAACTAGTGTCTTGGCACAAGGCCTTGATAAAATCTTATTTGCAGTCTTAGCACGAGGCCTTATCTATGTGGTTTTGATAGTCTGGCATTATGCATTCAATCATTATGAAAGTGGTTATTGATATTGCATATGATTATTCGACTAATAGAATATCCATGTGAATAAGTAAATGGAATTATTTCATTTTATTTTTTCCATGTTATACTGAAGTTAATTTTTAAAAGGCTTTTGTTTTATTTATACATTTCCTTAAATGTTTATGTATACTTATGAAAGTTTCTGCTATATTTTTATCCTTACTGAGCATCTGAGCTCACCTCTTTTTATGTTTTATTTTTCCCAGGATGTGAAAAAGTATTTTATGACTAACCTTCAGGGATAGTCTGAGGGGATATGAGTGTGGACTATAGATACTATATTGTCATAGTTTTCCATTTTGTCATGTAATGTAAGACTTATGAATGTATCTAGTGTTTCTAAGGCTACTAATCTAATCGGTCTTTTGAGACTTGATCTTTTGTGATCATGCCAATATTATGTAATAATGCACCGACTCTAGGTAACTGGGGTCAGGGTGCTACACAGAAAAAAAAAATCAATATGTAATAATAAGGTTTATTAATATTCAATACATCAAATATACATGTAATCCAATTATTAATAGTTAGTCCTAGGACAAAAACACCAAAAAACTCCCAATTGGAATAGATCCAACTACCTATGACCTTTACTCCACTAGACATCACATGATATAAATGTTTATTCCATGTTAAAGATTCAGTCATAGGGTTCAAAATGTTTTCTTATGTGGTAATAAAACTCACTACAAATTCAACTCTCTGAGAAACACCCCTTAAGAGACGATACCTCTGAATTATGTGCTTTGTTCTCTTATGTGACTTTGGTTTTTTTCAAGTGAAACCACAATAGTATTATCACAATTGAGTATGATTGGATATTTACTATTGGGTACCATGTAAAGATCATGGATTATGTTGTGCATCCATTCTACTTCTTTATCTCCCTCAAAAACTGCAATATACTTTGAATCTACGGTCGAATCTGTAACTACAACCTTCTTTGAGCTCTTCCATCTCACAAAAACTCCATTAAATGAGAATATGTATCCCTTTTGTGACTTCAGGTCATCTTTATTAGTTTAGAAACCATCATCTACATATCCTATTATGACTAGTTCCTCCTCTCCTCCAAAAATTAAGATGATATCCCCAGTACACATCAGCTACTTATGGATGGTAATGATTTCTATCCAATTTTGGTCACATGGATCAAATTTATATCTTCTTACCACACATAATCTATATATAAAAAATATAGACTAGTACATAGTACAACATACATGACTGGCCCAATTGTTGATGCATATGGAATCCTTTCCATTATTTTTCTTTCCTCATGTGTCTATGGACACATTTTCCTAGAATGTTGAATGCCACGTGTCACCAGAAACAATAACCTCTTGGGTTATTATAATACTAAATATATGTATTATGTTTTCAATGTATGTACTTTGAATTAGGCCAAGAAACATATTGGATCTATCATGATGGATCTTGATCCAAAGTATATATACTACCTTTCCAAAGTCCTTCATAGAGAATAATTTAATCAACTGCGCCCTAACAAACTATATGAATGATATAATTTCCTATGGGTAATATTTCAAAAAAATATACTATTAATGTTACAACAACACTCCCAATAAACCATTTACAGACACACAAATCACTTCTTTTCTTTGTGAAACCATGTTCCATTATGGAATCATAAAAATTAATGTTTCATGATTGGGATGCTTACTTTAATCCATAAATGGATAATTGAATCTTTCATAATTTTTTAGCCCTTTGGAGTCACAATCCCTTCAGGTTGTGTCATATAGAAATATTCATAAATGATACCGTTAATGAAGGTTATTTAAACATCATTTTTAAAATTCTCATAATCATTGAAATCCATATTGTCAATTAGAATTATGATCGATTCTATCATTGAAACTGGTGAAAATATTTCATCATAGTCAATGCCTTGATGCTTTTTAAACCCTTTTCATCCATTCACACCTTATAAGTACCAACTTGTCCTTCAATATACAGTTTCATTTTGAATTTCCATTTTTAACCAATGAGATTTACATCTATTGGAGGGTCTACCAAAATCAAGTCCCGATTTTGGTATATGGGATCGATTTTATAATTCATGGCCTCTTGCCACTTGGAAACATTTGTGCCGTTTACTTCTTCCTTGTATCTTATAGGATCATTATTATTGAATATTAATGAGTCACCATACTCAGTGAATAGAAACCCATACCATTATGGTTCTCTAACATCTAAATTACTCATTTGCAGTAATTCTATATTTGGATCAATTTCTTCTTACACAAGGCTTTGTAAAATTTTTCCAGTTCCAACTCTTATGTATTTTGAGCCTGAAATTCATAATTTTTATCTTTCTCTCATTATATCTTTTAAAGATAAGAACCTCCTCATGAAATGAGGGACATATATCAACCAGAACCATTTTTTCTAAAGTATTTTATAAGTACTATCCCTTTGTTTCTTTGGGATATCCTATAAAGACACACTTTGTGCCTAGGGGTGAAATATTATTACCTAAAGAGGCCTTAACAAATTCTTTAAAACCCCAAAAATGTAAGTTATACAACATGGGTGTCTTTCTATTCAATTATTGGTTTGGTATACCATATCTTAATTTAGTTAGCAGTGGATTTATTATGTATGTTGTTGTTTGTAATGTGTATCACAAAAAGGAAAATAGAAGAGTCGAATGACTCAGCATTGATCTCACCATGTACAACAAGGAGAGGTTTCTCCATTATATTACACCATTCCACTAAGCCATATTATGATTAGTGAGTTGCAATAATATCTTGAACTCCAATAAATTATCAATAATGTATTGATTTAGTTGTTATCCACCATGGTTTGATTGATGTTTCTAAATCTTTGTATCCATTTTTTTCTAATCATGGAGATCTTTAGATCATTCACCTTTCCCACTAAACAAGGATTTTGTCATTTTTTCATGTAAAAGGGAATGGAATACACCAAGTAGATTTAGTTCAAAAGAATATAAATATCCATCTTGATGTAATTTATTCCAGCAGTATTAATTTATTTCATGGAGCTCTTTAGATCTTTCTCCTTTCCCACTAAACAAAGATTTGGTCATTTTTTCATGTAAAAGTGCATGGAATACACCAAGTGGTTTTAGTTCAAAAGAATATAAATATCCATCTTGATGTAATTTATTCTATCATTTTTCATGTAATTAACTAAGATGATGATGCCAATGTTGGGTGTGGTATGGTTCATGTGAATTAATATTGTTATTTATTTCCATTACTTTTTTTCTGTAATCAAACACATAAAGACAAATATTTAAATGTACTTTACCATAAAAGATATATCTTTATAAAATAAGTAAACTTTATTCCAAAATTTGAAAATAAATCCATCTATATCTAGTCTGAATACAGAAATATTGTTCTTAGTAACTGTAGACACATAATAACAACCCATTAAAACCAAGATCACTGTAATCGATAATGTGAGGGGGTAGTCATTGATAACTATAATTGAAAGTTTATCTCCCTTGGATTCTTGTAGATAAAACTCCATTTGGTCAATATTTATTAATATACATGGTTCCTATATTTTATTACATATGAGAGCACTAGAAGATGTATCTAATACCCATTTTTTAGAATCAAATAAACTACACTCGAAAACAATCGCACCCGAAGCTTCCCATTTCTTATATGGATGAGCAGTGTTTTTCCTTATAGTGACCCTTCTGTCCACATGAAAAATATATAAGATCCTATTCCATTTCCTTCCCCTTGATCTTCCTCTTCTTGGAAGGTTGTGAAGAAGATTTCAGCTTAAGGGTATTAACTTTCTCTTTCCATTTGTTCCCAATACGGACATAAGGATTTTCACACATCGAATCCTTATCTATTTGGTGAAGGATAATAAGAAGAGTTGAAAGAGAATTATCATTGTAGTTCATATTAGAATTTACAACAAAGCTAGAGAATCCCTGAGGGAGTGATTCCATATTGATATCGATGCCCAATTCACAGAGGAAGTATAAACCCTAGAACATCTATGTGCTCAATTTACCCTATGAAATTAAATACATGAGGACTAAATGGGGAACCCTCTCTAAGAATTATATTCAATAGTTCCTTGTGTATATCAAACAGTTACTATCTAGATCTCTCTTAGTAAATACTTCTAAGGTGATCGATCATTCTATACACATCCATGTTTTTGTAGGAATTCATGAGTTCACTATACATAGATGAAAACATCAAACATTGAACATAAACTGCAACAATCAAATGTTTTGCATAGATAGGTAACTCTTCATCACTTTCATCCTTATCAGGTGGATTAGATATTGAGTATTCAAGAATTTAAGATTCATGATCATGGCGTAGCACAACCTGAAGGTGTATAAACCATTCCTGGAATTTACTTCCTGTTAGAAGGTTGTCTTTATCAAATATTGATCATTAAGATAATGTGTATGAATATATTTACATTATATTATACAATTAAAATAGTAGATTATTAGTACTTTTTGGGATTACTAATTGGGTGAGATATAATAAATTAATTGATTTTATCAAATCTACCACTATTTGTTCACGTCCTAATAGCCCTCACCGTTAAAATCTAAATGTCTAGTTGCAATGAAATTCTAGTGGCATAGATCCCTGTTTATTTTATTAATTATCAACACATTGGCCAAGAAAACCAAGAAAAAGTATTTAGGTATTTTGTCTTTCCAACTATGGGCATCCGGTTCCTGGATCCGTTGAGCATATTCCCCTATCCTGTAATCTTGATTTCGATTTCCTGAACACTTGACACCAAAATTGTATTGAAAAAACATTAGATATTAAACTCAATACAAGTTCTGTTATGTCAACCCAAAACTCTCATTAGAACACCCATAATAGTAAGTGTACAGATATTGGGCATGTACTACACTTAGTTCTATTATTTCATCCCCAATAAAGTAATGGAATACATAATTTGACATAATTTTTAGTAGAGGGATTTTAAATAATTTATGCATAAATTTTATATTATTTTATCCTTTACATGTATTGTTTATATTAAGTGGATGTTACTTAATTAATCAACCATTTTGGATAAAACAACTGTTCAAAATTCATTTATTTAATTTCCATCTTTTTTTATTAATTCATTCATTTTTTTAAATGCAGTCTTCTATACATAAAATAAATAATTCATATATATATAAATAGATAAAGTAAATGACCCTCTCATTAGCTTATCTAATGGCTCGTTTAATGAGTGGACATTAAATAAACCTATGACATAGGATAATAACTCCATTTTCTAGCCATGGAATGAGTTATATCATTCCACATTGATATATGTTTATCATCGAGTTGACATCATCATGGTTCCATCTTGAACCACATCCATACACCTTAAGATTGTTTATTAATTAAAAGTATGTATTATTGACATACAGGTGAGGGGAACTAAAGAACTAATTAAAGGGGATTACATAAATATCTGTGGACACACATGTCTTACATAATAATGGTGGGAGGGATGAATCACATACCATCATTTAATTAAATATTAAATAATTAAAAACACATGTAAAAAAATAAATTAAATAAATTCCAACACATACATATGTCTTTATCAAGATCATGTTTGGATATACATGCAACAAATACAAAAATGTAAATTAGTTATCATTTATTACTTGGTCCATTATTTATTATTATGATAAACACACTTGCCGTAATTAATTAATTAATTTACTTTCATCTTAATGATTATATGTTCTTAGTTGGAGATACACACAATTTATTGATTTAATGGAAAATAAACAGGAGAACCAATATTGTGAAACTAATTATATTATATCAATTGTGCATTTAATATTATATTAAATTATTATAAATTTTAAAAAACAAATTGGTGTGACAATAAATAAAATAAGGTTTTAATGCACTAATTTTCAATTTAATTTAATTTTGAATTATGAACTTTAATTATAGACTACATAGCATGTGTAGTTCATCTACACGTCATATATATTAGTTTCTTGTGTATTCGAGTCATAAGAATGGGGCTTCAGTGCGACAACTCAGAAAAGATACACAACATGTACATGCCAACTATATTCTAGGTATTTGCTTTCCATGTTCTAGTTTGGCTTGGTTAATAAGTGGTGTGTAATAGATTTACCATGTGTAATTAACTACTCGGTACATCTGGTTACAATGTGCATGGGTATATACGGGGTGTACTATAGAAACATGCCGTGTAACCTAGTTTTATAGGCCAATGATTTGTAACTCCCTGATGGAATATATAATTGTTATTTATATATTCTTAAACCATTACGAAAATGAAACACTAAATTAATATGATTAATATGTATAACCATGTTAATTCAAATCAGATTAAATAATGAATAACAGGAAATAAAAATTCAACATTGATTACGTATGGATATACAATAAAATATATAATTATAAATTTAAATGTGATCAATCTGATATAACTTGATGGTTCCATGTAATGTGGAAGAGTTCGGTGGTTGTTGAAATATTAAAAAAATTTAATAATCATTTCCCAAAACCATGTGAGAAAATGTTTCATGTCAAATTTATAATTAATTTATTTTATATACAAAGAAAAAAAATACATGGTCTTAGAAACTTTCTGCTTTGATAATTTTTGATTTTCTGAAATAAACCTTTAAAATTTCCTTTACTGTGTTGTGAGTATCCAAGGATAGAATCACTTTACTGGTGATTCACACATTCTATAATGAACTCCGAGTAGCACCACTCAATCTCTGGGTGCCTGTAATGACCCACTGTTTTATCAATGTAAATTATATTCTTATAAATATGTAATATAATCACATTTAATCACAACATAATGAAGTAATAATTACCATTCTCCCTTTAATATTAATTTTGAAACAACTGTGCTTTGAATTTCAAAAATCTGATATACATGGTGTCGATCAGTAGGATATTTGGAGTCCAATGAAAAAAAACCTTTTTTCGTGAAATGTAAATTACCCTTATGAGTAGTAATGTTATCCTTATGAATAGTAATATAGCCTTTATTAATAGTAAATCATCCAAAATAACAGTAACCTTACCCATTAATGTATAAATAAAATTTAGGCATTATAATAGTGATAATATGACCATAGTAAAAGTATTGGTATTTTTGTAAGTCATAAATGATTAATTATTATTAATTAATTAATTTAAAAGAAAATGTAAGTTCATAAAAGGTGTCCATAAATTATGAAGTTTATATCCTCTGGTTTTATGATAATCTTATAATACCTTATGTAATTTTTGAAAGCATTATAGAATTAGTTATTATTTTAAAATATGTATTTTTAATGTAAAATATGATATTAAATAAAAATAAATCAATTATATTTAGAAAATTATTTTTGAAAAATGGAATTCAATTTTTAATTCTACACGTTTAAAATTGTTGAGGGTTTTGTTTTGGTATTTTTCTAAAATATGTGAATTTTTGAAGAATAGTAAAATATGAAAATTCAGAATAAATGCTAAAACCTGAATTTCTGCATCATGCTTGAGTTATTGATGATGTAAATGGAGATTTATTCAAACTAACATGAACATATTATTTCTTTTGGTAATAATAATAATTAATATTTCTTGTCTTATGGAAAAATAATAAACTAATGATTAAAATATTAGGAAAACCATCCTCCCCTTCACTATAAAAATCATGCATACTCCCCTCTTCAATCTACTAATATCAATCCCTTTGTATTCCATAAATTATAACAAAATATCTCCCCAATATCCTCCCCCACATCCATAAGCCCTTGGTATCCTCAAAAAACAAAATCCTCTCCTCTTAAGAGGCTCTCAAAGGAGACAAACTCAAGAGGTAAATTCCTCTTTCTGATTCATTTATTTTCTATCAAGTTCTTTTCTTTTATTTTTCATTCCTCACCTCCCATTAAACATATTGTATGATAAATAAAGTAACATACATGTAATAAAATTATATAATTCTATATATATAGATTATCATAATCTCTCCTTACCCATCCTTTTATACTATAAATGAAAACACCGTCTGAGATGTGTTGATTTATCACATTCAAGGAAGACATGTTTTCAATTATCATTACCATCTTCAATTTTTGTAATTAAACCATTTTTATAGTTCAAAAAAATATTTAATATTTATTTTATATTATTTTTTGTTCTATAATCATTTTTCAGACATGATGTAAAATAATAATACAAAACCATTTAATTGTGATAAAAATCGCCAAGTAAATCTATGGATTTATCATTAATGTTGTAAATAATTGTTCACCATCAATCAAAATAACCAAATGAATTTTACAACCATGTAATAATTTTGATAATACCTAATTTTTTATAACTTTAATGTAGGAAAACCACCTTTATCATACAATTGTGTCTGAATATGAATATAAGTGAACTGATCATTAAAACCAAGGAAACAAACAAACCCGAACAATGCAATTGAAACTCATAACCAATAAAAATGATTATGAATGAACTAAAAAAGGTTATAGTAAATAATTTACATGTAAATTAGGTTTGGGAAATATTAATTAATGAACAAAATTTTTTTATTCAGGTAATTAATATCAAGTGGAGAACACCATCAGACTTAAGGTAAGGGATCCTCTCTATTTCTCTTTTATTTAAGAATGCCATCTATGTTATGCCATTTAATGTGTAATAAATAATGATTTTGTTTCATTTAACACATATACCAAACCTCCCTCATCATTTATAAGTGATTTGAAACCCTTTTATCTCTCATAAATACCTCTTAAGTACACCTGATACCATACCAATAATCTTTTGAGTCAAAAGTGCTCTTTTGACTTTTATATCTTGTTTTGAAAATCACAAATGTCCTTTTTCAAGTTTATCGTAACGTACTGACCGTGCTGATCGTACTGATCATCCTGATCGTACTGACTATACTGATCGTACTGATCATGCTGATCGTACTGACCATACGGATCGTACTGATCATGCTGATCGTACTGACCATGCTGATCGTACTGATCATGCTGATCGTACTGACCATGACAATCGTACGATGATGATCGTACTGACCATTCTAATTATACGATGCTGATTGTACTGAATATGGAAATTGAATTGAATCTACTACTCATATCGTTCATTACATACTTGTTTTGGTACTTAGTCAAAAACACATGTTTCATATAAATCATACTCATGATTATCTTGTTCATATATCTTGTTTTAACCAATATGATGTCGTTAAGTTAGTTACAAACTAATCAAAATGATGTTGTGCTTTCTGTTTCAATATGACTGTTATGATTCCAGGTGTCCAAGTCCCTCAGTTTTTTCGAAGAAATATGACCGTTGGAGGCAACATGATCGTTGGAACCCGAGGCCTATAAATAAGAGGTCAATTGAAGCTGAAAGAGAGAGACTTTTGGAACAACTGCGATACTCTACTTCTATCATGTTCTAGAGAGAGAAACTGTGGCTTCTCTCATCTGCTTTGTGCGTCCTATCATCGTATCGAGGGATTTCAAGTGATTGAAAGACAGAGGTGACGATTACCTACAAAATCGAGGGATGCCAGGGATAGGCAGACAGACGCTCCGATCATCGTATCGAGGGCTTACCAAGGTGTTGGTGAGACAGACCTTTAATCCTATGTGAAAGGATAACCCTTCTCTTTGGGTCAAATTTTTTTAATACTTTTACTTTTCCACTACTGCTTGTATTAAAAAAGGAATTTTTATTGTTTCCTTTCTTCTTTACATATTCAATTATTATTGTTTCAATTACAATAATTCTATTACATATTGTATTGATTGATTCTATATGCTTTATGGTAGAATCATTCATCTTTATATTACTCTGATTATTGTGTTCATCTCAAATACAATTGTTTTACATTTCATTAGTATTACATTACTTCATACCATTTATTCTCAATACAATTGTGGGTGTTTGTATCTGTATTAGATTAAGATCTTTTAAACTAAATCTCTTAAGTGTTTAAACACAAAGTTTTTAAACCTACAATTCACCCCCCTCTTGTATTGTTCCATCTAATATACATCTACATCTACATATTCGATCCAACAATTGGTATTAGAGGATGTTTCCAATGATTTGTATTACTTGTTCTTTTGTTACTTACTACACTAACATCTGGAGTGGAAAAGATTTTTGTTTTATTAGATGGAAGGAATGAATACTGGGTCAATAGACAATATAAATACTTTTAGACCACCTAACTTTGATGGGAATGATTATGAGTACTAGAGAGATTGTATCAATACTTTTGTGATCAATACTGGCATAGACAATTTTATTATTCTTACTGGAGGTTACAAAATTCCTGACAAAGAAGTCAGTACTTTCACTAACCAAGAGAAGCAATAATATCAACTGAATTACAGGGTACACAATACTTTATTATGCTCTATGACCAGGAATATATACAGTCATATATCTTCATGTGAAGCAGCCAACTGTATTTGGAAGAAATTAGAAGTCCCACATTTTGGAACAGCCAAGGTTATAGAAACAAGAAGAGCAATGCTTCGAGCAGAGTATCAGGGATTTGTTTTTCCTTATGGAGAGCCAGTATGTAAAGTTCAACAAAGGTTTATGACAATTTTCAACAGTCTACAATCCATGGGTGAAAAAGGCCTTGATGATGAAGATCTAGTAGATAAAATTATAGATATAATGACAAATGAATGGGAGTAAAAAAGGACAGCTATTGATGAAAATAGAAAAGTTTCCCAGATTACTCTTGATGAACACTTTGGAACTCTTCTACAGCACGAGACAAAAATAAAGAGAGATGCTGATATTAACAAGAAGAAGAATGGGAATGGAAGTGTAGCCTTTACATATAAAGCTAAAACACCTGAAAGGCTTACAAGATCCAAATCCAAGAAAGTTGTTATATCTGATTCAAGTGATAGTGATCTTTCAGATAATGAGCTACCCAATATTGCTCGATGGATGAACACGATTGTGGGAAAGAAAGACTTAAAATATAGATTCAAAAAGAAAGATAGGAAGGATAAGATAGATTCAGAGGTAACTTGTTATGAATGTAAGAAAGTAGAACATATAAGGCCTGATTGTCCTTTACTAATGAGAAAAGACAGAAAGTAAAAGAATTCTGAAAAAAACAGTAAAAAGATTTAGAAGACAAAGAAAAAGAATGTCCTGAAAGAAAATGATACATGGTGTGCAAGTGGAAGTGATTCTTCATATGATTCTTCAGAATATGAGTCCTCAGGACGAAAGAATATTGTACTTATAGCCAGATTACCAATTAATGATCATTTTCTCATGGCTAAGGTACATAATGTTGAAGCTATTATAAATGTCTCTTAAAATACAAATTATATTGATGATAAATATTATGAATCTTCAATTGATGAATCTTCAACATCCGAAAATTATACATTACCTTCTTTTGAATAAGTATCCAGATTTTCTAAATTACTCGAAAATGAAAATTCCAAACTCAAGAAGAAGCTTGAGAAATAAAATTCTAGAATTAAAATTTTAACTAAAGAAGTGTCAGATCTTTCTAAGGATCTTGATATGAAAACTTCTGATTTTGAAAAAACCCTTTAGAATGTCAAATCTAACAAAGATAAACCTTCTAAGGATGTTGAAAATGTGATTTCTAAGAAAAATGTTTTAGAACCTAAATGTAGCTCAAATTCAAACTTTTCGGAGAATACGAATTTAGTTTTAAAATTAAAGTCAGAAATTTCTTCCTTGAAAAAATGTTTGTCAAACATTACTCATGGAAAAGAATATTTTGAAAAAATGTACTCCCAATTCTGACCCTTGAGAAATTAGTCTAGACTTGGTTATACTTATTCCATACCGGTTTTTACCAATAACTATTTTGTTCCACAAAATACCCCATTTTTCTCTAAGTTTCAATGTGGAGGACACTTGAGAAGAGATTGTTCTATTAACAGAACTCAATCTTTATGATTTCATAAAGCTCATTTTGCAAATCAAATGTGGATTCCTAAAATTCTTTTATCTAACCCTTCTGGATCCAAACAAGTTTGGATTCTGAAAAACTAATTGTTTCTTTTTTAGGAAAATGAGAAGTGTACCAATAAGAATATTTGGTACATGGATAGTGGTTTTTCTCGACACATGACCGGAAACAAAGATCTATTTTAAAAGGTTATCAAAACAAATGGTGGAAAAGTTACCTTCGGAGATAATGCTCAAGGAAAGATTGTTGGTATAGGTAATATCGTTTTTCATGGAAAAGTTCTTATTTCAAATGTTTTTCTTGCTAATGGTCTTAGCCACAACCTCATCTGCATATGTTAATTATGTGATGAAGGTTACCTTGTGAATTTTAGAAATGATAAGTGTCTAGTTCACAATTCCTAGGATGAGTTTATTCTATCTTCTCATAGGCAAGAAAATTTTTACACTATTAAATTAGAAGACCTTGGGAACCAAAACTTACCCTGCTTAAGTGAAATAGAAGACCAATCATTGCTATGGCATAGAAGACTATGACATTGTAATCTGAGAAAACTTAGTAAACTTTCAAAGAAAAGACTTTTGAAGGGACTACCAGACCTTAGATATGATTCTTAAAAAGTCTTTGATCCTTTTCAATTTGGAAAGAAACATAAAACTAGACTTAAATCAATTAATAAAGTTTCAACTTCTAATGCATTACAGCTAGTCCATATGGATCTTTTTGGTCCCGCACAAATTGGACGCATTGGAGGCAACTACTATGTATTTGTTTTAGTTCATGACTTTACTAGATTTACATGGTTCTATTTTCTTACCAAGAAATCTGAAGCCTTTTCCTATTTCAAAACATTTAGATCCCAAGTTAAAAATGAGAAAAACCTACTGTTGATTACTATTCATAGTGATCATAGTGGTGAATTTAAAAATTCAGAATTTGAAACTTTTTATAGTAAGAAAGGTATTACTCACAATTTCTCAGATCCAAGAACTCCTCAGAAAAATGGTGTTGTTGAAAGAAGAAATCGTATTCTTCAGTAAATGACTAGAACCATGTTGAGTGAATTCTCAATTGCTAAGCACTTTTGGGCTGAAGTGGTTAGTACGGCCTGTTATACTATAAATCGTGTTTTAACTAGACCTTTTCTTAATAAAACCCCTTTATGAGTTATGGCCTGGCTGAAAACCTAAAGTTTCATACTTCAATGTTTTTTGGTGCAAAGTATTCATTCTGAATAAAAAAGGCAATCCTCACAAATTTGCACCAAAATCTGATGAAGGAATCTCTCTAGGATACTCCACAGCTTCTAATGCTTATAGAGTTTTTAATAAAAACACTTGTACTATTGAAGAAATAGTACATGTTAAATTTGATGAAAATGATCCTTTTGTTTTCAAACAACTCAAAGCTACATCATCGGATGTGTTTTCTAAAAATTATTATCAACTGTTATTAGAAGATCATTCTGATAAGGAAAATATTTAAGAAGATACTTCTAAAACATTTAACACAAGAATTTTTTCTACCATATGTTGATGAACTGGTTTTACAAAACCCAAATCAGTTGTTTCTTAGAAATCATCCCAGTGATAACATCATTGGTGACATAAATCAACCTGTAAGGACCAGAAATTCCTTAAGAAATGGAATAGAACATCTTGCTTTTCTTTCCCAATTTAAACCTAAAAGTCCAAGTCAGGCCTTAGGTGATGAAGATTGGATCAAAGCAATGCAAGATGAACTAAATGAATTTGAAAGGAATCAAGTCTGGATTTCAGTTTATAGACCTAAAGAAACAACTGTAATTGGTGTAAAATGGGTTTTTAGAAACAAATGTGATGAAAATGGAATCATTGTAAGGAATAAAGCAAGACTTGTTGCTAAAGGACATAATCAACAAGAGGGAATAGACTATGAAGAAACATATGCTCCTGTAGCTGGACTTGAATCTATTCGTATTCTATTAGCCTTTGCAGCATACATTAATTTAAAACTATTTCAAATGGTTGTAAAATGTTCTTTTCTAAATGGTTTTGTTCAAGAAGATGTTTTTGTCGAACAACCTCCTGGTTTTCTAGACCCAAAACATTCTGATCATGTTTTTAAACATACCAAGTCTCTATATGGTATTAAACAAGCCCCTAGAGCATTGTATGATAGACTTACAAGATTTCTTTTACAGAACAATTATACAAAAGGTAAAGCAGATCCACCCCTTTTTATAAAAATGGAAAATAAAGATGTCTTGATTGTTCAAATCTATGTTGATGACATCATATTCGGATCAACTTAGAAATCTTTAACTGAATCTTTTGCTAATTTAATGAAATCTGAGTTTGAAATGAGTATGATGGGTGAGTTAACATTCTTTTTAGGTTTTCAAATTTCTCAAAAACCAGAAGGAACACATATATCCCAACATAAGTATATTAAAGAATTACTCAAAAAGTATGGATAGGTAAAATCTAAAAGTATTATCACTCTAATTGGTACCTCAAATACACTTGATCTTGATGAAACTGGGAAACCAGTAGATCAAACAATCTTTAGAGGTATGATAAGATGTTTGCTATATATAACAACTAGTCGACCAGACATAATGTTTTCTGTATGCTTATATTCAATATATCAATCTAATCCAAAAGAGTCTCATTTATAAGTCGTAAAGAGAATCTTTCAGTATTTAAAAGGCACTATGGATCTTGGTCTCTTATATTCTTCAGGAGATGATTTTGTTTTAAAAAGTTTTTCAGATGCTAAATTTGGTAGTTGTATAATGGATAGAAAACATACATTTGGAACATGCCATTTATTAGGAGATTCTCCGGTTTCTTAGTCCTGCAATAAACAACACTCAGTAACATTATCCACTGCTGAAGCTAAATATGCATCAGCTGGAAGTTGATGTGGTCAAGTATTTTGGATACAAAACACACTCACTGATTATGGATTGAGTTTATCCAAAACTCAAATTATGTGTGATAATACTAGTGCCATAGCTCTTAGTAAGAACCCAACACATCACTCTCGTGCAAAAAACATAGATGTTAGGCATCACTTTCTTAGGGATCACACAGAAAAAGGAGATATTATTTTACAATTTATCGGAACGCAAGAACAACTTGCTGACATTTTTACAAAACCATTACCTTCCGATAGGTTTGAGTTTATAAAACAGAATCTAGGAAGGATTACATTAAAAAAATCATTTATATCTACTTCTTGTTTTTTATATTTCTCCTTATAGAAAACAACTCCCTTAGAAAGGGGGAGGACATTTCTTACTATTTTTTTTCTTACTATGTTTCTTTTTATCTTATAATCTTTAATTATTTACTCTCCTGGTATGTGTTTTTGTTTTCATGTTTTTTATATTGACAGTTTTATCGTATCATTTACCTTTATGTTTATCGTGTTGATAGATTTATTGTATTATTTACTTCATCGCATCGTCCGATCATGGTAATGAATTTCTTTTCCATCGTATCGACTGATAATGGTAATGAATTTATTTTCCATCGTATCGACCGATCATGGTAATAAATTTCTTTTCCATCGTATCGACCAATCATGGTAATGAATTTATTTTCCATCGTATCGACCGATCATGGTAATGAATTTCTTTTCCATCATATCAACCGATCATAGTAATGGATTTTTTTTCATCGTATCGGCCGATCATGGTAATGAATTTCTTTTTCATCGTATCGACCGATCATGGTAAAAAACAATTTTCCATCGGCTTGTCAGCTCATGGTAACAAGATTGTTTTCCATCGCCTTGGCAGCTCATGGTAATAATTTTGTTTTCCATCGGCTTGTCAGTTCATGGTAATGAGATTGTTTTCCATCATATTGTCAGTTCATGGTAATGAAATTATTTTCCATCGGCTTGTCAGTTCATGGTAACAAGATTGTTTTACATCGGCTTGTCAGTTCATGGTAATGAGATTGTTTTCCATCGTATTTTCTATTCATGGTAATGATATTGTTTCCCATCGGCTTGTCAGTTCATGGTAACGAGATTATTTTCCATCGGCTTGTCAGTTCATGGTAATGAGATTGTTTTCCATCGTATTGTCAGTTCATGGAAATATGATTGTTTTCCATCATCTTTTTAGTTAATGGTAATGACTTCTTTTTCCATCAGTATGATGATTTTTTTTCTGTACGATTGTGTTTTCTTTTTAGCTCTACGAAAACCAACAATTACCTTACATTCTTCGGCAGGTACCTTCCATTTTTTGAAATTTTTTTTTCCTTTAGTGTTTATCCTAACAATTGATATTTTTTCCTCTAATCATGACCGTAGAAGATCAACAGTCACCCCTATATCGCCTACAAATAGCCCCCCTCCCCAAACCCACATTGGTTTTTCAGGTTTTGAGGCGAAGCTCTGCTCCACTGTTTTTAAGTCATCGTACGATCTTTCTTCGGTACCACCTATATGCATCATCCCTCTGCTAATAATCCCGCCGAAATGTCTTCAAAGACTTTTACAGAGAAAGACTTTTTTAGAGAAAGGTTAGTTTCTTGGGACTTGTTTGATTCGTATGATTCCACAATCAGAAGAATCATTTTGTTTCAAGGATGGGAACATTTATGTGTTGAAAGACCTATTTCTCAAGATCTGGTTCACTTTGATGAATTCATTCAGTTCTATAAAACCATATCTATCGACAAAGACATGACTATAAATTTTTCTATCTATGATAGAAAGTTGTCTATGTCTGTGAAACAAGAGGATAATTTTCTTAATGTCCCAATAGAAGGGGATTCTTTCTGTCCATCTCATAAACAACCCGAGGAGGTCGGTACGTTTAATATATAATGTGCTGAGAATTCATTGTTTTTTATAAATGAAGAGAAGAGAAAAGTGGATCATCATTCTCTGGACAATCGGTTTGTGACTCTATGGATGCAAGGATTTCTTATCCCAAGGAAAGGGGATAGAGAAACTCTAACAGTTTTTGATATTTGTATGCTTGACTATCTTGTAAATATGAGAAAAGTAAATCTCATGGGTAATGTTTTTGAAACTATCAAGAATATCAAGAAAGGAGGAATTAAGTCCCAAATGATTATGTATCCAGCTATCCTTACAAAGTTTATTCTCGAGAGTATGATGTTTCGTAACATTCCTTTGAAAGGAAAGATGATATATTTGCAGCCCTCCTCGATTAGAAAATGTACTTTGAAGAAGTTGAATGTTTATTTTGATCAGAATTCAAAACATTTTGTTAAGGATGTAGAAGTTGAATCTCCTCAGAATCAATCGGCACCTATACCAGCCAAAGTCTTTCAATCTGCTGGTATTACTCGAAAGTCTGATCCGCAAACCATCTCAAATCCTAAGAAGAATTCAATGTACAGTAAAGAAGTTGTAGCCAAATGGAGAAAGGATAAGGAATAAATAAAGTAAGGTGATCCAAAGTTTGGACTTGATCCAGCCGAAGCATTTTCTGAAATAATTAGCGTAGAAGAAACCCTTAAAGCTGAAAAGAAAAAGAAAACTATTTTGAAAGGAAAGGCTCAAGACTTTGATATCTCTAAAGTCTTGAAATTGGTTGAGGATGCAAGTTCTCAACTAATGGAACAAGTGCATCAAGAACCCATCGTAGTGAGTCTTCCTAAAAAAGAAAAAGGAAAACAAATGTTAGAATAGATACAAGAAGTTGAAGAAGAGGAAGGAGATTTTCTTTTAGAATTCCTTCAGAGTTCAAAGAAGAGTAGAGAGGAATCAGTTCAAAAGCAAAGTGATGGTATTCAACAAGTTCCTCATGCCGATCAAGCACTTTTTCAATCTTCTGAAACTCCGGATAGAATTTCGTCTCAAGTAAAGCAAGGTGCTCAATCCTCTCACACTGATAAAGTTATTGTCATTAGTGATAAAGTGGAAGAAGAAAGAAAGAAGAAAGAAAAAGTAAATGGAAAAAAGCCAGTTGTAGACTCAAGCCGATCAAATGAACTGGCTTCGTACGATGAAGATACTGATTTAGAACACACAATCTCTATCATGAAGAGTGATTAAATTGTCCATGTTTTGAGAATTTTTGAGAAGACCATTCCATATTTCCCTAGGCTGGAAGGGAAGATTGATTTTATTAATGACAATCAGAAAAAGAAGTTTGGTTCTGTAAAATAATTAAGAAAGAATATTCTGTCAGTCGAAGCCGATTTGAATGTTCTTTCAGAAAGTTCGGCTGCCCATAAGAAGGCCTGCAACAAGATGACCAAGTGTTCGTACAAAACAGAGAGCTCATTCAATGATCATGAGATAGAAATTTAAGATATAATAAGGTTGTTAAATGATCTTGCAATTGCTTTCAATAAGATTGACAGAGAAATGGTTGAAAGGTTGAATCTTTTGTCTTCCCATCGATCCGATGTTCCTTCAGTAAAAGACTTGAAGGAGAGAATGAATGCCTTTCAGGATGAGTTTTCAAAGGATTCATCTTTCAAATATGAAATAGTTCTCTTGAAGAAACAAAACTCTGGGATATCCAAAGATAACAAGAATTTGAAAGACAGAATTGATACTCTTGAAGAAGTAATCAGAGTTCAGAAAGAGACAATCAGAAATCAAGGTCAACTCTTTGCCGATCAACAAGACCTTCTCAAATCTCAGGGTGATTCTATTTCTGAAGACAAGAAGGAGATAAAAATGTGAAGGCATTTCTTCATGTGTTGATCAAAAAAGATAAGGAAAGAGAAAAAAAAGTGACTTGTATTTGTTCTCAAGTTTTTCGTTGATTATTATCATAATGAAATTTCTTTTATCCATTGTCTTGTATTTATTTTCTAACTCTTACAAAAAATTAAACTTTACCCATTTTTGTATAAATCAAAAAGGGGGAGAATGTTTATAAAGGGGGATAATGTTTATAAAGGGGGATAATGTTTTATAAAGGGGGAGAATGCTTTACAACACTTAAAAGGAAAATATACGAATATAATCCTTAAGAAAGTCCATACCTAAGGGGGAGTTAGTTGTATTCAATTTCTTATTTAGAAGAGTTTCCAATAACTCAGGGGGAGATAAGTATTTCTTTTAGTTTTTATTTTGTGATTTTTTCTTTCCAAAAAGGGGGATATTGTTGATTCAAAAGTCCTATTTTGACTTTTATATCTTGTTTTGAAAATCACAAATGTCCTTTTTCATGTTTATCATATCGTACTGTTTGTACTGATCGTACTGATCATCCTGATCGTACTGACTATACTAATCGTACTGATCATGCTGATCATACTGACCATAATGATCGTACTGATCATGCTGATCGTATTGACCATGCTGATCGTACTGATCGTGCTGATCGTACTGACCATGAAAATTGTACAATGTTGATTGTACTGACCATGCCAATCATACAATGATGATCGTACTGAATATGGAAATTGCACTTACTCTTCTACTCTTATCTTTCATTACATACTTGTTTTGGTACTTAGTCAAAAACTCATGTTTCATATAAATCGTACTCATGATTATCTTGTTCATATATCTTGTTTTAACCAATACGATGTTGTTAAGTTAGTTACAAACTAATCAAAAGGATGTCGTGCTTCCTGTTTCAATATGACCGTTATGATGCCAGGTGTCCAAGTCCCTCTGAGTTTTTTGGAGAAATATGACCGTTGGAGGCAACATGACCATTGGAACCTAAGGCCTATAAATAGTAGGTCATTTGAAGCTGAAAGAGAGAGACTTTGGGAACAACTTTGATACTCTACTTCTATCATGTTCTAGAGAGAGACAATTTGACTTATCTCATCTACTTTGTGCATCCGATCATCGTATTGAGGGCTTTCAAGTGATTGAATGTAAGGACCCGCACATATTTCATACATAATCTTGAATTTATTCAAGAAAACACTTCATTTTACATTGAGTATCTTTTCAAGTTTAGAGCTTTAGAGAATTAAGACAAAATATTCATAACATTACACATTGTTACATAGTGGATACCATAAAATCAGTTTCCATTTTCCTCAGAATATAAAACATTAAAACATAAAACAAGACTCCTTGACAACTCTTCAACATTTAACATGTCTTCCTTACTTGTATTATTCATCCATTAACCTGTGAAAAATCATTTAAAAACTTGGGATGAGCACAAAAGCTCAGTAAGGTATGAAAAAGAAGGAAAAAATCTCATTAGTCCATGAATACACAAGACATATGGAAGCATTTTCAAAATACATGATTTACACCCATAAAATCTTACTTAGAGTAACATGAGATTTACAAAAGATCCATACAAACATAATTATAATCATAAAGGTATATTGGGGCATTACTTACATAATCTTGTAACCATCTTGGCTACATTAAAATTTGTAACCCTCACGGCTACCTTACTTTGTGTAACCATCACAGTTACACTTGGAGTAACCATACGGCCGACCTCCAACTTACTCATACCCAATGCATTGGAGGGAAATATAGGTCCCACCCTTCATCATAAACAATTCCCAATAGCCAAAACATAATCATTCAACATAAATAATAGCATAAAAACATTGCCTTTGAATCTTATAAAACAGAATTTTAAAAGAGGATTTTAGAAGAAAAGTCCCTTATAAACATCATATACTTGAAGTGATACTTAATTGAGTGGATGGAATATGTATATACTCTGTAAATACACATAATTAAACATAATATAAACAGAACCCATCACACAAACAATTTAAATAGCACATAAATTATAAAGTAGAAGGTTAACCCAAAGAATGGAAATCGGGTTAAGAATTCCCTTACCTTGGGCTTGTCCTACTTCAAAATTGTTTGACCCTCCTGTATAATGGTTAAAGGAGTGTTAATAGGATTTTAAAGAAACGTGTTCATGTTTATAACATCTTATATGGTCATTTCATAACCTCATTTCACCACTTATTTGTTAGTATTTTGTTCCTTGCATTATTTTGGGTGAGGTCTTTTGTGATTTTCACGATCGGTTCATGATGAATCGTTCTTGTTGATTGGAAGTGAAACTCCAGAATTGGAATGGAGTATTAGTTACATAACTCCATTACCATAAATTATACCATTCATCACTTTGGTGCCTTATATGATGATGATTTATAAGTTAAAACATTAATTATGTTCGTTTAGATAATTTAATTGGTTCTTTGATAATTACAATTTCATTTAGTCTTATAAGTTTGAATCATGAGTACAAAAGAATTACAGAACCTTATATGATTCATAAAACATATATTATAACCTGGTTCAACCATATAAATGGTTTCATGACCAGACTTGAAATAATTAATGGAAATTGAAAATACATCGTCCACGATATCGGTAATTCGACACAAATGGACAATGTTTTTTGATTCTTTAAATAAGTGAAAGAGGAGAGGAATAATGTTTTGTAATTTTCCATAAACATGAAAACATCCAGAATATACATGATTCTGGAGATTTCATGCCTCTTGGATAAGAGGGGGTGAAGAAAGAAGTGGAAGGAATCATGAAATAAAGAAAACATGATAAATTTCTTACAAAAAAATTCGGCAGCCTAACGGCGCCTCTAAAAATTTCATAAAAACAAGATTGATGAGAGGAATGGAATATCTCATCAATCATACAAAATTTGGACTGTAAGGGAAAATATTTAATGAAATATCCCAACAAAAGACAAAGGGAAAGGAAGAGAATAACATAAAATGGATGGAAAGAATGAAAATGAAAGAGGATGTTTACCTCTTGATCTCTTCTCCTTGAGATCCTTCTTAAGGGCTTTGATTTTGGTCTTTTGGTGAGACCAGCAGCTCTAGGAAGTGGGGAAGAAGATTGAGGAGGGAATTTGGCAGAAATTAGACAATGCTCAAGGCTTGAGAGGTGTGGGAGGAAGAGGGGAGTGAGGGTGGTATTTATAGTGGAGGAGGGGAGGTATTTTAAATTATTTTAATTATTATTATAATATTTTTATCAAGACTATGAATAATCTCAAATCAAGTGGCCTTAATTAGTGAAAATATCATGTGATTTCGAAGCAAGTGGCCTTGCATCACTTATGATGTCATAAATAGTGCATTTTTACTGATAAATTGATTATACGGTATTTTACCGTATTTCACTATTCACCGAAAACTCAAGAGTTTCAGAAAAATACCAAAAATTTACCCCAACCATTTTTAGACGTGTAGAATTCAAAAATGAACTCCATTTTTCAAAAATAATTTTCTAAATATTATTAATTTAATTTTAAAATAAGGTCACAGTTAATTTGAAAAATAACAAAATTGAAGTGCAATTAGTTTTATGTGACATTGGAAAATTAATTAAGATCCCATTATCCTATTGCCATGGGAAAATAAAATAATAATATTATTTACTATTCATGAGGTCATATTACTATTCATATTACTATTCATATTACTATTCATAAGGGCATGTTACTATTCACCAAAAAAACAAGTTTGTTCTATCAGACTCGAAATAACATACTGAACACAATTGTAGATGATAGTTTCTTGAAATTCAAAACATAGAAGAAATAAAATTATGTTTAAAGGATACTTATAAATATATACCTTAAACAAAATTTCAAGCATTTTCAATTTATTTTTAGAAAACCTTGGGATGTTACATTATCCCCACCTTCTTGAAATTGCGTCCTCGCAATTTTATTTACTTATTAAACAACTGAGGGTATTTTTCCCTCATAGCATTTTCAGACTCCCATGTTGCTTCTTCAACCATGTGGTTTCTCCACAAAACCTTTACCTGGTGGATTACCTTATTCCGCAATACCTGTTCTCTTCGATCAAGAATCTGAATCGGTTTTTCTTCATAAGAAAGGTTCTCTGCTAGCTGAACTTCTTCCGGCCTCAAGACATGTGATGAATCTGGAACATACTTTCTCAACATCGAAACATGAAAAACATTGTGTACCTGAAACAAGCTCGGAGGCAAAGCTACGCGGTACGCAACTGTTCCAACTTTATCCAAGATTTCAAAAGGACCGATGAACCGTGGACTTAGTTTCCCTTTCTTACCGAAATGCATCACACTTTTCCAAGGAGATATTTTAAGGAAAACATGGTCACCTACCTTGAAAGAGAAGTCTTTCCTTCTGTTATCTGCATAACTTTTCTGCCTGCTTTGAGCTATCCTCATGTGTTGCTGGATCATCCTCACTTTCTCAGCCACTTCTTCTACTAATTCTGGCCCCATCAACTTTCTTTCACCGACTTCATCCCAAAACGCAGGAGTCCGACACCGCTTTCCATACAAGGCCTCAAAAGGTGCCATCTGAATACTGGAATGGAAACTGTTATTATAAGAAAACTCAACTAATGAAAGATGTTGATCCCAACTTCCCTGATAGTCCATTGAACAAGCTCGAAGCATATCCTCCAAAGTTTGAATCGTTCGCTCTGACTGCCCATCTGATTGAGGATGAAAAGCTGTACTGAAATTCAACTCTGTGCCCAAAGACTTCTGAAGTCCCTTCCAAAATTTAGAAGTAAACCTGGGATCTCGGTCAGACACAATGGAAAGAGGAACTCCATGTAACCTGACAATCTCTTTGAGGTACAATCGAGAAAGCTGATCTAATGTCATTATATCTCGAATAGAAAGAAAATGAGCAGACTTTGTTAGCCGATCAACAATAACCCATATCGCATTGTTACCTCGAGAAGTCTTTGGTAGTCCCACCACAAAATCCATGGATATATTCTCCCATTTCCATTCTGGCACCGGCAAAGGCTGAAGCATCCCCTTCGGTAACTGTCGCTCTACTTTAACCTGCTGACATGTCAAACATTTCATTGTAAAATCAGCAATATCTCTTTTCATCCCATTCCACCAGTAATACTCTCGAAGGTCTCTGTACATCTTAGTACTTCCAGGATGAACAGAAAATGGAGAACTATGAGCTTCACACAATAATTCTTTCTTCAGCTGGGAATCACAAGGCACACACAACCTTTTTCCAAACCTTAAAACACAATCTTTATCAAGATTAAATTCTGGAAACTTACCCATTTTAACCAATTCTACCTTTTTCTGTAGCTCACAGTCTTCCCTCTGTGCTTTCATAATTTTGTCTGACAACGAAGACTGCACTGAAACCTGAAACAAAACAGATATATTCCCTGCACCAACAACTTCCAAGCCAAAATTTATCAAATCATTAATCAAGGGATCACGTTCCAAACGTAGCATGGTTAATGATGCATGATTTTTCCGACTTAAGGCATCCGCTACTTTGTTTGCTTTTCCAGGATGTTAATTAATCATGCAGTCATAATCCTTTATCAGTTCTATCCATCTTCTCTGCCTCATGTTTAATTCCTTCTGAGTGAATATATACTTAAGACTTTTATGGTCAGTATATATTTGGCATTTGGTTCCGTATAGATGATACCTCCATATTTTCAAAGCAAAAACCACAGCTGCCAATTCCAAATCATGTGTGGGATAATTCATCTCATGAGGTTTAAGTTGTCTCGACGCATAGGCAATTACCTGACCATTCTGCATCAAAACACAACCAAGTCCCTTCAAAGAAGCATCACTATAGATGACAAACTCACCATTCCGGGAAGGTAAGGCCAAAACTGGAGCATTCACCAATCTCTTCTTTAGTTTCTGAAAACAAACATCACATTCCTCTGTCCAAACAAAATTAACCCCTTTCCGTGTTAACTTAGTTATTGGGCTAGATAACCGTGCAAAGTTCTCAACAAAGCGTCGGTAATAACTTGCTAAGCCCAGAAAACTACGAATCTCTGTAACATTTGTGGGTCTTGGCCATTCATCAACTACTTTTGTTTTCGCAGGATCAACTGTTATTCCATCCTTATTTACAATGTGCCCAAGAAAAGAAATCTGTTGCAACCAAAAATCACACTTGCTGAATTTTCCATATAGTTTCTTTTCTTTTAAAGTTTGTAAAACAACCCTTAGATGTTTTTCATGCTCCTCTTTATTTTTAGAAAAAACCAGAATGTCATCAATAAATACCACCACAAACTTATCCAAGAACTCATGAAATACTCTATTCATAAGATTCATGAATACAGCAGGTGCATTAGTTAACCCAAATGGCATAACAACAAATTCATAATGCCCATATCTAGTACGAAAGGCTGTTTTCGGGATGTCATCCTCCTTCACCTTCAGCTGATGGTATCCGGATCTCAAGTCAATCTTGGAAAAGTACTGAGCTCCCTGGAGCTGATCAAACAAGTCATCAATATGAGGCAAATGATACTTGTTTTTAACAGTGATGTTATTCAAAGCTCTATAATCAATGCAAAGTCTCATGGAACCATCTTTCTTTTTAACAAACAAAACATGGGCTCCCCATGGTGAAGTACTGGGACGAATGAAACCTTTGACAAGCAAATCCTGCAACTGATTTTTCAATTCAAGAAGTTCTATTGGAGCCATACGATATGGGGGTTTTGAAATTGGCTTAGCATCAGGGACTAAGTCAATTGTGAATTCAACTTCTCGTTTAGGTATGACACTGGGTAACTCCTCAGGAAAAACATCAAGGTATTCATTTACCACTGGCACATCATTGATTTGAATAGTTCCCTTGTTTTCAACAATATGAGCTAGATAACTTTCATTTCCATCTTTCAGTAGTTTCTCAGCTTCTTGATATGTTATCAATTGTATGGGTTCATTCTTGTATACAAACTGAAACTCTTTCTGAAAAACAACTTCTTTAGCTCTACAGTCAATCTTAGCATGATAACTAGAAAGCCAGTCCATCCCCAGAATAACTTCAAACTCGACTAAGGGTAAAACAACAAGGTTTGCAGGTAAAGTCTTTCCACATACCACAATAGAAATATTCTTATAATTCCTCTTTGCTATAACATTTCCCCCTGGTGTTTTAACAACAAGTTCGGGTATCATTTGTTGAGGTGATATTTCCAATTTACTAGAAAATTTATCAGAGATGAAGGAATGTGTAGACCCCGTATCAAACAAAACTTTAGCAAAATCTGAGTGAACAAACAAAGTACCTGATACAACTTCATTGGATGGCCCAACATCTGCTGACGTAGTCGCAAAGGATCTCACTACACCTTTCTGCTTGTAGTCTGTCTTCTTTGCATCATTTGGATCCCTCTTTGGACAGGCATTTGCATAGTGACCCATCTCACCACATTTAAAACACTTTATAGTTTGCTTATCAGGATTAGTCTTTGGATCATTTTCATTGCAATCTCGGGCCATATGTCCAAACTTACCACATTTAAAACACTTCCCAGTTTTGATAAGACATTCCCCAGGGTGCTTCTTGCCACACTTTTCACATACCGGAAACTGTATTTTCTTACCATCAGATTTCATTGGTTGATTCTTACCCATTTCTTTCCAATTTGACCTCTTCTTCTCTTTGTTTCCAAATTGCATGTGATCGTCAGCAAACTCCATCTCTACCCTCTCAGCACATCGGACAAGTTTCTCGTAACTTTTGAATTCACGGGAGGCCAACGCCCTTCGATACCTTGGCTTCAATCCTGAGTAAAAGTGGTTAATTTTGCTATCGAGATCCAGAATAAGATTCGGAGCATACCTCGCCAGTCGGGTGAAGTTCGCCTCATACATAGCCACTGAATCTTCCTCCTTTTGTTTCAGTTCAAGGAATTGTTTCTCCATTCTAAGTCGCACCACCTTAGGAAAATATTTTTCAAGAAAAAGACTTTTAAATTCATCCCATACTAAGGCATCAAAATCCTCTCTACCCCTGATATTCCTTACCATTGACCACCACTGATCAGATTCCCCTTCAAAACGATAAATGGCATGACTTACCTTTTGATTATCTGAACATCCCATAACATCAAATATCATTTCAAGGGCCTTAATCCATCCTTCTGCTACCACTGGGTCAGAAGATCCACTGAATGCAGGAGGATGTTGTCTCATAAAATGTTCCACCACTGTCATGTTCCGTTGGGGTACATCTATTTGTCCTCTTGCATGGATGCCACCACCATTTATTGCCTGTGTTAGCTGAGCCATTACCGTCACAAACTGCTCGGTTCCAATCCCTACCATTCCGGGCTGTTGATCAGGAAGGATGTCATTTTGTCGGTGCCTATCCTCTTCAGAATCCATGTTCCTTCTGCGGACAACCATTCTAAACAAACATTTCTTAGATGAAGCAACATGGTAATCTTTAAATGCTATAACAGATTAAACATAGGGTAAGAATTATTTATGGTTTTCTATTAGCATCACCTTAACCCCTAAAGTCATCTAAACCATCCTCTGATACCAACTGTAAGGACTCGCACTTATTTCATACATAATCTTGAATTTATTCAAGAAAACACTTCATTTTACATTGAGGATCTTTTCAAGTTTAGAGCTTTAGAGTATTAAGACAAAATATTCATAACATTACACATTGTTACATAGTGGATACCATAAAATCAGTTTCCATTTTCCTCAGAATATAAAACATTAAAACATAAAACAAGACTCCTTGACAACTCTTCAACATTTAACATGTCTTCCTTCCTTGTATTATTCATCCATTAACCTGTGAAAAATCATTTAAAAACTTGGGATGAGCACAAAAGCTCAGTAAGGTATGAAAAAGAAGGAAAAAATCTCATTAGTCCATGAATACACAAGACACATGGAAACATTTTCAAAATACATGATTTACACCCATAAAATCTTACTTAGCGTAACATGAGATTTACAAAAGATCCATACAAACATAATTATAATCATAAAGGTATATTGGGGCATTACTTACATAATCTTGTAACCATCTTGGCTACCTTAAAATTTGTAACCCTCACGGCTACCTTACTTTGTGTAACCATCACAGTTACACTTGGAGTAACCATACGGCCGACCTCCAACTTACTCATACCCAATGCATTGGAGGGAAATATAGGTCCCACCCTTCATCATAAACAATTCCCAATAGCCAAAACATAATCATTCAACATAAATAATAGCATAAAAACATTGCCTTTGAATCTTATAAAACAGAATTTTAAAAGAGGATTTTAGAAGAAAAGTCCCTTATAAACATCATATACTTGAAGTGATACTTAATTGAGTGGATGGAATATGTATATACTCTGTAAATACACATAATTAAACATAATATAAACAGAACCCATCACACAAACAATTTAAATAGCACATAAATTATAAAGTAGAAGGTTAACCCAAAGAATGGAAATCGGGTTAAGAATTCCCTTACCTTGGGCTTGTCCTACTTCAAAATTGTTTGAACCTCCTGTATAATGGTTAAAGGAGTGTTAATAGGATTTTAAAGAAACTTGTTCATGTTTATAACATCTTATATGGTCATTTCATAACCTCATTTCACCACTTATTTGTTAGTATTTTGTTCCTTGCATTATTTTGGGTGAGGTCTTTTGTGATTTTCACGATCGGTTCATGATGAATCGTTCTTGTTGATTGGAAGTGAAACTCCATAATTGGAATGGAGTATTAGTTACATAACTCCAGTACCATAAATTATACCATTCATCACTTTGGTTCCTTATATGATGATGATTTATAAGTTAAAACATTAATTATGTTCGTTTAGATAATTTAAGTGGTTCTTTGATAATTACAATTTCATTTAGTCTTATAAGTTTGAATCATGAGTACAAAAGAATTATAGAACCTTATATGATTCATAAAACATATATTATAACCTGGTTCAACCATATAAATGGTTTCATGACCAGACTTGAAATAATTAATGGAAATTGAAAATACATCGTCCACGATATCAGTAATTCGACACAAATGGACAATGTTTTTTGATTCTATAAATAAGTGAAAGAGGAGAGGAATAATGATTTGTAATTTCCATAAACATGAAAACATCCAGAATATACATGATTCTGGAGATTTCATGCCTCTTGGATAAGAGGGGGTGAAGAAAGAAGTGGAAGGAATCATGAAATTAAGAAAACATGATAAATTTCTTACAAAAAAATTCGGCAGCCTAACGGCGCCTCTAAAAATTTCATAAAAACAAGATTGATGAGAGGAATGGAATATCTCATCAATCATACAAAATTTGGACTGTAAGGGAAAATATTTAATGAAATATCCCAACAAAAGACAAAGGGAAAGGAAGAGAATAACATAAAATGGATGGAAAGAATGAAAATGAAAGAGGATGTTTACCTCTTGATCTCTTCTCCTTGAGATCCTTCTTAAGGGCTTTGATTTTGGTCTTTTGGTGAGACCAGAAGATCTAGGACGTGGGGAAGAAGATTGAGGAGGGAATTTGGCAGAAATTAGACAATGCTCAAGGCTTGAGAGGTGTGGGAGGAAGAGGGGAGTGAGGGTGGTATTTATAGTGGAGGAGGGGAGGTATTTTAGATTATTTTAATTATTATTATAATATTTTTATCAAGACTATGAATAATATCAAATCAAGTGGCCTTAATTAGTGAAAATATAATGTGATTTCGAAGCAAGTGTCCTTGCATCACTTATGATGTCATAAATAGTGCATTTTTACTGATAAATTGATTATACGGTATTTTACCGTATTTCACTATTCACCGAAAACTCAAGAGTTTCAGAAAAATACCAAAAATTTACCCCAACCATTTTTAGACGTGTAGAATTCAAAAATGAACTCCATTTTTCAAAAATAATTTTCTAAATATTATTAATTTAATTTTAAAATAAGGTCACAGTTAATTTGAAAAATAACAAAATTGAAGTGCAATTAGTTTTATGTGACATTGGAAAATTAATTAAGATCCCATTATCCTATTGCCATGGGAAAATAAAATAATATTATTATTTACTATTCATGAGGTCATATTACTATTCATATTACTATTCATAAGGGCATGTTACTATTCACCAAAAAAAACAAGTTTGTTCTATCAGACTCGAAATAACATACTGAACACAATTGTAGATGATAGTTTCTTGAAATTCAAAACATAGAAGAAATAAAATTATGTTTAAAGGATACTTATAAATATATACCTTAAACAAAATTTCAAGCATTTTCAATTTATTTTTAGAAAACCTTGGGATGTTACATAGAAAGTCATAGGTGCCAATTACCTACAAAATCGAGGGCTGCTGGGGATAGGCAGACATACATTCCGATCATCGTATCGAGGGCATACCATGGTGTTGGTGAGATAGACCTTTTATCCTAGGTGAAAGGATAACCCTTCTCTTTAGGACAAAAGAATTGTAATACTTTTACTTTTCCACTGCTGCTTGTATTAAAAAAGGAATTTGTATTGTTTCCTTTCTTCTTTACATATTAAATATTAATTGTTTTAATTACAATCATTCTATTACATATTGTATTGATTGATTCTATATGATTTATGGTAGAATCATTCATGTTTATATTACTCTGATTATTGTGTTCAACTCGAATACAATTGTTTTACATTTCATTAGTATTACATTACTCCATACCATTTATTCTCAATACAATTGTGGGTTTTTGTATTTATATTAGTTTAAGATATTTTAAACTAAATCTCTTAAGTGTTTAAACACAATGTTTTTAAACCTAAAATTCACCCCCTCTTGTATTGTTCCATCTAATATACATATACATGTACATATTCGATCCAACATAATCCGTAAGGGATTCAACCCGAATCTCCTTTATTCCTTCGGGTTACATTATATTATTTTTACCTAAATGATTTTATGTTATCTTTTTATGTGAATATTATAAATTCTGTGTACATGTAAAAAATTCATTTATCCAAGACCAATCACCAATCTCTTTCAGGGATATACATGATTTTAAGTGATTCCCTCCTCGATGCATCCTGATAACCAAAACTTTTTTGAGGGAACTTCTTGAATTATTAACCAATATCAAGTGCACTCTATATTATTTTTAAAACCACCACTATATTTTTAAAATCATTATTTTTTATGAAAACCTTATTGGTTCTCTTCTAGTTTTATGTAAAGGATTTTTCAATTTTCTATTTTGAAGGCTCTATATTATATTCCTAAAAACCACACAGAAATGTTTTAATGATAAAATTCCTAAAATACTCTTCTTTAATTTTTTGAATTATAGTTGAAATAACTTAAATTGTTAAAATATTATTTTACCTTATGAATTTTGTTGTATATTTAAGTTCCTTTCTTTCATGGACACTTTTATGATATGAACATATGTTATTCTTTATGTCATGATTATGGTACCAAAATATTTACATCGGTAACCCATATATTAATGTATGATTGATTATGTATGATTATTTATGTGGAAAAATATTCATGAAAAGATAATATGGGTTCTCCCAGATAGAACTCTAATTTCATTGGGTAGTGTTGAGCTCCTGAGATGTTTTGTGTGACAGTCTTGGTAGTTAGTCTTAGAATGAGCTACCTTGTGCGACAGTCTTGGCGGTTAACCTTGGCTTGTGCTACCATGTGATATGGTATTAGAGGTTAGACATGAATCATGATAATGTTTTGTTTTACGTGGCTTCCACATTGTTATGATTCCATATTTATATGATTAATGGTTTATATGTTTTGATTCTCTATGTTACATGCCTTTTTATATCATCATGCCATGCCTTCTATCCCATGTGTTAATGCTTTCTTCTTATTTCAATTCCATTACTGGGATTTTAACTCATCCATTTTTTCATGTTATCACCATGTTATTCTATAAAGATGTATGAGCTCTATGGATGTTAGGATCTAATTATGGAGATTAAATATATAAAATTTTTATGTTTTTAGTTTTATATACTTATTCTTTATAGACACAAGATTTTTTGATCCTTGGATTTTAATCAGATGTATAATTATTCATAAAATCATGTAATGTTTTATGTAAAAGGATATGGACTCTATCGATGGTATCCAAGGATGATCTAGTGATTTTTGGAAATTTTGAATAGATAACTTTAGTAAGAACCTTATTGATGAGACTAAGTAGAAGAAAGCACCCCTAAATTTGGGTATGTATAGAGTAAGTGGTTTATCAAGAAAATAAATGAATTTCGAGATACAAAAAGGTATAGGTGGATTTGGAACATATGTATCTAGGAGTAAAATCAAAAAATAATTCATTGATCTAAACTCGAATGATAACTAGTGCATGACAACGGGCCTTGTTGCACTCTTGGTTTGACACTCCTGGGGGATATGATTTGGTAAATTCATAATCTTGGTACAAAATATTATTAAGCGAATGTAAAACGCCCATAAGAATAAATGTTATGAAATGGATCAAAGAACTACTAGATTTAAACACAGGGAATCAGAAGTTAGGATATACTTCTCCATTACAAGTTTATTCTCTTATCTTCAAAATTTCCTTTTGATTCTCAATAGATAAGGATTAAATCCCTCTACTTTTATGTTACTTTTCATATTTAGTATCGGGAAATATAAGACCACATTCCAATAATCAATGTGATATGGAGTGTAAAGATTTCCCTAATGATATGCCTAATATAATGGGAACCGGTGCTCAAAACATCATGACATTATATGATCAGATGGCTCAAGTTATGAATAATATCATGAATCATGTGGAACACCATCCACCTCCATGGAATGTGCATGTTTCTATTTAATCCTTCACACAGAAAAGGCCTCCCATGTTTATTGGATCTTTTGACCCCTTCCTCACGGAACAATGGATTAACTCTATTGAAAAGCTATTCTTTGTACTCCAATGCTTAGAAGAAGAGAAAGTTGTGCTGGAAGTATATCATTTTTATGGGGAAGCTAATCATTGGTGGATACTGATCATGAATATGAATCACTAGGAGGGAATTGATTCCATGGATTGGGAGGAATTCAAGAGAATGTTTTTCAAAAAATATTTTCCCATAACCCTCTATCTCTAGATGGAAATAGAGTTCCTCGGACACAAGTAAAAGGATGATGAGTCTATCGGGGAATATGAAGCAAACATTACAAGGCTTTGAAGATACTCTTATTGCCTTGTCCTAAACACTGAAAAAATGAGGATCAATTCATTAGGAGACTAAATCTAAGTCTATGAAAAGTGTTTGTGATTCGAGTCTTTTATGGTTATGAGGAGATTGTAAATTATACCCACAAGGTTAAAATAGATATTGGAGACTCTCATGGTATCATGGTCCAAGTGACACGAAGAGAAAAATGGAATCTAATGTGGGTGGTTATGCCAATAAATTCCATGATGAAAATAATCATTACCATCCCATCTGTAAAAATTGTTGGTAGAAGTATCTTGGGAACCGTCTAAATAGAACTAGGAATTGATTCAAATGTGGAATGTTGGGACATCTAGATAAAAACTGCAGACATAATACAAATAATCCCACTAATTTAGAAAAATAAAGGTAGGTCCATATAAATACGTAGCCTGTAGTGCAGTGTTAAAACTACAATGAGCATGGGAATTATGCAAAAAAATTCCCTAAGATGAGGGTTTTTAGAGGAAATTTGCAACAACCTCCAAGTTAATTATGAAGGGCTTATGCTGTCACTATTTCTTAGGTGAAGACATACAACGATTTGGTGACAGTTATGCTAGTTATTCATTCAACAATATAGAATGTACTATTTGATTCTGGTTCCACAAATTCTTTCATATATTTTAATTTTAGGAGTACATTTCAAAATCCACCTCAATATTTTGGGGATAAGTTATCTGTGAGAACAACAAATGGGGAAATTATTTCATCCATGGTTTATAACTCCTTGATTAATGTTTGTGGACTGAACCTCCCAAAAAATATCATCATACTTTTTTAGTGTAGTTTCACGCTATCTTGGGCATGGATTGACTATATTTATACAAATCTAACATCAACTATTAGTAAAGGGAAATCACTATTCACATCCCGAAGCATCCTCCAATTCTTCGAAAGTGTAAGGAGAAAGATGAATATTTTTTAGAATCAGTGTCTCGAGTGTGGATATTAATTATTCATGAGATAGCATGTCTAGCTCAAATGGTTTAGAAAAAAAGAGAGAATCATGCTTTAAGACATTCCCATAGTGAGGGATTACACCGATGTATTCCCTAAAGAGTTTCTTGGTTTCCCTCTTGATAGAAATGTTGAGTTCTCAATTGAACATATTCTGAGATCTATGACACCTTATGGAATGGACACTGTAGAGCTGGAAGAGCTGATGAATCAGCTATAGGAGAATATAGAGAAGGGTTTTATATTCCTAAGTTCTTCACCATGGGGTGTTCCAGTCCACTTCCTCAAGAAGAAGGATGGATCAATGCGCCTTTTTATATATTATTGTGAGCTCAATTAAATCACAATAAAGAACAATTATCCTATTACACAGATAGATGACTTGTTCAATCAGCTTCATGGGGCCTGTTATTTTTCTAAGGTTCAACTTTGTTCGGGATATCACAAATTAATGGTGAGGAAGGAATATATTCGCAAAAGTGCCTTTCAAATGAGGTATGGTCTCTATGAGTTCACAGTGGTTCTATTTTGACTCAATAATACTCTATAAAGCTTCATGGATTTTGTGAATATAGTCTTTAGACATTACCTTGACAAATTTTTGGTAGTCTTTATCAATGATATTCTGATATACTCCATGATCTAGGAGGAACATGAGGAGAATTTGAATAATGTGTTAAAGACTTTTCGAAGGGATAATATGTATGAAAAATATAGTAAATGTGAGCTTTGGATGGAGGAAGTATCATTATTGAGGAATTTTATCACCCACAAAGGGATATCCACGGACCCATCCAAGACAATTGAAATTGATGATTGGCCGAAACTAATAGAAACAATTAGTGTGTGACCCTCTATATTGAGAATAATTTTTATTCCAATAATTAAATTCAAATAGAATTTAATTGAGATCAATGGAAACATTTAGTGTGTTACCCTCTAGGATTCTTTTTCATTAGAATTATATATGCATGCCTAAATTCCAAGATTACTCCCAGCAATGGGTCAAGCCACCCCAAAGAATGAACTTAATGTCTCGATGATGAAAACCACATATGAATGCTCACTTTGTAATATATTCCCTTTGTCTCAATATCTAAAAAAAGAATATAAATCTGTGTCACCATACCATGTGTTCGTTACATATTTTTTCCATCTGTAATAAACATGTCTTTACACCATGTCCATGGAATTTAGGGAGACAATTTCACTCTAATCGAATTCTTGTGATATCATCTTTCATAAATTTAACATCCCAAGTATATATATAATAATAAATTTTCATATCTATAAATATCTTTTAATTTAATATTCATTTTACATTAAAGGGGATACTATGTACGAAATCATACTCAACCCGTAATAATAGGATTCTCTAAAATATTATGTTGTACACAATATTGAGTTATAATGAATAATAAAACAATAATATTATTATTTGTTTAAATGGTAGTTAACACATTACTATTATATTATAAGGAATGAAAATAATTAACAATATTAAGATTTTACTTAATTTTTAAATATTTTTTACATTTATCCAATGAATTTTAGTGTGTTATAAATATAATGATTCCAATTTTAATCATAAAATACTGTAATATTTTTAAAATGATGTTTTACCGCCATTTGATAGAGAACCCTTTTTAAATATATTATTTATCACTTTTATATGTTTTATTTCATAAAATTATATCCTTCTTTAGAATTGTTACATCAAATATACTTTGGTAAACGTTTTTGTATTTTTATGATAAAATCCTTATTTTTATGAATAGTGGAAAACACATCATTTTAATTTAAAACTGCATTTTCATAAAATTTATTCATATAATTATATTATCTTTTTAATTGGATTTAATGTGTATTTTGATTAATATTTTATCATTTAATCCAATTTTTTTCATTGCAAGTAATTTCCCATTGAGAATAGGTATAAACACATGTCAATCTTTTGATGGTTATTACTTTTGGAAAACTCGTTTTATCATTTTGAAAACGAGAATTAATTTTAAATTAATTAATGAAAATTATTTGTAATGAATTTGTGAAAATTAATTCCATATTATAAATCTGAGGGTCCAAATATGGTATATAGGTACCTTTTTTTAGAAAATATGAATAGTATCTTTGGTAATTTTTCTTTACTATAGATAAAGGAAAATCAGGTAAATTAAGGGTAACAAACAATATTATAAGGATAATAAAACTGCCCAAACACCTGAAAAATCATATTGTATGAATAAAATTATTCCCATATCACTTAATCATCGGAATTGATTCATTTAATGATCTTTTTCCCATGAAAGTGATATAATTATTACTAAAACAAAAGAAAGTGACAACATGTCACTCTCTTATCTATTATAAGTATAATAATTTTAATGTTGAGATAAAATTGACGAAACATCGAACATAAATATTCTCAAAAATTATAATTAGATTATCCAAATAATGAGAATTTATTTTGAATTTTTATAAATTAAATAATTACAATAAATATTTACACAACAGTGACATAATAATTATGTTATTAAGAGAAATATCAAATGAGTGATATTATTAATAATAAAATAAATATTTTAGGACATAATTTATGTAATCCATGAATTTTTTGGATGACTAAAACAAGTTAGGATTTATTAATTTTTTTTGAAGTAATCAGTTGTTATGATTTTTTGAAAAATTCAAGTATGAATAGTGTCATAATTGACATATTTCATAACTTAAAATATAAAATATTTTATTAAATGTTTTAAAATTCATAAAAACCTAATATTTGGCCAAATGGTTCTGATAAGTCCAAATATGTCATAAATGGAACTTATGTGGGTAATTTGACATGTTATTGTAATTAAACAAAACCCACAAAGTTTAAATAATAAAATTTCATGGTATGAATAAAAGAGGAAAAATAATGGTAATACCAGAACATATAAGTGTTAAAAAAATATTCAAAACATGTATAATTTTAATTTTATGATGGGAATATGAACAAAAGTAATTTTATATTTGAAATAAATCAGTTGGAGACCATTATAAATTGAAAATAAATTTACACATTTAAATAATTTACTGAAGTACCCATCCTCCCTCTTATAAATGGTCACCACCTCTACCCACATACTCACACCTCTCATGCCATTTGGATCATCCAAAATTTTCTAAATTAATATCCCAACATACCTTACTTCCTTATAGAGGGCATTATTTGGGCATAAATCCATCCTAAAGATATTTTTTGTGAAAATAAAAACAAGATACTAGAAAAAGAGGAAGAATAAAGAACAAACGTGATGAGTCAGACTCAATGTAAGGGACTTCGTCTCAATTTTCTTTAATTAAGGAATTTCTGTATAATAAGAACCTTTATTCATTGATATGGGGTATACAAAACCAATATGAAATTCCATATTCATATTATATCTATACCAATTTAATTTAATGTTTTGTCAACATTATGAATTCATGAAGATTAATATTTAAAAGTTCAAATTGGTATAGGAAACCATGAACATTTAAGAATTTAATTATCAGATATTTTTATTCATGATATTAATTTACATATTTATTATATGGATATAAAATGATGTTTAAAATATATATTTATATATTTTTATTTAATTCAAATATATTCAAAAGGGATATTTTATATGAAGCGTCATACATTATTTAAAAAAGGACAAAAGGAATATTTTTAATTTATGCGGAAGCAACGACTTCTCTGAGAGTGTAACTGTTATTTTATATCTGGATTCTTCTACAAGAATTAAATTTTTGGAAAGGAAAATAAATCAATAATTCTATTTTAGGGTGTTTTGGTAGTGAAAATGGTTTTTTAAATGGATTGAATATTTCAATATCTTGAAAAGTTTTCTTGTGATTTCAAAATAAATCTTATTATTGATATGTTGGTATTTGCAATATTATATGTCTTATGATTATATAATGGTACTTGGACATTTGACATGTGGTTATGTGATAATCCAATGAAGGGTTGTTACGTGATAAACCAAATAATGGGTGGTTCTGTGATAAACCAATGACGAGTGGTTAAGTTATAACCTCCAATGCATAGGGTATGGAAGTCAGTCATAAGGCTTTTTCATTTATTGATATGTGTTTAAGTTGACCGTATGGTTATTCCATTTAAGTATGTTATGTTCCAGGTTAACTTTATATGTTATATGTTTATTTCAGTTGGTATATGGTAATATTTTTGTTACAAAAGGGTATGTATGAGATTACATTTAGTGAAGTATACTTATGACTTCTTAAAGGTGAAAAGTTTTACTTTAGGATAATGTATTCATGGTTTAAATGTTCTCCCAAGACTAATAGTTATCCTTCTTTATGTATCCCTTATAGATATTTTTATTATCATCCCATGTTATGAAAATATTTTTCACAGGACCTAAAGAAGAATAGATTCAATGATGGGATCAATGAAAAGTTATTATGTTAAAACATGAAAGGATACCATATTTATTTTTAAAGAGTTTTTGGTTTATGAAAAAAATGGACAGTGAGTATAAGTGTATACTTGTAATTTTTATGTTTCTATGTATTATTTATGGAATAATTATATAAAACTCTATACCTGAAAATATCCTCAAAGTGAATTAAAGTCAAATTAATGAATTATCTCAAGATGATGTAACATTTAAGGTTTGAGCCTTATAGTTGGTATCAGTGGACAGTTTAGATAACTTTTGAGCTTACAGTGTTATTTAATCTTAAGTGACATGTTTTATATAACCAAAATGGGTATCATATTATAAAGAATCATAGTTATTTTAGATAAATATAATGAGTTTATGATAACATGAATAAGTATATCTTAGTGTTTACCCTCCTCATAAGATATTATATGATTATTTTACTAATATAATAACACTGACCATTTTGGCTTTAGTAAATGGATAGATCTAGCAGGCCCCAAAGTAATAATGGTTGTTAATGAATCTGTAGTGAATCATTGAATAAGAAACTAATTGAAATGGGAGATGTAATTACAACTCTTGTGGTTATTTTTAACCAACTATCTGGAGTCATGTTTGACCACTTGAACCTTGATGATTTTTCTAAGACATTATATATGCTAGAAACGAATCACTATAGATGTTCAGGAAATAATAATAAAGTTACGTATATTCAAAAACCTATGTTTCATTTTCTGAAAAAAAACTCAGAAAATGTTTCAAAGTGATGGGAATATTTTATAGATTTGGTAATGAAGGTCATAAAGCAATAACCTACCATAGAAAATGTAAGTGTTCAATTGACTCCAAGAAAGGGAAAAAAAGTAAATTTTGAGGGATAAATTGAATATTTTAAATGTGGTGTGCATTGTCATTACTCCAATAGATGTACTACAAAGAATGTTCAAGAATAGGATCAATAGAAATGTACAAATATATGTTTACCAATACCAAATTCCATTCCAATTGAAGCTGAGAATACTGAAAATAACCTATGAATGGTATAGATAATTTTTTAGCTCATGTTTTGACATTATTGAATCTTAGGACATTTTAAAATAATTTTTTGTAGGAAATAATTACAAAATAAGAAGATGTGGAAACATGGATAAATGATTTGGAAGAATGTTCGATGATTAAGATGTCTACATTTTAGGAATTGAAGAGTTATGTTAGATCTATGGATGATGATATGCTTAAATGTATTAATAATGGTATTACATTGGAATACTTATAGAATTTTTAACCCTTAAGTTTTTTAAATAAAAAATTTAATTGAGGAAGAATTATCTTTTCTTTTTTGGATATAGTTATAATGATCCATTTGGGTTTATATGATCTGTGAATTTTAGGCAATTAGGGGTTATTACTTTTTAGGGAAAAAAATGTAAGGTATGGGATAACCTTTGAGGTAAAAATATGTTATGGTTATTTTTGTGGAATATATCTCATTTTTTTTAATTTTATTTAATTATATTCTTTTTTGAAAAGGGAAAACACATAGACTGTGTGACAACACATCACGCCAGACAAAGATACAAGAATCGAACCCACAACTAAAGTGAAATTGGGATTTATCACCAACCACTAGCCTATGTGAAGTCCCTAGATAGAATGAGTTATTATATTTAGCTAAATGATTTTATAGATCAAGAATAAGTTAATTTTGGTATTGATTAAATAAGTCTTCCTTATGAATTTTCCATTCCTATATGTTTTTAAAATCAAAAACACTTTATCTTAAGGAAAATTGTTTTTCCCTAAGGATTATTTTCCTAAAAATTGTTTACCTTACCTATTGAAATTTTTATCCTTACCATTTTTTTCGTTATTTCATTTTATAAACTCTCTAAATATAACTCATTTTATTCCTAATTCTAAAATTCAGATTCTTCTGTAAAACATCAGAATCTTACAATTCCTTGGATATAGAGTGTTCTATTTTTAGACTCTGAATTCTATGAAATTTTGGATCCAAATTCTCTGAAATTCAGACTATGAATTCCTTAGAATTCAGACTCCGAATTCATTAGAAATACAACACTGAATTCCATAGAATATAGACTTCGAATTCTCTGAAATTCAAACTCTGATTTCCTCTGAATTCAAACTCAGAATTCCTCAGAATTCAGATTCTGAATTCTTCTTAATTTAGACATCAAATTTCTCAGAATTCCGACACTGAATTCCTCAGAATTCAAATTCCTAATTTCTCAAAATTCAGAATCCTAATTTCCAAGAATATAGACTCAAGATTCATCAGAATTCAGACTTATAATTCCTTAGAATTTAGACTTCTAATTCCTCAGAATTTATATTCCAAATTCATTAGAATTCAATCTCCAAAATAAATAGAATTCATATTCCAAATTCCATGGAAAACAAAATCTGAATATCCATTTGTTATAAACTCTGAATGTTTATTTGGTTAGATAGAAAATTATATTTTTTCCATATACTATGAATAACATATTTGGTTAAGTAACATCATTTTATATATACTAGTTATGAAACGATTCCATTCAATCTGTTTCTAACTAACCATTGATTGAGTTACACGTGTATAAGTATAATAACCGTTCTTTTTATTACACGCTTAAACATGATTTATTACATAAATTATTCACTTGATATAAAAATGGAATATCTAGTGGTCCAGCGTATTTGGGGCTTAAGGACATTACATAACAACTAAAAATGTAAAACACACAACATCTTTATTGAAAACATCCTTTACACAACCATAAATTTCCCTCCTACTTTGCACTGTACGGGATACCCTAAGGACATAAATGTGAAAATGGTGATATATAAATCCCAAAAATGGAGTAAAAAAGGAATAAAATAAATAATATAATAAATTCAATATAATAGCCATATCAATGGAGAATAAAACAAATAGGAACATAAAGGCATGATATAGTACGATTATCATAACATAGAAATGTGACAACAACACTTAACATGGAATTAGCATGAGCCATGGCTCATCGCACATGGAGCATGAGTAAACCCTCACTGTACTAGAATTAGCATGATTAAATCATAATTTCCCTTGAATTAGAATGTCTAATCCTTATTTCACATGACGTATCATGATACAAATCTTTACCCAATGCATTACAGTGCTATCAGGGCACACCCTTCTTAAACATTTCATTTCATGCATAAGTGTGCCACAAGATTATACAACAAGAGTTCATTAAATTCCATAATTTATTCCATGGTAAAAGAATGTAGAATTCATACATGAAAGTATTCCACCTTTATGTAAATGTGTATAATAGTGAGTACCCTTGATTGATAAATGGGCATGGTATTTAATACATAAAGATTTTTGCTTGGAAAATCGCGGTGCAATTTCAATAGAATAACGAGGTGACATAAGACTTCACAAAAAGGTTGATGATAGATAAAGGAGTGTATGAAAATATTTAAATGAAATGGAATGTAAGGTGTTCATATGGATACATGTCCCAATAAATGTAATAGAATTTGGATTCATAAAACAAACGAATTTCTTGAATGTAACCGAGGAGAGAGAAATTCCTTACAGAATTCTGGCATGGTAACGACTGTACATGGGAGGAATTAATGAGATAGAAAGGGATCTCCCATAGTCAAAATATAATGACAGAAGTATTGGAGAGGTATGAAATCATACCCCAACATTTTTAATTGAAAATAAAAGAGCATAACAACATAATGAAATCTAGACAAAATTGAGAAAATAAGAAATCACTTACTTGGACATGTGATCACAATGGATTTAGAGGGGATTGAGAGAGGCTTCTTGAGAGCATGGGGAACCTTTAAGGGATTATAGAGAGGGTATGGAAGGGTCTGGTCGAGCTCCAAAGGATTTTAGTGAATAGGATGTTGGATCTTGGATGGGTTTACAAAGGAAAGGAGATGGTATTCTTTATTATCTAGGTTCAAGACACTACACATTAAAATAATAAAAACCACAAACCATCGCATGTTTTGGCCCATGTTTTTATCCCAATGGGAGTGGAATATATATTCTATAAAGAAAATGGCTGAAATTATTAAAAAAATAGGGTTTCTTATGTGGAGGTGAGTCACACTCTCAAGGAAATCATTTTAAAAAGACAAAATGTCTTATAAGTCTTGGAGGATCCACTACGGATATTTAAAATAAAAAAAATAAACCTAAAACCACATAATATTAATTTTAAAACATATATTGAACGAAAATCCTATTTATAGTATTTTATTACCACACTATTGGGTAATTATGATGTCATAAAACACATTATATAATTAAACGGTATGTAATTGTTTTCCCAAAAATTCTACTGTTTCAAAAAATTATGAAAAATTACCCATTGGATAATTTTTAAATCATGATTCCAAATATAATATTCATTTTTTCTGAATTAATTTCATAATTTTTGAATTTTTACCTTTAAAATAAAAACGTACATTTATAAAAAATTCACAGGTTTTGACAAAAATAGCTTTCAAACCTAAATAAAACCCACAATTGTATTCATAATAATTATATGTCATTTATATTTAATAAAAATTAATTTAGTGATGATATTATATTAAAATATTATTTAATTCAAAAATATATCAATTCATCAAAATAGATTTTTAATTAACTAAAAATTCTGTTTTTTCTTTAAAAACTATTTGCAAAGTAGTAATAATAAGATGAAATTATATTATCTATACAAAAATAATGTACATAATCATAGTAATAGGGTTACATTACATAAACCCCTATAACACCTACATAAGACCGATGGGTAAGGTGTGCGATGGTGACAAACTCTTTGGGTGGCTTGGATAGCATCGCTCGTGTGGTAATCTCTATCAACTTCCACTTCTCACATCGGTTGTTCCTTTTGAGATTAATGTGTTGAATCTCAGACTGGGTTTGGACAAGAGCAAATCCCAATGACGCCACATCCTTTCTGAGCTACGAAAAATGGGCTGAGTATGGCGAAATTCTACTGGATGAGGTAATCGGTTCCTTTGTCTATATAAATTGGATTGGTTAAAGCCCTCTATTTATTTTAATCAGGTGATCACTATTTGACAGATATATTATCCATGTTCACAATTATTTATAGTATTTTAAAAACCAGAAACATAAATCCAAATAAGTTCACATGTTATATAACCATTCCATATAATAATACATTTAATTAAATCAAGAGTAATTTCCATTAATAAAAGTTTGGGTTGTTACAATCTTTCCCACTTAAAGAAATTTCACCCTCGAAATTTCCATTTCCCAAAATAAAACAGATGTGGGTAACTCTACTACATCACTTCCTCCGATTCCCATGTTTATTTTTCAAACATTTGGTTTCTCCACAACACTTAGAAAAGAGGCATTGTCTTATTTCATAGAGATTTTTCTCTATAATTTAATATCTTCAATGGATTCTCTTGAAAGGAGAGGTGATTATCCAATGGTACCACCTCTTGATTTAGTACATGTGATGGGTCATGTATGTACTTCCTCATGAGTTATACATGGAATACAACTTGTACTTGAGACATGTTCATTGGGAGTTCTAGTCTATAGGCCACTTCTCCAATGAGATAAAGGATCTCAAAAAGGTCGAAAAACCTTGCAATAATATTCCCCTTCTTCCTAAATCTCATAAACCTCTTACATGGTGATATGCAGAGGAGTACCTTTTCTATGACCTCAAACGCTAGGTCTCATCAACGATTATCAGCATAGCTCTTTCAGCGACTCTGAGAAACATTAATGTGCAGCTGGATTGTCTTAACCTTCTCCACCATTTCTTCGACCATTTTCAGACCTATGAGATATCTCTCCCCAAATTCATCCCAACATCCATGTGTTATGCACTTCTTTCCATACAAGGCTTTATAAGGATCCATTTAGATGCTTGAGTGGAAATTTTTTCTATACGAGAACTCAATAAGGGGGAGATGTTGATCCCATCATCTTTTAAAGTATATTGAGAACACTCTCAACATATCTTCATGTGTTTTTATAGTCTAATCATATTGGCCATCAGTTTGAGTGTGATAGGACAAACTGATGTTGATCTCAGTGTCTAGAGCATGTTGAAGACTCTTACAAAACATAGAAATGAATCCTAGATCTTGATCAGATACAATAGATAGTGGTACTCTACACAGCCTTACCACATCTCTAATATATATATATGTGACAGTTGATTCAGTGAGAAATCCTTCCGAACTGCAATAAAATGTGTAGTATTTGTATGAAAATCCAAAACAAAACAGATAGAATTTTTTCCTTTGGATGCCTTAAGATGTCCAGTGGCAAAGTACGTGGTGAAGTTCTCCCATTTCTATGTTGGTATCTGTAATGGTTGCATCATCCCATTAGTCTTCTATTTCTCAGCCTTCACATGTGGACATACCAGACAATTTGATGTATACTCAGCGATCTCCTTCTTTAGGTTATCCCACCAATAATTCTCTCATAGATCTTGATACATCTTTGTGTTTCCTTGGTGAATGGAGAAATTATAATTATGTGCATCATCCAAATGTTATTTCTTCAGATCCGGACTATTTGGAACACATATTCTTTTCCTAAATCTCACAATTCCTTCTTCATTTTCATTGAGCTTTATGTATTTTCATTTTATGATAGATTCCACTTTCTTATCAACTCCCACATCATCCTTTTGATCATCCTTTAACATTTAAAAAAGATACAACTGAGAAGTAATTTGTGAACGAATTGATGGTGTTCCCTTCATTATGATTCCCATGTAAATCTTCATCGAATACAAGAAGATTGAGTCCTTTTCAATTTTCATTAATGAGAGAATTTCTAGACCCTTTCTACTTATAGCATCTTCCACCTTGTTCACTTTCCTAGAGTGGTAATTTATGGATTGGTAATAGTATTTGATCAACTATAACCATATTTGTTGGCGCATATTCAACTATTTTTTTGTGAATATATACTTGAGGATTTTGTGATCTGTATATTTTTCACACTTCTCACGAAATAGATAATGCCACTGCATTTTGAAAGCAAAGATCACAACATCAAACTAGAGGTCATGTGTTGGATATTTTTTCTTGGTAACATTCAATTTCCTTGAATCATAGGCAATGAATTTTTCATTTTGAGTCAACACACAACCTATACCCTTCTTCGAAGCATCACTAAATACCACAAAAGTTCTCCACTTATGGGTAGTGTGAGAATGGGTGCAGTGATAATCCTCTTTTTCAACTCCTTGAAGCTCTCTTCATATTCATCACACTAATAAAACTTGAATCCCTTCGGAGCTATCTTGGTAAAAGGATTTGAAAATCATGAGAAATTTCTCACAAATTACCTATAATATCAAGCAAACCCCATGAAGATACAGATATCCATTACCAATGTTGGCCTGGGCCATCCCTCAATTGCATCTATCTTGGATGGATCCGTAGAAATCCAATTTCTTATCATGATATGAACCAAGAAATAGACTTCCTTCAACTAGAACTCACACATTCTATACTTTTCGTAGAGATTCCACTTTCAAAAGATCCTTATTATAGTTCTTAGATTCTGCTCATTCTCCTCCATGGTTTTAGAGTATATCTGAATATCATCTATAAATACCACTGAACATTTGTCAAGGTAATCTCTAAATAATCTATTTATCATGTTTATGATGATTGATGGAGCATTAGTGAGTCTGAAAGGCATTACTATGAATTCATATAGCCTCTACCTTGTTCGAAAAGTAGTCATAGGGATATCCACCTTCATCACCCTTACATGGTAAGATCCTAAAAAAAATCCTCCTTGGAGATTTATTGTGATCCATGTAGATTATAAAACATGTCATGAATTTGAGGCATAGGATACTTGTTCATTATCATGATTTTTTGAGGTCATGATAATTAATGAAAAGGCGCATTGACCCATCCTTCTTCTAGAAGAATAGGACTATAGCACCACATGGTGAAGCACTTGGTAATATAAACCCTTTATCTAGATTCTCATATAGTTGTTTTTTCATATCCCCAACCTCCAAAATAGCCATTATATAAGGAGACTTGGATATTGGAAATTTCCTATGTATAAGGTCAATTGAGAATTCAACATCTCTTATAGGAGCAGGACCAGACAATTCCTCAAGAAAAACTTCAGCAATTCACTCACAAAAGGGCTGACTTCAAGGATGGGTTCATCGTTAAACTTAGTCATTTGAGCCAAATATGTGTGCTCATAGGTCAGTAACATCCACACTTGAGATGATGGTGCTAAAGAAGATTTATCTTCCTCCTTGCACTTGTATAGAATCGGGGGTTGATTCTCCATATGAAGAGGGATTCCCCCTCATGGAAAATTATGTTGGATCTATATAAGGAAAGCCAATCCATGCCATGAATTGCATCAAATTCTGACAGATGGAGTATGAAGAGGTTTTTCGGTAAGTTCACTCCACAAATTATTAATGTGGAAGAGTTATATACATGGTATGCAATGATTGCCCTGTTTTTCATACTCATCGACATCTTTACTTCCATGATTTGCGGTGGTGTTAGATTTTTTCTACTAAACATTCGATATATAAAAGAATTCATAGAACCAGAATAAAAATGCACATTCACTATTCTTGAATGAATAACTAGCATACATGTCACCACAACATTGTTGGGGTTCACTTCGGTGGTAGTGAAGGAAAAATCTATCCCTTCCTGCCTAGGTGGTATTTGGTTGCCTCCGAAAACCCTTAGATTAGGGCACTGATTTCAAGGTGTCCTAGTTATTTGATGTTGAAGAAATGAACAACGCGTTGAGGGTCGAATTAAGCATTCCTCTCTTCTTTCATAGCCGTAGGTTTCTCTTGTCAGCAATTAATGGTTAGGTTCCCTTCTCCTCCACAACTAAAGCATTTCCATGTCCCCTTCAAGAAATTTTTGGGGTGTATCTTTCCGCACCATTGGAAAGTGGGGTGCTGGATCTTCATTGCACCAATGGATTTATCCATCAGACCGCAAGAATAGATTTCCAACTTATGCTTCTTATCCCCATGTTACCCCTGAGATTTTTTTATCTCCATTTCAACTTTGAGGGAACATCAGAAAATTTCATCATATCTATCGAAGTCAAGGATTGCCATGGATTTCCGTAGGATATGTTTCAGCCCACAAAAGAAGCAGTAAACATTACCTTCTAGTGTAATGACAAAACAAGAGGCATATCATCAAAGCTTCATGATTATTTTATCGTACACTCTGAGGGATTCATCGTCGTTTTTTCATAAGGGAAAGGAAGTTCCTTTACATTATAAGATGGAGGGTGCAAGGAAAATATTTTTCGAATTTTTTTTTTCAAATATCATTCTATTACAATTCCTTAATATTCTACTTAGGATTCATATTTTTTATCAATATCCACCATTGATCGGGTTCACCCTCCATACGATAAGCAGCCATAAGAACCTTCTCTTGTTCGGAACATTAAAGGATGGAGAAGATATTTTCTATGGAGTTGATCCATTGTTCGGAGATTGAGGTATCAGATGATTCATTAAAAGTAATAGGCCATTGTCTCATGAAGCTCTAGATTGTGATTTGTTCTTTATTAAGGGGGGTTGAACGTTCCTATTAACTCTTGTTTCTATTAAAATCTTGATTTAACTGAGAGGGTATCATGAAATATTTCTCTATTCCAGCTCCCATTGGATTGGTCATCTCATTAGAACAATCATCACATTGATCTTCACATCGGTTGTTAGCCTAAGTCCTTCTATTACCGGCCATTGGATAGAATAAAAGGAATGTTAGGTGTAACACATAAAGGGTAATCCAAAGACAAAAGCTATGACTTATAAATTTTTTTAATGTATTAACATATGAATCTATAGGCTTCAATATTTTGTATCCATGATCAACATGAGAACATATATTCTTAGGGGCATTATTTTCCTTTAAAATGGTTCATACTAAGATTAAGAATTTACCAAAGCATATCCCCCAAGAGTGTTGTAACCAAGAGTGCAGCAATCCCATTTTTGTGTACCAGGATACCTCGGGTCAAGCCCGAAACTCATTGTTAGAGTTTTTACGCCTAGGTAAATTTGTTCCAAAGCAACCTATACCTATTCGTATCCAGAAAAGGATGTATTTTCTTGATAAACCACTTACTAAATAATCTCCAAAAAAGGTATGTTTTTATTATACATTGTCTTATCTCTAAGGATTTCACTATGGTTATCTAATCCTAATCCAAAAAATAACTAAACATGCATTTAATACCAACTATAACAACATTGATTTTTATTACACACTTAAACATGATTTATTACATAAACTCTTCACCTGATACATCAAGGAATATCGATAGGTATAGTGTATTTGGGGCTCAGGAACATTACATAACAACTTAAAACAAAAAATAGACAACATATTTATTGAAAATTCCTTTAGATTACCACGAAATTCCCTCACACATAGCATTTCATGGGATAACCTGATGACATACATGTGAAAAGGGTGAGCTATGAAGCCCAATAAAGGAGTAAATAGGCCTAAAACAAAGAATATCATACATGTTATAAAATAGGTATATTAATGGATAATAAAAGAAACATGAATATAAAGGTACGATATAGCATGTTTATCAAAACTTGAAAATGTGGAAACCACACTTAACATTGATTTAGCATGATCCAAGGCTCATTGCACATATAGTATGAGTAAAACCTCATTGCACATGAATTATCATCAGTTAATCCTCCTTAAAATTGAATTATCTTGAGTAAATCCTCATTTCACTTGATGTATCATGATAATAATCATTACCCAATGCATTATATCACTATCAGGGCGCACCCTTCTTAAACATTTCATTTCATGTATAAGGGTGCCACAAGATCATACAACATGGATTCATTAAATGTCATACGTTATTCCATGGTAAAATAATGTGTAATTAATACATGAAAATATTACATCAATTAGAAAATGTACAAAAAGGTAAATACCCTTGACAAGGAAATGGTCATGGTATTCACTACACAATGATTTTGTCTTGGAAAATGGTGGTGCAATTTCGGCAGCATAACGACATGACAAAAGACTTCAAAAAATGATGATAAGAGATAAAATGGTGTCTCATCATCTTTAAATGAAATGGACATTAAGGGGGTAATATAGATACATGTACCAACATAATTAATGGATTTTTATTCATAATACAAAATTATTTCTTGAATGTAAATGAGGAGAGAGAACATCCTTACGTAATTTAATCATGGTAACAGTGTACATGGAATACATTAATGGGAGAGAAAGTGGTATCCCATCATTCAAATATAAATAGGGATCTATGAGGGAGGTTTAATATCATACCCCAATATTTATAATTGAAAATAAAAGGGCATAACAACATTATAATATTTGGACAAAATTGAGAAAGGAAGAAATCTGTTACTTGGATGTGTGATACCAAAGGCTTGGGAGGAGCTTGACCGAGGATTCTTGAGAGATTGGGGCTCCTTGGGAGGATTCTAGAAAGAGGAGGGAATGGGCTGGTCAAGCTCCAAAGGATTTCAGTGGAGATGAAGTGGGATCTTGGGTGGGTTCATATAGGAAAGAATAAGGAATTCATTATTATTTTGGTTTGGGACACCATACATTAACCTAATAAAAAACACAAACCCACCCATCGTTTTTCCTATGGTTTTATCCAAATGAGAGTGGGAAAAAATATTTTATAAGGCCAATGGTCATTCTTCTTAAAATAATAGGGTTTCTTATGTTGAGGAGAGTCACACTCTCAAGGAAATAATTTTAAAATGATAAAACGTTTTATATGTCTTGGAGGATCCACTAAGGATTTGTAAAAAAATTAAACCTAAAATCACATTATTTTAATGGAAAAACTTATATTGGCTGAACAACCGACTTATAGTATTTTATTAAATCAATATTTCATCATTATGATGTCATAAAACACATTATATTATTAAATGGTGTTTAATTTTTTAACGAAAAATTCAACTATCTCAGAAAATTAAGAAAAATTCACCGTTGGATAATGTTGATGTAATGATTCAAAAAAAATATTCATTTTATCTAAATAATTTTCTAAATATGTTAATTTTTATATTTAAAATAAAAGAGGATATTTATCAAAAATTTATGGGTTTTGACTGAAATAGCTTTCAAACATTAATAAAAAAAATTGTATTAATAATAATTATACAGTCATTTATATTTAATAAAAAATAATTTTCTGATAATATTTTATTTAAATATTACTTAATTCAAAAAATCGATCAATACATCCAAATAGATTTCTTAATTAACTAAAAGGCTATTTTTTTGAAAAACTATTTAAAAAGTAATAATAAAAAATGAATGTATATTCTTTATAAAAAAAATAATATACATAATCATAGTACTTGGGTTTCATTACATAACCCCTTATAACTCCTTCATAATACCAAAGGTTAAGGCGTGTGATGGTGACAGACTCTTGGGGTGGCTCAGATAACATCGCTCAGGTGTTAATCTCTACCAACTTCCAATTTTCCCAAAGGCTTTTCGATTTGAGCTTAATGTGTTGAAGATCTTCTTGGTCTTGGTCAACAACAAAGCCCAAAGACACCATCTCCATTCTGATCTCCGAGAAATGGGCTTCATACATTGAAATTCTACTGGATGAGGATATATCTTCCTTTGTCTGAGTAAATTGGATTTTTTAAAGCAATATATTTATACTAATCATGTGATCAATGTTTGACGACTATATTAGCAATGACCACAATGCTTAACAATATATTGAAATCAAAAAACATAAAACCTAATAAGTTCATATGCTATATAAACATTCCATATAATATGAAATTTAATTATATCAAGAGGAACATCCATTAATAAAATTTGGGGTCAATAAAATAGGTATGTCCGAGATTCGAAGGAAAAATATGAATGTTGGATGAGAGAGCTGACCATTGGAGAAGTGCCTATAAATAGGAGAACATTTGAACAAGATGGATATTTATTGATCACTCTAGAAATTTGATGATGTGGAATTATTTCTAGAGAGAGAGACTCTAATTCCTTGTGTATACTAAACAAATTCTTCAGCTTGCTTCATGCGACTTTGATTGTTGCTGAGTACAATCGATGGCTTACTTGGATAGAGATACTACGATTCCGACTACCTTAACGTTCAAGGAATTATGAGGATAGGATGATAGAGGTCCCAAATACATTAAAGATTGTGGGATTACAATGATAGAAAGACATATTATGATATTCCAATCGATGGCTTAACCTGTTGTGGGTAAGACATACATTCTTGAATGTATAAATCAACAGACCTTTATCCAAGGGTGTTTGATACCCTACTATTTGGGTTAAAATATTTCATACTTGTTACTTGATTTGTTTCAATTTTATTTCCTCTATATTTTGATAAAATAAATAAAGTATTACTTTCTTATACTTTCTTGAACATTTGTATACTCTAATAAGTATTACTCTATGTGCTTTAAGGTAGAATATTTTCCTTGTAATATTCCTTAAGTTTCATTTCTAGAACCATATTTTTGGAACCCAACAAGTTTTTTTAATAGAACTAAAAGTGTTCGTGTGAGTTTATCGTTTTTAACTTTGTTAAATATAGTATTCATTAAGGTTAAAACAAATGTTTTCAAACATATAATTCACCCCCCCTCTTGTAATTGATCATCTACATTCATATTTCAATCTTATAATTGGTATCATATGAAGGTATCTGCAATAATTATATTAACATATATGTTTTCTTGCACAGGTTTTCCAAGTTCTAAATTTACTTTCATAACTTTTATTGCTTATGTTTTGTTTTATATTTTTATCTTTTTTACAATCCTTTTCTATTAACATGTTTTTTATGGAATGATATTTTACTTTATAATGGAAGGAATAAATGTTGGTTCGATTGAATATATAAATCCAACTAGACAACCTATTTTTAATGGTAATGATTATGAGTATTGGAGAGATCCTATTAATACTTTTTTAATTAATATTAGAGTGGAAAAATTTGTTATGCTTACTGATGATTATGAAATTCCTGAAAAGGATGTCAAACCATCACCAATCAAGAAAAATTAGAATATCAACTAGACTACTTAGTATAAAATACTCTATTGGGTTCCGTGACCGGGAATATATATAGTCATATTTCTTTATGTCAAGTAGTAAAATGTATCTAGAATAAACTTAAAGTTACACATTTTGGTACATCCAATGTGATATAAACTATAATAGTTATGTCTAGAGCATAATATCATAGATTATTATTTCCTTAGGGAGAACAAATATGCAAAGTTCAATAATTCTTTTTTACTATAGTCAAGATTTTACAATCTATGGGAGATAAAGGTATAGATGATGAAGCTCTTGTAGACAGGATTATTGATATTATTCCTAATGAGCGGGAATCTAAGAGAACAACTATTGATGAGAATTTAAAAGTATCTCAAATTACTCTTGATGAGTTTTTTGGAACACTTATTCAACAAGAGACAAGAATAAATAGAGATTATGATATGAATAAGAAGAAGAATGGAAATTGAAGTGTAGAATTTTCTACTACTAAAGTCAAGACTCTCGAAAAGGTTACATGTTCCAAGTCAAGAAAAAGATACTCTTTTATCTGAATCTAGTGAAAGTTAACATTATGAGAATGAGTTGGATAATATTTCTAGAAAGATGAACAAGATATTGGGAAAGAAATATTTTCATAATAGATATAAGAATAAAGAATGAAAGGAGAAGAAAGACTCAGAAGTCACTTGATATGAATGAAATAGAGTATGGAGTATAAGGCCAGATTGTCCAATGCGTAAAAGAAAAGACACGAAGGAAAATAATTCTAAGAGAAACTGGAAGATGTATTACATAACTAAAACAAAGAAAGTCGTGAAAGCCAATGACACCTAGTGTTCCAGTTTTGGTAAATCTTCAGACGAATCCTGAGTGTATGAATCATCTAGTTAGACTATTCTTGGTCTTATTTCCCATAACACCCCGACCCCAGTTGCCCAGAGTCAGTGCATTATTACATAACATTGGCATGATATAAGGAAATCTTGTCTCGAATGACCGATCAGTTTAGTATCCTTGGAAGCAAGATTAATACATAAGGTCAAATTTACAACTTGAAAATAAATACAACACTAATTTATTCCATTAGAAACTTCCAAGCCTCCTAGATTATGTCTCTAAGTCATTCATAACTAACTTCTTCATATCTTGGGAAAATGAAACATAAGAAAGGGAGGAGCTCAAATTCTCAGTAAGGGTAAGCAATATAGAGGATGATAACATAAATATTAGGCATGGTGAATAATTTAAAACAAATGCCTTTACAAATAATAAACATGAAAACTTCTATGACAGGAATATGAGTTGAGTAAATAATGCTATAATAAAACATAGTCATTAATATTATACTAGTTGAATAACCACATGAAGCATCAATATTATTTTCATAATGAGGGAATGCATAATACCAGGGATTAATTTCCATGTCATTGCTTCATGACATGACCAATGGGGTAACTATAACCGGACCCCATCCTAGAGAGCCTTTATAACTGGACTCCAACCCAGAGAGCCTCTATAACCGGACTCCAACCCGAAGAGCCTCTCTAATCGGACTGAAACATGGAGATCCTCTCTAACCGGACTCCAACCCATAGGGTCTGATGTAACCAGACCCCAACCCAGATGGATTAATTTTACTAGTCCCCAACCCAGAACATACTAGTCCAACACATTCATCTTATGAAGAGGTTGAAATATATCATAAACATTTATATTATAACTAGCATACGAAAAGTCAATACATTAACCATAAACCTTGAATGGTATAAAAATAACACACCCACAGACAAAAAATATCACAAAACCATCAATACAAAATCGACGAGTTGTATCATAATAAATCCAATTGAAACAATTTATAAATCCATCAAAGGATGTTGACATAGATGAAAATGGTCAGAAATATTCTTAGAGAGAAATACCCCTTTTTCATGAAATCGTTTAAAATTATCACAATTTATAAATGAAGTCATTTAAAAGAGATTTTTTAATCAAAGTGTCCCATACCACTTTGAAACATTTGAAAATAATTATCATTTCAAAAAATTCATGTACATATAAATAAATCCTAAAAATCATATTGAAATCATGGACATTATTTAAAAGTGATTAGAAAGATAAATCATTGAAACATTTCAAATGATGATCTAGTTAAATAGATCCTCTCATAAAACCTTAAAATATTCCTTTTGAAAATATTTTTTTGAAATATTGGTATCGATGATAATTATGTCCCAGAAAATACTTATAGATGAAAAATCTTGGGTATATAATGATGTTGATGAAATAACCATTACCTTGTTCTTTTCCTTGGTCGAGGGTAGATTAACCTCATCTTCTTCAGGTTCTTCCTTTTGATTTGATCAAAAGGTCTCATTATGTTAGCTTTATGGGTAATTTAAGGCCTCTAGAATGCATTGAGGGATGTTGGGAGGGTATTTGGGCTAGGTTTTTATGAGCCAAAGGCTTGAGAAGTGTGAGAAATGGGTAGAAAGTGAGGGATTTTTATAAGGGAGAGGAGGGGCTCTTTATGAAAGTTTGAAACAATTGTTTTATTATAACCACATCTTCAGTTTATAAAGGTCAACAATTCGTTAATAACAAATTAAAGATAAATCATGGTTGAAATAAAATAATCCAATAACAATTGCATAGGTTTTGGAATTTTTTTTAATATTTATAATCTTATTTATTTAAATCATTTATAAATTAGGTAAATATTGCATGTTATTTTGTAATAAATAATTTAATTTATTTGATATATAAAAATTATAAAAAATTACCATGATGTAGGAAATAATTTTATCTTTACAATGAATATTTATAGTCGAAATGATAACTTATATAACCCCATGTAAAAATTTATTTACAATAAGATATTTGTTTATGTCATTTTTGTCATTATTTTAAATTAATTAATATAAAATGTCATTATTACACCCATGTGGCTCCTTGGGGTCCCAAATTCATCCTGAGGATGCACATGGTAGGATATGTATCAGAAAATAGGATTATAACACAGGTTAGGGTAATTTAATATTATTATAATATTATATTTTACCCTTATTTATTATATTTACCCTTTAATGATAGTAAATAAAATATTTTCTGAAGTAAATATTTAAAATATCTAAATTTAAAAGTTACCTATTTACAAAATTTGGACCTACTTATTCCAAATATGGAATTCATTTTTTCCCAATTCAAAACATAGAAGTGGAAAAAATTAATTTAAAATTAATTCCCGATGTCAAAACAAAAAGAGTGTTTTTGAGAAATAACAACTCTCAAAAGATTGACACTTGATTATGCACAGTTTAAATTTCAAATTACATCCAATAACTAAAATTATATTAAATGGTAAAAATTTAATCTAATTATACTTTAAAACCACACAAAATTATAATTTATCATTATAAATCATTTTGATTAAAAAAGTTGTTTTTAATTAAAATTTAGTATTTTTCACTATTCATCATAATATGAAAGTTATCAGAAAAATTCCATATAATTATCCAAATTTTTTTTTCTTCCAAATTATAAATAATAATTTAATTTAATTAAATTTAATATATAAAAGTGTTAAATTTTAGTTTTAAAAATGTTTCTCCCTTAAAAGGTTGTAAAATTGCATTTTTTGAAAAATATTTCTTTTATCTAAAAAACTTAATTTTTTCTTATATTATGTCTAAGAGACACAAAAAATGGATTCTAAAATTATATATAATATATATTATTCAAAATTCAGTTAATACTATTCATAACCGCTTTTTTAACAACTAGTTTAGTAAGTCATGTTACTCTCGAACTCGGTGTTGTGTGTAGCGCAAGTTATTGAATTACTTTGAAGAGATAATGTACTATGAAATCTTGGGGTGTTACATTATCCCAACCTTAATAAATTTCATCCTCACAATTTTAAATTTTTTTTTGAAAATAAAAGGTTAAAAATAGAAAATACATTTGCAGAACACCCACATTAGAAATTGGGTGCACAAAATTCAGTCTTAAAAAGAGGGAATGGAAATGAAAAGTAACCACGAAATTATGATATCTACTAAGAGAAAATTGGTGTAAATTAGATACATATAATTAGAAGAAAAATGTAAATATTTATATGGAGTTTTGAGGTCATCAATCCCAAACAATTGTAAAATTCAGGGCCTCAAATCCATCAATCTATGATGATTTAAAATATCATCTGTTAAACAAAACATAAGCTATTAGGATAATACATTTCTGGTTTTAAGATCCTATAACTAAAGTTTAATAATTAATATCTTCATATAATAATAGAAGAAAAATATACTTTACATGTGAAGTTATATCCTTTAAATAATTTCTACCACAAACTCATCTTTCACTCTAAAAGATAATAGAACATAAAAATGCTCTATTTATACTAATCGTATAGGGTTCCAAAAAAATCAATTTATAATTCATTTGTAAGATTATTAAAAAATGACATTATACAAACTAGGATATCATGTAAGAGAGTGGTAGGGGATGCACCCTTGTAGCCCTTCGGTTGTGGGTTCAAGTCTCGCGGCCTTGCCGGATGTGACATGTTTTCGCCAGACCTCCGGGTTGTCCATTTTATAAAAATCCAAAAATAATATTAAAAAAGTTATTTATCCTTAATAATAGTATCCAATGTCAAATATAATCCCTTCTAACCTTTATAATTATCCAAAATACTTCTTTCCAAACACACATTCCAAAATTTATAAGGAAGGTAAGCATAGTGAAGATCATTTTTACCACTTAATAACATGTGTACACATTCATCATGCATTGTTTTCAAAACATGGTAATAACAATATTTATTAGATTAATGCTCCCCTATTATTTATAAAATACTAGAAATATTCCTTATATGCTAAAATTTTGAATAATCTAACAATGATGGAATAAACAAACCATTAATTAGTTCCAAGGCAGTCAAGAATATTAAATATAAATTTTCCAAATAAACCATATTTTATTCCAAAATCACTACCTCAGAATCAAGACCATATTAAGTATTATATTTCTTCTAACCATGTATTTTTTCGAATATTTTAACTTGTTGTTGAGACACTTTTCATAGAACAATATAATCTCAAATCCTTAATGAAATAATACTGCATTACAATCCTTATTTATTTCTATAATTCATATGACTGGTATATCATTGATAAACCACTAAAATGAAATAATTCATTAGTAACAACATAAGAACACTAGTCATTCCTCTTAACTTTGGTAGTATAATAACATGATTATTATCCAATATCATCATTTGTGGTATACTATGGGGACTGGTACATTGATTCGCGTAGTGTCCCAAATCCTTGCAGATGAAGCATTTTACATTTGAAACATTTTTATTACCCTTACAATCACATACTTGGTGTCCTTTTTCTCTACACTTATAAAAATCTCGCATTCCCTTCAATAATTTACCAAGGTGATTATTTCCATACTTATCGCATATGGGAAAATCCTTCTTTCCCATCTTCCCTTTATCTAACTTTCTCTCTACCATACATTTCTTCTCATGCTTCCAATTAAAGCCATATAGCTCAGATAATTCTTTACTTATCTTATTAAAACATGATAATATTTATTCATATTTTGAGAATACATGGGATACTATTTCCCTTATAAATGTTTTCTTAATAACATAAAATATATGATATGTGTTACTCTTTGGATCACATGTATTGCTAAAGTTCTCATTCCTTCTACTGGGCGTTGTTTCTAAACAATGGCATACACTAGGTTAGTATATGGATCACAATGAATAATTCCAAACTTGTAAAATATGTAACATAAATTGAACAGTTTATAGATATAATCCATAATCATAAAAATGATTTCATTGAGGAAGTACATACTCATAAACCCATCATAATGGTTTGTAATGAAAATGAGAATAATCCTAAGCATATCCCCAGGGAGTGTCGTAACCAAGAGTGCAGTAAGGCTTGTTATCATTCTCCAGTTCCCATTCAAGTCAAGCTCAAAGCGTTTTTTAGGATTTACCCCTAGGAACATCTATGCCAGATCCGCCTCTACCTGCTTGTATCGATATAGGGATGTACTTCTTGGAAAACATAAAAAATCTCTACATTACCAAAATTCTAGGATGTTCATCTACTATAATCATCAAAGTCTATCATAGGGTAATTTTCTCTAATCAGAGTTTATCTAAATCAAGTTTCCAAGGTTTTTAATAAACTACCTCTGATACCAACTGTAATGCCCTGACCCCAGTTTCCCAGAGTCGGTGCATTATTACATAACATTGACATGATACAAGGAAATCATGTCTTGAAAGATTGATAAGTTTAGTATCCTTGAAGCTAGATTAATATATAAGTTAAACATTACAACATTAAAAGAAATAAAACACTAAATAATTCTATTATAAACATCCAAGCCTCCTAGATTTTTCCTTCAATTCACTCATAACTAACTTCTTCATATACTAGGAAATTAATCATAAGAAAGGGGTGAGCTCAAACACACAATAAGGGTAAGCAATACAGCAGATGATAACATAAATATTAGGCATGCTGAATAATTGAAAACACATGCCTTTAAAAATAATAAACATTAACACTTTTATTCTAGGATTATGAGCTGGGTAAATAATGGCATAATAAAACATAGTCATGAATATTATAATAGTAGAATAACTACATGAACCATCAATATTATTTTCATAATGAGGTAATGCATAACACCTGACATTAATTTCTGCGTCATGGCCTCATGTCGGGACCTAGGGGCTAACTCTAACTGAACCCCAACCCGGAGAGCCTCTGTAACTGGACTCCAACCCGGAGAGCCTCTGTAACTGGACTCCAACAAGGAGAGCCTCTCTAACTGGACTCCAACCGGGAGAGCCTCTGTAACCGGAATTCAACCCGGAGGGTCTGATGTAACCATACCTTAACCCAGAGGGATTTCTTTTACTAGTCCCTAACCTGGAACATACTAGTCCAACACATTCATCTTATGAAGTGTTTGAAATATAACATAAAAATTCATATTAAAACTATCATACGAAATGACAATACTTTAACCATAAACCGTGAATGGTATGAAAATAACACATACACAGTCAAAAATATCACAAAGCATTCAATACAATATATAATATTTTTACTATAATAAATAAACTTCAAACAAGTTTTAAATCCATCAATGGATATTGACATAGATGAAAATTTTCAGAAAAATTCTTAGAAAAAAACCCATTTTTCATGAAATTGTAAAAAATATCACAATTTATAAAGGAATTCATTTAAAAGAGATTCTTGAATGAAAGAGTCCCATACCACTTTGAAACTTTTCAAAAAAATTATCATTTAAAAACATTCATGTCCATATAAATAAATCCTAAATTTTTTTTTTGAAAACAAGGACATTAATTAAAAGGGTGTAGAAAGATAAACAATTGAAACATTTAAAACGATGATCTAGTAAATATATCGTCCCATAAATCCTTAAAATATTCCTTTTGAAAACATTTTTATGAAATATTTGTATCGATGATAATTATGTCCCAAAAAATACATACATGTGAACAATCTTGGGTAAATAATGAGATTGAAGAAATAACCCTTACAGTGTTCTTTTCCTTGGTCGAGGTTAGGTTAACCTCATATTCTTCAGGTTCTTCCTTTTGATGTGATCAAAAGGGCTCCTTAGGTTGGATTTCGGTGTAATATAAGGCCCCTAGAATTAAGTGAGGGATGTTGGGAGGATATTTGGGAAGGGCTTGTATGAGCCAATGGCTTGAGAAGTGTGATAAATGGGTAGGAAGTGAGTGATTTTTATAAGGGAGAGGAGGGGCTCTTTAGGAAATTTGAAACAATTATTTTATAATAATGACATATTCAGTTTCAAAAGGTCAACTATTTATTAATAACAATGTTAAGATTCCACTGGGTCGAAATAAAATAATCCAATAAGAATTGAACATGTTTTGGATATTGTTTTAATATTTATGATCTTATTTATTTAAATCATTTATAAATGAGGTAAATATTGCATCATTATTATGTCATAAATAATTTAATTTATTTGATTTCCTAAAATTATAAAACAAATACCATGATGTAGGAACTTTTTTTAACTTTCCAAAGAATATTTATAGTTGAAAAGATAACTTATATAACCCTATATAAAAATTTATTTACTAAAAGATATTTTTTTATCTCATTTCTATCTTTACATTAAATTAATTAATATAAAATGTCATTTTTACTCCCATGTCGCTCAATGGGGTCACAAATTCAACCCAATGATGTCCATGGTTGGCTATGTATCAGCCAATGGGATTAAGATACATGTTAGGGTAATTTAATATTATTATAATATTATATTTTACCCTTATTTATTATATTTACCCTTTAATCATGGCAAATAAATTATTTACTAAAGTAAATATTTAAATTGTCTAAAAATAAAAGTTATCTATTTATAAAATTTGAACCTAATTAATCAAAATATGGAATCCATTTTTCCAAATTCAAAACATAGTAGTGGCATAAATTAATTTAAAATTAATTCCCATTTTCAAAACAAAAAGAGTGTATTTAAGGAATAATAACTATCAAAAGATTGACACATGTTTATTTACAATTTAAATGTGAAATTACATCCAATGACCAACATTATATTAAATGGTAAAAATATAATCTAATTATACTTTATAAATACTCAAAATTATAATTTAACACTATAAACATATTTCTATTAAAAAAGTTGTTTTTAATTAAAATTTAGTGTTTTTCACTATTCATCAAAATATGAAAGTTATCATAAAAATTATATAAATTTATCCAAACTAAATTTTTATGTCCCCATTATAAAGATTAATTTATGTTAATTAAATTTAATATATTAAAGTTTCAAATATTGGTTTTAAAAAGGGTTCTCCATTAAAAGGTTGTAAAATTGCATTTTTTGAAAAACACCTCTTTTATCAAAATAAAATGAATTTGATCTTATATTATGTCTAAGAAACACAAAATATTGATTATAAAATTTTATAGATTATATAAAATTCAAAATTCAGTTAATACTATTATTAACCGCTTTCTGAACGGCTAGTTCAGAAAGTCATGTTACGCTCGAACTCTATGTTACGTGTAGCGCAAGTTATTGAATTACTTTGAAGAGATAATGTACTATGAAATCATGGGGTGTTACATTACTAGAATACAAACTTCAAATAATTTTCTAATGGATAAGGTACACAATGAAGAATCTCTAACCAATATGTCTTTATATTTTAATTTTTAAAATGAATATTATTATGAATCTTCAAAAGATGAATCTTCCTCTTCAGAAGATAATACCTGTAACACCTTGAAAACTTGTAGCTCAGATATTGATAAGTTTATGTCTTCATTTTTGTTTGAGTTCCTTAATAATAGAATAAAATTGTTTCTCTTGAGGAGTAATAGCATTGTCTTAATTTATATTAGAATGAAAATGAGTGAAACACACAAATGGACACAAGGATTTTCATAATAAAATGAACACCATAGTGTTTACAATGTGTTAAGATCACAAAGAATATTTCAAACAAAAAATTCCTAATAAAAATCCTATCAGAACTATAGTAAGTCCCCTTATAAAGACAAAAAGATATAGTAAATAAATGAGATCCTTCAGTACAGTGAAAATAAAAAACACCACCACCATGATCACATAAACCAGGTTGAGAATCAACAGCATGATAAGAACCATATCCTTCTTCTTTTTGAGTTTAGGACACTCTAATGCATGGTTTTATAGGGAATCAACCCGACCATTGCTCTGGTGACTATTGAAAGCTAACAGCTATAATTATAGTCATTGGACTTTGTTAGGATAATTGAAATTGTTTAAATATTAATTAGTCTCCAAATATTTATGTTGTTATTAAAATTATAATAAAACCATCATATTGGAACTCTAAGATGAGAGGAGTTAAAAACTTCATTTCACCCTTAAGTGATTTTGAAAAGTGTTAATAAATTCAAAGCACTTTGTGAATATTTCAAATTCAATGTAACAATTTTAATTTCTTAAATAATTTTTTAAACTATTTTTAAATTCATTATATTAAATTATTTTTTTGATTTCAATTAATTTTTCTATGATACTAGCACAAAAAGTATCATATAGGTTTATTAAAATCACTTTTTCACAACTTTGTGTGTTAAAAAGGATTAGTGTTTATAATTTTAGAAATAATTTTAACTAAGAAAAAATTTATTTTTATTCATTAATGTTTAAGAAAATAAATTTTATATAGTTTCAATAAATGAAATGTTTTCTCTTTTTTAAACTTTATAATTTTGAGTTTAAGATTTTATAAAACAATTTGGCCCACTAGGGACAGCCCTTTATGACTAGGGTTTAGGGAGGCATCTCACAAAAAGTGGATGAGCCTAATCCCTTAGAAAATGCCATGGTTGGGCCGAGCTCGAGAAGAGGTCCCCCGAAGGGTGCACGGGAGCAGAAGCACGGTGGCACACAACCATGGGGTCAAGGCTGTAGTGGAGAATAGGTAGGCCAAGGCTTGCAGTGGCAGGGTGGGAGCCCGTGTATAGGGCCCCCTTCGTGTGTGCTATGTGTTTTCTGAGCAGTCGTTGGGAGGCTTGGGCTTATATGGGAGGAAAGAATAGCTTACCTTTATGATGTGGGAAGTGGTTTTTAGGCAAAACACGATATGGGCCATTGGATCACATCACATATGATCTGGACTGCCGATCACGATCTCGTTTATATCCATCAGCAACTGTGGTTTCCCACCACGTTTTTATACATTGTTTGGTCTACCACATATCTAGTCACGACCTTCTGTGTGTTTTAAAATTTCACATCGAACCTAGACCATCTTATGAAACACATATATAATCTGAGTCGCATGGTTCTTTATAAAAGCGTGGATGTGCCTCTGCCCTTGGATCAATATTAGGATTGATCTAAACCATATGTTTATCTCCGGTTTTCCCTCTTATCGGGTCGTCTTCTTCCTCTTTCGCATAGGTTTACAACAGTAACCCTGCACCTATGGCACCCTGTCATTTTCTTCACCACTAACTGTCAAGGACCCTCCTTGTCTCCCATTTTCTTCATGCACGACACTGCCCATTTTATGCACCGCACGGGGGTACGTTTTGGTGTGAAAAGTTGTGTTTTGTTTTTTGTATATAAGTAGCCGGTTTCACCCCAAATAACTCTTGGTTCTTCTCCCCGCTCAAGCCTCAATCATGTCCAAGATAACCTCCCTCGAGTTCTCCTCCCACATGTTTTAAGGTACGGTTTTTTGTTTTTCCTTGTATTGTTTCTTTGAGAGTATATATACATATATTCTCATAAAAATGTATTTATAATTTTGTTGTATAGTTCAAACGTTCATCTGCGATTAACCTGGCCTTCAGGATTTTATGTTAAAATGTAATAAAGGACGCAAGGGTTATACTTTTCATTATTATGTTTTTAATACATATATATATATTTATGTGTGTGTATACCCAAAAATCTATGTTTTTTAAATATCCCTACAGGTTAGTTGAGATCCTTCTTATTACCGAACCTAAGTCTCAAAATTTTGTATTTTCGGAGTATTTGTAATTTGTTTAATGATTAAAAATCATAATACATACTGTATATATATATATATGGTTATATGTAATTTAGTTATATTTATGGAATTTTGTTTTTCAGTATAGGCCCACGAACACTCCATCCATCAAGAAAATATTTCATGTTAACAACTTCAAATGCAAGAGTAGTATTAGCATATGATGTTTTTATATAATCAATTATGCACTACACATATACATATACACATAATTTCATATATCTATATATATGGAAAATTTTATATATGTTTGGTTTTTAATATAATTTAATGGGTATGTTTTCATAAACAAAATTTTATGACCAAAGGCATGACCTGCCCTATATAAAACATTGTTAAACTAATATCCTTAAGGGTTTAATGCACATGGATGTGCAAACCTCTTTAGTATGAGTGCGGTTACATACATATATCTTACATGTTGCACGAACCTTTATTATACATAGTTTTGAGGTCTTTACACATTAAGTTCTGAGATTAAGTGTAGATTTAAAACATAAGAAATGTTGTGTTATTCAAAACATATATCCACATTTATGAGTCATTAATTTTCTTATACTTAAAATGGTGTTGATTATGGTTAAGATTCATTATTCCTATTATGGACATTTTTATGTGGTATACAAAGGCTTATCGGCATTGAATGATTTTGCATTTGCAAGCTTAATACCTTGAAATAATTTTTTTGTAATTTTATTGAATTGGTTAATAAGGTTATAGAATTATGAGAATAAAATTTCATGTATCAAATTATACTTTTTTCTTTTAGTTCATTGGATGTCAATCTACGTGCCATAATCTGCCTTTCTTTTTACTATTTAATGACAGTCGTATAATTGTTAGCTCACTTTTTAAACATCTAGATGCATGTCTCACTTTATAAGATATGTAAATTCTAAAGGATGAAATACAATTACTATTTCCAATTATGTATGAAGTTATCTAAAATAGTATACTTTGAATAAATAGAAATGAGTAATTAAATATTTAAAATGATATGGAGAATTTTGATTATACAACCCTTTTGGGCATATGAGGTGTGTTTTGGAATAGTAAGTTCCGCATTGGGGACTGGTATAAGTAAGGCCTCTGGGTAAGAGTCTGGTTATAGATGCTCTCTAGGATAGAGTCTGGTTACAGATTCTCTCTGGGTTGGGGTCTGATTACAGTTAGACATAGGTATTCTCTTGAGGCCTTGACACAGAAGTCTAACTTTTTACATTTCAATATTATACTTAAGATAATTAATTAACCTAATGCGTATTCGACTAGTAGAATATCCAAGGTTAAGAGCCAGTACTAATGAGTATCACAAAAGTTAGAGTTTATGGCATGACTTGAGATAAACCCTAAATGATTTAATTTCAACAATATGAAATTGAAGTTGTTTCCTTTATGCGCAACTCTGATTATCCATTTCTCTTAGCTATTTAATTTGGACTTACATATTCTTAGGTCTTACATGTTTAGAATTTATTTTATTTTTTACACCAAATAATCATGCCTATATTTGAATCATATATCCTTATATCTCTATTAACATGTTTTTAACTGAGCACTTTTATGACATGATACATAAGTTAAATATTTTCTTTAAGATAAATGTTCTATGGAAAGTTTTAAATAATGTTTTCCAATGTTATATTGGTTTATTTTAATTCCCATTACAGGGCATTTATATATTCACCCTATGTTTTGATCTAAATTTTTCAGGTAACAACTTCTAATAGAAGAAACATTTCAGAATAGCCAGTTTCACATAGTCAGAACCAAATTGGATCCTTTGTATAGGAAATGATGTGTAGTTTATCAGTGCTTGTTTGGTTTGAACAGGACATAACATGTTTAGAAGGAACCGACTCTTGGTTTTCTGGGGTCGTGTATTCATAGTTTTTATAAGAGGAATCAGTTCGGATAACTCTAGAAAACCAGAACCGAAACAAAGAAAAAATTTACTTAAGCATTACTAAATATGAAGTTTTGTAACTTTCAGATGGAAGATGAAGGTACTAATATTCTTTCCCTTCCCAGTGAGGCCCTAGAAACCAAAATTTCAATACCTATCCATGAAAATTATATAAAATATGCCTATATATTTATTTAATGAAAACATCTATATGATATATCCAATTCTCCCCAAGTACTTCAACTCAACCGAAGAGCGGGTCTGGATTAAATCTTTATGGTGCAAGCCCAATTTACATCCTTTGCATGACAAGGAATGTAATATGAGGGACTTTTCATATGATTCATTACAGTTGAAGGCACCTCGTCCCTCATGGCTTTCCAAGAAGCTCCTATTGAGGGAGACCTCCACGTAGTGTATATGTGTCAAGTCCAGTCCAATGGACATTACAGTCAAGTAATGGACTTCAGAGACCTTGACTACAAAGACACCTGATCGGTGTACAATCATCGAGTGCAAACTGATGTGTCTCAACAATACACCCCTCATTTCAGACTATGGAGACACCATAAGTTCTCCCACGATATCGAACCTGATTGTTTGGGTTGCATATGGTTTAAGGAGATCGAGAGTTTTGAACTTGTTCTGGGGATTCTTGTAATAGGAAACTGGGGAAACCATCAGCCTTCTGTTTTTTATGAATAAGTGGTTATATGAGAACACAATTTGTCATCCCATATTCTTTTTGATATCTTTTCTATGTTTATGTTTCTTAATAGGTTTCACCGATTGATCTTTTAGATGGAAGGACAAACCCACATGTTATCTCTTCCTGTTAAGATACTCGAGATTATTGCGATCAAAACCTATGATGAAGTGTATCGTCCCTTCGAAAATCTTCAAAGAACGTGTAAGAAACTATATGAGGTGACAAACAGTCCAGATATTCTCCACACCTATCAAGGGAATGCTTCCATCTACTACCGTATAGGCTAGACACAATTGGCCGAGTGTTGGCAACGAGAAAAATACCATGAAGGACATTTCCAATGTTTCACCCTAGGCTGGAACTATACGGCCATGGAAAGATTTCGAGAGTCTTCTTTAGAGGGAAACATTTGTGTGACCTACATGTACCGAATCCTCAGTGTTAGCCTATACGGCAACTACTATAACATAGATGTTCTCGATCGAGACTTAGTTCGGAAAGTTCTTTGTGTGTTGGTCCAATCAGACATTTCCAAACTTTCTACCATTCGAACCTCCCTCTAGAAGCCCGAGTGTTTGATTCATGAGTTCATCCCCTCCTGTTCGAGTTATGTCTGGATCAGAGAACTCGAGGAGTTGAGAATCAATTTGGGTTTCCCACTAAATGCACCTAAAGATCCTCTATGATGGGGGATGTGGTGAGAACATAGGAGAACCTATAGGGTTATATGATATGAATTGCAAGGATGAAATTCTTCGTATGGTGGGATAATGTAACACCCCAAAAACTTGTACCTCTCATATTTATAATTTTATGTTTTCATTTTTATTTGAGTTCCTTAATAACTGAACAAACATGTTTCTCATGAGGAGTAGTAATATGGTCTTAGTTTATATTAGAATGAAACCGAGTAAAACACACAAATGGAAACAAGTATTTTCATAATAAAAATAACACCATAGTGTTTACAATGTGTTTGGATCACAAGGAAACATCCTACCCAAAAATTCCTAATAAAAATACTATCAGAACTACAGGAAGGACCACTACAAAGAAAACAAGACACGGTAAATAAAGGAGATTGTTCGTGTCAGTGAAAATAAAGAACATCATAACCATGATCACATAATCCATGCAGAGTGTCAATGGAATGAAAATAGCCATCTCTTTCTTCTTTTTGAGTTTAGGAAACTCTGAAGCACAATTTTATATGGAATCAACCCGACTGTTTCTCTGGTGACCATTGAAAGCAAAAAAGTTGAAATTATAGCCATTGGACTTTTTTAGGGTAATTGAAATTATTTAAATATTAATTAGTTTCCAAATATTTATGCTGTGATTAAAATTATAAATAAACCATAATTTTGTGAACTCTAAAAGGATATGAGTTAAGATCTTCCCCTCACAGTTAAGTGATTTTAAAAAGTAATAAGAAAATAAAATCACTTTATGATTATTTCAAATACAATGTAAAAATTTTAATTTCATAAATAATGTTGTAAAATATGTTTTAATTATTCAAATTAAATTATGTTTTTGATTTAAATTAATTCTTCTATGATACTGGAACAAAAAATATAATATAGGTCTATTAAATTCAATTTTTCATAACTTTTTGGGTTAAAAAGGTTTAGTTTTTATAATTTTAAAAAAAAATTAACTAAGAAAAAGATTATTTTGTATTAATTAATGTTTATGAATATAAATTCTATATAGTTTTAATAAATTAATTGTTTTCTCTTTTTTTTAAATTTTTAATTTTGAGTGAGGGTCATGGTAGGAAGCTCAGATGAAGTTTCTGATCATAAGCCCCCATCACAAGACAAGGCTGGACCAATCTCGGGTAGAGGTCCCTCGAGGGGCGCACATGAGCAGAAGCGTGGAGGTGCACTACCATGGGAGTGAGGTTGTGGCAGAGCATAGGTAGGCCAAGGCCTACGGGGGTGTTGTGGGAGCCTGTGTATAGGTCCCCCTTCATGTGTGCTATGTGTTTTCAGAGCAGTCATTGGGTGGCACGAGCTTATATGGGAGGTGAAAATAGCTCGCTGCTTTGATGTGGGAAATATTTTTTCTGGAGAAATGTGATCTGGGCCATTGGATCACCTCCCACATGATCTGGACCGATGATCACAGTCTTGTTTTCTACCTTCAGCATCTGGGGTTTCCCAGCACGTTTTTCCACTCCATTCGATCTACCACAAATCTAATCGCGGACGTCTATGTGTTTTAAAATTCCACATCGAACAAACACTGTCTAATAAAACTCAGATTTAATCTAATCCTCCGGTTTCTTTTTAAATGCGTAGATGCGCCTCATCCCTTGGATCAGGATCAAGATTGATCTAGACCATCTGTTTTTCTCTAGTTTTCCCTCTAGTCACGTTGTCTTCTTCCTCCTTCACATGGGTTTAAACGAGTAACCCTACACCTATAGAGCACTGTCATTTTCTTCACCACTGACCAACAGGGGACCCTACATGTCTCCCCTTTTCTTCAACCATGACACCGCCCATTTAATGCACCGCAAGGGGGTACGTTTTTTTTTGTGAAAATTTGTGTTTTATTTTTTGTATATAAGTATCATGTTGCACTATAGAGAACTCTCAGTTCTTCTCCCCACTCAAGCCTCTAGAAAGTACTAGCTAAACTCCATCGATTTCTCCTCCCCCTAGTTTTAAGGAATGGGTTTTATTTTTTCCATGTCTTGTTTCATTATGAGTAAATACACATATATACTCACAAAAAAATGTATTTATAATTTCATGGTATAGTTCAAATGTTCATCTGTGATGAACCCGGCCTTCGGGATTTTGTGTTCAAATGGAATAAAGCACAAAAGGGTTATAATTATCCTTGTTCTGTTGTTTTTAATATATATATATATATATCTATGTATTTATATGTATACTCATAAAGCTATGTATTTTAAATAACCATACGGGTTAGTTGAGATACTTCATAGAACAGAACCTATGTCTATAAATTTTGTATTTTTAGAGTATTTGTAAGTTTTTTAATGAATAATAATCTCAAGAAATAATATATATATCTACATATATATATATATGGTTATATGTACTTCATATATATATATGGCCTTTCATTTTTTAGTATAGTCCCACGAACACTCCATCCATCAAGAAAACATTTCAGGATACGAAATTCAATTGCAAGAGTAGTATTCGCATATGAAGTTTTTATATAATTTATTATGCATTCATCATATACATATATGACCGCGTTGTCGAGAGTCCCAAATTAGTTGTTTAATTTTGAATAGAATTTCTGCAGTATAGTAGCAACCCTAGGTCGTCTCTCGACGGAGCCTTAGACCATTAATTGAAAAATAGGGTTTGATTATAGAAGTAAAAGGTGAATTAAGTTTTGTAATAATTGGGGATTTTATGATTAATTATGAAAATAGGAAATTAAAGCGATAAAACAAAGAAGAAATGAACAATATTGATTAAACGTGATCAACCCAGGGAAGTCTCATGATGCTCATCCTTCATCACTTCAAGGGATGGGGTTATGATATTTTAATCCCTGGTTTGTTACACCTAAAACAAGTATGTTACTGAGTTTATAATAGGATACCTCCTTGGGTTCAGTCGAAAACACATAACAATTCACCAGACACCGTCGATGATTGGGTGATTTGTGTTCGACATCATATCTGAAACTCAATAAAGAAATCTCATGAAAAATTTGATGTTCTTTCCAGGTTTGTATGTTATTTCACTGCGATACCGTGACATAAATGTGCACAACCTTGATAGTGGTTATGTGTGTTCAATTGACCAATATGAACCACACAAATACCGTAATTGGAAGGGAGAAAATAAAGTGGTGAACGGTGTGTTAATCATCACATGAATGGGTACCCCCAAACATGATCATATGAGTTGAGCATGACATAACAGAATATAACTCAATAAAATAAGAATATAGGATGAGGAAAAACAACATAAAACCAGGAATTAAAATGATCATTCAAATTAATACAACATTGAAGCTCGGGATTACATCACATTCCTCCCCGGGTGATCACAAGGGGTTTAGAAACCCATGGAAGGGGAAGAAGAAGAACATGTTGAAGTAGCACCTCCCATAGCATCCATAACTTCTATGGATGTTGAGAAGACTCATTGGGGACTCCAAAATGGCATCACCTTTATTCTTGGACAAACGTACAAATGGGGAGCCCAAGGTGTCATTTTATAGGAAAATTGGAAGGTGGTTTTAGGCACATAGATTTCATCAATCCACTTCTACCACGCGTTTCGGCCTTCATGATGTCTTATATCTCTTTGGAGAAAATAGAAAAGTTGTAGTAATACCTCTTTAATGCCTCCACAGAATGTTTTTCACCTTTTGGACAACTACATCTCAAGATATTGATAAAATACAGAACACCGCATTTGACTTGGTTCATATTCGGCGACTTGGAAAGATCAGTTCGGATGGGCCTCATCGAAGCCGAATCTAGATTCGATTCCTTAATATGTAATGTATTATATTATATTTTGGACAGGCCCACAAAATTGCATCCCATTTGAATTCACAGATTTCGTGTACTATGCAAAACAGTGGACCGATGTCCATGGATCCATGCAATTTTGGCCCATTTTTCTTCCACTTCATCATGGGCCCTCCAAATCACCTCCACCAACATTGAAATAATAAAAAAAGTAACATTTACCATTATAATATTGATTAACATTAATTTATTAATTCAAAAATAAAGTGAAATTCCTTATTATATTTGGAATATTCATTAAAATACTAGTTTAAAACTGCGGTGTAAGGGTGGTATAAAACAGTGAATCGTGGTACGATCACACCCCCACACCTAAACATTTTCACTCCTGGGAAAAGTCACATATCCATATACAATGATGAACATATATATATATATATATATATCCCACATTCTGAAGATTTATCATTTCAGGAAATTTTATTTAAAGTAATGTGATCAATGCACGAACCACGCCAAAAAGTTCTTCCTAGTGAAATTAGAAAAAGATGTCTCATAAATCATATCATAGTGAAATTCAAAAAGATTCACAATACCCAATTGAGAAACGAATTTATAAGTAAACCATGACACTAACACTCCATGTGTGTGTGTGAAAACCATTCCATGCTATTCTTTCCACTTGCTATCCAATAAATATATGTTATTTTAACATTGTTCAGCTTAAATGATTTTCTTCACCGAACCTGTCCTACATCCTTTGCAATCAATTTTCAAGACCCACTCATTATGAATTCCCAGAAGTCAAACCATAAGCTCCTGACCTAGATATTCCTATATGTCTCACATTTCATCACTCCCCTCATTTATTATATTTTTTTTGAAGTTGCAATTGGAACAAATCTCACACTCATCTCTCAACCATTGTTTGATTTCCTCACGACACTAATTGAAATAGTTATAACAAGATAAAAGGTTGAGGAGGAGTGGTTTTTCACCTTCCCAAGACACAAATTTTTTTTTGAGGGCATACAACAATCAGACATTAGGTACACACAGATAAGTCAATCCCGTACAGTAATGAAACAGATCGGATAAGGAACGAACGTATGGAAATATCATTTAAAGATGAAAAATATTAACCCAACATATATTTACCTTATATTAAGTATGAAATAATCACACTTTGTGGTTTGGTGAAATTTTTTTGGAGATATTAGTGACACAGTTTTCCCAAAAACTACTCACATAATGGGCATCAATCATCTCCAAGGTTTCACATAGATAAGACCATTTATATCATTGACAGAAAACCAATTCACTAAAAATCACTCCTTGATGGTAAACAGATACACAAATTCATTATAGCCTTCGTTATGGTATTTTTACTTTCCCCACATTATGGTCGCCAAATCATAGAACATCGAAATTGTCAATTGAGAAAAATGAAAATACCACAACGAAGGCCAAAAAGAAAAACAATGAAAATTCCTAACTAAACCAGGAATGTATCCACCCCCCACACCTAGAGTATGCAGTGTCCTCACAGAAATAATTGAGAGTGTGAGAAGGAAGGATAAAACCTGGTGTGTTTTATTGGTATGATGCGTCAAGAAGGTGGTTTTCCTCCACTAGTTTATTCAAAAAATCCTCATAGAAGTGTTTAAGTCGCTTCCAATTGACGGTAAGACTTTGTCCACTCTGCTCATGCAAAACCTGTATTGCACCAAAAGGGTAAACATTAGTAATAGTATAAGGAACAAGCCATCAGGAACGAATCTTACCTGGGTGGAGCTTAAGCTAGGAATTGTACATGAGGACCTTCTCACCAATATGGAACTTCCGCTGGTGAATCATGTTATCATGAATATCCTTTGTCTTCTCATTATTGATTCGAGAGTTTTCATATGCATCACATAGAATTTCTTTCTACTCTTAAATCTACAGCTTTCTTTTCTCACCTGCATCTGAAAGGTTCATATTATATTGTTTAATAGCCCAATATGCACAATGTTCTACCTCCACTAGGAGGTGACAAGCCATTCCAAACAGAATTCTGTATGGTGACATTCTGATTGGGGTTTCAAAAGCTATACAGTATGCCAAAAGTTCATCATCCAAGCGAAAACTCCAATCTTTCCTATTGGGTTGTACCATTTTCTCCAAGATTCTCTTAACTTCTCGATTTGAAATTTCTGCTTTTCCATTATTTTGGGGATGATATTCAGGGGAGACTTTATGAACAACCCCATACTTATGAAGCATGTTTTTCATGTTACGATTGAAAAAATGTGAACCCTGATCACTAATGATGAATCTTGGTAGACCAAACCTACTGAAAATCTGGGACCTCACAAAATCAACAACCACTCGAGAGTCATCGGTCCTGGTGGCCTTTTCTTCCACCCATTTAAATACATAGTCAACAGCAAATAAGATGTACACAAAGCCAAATGAATTTGGAAAAGGCCCCATGAAGTCAATGACCCATGCATCGAAGATCTCACAAAATAACATGGGCTGTTGGGGCATTTCATTCCACATGGAGATATTCCCTATGGATTGACAACTACTACATGACTTGAAAAATCAATGGGCATCCCTATACAATGTTGGCGAATATAATCCTGAGTCAAGGACCTTTCGAGCTGTACATTGAGAGCCAAAGTGGACCCCACATGCCAAGGTTTGGAAAAAGGTCAAAACAGAGGTGAACTCATGGTCATGGACACATCGATGAACTACTTGGTCACTACAAATTCTCTACAAGTATGGGTCATCCCAAATGTACCAATGAGAATCATGCTTAAGCCTTCGGGATTGTGAAATGCTGAAATTAGTGGGGACCCTAGATGTTGCTAGAAAATTCACAATGTCCGCATACCAGGGGGTAATGTCCATAACATCACAAATGTTCTCATGAGGGATGAATTCTCCAATGGGTAGGGGTGAGTCAACATGATGGTCTAATGGTGGGGAAATCCTACTAATGTGGTCAGCTACCACATTATCCACCCCCTCTTATCTCTAATCTCATGGTCAAACACTTGGAGGAGGAGCATCCACCGTATGATATGGGGTTTGGCATCAGGTTTCTTTGGGAGGAAATGAAGGGCAGAATGATCAAAGAAGACGATGATTTTTGACCCAAGAATTTTTTTCAAGGCAAACACAATAGAAAAGAGTTATTTTTCAGTGGTTGTGTAGTTTACATGGGCATGGTCATGGGTACGCAAGTCATACGCAATGACATGAGGGGACTTCTCAACCCTTTGTGATAAAACTGCCCCAACTGCAAAGTTAGAGGCATCACACATAAGCTCGAAGGGGAGATCCCACCTTGGTGGTTGGATTATGGGAGGTGATGTGAGACTCATTTTTATTAAATTGAATGCATCCTCATAATTTTTATCAAAAACACACTCAGAATCATTTTGCAATAACTGAGACAATGGAAGTGCAATCTTCCTAAAGTCTTTAATGAATTGGCAGTTAAAACCAGCATGACCCAATAAATATTGCACCTCATGAACAAATTTTGGATATAGAAGGGTTGAAATTAATTCAATTTTAGATTTATCAACTTGAATTACCTTATTCGAATTGACATACCCAAGAACTATCCCCCACTCAACCATAAATTGGCATTTCTCATAATTTAAAACAAGATCTTTTTCAATGCAGTGGCGGAGGACATAACCTAGGTGTTCCAAAAAATTATCAAAAGAAGAACCATAAACTTTGAAATCATCCATAAAGACTTCCATACAACTCTCAAGGTACTCAGAAAAAATACTCAACATACATCGGTTAAAAGTACCAGGATAATTACATAGACCGAATGACATCCTTCTGTATGAAAATGTTCCAAATGGACAAGAAAATGTTGTCTTTTATTTATCCTTAGGGGATATATGAATTTGGAAATAACCCGAATAGACATCAAGGAAAACATTTTGGGACTTACCAGCCAGACATTCTAACATTTGGTCAATGAAAGGTAAAGGAAAGTGGTCCTTCCGCGTGGCTTGATTCAGTCGATGGTAGTCAATACAGACTCGCCAACTATTTTGTATACGTGATGGAACCAATTAATTCCTTTCATTTGACACAACTATTATTCCTATTTTTTAGGCACAATTTTCACCGGGATAACGCATTTATGATCAGATATAGGATAAATGATCCCCGCAAAAAGTAATTTACTGACTTCCAATTTTACCACTTCAAGGAGAATAGGATTCAACCAGCATTGAGATTGTCTTATAGTCTTAGCCTCATCATCCAGAAGTATATGGGGCATACAAATAGATGGGCTAATCCCGGGAATATCAGCCAATGTCCATCCTATTCCCTTTTTACACTCTCTCAAAAGTTTGAGCAGTTTCGATTCCTGTTGTGGAGAGAGGTTATTGGCAACAATGACAGGCAATTATAGTCAATACCCTCAAGATATGCATATTTTAAATTAGAAGGATGTTGTTTAAGCTCCAACACCAGCGGTTTCTGGATTGAGGGAGGGGATTTAGGGGGTGTGAGGTCTATTAGACTGTCTACCGGCTCATGTTTATTCTCTAAAGATAGGGAATCTATAGAAATGAGATTTGCAGAATCATCGACTGTCATGGGCACCTCAGAATGAACACAATCATCAATTAAATCAAAAAATATACACTTTTCAGAACCCACACAACACTCAAAACATGAATCAAAAGTCAAATTATTCAAGGGTGATGAAGACAAAAATGAATCAGAGTTTGGGTAGAGGATAGAATTTTGTGTGTGTGCACCATTTGAGAGCACTTCCATTGAATAGACAGGAAGAGTGGAGTGCTCTTCAACAGGGTGTTTCATAGCCTCAAGGATGTTAAATCTTACCTTTTCTCCACCAAATTCCATGGAAAATGTACCATTGTGAAAATTGATGATCGTCTTTTCTGTTTTGAGGAATGGCCTCCCATGTATGAGAGGAGCGTTTCCTTGGGTCCGGGTACCTTCCATCTCAAGAATGTAGAAATCAATGGGGTAGATGAGATTCTTCACTCTAACAAGGACATCCTCAATCACTCCTTTTGGATGTTTTTTACTCTGGTTGGTAAGTTTCTCAACAATTCCTATTGGTTGAAGCTCTCCAACCTATAGAGAATTATACACGGAGTGAGGCATTAAATTAATGGAAGCACCTAAATCTAGCATAGCATCAGAAAAGAAGGTCTCCCCTATGGTACATGGTATCGTGAATGTTCCCAGATCCTTGCATTTGGTTGGAATTGCTGGTTGAATCAAGGCTGAGACATTCCTACCCAAGTTGACTTTGTCACTCCCCTTCAGCCTTCATCTATGGGTGCAACGTTCTTTAAGAAATTTTGCATAACGGGGAATTTTCTTGAATACATCCAACAATGGGATATTAACTTGAACATTTTTAAATGTATCCATTATTTCATTTTCAATATCATTATCAAAGTTTTTCTTAGATTTATAGAGACTTTGATGGAAAGGAAGATGAATTTATTGTTCATGGGAATCCTTAATGTTAATTTTATTGTCATTTTAATTTTTTTTCATCATTGGAATCTTTCATGGGAGGAGAAAGAGTGTTTTAAATAGGGGGACATACCTTTTGAGTAGAATCAGTAGAAGGAGAAGCTTCTTTATCACTACGAAGTGTAATTGCACATACATTACCTTTGTCCTTAGGATTGGAAATGGGTTGAGATGGTAGTTGTCCAGACCCTTGCATCTTAAACTCACCGATGGTGTTTGCCAATTGTCCCACTTGAGTTCTCAAATCTTGGATTTCTGATTGTGTGGTCTGTTGGAACTGGAGGTTCTGGGTTGCCATTTGTTTCACCATGTCCTCGAGGCTTGGTTCAGATTTAGGAGGAGGAGGATGATTGTTTTGAGAAGTTGAAGGACAAGAAGGTTTCATACGATGGCCTTGTTGATACTAATTCTTCTTGGGGTAGCTTGAGTTTCCTCCTTATCGGTATTGGGGTTGTTCTTGCCACCCTAAATTTGGATTTCTCCAGAATTGTTCTTGCTTGAAGGGAGGTGCTTGTTGGAATGGACACCCTGGGAACACAGCTGCACAAGGGTCATATTAATCTTGATGTTGTGGGCTCTAATAAGGGAAATGAGTGTTATGAGAACAAATAACACAATGTAATGGAATATAAGTAGAGTGTGAGTTACCTTGTGCTTGATATGGTTGCATTAGAAGGGTATGCATCTCATCATGTTTAGTATCTACCTTTTGTTTAAGGGCTGAATGACTTACCTCATGAACTCCTCGGGTTGGTGCAATTGCTCGCGTACCAAATTGTTGTGCATTTTGAACCATGTTGGCTATTAAATCACGAGTGGTGGAAGGAGATTTATCAACTAGGGCACCAAAAGCCGTAGCATCAATCATTCCATGATCTATGGGGATAAGTCCCTCATAGAAGTATTAAATTATTAGTGGTTCACTAATCTGGTGGTGGGGGCAACTTGAACAAAGTCTTTTGAATCTCTCCCAGTATTCATGATGGGTCTCTCCTTGTAACTGCCTAATGCCACAAATTTCTTTCCTAATTGATGCAGTTCAGGAGGCAGGGAAAAATATATCTAGATAGAGTCGTTTAAGGTCATTCCAGCCCCTAATCGTGGAAGGCAAATAGTATAGCCAATCTTTGGCTACACCATCAAGGGAGAAAGGGAAGGCCCTAAACTTGATTAAGTCCTCATACACATTTTGGGGTTTCATGGTGGTGAACACTATGTGAAATTATTTGAGATGTTTGTGAGGGTCCTCACCAGGAAGACCATGGAATTTTGGAAGGAGGTGGATGAGACCTGATCTCAGCTCAATGTTGGATGCTTCCTCCGGATATTGGATGTACGCAGGTTGGTACTCCACATCAGGGGTGGTCAGCTCTTTTAAAGTTCGATTATTTGAAGCCATGTTTTCTTGGGTTTTATTGGGTTCAATTTTTGATTGGTTTAGGACCACTTGAGGTTCCCAATGGGGTTACTTAGTGTTACTTGATTTACCTTCTCTAGATGCCATGATTTGTGTGTGAAGTGACTTTTCAATATCAGGATCAAATTCAAGTAGTGTTCCTTTACCAGATCTTGTCATGCAATAATGATGTCCAGTTTGATTGATTGATTGTTTGTTGTGTTTTTTTATTTGATATGGATAAAAGAGAAACATCAGAAGGGTGAAAGAAGAATATAATGTTATACTATAGAATTAGAGAGGGAGATGGGGATGAAGAGAGAGAGAGATAGAGAGATAAAGATCACACCAAAAACAACAAAAAATAAAGACAAAACCCAAAAAAAACAATCAAATGGGGTTGGGGTATTTAAAGGAGTACTAATTATGAATTAAAATTACTAAATAAAAGGAAATAAAGAAAAGAAATGATCTTGGGTCCCCGGAAACGGTGCCAAAATTTGACCTTGTTGTCTAGCGCGTCAAATTAGTTGTTTGATTTTGACTAGAATTTCTGTAGTATAGCAGAAACCCTAGGTCATATCTCGATGGAGCCTTAGACCATTAATTTAAAAAGAGGGTTTGATTATAGAATTATAATGTGAATTAGGTTTTTTAATACTTGGGGGTTTTATGATTAATGATGAAAATAGGAAATGAAAGCGAAAAAACAAAGTAGAAATGAACAAGATTGATTAAACGTGATCAACCCAGGGAAGTCTCGTGATGCTCATCCTTCATCACTTCAAGGGATGGGGTATGATATTTTAATCCCTGGTTTGTAACACCTAGAAACAGTATGTTACTGAGTTTATACTAGGATACCTCTTGGGGTTCAGTTGAAAACACATAACGATTCACCGGACACCGCCGATGATTGGGTGATTTGTGTTCGATATCAAAACTGAAACTCACCAAGGCAACACATGAAGAATTCGATGTGCTGTCCCAGTTTGTATGTTATTTCATTGTGATACCATGAAAAAAATGTGAATGACCTTGATTGTTATTATGTGATTTCAATTTACCAATATGAACCACACAAACACCGCAATTGGAAGGGAGAAAAGAAAGTGGTGAATGGTGTGTGAATCATCACATGAATGGGTACCCCCAAACATGATCATATGAGTTAAGCATGACATAACAGTACATAACTAAATAAAATAAGAATAGATGATGAATAAAAACAACATAAAACCTGGAATTAAAAAGATCATTCAAATTAATACAACTTTGAATCTCGGGATTACATCACATTCCTCCCCGGGTGATCACAAGGGGTTTAGAAACCCATGGGAGGGGAAGAAGAAGAAGATGTTGAAGTAGCAGCACCCATAGCCTCCATAACTTTTAGGGATATTGAGAAGAATCCTAGGGGAATCCAAAATGGAAGCACCTTTTCTCTTGGACTATCTTACAAATGGGGAGCCCAAGGTGTCATTTTATAGGAAAATTGGAAGGTGGTTTTAGGCACACAGATTTCATCAGTCCAATTTTACCACACATTTCAGCCTTCATAATGTCTTATCTCGCTTTGTAAAAAATATAAAAGTTGTAGCAATACCTCTTGAATGTCTCCAATGAAGGTTGGTCACCTTTTGGACAACTAAAGCTCAAGATATTGATAAAATACAGAACACTGCATTTGACTTGGTCCATATTCGGTGGCTTGGACTGATCAGTTCGGATGGGCCCCATAGAAGCCTAATCAAGATTGGGATCCTTAATATGAAATGTAGTATATTAATATTTTGAAAGTACCACAAAATATCAGCCCATTTGAATGCACGGATCTCGGGTAATATGCAAAACAGTGGACATATGTCCATGGATCCATGCAATTTTGGCCCATTTTTCATCAACTTCATCAAGGGCCCTCCAAATTCCCTCCACCTACGTTGAAATAATAAAAACAAGTAACATTTAACATTATAATATTGGTTAACATTAATTGATTGATTCAAACATAAAGTGAAATTCATTATTATATTTTTAATATTCATTACAAAACTAGTTTAAAACTACGGTGTAAGGGTGGAATAAAATAGTGAATCGTGGTACGATCACACCCCCACACCTAAACATTTGCACTCCTGGGAAAAGTCACATATCCATATACAATGATTCACATATATATATATTTCTTACATCCTGAAGATTTATCATTTGAGGAAATTTTATTTAAAGTAAAGTGATCAATGCATGAACCACTCCAAGGAGTTCTTCCTAGTGAAAATAGAAAAAGAAGTATCATAAATCATATCATAGCAAAATTCAAAAAGATTCATGATACCCAATTGAGAAAGGAATTCAGAAGTAAACCATGACACTAACTCTCCATGTGTGTGTGCGTGAAAACCATTCCATGCTATCCTTTCTACTTTCTATCCAATAAATATATGTTATTTTATCATTTTTTAGCTTAATTGATTTTTTTCACCGAACCTGTCCTATATCCTTTCCAATCATATCTCAAGACCCACACATTTAAGCATTCCCAGAATTCAAACCATAAGCTCCTGACCTAAATATCCCCATATATTGCACATTTAATCACTCCCCTCATTTACTATATTTATTTTTGAAGTTGCAATTGGAACAAATCTCACACTCATCTCTCAACCATTGTTTGATCTCCTCATGACACTAGTTGCAATAGTTATAACAAGATCAAAGGTTGAGGAGGAGTGGTTTTTGACCTGCCCAAGACAGTACAATTTTTTTGAGGGCATACCACAGTCGGACATTAGGTACACACACATAGGTTAATCTGGTACAATAATTAAACAGATTGGATAAGGAAGGAACGTATGGAAATATCATTTAAAGATGAAAAATATTAACCCAAAATATATTAAGTAAGAAATAATCAAACTTTGTGGTTTGGTGAAAAATTTGTGGAGATATTAGTGACACAGTTTTCCCAAAAACTACTCACACAATGGGCATTAATCATCTCTAATGTTTCACATAGATACGACCATTTGTATCATTGACAGAAAACCAATTCACTAAAAATCACTCCTTGATGGTAAACTCATATAGAAATTCTTTTTAGCCTTTGTTATGATATTTTTAATTTTCCCACATTATGGTCACCAAATCATGGAACTTCAAAATTTTTGATGGGGAAAAATGAAAATACCATAAATAAGGCCAAAAAGTGAAAAAAATGAAAATTCATAACTAACCCATGAATGTATCCACCCCCACACCTAGAGTATGCAGTGTCTTCACTGAAATAATTGAGAGTGTGAGAAGGAAGGATAAAACCTGGTGTGTTTTATTGGTATGATGCATCAAGAAGGTGTATTTCCTCCACTTGATTCTTCTGAAAATCCTCATAGAAGTGTTTAAGTCGCTTCCCATTGACGGTAAGACTTCGTCCACTCTGCACATGCAAAACTTGTATGGCACCAAAAGGGTAAACATTAGTAACAGTATAAGGACCAAGCCATCGAGAACGAAGCTTACCTGGGTGGAGCTTAAGCTTGGAATTGTACATGAGGACCTTCTCACCAATATGTAACTTCCGCTGGTGAATCATGGTATCATGAATACCCTTTGTCTTCTCTTTATAGATTCGGGGGTTTTCATATGCATCACTTCGAATTTCTTCCCACTCTTGAATCTACATCTTTCTTTTCTCACCTGAATATGAAAGGTTCATATTACATTGTTTAACAGCCCAATATGCACGATGTTCTACCTCCACTGGGAGGTGACAAGCCTTTCCAAACACAATTCTATATGGTGACATTCAGATTGGGGTTTCAAAAGCTGTACGGTATTCCCAAAGTGCATCGTCCAACCGCAAACACCAATCTTTCTTATTGGGTTGTACCATTTTCTCCAAGATTCGATTAACTTCTCGATTTGAAATTTCTCCTTGTCCGTTAGTTTGGGGATGATATTCAGTGGAGACTTTATGAACAACCCCATTCTTACGAAGCATGTTTTTCATGTTACGATTGCAAAAATGTGAACCCTTATCACTAATGATGAATCATGGTAGACCAAACCTACTGAAAATATGGGACCTCACAAAATCAAAAACAGCTCAAGAGTCATCGGTCCTGGTGGCCTTTGCATCCACCCATTTAGATACATAGTCAACAACAAATAAGATGTACACAAATCCAAATGAATTTGGAAAAGGCCTCATGAAGTCAATGACCCATGCATCGAAGATCTCACACAATAACATGGGCTGTTGGGGAATTTCATTCCTCTTGGATATATTCCTTGTGAATTGACAATGACAACATGACTCACAAAATCAATGGGAAAACCTATACAATGTTGGCCAATATAATCCTGAGTCAAGGACCTTTCGAGCTGTACGTTGAGATCCAAAGTGCCCCCCGCATGCCAAGGTGTGGCAAAATGTCAAAATAGAGGTGAACTCATGGTCAGGGACACATCTACAAACTACTTGGTCACTACAAATTCTCCACAAGTATTGGTCATCCCAAATGTACCAACGAGAATCATGCTTAAGTCTCTAGGATTGTGAAATGCTGAAATCAGTGGGGACCCTAGATGTTGCTATAAAATTCACAATGTCCGCATACCAGGGGGTAAGGCCCACAACATCACAAAGGTTCTCATGAGGGAAGAATTCTCCAATGGGTAGGGGTGAGTCGACATGATGGTCCAATGGTGGGGAAATCCTACTAATGTGGTCAGCTACCACATTCTCCACCCCCTCCTATCTCTAATCTCAAGGTCAAACTCTTAGAGGATGAGCATCCACCGTATGAGATGGGGTTTGGCTTCAGGTTTCTTTAGGAGGAAACGAAGGGCAACATGATCAGAGAAGATGATGATTTTTGACCCGAGAAGATATGAACAAAATTTTTCCAAGGCAAAAACAGTAGAAAGGAGTTCTTTATTAGTGGTTGTGTAGTTTACATGGTCAGGGTCAAGGGTACGTGAGGCATACACAATGAAATGAGGGGACTTCTCAACCATTTGTGATAAAACTGCCCCAACTTCAAAGTTAGAGGCATCACACATAAGCATGAAGGGGAGATCCCACTTTGGTGGTTGTATTATAGGAGGTGATGTGAGGCTCATTTTTAGTGAATTGAAAGCATCCTCACAATTTTTATCAAACACAAACTCAGAATCCTTTTGCACTAACCGAGACAGTGGAAGTGCAATCTTACTAAAGTCTTCAATGAATCAACGGTAAAAACTAGCATGACCCAAGAAAGATCGCACCTCACGAACACATTTTGGATATGTAAGGGTTGAAATTAATTCAATTTTAGATTTATCAACTTGAATTCCCTTATTTGAAATGAAATTCCAAAGAACAATCCCCCACTCAACCATAAATTGGCATTTCTCATAATTTAAAACAAGATCATTTTCAATGCAGCGGCGGAGGACAGAACCTTGGTGTTACAAACAATTTTCAAAAGAAGAACCATAAATTTGAAATAATCCACAAGGACTTCCATAAAACTCCCAAGGTACTCAAAAAAATACTCAACATACATCGCTGAAAAATACCAGGAGCATTACATAGACAGAATGGCATCCTTCTGTATGAAAGTGTTCCAAATAGACAGGTAAATGTTGTCTTCTATTGATCCTCAGGGGCTATATGGATTTGGAAATAACCCGAATAGCCATCAAGGAAACAATAATGGGACCTACCAGCCAGTCATTCTGACATTTGGTCAATGAAAGGTAAAGGAAAGTGGTCCTTCCGCGTGGCTTGATTCAGTCGACGGTAGTCAATACAGACTCGCCAACTATTTTTTATACATGTTGGAACCAATTCATTCCTTTCATTTGACACAACTGTTATTCCTATTTTTTTGGAATAATTTGCATCAGGCTAACCCATTTACCATCATATATAGGATAAATGATCCCCACATCAAGTAATTCACTGACTTCCAATTTTACAACTTCAAGGAGAGTGGTATTTAACCAGCGTTGAGATTGTCTTACAGGCTAAGCCTCATCATCCAAATGTATATGGTGCATACAAATATATGGGCTAATCTTTGGAATATCAGCCAAAGTCCATCCTATTGCCTTTTTACACTCCCTCAAAAGTTTGAGCAGTTTCGATTCCTGTTGTGGAGAGAGGTTATTGGCAATAATGACGGGCAATTGGTCAATACCCCCAAGATATGCATATTTTAAATTAGAAGGAAGTTGTTTAAGCTCTAACACTGGTGGTTTCTAGATTGAGGGAGGGGATATAGGGGGAGTGAGGTCCATTAAACTGTCTATCTGCTCATGTTTATTCTCTAAAGATAGAGAATCTATAGAAATGAGATTTGCAGAATCATCGACGGTCATGGGAACCTCAGAATGAACACACTCATCAATTAAAGCACAAAATATACCCTTTTAGAACCCACACAACACTCAAAACATGAATCCAAACTCAAATTATTCAAGGGTGAAGAAAAAAAATGAATCAGAGTTTGGGTTGAGGAGAGAATTGTGTGTGTGTGCATCATTTGAGAGCACTTCCATTGAATAGACAGGAAGAGTGGAGTGCTCTTTAATGGGGTGTTTCATAGCCTCAAGGATGTTAAAAATTACCTTTTCTCCACCAAATTACATGGACAATGTACCATTCTGAACATTGATGATCATATTTGCTGTTTGAGAAATTTCCTCCCATGTATGAGAGGAGCGTGTCCTTGGGTTCGGGTATCTTCCTTCTCAAGAATGTAGAAATCAGCAGGGAAGATGAGATTCTTCACTCTAACAAGGACATACTCAATCAATCCTTTTGGATGTATTGTACTCTAGTTGGTATGTTGCACAACAATGCCTGTTGGTTGAATCTCTCCAACCTGTAGAGAAGTATATACGGAGTGAGGCATTACATTAATGGAAGCACCTAAATCTAGCATAGCATTAGAAAAGAAGGTCTTCCCTATGGTACATGGTATCAGGAATGTTTTCAGATCCCTGAATTATGTTGGCATTTCTGGTTGAATAAAGGCCGAGACATTCCTAACCAAGATGACTCTTTCATTCCCCTTCATCCTTTGTCTATGGGTGCAATGTTCTTTAAGAAATTTGGCATAATGAGGAATTTTATTGACTGCATCCAATAATGGGATATTAACATGAACATTTTTAAATGTAACCATAATTTCAATTTCAATATCATTATCAATGTTTTTCTTAGAATTAGGGAGTCTTTGAGGGAAAGAAAGAGGAATTGATTGTTATGGGAATCCTTAATGATAATTTTATTTTCATTTTTATTTTGTTTTTCTTCTTTGGAATCTTTCATGGTTGGAGAAAGAGTGTTTTCAAGAGAGGGACATACCTTTTGATTAGAATCAGAAGAAGGAGAATCTTATTTACCACTATGTAGTGTTATTTCACATACATTACCTTTGTCCTTCGTATTGGAAATGGGTTTGGATGGTAGTTGTCCAGACCCTTGCATCTTAAGTTCACTGATGGTGTTTGCAAACTGTCCCACTTGTGTTCGCAAATCTTGAATTGATGATTGTGTGGTCTGTTGGAACTGGAGGTTCTGGGTCTCCATTTGTTTCACCATGTCCTCGAGGCTTGGTTCTGATATGGGAGGATGAGGATGATTATTTTGAGAAGTTGAAGGACAAGAAGGTTGCATACGTTGGCCTTGTTGATACCAATTCTGCTTGGGGTAGCTTGAGTTTCCTCCTTGTCGGTATTGGGGTTGTGCTTGCCACCCTAAATTTGGATTTGGACTGAATTGTTTTTGCTTGAAGGGAGGTTCTTGTTGGAATGGATGCCCTGGGAACACTGCTACACAAGACTCAGATGAATCTTGAAGTTGTGGGCACTGGTCAGGGGAATGAGTGTTATCAGAACAAATACCAGAATGTAATGGAATTGAAGTAGAGTGCGAGTTAACTTGTGCTTGATCTAGCTGCCTTAGAAGGGCACGCATCACATCCAGTTTAGTATATACCTTTTTTTACAGGGCTGAATGACATACGTCATGAACTCCTCGGGTTGGTGGAATTGCTTATGTACCAAATTATTGTGCATTTTGAGCCATGTTGGCTATTAAGTCATGAGCGGCGGAAGGAGTTTTATCAACTAGGGCACCACCAGCTGCAGCATCAATCATTCCACGATCCATTGGTATATGTCCCTCATAGAAGATTTGAATTAAAATTTGTTCACTAATCTGGTGGTGGGGGCAACTTGAACAAAGTCTTTTTAATCTCTCTCCGTATTCATAAAGGGTCTCTCCTTGTAACTGCCTAATGCCACAAATTTCTTCCCGAATTGATGCAGTTTGGGAGGCAGGGAAAAAAATCTCTAAAAAGAGTCGTTTAAGGTCATTCAAGCCCCAAATCATGGTAGGAAAATAGTATATCCAATTTTTGGATACACCATCAAGGGAGAAAGGGAAGGCCCTAAACTTGATTAAGTCCTCAGACACATTTTGGGGTTTCATGGTGGAGCACAATATGTGAAATTATTTGAGATGTTTGTGAGGGTCCTCACCAAGAAGACCATGGAATTTTGGAAGGAGGTGGATGAGACCTGATATCAGCTCAAAGTTGGCTGCTTCCTCGGGATATTGGATGTACACAGGTTGGTACTCCACATCAGGGGTGGTCAGCTCTTTTAAAGTTCGATTTTTTGCAGCCATGTTTTCTTGGGTTTGATTGGGTTCAATTTTGGATTGGTTTAGGACCACATGAGGTTACCAAGTGGGTTCCTTAGTTTTACTTGATTTACCTTCTCAAGATTCCTTGATTTGTGTGTGAAGTGACTTTTCAATTTCAGGATCAAATTCAAGTAATGTTCCTTTACCGGATCTTGTCATGCAACAATGATGTCCAGTTTGATTGATTCATTGTTTATTGTGTTTTTTATTTGAGATAGATAAAATAGAAACTTAATAAGGGTTAAATATGAATAGAATGTTATACTATAGAATTAAATATTGATATGGGGAAGAAGAGAGAGAGAGAGAGATAAAGAACACACCAAAAACAACAAAAAATAAAGACAAAACACAAAACAAAAAACAATCAAATGGGGGTGGGGTATTTAAAGGTGTACTAATTAAGAATTAAAATAACTAAATAAAAGGAAATAAAGACAAAAATGATCTTGGATCCCCAGAAACGGTGCCAAAATTTGACCGCGTTGTTGAGCGCGTCAAATTAGTTGTTTAATTTTGACTTTAATTTCTACAGTATAGCAGCAACCCTAGGTCGTCTCTTGACGAAGCCTTAGACCATTAATTTGAAAACAGGGTTTGATTATGGAAGTATAAGGTGAATTAGGGTTTTTAATAATTGGGTGTTTTATGTTTAATGATGAAAATAGGAAATGAAAGTGATAAAACAAAGTAGAAATGAACTAGATTGATTAAATGTGATCAACCCGGGGAAGTCTCGTGATGCTCATCCTTCATCGCTTCAAGGGATGGGGTTATGATTTTTTAATCCCTAGTTTGTAACACCTAGAAAAAGTATGTTACTGATTTTATACTGGGATACCTCTTAGGGTTCAGTCGAAAACACATAATGATTCACCGGACACTGCCGATGATTGGGTGATTTGTGTTCGACATCATAACTGAAACACACTAAGGAATCACATGAAAAATTCGATGTGCTATCCAGGTTTTTATGTTATGTCATTGTGATACCATTAAATAAATGTGCATGACCTTGATAGTGATTATGTGAGTCCAATTGACCAATAAAAACCACATAAACACCGCAATTGGAAGGGGGAAAAGAAAGTGGTGAACGGTGTGTGAAAGATCACATGAATGGTTACCCCCAAACATGATCATATGAGTTGAGCATGACATAACAGTACATAAATCAATAAAATAATAATATAGGATGAGGAAAAACAACAAACAACCTATAATTAAAATGATCATTCAAATTAATACAACTTTGAAGCTTGGGATTACATCACATTCTTCCCTGGGTGATCACAAGGGGTTTAGAAACCCATCAGAGGGGAAGAAGAAGAAGATACTGATGTAGAACCTCTCATAACCTCCATAACTTCTAGTGATGTTGAGAATAATCATTCAGGACTCCAAAATGGCAGCACCTTGCCACTTGGATGAACTTACAAATGGGTATCCCAATGTGTCATTTTATATGAAAATTGGAAGGTTGTTTTAGGCACACCGATTTCATAAATCCACTTGTACCACACATTTTGTCCTTCAGAAAGTCTTATCTCGCTTTGGAGAAATTATAAAAGTTGTATCCCTACCTCTTGAATGTCTCCACCGAATTTTTGGAACCCTTTGGACAACTACAGCTCAAGATATTGATAAAATACAGAACACCACATTTGACTTGGTCCATATTCGATGGCTTGGACAGATCAGTTCAGATGGGTCCCATAGAAGCCAAATCAGGATTGGGTTCCTTAATATGCAATGTATTATATTAATGTTTGGATAGGCCCACAAAAGTTCAGCCCATTTGGATGCACAGATTTCGTGTACAATGCAAAACAGTGGATAGATGTCCATGGATCCATGCAATTTTGACCCATTTTTCTTCCACTTAATCAAGGGCCCTCCCAATCACCTCCAACTACATTGAAATAATAAAAATAAGTAACATTGACAATTATAATATTTATTAACATTAATTGATTTATTCAAACATAAAGTGAAATTCATTATTATATTTTGGAATATTCATTACAAAACTAGTTTAAAACATCGGTGTAAGGGTGGAATAAAATAGTGAATCGTGTTACGATCAAGATACTCATAACTTCATGTATATATATACATATATATATATATATATATGTAAAATGTTATATATGTTCAGTTTTTAATAGAATTTTATGGGTAGGTTTTTGTAAACAAAAATTTATGACCAAGGGCATGACCTGCCCTATATAAAACATTGTTAAACTAATATCCTTACGGGGTTAATGCACATGGATGTGACAACATTTTTAGTATGAGAGTGGTTACTTACATATATCTTATATGTTGGATGAACCTTTATTATACCCAGTTTTGAGGTCTTTATACATTAAGTTATGAGTTTATGTGAATATTTAAAACATAAGAAATGTTGTGTTATTCAAAAATTATATCCACATTTATGAGTCAGTTATTTTCTTATATTATAAATGATGTTGATTATAGTGAAGATTAATGCTTTATATTATGGATATTTTCTGTGGTATACAATGTCTTATTAACATTGAATTATTTAGCATCTTCAAGATTAAAACCCTGCATAATGTTTTGGTAATTTTTAATGAATTGGTTAAGAAGGTTTTAGAATTATGAGAATAACATTGCATGTGACAAATTCTATTTATTTTATTTTATTTTAATACCTTGGATGTCAATCTACGTTCTATAATATGCCTTTATTTTTACCATTTAATGAAATTCATATAATTGTTATCTCGATTTTTAAACTTTTTGATTCATGTCTCACTTTATAAAATAAAGTAATGTTTATGGATGAAATATAATTACTATGACCAATTATGTATGAAGTTATCCAAAATAGAATACTTTGAATAATTAGAAATGAGTAAATAAATATTCCAATTGGTATGGGACATTTTTGATATACAACCCTTTTGGGAATATGAGGAGTGTTTTGGACTAGTTAGTTCCAGGTAGGGGACCGATATAAGTAATCCCTACGTGTTGGAGTCTGGTTACTGATGCTCTCCACGATAGTGTCTGGTTAAAGATGCTCTCTGGGTTGGGGTCTGGTTACAGTTATCCCTAGTTCTTGGCTTGAGGCCTTGACATAGAAGTCCATATTTTTTACATTCCAATATTATTCTTAAGAGAATAAATTAACATAATGGGTGTTAGACTAGTAAAATATCAATGGTTAAGAGACAATGCTTATAAGTATAATGAAAGTAAGAGTTTATGGCATGACTTGTGCTAAACACTCAATAAATTAGTTTCCAATATATGAATTTAAAGTTGTTTCCTTTATGTGTAGCTCTGATTATTCATTTCTCTTAGATATTTAATTTGTTCTTACATATTCATAGGTCTTACATCTTTATAATGTATTTTATTTATTACACCAAATAAACATGACTATATTTAAATCATATATCCTTATAACTCTATTACCATGTTTTCAATTGAGAAATTTTATTACATGTTACATATGTTAAATATTCTCTTTAAGAGAAATGATCTATGGAATGTTTTAAAGAATGTTTTCAAAAGTTACAAGGGTTTATTTTAAAACCCCTTATTGGGCATTCTTATGCTCACCCTATGTTTTGATCTAAAGTTTTCAGATAACAGCTTCGGATAGATGAAACATTTCAGAATTAGCTGGTTTCTCAGGGCCCGAACTGATTTCAATGCTATGATTGGGACATGATGTGTAGAGTATCAGTGCATGTTTTGATTGAACTAAAAACATCATGTTTATAAGGCACTGGCTCCTGGTTTTCTAGGGTCGGGTCTTCAGAATACCTTAACTTATTTTGAATAAGTTTCAAGATTTTCTAAACTTCTTGAGAATGTAAATTGTAAGATAAAAAATAAGTTAGATAAATAAAATTATAGAATTTATATTTTAACCAAAGAATTATTAGATCTTTTTAAAGATCATGATATGAAAATGTTTGATATTAAATGTGATTCCAAAAACCTTTAGGCAGTTAATTTTGAGATGGATAAACGTTCTCATGATCTTGATAGTATAATTTCTTTTGAAATTACTTTTGAGGCTAACTGTGGTTATAAAAAAAATATTTTTGGGGATAACAATTTGGTTATTAAACTAAAGTAAAAAATATTTTCCTTAATGAAATTTCTATCATATTTTACCTCTGCTAAGGAAAATTCTAACATGATGTATTCCCAAATTTGTACCTCAAGAAATAATTCTAGACTTCGTTATACCTATTCTAAAACAGTTTTTAGTTACAGATATTTTGTTCCCCAATGTGCTCCATTTTTTACTAAATTTCATTGTGGTGGAAATTGGGAAAAAAAATTTCTTTAAATAAAACCCAATATTTTGGCTTTTATAAAGCATACTTTTTTAAGAAAATGTCGATTCCTAAAATTTTACTTTCTGAAATTTCTGAAACCAAGAATGTTTGGATTCTGAAAGTCTAACTCTTTTATTTTTCAAAAAACAAAGATATTTCTAATAGAAATACATGGAACATGTATAGTGGATGTTCCCAGTATATGACTGGTAACAAAAACTTCCTTCAAAATATTATCAAGAAAAAAGGAGGAAAAGTAACTTTTGGTGACAATGCTCAGTGAGAAATTGTTGGTATTGATAATATTGATCTTATTGGAAAAACATTAATTTCAAATGTTTTATTTTTTAAGGGTCTTATAAACAACCTAATCAGCATATGTAAATTATGTGATGATGGTAACCTTGTGAATTTTAGGAATGATAAGTTCTCGGTACACAATTCCAAGGAAGAGTTTAATCTTTTTCCCATAGACAAGAGAATGTATACTCACCGAACATAGAAGACCTTAGAAGCCAAGATATACCTTGAATTAGTGCAAAGGAAGATCAATTTTGGTTATAGAATAGAGGGTTAGAACATTGTGACCATAGGAACCTATGAAAAGTCTCGAAGAAAAGTCTTGTTAAGGATTTACCGGAGCTTAGATTTGATTCGTCATAAGTTTTCGATCCTTGTAAATAAAGAAAGCAACATAAATCTTGTTTTAAATAAATTATGTGAAGTCAAAACATCTGATGTGTTACTGTTAGTGAAAATGGATTTTTCATTCTAACAAAAATGGATGTATTAGAGGTAACAATTATGTATTTTTCCTATTTGATGATTAAACTATATTTACATGGGTCTTTTTTCTAGAAAATAATTCTTAATCTTTTTCTTATTTTAAAATTTTTAGAGACCAAGTTTAAAATGAGAAAAACCTTCCTCTTATAAATATTCATATTGAACATGGAGGATAATTTCAAAATTATGATTTTAAAACTTCTTGCAGCAATAAAGGAATTACTCATAACATCTTAGCTCCTTGAACTCCACATAAAAATGGGGTTGCTAAAAGTAGAAATGGAATTCTTTAATAGAAAACTAGAACCATGTTGAGTGAATATTAAATCGCTAAACACTGTCATGATGAAGCTGTAAGTACTACTTGCTATACTATAAATCGAGTTTTGATTAGCCCTTTTCTTAAAAAAACCCCTTACGAATTGTGGAATGGTAGAAAACTAGACATTCATACATCAAGGTATGGGGTTGAAAATTATTCATTCTGAATATTAAAAATAATTTACATAATTTCACACACAAATTTGATGAAGAAATATTTCTTGGATAATCCACAAATTCTATGTTTTATAGTGTTTTAAAAAATATACTTGTATTGATGAAGAAATAGTACATGTTAAATTTGATGAAACTGATCCTTTTGTTTTTAAAAAACACCAACATACAAATTCGAAAGTGTTTTGAAAAAATATATCAACCCATGATAGAATATCATTATGATAAGGAAAATTTTCATGAAAATATTTCTGAAGCATTTTCCCTAGAAGATTACCTTCCATATGTTGATGAACTAGTTTAACAAAACCCAAATCAGTTGTTTCTTAAGGATCATCCCAGTGATCGTATCATTGGTGATTTAAATCTACCTTTATGGACTAGAAGTTCCTTATGAAATGAATTAGAACATCTAGAATTAATTTCCCAATTAGATCCAAAAGCCATGGCGACACATTAGGTGATGATGATTGGATAAAATCAATGCAAGATGAGATAAATGAATTTGAAAGGAATAAATTCTGTACCTTGGTTGAAATACCTAAGGAAAATTATGCTATTGGAGTAAAATGGGTCATCAGAACAAAGTGAAATGAAAATTGAATCACAGTATGAAATAAATATGGACTAGTTGCTAAAGGCTATAATCAACAAGAAGGAATAGACTATGAAGAAACTTATGCTCCAGTAGCTAGACATCAATCAATTCGTATTTTACTTTCCTTTTCATTATTATTAAATTTCAAACATTTTCAAATGGATCTAAAATTTTCTTTCCTTAACTGATATGATCAAGCGGATGTTTTTGTTGAACAACCTCCAGGTTTTGAAGACCCAAAACATCCTAAACATGTTTTCAAATGTTATAAAGTTTTATATGGACTTAAAAAAATCCTATAGGGCATGGTATGATAGACATACATGATTTTTGTTACAAACAATTATGTTAAGGGAACTGCTTATCCAACTCTTTTTTTAAATAAAGATAATAAAAATGTTTTGATTGTGCAAATTTTTGTTGATGACAATATATTTGGTTCAACTCATCAATCTTTAACTAATTTTTTTTGAATCTAATGAAATATGTGTTTGAAATGAGTATGATGGGTGAGTTAACATTTTTTGAGGTTTTCAAATTTCTCAAAACCAGAAGGAATATACATATCTCAACAGAAGTATATTAAATATCTTATTAAAAATTATGGATATGACAATACTAAATGTATAAGTACTCCGATCGTTACCTCAAATTCTCTTGATCTTGATGAATCAGCGAAAATAGTAGATCAAACATCAGTTAGAGGTATGATAGGAGGTTTACTAAACATGACAACAAGTCATCCAGACTTAATGATTTCAGTATGTTTATGTTCTAGATAATAATCCAATCCTAATGAATCTCATTTAAAAGAAGTGAAAAGAATTAAAGGGAACCATAGATTTTGGACTCTTTTATACATCTGGAAATGATTTTGTTTTAAAACATATTCCAAATACCTATTTTAGTGGATGTAAAATGGATAGGAAAAGTACATCTATAAATTTTCATTTCTTAGGAGATTAATTAGTTTCTTGGTCATGCAAAATGTAACTATCAGAAGCACTCTCCACCACTGAAGCTGAATATGTTATTGTTGGAAGTTGTTGTGCTCAAGTGTTTTGGATGAAACACACACTCACAAAAAATGCCATGAATTTTACCAAAATATAAATATTGTGTGATAACATTATTTCCACCACCCTATATAAAAACCCTACACACCACTCTCGTGAAAAACACATAGATATTAGGCATAAATTTCTCTGGGATCACACACAAAAAGGAGATATAATTCTTCAGTTTATCGGAACACAAGATGAACTTGCTGATATTTTTTATAAAAACATTACCTTCCAATATATTTGAATGCATTAAACAAAAGTTAGGAGTGATCCCCATAAGGTAATATTCCATATTAACTTTTTGTTGAAACATATATCATTAGATTAAGTAAATTATTTTTATTAGGGGAGTACATTTTCTTTTTAATAAAATTTCCTTTTCTTCATTTTCAAAATTATTCGTATTCAACAAAATATGTGTTCATAATTTTTTTTCTTTTTCATAATCATTTTTTTTTCGGAACCAAAAATTCCAAAATCCCACATTTTCCTTCTTTAAGATTTTTTTTGGAATCTAATGTTTTTCAAAAAGAATTTTCCTCATTACTGATAATTTCTCTAGAAATCTGAAAGGTATGTTTCATTTCATATATTTTCATAATCAAATTTTTATATATTGGTATTTTAATTTTTTTTATTCAATGTTTTCAGATTCACTTTTCATAAATATGAATTTTTATCTGAAAAACCTCAAAAGATAGGAATCTACCAAAATCATTCTTTGTCTTCCATCTCAACCGTTAGATCAAATGTATTTTTATTCATCTATTGGATCAATTAGGTAATATGAACCATCTCTTTACTGACTATATAAAGGCCCTCCATAATGGTTGTCCCAAATATGTTTTCAAGATCTTCCATGATGATGATCTTTTACAATACTTTAGGGTCGTTAAAAATTTTCTGGTTTTCCCAAATCTGAATGTATTTGGAAGCATCCCCTGAGAAAAAAATTCAGTTATTTAAAGATATTTTTGAATGGATGATCTAAAGTGAGAGGTTGCAAAATCCAATGATTTTTTCCATGTATGATTCTATTATCTCAAAGAACGTCAAGTTGAAAGGATGGGAATGTATATGTGTAACCAAACCAAAGGGACAATATCTTGTGTATCTAGAGTATATGGTAGAATGTTATGAGGTCATAAGTTTATTTAATGAATAAGGAAGAGATAATTATATTTTTAAGAGTTATGGGAAAAAATATTCCCCTTCCTATAGTATGGCAGCCAATATAATTGGAATTTTTTATGAGGTGGAAGATGATTTCTCCACCCACAAGAAACCGAATATATCAGGATGTTTTTACAAGGATAAATCCATAGACTGTCTTGGTTTATCAGGGGAAAAGACACTGAATATTATTAATCACTATAATAATTTCCAGATTCTAGAGTTATGCGTTCATGGATTTCTCAATTTCAGAAAATGAGATAATGATACCTTGATGAAAAGTGATATCTACATTCTCGATTTTCTAGTGAACATTAGGAAGGTTAATCTAGTGAAGTATGTTTTTTTTACAATTATGAATATCAAGAATGGAACCCTTAAATCTCAGATTATTATGTATCTATCTATTCTTTCTAATATCATAGTCCTTTTTTTAGAATCATTCAAAATCCCACGTAGTTTTAATCTAATAAATTTCAAGGTTATGTTACAGAGTGATGACACGCTCATAAGAATGAATGTTGGTTTTAGAAGAAAGTATGTTGAATTCTATAACTTGTATGAAAGTGGAATAGAAGACTTATCTAAGAATATAGAATTAGTTGAGACTTCATATAATTGTCATAGAAAGAGAAAGTAGAAAGAATCGGAAGCCAAGGAAAAAACTCTTGTAGTTCAAGAAACATAATCAGCATGTCCAAAATTTAAGAAGAAAAATACCTATATAGATGAATTTTTTTCTATGTTAAGAGAATATAAAAAGAACAAGAAGGAAGTAGAACCTAGATTTTTCTTAGAGCATACTAAGGAAAAAGTATTAAAGCTTAGGGTTGCTGAGGATTTCAAAAAACACGAAAAATAGAAGAAGCAAAAGAAGAAGATGTATGAGGCTGAAATAATTTAAGATCTTCTTAAAGATATTGAGAAAGCATCTAATAAGGTTCAGGTAAAAAAAAATTTCTCAAAGAACCAGTATATATAGAGACTCCGAGAAATAAGATGCTCATTCCAGATCATGAGGAAGAGGAAGATATTGTGCCTGAGGAGGATGATATTATGCCTGAAGAGGATGAGGAAGGAGAATAAGAGGAACGAAGTGATGACATTGATGATATGATATGACAATTTGAAGAATATCATGAGAAGGAGAGTACTTCTCAGAAACTGTCAATCCAGAATTCCCAGGCTGATTCCTCTAAACTTGCTACCCCTGGGAAAGAAGAAGAGGGTCAAGAAGAAGTAAACTAACCTTTTAAGAAGAGACCAGAAATTATGATTTTGTTCATCCAGAGGACCTGGAGGAATATGCTGATAAGTAAGAATTTGTAGAAGATATGATAGTTCAACTATCACATAGTGAAATTGAATCACCAAAGGCTGCTTAGATCATACCGAGAGCTGATAAATGAAAAAGGTGTCAGATGATACATCTAAGATGGTAGTGGTGGATAAAAAATATTTTGGTGGGTATTATAAAAGAAATAATGATCATATTCAGAAATAATCCTCACCAAAAAGATAATATAATTCAGAATCGTCTTCTATGGGTCATGATTTTGAGGTTCAATCCCTGAAGAAATTGGTTGATACAATTACTCTGATTCAAAGTACTGATTCGAGATGTTAGACGGTTCATCATTCATTTAATCAGAAATCAGATTATGTTTCCACGATTACGGAAAACAAAATTCAGGATTGAGGATAATTTTAAATCCTTCTACACCAGATATGATTTTCACAGGAGGTCATTCAAGGAAATAACTAAGTGGTCTAGGAAGACAATTGAATAGTTGATAATATTTGATGACTTTCAAGATAATGTGAAGGATACTTTTGAAAAATAAGATATATAGATCAATGATCTTAATTAATGTTTCAATGATAAACTCAATCTTGACCTAACAGTTCAGAAGTAGGAATTCAGGGATCATAATGGTAAACATAATTCAGTTTCGATGAATTGGAAAAGGTAAAGAGATCTTAGAATCCAGTTAGAACAAAAGATTAGTAACAAAGAAGAACTTTTTATGACTTAGGGATACATTCTTATGGTATAGGAATAAAAGAACATATCATTGGAGAAAAAAATTAATATCAGGACCAATTGATCATACTTTTTTAAGAGGATCATAAGGATCTTAAAAAATAAAATAACATTCTCCAGAAGCTTATTTCTAAGTAAAAATATGGGGGATTTTTTCATTAACTATGATCTTTGGTTGTATTTCCTTCCTTGTACAAATTTTTCCAATCAAAATGAAAATATGGGTTGTTCATCATGTATTTTTTTATACAGTAAAAGTATTTAATGTATAATTTTTTCCACTGCCTTTATTTATTTTTTGAAATCACAAAGGGGGAGAAAGGAATGATAAAAATAATACTAAATAAAGAAGTGAATTCCCTAAGTCTGGGGGAGTCTATCTAAGGCGGAGTTTTATCAAATAATATTTCTTTATAGAAGAAAAATAAAAATATCTTTTAGGAAGTCAAGAAGATTATCCCTAGGGATTTCTAAACCTAAGGAGGAGTTACTCCTATTCACCATGATCCATAATTAAAGGAAGATAAGTTTTTCTTTTAAGTTCATGAAGAAAAATTCTAAGTCCTTATTTTTTTTCTAAAGGATGTTTTTGCTTTCCAAAGGGGGGATTGTTGAGCAAATAATGTTTCCTTATTACTTTTCCATTCCTCTATGTTTCGAAAATCACAAAAAAAAAATTATCTTAACGAGACTTATTTCCCTAAGTATTATTTTCATAAGGAAAAGTTTTTTTATCTAAGAATTATTTTATCCTTACCATTTTTTCATTGTTTCATTTAATAATATATCTAAATATGACTCATTTTATTCCTAAGCCTAAAATTCAGATTCTTATGAAAACCTCAAAATCATAAAATTCCTTGGATATAGTGTGTTCTGTTTTTAAACTCCGAATTCCTCAAAATTCAGATTCCAAAATCCTCAAAATTCAGACTCTGAATTCTCTGAAATCACGACTCTGAATTCCTCAGAATTCAGACTCCCAATTCCTAAGAATTTAGACTCATAATTTCTCAGAATTCAGACTCATAATTCCTTATAATTCATACACCGAATTCCTTATAATTTAGAGTCTGAACTCCTCAGAATTCTAAATTCTAATTCCTCAAATTTCAGACTCTGAGTTCCCCAAGATCCAAACTCCGAATACCTCATAATTTAGACACTAAATTTCTCATAATTCAGACATGAAGTTCCTTATAATACATATTCCAAATTCATTTCAATTTAGACTCCAAAATCTATATAATCCAGATTTTGATTTCAATGGAAAATTGAATCGTAATATCCATGTCTTGTAGAATCTAACTGTTTATTTGGTTAGATTCGAAAATATATTTTTTTCCTTAGACTCAAAAAAAATATATTTGGTTATGTAAATCCATTTTCCTTACACTTGTTAAGAAATTAATTCAAAAAATATTTTTATAACAGACCATTGTTTAAGTAACATGTGTATATGTCCTTCCAAGATTCAAGGAAAAATATAACCGTTGGAGGAGGGATTCGACCATTGGAGATGTGCCAATAAATAGGATCTCATTTTAAGGATCTCAATATCTATTGATCACTCTAGAGATTTCATGATGTTATGTTATTTCAAGAGAGATATAATCTCATAACTTGTGCATACTGAACATCTAGTTCAGCTTGCTTCATGCGACTCTGATTATTGTTGAGTACAATAGAGGGCTTCTGGGAATATAAAGACAGAGGTGTCGACTCTCTTAATGTTCGAGGAAATCTGGGGATAAGAAGATAGATGTTCTGACTACCTTAAAGATCAAGGTATTGTAGGAATATCAAGAAAAATTCCAATATTCTTATCAAGGGATTACCCTAGTGTGGGTAAGACATAATTTCTTGAAAGTATAAATCAAGGGACCTCTATCCAAGGCTGTTGTATACCCTACTCTTTGGGGTGAAATATTTCTTAGTTGTAACTTTTTTTCATGTTTATTTTCAATTAATTTTGGTAAAGGTAGAAAGTATAACATTATTATACATTCTTTATATTTTTTATACTATTATATGTAAGATTCTATAAGAATTATGGTAGAACATTTTCCTTGTATACATTCATTATGATTCATTTCCAGAACCATATTTCCAGAACCTAGCCAGTTTTTTCAATAGAACTAAAAGAGGTCTTGTGAATTTATCTTGTTAATGTTTTTAAACATGTTTTTTTAAGGTTATATCAAATGTTTTTCAACTTAGAATTAATCCCCCCTCTTGTAATTGATCATCTACATTCATATTTCAATCCTATATTTGGGAACTTATGTTTTATCAAATGGACATCCTTAGTATAGGAAAATGATTTGGTAATTAAGTGATAGATGTAATTTTGGAATAGGTTTTCAATTTTGGGAACATTATATGCCTAAGGAAAATAGAATACTATGGGAGTTTATTTGTGGAGTGATGGTTGAATTTTATTTTGGAAGAATATATGTTTTTATTGTGAAAAATGGCTATTTGGGTTGTTTGTGGAAACGATTAATCTATCATGGAGAAGATGTGATTTAGTTAATTACTTTTTGGTATAATAATTTAGTAATACTAGATGTTATTTGATGATAAATGTTAAGATTTATCATGGAAGACTATGTGATCAAATCTTTCTAAATTTTGGGCTTCTACCTTAGTTTGGATTATTTTGAATAATATTAGGACAATTGTTTATTGAATAGTATTTTTTAAAAATTGTTATTTGTATATTGAATTTTGTATATTTTGAGTAGTATTTATTTTTATATAGGATTGTTATTTTTTGGGATTATCTAATCTTGTACTAACAATTTTGGTTTTGGTCAATGTATAAAGACAGGGAAAATATATTGTTTATCTTATTTGGATTATGTGATTTTCTAGAAGTTTATTCTAGTGCTTCAGGTGTGACCAATTCAACTTGAATACTCATCATTTAGAGAAAATGTGATTTTTGGAAGATATTTATTAAAGGATGAAACTATACTTGAAAAGTAAGAATGTTTCCTTATGTTATTAGTTCAACTCATAAATAAAATTCATCAAATTTATTAAAAGGATTTTAAAAGAAAAATTATTTGTTTACTTATCCTACTGCACAATCAAAGAATGTTTAACCTAACACAAGTTTATATATTTCTAGTTGTAAACGTTCTATTGATCATGTTTTCTATCACTCTTCATTAGAACCAAATGGTTAGTTTTCATTTCATATCTATGTTTTCTTACATGGAATCATAGTATGTGTTATCTCAAGTGAAAATAGTACTTATCTTTTTCTAATGTGATAGTTTTATTGACTCATTTTCCAATTTGGGATTTTCAATGACGTTTCTGAGCCCAATTTTAAAATTGTGAGGACACAATTTCCAAAAGTGTGTATTGATGTAACATCCCCTGTATTTATAGAACAATACATTTTAATATCTATTAATATTTTTGAATTTAATATTAATTTTAGCTTATATGGGACACTATTTATGAAAGCATACTTTACACACAACAACATGTTTCTCCAAAATCGTATGTTGTACACAACATTGAGTTATACCATAAAATAATACCATAATATTATTATTATTATTTTAAATGGTAGTTAACACCTAACTATTGTATTAATGGGAATGAAAAAAATTAACTATATTATTATTTTACATATTTTTAAAACGTTTTTACATTTATCCAATGAATTTTTAAGGCATAAAAATAGAATGAATCCAATTTTAAGCATAACATATTCGAATATTTTTAAAAGGTCATTTTACCGCCTTTTGAGGGAGAAATATTTTTAAAAATATTTTTTTGTCACTTTTACATGTTCTATTTTATGAAATGAACTTCTTATTTAGATTTTGGAAGTCAAAATTTACTTTGGTCATAATTTTTGTATTTTTTATATAGAATCCATATTTATACGAATAGTGAAAAATACTAAATTTTAATTCAAAACTAAATATTCATCTAATTTATTTATATATATAGATTATATTTTTAGTTGGTTTTAAAGTATAATTGAATTAATTTTTTATAAATTAATCCAATGTTGGTCAGTGTAAGTAATTTCTCATTGAAATTATATATTAACACATGACAATCATCTAATGGTTATTTCTTTTTGAAAACTCGTTTTATCATTTTGACAACGTGAAATTTTTTAAATAATTTACTACAAATTATGAGTTTTGAATTTCAAAAAATGAATTCCATATTATGAATCTTAGGGTCCAAATTGTCTAAATATGTACCTTTTATTTTTGGTCATTTTGAATAATAAATTTGGTAATTTTTATTTACCACATTTAACGGTAAATCAGGTATATTAAGAGTAACAAACCAAATGATAAGGACAATAAAATTTCCCTAAAACATGTAAAAATATTATTGGAAGAATAAAAGTTGACCCATATCACATAAAGGTAAGAATTGAGTCATTTAATGGACTTTTTTTAAATGAAAGAGATGTAATTGTTATTAAAAATTAAAGTGACAATGTGTCACTCTCTTATCTCTTTTAAGAATAATAATTTTATTGTTGAGATAAAATTGATTAAACAATGATCATAAATAGTCTCCAAAAATATAATTAAATTATCAACATAATGGTAATTTTATTTTAATTTTCAGAGATTACATAATTGCCAAAAATATTGACACAACAATGATATATTAATTACTTTACTAAGATAAATATCAATGAAATGATATTATAAATATTAAAATTAATATTATATGACATAATTTATGTCATAAAATATTTTTCTAGATGTCTATGACATTTTATGATTGATTTAATGTATTGTTTTCTAATTAATCAAGTTGTTATATGTTTTTTAAAAAGTCATATATGAATAGTGTAAAAATTGATCAAGTTGTTATTTGTTCTAGAGATACGTACTATGTTGTAAGGTTATAAATATGGACATGGTTCTACATTCACCATGGTCAGTGATACATTACTAATTTAAAATAATAAATCCATCAAGTAAGAGGTATATTAGAATCATCTAAGATTGAGAAGATCGATTAAAATTTAATAATGTATTTAATGTATCAAAGTGAAGGGGATTATTATTTTGAATAATGTAGTGGGTATTCAAGTAAAACTATACATGGATGGTACAAGCATGGTACCAATAAGTATTTATTGGTAACACCATTTAATTATTCATAAATCCATTAAAATTATAATTTTCATAGCTACTTTCTATGATCATTTTATTTGGCATTGGATTTCATGACCACCAATCTAGGAAGGCATTTATACAGCATAAACAAAATTGGTTGGTGACACTATATATCTCCAATAATAGGTATAAGTTTATGACATCCAATTTGGGATTGAATTGAGTGACAAGATCTTAGAATATCCACATGGTATTAATTATTTCCATATGTCTATAAATGGTTAGTGTTCATGCTATTGTTTTCCATGTAAAATATTATTGATAACATATGTTAAAAAACAAATTGTATTACATTTAGGAAAGACAAAAATTAAATAATACCTCTATAGATTTACTTAAAATTGTAAACCAATTCTAATAGAATGAGATCTAATGAGAAATATTTAATGGTTTATTAGGCCAAGTCAATGTACATATACATACATGGTATTTATAAAATACAAATTGGAATAGTTCAAGACGTAATTGTTACCTATTCCATATTACATAAATCTATCCAAGTAGACATGCATGGGAAATAAGAAGATATTAATGCAATGATTCAAACTCCATACTTTTTGTGTACGATAAATAACACATGCCATGATTTGTACTAAATGTGATATTTCTAACATATAATTTATGATGGAAAAATATCAGTTATGTTTAGGAGAACTATATAGGAAGTAGTAAAAAAATCCAATTATAATTGATAAAGTATAAGCGATAAGTACCTGGTACATGTAGATGAAGGGAAGTTAGTTTTTAATGGACACGAACCAGTCTTACTACAGATCAAATTGATCAAATATCATAGTAAGGATAAGATAATGGGAAACAAGATCTCATTCAATCCAGTGGTAATAATATCTACAAATAACGAGTGAGTTTTGGCTTCTCATATGGTTAAATAAGATATATATAATACACTTTAATTTATTTTCCTTCTTGGAATCACACCTGGTGAGTAAAGTATTATCATAATATCGATTATGATAATCCTTCTACTAATATTAGCTATGATTTCAAGTTTATATAGTTGAAGAAAGGATATATACCCATGGTTTACATCTCTTGAGTCATCTTACTCAAGGAGGTGAGGTTATAGATAGAAGAAAATCCATGAAGATGAGACATGCTAGGCCAAGGACTAAATCCATAACTTAGATGAAACAAGATATTATCAAGAAAGTGCTAACAAGGATAGTTATAAAGTTGGATCCAATAAATGTGTGAGTTTTTTAATAGTGGGTTCCCTATAACCACCTTTAAAAATAACTTTTTATTACCATATAATTGATATAGTTAAATATTCATGATATTTACTTACCAAAATAGTGTTTATATGTCTACATCTACTATTTGTATGGTAATGTCCATAAATTATTTGTCATATGAAAAGGTTATATTAGTTCCCAGGCTATAATGAGAACCTCAAGATAATATGATATTAATGATTAACATATGTAATATGATCTTGATAAATCATTCTAAATAGAGAGAGATGATATCTAAATGTCATGTGTTGGGGGCTCATATGCATTGAGGCCTCTTCTCGTGAAGTTTTCACTTGGAGATCTATTGCATGTGATATCACGTGGAAAGACAAGCCAATAGGAACACAACATGTTTTAGGTGTCAATTTTTTTCATATCTATAAACAGGTGTATTGATCTCCTAATCTGAGATCATTATCATTTTGTTCCATTTGTTTTCATTCTTCGATTCAAGTAAAAAACCATGACATTAAAGTCATGGAGATGTAATGAACCAAAATTATACCAATGAAATTTACATTATTATAATTACTTCATATAGTATAAATCACAAAAAATCACATAGATAGCAAAATAAAAACTTTATTAATCAGGAATCAATGAAATAATAAGTATTTTTTGAAATTAAGAATCCTAAACCAATAGAATAGTAACACGACCATTGAAATTGAAATGTAACCATTAAGAAAATTAATCGGTCCAATAGAATAGTATGATCACCTATGAAATTATAATTTAGGCATCTTATAAATGAAAATGTGATATATTTATATCATCAATAAGTAAATATTTTTTTTTAAATGATAAATTAAGTATTGATATTTTTGTGAAACAAAAAATTATATTTACAATTTTAAAACTAATATAATGATTTAAAATAATATTTATTTTCCTAATATTTATTCATAAATTATTATATTTTTTTTTTACAATTATAATATAATTCTATGAGACCTTAATTAAAATTTTAATGTTTTATAAAATCTGATATAATTTTAATATTCTTATTTTCTCAATAAATGATGATTTTATGTGAAACATTAATTTACCATATATTGAAAATAATTTTTTTAATATTGAGTACTTTTTTTAAATATAAACAACTAAAATTGGTAAGGGTTAAATTTACATATTTTTCTAAATTTTTTTATTTTTTGGGGTATAGTGAAATACAGTAATTTATATTATAAGAAAAATACCTGAACTATTGAGTCATGGTTGATGTATTAATGATGTAAGAACCATTGGTTTGAAAACATATAAAATAATTAATATATTTATTCACAATTAGAAACACTATTAATAGTCTTGAGACAAAATAACAAATAAATAAATAAAATTATCAAAAAAACACCCATCTCCTCCATTATAAATACCACCCCATCACCTTTTCTCCTCACACCTAAAAAACCTTGAATATTTTCCAAATTATATAGAATAATATTTAAATGTCTCCCCCTCATATCCAAGATCCTTTTTTTCTTAACAAAATACCAAACCCAATTCCCCTAAGAGGGTTCTCAAGGGGAAGAATTCAAGAGGTAAAAACCTATTTCTTTTATATTTAATTTCATTTCAATTTATATTATTTTCTTTTCTTCTCTCGACATAAACTTATCCAAGTAAAATTATAAATCAAGTGAATTTTATATACTTTAATGTTGTTGTGTTAATGGAATAACCCATCATCATTTCTTTTCCCCTACCATTTTTTTATAAAAATGAAAATATCATCTGTGATGTGTTAATTTATCGCATTCAAGGATGAATAGTTTTAAATTTCCATTATGTAAATCATGACTGATCATAAATAAATTTATATTTAAAATATATTATATTTATTAAATATTATTTATTGTTTTAAATTATATATATATATATAATATTAATTAATAAAACAAAACTGTTATGTGATGATCGAAAAGAACACAATAATAATCTAAATGGTTATCACTATCATTTTATCTAATAAATCATCCTAACATATGAAACAAAATAAGAACATTTACTATTTTTCAATTTCATTAAAAATAAATAATTTCAATTCTGGATAGCTATTCCAATTTAGTTATATTTTCAAAACATGTATACAGGTGAAAAAATCCTGAAAACCAAGGAAATGAACAATCCAAAACAATGAAATTGAATTTTATAACTCATCAAAAAGGACATAAATGAACCTAATGAAATTCTAATTAGTAATATACATGTATAAAAGGATCTTAATTAATTAATTAATGGATTTATATTTATTATCCATGACATTAAGATCAAGTGCAGAACTCCTTTAGACATAAGGTAAGGGATTATTTTTGAGCCTCCATTTTTCATTCTGATTAAACTTTTTCTATATTTACCCCAATTTAATTATTAATTATTCTTATGTAATTATAGTATGTTCTATTTTTATGTTTCAAATATATGTACCTATTTCAAATTATTATTTCTTTGATTGTGAAATATATGTTTTATAAAGTTCCCTTCCCTATCCCTCCCGATAAGCAAGCCTGATTAAAAGGAACTTCCCAATTTCTTACCCATTTTCATGTACCATCCATAATATATATTTATACCCCATTATTATTATAAAATTATTCCTTTTATCATTAAAATATATTTAGGTTCATTTCTTATTTTATATAAAATATTGTTCTATTTCCATTTTAAATTATCTTTAATATTTTTTTTAAACCAAACTAAAATGTTTAATTTATAATGTTTCATAAAAAGTTTTTTACATATTTTCAATTCAATCTGACATAAATTATCATTATATATGACAATTTTACCTTATAAATGTCCAATTATGATTTAAATAAATTATTTATTGACACAATTATGATATTATATTTTTTTATGCCGTATTACAAGATTATGATACCCATTTCGCTCCATGGGATACCCTTATTTTTATTTATTATGTATGATTATTTATGTGAAACACATATCCCTGAACATGTTTTCATGGGTGTTCCTATATAGTCCTTTAATTCATTGTGTAATTTTTAGTGTCATGATATGTCATGTGCAATGGTCTTTGTGGTTAGCCTTTTACTCATGTTTTTTCATGGGCAAGGGTCTTGGTGGTTATCCTTAAATCTTGCACCGCCATGTGAAATGGGCTTGGCAGTTATACTTGACTCATGATTATGTCATGTTTTATTTTTTTTCACATTCCCATGATTCCATCATTTCATAATACCATGTTATACATGTTATTCTTCCTTATGTGTATTCATGACTTTTAATGTCATCAGGTTATGCCTTCTAACCCATGTGCAATGTTTTATTCCAATGTTCCTTTTCTTTAATCAGGATTTCTAGCTCGTCCATTTGTTCATGTATTCCCTAGGTTATACTATAAAAATTTAAGATATAAATGTAATTTACAAGATCATTATGTATATTAAATAAAGTATTTTTTTATTTTGCTTTCATGGTTTCTTATTATGTACATAATCTTCCAATGACACTAGAGTTTACGATCCTTAGTTTGTATTTGAAGGATAGTTATTCTTAAAATCCTGTACTAATATGGGTAAAAGTAGAGGGACATTATAGTTGATATCATAGGATTGTCTAAATAGATTTGGATATTTGGACTAGATAACTTTAGAAATAACCCTAGGGAAAATTATATCACCATTGATAACCTAGATTGAAATATAGGAAATCATAAGTTAGGATATGCTATTCATTTATAGGTTTATCCTTCTATGTTCCATGTTTTATTTTTATATAATCATTAGTTAAGTATTAAATCCTCCCTAATGGTAATTTTTTTATTAGTTAATGGATGAAAATAGGATAACCAGTTCCAAAAATAAATGTGATAGGAAATTTGACGATTTCCCTAATGAAATTCCAAATATGATCGGAATGGGAGCTAAAAACTCTATGAAAATTCTTTATCAACTGAATCATGTTTTGAATAATAACTTGAATATCATGAAATTTCCTCCTTCTACTAAAAAATATCAATATGCAGTTGAATACATTCGGAGAAAGTGCCCTCAAATGTTTTGTGGATATTTTGGTTCCCTCCTTTAAGAATAATGAATTAAATCCATTATGAATATATTCTCTATCTTTCAGTGCTCACAATAAGAGAAATATATTCTATGTAATGAGAAGATTTCAAGAAAATATTTTTCAATAAATATTTTCCCCATACCATTCATTTTAATATGGAAGTGAGTTCCTTGGAATGAAGAAAAAGTAAGAAAAGTCTATCAAAGTGTATGTTGAAAAATTTACAAGAAAATCAAGATACACCTCTATATTTTTCATGAACACTGAAAACATGGTTGATTTATTATTTAGTTGGCTAAAGCTGATTCTATGAAAAGTTTTGTCAATTCATGAATTTGAAAGATATGACGACATTTTTTATTTTTCCCTTAAGGCCTAAATGGTGATTGGAGACTCTTAAGGGTCTTGTTTACTCAAATATTAAAATCCAAAAATGGATTTTTAATATGGGAGGATCAATAGATAAATTTCATGATGGAAAGAAAATCCAACATTCCACATGTCAAAATTGTGGGAATAAGCATCTTAGGGAATATCTAAAGGGAACCAGGAGATGCATCAAATGTGGAATAATGGGGCATATGGATAATAACTGCCAAAAGGATATGAATAATCTAACTAATGTGGAAGAAGAAATGAAAGTTTAGATCAACACTCTGCCTGTAGTGTAGTGTTTCCACTACAAGGAACATGGGAATTATGATAACCATTTCCCTAATCTAGGGGTTCTTAGAGGAAATCAACAACAACTACGTCCATGAAATCATGGAAGGGTATATACTATCACTACTGCTGAGGTGAATCTTGACTATGACGTGCTAATAGGAACACCAGATATTCATTCCAGAACAATGATCATACTATTTAATTTTGGTCCTACGCATTCTTTCATATCATTAAGTTTAACAGAACTATTAAAAACCCATCTCAAACTATGAAGGTTGAGTTATATGTGGGAATATAAAATAGAGAAATTATTGAATCCAAAGTTTATAATTCCTCCCCAATTAATGTTTTTGGACTGAACCTACATGTCGATCATGGTATACTTCCTTTATTAGATTTTGATGCTTTTTTGGGAATGGATTGGCTATCTTTATAAAAATCCAAAACCAACTCTCAGGAAAGGGTGATTACTCTTCACATCCTAATGAATCCTCCAATTCTATAATAGTGTATAGAGGTGAATGAATCTCCTTCATTATCATTATCTCTAGTGCGGATATTATTTCCTTATGAGAAATAATATCTATCTCAAATTATTTATACAAAGGATAGAATCATGCTCGAAGACATTCCCATTATGAGGGACTACATAGATGTGTTCCCTAAAGAGTTTCCTATTCTTCCTCCTCACTAAAAAGTTGAGGTCTAAATTGAGCTTATTCCAAGATCGCTTCCTATATCAAAGAAACCGTATATAATAACCACCATTGTGATGTAAGAACTGAATAATAAATTACAAGAGAATCTGGATAAGGGTTTTTTATGATTGAGTGGTTTAGCATGTGGTGTTCTATTACTCTTAGTCAAAAAGAAGGATGGATCCATTCACTTATTAATTGACTATGCTGATCTCAATAAAATCATGATAAATAACAAGCAACCCATGACACAGATAAATAATTTTTTTGATCAACTACATGGGAACATGTATTTCTCTTAGGTGGACCTTCATATGAGATATCATTAATTAAATGTGAGGATGGGAGATATTCCCAAGACTGTATTTCGAATGTGGTATGGATAATAAGAGTTCATAGTGATGCCCTTAGAACTCACTAATTCACTAACAATTTTCAAGTATTTAATGAATTGAGTCGTTAGAGATTACTTTGAAAAATTTATAGTTGTATTTATTAATGATATTCTGATAAACTCCATGAGTAAGGAGGAACACGAGGACCATTTTAATACTGTGATAATGACTTTTTGAAGGGAGAAAATATATTCAAAGTACAAGAAATGTGTGTTTGTTATGGTGGAAGTATAATTATTGTGGAATGTTATCACCAACAAAAGAATGTATATGGACCCATCCAAGACAATGTCAATTGAGGAGTGGTAGAAGCCAACATCTGTATTGGACCTCTATAGATTCATTTTCTTAGCTTGGTATTACCAATGATTGTTTAAGAACATATCACAATTTTCTTTCCCAATAAACAATATGAATCAGAACGGAGTGAATTTTATCTTTACTAGTGAATGTGAAGATTGCTTCAAAGTGTTGAAAAAGAGGCTTATCACCTCACCAGTGCTCACACTACACAAAAGTGAGGAACTATTTGTGGTGTATAGTGATAATTCAAAGAATATATTAGGCTATGTAATGATGAAAAATGATAAATTGAGATCCTAAATCTCGAGGTAGTTGAAAATTCACAAGAAATACTTTCCCACACATGATCCAGAGTAGGATACTATAATCTTTGCATTGAAAGTATGACGGAATTATCTCTATGGGGAGAATTGTGAGATATATTCGGATTAAAAGATCCTGAAATTTATATTCACATAGAAGGAGCTTAATATGCACTATCAAATATTGTTATTCTACATCAAGGATTACAAATTATCAATCCACTATCATCACGATAAAGAAAATAAGGTAACAAATGCACTAAATAGAAATTATCCTACATCCTTATCCATGACGAGAATTGAGAATGATCCAATCTTCTTAGACCTACAAAGGATTAAAATGGGAACTTTAAAGGATAGAAACTAATCAATACTTTCTAAAATGATTTACCAACTATACCTTAGGGAGAAAATAAAGGATGATTAATGAAATTTTGTGGAAATTCTTAAAAAGGTAGAACGTATCCAAAATGGAAATTACTTAGAGTAAAAAATGGCTGAGGAAGTAGTCCTGAGATTTGGGTCATGACTTTATATAATATCCAATCTATAGACAAATAAATATCACTTGAATGACGCACATTGAACAACATTATCTATTATCTCAGAGATCACAAAGATTTATCGAGATCTCTAAGATAAATATTTGTGGGAGAATATGAATAACGATATCACTAAATATACATCAAAGTTCATGGTATGTCTACAAGTGAAGGCTGGAAGATAAAATTGTAATTGGAAGATGCAACCATTATCAATTCCAACATGGAAATAGGAAAACATCACTATTGACTTTGTCACTGGACATTCAATGAAATCCAGAAAAACCAATGCTATATGGGTAGTTTTGTATTGGCTTACAAATAAAAATCACTCTATCTCAATTCGAGAGGACTTCTCACTGGATTAACTTACTCAGATACACATCATAGAAGTAGTAAGGCTACATGGAGTACCACTGTCGATTTTATCCGATCGAGATATGAGATTTATCTATATGTTTTGAAAAAGTACCCAACATTCTCTAAACGGTGATATGAACTTCAGTATATTCTATCATCCCCAAACTAATAAAAAATATGATAAGACTATTCAAACATACTAACACATGTTGAGAGAGTATTCTATAGACTTCAATAAAGGATGTGACCAACATCTATATATGGTTTTGTTCTCTTATAACAAAAATTTCCACCAGAGAATCCAAATGGCTCCTTATGAATCCCTTTATTGGAAAATATGTACAACACCAACATGATGGGATAAAGTCAGTGAACATAAGATTCGAGGTCCGGAAATGGTCTAAGAAATGTTAGAAAAGGTGAAAACCATTTAGTATCACAACAAGGAATCCCAAATTCAAAAAAGGAGTTATACATACAATTTTCAACAATACCTAAAGATTATGTTTATAGACATGGTATTCCCCCACATATCTCTATGTAAGAGGATCATGAGGATTTTGAATAAAGTAAATATAAGTCCCAGGTACATGGGACCCTTCGAGATTATTAATCATGTCAGAACTATGTTCTATCAACTAGAAGTTCCACCAACCTTGTCTCACGTACGTGATGTATTCCACATATCCCTATTGTGGAAGTAAATACCAGATCCCTCACATGTAATGAATTTATAGGTGGCACAGTTGGGAATTGATCTCTCTTATGGGAAGAAGACAATGAAGATATTAAACTATAGAGATAAATTTCTATGCAAAAAGACTATTTACCTAGTCAAATTACTAAAGAAGAACCATAAGTAGGAAGAATCAACACGGTAACCAGATGAAGAAATGAAGGAGATGTACCCTCACCTTTCCTCCTTAGTTTATGTAATGAATTTTTGAGGGAGACATTTCATAAGGGGGGAAGAATTTGACGACCCAGAATTATATCTATGAAAAATTAATTATTATAATTATTTCATACAGTATAAATCAAATAAAAGCCTATTGATAACACAATACAAACTCTATAATAATATAACGAATGAAATAAGAAGTATGTATAGAAATCAAGGAACATTAACCAAAGGAACAGTAACATGACCTTTGGAATAGTAATGTAACCATTAAGAATAATAATCTAGCCAATTTAATAGTATCCTCACATATAAAATTATAATTTAGGGGTATTATAAATGAAAATATGATATATTTATATTACGAAATAAGTAAATTTTTTTTAAATGATAAATTAAGTATTGTTATTTTGTAAAACATAAAAGTTTATTTACAATTTAATAATTAATATAATTATTTAAAAGAAAATTTAATTTCATAAAATATATTCATAAATTAATTTTTTGTTGTCTTATTATTATAAGATAATTTTATGGGACCTTAATTAATTTTTCAAAAGTGTTATCAAATCAGTTATAAAGTTAAAATTTGTATTTTTTGAGTAAATACTGATTTTATTTAAAAACCAAATTTATAATATATAATAAAATTATTTTCATAAAACTTATCCCATTTTTTAATTCTTCACGTTGATAAATGTTTTCGGTTAATTTTCTTAATTTTTCTAGGATAGGTGAATTTTTGGTGAATAGTGAAATATGATCATTTTCGGTATAAACTAAATAAATGAATTATTGAGCCCTAGTTAACATATGGATTATGTGACCACCATTATTTCTAACTCACATTCACTAGATAAATTATTTAGTCATAGTAATCAACACTATTCATTGTCTCCATCCAAAATAATAAAAAAATGAATAAAATAATAAAATAACACCCATCTTCTCCACTATAAATACCACTTCTTACCACCACATCTAATCACACCTAAAAATAATTAAAGATTATCCAAACTATTCCCAATAATATTCCCGATTCTCTCTCCCACATCCAAGGTCCTTCGGTCTCAAAAAAATATCAAACCTAATTCTCCTAAGGATGTTCTCCGGGAGAATAATTAAATAGGTAAAAACAACTTTGTTTTCTTTTATTTTCTTTTCTATTTATTTACTTTTATTTTTCTATACTCACATAACCTTATAAATTTGATATTAAGACTCTAGGATCTTTTATACACTATAATTTTATCATGTTAATGGAATAACCCATCATCATTCCTCTTTTCCACACCTTTTGTTCTAAAAAAGAAAACATCATCCGTGACGTGTTAATTTATCGCATACAAGGATGAAAGTTTTCAATTTTCATTACCAAATTCATGGCTGGTAATACAACCATTTTTATGATTAAAATGTATTATAATATATTTATTAAATCTTATTTAATGTTTTAAACAAGTCTATATAAATAATATTAATTAATAAAACCAAACTAGTTCCTAATGATAAAAAATGCCAAAATAATCTAAACAACTATCATTAATAGTTTATCTAATGAATCATCCAAACACATGGAAATAAATTGATATATAAGACCATTTTATTTTAATTAATTTAATTAATGACATATAAGTTTAATTTTTATAACTATTACTTTTTTGCATGATTATTCATACATGAATACAAGTGAACCAATCAGGAAAACCAAGGAAATGAACAATCCTAAAACTACAAAATAGAATCTTATAAATCATCAAAAATGACAATAAATGAACTAAATAAAACTAAAAAAATAACATACATATGGAAAATGTTCTTAATAAATTAATTAAAGGATTTAATTTCGTAAAGAATCACTTACCATATGTCCGAAAGTGTTCTTTCCATGGGTAACCCTTATGTTTATTCCTTATGTATGATTATTCATGTGGAAGACATATCAATCAACATATTATTATGTGTGAATATATATAGAACTATAATTAATTGGTTAATATTTAATCTTATGAGATTTCATGTGCAATGGTGTTGGTGGTTAGCCTTGAATTTTGATCTTCTATGTGAAGTGGTCTTAGAGGATAGAATTGAATCATGCTTATTTAATTTTGTATGTTGTTTACAAAATCCCATGATTCCCTGACAACATGATCCCATGTTATTCATGTTATTCATCCTTATGTTTATTCATGCGTTTTTATGTGATCATGTTATGCCTTATAGCCCATGTTCTATGCTTTATTCATATATTTATTTTCCCTTACTAGGATTTTTATCTCATCACTTTTTTGATCTATTATATAGTTTATTTTATGTATATGTAACTTGTTAATTTAATTTAAGAGTTTATTATGTATATTAAAAAAAGATATTTTTAGTTTGGTTTCAGGTTTTCTATTTATGTACCTATATTCCAAAGACAATATAATTAATTACCCTTGGTTTTTATTTGAATTATATTTATGCTAAAAATCATGTAATAATATGTGTAGAAGGCTAGGAAAATTATATAAGTGATATCTTGTGTTGGATGTTTCATTGGTGGCATGACATTGGTTGAATGATCAAGATAGAATTTGTGACATCCATGTTGAGTAAGAGATATCGCAGGCCTAGTTGATCAATAAGATAACACCTTCTCTAAAAACATATCCATGGTAGAATAATGTAAGTCTCTAAGGTAATGTCAATGAATAATAAAGAAATTAATTTATGACAACACAAGTGTACATCATACTTTATGATTTTTTTACGAGACAAAAAGATTATATTACATAGTATTTGTTTGTAGGATGGTTTTCATTTCTATAATTATTCCTTATCCATTTAGGAGCCTTGATGTGATTCAAGAACCCACTCCTGGTCTATAAATAATATTCACTACTTTATAGATAAGGGAATAGAGTTTCACACACAATTGTGTATTCAAGAGTCTTCCATATCTGATGAATTTGTTTATAGAAAATGGTGGGAACCACCATGGTGATAGAGACTTGTATAAGTATTATAGATCAATGGAGAATAAATAGATTCCTTATTATTAAATTATAAAATAATTGGGTTGAATTTATTTGTTTAAATTATTTACATGTTATTTACTGAATTCATGGAAAAATGTTTTACGAACGGATATTATTTTAATATTAAAGGTTTGTTTAATATTGATTGAATTATGAGCCAAGTTAATGTCATAGTTTTTTAAAATAATATATGTATTATATATTACAAGTATGAGATAAAATATAAATGATTCTTATAATGTTGTTAGTTCATCATTACATGTCATTTATCATTTATTTTGTGGGTGTTTCTTATATAGGGGCAAGGAAACCCTTTACAGGTATTTTTATCTCCCACTATATAAGTATAGGAGAAGCTATTTCCCAAAAATACTCATTCCATTGAAATTGGGAGCTTCTACCTCCTCCCATATCCTAGAGAGAGGATGAATCTTCCAACCACCCGATCCAATACCGTCTTCATGGATAGTAGGAAGAAAGTCAAGATGATCACTGCAACGCTGAAGGATTTTTTAGAGCTCTATGATAGTACCCAAAATTTGACAATCACCACCCACATGTATTCTTAAGGCATTTGTAGATGATATGGAGGGGCTAAATCTCCGTTCATTCAAGAAACATTCACCTGTAATAAGTGATATTCAAATACATGTTTATTTGAATGGGGTAATCATTCATGTTTAATTTTTGTGGTTTGATAATTCATGTATGATCGTAGGTCCTTTATCGGGGATCAGATTACTAGAGATGATGATGTTTTGTCTCTATGGTGATGAAAATTTTTGAATTCTCATCCCAGTGACTTCTGCTGACCACCTCAGTATCAACAAAAATATGCAACAAAAACCAAGACATGGTTCAAGAAGTTTTCACATAGGTCAATTGTTAGTTTATCATCCACTAGATAAACTAATCATTAGTAATTAATCGTGATCAAATAAATTTAATATTTTACTTCTTCCAGGATTCATAGTTATTTTAATTATGGATTATTTGTTGTGATCAATTGAATTAATGAATTAATGAGTATAAAAGGCATAACTCAAATAAACATGATTATGCATAAACATTATCAATGAAATGGTTAGTAACTTATGTAAATCCACATAATATTAAAAATCATGTAATAAAGATAATAATCGTAAATTTATGAATAATGTAAAAACAAATCAATTATATATATTAAGTAAGTATAACCTTATACTACATAAGTTAAAATCAAACCATAGTTCAATGTTCTTGACCAGCCTAAGTCGGGGTGATTTTAATTATCGAGGAATTCCCACATGATGTTTTTTATCGACCTAAATTAATTCACATTAGGGATCACTTACCTAAATAATACTGGTTTAACTAAGAAGAAATGGTTTAAAAATAGAATTTAAGGATTTGGGAGTCTACTCATCATATCAATGAACTGTGAGTTAATACACCTTGCATTTTTAATGTCTACATAAAACCCTTTAAATGACTTTTCAGGACATAGTATAGGGTATGAGAAGGGTAATATGGGACCTTTACACTAAAATATCAAACAAATAGAATTTTATAAAGACAATGGTGTGGTATATTCAGTTTCAATAAAATAGTGGGATATTAGTAAATATTTTATAATATTTATTTTCAACTTTTATCAGATAAAGTCCTAAAATCTCTCTCTTATTATTTATAAATTTTTTAATAAATATAGCATAAAACATATCACTACAATCAATTATTGATATGGATAAAATTCTCAATGACACTAGTTTTCTATGAATGTAAAAGGCACTTACAAATTATTATACACCAATAAAGAAAATTTAATGTTCAAAAAGTACATATTCCTGATGTACATAGCAAAACATATAGTGAGGAAGAGTTGTATATCTATGAGAAACATTTAGATGATTCCACATATGTATATTGATTCATGTTATCATCTATGACCAATTGTATTCTAAAACAACATAAGGACATTTATGCATATAGTATGATTTCTCAAATTCTAGATCTTTATCAAGAGAAGCCAAGATTAGAGATATAAGGGATATCCAATTATTTGGGTACATGAAATTTTAGAGAGTTGGAATCTTATAGACCTCATGTAGTCTTGATTATTGGATAAATTGAATTCTTATAAATCATGGGTATTTAATTCCTAGATTATTTTCTCATAGATCTCACACTTTCCTTACTACCCATATAGTTATCTAGTTTTATTTTTAATTATATCATGAGAAATAACAAGAAGAGTCTGTAATTGAATAATACTCTTATTCTATAAGTGGACAACAGAATGGGGGGTGAAAAACACATGGTCGTTATTGTGAATAAAAATAGGAAGAACATTTAAAAGGACTCCAGAATCATAAAAATTCTAAATCTCTTGATTAGTATCCTTCCAAGAAGAGTAAGATCCCAAGTTGGGTGAAGGAAAAGGAAACAGTATTTTTTCATGTGGAAAGCAAGTCCACTAGAAGATTAACTACACCAAAAAGGGGAATCTAAATTTTTATTTTTATAAAGTTTAATATTTTCATATATACACATTGGGTATTGGATACAAATTATGATTCTCACATAAGTATCTAAATAAATGAAAAAATTAGATTTAGAAAGATTTCTAGAGAGGTGGATTTGTGGGATACTAATGGTGTGAGGCAAGATGATCATTCTATTTTAGACTACCAAATTTTTTTTCCAAAAAAAATGATATTGGTTTTAATAGATTTCCATTATATAATTTATTTTACCAAAAACATAATTTCGGTATTCTACCTAGATTTAGATTTTCTTGTTTTCATGTTTGAAAATAAAGGTTATTCTGTTTAAAAAGAAAACATATGGTATGGTATGAATCATTTGAATAATAGTATTTATGTCTAATTTTTTTAAAAGCAAGTATTCAAAATTTATAACAAATTATGTTTTCATGACTCATATAACTCCTAGTTATGGAATCACCATCTTGGTCATGTAAATGATGATTTCTTGAAAATGATTTATCAAAATGGATGTTTAGAATTTTTTTAGATAAAAATAAATAAACTATTTCATGAATTTTTATAGAGAAAAATGACCAAACTACCATTTTGAGGACATGGTGAAAGAGCCATACAGCTTCTAGGACTGGTACACACTGATGTGTGGCAGCCATTTCTAGTAGAATCTATAGGTGGATATTGTTACATCATAAATTTTACTTATGAATTGAGTAAATATGGCTACGTCTATATGATATGGTATAAGTACGAGTTCTTTGATAAATTTAATGATTTCAAGAATTAATTATAGAATCAACATGGAGAGAATATAAAGAAGCTTTGATATGTTTGGGGTGGTGAATATCTTAACTAATAATTTATCTAATTTCTTTGAGAGTTTTGGATTTTTTATCAACTGACTCCACCTTACACACTACATTGAAGTGGTGTTAGAGAAAGGGGGAACCATAACTTTCTAGACATCGTAAGGTCTATGATGATTCATGAATATATTCCATTATAATTTCAGGGATATACATTAAAAATTGATATACACACTAGATTGAGTAACAACTAAATTGGAAAATGGAATTCCCTTTGAGTTATGGAGAGAAAGAAAACCTATTTTGTAACATAAATGTGTATGGGTTTGTGAGGCATTTATTATGGTCATTTTAGGAAACACACTAGAAACATAGGGAACAAAGTGTATCTTTATAGGGTATCCTAAGGAAGCAAGGTGATTTTATCTATATAATATATCATAAAAGAATATAGTTGTCTCTAGAAAATTATTATTTCATGAGAGGGATAAAATCCTCAAAAAGGATAGTGTGAGAAAGATTGACAACAATGAATTTTATTTTCAATATACACAAGAGTTGGTATAAGAATAGATTCCATAGGTCCCCTTGGAAGAAGTAGTTCATTAAACATAAGTACTTCATAAAATAACTAGATAGGTAAGAGAACCAGTGAGATATAGTTTTCTAGTAACCAAATATGGTGATTAATTGTTAGTTTACAATAATAAACCTATCGCCTATAAATATGTAGTAGAGAGGTAAAAATATTCAAGATGAAAAAAATCCAAGAATTATAAAATGGATTCCATGTATCAGAACAAAGATTGAGTTTATATCAACACACTAATTGATGTAAAGTGCATTGGGATAAAATGTGTATTCAAGATAAAGTTAGACAAGGAAGGTAATGTAAGTACCTATAAATAAAGGATAGTGGATAAAGGGTTTAAACAGCATCAAGACACTTATTTTGGTGAATCTTTTATCCAGTTTACATGTTTAAATCCAATAGAATTTTACATTCCATAGCATCTTACAATGACTATGGAATTTGGTAGATGGAAATAAAAACATATTTACATAATGGAAAAATTTCTAAAGATGTATTTATGAAAAAACTAGAAGGTTTTGTGACAATGGGCGATTCCAAAAGGATATGTAAGTTATAAACATCTATTTATAGATTTAATGAAGCACCTAAACCATATAACATTTGGTTCAATGAAGATATACGAAAATTTGGTTTTATTAAGAATTAATGTTATTATTGTGTTTACAAGCAGTTTAATTGGAATACAGTTGGTATCGTAGTAGTATATGTTGATTACATATTACTTATTTTAGTTCCCATAGTAATCTTATATTATATTAAGGATTAGTTAAACAAGTGTTTCTCACTGAAGGAATTATATTAAACAACCAAAATTATAGGTATCAAGATCATTCATGATAGATCCAAGATGTTACTTGGACTAAATAATAGTACAAACATTGACCAGATACTAAATATATTTAGTATGGAACAATCCAATAGGGGATTAATTATAATGCCACATAATATAAATCATTCTAATAAAAGGTTTCCTGAAACAAAATATTGGAAATAAGGAATGAGTTATACCCCATAGACTTTGGAGAAAAGATAAATCATGTATGCCATGTTATATACTAGACTTGATGTTTCCTATGAATTTAGCTTGGCAGTAATATGTCAAGTTAATCGAGATGAGCAACATTGGTCTTCTATTAAGGTTATACTTATGTATCTGAGAAGAACTAAGGATATGTTACAAGTTTATGGGAGAGAGGAGGATCTTGTCATCATGGGTTATACAAATTCTAGTTTTAAAATATAACAAAATGATATGAATTCATTATCATGCTACGTCTTTAGTCTCAATAGAGGATCTTTAATCTGGAAGAGTTCAAAGAAACCAACTATCACTAATTACATAGTGAATTTTGAGTATATATATTCTTTTTATATATCAAAATAATGTATTTGGATATGAAAATTTGTGCATGATCTTGTTTTGGTACCATGTAGTAAAGACCCTATCATATTATATTTTGATTATACTATAATGATGTCTCTTGAAAAAGAGACATGGTCACACAAAAAGACAAGCACATCTATGGGAGTATCACCTCAAGAGATATTTTTCTTAGAGGGGTGAATTTGTAGTCAAAATAGTTTCCACCAAAGAAAATGTGGTAGAACCCTTGAATAAATAATTATCTTAGTAGAATTATGGGTATCATGTGAGATCTAGAAGATTAAAGGTTGCTACCAGTTAGCTCAAGTTGAAGTGATATTCTATTGGAGTTGGTTCACTAGAACCAAATTTTTTATACTTTAGATTACCTGTATTCATAATTTTGAATATTAATAAAATAATTATCACATCATGATTTTTCATCTGTGTGACATAGTATGTGAAGATGTCTTAAGAGTAGATGTCTCATTGAAAGGTCAAAGTAGTACCCTACTATGATGAGAACCCAATAATGTAACAAAAATATTATTAATATATACTCTATATATAAATGAATTAATTTTAGGAACACAAATGATACATTCTATTAGGGGTGGACACTCATAGAACATTGAAGAACCTTATCATGGTGTATTCCATTAATAATTTCCAGCGTAGAAGATTATGAGAAAGAGACCTGCCTAGAGGAAATCCACATTTATAAGTGTCATTGGATGTTCATATCTACATTCATGTGTATTGATACATAAACATTAATATTATTATTAATATATATTATGATTTATGTACTATTATATATTGAAAAAAATCATGACAAAATATGTTTGTGGTCAAGTAGGATATGTTGGGTGAATCATGATTAATATTTAATTAATGAATAATAAATTAATGGATTTATCCCTTCTATTTAATGTTAATGAAATAGACTAAATAAATCAACATCCTTGGTGTTCTGTGGTCAGTTTAAATTTCTATAAAGTCACAAAAAGAGACATTGAAAACATAAGTTTATGGCACCATCATGAAAACTGATTGATTAGAGATATCATGATAGAGGGATTATATTACATATTAAAAATCAGTATGGGGTTTTATGTCATTGTGAAATTAAATTCGTTCTATATGGGTGCCTTGGCATGTTTCTAGATGCTATCCTTGGATTTTTTAATGCTTCTTCTAACTCTGCTGGGAATGAGCCTAAAGATTTACATGATAATTATTTCCATAACCTTAGTTAAATAAAAATATTAGTTATTATTTAATAAATTCAATAAATATTATTTCCATATGTGGTTTAATAATTATTAATTTGTTTCTTATATATATCATGATACTGATTAGTCAATAGAATATATTGTGTGTATAATATTTAATAATTCATTCTTATTTATTGAATATAATATTTATTTATTTATTGGTGAATAATGAAATGATATATATTTATTAAATAAATAGTAATTATTTAGGGCCTGATAAATATTGTGGAGGAATGATAGACCAAATTTAATGGTCATGTAAGAAATAATATATATATCTATATATATTAACTATTATTTGAATAAATAATATTTATTTAATTCAGAAGTTTTGTGCATGTTAAAAAATATTATTATTATTATTATTATTATTATTATTATTGACATGGGGTACCATAGGGAATAATATAAATAATAAGGGCACATATGAAATTATTATGATCTAACCCCAACAGCATATAAACCCAATTATATTATTTTTTATTGGAGGATTCCATTTTCTTGGTTGTGTACAATAAAATTCAATGAATTGTCTCAAGGCCCTAGATATATCCTTTCTCCAAGACCAATCTCATTATTTAAGAGAAGAACATTCCACTACCACTATCAATTCTTGATATATCCAAGAGAATCCTTCTTAAATTGATTCTCAGGGTGATCAATGACGAACAACACTAGCATTTGGATCTATCATACTAGCATTAGTGGATTCCTATAATGACATTCAGTTGTTTGTTGAGCATTTTTGGATAACTGCTAGAGGGAATATATATTTTATTATTATAATGATATGATTTTATGATGTGGAGATATATTTAGATTCCTCAATGATGAAATAATCCCTCATAATTTAATTGTTTAATTTCTTAAATTAATTATAAATATTATGTGATAATCTTGCATTTTGGTTCTGATGTTCTCTCATAAATTCATATTTGATTCAATTATGTTGTTCATGGGTTTTATCATAAAAAACATATCTAATTAATGATTTATTACAATAAAAATTCAGGTTGGGCTTACCCTATCCTGAGCTTCTGTTGCGATCAAAATACTTACCCTGATCCTCCCAACCATTTATAGGTACATTATACAACATATTAGTAAATAATTCCTACAAATAATATTTATAAAATTCTTCCAATTTAACTCACCAATGTTTTCAATATATGAAACATAATAATAAATGATATATTACATGGATGGGTGATCAAATACTACAATTTAATATTAATCTGGTTTAAAATCATATTATGCAATGTTTATCATGAACCAGCCTAAATACCATGGTAAATTGATACCTTAATTGGTCCTGTCATAGAAAAATAGAAATTCTCAATCCCAATTGGTTGGTTACTATCGATTTCATCATAAAATATTCATGTGGTAATGGTTTTTCCATAAAACAATGGAAGATAAAATATACATGTCGGTATGTTGAAACATCTCTAGGAGAAAGTATCAGAAACAAATAGGTTAAAAACCTAAAAAAGTACATCATCAAGAACACAACATATTCCTAGATAAAATCTTAGACATCCCATGAAATAGGTTCATCACATAATCACCAGTTACTACCATCACTTCGAATACCAAGGATCATGAACATACACCACCACCTAGTAACACTTTTCCTTTGCTTGGACCGGGTAAAATATAATCGACAAACTCCTGAAGGAAAATGTAGGGTGTGAGATAATAGCCTTAGAGGGTTTCAACAAGTGTTCCATAAGAAATTAAATAACAATAAACCATTTATTATATCAATTTAAATAATACAAGGTATGAAATAAAAGTTAAATATTTTCAATAAAATGACATCAAATAAAAATGATGGTTGTTATATCAAAACAGGCTTGAATAAACATTTTATATAAAACACTTATATAATTTTTTTGAAAAGAATAAAATAGTTAAATAATTAATGAAATGTATAATAAAGTCAAACAAAACAAATAAAATCACCATGATAATAGTCCTAACGGTATGTGAGTTTCTGGCTATATGATCCTCACACATCGCATTCATCTACATAGCTCAATTTATGTGCGCACACTCAAATAAATTCCTATTTTAGGAGACCCATAGAGGAAATCATGTATAACTTGGATTAGTTAGTGTTTTAATCATCAATACATTGTTAGGGAGTTAGAGTCGTAGAGTGATTATCCTAAAGAACCTACAGACTATTAATCAATCATGGGAAAATCAATTGTTTGAAATCATTTAATCATTCATAGTTCAATTTCTTGAATTTATTTATCAACATTCCTTGTCATTTCCAAACCAAAAAAATCGGTTTTTGTTAAATTAATTACCTTTAAAATCATATTTCAATTTAACCATTTTTCATTAAGAATCATCAATTAATCATATAATCAGCTCACTTATCAAATCAATCCATTATTTTTATAAAAAATCTCCAAAATAATTTCAATTTTCATTGAAATTGGGGTTTTCAAAATTTTCATTCCCTTTTAAAATAACTCATAAAATAATCTCAAATACGGGGTTCTAAATCAATTAAAAAGTCATTTTAAATTAATCAATAAATATAGGGTTTCAATTATAGGGTAAATCCTTATGGAACCACCTACCTTTAATCATGATACCAAACAGTCAAAACCAACAACGAGGGACACCAATACAGAATGAAGGCAAAGGAGATCAAGGAATAAAACCTAGAATAAATATACATAAAAATATATATTATATCCATCAATAACATGAAGATCTATCAATCTATATGTAGGATGGAAAGGGATATTAGGAGAAACCATAAGAGTGGAGGTCCACTTGCCTAGAAGAGATCAAACATAATCATCGGAGCTACAATCCACAAGGAAAAGTGGTTGGACTAGTAAATTACACCTATTAAGGGAAATAAAGGACCATGGATTTATATCATGGTCAAAATAGGCTTATTAGGGTTTAAACAGATGGGTATCAGGAATTTTTTTAAAAAAATTATGGGATTAAATTTCCACATGAATGGTTTTTTAGAGGGGGTGTATGGTGGAAGAATCCATGTGCCCTTACTATTTGGGGTGCATGATTTCCCATGGGATGGTTCATGGATTGGGAAACTATGAAACCCCTAATATTATGTGTCCATGGTTTTCACTACGGGGAACATGGTTTCGGAAATCCATGCATTAATTGTGCACTACCCAAAAATTTCAATAATTTTTCCAAATTTCACCTAAAAACCCCTAAGATAAGACCCAACCAAAAGAAAATCAAAACAAGGGTCAAGAAGTAGTATAAATAAGGTACAAAATGTTACAACCTCCACAACATAAAAACATTTCATCCCCTTAAATCCTATTATGAGAACTCCATGTTAAAGATATGATGCCACCTTTCACTCATCAATTCGTCACACTTCCAAGTATCATGGGAATCAGAACCCTAATTCCCTATCACATAGACCAGTGGTATTATCTTCCCATGAATATCCTTTTTATAAAATTCAAAAATCCTGAATAGATGCATAGTCATGGATAAATTATGTTAAACATCAAGATATTCCCATCTTAGGACATGAGAATGGTCAATAAAATACTTCATGTGAAGGGATACATAAAACACATTGTGGATAGATGTCAAATATGGGAGAAGTTATAAATGGTAAAATATTTCCTAACCAGCTCAATAACATAAAAAGTCCTCATAATCCTTAATAATGGTTTTTATTGTTTTCCAAGACATTAGTGAACCAACTGAGGAATGACGCTTAAAAACACATAGTCATCAACAAAAAACTATGATTTTCATCGACAATGATCAGTATAATATTTATAATATATTTGTGTTATTACCATTATCTAACTAATAAACTAAATCTTAACCATAATCTCTTAGACTAAACTCGATCCAACCATGGAGGCTTCACTAACCCTTGACCAAAAAATTGTTATTTTCACAAATATCCATATAAGGACTCAAAACGATCCATCCTGATAGTGAACTTGTAATAGTTGTTGTAGGAAAACTCAACAAGTCCCAAATGGATATACCAAGATCCACCAAAGTAAATAATACAGGAACATATCATTTATTCAAGAATCAGTATTGTTAATTCAATCTAGCCACCCATCTATGGCTGATATAACATTCTCAAATGTATCTGAGATCCCAGTACCTCTTGGTGGACCTTCTAGAAATATGAAGTAAAATGGGAATCCCTATTTGAGACCATAACATAAATAATTCCATGAAAATAGACAAACTATTTCACATATTGATATCCCAAATATAAAATGTTGGTTTTATCTAGAATGGGTATAATGTGAGATAATTTGGTCAAACTGTCGATCAAAACGCATATACAATTATTTTCCCAAGGGGTACAAGGAATCCCGACCACAAAGTCTTTAAAAATATTGTCCCACTTATTTGATAGTGCTAGAAGAGGTTGAAGAAAACACAAAGGTATGTAATGGTCTACATCGAGTTATTTCCATGTATAAAAATGAGAAAAAAGTCAAAAATGTCTCATCTCGTAATTGGACACTAGAGTCATCCCCATAAACCATAGAAAAGTTTTGTAATATCGGTGTGCACCTCCCACTAGGAATTATAGAAATAATCCTTCATAAAATTTCTCATAGGAAAAGGAACAAAATTCCAATTCTAGAAACATAGAGTGACCTATAAATATAAATACAACTCAACAATTGTCTACCCACTATAAAGAGGGTCCCAAATAACAAAAAATCCATAATTAGTTTTTTTCTCTTGTAGAATCATCTCAAGAAGAGTGGAGGACAACATAACATTTGTCAAGAAACCTAGATAACATCCTCTTGGACTCCCAGATGAGACTGAGCTAAGATTTACATAAAATTATACTCTTTTGATGATTAGTTCCTGACCTGTGTTATAATTTTCCTACTCAACACACCAGAGATGTCATTAACCTTACCAGGGGTGTAGGAACAATAAAAATCAAAAATATAAACGTACTCCACCAAATTTATTGTTTTAATATTCAAATATTTTTAATAGAAAATGTAACTCAAGATTTTATTGTCTAAATAAATTTACACTTTTATCTTAAAAGATAATTACACTAATTATTTAGATCCTTCATAATGGATTCATGTTAAAGGTCATGGGTTGGGTAATTCTTCCAATAAGGGCTAAGATATCTATAAACATCGACTTCCATGTAACCACCCTATATAGGAACACATCACAAACACATAACCGATGCATCATAAAAGAAAACATATCCATTTCAATCCTCCCTAAGAGTCAAAAATGGAATATATGTAAAAATTATTCTTTACTCTTCAAAATATCTCTGAAATTTCACATCCCATAATAACTCCACTCACTTTAAAGTGATAATGGTCATTGGAGAATCCAACTTTGAGAAATATTTAAAGAACCTATGGTATTACCCCACCGAGCCCAACAATATCCATATCTCAAAATAATTACATGGTTTCTCATATGTCATAATAGCTTTCATCTTCTAATGGTAAACTAAAATAACATGTTAAGAGACAATATATTACAATAAATTCACTTATCAAATCTAGAAATTACACTTTGAATATTAATGTAATTTTGGGGGTTTCCCAAAATTTTCAGAACAGCTGTAAATTAATGCACATGATCCACCTCAATTTTGGAGTAAATAAATATGGCATCTATAAATACTATAATAAATGAGTCTAGGTATTTTTGAAATTCTGTATTCATAAGTGCCATAAAAACTACAAGATCATTGGTCAGATCCAATGGAATAACAAGACACACTAAATGTATCTACCTACACTTAAAGGTGGTCTCTTGAATATCATACTATTTAATTTTCAACTGGTGATAACCATATAAAAGTTAAATATTTTAGAAATAATTCATCCCTTTGAACTATTCAAAAAAATAATTAATATGTGGAAACAAATATTTTTTCTTTACCATGAGTCGTTTGAGTTTTGAAAAAACACATACGAAAAGTGTCCCATCGTCTTTCTTTAGAAACAGAACACGCACCATCCCTAGTGAAAAACTAGGGTGTATAAATACTTTGACTTCAATATCATCCGACTAAGCTATCAAAATTTTCAACATTGTGGGATATATAAGGTAATATGTAATAAACACTTGATTAGTACTATTAACTTAATCAGTAGAGAACTCAACTTCTCTGACTAGGGTCAAACTAGAAAAGTCAGAAGTAAACATGTTGGGAAACATAATGAAAACTAGAGGGAGATCATATCTCAAAGAGTTTTACTCAAACTAAAAAGAAAACAATTATATTACCCTACTCAAATCTAGAAAATATGGTCTAGATATACTCAAACCCATGTATCATTCTCCCTAAAAATATGGAACCCTCCACCAGGGGAAGTAAAGGAAACCAATCTAAGAGAGAATTTAATTCAATCATTATTAGAAATCATCCAATCCATTAAATAATTATTTCAATAGGTTTCATATAAGGAACCAAATAATTATTGGTATCATAATTCTTTGATTGAGAGAAAACACCAGGAGGAAACTGAAGACCCTTCTCTATCTTCATTTCAATTGGTGTAGTAATATCCATCACATAAGACAAAAGATCTGTAAGAATATTTAGTATGTTTAAAATAAAAGTCAATATAAATGATTGAGATGCACGAGTATAAAATAAACTTTTTTCTAAAGATTAATCTATAATGATGGTATCTCTCATAGTCACTAGACCCGCATCAGCTTCCTCTAGAGAGTCTTCTTCTATGAGAAAAATCTTGGTTTCAGATGCCTTTGGAAGAAACCCCATAGTTATTGAATAATTTTATTGAGTCAAATAAAATTTTGAAGAAAATGATCTCATGTCACTATGTGATGTAAACAATATATGGAATAACTTATGCAGGTAACCATAGATTCCACATAAACTATACATCTTGGGTGCCTCAATGAAAACTCATTTCAAATTCACAACCTTTACATACTAAAAGCAAGTTAGAGGAACTCTAACAGGAACTACAGGCGGTCCAGATTACACCAAATATCAATCTCCACCACGATACTGGTCATAATTTCTCTTTCCTTTATAGGAACTCACATAGTTACCTCTAAAAGAAAAGGGAACTCCTATTAACTTTGACCTACCGTCCAGATTAAGTTCATCTGTCAATGCTCTATCAAGCATGTCTGCATAAGAAGTGAGATTATGTATAAATAATGGAGATCTAAATTTGATCAAAGAACCATATAAATTATTTTATACTTATTTGATCATTTCTTACAACTCAATAGAGAATTTTCAAATAGTATAAAAACAGTTTACATAATGTTTCATGGTCTTGTCACTCTTCTGGAGGTTAAGAAATTCCATGGATTTTTTCAAGACCATCAACTCTAGATATATTTGATCAATAAAAATAATTGTAATTCCATTCCACTATAATCCTTCATGATTATTTGGGAGAACCATATAATCCCATCATATCCTTCTAATTACCACAATGATACTTTTCCCAAATAGCCATGGTGACTTAAGGATCATTACGAAGATATCTAGAAATGAACTCACTCTTAACTACTTCCTATGTCCCAAACATATATCTCCTATCAACCAGGAAATCCAATATTCATACCTACTTCAATGAAAGATTCAAAACCATTACCTGTAATATCTATTTTTCACAAACCATCTGAGATACCCAAGAATAGTGATACCCAATTTGGTCCTAAAATATCTCAAAGGGCATTCATGATCCCCATGGGTTTAAAATAACACCTATAATTATATAATAAGAAATTAGAAATAATTTTACTATAAAAAAATGGAATATGATTGATAAATGTTAGTATTTCAATACTCTTTGAAGAGAAATACCAAAAAAAAGGTTAAACAATACACAAAATAGTACATCATCAAGGACACATCATATGCCTAGATAAAAGTTCATACATTCCATGTAACAAGCGAATAACATATCCACTAGTCACCACCATCACTATAGGTCCCAAGGATAAAAAAATACACCACCCCCATTTGGTTCTTTCCCTTGGCTTGGACCTATAAAATGATAATATAAAAATTACCAGTGGAAAAGTTAGTGTGTGAGCTAACATTCCATTAGGGTCTCACCAAATGTTCCTTAAGTAATTCCATAACAATAAACTATTTATTATTTTAATTTAAATAAAATAAGGTGTGGAATTACATTTACATATTTCAAAAAAACATGGTTTTGAATAAAAAATATGGAAGTTATATCAAAACCGAATTTAATGGTAATTTTATATATGACACTTATATAAAAATAGTTGTAATGAATAAAAAAGATCGATAATAAATGTAATGTGTAATAATGAAGAATAAATTAATAAATGAACCATTAATATAATCCCAATGGTAAGTTAGTTTATTGATATTGGATCCTCATACATCACATCCATCAACACAATATGAGGTATCATCTGCACACTCAAATCAACACTCCCTTAAGGGGACCCATTATAGGAAATCATGTCGATCTTAGTTTAGATAATATATTCATCATCAATCATTGTATAGGGTGTCTTATTCCCAATGTTATTGTCCTAATAACCTTATAAACACCCCATAATACATACACTTAAACAAAAAATCAATCAATATATCCTGGGAAAATCAATAATTTCAAATCATTTCATCGTTCATTGTTTGATTTCCCAAATTCCTTTTTTCACAATGCCTTTTTATTTTCAAAACCAAATCATAGGTTTTCATAAAATACTTGACCTTTCAAACAATATTTAAATATAATCCAATTTTTTAAATAACCATAAATCAATCATTTCATCAAATAACTTTAAAATCATGCATTATTTTAATGAAAAATCTACCCAAAATTCTTAATTTCATTTAAATTGGTTCTTTTCACAATTTCCATTTCCTTTTCAAATCACACATAAAATAATCTCAAATATATGTTTTCAAATCAATTAACAACTCATTTCAAATCAATAAAGCAATATAGGGTATCAATTTTTGGGTAAATCCTTATAGAAACTCTGACCAATAATCATGAGATCAAACGATCAACACAGACAACAGGTAAAACTAAAGTAGAATGAAGGAAAAGTAGATCAATTAATGAAACCTAGAATTAAGATTCATTAAAATGGAGATTACATCCAATAATAAAATGAGGATATATCACTCTATAAGGATGATAGAAAGGGAGATTAAGAGAAACCAAAATAGAAGAGATATGCTTACCCAAAGAAGATCAACCAGAAATCCCATGCGTTATTATCTTCAAATAAAATGGGTTTCCGGAGTCAATTCTACAACTTAAGAGCCTTAAACAACATTGTAATAAGATTAGGTTATAAATATTTTGATTTGGGGATAAACAACATGTCATTGAATTTTAAAATAATTTTTAGGGGATTAAACCCCCACGTGTATGAATTGTGGGAGGGGGAACATAGTTAAGTATATTAAGTTCCATAACCATGAACCTCTTCCACTTGGGGCACATATTTTCACTTGGATGGGTGTATGGTTTGGGAAACAATTGTTCAACCATTTACCCAGACTATTTGGGGTGCACATCTTTCAATAAGGGGAGAATAGTTTGGGAAAATGGTGCACTAATTGTAAACTTCCCAAGACATTCCCAAAATTTTATTATTTTAACCATAAACACCACTAGACAAGTTCCAACCAAAGAAGAATAAAAAAAATTCAATGAGTACCTAAATCAAGATAAAAAAATGTTACAATGTTAATTGTAAAATGTTATTAAAACACATCACAACATCAACATATCATGTAATATGAATATTAAATGCATATGTGCCCTATAATATCTCTATATTGTAAGAAACTAATACCCAAAAAAATTTAAAAGTATGGATATCATAACATAAGATATCTCATATCATCACATAAGATATAGCCAATATAAATCATATGCATAAAGGATTTAGGGAATATCTCTATCAATATCTCACTTGCAATAATGTCTTATAGACTTTGTTCTATTTCACCTTATATCATATCATATATAATAACTATTATAACCATATTAAAAAATCCTTAGGCATATTTCACAAAACACATTTGGAATTCTATAATGAACTTCACCTTGTATGAAGTCATATAAAATTACTTGTGAATATCCTTTCAAAACGTATTTTGGATAAAATCTAAAAAAAACTTTGCCTACTGATCTCTGAGATTCATAAAAATAAATCCTCAATCAGTTAACTAAAAAATGCGGTCGCATATGATTTTTTATAATTTAAAACATACATGAATTCTTGAATTAAAAAATTTAAGCAAATAGTGGCCTATAGCAAAAAATTGTTGCCACAATAACTACAAATGGATATAGTGTGATTTCCATCAAACACTTGTGTCTCTATACCCATATCCACCAACTATATCATATACATGTAAGAAATATCATATAACCATTTTATCCAAGACATTGAGTGACAATGAGAGATTAAATTTATAAATACCATATAAACTACTAATAAATTTGTGATTCTATTAGTGTTAGTTAATAAGGTCAATGAATACATCACATTCCATTTATATAAGAAGATCATCACATCACAAACCCCTCACCCTAGTTGATAATAACATCACCTATACCTTATCTACAAATGGATAAAAATTTACTTAGTATATCTCAACTATGGTCTAGAATTATATACTCACCATACTAGAGGAAAAAACCCATCTTAGTCAATCCTTATCCAATTACTTGTTTAACAACATACAAAACTAAACCCTAATTTGCTAAGTCTCATGGATTGTGTAATAAATTTATCAAAGGATAAATGTTATCTTGCCAACTATATTTCTAACATCAATTATGAGGGCTAAATATGAAACATTAGCTATTAAATAAAAAAATTACATAATGTTACTTTAAATTACAATGTTTTTAATCCAAAAAAGTGTTATTTTAATGTAATTTTTCTTATTTTATGATTTTTCTGGTATTTCATGCTCAATTGAAAAAAAAGCCAATATTGAATTGTATATATTTTATAATATTTATTTATTTAACACATAAAATATTATATACATAAGAAATTATTGAATTTATTTATTTTTATAATTCTATACCTCCTGGTATTCATTTCATTCTCCTAAACAGAAAGGTAAATCCCCCATTTTGAAACTGAAAACCTACTCACAATTTGATCCTTCAAAACTGTTCATAGATATGGGTATTTTTTATAGTGGGACCATGTATCGTGATTGGATGTCTAAAATGCATTGAATGATTGAGTGGATATGATAAAAATATTTATTAACAACTTTAATGAAGGTATACATGACTTAATCTACAGTTTTCAAGTCTGTTAATGCATGGGAAACCAGAGACATGGTATATGGAGAGTCTGTATAAGAAGATTAAAGACTCAAACTAAAATCGAAAAAACTCTATCTAACTATGGAAAAAATTTATTAACATTATAGGGGAGATTCATAAGATATTTTTGAAAAACATCCATAAATATGTACATGTGTGAATAAGTCATTTAATTGGGCTAATACGTGAAAACATACCAAGGGAAATGATGGCATATAAAAGGAGAAGATATCCTCCTTCCAAAACAATTCCCTACCATCAAATCACCATGATGAAGGAGATCTCTAGTGAGGGAGGATGCCACTACATCCCCCCTCCTTTAATATTTTTTTATTATTTTTTTATTTTTGTATTATTTAGTTTTAATTCAAATTGTAATTTTTATTTTCATTTAGTTTAAATAAAACAGTTTTTTCTTTTTGTTTCCACACAAATCCATTCATTTCTCATTATTTTAGTTTTATTATTTTTAATTATTATTATAAGAATAATAATAGTAATTTTATTATTATTATAATTATAACATTCTTATTTTATAATTATTTTTTTATTTTCTTATTCTATCATTTTTCAAAAAACTATTCTCTTAAATTTAATAATAACTATAATAATAATTCTTATTATTATTTTAGCTTTATTTATATTCTATATATTTTTTTATTTTTTTATTTTCTTCTATTTTATTTTACTCTCTCTATATCTCTCATCCCCATTCTATTTTTATTTTATTCTTTTATTCTTTCAAACTAATACATTTTAAATTAATATTTCGTTAATTATATTTATAATATTCATCTCTTCTTACCACTCCCTCTATTGTGATATATTACTTGAAAAATGAGAGGATGACATCGTGTCTTGGCATGGGGGGAGGTCACGATGATCATGAATTTTCGTTAAGGTTTGATTTTAAGTTTGTAGATAGAATTGAGTAGCACGCATGGGTGAAATGAATGTCCTCGATTCGGTGACAACTCCTAATGACATGCAACTCAATCTATCTACATTATTTTATTTAATCACTTTTACCTCTCTCCAATGGTTAGGTCATCACACATTGGAGTTGTGATAATCATTGGATGAAACAACGTTGATGGATTAGGGTCCTCAAAGATGGCACACCATAGACCAAGTTGTTCCATCAAAATTTATTATCAAAGGAGGTGGAATTATGATTTATTAGGAATTTAATGATATTCCATAATTTCTTAATAAATAATAGTTTTACAAGAATGGAATTTCATGATTTTATTATCAAACTAAAATAAAACATATAATAGAGAAAAATTATTAAACCTTAAACTGGACCCCAAAACCAAGTGATTTCTTTCTTTAACTCATTATTTTTCTATTTTCATGGTATTTTGAATTCTCATGTCATAAAATGTAACAATATTTATCATTCCTTATAAGATAATGTTTAAAATAAACCTATACCTATGTATGAAAACATGTATACCCATAATTTTAGTAAACATGCATTTTAAGATCCCCATCATGATGATATCCATGTTACCGAGCCTATGGTAATCAGGAAAGAGGCTTATTTTAGGTACATTGAGAAATTAATTTTTAAAAATTTAAATTTTGTTCAATTAAATACACATTTTTACTTACCCTTTTATCATACATCTTATGTATCCCCTAAGAATCCATCACTTAAGGATAAGAATTTTGCACAAGTAGAAAAAAAGGAAGATAACGGTTCAAAATTCATCATACTCCTCCCATGAAATCTATACATCACCGTGAAGGGGGAGGATCTAGTGTACTCTATCCATTGATCATTACTCAAGATCAATGATAATGAAAAAGATGGGAAAATCCACACATGGTAGTTCATATCAATTAAGCTTCATCAACCATAAGATTTTGGATAACAGTTGGTACTTCCCTCTAAAGTTAGTAAAAATTTAATGCCCACTTAGGGGATCATAACAAGATTTATATTTACATTATTTCTATGAATTTAAATTTAAATTTATTTTCTTAGGAGTAACTCAACATCAATACTAGTCCTACTTATCCTTTTGAGATTTAATCAAATAATCCTTTTTCTTAATTGATTAATTATCTTTTGTATGTTCATAATGGGAAAAAGAAGCTTCATCCAGTCATGGAGAAGGACTAAGATTCATGGAAATGGGAGTTCACAATTTAATGATTATCTTTTAAACTAATTACTTCTTTAGTACAAAACACGTTTTTAGATTTAATGATAATATATCATTCCCACACTTGAATTCATGTTTTAATTGAATAATATTGGATACCTGAGAATCTTAGGAATATTGAGATTACATGTTACAAATTTAAATGTAAATGAAATTGAATGATTAAAATGAAAAATTGGATGATTAAAGTGAAGCATTGATATTAAAATGAAGACTCATGATTCTAATGAATTAATTGATTCATGTAAATGAAATTTCCCAACCATTTTTACGATTTTATTTTTAAAGATTCATGAGAATTTATTTATTATTATTAATCATGGATTGATTGATTTTCCCAAATCATATTTCCATTCCTCATAGGATTTCATGACCAAATATTTCCAATTTTTTAAGCATATTTATTGTGTGATATTGGGATATATCACCCTATAGAACTTTAGTATGAACTTGTAAAATCTATAACTATACAAAAAAAAATTTAAGGGATTGATGCATCTTTTGATAAACCACTTATCCTTAAAGTAACATCTTTAAATTAATCTTTATTTATACTTAGCGACCATAAATGACCTTTATATGAAAGAGCCATGTTTCGATCCATTTTATCCATTCCTACCCTATATTTAGAATTTGTATGGTATTTTAATGTTTAAGTGTGGGGGTGAAGGGAATCATGGTAAACAGGATGATTTATATTGTAAGGAATAAGTGTGGGAGTTCTTATTATTGTGATTTTAAAGGGTTTTGTAATCATTCATTGTACACTATTGTTTTCCACTCTATAATATTAAAAAATTTATATGAAAAAAGAACATAAAAAGAGAAAAACGAGTTGTGATTTGTGTAAACAAAAAATCAAAATTACTAGACCTATGATTTTTGTTATAAATATTTAGGTGGTGTATGTGAGGTATACTATAATCATAACTTTCTATAAAATAAAAAATTAAATTGTTCTTTAAAAAATAAAAAATAGTATAAATTTCAAAAAAATATTTCAGACTGGGCACAAATCATTCATTATGATTAAACTAATCATAATATTTACAATGGACTTTTGGGGAAGTCAGCAGCTGATATAAATTGACGGGAGAATGTCATTAAAATTATACCTTGAAAAAAATTTCTTTATTCTTTAAGATATAAACCTTCTCCTTGAGCCTTATGTTTTAAAATCAATTTTTACAAACCTTAAGCCTCAGAGACATTTGAACATTGATTACAAGCCCTCTTAATTTTATATGCGTTTTGTCTGTAAAAAATGGAGAAATTAGTTCCTTGGAAAGTATTTGTATAAGGATAATTTTCTCATGATATTATAATAACTCTACTTGAATTTTATCATGAGTGATTATAGAAAAGATTCAAAAGTGATGTTAATCGGGATTTGGCATTTTTAATAATAAGGAACGGAGGATCATTAATGAATGAGAGGAGAAGCTCCATCATTTTTTAAATGGGAAAATTAAAATAAATGGATTGGTTGTTTAATTTAAAATAGATAAATTTAATTGATATTTAATGTGGAATTTTAAAATTTTATTTGACATTGATAATTTTTTGATTTATTATGTTTGAATTTGAATATTTATAACATTGGTACCCTATTTAGTTCCTTGTTGAGATTTTATTCTTAAGGAAACACATGGTATAAGTGTGGGGGTTTTTTATAGAAAACATATTTTCCATAATTTTACTTTTTTTTAATATTTTTTATCCAAACAAGTGTTTTTACGGGAAATTATCACATTTTAGGATTTTAGTGATATTTGAGCTCAATCGGAACGATGAACTATTTTGAATTTTAACTATTTTAAATTATTTATGTATTAAGAATCGAAAATATTATATAAATATCAAAAAAATTAATTTATTATTTTCTAGTATTCTATACATACTTGGATTCATTTCATTATCCTGGACCCAAAGCTAAATCATCCATTTAGAAGCCCAAAATGATCTTATAATTTGGGCCTTAAAAATACTTCATAGATCTTGATTTTATGGCCCAAATGTGCTGATATTTCAATCACAAACAAGAAAAAAATTTATTAACAACCTTTATGAAGGAACACGTGTGTGAATCATTCATTTTCAATTCCTTTAATGCAAGTGAAACTAGATACATGGAAGATGTAGAGTCTCTCTAGTCAGATAAAATTCTCAGACTAAAAGATACATAACTCATTATACATACATCCAAATATGATGTAATTTATATGGGAGATGTGAATACTAATTGCAACCAACTATCTTGAAGAAGTCCATGAATTAATCAGTCCTTTAATTGGGCTAACACATATAAATATTTTTAGGGAAATTATAGCCTATAAATGAGGAGATCTCCTCCTTCTCAAATCATTCCATACAATCAACTCACCACGAAGGAGGATATCTCCACTGAGGTTTGCTAACAGCTAAATTATTTTATCCACTTAATTTCTTATTTTTTTTTATTTTAGTTTTGTTTTATATTAAAATGTAATTTCGATTTTAATTTAGTTTAAATTAAACAATTCATGTATTTTTATTCCACCTAAATCCATACATCTTCTCTTTATTTTAATTTTATTATTTTGAATTATTAGTATAATAATAATAATAATATTTATTATTATTATTATATAATTATTATTTTAAAATTATTTTATCGCTTTCTTTCTTCTATCCTATTTCAATAGATAATTATATTAAAGATAATAATAATAATAATAATTATTATTATTATTTTAACATTATTTATATTATATATAATTTTATTCTATTCTATTTTATTTTACACAATCTCTCCCGTATCCCCATTATATTTTTATGTTATTCTTTCATTCTCTCAGAACAATTATTTTTAAATTAATATTTCTTTTATTATATTTCTCTTTTTCATATCTTCTTTCCACTTTTACCATTGGGATATCGTACTTTCGATAATGAGAGGCTGATCCCAAGGCATGGCTCTCGGAGATGTCAAGGTGTTCATGAATTTTCTGTAATGTTTAATTTTATTTTTGTAGATATAATTGATTAGAATGAATAAGTGAGGAAAATATCTCTGGTGTGGTGACCACCACCAATGAGATTCAACCCAATCTATCTCTATTATTTTATTAATCACATTTCCATCTCTCTATTGGTTAGTTATTCACAAATTTGAGTTGAGAAAATCAATGGATGAAATATCATTGATAGAGATTGGTCCTAGAAGATAGAACACCCTAGACAAAGGTGTGTCATCAACCTTGATTAAAGGAGTTTGAATTAAGATTTCTTAGTCATTCAATGATATTATAAAATTTCTAAATAAAAAATATTAATCAAAAATTGAGATTTCATGATTGGATTATCAAACTAAAATCAATCATATAATGGAGAATAATGATTTAACATTAAACCGAACCCCATAACCAAGTTCTATCTTTTCATAACTCATTCTTTTTATATTTTCATGGTATTTTAAATTATCATGTCATAAATAAGTAATCGAAAACACAAAAGCATTATCACTATTTTCCTTTAAAACATAAAACAAGAAAAAAATAGTGTAGGTGATTTAGAAGAATTAGGTGAAAAAACATTGAAGATCCTCAAGTGTGGTGACCCTATTAAACCACTATTTTCCACTAGGAAAATAATATTTCTTTTGCCACACCCCACGACGGGCATGTGTCAAAATCCTAGTATACCAATGAAATAGTGTATAAAACTCCTTTTGGTATAATTGGTGGTTTAATCTGCACAAAAATCCCTTTTTTGCTCTTGATCATATCCAATGTCTCTATAAGAAATCTCACCCATGATAACCATAACATTTTTCGCAACCTATAATTTCTTGAGTTATTTCCCTAGAACAAACAACTTTTTTTTATTTTAGATTCTCTTCATTTATATTTAAATAACCAAATATTAATTAATGAATTATCACACATTGATTTTTCTTCTATGTAACATCGATCTGAAAATATATTTGGAATATTTTCTATATTTAAAGGTTATAGTAGTTCTACACTATAATGAGAAATTTGAAATGTGATGAATATATTCTAGAAAATATATATCCTGTACTTAGATGATATCATCTGATGAGTTACAGATGATGTATACTATCATATGCTTGATTATTATAAGTGAATGAGGATTCATCACATAAGGTTTTCAATTGGTAATCTCAAACATGTTATATTTTTAAGAAAGACCCTGAAGTAATAATTCCCCATGTTTTTGTTTCATTGGATATTCTAAAATACAAATGTGTGTATTGGTATTAGACTTGATGTTAATATTAATTCATACCATGAGTCTTGTTATTTGATGCATTTATTAAAATTATGATTTTATATGTTCATAGTGAAGTATGCTATGTTGGGGGAATCATAATTGATATTGAATTAATGAATAATTGAAAAAGGTATTTTTCGTTTCCAAGCCTAAAAGATGATATCGTAGGCTAATTTATTGAAATGGAACATTGAAACTAAATTATTTTGACATGGTGATTGATAAGATCATTTTAAGATGTACAAGGGAGATATAATAGTTTTATAAGTTTATGACATGAATATAAAACCTTCTTGATGAGATATCAACACAAAGAGATTATATTACATTGTTAGCATCTACATGGGGTTGTCGTCATTTTAACATTAACTTCATCCTCTATGGGTTCCCTGGCATGTTTCTTAGCGTTTATCATGGAATTTTTTTCATCCCACTAAAAACCATTTAGTAATTGGCATAGAGGGTATCACACTTAGTACATCCATAAATCATAGTTAAATTCAATTTTCATTTAATATTTAGAATAAATATTATTCTTAAGACTACAAATTAATATTCATTTTGGATTTTATGACCACAACTATTTAGTAACTAGTTATAATTGAGTCATAAATTATATGTGAGTTTAATATTGGGAAAATATTTATTTGGAATATGTTCCAGTATAATATTTATTACTTTTCTTATTCCAAAGGAAATAATTAATGTTCATTATTAAATAAATTTTTTTTATCTACATGAATATTAACATAAATATTTATTCGCAAGACTATGAATTTAATAATTATTCATTTATTTATTGAATAATAATTCCTTATTATTCTATGATTTATAAATGATGGTGAGGATTGTATGGGGAGATTTTATAAAATTTTAATAGAAATGATATAATAATAAATGTCATTTAAATAAATAAAGAATTTTTTAATTTATAAAATGATAATTATATATGCATGTTGGCATGTTCCATAACAACAACAAAAACAAGAATATCATTATTATTATTTTCAATAGGAAATATATTAGATTTATAATTGTATAAAGGACCTTTATGGTATATTAAATAATAAATCTGAAGTATTTGTTCCTATGATATAACATTTTTCATGAATGAGATTTTTTTGTGTTATGTAGAACACATTTATTCATTAGAGAGTTTTCTCATGAATTAAAAATGTATCTAGGGTTTCTTAAAAGTATAAGGTCACTCTATATATTAAGATAATCATAGAGAGAATATTTTATACCTAAAGGATTGTGTTATGATCACAGTTTACAACATGTGATGATTGGATCATTTGTGACTGCACTAGGAGTTCCTTACACATCATTTTGAGATCATAAATAATGTATGGATATTAATAAAGGTGTTATACTTTGTATTCTCTTGGAAAAACAAGAGAAAAACACTAATGGGGTTCAATTGATCAACATCTACATTGAAGAATTAACTGAAGACTGTGGTATGTTCTTGATTTAAAATAATTATGAATTTAATCTAAAAGATTCTATTTTTTGGGTTATGGGAGATATTATCAAGTTTCTTCAAGTATAGTCATTGTACATGATGAAAATTCATCATGTTCTAGTTAATTACTCATTGAATATGATCAAAAACAAGTTAGACACAAGATTAAATAGTGATTCTATTGTGCATAGAACCTTAAAATGGCATTAGAGTAGTTATAATTAATTTTATGATTATTAAATTTTATCGACATATATCACCATTAGGTTGTGAAATTTTTATCTTCGATTTTGTTTTTAATACATTAAGTCGAGATAATGAGGTCATTCACTATTAAATGGATAATAACATGCCAAGAACAGGTGACAAATTCATGGGAAATCTATCCAAATGTACCATAAAACCTGACTACATGACCATATCACACCTAGTGAAAACTAATTACATGTTGTTAATTTTTAGTCAACTACACACATATTTTTTGTACCAATTGTGGCTAGTTGTGTGGGGGTATCATTACGTTATTTGTAGTTATATCATATATTGTATGCTAATGTGGAATACAGTTTATAGGATTAAATGACAAGTAACCCCACATAATGTAGTTATTAGGTGGTCAATGTATACAATGTGTGATTAATTCACACACCATGTGTTACTTTCATCCAGGAAACTTGGGAAAGCCATGATTACATGGAATGAAATGGGAATACAACTCATATAACATTGTATTAAATTTTGAGGATTACATGGAGAGCCCCCCAGAATGTAATGCGGTAAGGTCAAATATAATTAGACGTTGTGCATTTCATTCCAACTCACACAAGGAACAATGTTTTACAATCATGTCATGTGAGATAATACATGAAAAAAATTATTTTCAGAAAAACCAAACTCCATGACATGTATCTAGTTTTACACACTATAAAATAAGGTTTTTCCCATGAAAATTGATTTTTAGGTTCCCATATAGAATAAATGATTAAATTAATATTTTCTATATTATAAAAAGTTACAAACCATGTATAATATTTAGAGAAATTATTTACTCTACTTGACAGACCAATAGTACACATCATATATATCAAGGCATGTCATGTGGTCAAACACACAGTGCTGACTATATAGCTTCACCCATAAAACTACACACCATACAATATCGTTACACACCATATACATTGACATGATATGTAAGTACACAATACAAGACTATAACAATACATACCGTAATCGAAGTAGAATGACACACATCGTTTTTCTTCTGGTACACATAATGTAATTGAATATTCTTAAAATTAATTTAATTAACATACTTAAAATTATAGATGATGATTATCTTATATATCTCAAGGAATGAATGGGTTAATAATTAATATAATATAATAAATAAATAAATAAATAAAAACATTTATTATTAATCCAAGTGAAAAAAATCTTAATTAATATAGGCATTTAAAATTTATTCTAGCATGTATGAATGTGATATTGTTGCATGTGTGTGACTAATCATTATCTTGAATGACCTATCTATGAGTTGGATTTCTATTTAGTTTAATATCATTTCATGGGTTATTTTATGTGATTGTGTGTATAAATTAAATATGATGACCAAAATTTCATCCCTCTAACCTTTATTATGTTGGACCTACTAGTCCATGGTTTATTTTAAATATTACATAATCATTGTTCCCCTCATTCATTCGTGTGTTTAAAAAAATGAAAATGATGGATCTATAAGGAGAGGAGGTGGATTAGAACCCAAGATGAGGTGAAACAAACCAATAATAGAATATGTTCTATGGTGGAATATTATAACTCAATCCAATTATGACTCAAGGAGTTTTGTTTTCTTCTATGGTCATAATTTTATTTATTATCCACTAAATAAATCAACCATTATAAATCCCATTACCATGTCACATTATTTATTTTATTTAATCAAATACATGTTTATTTGATTGTTTATGTGGATGCATGTTTATATAATGATTATAATATATAAATTAAATTAAATAGGATAAGAAGCATGCACGATAAAGTAATGTATATGGATTATTCATTTATTATTTTATCAAGACCAATTATATTATTTTAATAACATCCATATAATTTTAATAAGGAATGTAACGAAAAAATAAGTAAATTTAAAAATAATAAAATCATTCCTCAAGGAAATATTATATACAAAAATACTTAAGTTATCCATGTTAAGATAAACTTATAGTTAAAGTTTATCTCAGAACATAGTTTGAAGCACTTTTAATTATCAATAAGTTTGAATAAAGGTGTTGGGTTGGATTATCCAATGTTGTATTGAATTTAATAACTATATAAATTCAATACCAAATTGGAGACAAATATTTTGGAAATCTAAGTTAGGATTTTAATATTGGGGTGTTTTGTAAACAGATTAAGGATCTGTAAGTTAGCTATGAGAATGACCACCAACCTAAATGCATTCTTATGTTTTTCAAGTCCATATTCTAGGTTAGGAGAGGTAAAATATATATACATTATACTTGAACTTATACATGATTATAAGTTTCAGTTCCATTAGTGTGGGATATTTAGACTAGATAAAATAGTTGGAGACTAATAAGATACATAAAATTATTTCTTATCACAAATTTGAAGATTCAAGACATAGAGGAAGCACATATATGGAATGGAAAACTTTTATTTTTAGTATAAAATAATAAATAATCATTACTGAACATGATTAAATTTTATGTACAATGAAATCCATATATTACATGATTATATAAAACGTCGTAACTAGAAGAAGATAATCTTCAAAAGTAATTTACAATTTATTTATGTGAAGATATAGAATTACCTCTACTTGTAATTCCCATTTCATTGATGATTCAGTTGACTAGATCTCCCCACATTATTGTTTCATTGTAGGATCCAAGTGTATAATCCTTCTATAAGTGTTGAACATGGGCACCATAATATCCAAACATCACTATATAATCTCTATGTGCTAGCATGATGGATTATGATCGCTTGCATTGTTTGTGGATGTTCACAATAGAATTATTCTTGAAGGAGGAGTAACTCTTGATGTTCTCTTGATGGATTGAGAGAGTATGAACATGGATAACATTATATATATCTAGTTATCTTCCTATGGATTGAGAGAGTCTCTCTCAATTTATTGTCACTACCAAAGTAATTTTGGAAAGTTATATATTTAGATATTTATTATGGCATGTTTTGAGTTGAAAAAATCACCCAGAATCCCCTTTCAAACTTTATAATTTTATATTGACCCCGTTTACAATAAAAAAAATAATTTAATTATTAATAATTTTACATGAACAACACTATAAGTATATAAATATCATTTATAACATTTCCAATTGGACCATTAAGCAAGGTTCTCTCCTCGTCGACATTTACCAATCCTTGAATAATGAATATTTATTTAATAAATAAATTTCACCGTATTATTCATCAATAAATATAAAATATTATATTCCCAAAAACATAAAAATAAATATGTATCATTACATATATCACATATTAATTTGAATAGATTGTGATTAAATCAGGATGATCAACCAAACCTAAATTATTATTATTTATTACAACTTCTTAAATTTGATACATAAATTTAATTGAGAGTGTGGATACACTTATTTTGTGACCCTATAAGCCTATTTATCAAAGGAATTATGAATAAATTAATAAATTATAAGGTTATAATCTAGAATAATTTGAATGCACCCATAGAGAAAAAAGTTAATGTCGAAATGATGAACAACCTCTTACAAATTCTTGTCATGTAATATAATCTCTTTATTGAGATATATAAAATCATGCAGGTTTTCGGATGATTCCATCTATCTATGTGATCGATTTTAATTTTTTTGAATTTATCGATATTAATTTGTCTACAGAACACCATTTTAATGGTTTATCTAGGTTATTACATTCTATATAGGGGCCTCACACATAAAATTCTATCATGTGAAAGAATGGAAGAATCCTTTCTCACATTATCCATTAATTCAATACCACTTCTGATTTTCCCAACACATCCAAACTCATCGCAAGAATGTTTCATCACTATTTTCATCAATACATTAAATAATGAAATTCTTGATACCCATTAATGATAATCTTAGATTATAAGTATATATACACATGTCAATTGATAGTAAATTCCAATAACACATGGAAATATTAATCTTCTTTTGATAAGTCTGTTCACATAACCTATTTTCATAGAGATTACCAAGGGCGAAAACCATGATAAGGTGTCTTAATTTCTTATGATCCTCCTACACCTGATAGAATATATCACATATGTCTTATCATAATGTATCATTAAACCATAAAATATTATTCAAGAATGATGTCGTGGACCCTCTTAGTTCTCACCACTGTAGGAAATAATAATGACCTTTCAGTGTGATATATATTATTATGAAATTATGACATGAAAACGGAATTAAGAAGAATAATCATGATGTTATAAGTAACTTAACTAATATTTAAAACAAATAATCACATAATAAGGAAGTAGTTTCCAACAGAATTTTAATTTCACTTGATCCAACTGATTACAACTCTTATTCCATTAGGTCTCATGTGATACTCATGCCTCTGCTGAGATAGAGACTTCATCAAGGGATCTTATGCAGTTTATTTTGTGGATACTCTAATGACATTAACAACACTTTTTTGTGAAAAATACCTTAATAGATGGAACTTTTGATGTATGTGATTTTTCCTTTGATGTGACCACGACTCTTTGGAAAGGACCACTACTATAGTGTTATCAAATAAAACTGTGTTATAGTTTTTACTATTAGGAAGCACATCAATCTCGTGGAAAATTTTAAAAAACCAAAATAATTCATTAGATGCGTTAGAATCCCCATTATACCTGGAATCCACTATAGAATCAGAAATAACTTGCTATTTAGTACTCTTCCATCACATAACTCCATCGTGGAGACAAAATACATATCCAAACTATGACATAAAATCATTATGAAATTTTTAATAGATATAATCTATATAATAATAGATAAATAAGTCTTCATCTCCTCCATAAATCCGGAACATATACACAGTTAACCTCATATACCTTTGGAAAACCTTGAACGTAGTTTAATTCTATTCACCTTAATTTTCTTGATATCTACCTACCATGATTAAAGAATATGCATCATTAAGCCTCATACATAATATGGCACACATTATTGATCTTATTATATAATATTACGAGATAGTACCCATGCAATAAATTTATTCTTATGTTTGAGGACACATTTTCTTGGAATGATGCATACCATGTGATAGTGGAACTAATCCCCTCATGACTGACTGAAAGCTACCATTTGTTTTGAAATAAAATCCATAGTACAAAACAACCACAAAAACACATCAAGGTGCTCAAAAGTAGTGCAAACCCATAGCATCATTGGCCAAAAATTTCATCCCCTCTTTAGGAAACTCACCCATGAAAAAGAAATATGTTACCCTCTGATATGAGGAACCCATTGAAGCCATATAATCCGCCACCATATTCCCCTCCCGCTATGTGTGAGACACCGTCATATTGTTTCCCCTGAACACGTTGAATTTTCTAATGGTGTATGAGATATGCCAAGGAATATTACCCTTTCCAAGAATTGTGTTACAAAGTAGCAAAGAATCATACTCCACCATATGAACCTCGAGCTGTATTTGACTACACATTTCCAACCCCGTGGCCATGGCCAGAGCCTCTGCCTACAGCACATCACCTTGCCCAATGAAATCCGTGAACACTACAACAACAGAACCCCTATGATCTTTAAAAACCCCACCCCTGCACATCTCCTACCTAATTAGAGATTCGTCCATGTTGAGTTTCAGACCATGTCAAGGGGGAATCCAACATTCCCAGGAACCCTATTCTGATCATCCAGACCGAGGAGTAGATGGAAGAAGAATAGAAACTGGACTCGCAGATGGAGCATGGTGACAATCAGGGAAGAGGCGAAGTAGAACGAGCAAGGTATTCTTCATCATGAAGTGAATTCTTACTTGTGATCTCTATGCATCATTGTGTCGCACCTCATTCTTGGACTTCCAGAGAATCCAGCAGCCTGCAATTAGAATAATTGAATGGGTCTTCCTCTCCACACTATGTTAGCCTGCTCCTCTAAACCACGACACCACAAATTCCTCATGCTCCCCACCAGAAGGAACCTAGCCGAAGAAAGCCCCAAAACTCATCCAGAGACCGATAGCTAATTAACTCTTATAGAAATGATGTTCCACTTTTTCTCGGTTCGGAAGCCTGCAGCACCAGCACCTGGAAGCCAGATTCACGCCCATCCTCTTTAAATTTTAGTCATTTAGTAGAGCCTTGTTCCTCACTCGCCAAAAAGGAAGTTTTATTTAGATGTAATCTCCTTGCACCACAACTGATCCCCCCCACTTATCTTCACCTGAGATATCCCTCTTGATGTGCATAAAATTATTTATGGAGAAGATACCTGATATTGAAGCTATGAAAATAAGTTTATCTGGGACATAGATGGAGATACTGCTATTGAAGATGGAAATTTGATCCTCATCAAGAATAGCCTGAATAAATCTAGGATGACCAATTGCATATCTGAAGGACATGTTTAGAGTGGGTCATCCCAGGAAGTATAGCCTCCCTGCCCCCCAATCTTGTTGTTATAAATCGACATTCCCTTTACCCACTAGCCACCTAGATTGATGTTGCAGAATCTCTATGTAGGGGTGAATCACCTTCTAGATCTTAGAGGGTCTCGATCTCTGTGCACGAAGATCCTTCCCATAAATATCCTACATAGTCCTGCCCCAAATGGATCTACCTTCCATAGCCTCCGATGCAAGATTGGCACGAAGTCCCTTCATGGTTGAAAAAACACTACTCAGATTAATACCCCCTTCAGCAAGAGGCCTTTCAAGACGTTTCCCTAAAGCCTAGTGGTGATTTCCTTCCATTTGACCTTCCCATAAAAAGGATATCAAAATCTTATCCAAATTAGAGGTTACACACTTGGGAACCTTCAGGGTGGAAAGAATATGAAATGTAATGGAAACCAGAATGCTGGTAACTAAAGTTATACGACCTCCAAACGATAAAAACCCATTCTTCCAATTGAGAATACGACCCGGAATTTTGTTGATGAGCATATCAAAATGCTAGACCCTTAGCGAAGAAGGAATAAGTAGAGCCCCGAGATATTCCATTGTAAATAATCCTTTCTCTATATTCATAATAGACCCCACATCCCTCACCCTCCTTTCCTACACATTCCATGATATGTAAAAGGTATTTTCTCTTTATTGAAAACCTACCCACTACACTTGAAGTATTCCCGTAAAAGATCATTCAAACCTTGCACTGACCGGCTACTCCCCTTAATAAAAAATTTGGTGTCATCTGCGAACATCGAATGCGTGATCCCCCTGGTAGCCAGCCTATTATGATAGTGGAAGATTGTCCCCATGGTAAGACCTTGATTAATAAAGACGTTGAGTACATTTTAAGAGATAATGAAAAGGGTGGGAGAAAAGGGATCACCATGCCTAAGACCATAGCAACCTTTGAAAATACCAAATTTCTTACCCATAAATGAAGAAGAAATCCAAGATAAGCTAAAGCACTAGAAGAGTAAGTGAAAAGTCCATGTTGAAAACCCCATGCAATTAAAGACTCTGAGCACAAAACCCCATTCCACTCTATCATAGGCTTTTCTCATATCTAACATAACCACCACATTTCCCCCGAACGACAAGTTATTAATTCCACTTACAATTTCTTGGGATACTATAATAGCACCCTCGATAGACCTCCCATTAATAAACCCTTGTTGTTCTGAAGCCATCCAGGAATCCAAATGTGGGGCTAGACATTTGTTGAGAATGCTATCCAATGTCTTGTACGGGATGTTACACATGCTAATGGCCCGATAATGGTTAACATACAGAGGATTACACACCTTCGTATGATGAACCATCTTTGTGGAATATGCAATCCGCAGCAAGTTTCCCCTCCGGCAGAAGTCTTGGATTTCTCTCACAAGATCCCCTTTAATAAAATCCCATGACACCCTGTAAAAATAAATAAGAAAACCATCTGGCCCAGGAGAACTCTCTGGGTTCACGGACCAAAGCGCCTCACAAATTTCAGCCTCCTCTGGAATCCTCCTCAAATACTCATCAACGCCCTATAAAACACATCTATGAACCCTTCCAAAAAGATCAGAGTCTCCTCGAGGGTACCCCCCATCCATATTTGGATTGGGGTCAGCCAGTAAGGATCTGATAGCCCCACCGATTAGGCCCCCTACCTCATCACTGTCACTGGAGTATGACCCATCTTCTCTCATGCGGTTTTCCCGCTGAACCCTGTGCCATTCTCTGATTCAAGCATGAAAGTACCCAGAGTTCCGGTCCCCCTCACGAAGCCATCTGATTCTAGCTCCCTCAATGTACAACCTTTATTGATGTAAGAGGCTATCATTAAACTTTTCCTTTTTGATCCTAAGATCATTAAACAAAACATCATCCCACTCTAATTCAAACTGCTGCTCCATGGTTTCCACCTTTTTACATTGTTTCACTCAAAGCCTGATCGCGAACAAGGATCTTCTTTACCTAGGGTTGGAGAAGATATTTAAGCCATGTTACCTTTTTATGTAGAGTAACCCATGGATTTCCTCGGGGTAGTAAACCCCACGCTTCCCTAACCACATCAAGAAAATCATGTTTCTCCTTCCTCATTTTAAAAAACGACATAGTCTCCACCTTTGACATCCTTGTTCCTAAAGAAACACGATGTGGCGAGTGGTCAGAAAGGCAACGAACCAGGTGAGTAACTTTGGAGTCCGAGAACATTGTTATTGAGGCCTCATTCATCAGGCACCAATCAAGATAAAAGTACGTTCTTCTAGCTACTCATTGATTATTTCACCAGGTGAAGCTACGACCATCATAACCCACATCAATCAAGCCGTTCCTGGCCATGAAAGAACCAAAAGAAAGACTGGCATTCCTTGGGAAGACCCCCCTTCTTCTCTTCTGGGAAAGAAATGATGTTAAAATCTCCCCCAACAATCCAGGGGACATACCTTGTATTAGTAGAATCTAACTCACTCCAAAGTACCTTATGCTCTAGGTAATATCATTTTTCATAAATAAAATAAAACAGAAACACATGACTCCCTACTTAGATTTTTGTAGTCAATGATTGATAAGATGTCCTTTAGAGATCAACAGACAAAACATCCTTCCAAAAGAGCCAGATATGTGAGTTAGGAGGGTCCCCATGCATGAAACCAGTGACCTTGAGCCTCTGAGCATACTCACTGATTTTACTTGAATCTTGTTTTGGCTCCAGAATAGCCACCAAAGCTACTTGATTACTCCTAAACTCATTGATGATGAAGTCATTCCTCGCCCATGCCCCAAGGCCCCGTGTGTTCTATATGAGGACTTTAGACATTAAAACGGGAATGTCTGGCTTTGGCCCCAGACTCCTGGCTCTTAGCATGAGGAGAAACTATTACACCTTCTTTCACACCATATTTTGACTGAGATCGAGTTCTCATACCTGCGCTCACCTACGAGGACCCTGCCCCTGGAGAAACCACACAGTTCAAACGAACCTTGCATGAAGCTTCTGGAGATTCAAAGGACAGCCCATCCAACCTATTGAGAGCCAAATCCAACACCGGTGCAGGAGATCATGGAGTAGAAAGATGAGTAGGGGGTCTCGAGTTAGCGAAGGTGGAGGGGAAGATATCACTGGGAAAAAAGACAAAGCCTTGGAAGCGGGCGCGCTGCCTCGCGAAGCACAGCCGCGAAGCACAGCCACGGAGCCCGTCCGCGGAGCCCCTCCGCGAAGCGTCCCGACCTTAGCGGCCCCGCGAAGCTCCGGAGGCGGTAATCCTCCGCGAACCGGTTTGACGTTCGCGAGCCGCCGCGAAGCTCCGGAGGCGGTAATCCTCCGCGAATCCTTTTGACGTTCGCGAGCCGCCGCGAAGCTCCGGAGGCGGTAATCCTCCACGAACCGGTTTGACGTTCGCGAGCCGCCGCGAAGCCCAGAAGGCGGCGCGCGAGCCCTGCATCGCGGCGCCCCTTCCCTATAAATACTCGACTCCCCCTGAGTCCCGGGGGACGGACAACCCGACCTTTCGGCTTCTCCTCTCCCGAATCGCGAAGCAAGCTTTGCCCCGGGAATCATGAGCTCCGCGAGGTATTTCTACTTCGCGAGACGACTCTGATTTGTTTCGTCCTGAGCCCCTCTTCCGAGAGGGATGCCCTTCGCGAAGCCCAAGGGCGTTCGCAAAGGAAGGGGATTCCCAAGGGAACCCGGGCAGCCGCGGAGCACTCGTGCTTCGCGAAACACTCAACCACCCACTCCCACCTATGCCCCATGCTAAGGCCAAGGCACCCCACTTCGCAAAGAACACTCCTCTGCTTAGCGATTCCTCCTCCCGTGCGACCCTCCAGGTTTGCACGATGTGATTTCAAAGTCCCATGGACAACACCTCCCGTAGCGTTGCTTCGCCCAATGCTTCTTCCCATAGGCACGCTAACGGCTATTGCTTCTTCGCATAGCCATGCTAACGTGGACCCCTCGATGGTTCCTCCCTCGACCCCCCTTTACCATGGCCTTACTGGTACCTTCCCTTCCCCAAGGACCAGAGGGTACCGGTTATGTAAGCCCTAGGGGTGTGGAGTGAACCCACCTCGTCCGAGCTGCAGGACGTTAAACTGCCAAGCACCGCGTCCTCAACACATGACGTTTAACTGTGACCCAACCTCGTCTCCCTCACGAAGGGTTCCCCCCAGCTCGAGCATTCATTACACCGCTCGTCTCCACGGGAATGGAACTCTTCTGCACATGGAATGAGATCCTCCTTGTCGGAGTGGTGTATGTTCGCAGGGGAAGGGTCGCCTCAGAGTGTAAATCCCTAACCTTTGGTACGGATGATTGCACCAGTGCATCTCGGTACTCCCCCACTACCAAGGTCAGTGGGGAACGTGATAGGGAACGAGGCACCTCCCATTGTCGGACCAAGGTCCATCTTTCCCGCGCTTTGTCGCACCATGGGCCTCCATCCTGGAGTAAGTCCCGACACCATGGGCCGCTCAACGTGTAAGCCCCTCTTCGCTTCTCACGGACGCACCCTTCGCGACGTGATCGTCAGGTCCTTGTAACCTCTTGTTTCTCACACCGAGCATGACTCACGTGGGCTTAGAGTGAGCACCGACCCTGACAAACCCATTTTGAACTACGAGGTCTTTGATCCATGTCAAGGCATGGTACGTAGGAAGCCTCCACGAGGTTCAAGCCCACCATCAGTGGACCAAGGTCTACTCTCATCCAAACTACGAGGTCTTTGATCCATGTCAAGGCATGGTACGTAGGAAACCTCCACGAGGTTCAAGCCCACCCATCACCCAATTCACGTCGTGTTCTACCTACGTCCAGTATGACGTTAAACTACATCTCGGTCCAGTGGTAAGCCATTGCGACCCAACCCTTTTGAACTACGAGGTCTTTGATCCATGTCAAGGCATGGTACGTAGGAAGCCTCCACGAGGTTCAAGCCCACCATCAGTGGACCAAGGTCTACTCTCATTTGAACTACGAGGTCTTTGATCCATGTCAAGGCATGGTACGTAGGAAGCCTCCATGAGGTTCAAGCCCACCATCAGTGGACCAAGGTCTACTTTCATGTCGGTTCACCGACACCCCCCCCCCCCCCCCCGTCGCTCTTTCACGTCGGGTCTCATTCCAGTCCAGCGGTATGCCGTTGTGACCACTTGAACTACGAGGTCTTTGATCCATGTCAAGGCATGGTACGTAGGAAGCCTCCACGAGGTTCAAGCCCACCCGTCGTTTATTCACGCCAGGGTTCATTATCGTCCCGCATGACGTTAAACTGTATCATTCGAACTACGGGGACTTTGATCCATGCCAAGGCATGGTACGTAGGAATCCTCCCAGAGGTTCAAGCCCAAGTCTCTTCGGACTAAGGTCCAGCTTCACGTCGGTTTACCGGCACCATCCTGAACTACGCGGACTTTGATTCCCTGCCACGGGGATACGTAGGAAGTCTATTCAAGACTCAAGCCCAACTTCACTATCGCCCCCCTGCGATGGTCCCATTTCATTCTCAACCGTCTCTGCTAGACGTTAATCTTGCAACATACCCTGTGTTGAACATCGGAAGCTGAGGAAAACCCCAGATACGTGTCTATGACATGTAATTCCCTGCGCTCGATGTGGGATGCCTCGGGCTTCCATGCCCTCGAGAAGCCTTATGATTGAGGATAACAGACAGGCATGCCAGGTACCCCAGCATCCAGACACGCTACTGATGCCTCAAACGTGATTACTCCCCTGACCGAAGGTTGCTGCCCTGACTGGACCCTTTGGAATGTCCCGACAGAAGCAGTGTAATTAACCGGCGTCCATGGAAACATGACACCGGGAAGAGTTTCACGAACTACGTATTAAATCTATAAGGGAGACCCGGACTAGGTGACGAGTTCTGAGGAGGAATCCACAGGAGGAAGAACCGACATCCCATCATCCCGTTTCGATCAAGGAGCATACGTACCTGAACAAGGAACGAATGCCGCCCGCCTTTGGAAAGCGGGAATGCGGGGCAACAAAGCCGCGCGTCCCCCTCCCCCGCGGACGGACGCGCGCGCGCCCCGGCGAAAGCGTCGGAAACAGAAATGGTGAACCCGACGTGAAATTCTTCTCCTCAGCATGGAGATTAGTAGCGTTCGAGACACCAGTAGATTGACGTGTCACCGGATTCAGATATCCGTTGACTGGTCCCGCCAAGTAAATGGCGGGCCTATCGTGGAACTCACCAGAGGTCGGGGTAGTAGAACGTGGGGCACTCCGCTCTGCAGCGTGTTGGCGTGGATCCTTCTCACAAACATGGAGGATGGAAGAACGCTGGGGCACTGGCTGTCAATCCTTTTCCTCTCAGTACTGATTAGTTGATCCCTTCGTTTGCCAGGAACCAGGTTGCTATTGCAGAGATGCGGTCACCATCCGCTCCTCGCCCGCGTAGGGGGAGGGGCAACACCACTACGGCCACTCCACATGGCGCCATTACCGCCACGACGGCTGCCACGTCACGGGATGCGGGACGTCCACATCCCCTTTCCCCATCAGAGGTCATCCAACGAAGGGTGATCAACAGCCTCGTGCGCAGGTATGAGGAACAAGGGGTCATCCCGACCAGGGATATGGCCCGTTTGGACCTGGAGGCTTCCAGGCCCCGCCGTCAACGCCGCCCCAACAGGCCGCGCAGGGAGCCTCCGCTCCCCACCCAGACATTCAATCGTTTCGGGAGCCTATCCCCGGAACGCCTTGACGACTCTTCGCCTTACGCTGAAGAGGCAGGTGTTGTCCGGCTCAGCCCGCTCAGGGCCCCGACCCAGGACCCCCAGGCGAGAGCTCCCATCCGGTCACGTCAGCGCCGCCGTCCGGCCCCGCAGGAAGAACAGGCAGACTATGTCCCTGCACCACCTGCACCGGCCCGCCTGACCCGACGTCAGCGCCGGGCCCGGGCTGAGGACGCTCGCCTAGCCGCGTCCACATCGACAGCTATAGTGGCCCGAGCCACCGCCGACGTACATTATGAAGCCCCCGCCTACATTGAGCAGGGGCACGCCTTCGCCCAACCAAGATTGAGACCCCAGCCGCCCCATGGGCAGGCCGGGTTGACGCTCCGGGTTGCAGGCCCCAGTGGTGATCGTCGCGAACTAACCCGCGGTGATGCCACCCCGTACGGAGGTCCTCCCCGTACCACTACTCCACAGAGCGTGGGCCTTCCCCGCTCCGAGGTTTGTCGTGGAGGAATGCCTCGTGCTGCCCCCATCCTGCAGGAAGACCTGCCCCGGGGCAGTGATGCTCAGTGCGGAAACATTTCCCGCGCCCGCTGTACAGGGTATGAAGTCCATCCTTTTGAAGGCACCGTCCATCCGGTCCTTCGACGTGGGGGCCCCCCCTACGTCCTCTCTGCGACTGGCGAAGATCCTTCTCGCCCCAGCAACTCAAGGAGTGAAGGTCAGCCTCGCTCCACTCGCACTGACCATGGAGGCCTTCCCCATGCTCCTGCCGGTTCCAATAGAGGCCCCGCCCACGTGGGTACTATTCATGGAGGTCCTCCCCATGTACCCTTTGATATTTGCCCTGGTGCCCCCGTCACCCCGGCTGTCTCAAGTGGGGGCCCTCTCCGCCACGGCGCTAGTGCCGCCCCAGGGCTGCCTGATAGGGGTCAACCCTGTCCCGAAGAGCCACCCAGGGGCAGAAGAGCGGGTCGTCGCCACCACAAGAAGAATCCTGGGAAGGCCCAGGGGGGGATCAAACCTGCCCGCTTCTCCGATTCGGAAGCGGAATGCGATTCAGCGATGGAACCTTCTCCCAGCTCCTCCGTATCAAGGACTGGGGCAGGAACCAGACGCGTCAGCCTCGTTCTCCCGGAATTTGAGGTCCACCGGATTCCCGTCTCTCTCCGCAGGTACATCCAGGAGGAAGAAATTCTGGGAATTCCGCAGGTTTCGACCGCGCAGTCACCGCCACCGTCACCCGAAGCGCCCTCTACCTCTACTCGGGATCACGAGGAGCTGTTTTTTTGGGGGTCAACGGTGGTAGAGCCACGACATGACCGGACACCGGTAACGGCAATTCCCGTACCCGAAGCAGTGGCTGTTAGCCCGTCCTATCGTGACATTGTGGTCAGGTCACCTCGCTCTTCAGAGGAGGGCCCAGAGTACGGTGGCCAGTCTGCTCGCTCGCCGTATTCTCCACCGCCGAGTTTGCTATCCCAGAGGTCCGTCTCGGTACCGCTACCGGTCCCTCAGCCACCCCCGGTTGATGAGTGGGGAAATGTAGGGCCGAACCCCGAGGACGAACCCAGGAGCTTCTGGAGTATTCTTGCAGCGGACTACTTCCCAGAGAAGATCTGGCCCACGGCGGCGCTAAATTTTCGCGTACCCGAGTCGCTTACCCCTGAAGAAGTGGGATTCTTTTGTCGGACCCTGTAGGGCGACGCACTTCCGCCTCCGTTGGGAATGGGTAGTGTACCCCAGGAGTCGGGAGCACTTCGAGGAGATTGGCAAACAGTGCCGCCTAATTGATGCAGCGGCGCTCCTTGCGGCCCAGCACCCCAAGTCGCCCGGTCACCAGAGTGCCCTCCAACGAAAATGCGTCCAGAGTTTCAAGGCACTCCGCAAGATCGTCAGGGAAGCCACCCCCCATGTGCAAGTCCGTGGTTGGGGACGCTATGCCGCTCTCCTCTTCGACCCTATCCGACGACAGCCCGATTCGCTATGCGACATTGAGGATATGCCCTCAAGAGGGGTCACAGTCCACATGGACGACGTTGTGGATAAGGAAGATGAGCTTGAGTTCCTTGATGGGGACTTACCATCCGAAGGCGTACCGCCACTGCTCGACCCATCAGGGAGAGTCACCCGTCAGCAAAGGAACCTGCTAGGCCTCCCCGTACCCACCGAGTCACTGGCACTCGGTCGAAGCACTGGCAAGGGTAAGGAGCATGTCGGGATAGTCAAGCACTCCGATCCATCCGCCTCCGTGCAGAAAACGGACGAAGACCCTGAGAAGGCCACGTTGCGCCAGCAGCTTGCTGAGCAGAAGAGGCTGGTCGACGAACTCTTGGCTAAACGCGCCGCAGAGCGACGACCCGACTACGGTAATCCCAGGCCAGGACAGCAGGGGCAGGAACAATTTCCCCCCGGTGAGATGCCTCCGGGCAACCCTGATCATGCTACTGCCGCGGACAGGGCGGAAGCCGGAACGTACGGCAAGAGGGCGCGATACGTCTCGCCAAACCCCCCTGAGCAACGGGGCAATCTGAAGAACCCAACCCGGGTTCCCCCGGTCGCCCAACAGGTCGTCCAACCAGTCAACCCGCGAGCAGCAGAAGCCGTCTACCGTGTTGAAGAACCTGGCAATGCGCTTGTGGTTAGGGACCCCCGTCAAGACAGGGACCCCCACCCGGAGGACCTTATTGCGGCACTCACAGCCCGCCTCGAGGCATTGGAGACACGGCAGGTGGCGGTCCCACCGGATGGCAAGCCTTATCCCGCGTGGGTGGATGATATGCCCGCGCCTCCGGGTTTTGGGAACCCCACTTTCCCGCCTTTTAACGGGACATGGGACCCACCCCAGCACTTGGCTCATTTCTCTTCCAGGTGTGGCCCCATGCTGGGGACCCCGGCTCAGCAAGAAGCCGCTAAGCTCCGATGTTTTGTACAGACGTTGGAAGGTCCGGCATTCGTCTGGTACAGCCAGCTCCCCATCGGATCAGTGACCGGCTGGGAGGATCTTTGCCGGCAGTTCTTGTACCAGTTCAGCTCCACCACGCGGAAGACCAGCATCGCGGACCTCTTTAAGTGCAAACAGAGGCCTGATGAGCGGGTTGCAGACTTCATCGCCCGGTGGAAAGGAATTACGTATTCCCTCGATATGCCGCTGACTCAGGAGAAATTACTGACGATGTGTGTGGGGAACGTAAAGACAGAGCTGGTACCCTCCTTGATTACCCAGAACTACCCTGGGGGGTTCAGAGACTTCTCGGATAAGGCCCAGCGCCTCGAGGAGGCCCTGCAACAGGCTAGTCAGGCACGTTTGCTGCCCCCTATGATCCCAGCCAGGAGGGCCGCCAGGGCTGAACCCGCCGTAGTGGCTCAAATAGAAGCCCCGAGGCAGCTGGAATTGTTACCGGCGGCACCACCCCCGCAACCCCGCAGAGGTCCTCCACCTCAAGCACAGGCTCCTGCCTAGCAGCGACCGCCTCAGAACCGACAGGTTCCCCCGCGCAACGCGCCATCGCCACCTAGGCGAGACAACCAGGCGCCGCCCCCTCGGCAGGCCCCTCCGGCCCCTCGACAGGATCAGGCCCCCAGGGCCCCTTACCCGGAAAGAAAGTACCATACCTATTCGTTTAACGAAAATCGGGTCCCTGGTTACTTCCGAAGTGCTCTAGAGCAAGGGATCGTGCGTCTGCCTGAGTGCAGGAGGCCGGCAGAGGCGCATCTCACTGATCACCCCAACTACTGCCCTTATCATCGGATCCTGGGGCACACCCTCAAGCGATGCTATGTGTTTAAAGACTGGCTTCAGGACCAGGTCAACAACAACATAGTCAAGTTGGGCCCAGCGCCAGCGCAGGTGGCAGGCGTCTTTGCGGGATCGGAAATCGGCAGTGACAGCGAGGGTGAGTGGCAGCAGGTCCCTAGCCGCGGGTCCCAGAAATACGACAACTGGATGGCTCGAAAAACTGTCGTCCGTGCCCAGGGTATCATCTGGGCACGCCTGAAGCAGTCGGAACCTTCAGAAGAAGTAGTTGGCGCCTCAACATTGTCTTCACAGTCGACCTCTGCCCAAAAAGGCAAGCAGCGGCGACGCAAGAAGAAGCAACGTGCACCGCCAGTGCCGTCGTCATCCCGCACTCTCGGCGACTTTATGCCTCCCGAAATGGGCATTCCCCCCAGAATCCGCCCAGCGGCGGATGACTCTTCGAGTGACAGTCAAGGGTACGCTTCGGTTAACACCGTGGAGCTGGTAAAGCCCTATATGACCCCCGACGAGGGGGAACCCCAGGCAGACCGCCCCAACGTTCCCAGCCGACGTCGACGTCAGCGGAATCGCAATCGTGCCGGTCACCGAGGTATGTCAGCAGGCACTTGTGACCAAGCCGTGCACGCTACCGAGACCAGGCAGCAGGCTCAGCGCAGATCTCAGCACGCGCAGACCCGTCCAGCGCCCTTGGCTCTACCTCCACCGCCGTTCGTGTTGCTGGATCAGGGAGAGCCGCCTCGTTCGTATCACAGCCAGTCTCGCCCGGCGACGGGCCAGCCCCCGCTGTTCGATCTTAGCCCGGCGACTACTCTCCAGGCTTCTACTAGCAGGCAGCAGGATGTACCCAGTGCTAGCCGACCACCAGTTCAACCAGCAGGACCCGCTATGCCTCCAAATGCCGGAAAACCCCCTGTAAGCAGAGGTTCGCGTTTGACACGCAAGTATGATGTCCTAAAGCACCTAGCCGGCATTCCGGCGAGGCTTTCCATCCTTGAGGCCCTGCGCTTGTCATCCGAGATGCGCGAGGCACTTGCCGAGGCCCTAAGGATCCCCCTCCAGTTCGAGACGGAAGTGGCAGCCGCGGAGGCCTTCCATACCGAGACGATTGAAAACGCTGAATGCCAGGCGGTTATCTCGTTCTCTGGTGAAGATGAAGACCCCCCTATACAGGGGCACATTCGCCCACTGTATATCACTGGCCACTTTAACGGTGTGGAAGTCCGTCGCTGCCTCGTTGACACGGGTTCCGGAATCAATCTAATTCCGACCCGGACGCTGCGAAAGCTGGGTTTGTCCGAAGGTGATTTGACTCCCTCTGACCTCAGGATTCAGGGGTACGACAGGACAGAACAAACCCCGGTCGGCAAGATCCGTCTGAAGACCCAGTTCGGTGGCTTAATTTCCAGCACCGAATTCATGGTTGTTTCTCAGGACACCGCCTACAACGCATTGATGGGCAGGCCATGGCTCCATCTGCATGCAGCGGTTCCCTCGTCGTATCACCAGTGCCTTAAGTACTCGCTCAACGGTCGAGTAGGCGTGCTCCAAGGAGACGCGTCCCCTTTCGCTTCTTGTGAGGCCCGCTATCTGGATGCGGGTTATTACAAAAGTAAGGACAAGCAGATCCTGGTCAGCGAGGATGAGCCCTCCCCAATCACAAGTGATCCCTGGGCGAGCATGGACGACGCCTACATCCTCCCTATCCACCGGTTGGAGGCCACGACCCCCGACATGGGACAATGTTTCGTTGTTTCGGGTACGCAAGGAAGGCATGTTCCCGCGTCCAAGCGACGGCGGAAAATCACCTCGTACTCCTACATCAACCAGGCTCGGGTCATCTCGGAATCTCCTACCCCTGTACGGTACCGGGATGTCAAGCTCATGACAACGGCGGTGCGCCATACGTGTCTATTTCGCCGGGCCGGAATCAACCGACTCTGGCCGACACGTCACCACTACTTTGATATCATCAAGCGTGTCCCCTTAGGCCGAAGGCCGGATGGGATAGGGTCAAATGCATTCATTGCTATGGTCTCCACGACGAGTGAGTCTCCTGATGTGATGACCGCTGCTGCCCAAGCCGGCACCAGCTACCCCTCGGGTCTTGAGAGCCCGGAAGTACCTTCCGTCACGGGAAATCCCCCCACGGCTGGGGAGGAAGACTTGGGGGATGCTCCCCCAGCCTTTGAAGAAGGCGTCTCTACCACGGTCGATGAGCTGGTACAGGTGAACCTTGGTAGCGAGGCAGATCCAAGACCCACATTAATCAGTGCGGCCATGTCCCTCGAGGAGCGGCAGCGGTATGTAGACTTCCTCAAACAGCACCGCGATGTGTTTGCCTGGAGTTACGATGAGATGCCAGGGCTGGATCCCCAAGTGGTCGTCCACCGTCTGGGCCTCCCAGTAAAACATCGTGGGTTTAAGCAGCCGCCCAGGAAAATGCACCCTTCCCATGGCGCTATGGTTGAGGCCGAAGTTGATAAGCTAATCAAGGCCAACTTCATCAAAGAGGTCCAGTACCCCAAATGGCTCGCCAACATTGTGCCAGTCAGGAAGAAGAACGGGCAGATTAGAGTCTGCATCGACTTCTGCGATCTCAATCGCCACTGCCCAAAGGATGACTTTCCACTCCCGGTGACAGAGCTGTTGATTGACGCCACGGCCGGGTTCCAAGCCCTCTCTTTCATGGATGGGTATTCCGGGTATAACCAGATCCGGATGGCCCCCGAAGATGAGGAGTCCACTGCCTTCAGGGCTCCCCAGGGCACCTTTTGCTACCGGGTAATGCCATTCGGTTTGAAAAATGTAGGTGCCACTTATCAGAGGGCCATGCATCGCATATTCAAACCGATCCTCGGGACATTGGTGGAATGCTACGTGGATGACCTTGTAGTCAAATCATATCAGCGCCAGGACCATCTCAAAGACCTTGAGAAAGTGTTCGGTTTCCTCCGTTCCCGTCACCTGAAGATGAACCCACTGAAGTGTGCCTTCGGGGTCACCTCCGGGAAGTTTCTGGGCTTTGTTGTCAGATACCGAGGTATCGAGATCGACCCGGAGAAGATCAAGGCCATCAGCCAAATGCCTCCCCCGAGCAACATTCGAGAGCTTCGAGGCTTGCAAGGCCACTTAGCCTATATACGCCGATTCATTGCGAACCTGGCCGGCAAGTGTAAGCCCTTTTCTCGGCTCCTGAAAAAAGGCGCCGCCTACGAATGGGATGAGGAGTGTCGGATCGCCTTCGAGGAAATCAAGCAGTACCTGCTCCAACCTCCGGTCTTGATGCCACCCGTCTCTGGAAAGCCGCTGGTCCTTTACGTGACCGCCCTGGAGAGATCCCTCGGCGCGCTGCTCGCCCAGAAGAATAACGAGGGTACTGAGAACAGTCTCTACTATCTCAGTCGCATGCTTCTCGATACAGAGGTCAGATATTCCCTTATCGAAAAGAGCTGCCTTGCGCTCGTCTTCGCCGTGCAGAAGTTGCGACACTACCTGCAACACCACGAGGTGCAATTGATCTCTCGGGTGGATCCGCTGAAGTACATCCTGAACCGCCCCATGCTGACCGGCCGGCTAGCACGGTGGGCGGTGATTCTCCAGCAGTTTGACATCAGGTTTGTGCCTCAAAAGGCCGTCAAGGGACAGGCATTGGCAGACTTTTTAGCTGCCCATCCAACCTCCGCGGATCAATCCCTAGACCTGGATTTTCCCGACGAGACGATCCTCTCGGTCGATCACGCTGTCCCGTGTTGGCAAATGCATTTCGACGGCGCCTCCCGGAGCCCCACTGGTAGAAGGCTCAACGACCCCAAGCTCAACAGAGTGGGTCTAGGTATTGTTTTCATTACCCCGACGCAAGCCGTCCTGCCGTACTCCTTCCTGTTGTCAGAAGGTTGTACGAACAACGAGGCAGAGTACCAAGCTCTCATCACCGGCCTCGAGTTGGCCCTTGAGATCCATGTACCCCATCTACATGTGAAGGGAGATTCTGAGCTGGTAATCAAACAGGTTAATGGCGACTACGTCGTCATGAAGCTAGAGCTTGCACCGTTGCTGGAGTACACCCTCCTCCTAATGGCCCAGTTCTCTCCTCGGCCAGAGGTTACCCATGTCCCGCGGTCGCAGAACGGCCAAGTGGACGCCCTAGCTGGCTTAGCCGCATCGCTCGCAGAACCCGAGCAAGATGATTTGGTCATACACGTGGCCCACCGTAGAGTCATTGCTCCCGTCACCCAAGAGGACCGTGATAGCCTACGGGTAAGTCATCTCACCGCCGGACCCTCCGTATCAGGAGTCCCGGGTTCGTCAGACGCAGTGGTTGAAACGACCCCCGATTGGAGAGCACCTTTTGTCGATTATCTCCAAAATGGCCAGCTCCCGGACAACCGGGCCGAGCGCGAGGGAATCCGACGCCGCGCACTTCAATTTACCCTCCAGAGCGGCCCCAGTCTTGAGCATACCCTCTATAAACGATGTTTTGATGGTGTCCTCCTCCGTTGCATCCAAGGAGTAGAGATACCTCAAGTTATGCAAGAGGTTCACGCCGGTTCCTGTGGCGCCCATCAAGCTGGGCCGAAGCTGTCCCATCAAATCCGGAGGCTAGGGTACTTTTGGCCCTCCATGATCCACGATTGTATTGGATATGCCAAGAGATGCCACGCGTGCCAAGTGCACGCCAACTTCTTGCATCGGCCGCCAGAACCCCTCCACCCCACCAAGTACTCTTGGACATTTGCGGTATGGGGACTCGATGTAGTGGGACCGTACCCGCCGGCAACAGCCCGCCAGTGTAGGTTCATCCTGACTGCTACAGATTTCTTCTCTAAGTGGGCAGAAGCAGTTCCGCTCAAAGAGGTCAAGGCCCTTTCCGTCGTCGACTTTGTGAGCTCCAACATCATCCACCGGTTTGGGGTCCCTCACGCCGTCCTCACTGACAACGGCACCAACTTCCGAGCAGCTGAATTGAAGAAATTGTACGCTAAGTACGACATCCGGTCAAACCATACCTCCCGCTACCACGCACAGGCGAATGGACAGATCGAGGCATTCAACAAGACCCTCTCTAACATTCTGCAGAAGATGGTTGGTCAGAACAAGAAGAGTTGGCCGGACAAGCTCCCCAACGCCCTTTGGGCTTACCGGACGACGACTCGCAACTCTACCCAGGTGACCCCATATTCCCTGGTGTATGGAGCTGAGGCCGTCCTACCCATTGAGATCCAGCTGCCGTCGCTACGCACGACAGTTTATGATCACCAGACATCAGATGAGGTAGCCGAGATCCGTCTAGCTGAGTTAGAGGCACTGGACGAGAACCGGCTTCGTGCCCTGCACAATCTGGAAAGGCATCAGGACAAGATGGCAAGAGCTTTTGACAAGAAGGTTCGTCTCCGCTCTTTTCTACAGGGTGACCTGGTGCTGGCCCTGCGAGCGCCAATGATTCCCGGTAAGAAACCACCCAAGTTAGAACCCAAATGGGAAGGGCCTTATATCATCCATAAGGTTTACCCCAATGGAGCATACTCCTTGGTGACCACAGATGGAGAGCGTGTAACCCCCCCCCCCCACCAATGCCAGATTCCTCAAGCGATACTTTGCCTAGGGCAAAAGATGGTCCTGCATGACCCTAAACTGTGAGAGGGTCCTGCATGACCCTAAACTGCGACTTGGTCCTGCATGACCCTAAACTGCGAGAGGGTCCTGCATGACATTAAACTGCATTGGTCCTGCACGACCCTAAACTGCGACTTGTCCCGCATGACCTTAAACTGTATCTCCGTCCTCACTGCAAGACGTTAAACTGCAAGTCAGTCAGTTCTTCCTGACCGAGGCTCAGCCTCAGGCCCCTCGGCCTCTTTGGGCCCCTGGCCCCGTCTCCACCGAGGTCTGGCCCCAGTCCCCCCCCCCCTCGTTTCTCTCCGACTCACCCTCTTACGGGATTGTACGGTACAGTGTAGGACTACGTTCTCACGTCGGGATCATGTACCATGCCGCACACATCCCCGAACGAGATGCCCCTCGTCCCGCATGACGTTAAACTGCATGTCAAGAACTACGTACGGCTTGATTCCCATCTTCATGGGATACGTAGGAACGCTCGGACGCCTTGTCTCGAGCCCAGCCCCAAGCTTCTCTCTTCCACTATTCCCCCTCGGAATGGTCTCCTTGGAGGATCTTTGTGTAGCAGGGCGTCGACTTTCTTGGCCCCGCTCATGTAACCCCACTCACGCAAATATTGTAAAGGTCGCACCATGCGCCCACTCCCATTCTTCTACCCTCCCACGTCCTCACCGCATGACGCTAAACTGCATGGCCTTCAAGAACTACGTATGGCTTGATTCTCATCCTTATGAGATACGTAGGAACGCCCGGACATTTCGTCCGTTGGCCCAGCCCAAAAGCCAAAATCTTCCCCTCGGGTCAAGACACGGCAGGGTGCACATTTTTGCCCCGACCCACGCCGAGCAAGCCTCGACCCGGCTGCACATTCCCCCCTGGAGGTGTTTTCCCCCTTCGTGGATGGATTCACACCCGGAGGGGCCCCCAAGAACGGCCTGGATACAAAGACCAAGGGCTCTCCTACCGATACGGGCCAACGCCCCCGAGGGTTTCTCAAGCAACAAATCGAAACAAGTCCCGCGTTGCGAATTTGGTCAGCGGTCGACGCTCATTTGTTGCCCCCATGCAGGTCACCATAGGAACGCTGTGTTTCGAATATGGTCGACAGTGATTCATTCTGCCCCATCCTGAGGTGACAAACTTCCCCAGGTGGTGCCAGTGATCGGGCCCACAGCCCAGGATTCCTCACCCGGAGCGTACGGTGTGGTGTAGGACTACGTCCTCATTCACATCGGGATCATGTACCATGTCGTACGACTCCCCTTCCGAGGCTCAGCCCCAGGCCCCTCGGCCTTTCCAGGCCGCGGCCCAGGACCTATCTTATAGGATTGTACGGCATGGCGTAGGGCTATGTCCTTAAGTCGGTTTTTCGCCATACTGTACACCTTGCTTAGGGATATGTTATTCCCCTCCTCGTCCGGTATGACGTTAAACTACATTTCAAGAACTACGTGTGGCTTGATTCCCATCCTGATGGGATACGTAGGACCACCTGGATGTCCAAGATCCGGGTCCAGCCCCATTCCTCCGGAATCCTCATCCCATCTTGGCCCCCTGGCCTATCCTTCCTCCATGAGGGGATCATATGGTGTGGTGTGGGATTATGTCCTCATTCACGACGGTCTCGTGATGACCACGCCATGCTCCCACCCCCTGCTGAGTTGTTTCGTCGATCCCTCTTTTTCGGCGGTTCTCCAATGTGCTTAAGAGTACTCTGGTTCATTACCTGGAATGCCAAGCTTTACTCGGACACGTCCGCACCCGCTTTCCAGGCTTTGCGTATCCCCGCATCAGGGCTTTCACCATCTTTCACACCCGGAGGGACCCCCAAGAACGGCCTGGATACAAAGCCAAAGGGCTCTCCTACCGATACGGGCCAACGCCCCCCAGGGTTTCGGACGACAAATCGATAAAATCCCGCATTGCGAATATGGTCAGCGGTCGATGCTCGTTTGTTGCTCCAACCTCAGGCTAACGCGATACAGACGCTGTGTTTCCTTCATGGATAACAGTTTTCCTCTGTCGTCACGCCAACCCATTAAGCCCAAATGCCGGGTACACAATTCACACCCTTCATCACTTCATCGTGTCCAAGTAGAATTTCGGGACTCTTGGTACTTTTCCCCCGTGCACGTCTGCACGTTTGAGGAACAAGCTACATCAAATGTGTCCTTCGGAACTCTCTGCTGACTCCCCTTTATTGGATGCCCCAAGTATTGCAATGAGGATCCCCCCCTTTGTTTCCCACACCGAGTTTATCTCACGTGGGCTTAGGGATTGGGTTGACCTCTGTGCTTGCTCGGGAGTTGTCACCACCCATGGTCCGAGCTCTAAGACCATAAACTAAGACTCTCATCTGGAACTACGTTCAAGACCCCTTGTCTCCGAACCCAGCTTGAGTTCAGCAAATTTACCCCTCTAATCCTGCCTTCAGGACCCTGATCATAGGACTGCGTGGCGCAGTGTAGGACTGCGTCCTCATTCACGTCGGGTACGCAACAACTGCACCACGCACGCCCCCATTCTGAGGTTCAGTCCTCCTATCCCCTGTCATGCATGACGTTAAAAGGCACCCTTTCAGAACTACGTGTGGCTTGATTCCCATCCTAATGGGATACGTAGGACCACCTGAATGTCTAAGATTCGGGTCCAGCCCCACCTCGGGGAGATCTCCTGATTTCCCGGTCACCTAGGCCACTTGGTCCCTCCCTCTCCAGCAGGGGGGTGCGTAGGTATGATACAAGGTTGTGGGCATCATGCCCCCCTTCCCCTGGGAATCTGCCATCTCTCGATCACCCTCAAGGTTTAGTCCCTTTGCTCCCTGTAGTGGTTCACCCATGTGTTGAGAGTACTCTGGTCTAGGACCAAGAGTGTCAGATTCAACTTAGTCAAGTTCCTTCCACTTGTCAAGCTTCGTGTTCCCCTCTATTCGGACTTCCATCATCCTTCACACCCGGAGGGACCCCCAAGAACGACCTGGATACTATGCCCAAGGGCTCTCCTACCGATACGGGCCAATGCCCTCCAGGGTTACGGACAACAAATCGATAAAATCCCGCGTTGCGAATATGGTCAGCGGTCGATGCTCGTTTTGTTAGTCCTCATTTCAGGCTAACGCGATAGGATGCTGTGTTGCGAATATGGTCAGCAGTAATCCCCTGTCGTCACGCCAGCCCCTTCAGTCCTTGAATGTTGGTTGCATGATTCACATCATTTTCCACCCCATCATGTCCGGGTGGAATCTCGACACTTTTGGCGCTATCCCTCAGTGCACCTTTGCATGTTAGGGGGACAAAGCTGCAACCTGGCGTCCTTTGGGACTCCCATGGTCCGAGATCTAAGACCATAAACTAAGACCCATTCGGGACTACGTTCAAATTCCCATCCTCATGGGACACGTAGGACCGCCCAGACGCCCTGTCTCCGGGTACAACCCATTCAGGAAGCCAGTCTCTCTCCCTGTTTCCCCTCTGTATAGGCCCCTCGGCCTAAGGTTTCACCCTCCAAATGGCGTACAATCTGATGTGGGATCATGTCTCCGTCAATTGTGTTTTATAACACTACGCACATTTCCCGCCTAGCATCGTCTCTGCTACGTCTGCGCTGCATGACGATAAAATGCATGCTTGGTCCTATCATACGACCTTAAACTGTGACATTATCGTCCTGGCCGCACGACGAAAAACGGCACCGTATTTTGGTGACCTCGCTGTAGAGGACATCACGTTGGGTACTGGCCACGCGCCATGCCATTTGTCAACGCCCATCACGGCTTGATTCTTGTGGCGACATCACGACCTACAGTCATAGGCCTGTCGCTTCACAAAAAAAAACCCATTCACCTCAAAGAACAAACAAGATACATCAAATTCCGCTTCTTTTAGTGCAAGGGCCACGTCCGCACTTCCCCTTTCCCCTGGCACTGGTACCTTACCCTGCCACCTTCGAGAACTACGTATGGCTTGATTCTCATCCTCATGAGATACGTAGGAGCGCCCGGGTACTTCCCCGCGGGTCCAGCCTAACCCTGGTGTTCGGTCCCTCGACTCGAGCTCATTCACGTCAGGTTGTGATGTCATGCGTCCCCTGATCCGTTTTTCCAATCCATGGTCCGAATTCTATGACCATAAACTAAGATTTCCCCAAGGGAAAGGAATCTTCTCCCTCTCTCTAATACGTTTCGTTGATGTATTCAGATGTGTTTTGACAAAAAGCCTGAAGCATGGGATTTTCACAGGGACATTCCCCTCATCCCATGACCAAGCTTCGTGAGCTCACTATTTGGATCCTCATCATCTTCCACATCCAAAAGGACCCTCGGACGACGTGGACATTAAGCTTAAGGGCTCTCCATGAATGCTGGACCTAAGGGCCCTTCAATCGTTTCGGGCCAACGTCCCCACGGATCTCTGACAACATCTGTGACACGGTCCCGTGTTTCGAACATGGTCAACGGTCGACCCTCATTTGTTTGTCCCCATTCTAGGCTAACGCGATAGGATGCTGTGTTGCGAATATGGTCAGCAGTAGTCCTCCATCTCCACGCCGTCACCACAGTGTTCCGAATTTGGGCATCGTGATTCACACTTCCCATTTTCACCTGTTTGAACCGGTTTCAGCGCCCCTGGTGTCGCCCCGATCGTGCATAAGAGCACGTTGGAGAAACGGTAATTCGGCTATCCTGGAAGTTCCAACTCCGATCAAGCCTTCCCCATCTTTCGGGAATCTGGACTGGTTTGAGGGAATTGTCGTCAAACGTCCCGCAAACATTGCAGGGATGCAACAAGGCAATTCAATAGTGGAAATCATGCGTACTACGGAACTCAAAACAAAGGAGAAAGAAAGAGTTGGAGCACAAAAGTGTTAATAAAAGCTTCTTTCCAGTTCGCTACAATACTCGGGGGTTGACTTCCCCCATGGACGGGTTGACTCCGTCAAAAGAGCGTTGCAGCTCCGCCACCCGTTGACTTGTGGCGTCCAGAGCCTGTTGCCGCTGATTTAACTCCCGCTCGTCTTCAGCAGCGGCGGGGCGTAATCCGTCAACCCTGGCCCGGGCCCTTTCCACCTCGGCCTGGACAACAGCCATCCTTCCAGAGGTCTGCTCCATATGCTCCTCAGCCTCTGCCAGCTGGGCCTTCAATCGTAAGACCAGCTCAGACTGTGCATCGAGAGTGGCTGAAAGCTCGTTGGCCCGGATCTTCATCTGTTGGACGTCGCCTTCAGCCTCCTGGAGCTTCCTGATGCTGGTCGCCTTCCTCCGCTGCCATCCCATGCTCAGCCCACGATCATGCTCCCGGATCTTCTCAGCCATGAGGTCTCGGATGAGCGCGTGAGGGCGTCGGGCATCCACTCCCCCGGCACACAGTTCGCGCAACCGTGAGCGGAGCCTATTCATTTCGGCCAGCCATTGCACTTGGGGAGTGTCCCTGATAAAGCGCGTGATCAGCTTCCACGACCGGCGGCGGACTATGCTGCTGTCTTCCTCGTCAGAGGCTGTTTCATCCCAATCCGCGCGGTCAGCGGGCTCGTACACAGGATATGCCTGCAGGAATTCCTCAGCGGGATCCGCATCTGGTGTTGAGTCTAGTACGACACCTGACGCCGGCACAGGCACGACAGGACTGGGACTGACCGGTTGATCCTCTTCCTCGGAGTCCACCTCGATGACTTCAGGTATGACCCTGCTGGTGGTCCCGCCAGTGATGGTGTGCGCCGTAGTTGGAGGAGGTGAAGGGACTATCGTCACCATCACCGGCATGCCCCTGGGAGGGACGCCGCCAGACATCCCAACCAGCCTCGCCGCAGCAGCCCACGCCAGTCGGAGAACTGTATGACAGAAAGAGACATAAAAGTTAGTCGACATGGCCCACGTGTGGCAACGAAGAGACCGGTGGAGGAGACTAACGAATATTGACCTCTGAGCGCTGCTCCCAGACCGGTACCGATGGGACTCCAAGACGAGGCCCCCCGTATACTGTTGGAAGGGCTGGAGAGTCCAGAGGAGCCACCTCAGACCCCCTGGTCCCACCAGATGCAGAACTGGACGCAGCCATAGGCGCGGGTTCTGAAGGTCCCGCATCGTCACCCGCCAAGGAGCGAGAACGAGGCCTACGAACAAGTTCCTCCTGCATGACCCAAACATTGGTAAGAAGTTCGTAGGGATTCAAAAAAAAGGGGATTGTAAGAAGAGAAGTTCGGAATGTTACCTCGAGAGCCTCCGCGAAGTCGTCGGATTCTGAGCTTCGGTCTCCGACCTCGCCCTCCTCCAACGGGCTCCCTCCTCCAGCCTCTTCCCCCTGAGAAGAGTCCCCTGATTCCTCCGGCAAGGGGAAGCGCTCCCTCAGATCGGCAGCCGATGGATGTGGAGGGACCGTCTGGTTCAACAGTACCCTCACCCGGTCTGTCATTGGGCGAGGGGCACCACTGGAGTGGATGTAATCCTCCAGCTCGTTCAAGTATTGCTCTGCCTCCGCCGGAGACACCATGAATCCAGCCCGGACTGGGCCTATGCCCGGCAGTCTCATCCCGAGGCGATTCAGGTGGGCCCACATCTCAGATGGGCTGAGGAATTGCCGGTTGACGTCCCAGACGTCCCAAGCTTCCGGAAAGACAGCATCTTCTGCCATGTCAATGTGACGCAGCCGCTTCCCCGGAGCCTGAGCGGATACCTGACGGAATCCCCTCGGTGGCCGCCCCTCCGGATGACCTTGCTCTCCAGGAACCACCGGATCCGCCACTGCTGCCATACCCTCGGCCGGTGCGAGTCTCTCTGCCATGGCAGCCCCGCTGCCACGGGCGTCCCTAGCTGCCCTCCGACCCCGACCTCGAGATAAAGGAGGCCCACCGTCACCGACCCGGATTGTTGGCTGCTTCAGCATCTCCCCAGGATAAGCGGCCTCCCAGCTAATGGCGTACTCCTTCACTAAGCCGAAGGCGGCGGTGGGTGGAGGTAATGTGATCCGCATCTTTCCATCCTCACGTGTGAACATGAGCCACAGCTGCCTCATCACACACGGGTGCTCCTCGTGACGCACCTCCCAGTATACCTGCGGGGTCAGCCGCTGGAGGCACCGGAACTGCCTCGCAAAACGGTGTGGGGTGTACGGTTCACAGATCAGCTCACGATCTATCCGAGCCACCAAAACTCCACCTCGGAAGGCTAGGAGGTAAGCCCGATGCTCTTCCGTTCCCCGTCCATCATCAGTAAGCCTTCCCGTCGGCAGTGGAAAGGGATGAAAGTTGAACTCGTCCGCCCTCCACACCCTATTTAGCACCATCGGAACGACCAGTTTGAATGGGAAGCTCCCAACTACGTTCAGGATGGAAGGGCGAAAGTCTGATCCCGGCGGCGAAATGGGGTTTGGATACTCGTAAATCCCCCTGATGTGCGCCGCGATCCACCCATACAGGAGGTGGAAGGGCCCGCATATTCTTGGCGGCTTCTTGCCCTCGCTGATACGTCGCAGCATTCTGTATAGCTTGGCGAGCATCGGGATCCCCAGGTTGATCCGCTGCCCCATGGCCAGCATCGACGCCATGATGAACGAGCTGGGCCGTACCCCCATGCTTGTATCTCTCACTGGTAGGATCCACCCACATATGAGAGCCGCGATGAACGCCGCCAGCCTAACTATTGGCTGTTGCTCGGTGCTGACGCTGAAGCCCCAAGTCTTCCATTGGCTGTCCTCCAAAACCCGCCAATACGAGTGCCCCTTACCCCGCTGGGCTGCCCTCGGACAAGTTCGAGGCCTTGGAGGGAACTCCCGATTCTCTGGAAAGTTCAGGAAACACTTGAACCACCTCTTGAAGTGGACGTCCCTCACGGCCTCCTTGTCCTCTCCAGGGACAAGCGCCATCAGCGCTGACGCCAGCCGTGGCATTTGCTCATCATCCCCCCACGCACTGATGACGGGGAGGAACTCGTCGTACATGGCCCCCAAGATCGGGACCCCAGAAACCTGGTGGACATCCCACAGGCTGATGCCCACCTCCCCGTGATGCAGATGAAAAGTGTTGGTCCTGGACGACCATCTACTCAGCAGTTCCGGCATCAGCTGCTTTGGCTGGTAAATGTGGAACTGGGAGGCCCATGCCGCCTCGTACAATCCCACTCTCCTCAGCTCAGCCTCGAACTCCTCGCATGAGGCGCCTACCCAGTAGGCCCAGGCCCAGTCGTCGGTAAAATTGCCGCCCTGGCGTAGGTCCCACTCATCGGACCATCCCTTCTTCGGATCCTGCAGAGCCGCCTTCAGCACGGTGCGGTAGAGAGGAGGGGATGTCTCCGGTTGCAGTGGCCTCCCGTCAATGTCGTTCACATGATTGTAGAGAAAATCGGCGGTGACGGGTGTGAAATCCTCCCGCGCGTGACCATCAGCCGCCCTGAACCATTGGTGTTGGCACGGTGTGCTCCTGAACCAACAAGTTGGTTCATCCCTTCCCGCCTCAGGGATGAAGACGTCATCTCTCAGCCCGAAGCCGTACAACGGCAACTTTTTGCACTGTGGATAATCCTTCTGACCTTCCGACAGCAGATCTGTCAGAGAAGTGTGGTCTGAATGGCTGCGGACCATTTCCCCCAAGCCTGGACGGTTGGCCATCTCATCCCGGCGAGCAGCATCTGCGAGCACTCCCAGTACAACTTCTTGATGGGCCATCTTTAATGTCGACCCTTAGAAAAGTTTTTCCCCCTGGATCGCGAAGCTCGGCCGCGAAGCTCGGTCGCGAAGCTCGGCCGCGAAGTCAGATCGCGAAGATCGACCGCGAGACGAAGCCGCGAAGTCTGGCCAAGGCAGACAGAGGTTCGCTTGGCGCGGACGCGGAGTCGGAGACTCGCGGTTCGTCGCGAAGCTCGATTCGCGGAGTGCTGTCGCGGAGTACGCGGAGCTTCTCCAAATCGAGAGCGCACAAAAAGACAGGACGCGTGAAGACAAAAGAGGGCGGACCCCCTATTTATAGGGGATGACCTCGGAGCATCGCGGCGCGCCTCACCCGCGCGAAGCATCGCGGCGCGTCCGGATCCGCGGCCCCGATGAGCATCGCGGTCCCCCTTCGCGATGACGCATCGCGAACCACCGACAGTTTTTGGCGATTGTCCCTCAGACTTCGACCCTTCGCCCTCCGCGGCTCCAAGTCTGAGGGGGGGCATTTGTTGGCGCCAAAAATATGGCCCGAAAGGAAGGAACGAAAAAGACAGCTGGCGCGCTGCCTCGCGAAGCACAGCCGCGAAGCACAGCCGCGGAGCCCGTCCGCGGAGCCCCGCCGCGAAGCGTCCCGACCTTAGTGGCCCCGCGAAGCTCCGGAGGCGGTAATCCTCCGCGAACCGGTTTGACGTTCGCGAGCCGCCTCGAAGCTCCGGAGGCGGTAATCCTCCGCGAATCCTTTTGACGTTCGCGAGCCGCCGCGAAGCTCCGGAGGCGGTAATCCTCTGTGAACCGGTTTGACGTTCGCGAGCCGCCGCGAAGCCCAGAAGGCGGCGCGCGAGCCCTGCATCGCGGCGCCCCTTCCCTATAAATACTCGACTCCCCCTGAGTCCCGGGGGATGGACAACCCGACCTTTCGGCTTCTCCTCTCCCGAATCGCGAAGCAAGCTTTGCCCCGGGAATCATGAGCTCCGCGAGGTATTTCTACTTCGCGAGACGACTCTGATTTGTTTCGTCCTGAGCCCCTCTTCCGAGAGGGATTCCCTTCGCGAAGCCCAAGGGCGTTCGCAAAGGAAGGGGATTCCCAAGGGAACCCGGGCATCCGCGGAGCACTCGTGCTTCGCGAAACACCCAACCCATGCTAGTAATCCCTATGCCAAGGCAGGATAACTATGCATCGCGAAGCACATTGCTTGGCAGGACCCTGCTTCGCGAACCACTCCTTCTTCGTGAGGCAGTGCTCCGCGAACACTGTTCCACTTCGCGAAGCACCACCCACTCCCACCTATGCCCTATGCTAAGGCCAAGGCACCCCACTTCGCAAAGCACACTCCTCTGCTTAGCGATTCCTCCTCCCGTGCGACCCTCCAGGTTTGCACGATGTGATTTCAAAGTCCCATGGACAACACCTCCCGTAGCGTTGCTTCGCCAAATGCTTCTTCGCATAGGCACGCTAACGGCTATTGCTTCTTCGCATAGCCACGCTAACGTGGACCCCTCGATGGTTCCTCCCTCGACCCCCCTTTACCATGGCCTTACTGGTACCTTCCCTTCCCCAAGGACCAGAGGGTACCGGTTATGTAAGCCCTAGGGGTGTGGAGTGAACCCACCTCGTCCGAGCTGCAGGACGTTAAACTGCCAAGCACCGCGTCCTCAACACATGACGTTAAACTGTGACCCAACCTCGTCTCCCTCACGAAGGGTTCCCCCCAGCTCGAGCATTCATTACACCGCTCGTCTCCACGGGAATGGAACTCTTCCGCACATGGAATGAGATCCTCCTTGTCGGAGTGGTGTATGTTCGCAGGGGAAGGGTCGCCTCAGAGCGTAAATCCCTAACCTTTGGTACGGATGATTGCACCCGTGCATCTCGGTACTCCCCCACTACCAAGGTCAGTGGGGAACGTGATAGGGAACGAGGCACCTCCCATTGTCGGACCAAGGTCCATCTTTCCCGCGCTTTGTCGCACCATGGGCCTCCATCCTGGAGTAAGTCCCGACACCATGGGCCGCTCAACGTGTAAGACCCTCTTCGCTTCTCACGGACGCACCCTTCGCGACGTGATCATCAGGTCCTTGCAACCTCTTGTTTCTCACACCGAGCATGACTCACGTGGGCTTAGAGTGAGCACCGACCCTGACAAACCCATTTTGAACTACGAGGTCTTTGATCCATGTCAAGGAATGGTACGTAGGAAGCCTCCACGAGGTTCAAGCCCACCATCAGTGGACCAAGGTCTACTCTCATCCGAACTACGAGGTCTTTGATCCCTGTCAAGGCATGGTACGTAGGAAACCTCCACGAGGTTCAAGCCCACCCATCACCCAATTCACGTCGTGTTCTACCTACGTCCAGTATGACGTTAAACTACATCCTGGTCCAGTGGTAAGCCATTGCGACCCAACCCTTTTGAATTACGAGGTCTTTGATCCATGTCAAGGCATGGTACGTAGGAAGCCTCCACGAGGTTCAAGCCCACCATCCGTGGACCAAGGTCTACTCTCATTTGAACTACGAGGTCTTTGATCCATGTCAAGGCATGGTACGTAGGAAGCCTCCATGAGGTTCAAGCCCACCATCAGTGGACCAAGGTCTACTTTCACGTTGGTTCACCGACACCCCCCCCCCCCCCCCGTCGCTCTTTCACGTCGGGTCTCATTCCAGTCCAGCGGTAAGACGTTGTGACCACTTGAACTACGAGGTCTTTGATCCATGTCAAGGCATGGTACGTAGGAAGCCTCCACGAGGTTCAAGCCCACCCGTCGTTTATTCACGTCAGGGTTCATTATCGTCCCGCATGACGTTAAACTGTATCATTCGAACTACGGGGACTTTGATCCATGCCAAGGCATGGTACGTAGGAATCCTCCCAGAGGTTCAAGCCCAAGTCTCTTCGGACTAAGGTCCAGCTTCACGTCGGTTTACCGGCACCATCCCGAACTACGCGGACTTTGATTCCCTGCCACGGGGATACGTAGGAAGTCTCTTCAAGACTCAAGCCCAACTTCACTGTCGCCCCCCTGCGATGGTCCCATTTCAATCTCAACCGTCTCTGCTAGACGTTAATCTTGCAACATACCCTGTGTTGAACATGGGAAGCTGAGGAAAACCCCAGATACGTGTCTATGACATGTAATTCCCTGCGCTCGATGTGGGATGCCTCGGGCTTCCACGCCCTCGAGAAGCCTTATGATTGAGCATAACAGACAGACATGCCAGGTACCCCAGCATCCAGACATGCTACTGATGCCTCAAACATGATTACTCCCCTGACCGAAGGTTGCTGCCCTGACTGGACCCTTTGGAATGTCCCGACAGAAGCAGTGTAATTAACCGGCGTCCATGGAAACATGACACCGGGAAGAGTTTCACGAACTACGTATTAAATCTATAAGGGAGACCCGGACTAGGTGACGAGTTCTGAGGAGGAATCCACAGGAGGAAGAACCGACATCCCATCATCCCGTTTCGATCAAGGAGCAGACGTACCTGAACAAGGAACGAATGTCGCCCGCCTTTGGAAAGCGGGAATGCGGGGCAACAAAGCCGCGCGTCCCCCTCCCCCGCGGACGGACGCGCGCGCGCCCCGGCGAAAGCGTCGGAAACAGAATGGAAAACTTTTATTTTTAGTATAAAATAATAAATAATCATTACTGAACATGATTAAATTTTATGTACAATGAAATCCATATATTACATGATTATATAAAACGTCATAACTAGAAGAAGATAATCTTCAAAAGTAATTTACAATTTATTTATGAGAAGATATAGAATTACCTCTACTTGTAATTCCCATTTCATTGATGATTCAGTTGAATAGATCTCCCCACATTATTGTTTCATTGTAGGATCCAAGTGTATAATCCTTCTATAAGTGTTGAACATGGGCACCATAATATCCAAACATCACTATATAATCTCTATGTGCTAGCATGATGGATTATGATCGCTTGCATTGTTTGTGGATGTTCACAATAGAATTGTTCTTGAAGGAGGAGTAACTCTTGATGTTCTCTTGATGGATTGAGAGAGTATGAACATGGATAACATTATATATATCTAGTTATCTTCCTATGGATTGAGAGAGTCTCTCTCAATTTATTGTCACTACCAAAGTAATTTTGGAAAGTTATATATTTAGATATTTATTATGGCATGTTTTGAGTTGAAAAAATCACCCAGAATCCCCTTTCAAACTTTATAATTTTATATTGACCCCGTTTACAATAAAAAAAATAATTTAATTATTAATAATTTTACATGAACAACACTATAAGTATATAAATATCATTTATAACATTTCCAATTGGACCATTAAGCAAGGTTCTCTCCTCGTCGACACTTACCAATCCTTGAATAATGAATATTTATTTCATAAATAAATTTCACCGTATTATTCATCAATAAATTTAAAATATTATATTCCCAAAAACATAAAAATAAATATGTATCATTACTTAGATCACATATTCATTTGAATAGATTGTGATTAAATCAGGATGATCAACCAAACCTAAATTATTATTATTTATTACAACTTCTTAAATTTGATACATAAATTTAATTGAGAGTGTGGATACACTTATTTTGTGACCCTATAAGCCTATTTATCAAAGGAATTATGAATAAATTAATAAATTATAAGGTTATAATCTAGAATAATTTGAATGCACCCATAGAGAAAAAAGTTAATGTCGAAATGATGAACAACCTCTTACAAATTCTTGTCATGTAATATAATCTCTTTATTGAGATATATAAAATCATGCAGGTTTTCGGATGATTCCATCTATTTATGTGATCGATTTTAATTTTTTTGAATTTATCGATATTAATTCGTCTACAGAACACCATTTTAATGGTTTATCTAGGTTATTACATTCTATATAGGGGCCTCACACATAAAATTCTATCATGTGAAAGAATGGAAGAATCCTTTCTCACATTATCCATTAATTCAATACCACTTCTGATTTTCCCAACACATCCAAACTCATCGCAAGAATGTTTCATCACTATTTTCATCAATACATTAAATAATGAAATTCTTGATACCCATTAATGATACTCTTAGATTATAAGTATATATACACATGTCAATTGATAGTAAATTCCAATAACACATGGAAATATTAATCTTCTTTTGATAAGTCTGTTCACATAACCTATTTTCATAGAGATTACCAAGGGCGAAAACCATGATAAGGTGTCTTAATTTCTTATGATCCTCCTACACCTGATAGAATATATCACATATGTCTTATCATAATGTATCATTAAACCATAAAATATTATTCAAGAATGATGTCGTGGACCCTCTTAGTTCTCACCACTGTAGGAAATAATCATGACCTTTCAGTGTGATATATATTATTATGAAATTATGACATGAAAACGGAATTAAGAAGAATAATCATGATGTTATAAGTAACTTAACTAATATTTAAAACAAATAATCACATAATAAGGAAGTAGTTTCCAACAGAATTTTAATTTCACTTGATCCAACTGATTACAACTCTTATTCCATTAGGTCTCATGTGATACTCATGCCTCTGCTGAGATAGATACTTCATCAAGGGATCTTATGCAGTTTATTTTGTGGATACTCTAATGACATTAACAACACTTTTTTGTGAAAAATACCTTAATAGATGGAACTTTTGATGTATGTGATTTTTCCTTTGATGTGACCACGACTCTTTGGAAAGGACCACTACTATAGTGTTATCAAATAAAACTGTGTTATAGTTTTTACTATTAGGAAGCACATCAATCTCGTGGAAAATTTTAAAAAACCAAAATAATTCATTAGATGCGTTAGAATCCCCATTATACCTGGAATCCACTATAGAATCAGAAATAACTTGCTATTTAGTACTCTTCCATCACATAACTCCATCATGGAGACAAAATACATATCCAAACTATGACATAAAATCATTATGAAATTTTTAATAGATATAATCTATATAATAATAGATAAATAAGTCTTCATCTCCTCCATAAATCCGGAACATATACACAGTTAACCTCATATACCTTTGGAAAACCTTGAACGTAGTTTAATTCTATTCACCTTAATTTTCTTGATATCTACCTACCATGATTAAAGAATATGCATCATTAAGCCTCATACATAATATGGCACACATTATTGATCTTATTATATAATATTACGAGATAGTACCCATGCAATAAATTTATTCTTATGTTTGAGGACACATTTTCTTGGAATGATGCATACCATGTGATAGTGGAACTAATCCCCTCATGACTGACTGAAAGCTACCATTTGTTTTGAAATAAAATCCATAGTACAAAACAACCACAAAAACACATCAAGGTGCTCAAAATTAGTGCAAACCCATAGCATCATTGGCCAAAAATTTCATCCCCTCTTTAGGAAACTCACCCATGAAAAAGAAATATGTTACCCTCTGATATGAGGAACCCATTGAAGCCATATAATCCGCCACCATATTCCCCTCCCTCTATGTGTGAGACACCGTCATATTGTTTCCCCTGAACACGTTGAATTTTCTAATGGTGTATGAGATATGCCAAGGAATATTACCCTTTCCAAGAATTGTGTTACAAAGTAGCAAAGAATCATACTCCACCATATGAACCTCGAGCTGTATTTGACTACACATTTCCAACCCCGTGGCCATGGCCAGAGCCCTTGCCTACAGCACATCACCTTGCCCAATGAAATCCGTGAACACTACAACAACAGAACCCCTATGATCTTTAAAAACCCCACCCCTGCACATCTCCCACCTAATTAGAGATTCGTCCATGTTGAGTTTCAGACCATGTCAAGGGGGAATCCAACATTCCCAGGAACCCTATTCTGATCATCTAGACCGAGGAGTAGATGGAAGAAGAAGAGAAACTGGACTCGCAGATGGAGCATGGTGACAGTCAGGGAAGAGGCGAAGTAGAACGAGCAAGGTATTCTTCATCATGAAGTGAATTCTTACTTGTGATCTCTATGCATCATTGTGTCTCACCTCATTCTTGGACTTCCAGAGAATCCAGCAGCCTGCAATTAGAATAATTGAATGGGTCTTCCTCTCCACACTATGTTAGCCTGCTCCTCTAAACCACGACACCACAAATTCCTCCTGCTCCCCACCAGAAGGAACCTAGCCGAAGAAAGCCCCAAAACTCATCCAGAGACCGATAGCTAATTAACTCTTATAGAAATGATGTTCCACTTTTTCTCGGTTCGGAAGCCTGCAGCACCAGCACCTGGAAGCCAGATTCACGCCCATCCTCTTTAAATTTTAGTCATTTAGTAGAGCCTTGTTTCTCACTCTCCAAAAAGGAAGTTTTATTTAGATGTAATCTCCTTGCACCACAACTGATCCCCCCCACTTATCTTCACCTGAGATATCCCTCGTGATGTGCATAAAATTATTTATGGAGAAGATACCTGATATTGAAGCTATGAAAATAAGTTTATCTGGGACATAGCTGGAGATACTGCTATTGAAGATGGAAATTTGATCCTCATCAAGAATAGACTGAATAAATCTAGGATGACCAATTGCATATCTGAAGGACATGTTTAGAGTGGGTCATCCCAGGAAGTATAGCCTCCCTGCCCCCCAATCTTGTTGTTATAAATCGACATTCCCTTTACCCACTAGCCACCTAGATTGATGTTGCAGAATCTCTATGTAGGGGTGAATCACCTTCTAGATCTTAGAGGGTCTCGATCTTTGTGCACGAAGATCCTTCCCATAAATATCCTACATAGTCCTGCCCCAAATGGATCTACCTTCCATAGCCTCCGATGCAAGATTGGCATGAAGTCCCTTCATGGTTGAAAAAACACTACTCAGATTAATACCCCCTTCAGCAAGAGGCCTTTCAAGACGTTTCCCTAAAGCCTAGTGGTGATTTCCTTCCATTTGACCTTCCCATAAAAAGGATATCAAAATCTTATCCAAATTAGAGGTTACACACTTGGGAACCTTCAGGGTGGAAAGAATATGAAATGTAATGGAAACCAGAATGCTGGTAACTAAAGTTATACGACCTCCAAACGATAAAAACCCATTCTTCCAATTGAGAATACGACCCGGAATTTTGTTGATGAGCATATCAAAATGCTAGACCCTTAGCGAAGAAGGAATAAGTAGAGCCCCGAGATATTCCATTGTAAATAATCCTTTCTCTATATTCATAATAGACCCCACATCCCTCACCCTCCTTTCTTACACATTCCATGATATGTAAAAGGTATTTTCTCTTTATTGAAAACCTACCCACTACACTTGAAGTATTCCCGTAAAAGATCATTCAAACCTTGCACTGACCGGCTACTCCCCTTAATAAAAAATTTGGTGTCATCTGCGAACATCGAATGCGTGATCCCCCTGGTAGCCAGCCTATTATGATAGTGGAAGATTGTCCCCATGGTAAGACCTTGATTAATAAAGACGTTGAGTACATTTTAAGAGATAATGAAAAGGGTGGGAGAAAAGGGATCTCCATGCCTAAGACCATAGCAACCTTTGAAAATACCAAATTTCTTACCCATAAATGAAGAAGAAATCCAAGATAAGCTAAAGAACTAGAAGAGTAAGTGAAAAGTCCATGTTGAAAACCCCATGCAATTAAAGACTCTGAGCACAAAACCCCATTCCACTCTATCATAGGCTTTTCTCATATCTAACATAACCACCACATTTCCCCCGAACGACAAGTTATTAATTCCACTTACAATTTCTTGGGATACTATAATAGCACCCTCGATAGACCTCCCATTAATAAAACCTTGTTGTTCTGAAGCCATCCATGAATCCAAATGTGGGGCTAGACATTTGTTGAGAATGCTATCCAATGTCTTGTACGGGATGTTACACATGCTAATGGCCCGATAATGGTTAACATACAGAGGATTACACACCTTCGGATGATGAACCATCTTTGTGGAATATGAAATCCGCAGCAAGTTTCCCCTCCGGCAGAAGTCTTGGATTTCTCTCACAAGATCCCCTTTAATAAAATCCCATGACACCCTGTAAAAATAAATAAGAAAACCATCTGGCCCAGGAGAACTCTCTGGGTTCACGGACCAAAGCGCCTCACAAATTTCAGCCTCCTCTGGAATCCTCCTCAAAGACTCATCAATGCCCTATAAAACACATCTATGAACCCTTCCAAAAAGATCAGAGTCTCCGCGAGGGTACCCCCCCCCATCCATATTTGGATTGGGGTCAGCCAGTAAGGATCTGATAGCCCCACCGATTAGGCCCCCTACCTCATCACTGTCACTGGAGTATGACCCATCTTCTCTCAGGCGGTTTTCCCGCTGAACCCTGTGCCATTCTCTGATTCAAGCATGAAAGTACCCAGAGTTCCGGTCCCCCTCACGAAGCCATCTGATTCTAGCTCCCTCAATGTACAACCTTTATTGATGTAAGAGGCTATCATTAAACTTTTCCTTTTTGATCCTAAGATCATTAAACAAAACATCATCCCACTCTAATTCAAACTGCTGCTCCATGGTTTCCACCTTTTTACATTGTTTCACTCAAAGCCTGATCGCGAGCTGGGATCTTCTTTACCTAGGGTTGGAGAAGATATTTAAGCCATGTTACCTTGTTATGTAGAGTAACCCATGGATTTCCTCGGGGTAGTAAACCCCACGCTTCCCTAACCACATCAAGAAAATCATGTTTCTCCTTCCTCATTTTAAAAAACGACACAGTCTCCACCTTTGACATCCTTGTTCCTAAAGAAACACGATGTGGCGAGTGGTCAGAAAGGCAACGAACCAGGTGAGTAACTTTGGAGTCCGAGAACATTGTTATTGAGGCCTCATTCATCAGGCACCAATCAAGATAAAAGTACGTTCTTCTAGCTACTCATTGATTATTTCACCAGGTGAAGCTACGACCATCATAACCCACATCAATCAAGCCGTTCCTGGCCATGAAAGAACCAAAAGAAAGACTTGCATTCCTTGGGAAGACCCCCCCTTCTTCTCTTCTGGGAAAGAAATGATGTTAAAATCTCCCCCAACAATCCAGGGGACATACCTTGTATTAGTAGCATCTAACTCACTCCAAAGTACCTTATGCTCTAGGTAATTTCATTTTTCATAAATAAAATAAAACAGAAACACATGACTCCCTACTTAGATTTTTGTAGTCAATGATTGATAAGATGTCCTTTGGAGATCAACAGACAAAACATCCTTCCAAAAGAGCCAGATATGTGAGTTAGGAGGGTCCCCATGCATGAAACCAGTGACCTTGAGCCTCTGAGCATACTCACTGATTTTACTTGAATCTTGTTTTGGCTCCAGAATAGCCACCAAAGCTACTTGATTACTCCTAAACTCATTGATGATGAAGTCATTCCTCGCCCATGCCCCAAGGCCCCGTGTGTTCTATATGAGGACTTTAGACATTAAAACGGGAATGTCTGGCTTTGGCCCCAGACTCCTGGCTCTTAGCATGAGGAGAAACTATTACACCTTCTTTCACACCATATTTTGACTGAGATCGAGTTCTCATACCTGCGCTCACCTACGAGGACCCTGCCCCTGGAGAAACCACACAGTTCAAACGAACCTTGCATGAAGCTTCTGGAGATTCAAAGGACAGCCCATCCAACCTATTGAGAGCCAAATCCAACACCGGTGCACGAGATCATGGAGTAGAAAGATGAGTAGGGGGGTCTCGAGTTGGCGAAGGTGGAGGGGAAGATATCACTGGGAAAAAAGACAAAGCCTTGGAAGCGGGCTCGCTGGATTCATGGCCCACAGACCCTGGCTCCAGCAATGTGATCTCAGATATGCTGATGTAGTGAAGAATCCAGTCCGCAACAGACTATGTATGCCGCCAAAATCCATTACTGAGTGACACCCCCATGGAAGACAGACCAACATCTGGGACGACCATTGAACCCCTGCCTAGGACACTATGAACTGGAACTAAGGCGCGAGAGGAGGCCGCATCACTAACCACACTAGCAGCTGGAATGGAAGAGGAATGTAACACCCCAAGCTTCCACGGTACGTTTCCCTTTGAATAATGTAATGGCGTGCATTGTACGCAACTTCGAGATTTTAACACACCACAACCAATCAAACTAGCCGTTATGAATAGTAATACCTACTTTTTGAAATTTGATAAATTTTATCTTTCTAAATGGACTTAATTTTTGGATTCTTAATATCGAAATTTTCTTAGGGTGAAATTTTGGTACTTTTTTGGATAACTTTCATATTTTGATGAATAGTGAAAATTACTAAATTTTAATTAAAAATAACTTTTTAAATTGAAATAATTAATAGTGATAAATTTTTAATTTTAGTGGTTTTAAAGTATATTTAGAATATATTTTTACCATTTAATACAATTTTGGTCATTGGATGTAATTTTACATTTAAACCAAACATAAACAAGTGTCAATCTTTTGATAGTTATTATCTCTTAAAAACACGATATTTGTTTTGACGACGTGATTTAATTTTTAAATTAATTAACACAACTGATATGTTTTGAATTTGGTAAAATAGACATCATTTTTGAATTCATAATATCAAATATATCTTAGGCCTAATTTTGGATATTTTTCTGGAAACTTTCCTTTTCTAATGAATAGTGAAACCACTAAGTGGTAGTTAAAAAACTGATTTTTTCATAAAACATAATTTTACCGCTTCTATGAGTGGAATTTTGAAAATCCGAGAGAGAAGGTCAATATCATGGAGTAAAATGTCGTTCAATGGGATGAAAATAATTTTTGCTGAATGGTAAATTTTTACTTTTATTTACCATGGTTAAAAGTAAATAGGGTAATTGAGGGTAAAAATGATATTAATATTACCCTAAAACATGTCCTAATTCTATTGGACAAGTGTATCTCGACCAAAAACAACCGTAGGAGTAAAATATTATCATTTAGGTCCACTTGTATTAGATTAGGACATTTATTATTATTTAATTCAAAGAAGAGTTAAAAGTGTTAAAATCAAAGTGTATTTACTAAAACATTTTTAATATAGAGTTATACATAAGGTAAATTAAATTGTAAATATTCATTAAAAATATAAAAATATTTCCTACATAATGGTATTTTATTTCTAATTTTTAGACATTAAATAATTTAATTTATTTATGAAAATATGGTGATGTAGTAATTACCTAATTAATGAAATATTAAAATAATTGATATTATAAATATCAAAATAAATGTAATTTGAGCCTTTTTATGAATTCCAATACATTTAATGGTTAATATGATATATTATTATTGATTATAGAAATTGTTTTCGAAGTTATAATGCTGTTATGAATTTATCAAAAACAAAATACCCAATAGTGTCAAAATTGACATAAAAGATTTTTGAAAACAAATATTATATTACAAATTTATATTAAATTCCTAAAAGTCAATGGTTCATTAAAGAGACTTATATCATTATAGGTGTATCATTAATGGACCACTTGGGGGTTTCTAGGATGTATATATTAAGTTTATTAACCATATAATATAAAAATACAAAGAGACATTGTAAAAGTGAAACTAATTAACTAATAGTTAATACTTAAAGATAAGGTTAATATAATGAAACAATCCTTTCTAAATTATATTGCTTGAGTGGTTGTAGACCCATAACCACCATAAAATTTAAATAATCCACTTTGGTGCCATTAGATACTGAATATGAATTTATTATAAAATAATATTGTTAGCTTTTCCAAAGGTGCCCCTCACCCCTATTATAAAAGGGCACTCCCTCTTCTCTTTAATTCACACATTAAAAGCCTTTTGGCCCAGCAAAACCCTACCCAAATACTCTCTCAACTTAAATCACTACATCCTATAGGCCTTAGTTTGATCATAAATCCAACCTAAGGATCCCTTTTGATCAAATCAAAAGGAATAACCCGAAGAAGAGGTAATGTTTTCACCACCCTCATTCAAGTTCCTTTCTTCTTCAACTTCTTATTTATTTGTTATTTCTATTCTAAAATAATAACTCTAGTATATTATATATACTGTTATGTTATTATAAATATTGTACAACCATATTAATTATTCTATCCATCCTTTGAATGGCATGTCACCATACGTGCATACGTACGACTTACTTTCTCCACGTCGTGGTGTAATTGTCATTCAGTAAATTATTATTTGGATGGGTATATTAATGATGTGTAATTCATGTAAATAATAAATATAACATGATAATTATTCTTTCTATATGATATACCATCCAATTATATATTATTTTAACATCAAAAGAATGATATTGTCGCTCGTTCGTACGTACAGACTACCGTCTCCACGAACGCGATAAGATTAACTCTCCATCGTATCCATTCCAGTATAATTATCATTTGATGATTAAAAATAATGTTTAATGACTTGATATAATTCTGGATATGAATAATATACAACCTATCAATAAAAACATGGCTTTCATAACAACGAATATAAAGGAAAACGAGTAAGTTAACACCCGAAATGACGATAATAATAGGATATTATTAGCAAATCAATGTTAAAAGATCATATATGATATCATATTAATGTAAATGATTATTTTATAATTCAATAACAATTATTTCACAATTATAAATGAGGTTAATCTACCGTTGACCAAGGAAAAAGTAAAAAGTAAAGGGTTTCTTACCTCACTATTAATTCTGTAAGATTTCCATTGTTCACCACTAATTTATTGCATGTGGTGATTGTACTGCCCATGACTGTATTCATTGTGTAATATACACTAATTTATGGATGTTTACATCATCATTGTATGTTCCATCCTTCATGGGTGTATGTTTTGTAAGTTACCAAATTGATAAGGGAATTTGAAATTTCAATTTCCACTCATTCGGCTTTATGCATACTTCATTGATTATTTTACACCAAGATTATGTGTGGAATCACTATTCATTTTCTTATGTCATAATTTCCACTCCCCTTTCTGTGGATATAATTTTCATACACATAATTACTCCATTTATAAATTCTCAAGTCATCGATAAGAGCTTGATGAATGTAATTTTAACTCAATCTCCATTTATTGAGTTAAACATCCAATTCATTGGTGTTGTTTTTACAAGAATGTGTGTGAATTATCTATGATTGATTTACACTGAATATCCAATCATATTGAGGGTATTTATATTTTTCACACATAATTATGTTGTTGATTTATCCTAAACCTAAGGATACGGTCTTTATAAGAGACATAATCTCAATTTACATCCCATTGAGTCTTCTTTATTATTATACACCAAATCACTTTTATGTGGTGTATATAATGTACTTTGACATAGTATATCATGAATCCCTTTATTCTCATGATATTACAAAGTTTTGATTACCTCAATTATTTGTATTCAAGTGTCTCTCTTTTGGTTAGAAAATCTAACTAAAATATCATTTTTAAATGTTGTAAGCACTTATTCTTCAAAATATTTGTCATTAATATCCATGTTTTAAAAATGGTTTTATGGACTTATTTATATAGACATTAATGTTTTAAAATTAAAACTCCTTTTAAAAGTTTCAAAGTGGTATGGGACACTTTGATTCAAAAATATATTTTTAGATGGCTTCTTGACAAATAGTGTGACATTTAAATGATTTCAAGAAAAAGGGGGATATTTCTCTCTAATAGTTTTGATGATTATTTTCATATATGTCAATATCCTTCATTATTCTCGATTGAGGTTAATATAATACAATACAATCTTCCATATTGTATCTAATGAGTTATGTTGGACTGTGGATGTCATATTTTAATACTATTCATGGTTTGTGGATCAAGTATTAACATTTTGTATGCTAGTTTTAATATGAATGTTTATGTTATATTTCGAACATTTCATATGAGGAATGCATTGGACTTAGTAAGTGACGGGTGGAGCCCGCTATAGCTCCTCGATGCATCAGTATGTCTAATGAGAGAAACTAGTGTCTTGGCACGAGGCCTTGACAAAATATTATTTTTAGTCTTGGCACGAGGCCTTGGATACGTGGTTATGATAGTCTGGAATTATGCATTATGTTATTATGAAAGTGGTTATTAATATTTTCATGTGATTATTCAACTAGTAGAATATCCATGTGAATAAGAAAATGGAATTATTTCATTTTGTCCTTTCCATATTATGATGCAGTTAATGTTTAAAAGGTTTTTGTTTTAGTTATACATTTCCTTACATTTTTATGTTTATTTATGAAAGTTTCTGCTATATTATTATCCTTATTGAGAATATGAGATCACCCCTTTCAATGTTTTATTTTTCCCAGGATGTGAAGAAGTATTTTATGAATGACCTGCAGGGATAGTATGAGGGGATATGAAGGAAATATGTTGTTGTAGTTTTTCACTTATTGATGTAATGTATACTTTATGAATATATCTAGTGTTTCCAAGGCTACTAAACTAATCGGTCCTTAGAGAGTTGATCTTTCTTGTGATCATGCCAATGTTATGTAATAATGCACCGACTCTATGTATCTAGGGTTGGGGCATTACAGTTGGTATCAGAGGAAGTTTAGTACAAACCTTGGAAGTTATATTTAGATAAACTCTGATTATAGCACGTAGACCTAAGATGAATTTTTAGGATTAGTATAGAAGAACTTCCTATAATTTTGGTATTGTATATATTTTGTGAGTTTTCAAAAGAACACTTCTCTGTCTGGATATAAGCAGCTAGAGGTGGCTCTGGAACAGATGTACCTAGGGGTAAAACCTGAAAACACTGCTTTGAGCTAGACTCGAACGAGAACTGGGGCACGACAATGGGCATTGCTGCACTCTTGGTTACGACACTCCCGGGGGATATGATTAGGATAATTTAAATTTTCATTACAAACCGATATGAAGTATTATATATTTAAGATGACAGTAAATTGTTAGGTCCACAAGGATGAATACCCTGATAGGGGGGGGTGAATCAGGGTATGACTAATTTAAAATTAACGCCCGTTCTGATCTTGTTTCACTTTTAAGAAAAACACTTTTCTCTCTCTTTCCTGTTGCACAATATAAACAGAAAGTAAAGCATGCGTAGGACACACCAATTGTACTTGGTTCACCGCAATGGGCTAGGTCCAAGGAGCATGCGCCGATAAGTTTCTGGTCATACCAATTCTACTAAACTTCACTAGCTATGGATTACAATGTTCGGGCTAGATCACTTCTATGCCCAGGCTCACTGCCTTTACAAAGTTTTGGGTCAGCTCACTACTTCCCCAAGGGTCACTCCCTGTTTCTCTCTCTATGGCTCACTGCCGGTGGAGAGGATCACCTTATTCCTCTTCTTAGGCTCACTGCTCTGTGAAGGGATTCACTCACAGTTTATAGACCTGTAGGTCTCTTCATTTTCATGAAATAATGCAAATTCAACTGTTGATAGATGCTCTATTGAAGTCCAAATTTCATCCACTGATGAATACCTCTTTGCCTCTGAACACTGGTCAATTCCTTTTGGAAACACCTTTGGAAAGCACCCTACTTCACGAAGCTCCCAATTTCGTGAAGCTCAAACAAGCCTTTGCAAATCTCATTCCTTTTCGCGAAGCACATTCGTGACGCACTTTCGCAAAACTCAAGTCGTCGCAAAGCAACGTCCCTCTCGAAGTTTACTAATCCAACGCGGACCTCGCAGGTTTCACGGAGCTATAACAGCTGCCGCGAAGCTCCTCTTTCGCGAAGCACACTGGCTCCACAAACCATCTTAGCAAATCGAGAGCAAATGGTCTTCTCTAAAAATTCTCTCTCCTTCTCTCGAGGGGGCCGGCCTCTATTTATTGGCGATTCCACCGACCCTCGAACGTTCCACACGATGTCAATACCACATCATCTCAAATCACGAAGCTCCGAAGTTTCCGCCAGAATACCGTCCAAATCGCGAAGCACCACGAAAAGTTTCCGTTCACGGAGCTCATCGTAATCGCGGAGCATCCCATCAATTCCTTCACTCCTTCGCTACGAAGCTCCCTCGCAATACCCTTCATCACAACAAAGCTTCCTTGCAAAGCCCTTCACCTCCACGATGTGCTTCAGCCTCTTCCGTTTGCGAAGCTCGTCGTAATCGCGAAGAATCACCACCTCCATTCTTCTGGTCTTTGTAATTTCAAAACCATGCATCCTATCTTCACAAAATTCATGCCTTTGCCATATTAAATTATGATCTCCATGGAAATACACTTTTCGCGATGCTCACCAAACTTCCAGATTTTGGACCCCAAAAATTTGGCAAACAATGGGAAATGACGCCTCCTTGTACTGCTCTTTTGTACCGCCTCCAAATCATCCTTTACTTTGTCATTGTTCTTTGTCAACAAGGATTGTCAAAAAAATCTCCGGAACTCGAAAATTCTCTATGGAAACCTGCTTTGTCAACAAACACAATCAACCCAAAAATACTACAATGTTACCTTGATGGATTTTTTCCCAACAATCACCCCTTTGGATTTGTCGAAAATTCTTCATAACTCTTCTCAGAAAGATTTTCTACACGTTGATACCTCAATGAGTCTTCTTCCAGCCGCTACCACCATTCAGCTCTTGCGATTCTGATAGCGTTCAAGGATTCACTTAACACGTACTCTAAGCCCACTTGAGCAATGCTCGGTGTGAGAAACAACAGTAGTATGAAAATTAATCAATGAATCAGTTCATGTCAAACACCCATTGTCGATTCCATCCTAACACCAATTCTTAAATTGACACCAATTGTTGAACCACACTGATCCCAATTAGTGAAATCCAGATAACATCGCTCACGATTCCAACACCTTTGTTTTGTGTGTATCATGATCCTCAGCTGTCGTGATATCTATTCTTTGATCGATCACTTCTAGCATCATCGGATTTAAAAATCTCCCCTTTTCTCATTTATCCCCATATCTGGCTAATCCACTGGTCAGCTTCTCCCCGTATCTGTCAGGATTTCTCAAATAGCAACACTGTCTCCCCCATGAACAATCACTATTTTCTCTCCCTTTGTCAACGAACCCAAAGGTCACACCTTTGTAGTCTGTAACATAGTAAAGAACACATATCAGCACATTAGGGAAAGACACAACATACCTCGGGGAGAGGGGGGTGGGTTGTGTGTCTGGGTTTCTAAATCCACACTATTTCAAGTGCGGGGAGTCGACTGAACTCCTAGATCCAGTTGATGTCTCTCAAAAGCTTCCTTGGGTAAGGCCTTTGTCATAATGTCTGCAACCTATAGCTCTGTAGGCACATACTCCAACATCATAATGCCTTTATCCACCTTCTCCTTTATGAAATGATACTTTATCTCAATGTTCTTTTTCCTTGATTGATGGACGAGATTTTTGCTGAGATTTATAGCACTTGAGTTATCACACTGGATTTTGATTGGAGGCTTCACCTAAACTCCCATATCTTCAATCTAGTTCTTCATCCATAATAATTGTGTGCACGCTTGAGTGGCCGCAATATACTCATATTCTATGGTGCTCAATAAAATTCAATATTGCTTCTTGCTTAGCCAAGAAATACACAATCCACCATGATAGAATACACCTCCTGACGTTGGTTTTCTGTCATCTGCTGATCCAGTCCAATCTGCCTTTGTGTAACCCAATAACACTGATTGAGATTTGTCGTTATACCTCAGACTGAATTCCACTGAGTCCTTAATATACTGAAGAATTCTTTTCACTACTAGCATGTGGATTTCTTTGAGATTACTCTGATATCTCACTGCGTGGCATTTAGCGAATACAATGTCAGGCCTTCTTGCAGTCATGTATAACAAACTTCCAATAATCTGCCTATATTATGTGATATTAATTGCCTTTCCATCCTCATCTTTGGACAACTTCATCCAGGTAGCTTTTGGAGTCTTCATCTCCTTTGAATTTTTAATTAAAAAACTTTTCAAAACCACCTTGACATATTCAGATTGAGAATTTAATGTTCCATTCATTCCCTGTGTCACCAACATCCTTTGATTACTATTGTGGTTGAGATAGATATTGTAAAAAGCACCACCAAGATAGAAACCATGTTTTTCAAATACTGATGTATCCTTGAGTTCTATTCTCTTGGTGCTTGTTTCATCCCATATAATGCCTTATTCAGCCGACAAACCTTATTCTCATCTTCATGAATGAGAAAACCATCTGGCTGCTCAATGTACACCTCTTCTTCCAAAAACCCATTTTGAAATCCAGTCTTGGCATCCATCTGGAACACTTTGAAATTTCATTGCACTGCAATGGCTACGAATAATCTGATTGTCTCCTGCCTTGCGATCGGTGAAAATGTCTCATCAACATCTATTCCCTCTATCTAGGAGTATACCTTGCACACTAGTTGTGCTTTGTTCCGAATCACTGTGCCATCTTCATTCATCTTGTCTGAATAGGAGCTGCCTGATCACCAATGATTTTTTGTTTATCAATTTCAGCTCATCTCTTTGGCTTCCTTGTAGGCACAAACTAGACAATTTATTGTTTCATCATCGGTGTCTTCTTCTAAATCAGCATATGCCACTTCTGCTTCCCTTGTGTTGCTTTCTTCCTCAACACATTTATTCAGAAAATCTTCACTGACTCATTCTTCAGTGGCTTCATTTATTTTGGATACTTTTCTCTGGGTCATTGTTCAATGATGACATTTCTTTGAACATCTTCTCTCAGATTTTTGTTGACAGACCTTTGATTTTCTCTCGCAGCTTCTTGGTATCCTGAAGTCAGTCAGCTGATACCACATTGTTAGAACAAAATAGATAATCATAAAAACCTGTGTGTTGCTGCTTTTCCATCAATCATTATTCATGAGCATAAACATCCACCCTTCATATCATATTGAGATCATGCATCTGATTAGGATATAGAATGCTCCCCCTGTGTTATGCAACTCTTCCAGTTGTTATGCCCAACAATTTTTAGACCCATAACAAGTCTTTTTCTTCTACATCATTTGTTCTCAACTTCCACTGAGATTTGATCCATTAACAAAATATCTAATCCTACTGAGTAGAAACACGGTGTAGGAAACAAGAGAAAAATTTAATAACACAATCACTTCCTATTGTGCTCTGTTCCTTCCTTTTTTTCAACTCTAGTACCTTATTTGAATCAATTGAAACTCTAGATTATATCACCTCTCCACTTCGCATCCTTAGATGCCACTTCCCCTTGGATCGTATCTCCCTAAAACCTGAAACACATTAATCATCAGTTAATAGCATTTATATTCATAGGGAGAGGGGTTTCTTCCGGAGTACTCAAGATGAGGATTGTGGTTGATCCTGATGGGTCAACACTTTGATTCTTTCTTGGAGTGCATCACACTCATTTCTTTCTTCCTCCAGCAGCCTGGCCAACTTCAACTGCTCTGGCCATATGACTAGGCATTCATTACCCACATGCTGAGCCATTTTCTGATATGTAGATTCTGTAGGCCCGACCTTTCTCATAACATGGGGTATAGACCCACTAGTACTCATTTCCTTCATTGAGGTACTTACAAAATTCCATTTTCCTTGATTATTTCTCTGAGCAGGAATCTCCTTTCTTGTCATATTCCCTTTCTTCTTCCACCATTGTAGGGATTTTCCTTTTTCTTCCAGTCCTCTCCGTGGCACATGCCTTGTGAAATTTTCAACGCATTCTTTATTTATCTGCCTTTTATTAGATGTCTGAATCACCACACTCTTTTTCCCTAGTGGTGAGTCCTCTATTGAATGTGCACTCTTCTTATTCATAGCTATAGTGTTTCCTCCCTTTTTCTTCCATATTATTTCATGTTCATTCTTAGAGAGTGGTTGTGGGTGCGACTGATAAACTTTTTGTTTAGCTCCTTGTGACTCTCCATGAACTCTAAGATTATTCTTCAACATACCACTATCTCTCCCAGTGTACAATTTCTCATTATACACCACTAGAGTCAAGAATCTCTTTTCGAGTTCCTTTTCCTTCCTTGGGTTCATCTTGCTGCAATTTCATTCCAAATGCCCATAATCTGAACATATAAAACATTCTCCATCAAAGGCATACCTCGTTTTGTCATTTCTATGTCGAGATTCTGATACACCTTGAGTTCTTCTTCTGACACGGGGCACTTGAGCTTGCTGACACATACTCATGGTGTGTCCTGTTCTTCCACAGTAATATCATCTAACAGATTCTTTCCTCTGAGAAACTCTTCTCTCTGATTTCTCATGATTCTTCTTTTTATTCTCAGATTTAGTAAGGTTTTTGTTTTCACAGCCTGAAATGTATTCTAGAGCCTCTGAACAGATTCTTGATGTGTGACCATGAATCTCATAAAAATAGCACATGTCGTCACTTCTCTTTTTAACTGACCTCTTTGGCCTATCTCCAGCACCTACAGGGTTTTCTCCACTCTTGGAACTGTTCACGTCTCTCTTCTTATCATTCATGGGAGGTGATTCATCAAATCCAATACCAGCTTTTCCGAAACATCCTTTTTTTTGCACTGAGAAAATATTCTGTTGTTTCTCTTCAGAAATAGCATATATTTTCTTCATTTTATCATCACTTGTTGAAGTATTATCAAATAGAAAGTATAGGGCATCCTTAATTTTTGGAATTTCTTTAGCATTGGATTTCTCCACTTCCTTCTTTAATGATTCTATCTCTTCTTCCAACTTCTGAATCTTCATATCACTTGATTTAAGTTGGGAATTGAATTCCCTTCTGAGATTCTTTCCACGACTCATCTCATCTGCCAATTATTGTGTGAGCTTTTCTACCATACCACTTTTCTCCTTTACATTCAATTTTTCTTGAGAAACAGATTCAGAGTTAGATTCATTCTCTTGTTAGAGCCTTTGATTCTTTGGAACTTGTTCAGACAACTGTGTAGCTAGATCATCATTTCTGGATTTGAGATTCTGAATTTCATCTGTGTTCATATTATTTCCCTTGACATTATCTTTATATTTTTCAACCTTTGTCGATATATTTCGCAGTTCTTCATCTTGAGAATCATTTTTCTCTCTCAGATCAGTAGCAACGTCAATAAGCCTTTGATTCAAACTTCTTAGCTTGTTGATCTCTGTTTCTAGTGCTTGGATCCGAATATCTTTAGATTTAATTTCATCAGTGTTTATAATGTCACTTGAAATATCAAGTTCTTCAATACACTTGACTTGATCATTCACTTTTCTAGTCAAGCCATCGATCTCCCTTTTCTGTTCTTCAATCTTAATCTTATACTCACTAACTGATTCTGAGTTCTCTCGTATTGATACCTTGAGTTTCTCAATTTCTTCCATCAACTCAGACTTCTCTTTTTCCTGCTGCTGCATATAGAGTTTGTCATCGTGAACAACTTTGATAGATTTCTTTGTTTTAGCTCTCCAAACATCTATCTCTTCAAGAGCAGCCTCTAACCCAGCTCACATATCTATTCTTCCTTCAATTTCTTCGTCAGTTTCAGTATCACTCTGATGCTCATGTACATCACTCATTCCAACATCATGATTGAGTGAATCAATATTTTCCCTATCAGATTCATCAAGACCTTCCTTCAGTAATCTATTTTATTCTTTTAGTTGAATCGTAATTTTTCCAAAAACACTTCCACAATGAGGGAAATTACCAGACTTCTGATTCTTCGTTGATGCCTTTCCTTTTCCCATGGAATATTGTGATAAGAGAAAACTGTATCTTCAACCACACAGATCATCTACACCAAGTCGAAGAAATCAAATCTAATAAAAGAAAACTCACTCTAATACCAATTGTTAGGTCCACAAGGCTGAATACCCTGTGAGGGGGGTGAATCAGGGTATGACTAATTTAAAATTAACGCCCGTTCTGATCTTGTTTCACTGTTAAGAAAAACACTCTTCTCTCTCTTTCATATTGCACAAAGTAAACAGAAAGTAAAGCATGCACAGGACACACCAATTTTACTTGGTTCACTGCAAAGGGCTACGTTCAAGGAGCATACGTCGACAAGTTGCCGGTCGTACCAACTACCATAAACTTTAGTAGCTGTGGATTAAAATGTTCGAGCTAGATCACTTCTATACCCAGGATCACTGCCTTTACAAAGTTTAGGGTCATCTCACTGCTTTCCCAAGGGTCTCTCCCTGTTTCTCTCTCTCTGGCTCACTACCGGTGGAGAGGATCACCTTCTTCCACTTCCTAAGATCACTGCTCTGTGAAGGGATTCACTCACAGTTTATAGACCTGTAGGTCTCTTAATTTGCATGAAATAATGCATATTCAACTATTGATAGATGCTCTATTGAATTCCAACTTTCATCCACTGATGAATACCTCTTTGCCTTTGAACACTGGGCAATTCCTTTTGGAAAAACCTTCACAAAGCACCCTACTTCGCGAAGCTCCCAATTTCGCGAAGCTCAAACAAGCCTTGATGAAGCTCATGTCTTTTCGCGAAACACTTTCACGAAGCACTTTCGCGAAGCTCAATCCATCGCAAAGCAATGTCCCTCGCGAAGCATACTAAGCCAACGTGGAGCTCGCATGTTTCATGGAGCTACAATAGCTGCCGCGAAGCTCCTCTTTCGCGAAGCACACTTGCTCTGTAAACCACCTTCGAAAATCGTGAGCAAATAATCTTCTATGAAAATTCTCTCTCTTTCCCTCGAGGGGGTCGACCTCTATTTATAGGCGATTCCACCGACCCTCGAACTTTCCACATGAAGTCAACGCCACGTCATCTCAAATCCCGAAGCTCCGAAGTTTCTGCCGGAATTCTGTCCAAATCGCGAAGCACCACGGAAATTTTCAATTCGCGGAGCTCGTCGTAATCGCGGAGCATCCCTTCAATTCCTTCTCACCTTTTCTGCGAAGCACCCTCACAATTCCCTTCATCGCCGCGAAGCTCCCTTGCAAATCCTTTCACCGTCGCGATGCGCTTCAGCCTCTACCGTTCGCTAAGCTCATCATAATCGCGAAGAATCACCGCCTCCATTCTTCTGGTCTTCGCAATTTCCAAACCGTGCATTATATCTTTGCAAAATTCATGCCTTTTCCATATTAAATTATGATATTAATGGAAATCCACTTTTCTCAATTCTCACCAAACATCCAGATTTTGGACCCCAAAAATTTGGCAAACACTGGGAAACGGCGCCACCTTGTACGGCTCTTTTGTATTGCCTCCAGATCATCCTTTTCGTTGTAATCATTCTTTGTCAACAAGGATTTCCAAAAAATTCTCGGGAACTGGACAATTCTCTAGGGAAACCTGCTTTTTTCAACAATCACAATCAACCCGAAAATACTACAATGTTACCTTGAGGGATTTTTGCCCAACATAAATGACCTTGGTTAATCCTAATGTGTTTCAAATTGATAATATGGTGACATGTTATTCTCTAAATGATTTCATGACTGCTATTACTCACACAATGCTTTCTGGTTTTTTTCAATGGCTAGACTCCAAGAAAGTCATAGTGACTTTGAGAATGATGTACAAGGTGGGAATGGTGGTGGCAATGAGAAAAAAATGGAATGTTGATAGGTGTAAAATATATCGTCTTTATGCCAAATAAATTTTCCAAAAATATGATCAATAATATGTATATTAACCAATTCCCAGACTCAACAAAGAAGAGAAAGGTGGTGAATGATAAGAGCCCCAACAGTGGAGACCATGGAGAAAGGAATCCTCAATTTCCATCATGTAGTAAATGTGGAAGGAGACACCAAGGAAAGTGTCTCAATGGGACAAAGAAACTCATTACGTGCCGGAAGGAAGGACATAAAGTGATTAATTGCCGAAGAAAAATGAAGAGTACTATAGAAGAAGAGAAAAATGGTCCCAAGAATCCATTTACAGTCATTTTCTGTAAATGTAGGGGACCTAGACATTACCCGAGTGAATGCCCTATTCTATAGGATATTTTCTTGGTCAAAGAAGAAGCTATGTGGAAATAAATGGTTGGGGAAATGTTTAAAAATTATTAGTGCTCCTTGATGATAGGTTTACTTTGGAATAATTTTCTCTTGTATTTTTAACCCTTTATTTTTTCATGTGAGAATGATATTTGAGGAAGAATTAACTTTTCTCTTGTGGATATGGTTATAAATAACCATTTGGTTTTATATGATCATTGGGTTTGAGGCAATTATAAGTTATTATAATTTGGGATGAAAATGCAAGGTATGAGACAAGATTTGTGGTTAAATTATGTTATGGTTATTTTGAAGAATTTATCTCATTTTGGTAATGTTATAAAATATAGTTTTTGAAAAAAGAAAACATGCAGACCGTGTGACAACTCGTCACGTCGGACAAAGCTGTGGGAATCGAACCCACAACCAATGTGCGATTGGGATTTATCACCTACCACTGGACTACATGAAGTCCCTGGTTAGTGTGACAATTATTTTTATTTAAATGATTATATTTATCAATAATAATTTGATTTGGGATGTTATGTCTTATCAAATGAATACCCTTAGTATAGGAAAATGATTTGGTGATTAAGTGATAAATGTTATATTGGAAGTTTTTCTCTTTGTTGTGAACACTATATGCCCAAGGAAAATATAATAGTATGGGATTTCATTTGAGGAGTAATGGTGGATTTTTATCTATGTTTTTGTTGTGGATTTATGGTGATTTGGGTTATTTATTGATATTATTAGGTTAATTACTTTTAAGTATGTGACTTTAAGAGTAATTAATGTAATTTGGAGATACAATTTAATGTAGAAGACTACATTATTATATGTTTTGGGTTTCAATATTAGATAGGATTATATTGAATGATTTTAAGGACAATAGATTATTGAATGGTATTTATTTAACTTTGCGGTATTGATGGTTTATTTTTAGAAATTAAGATTAGTGTTTTTTTCTCTAATGAAATATCAATTTGGGGGATCATCAGATATTAAACTAACCATTTTGATTTTGATTAATCTCTAAATACAAGGTAAATATATATTTTATCCTACATGGGTCATGTATTTCTATAGAAGTTTATTCTAGATCTTCCATTGTGACCAACTCTTCTTGAATACTCATTGTTCAAAATAAATGAGTTAGTGGTAAAAATTTATTAAAGAATGAAACTCTACATAAAAATTAAGTATATCTCTTTATGTTCTTAGTCAATATCTTAAATGAATTCTTTATCCTTTTGTAATGTAACTTAAAACAAAAAATGTTTCCTGTTTACTTTTCCTACTGGGAGAGTAATGACCTTTTGTCCCAACACAAGTTTGTGATTTTCTAATTGTTAATTTTCTCTTAATCATGTTTTCTATCCCTCTCCATCATAACATAACACTTAGTTTATCGTCTATATCCATGTTTTCCTACATGGAATCCTAGTATGGGTTATCTTGGTTGACCTTTATACCTCTCTTCCTTTCTTTTAAAGTGATAGTTTTATTGACTCTTTTTCCGATGTGGGAATTTACATTATATTCTCAAGCCCAATTTTTAAAAAATTGCAAGACGGTAATTTATTGAAGTAGGATAGAATGTAACACCCCAAGCATCCACGGTACGTTTCCCTTGAATAATTCAATGGCGTGCATTGTATGCAACTTCGAGATTCTAACACACCACAACCAATCAAACTAGCCGTTATGAATAGTAATACCTACTTTTTGAAATTTTATAAATTATATCGTTTGAAATGGACTTTATTTTTGGATTCTTAATATCGAAATTACCTTAGGGTGAAATTTTTGTACTTTTCAGATAACTTTCATATTTTGATGAATAGTGAAAATTACTAAATTTTAATTAAAAACAACTTTTTTAATCGAAATAATTAATAGTGATAAATTATTAATTTGAGTGGTTTTAAAGTATATTTAGAATATATTTTTACCATTTAATACAATGTTGGCCATTGGATGTAATTTCACATTTAAACCAGACATAAACAAGTGTCAATCTTTTGATAGTTATTATCTCTTAAAAACACGCTATTTGTTTTGACGACGGGAATTAATTTTTAAATTAATTAATGCAACTGATATGTAATGAATTTTGTAAAATAGGCATCATTATTGAATTCATAATATCAAATATATCTTAGGCCTAATTTTTGGTATTTTTCTGGAAACTTTCATTTTTTGATGAATAGTGAAACCACTAAGTGGTAGTTAAAAAACTGAATTTTTAGTAAAACTTAATTTTACCGCTTCTGTGAGTGGAATTTTGAAAACCTGAGAAACACGGTTAATATAAAGCAGTAAAATGTGGTTCAATGAGATGAAAATATTTTTTGGTGAATAGTAACTTTTTACTTTTATTTATCATGATTAAAAGTAAATAGGGTAATTAAGGGTAAAAATGAAATTAATATTACCCTAACACATGTCCTAATTCTATTGGAAAAGTGTATCATGACCAAAAACAACCTTAGTAGTAAAATATTATCATTTAGGTCCACTTGTATTAGATTATGACATTTATTATTATTTAATTCAAAGAAGAGTTAAAAGAGATAAAATTAAATTTTATTTACTAAAACATTTTTAATATAGGATTATAAATAAGCTAAATTTGATTGTAAATATTAATTATAAATCTAATAAGATTACTACATAATGGTATTTTATTTATAATTTTTAGACATTAAATAATTTAATTTATTTATGACAAAATGGTGATGCAATAATTACCTAATTAATGAAATGTTAAAATAATTGATATTCTAAATATCAAAATAAATGTAATTTGAGCCTTTTTATGAATTAAAATACTTTTATGGGTTAATATGACATATTAGGATTGATTATATAAATTTTTTTCGAAGTAATAATTCTGTTATGAATTTATCAAAAACAAAATACCCAATAGTGTCAAAATTGACATAAAAGAGTTTTTAAAACAAATATTATAATATTAATTTATATTCAATTCCTAAAAATCTAAGTATAGGCCAAAAGACTTATATCATGATAGGTGTATCACTAATGGACCACTCTAGGGTATCTTGAATGTATATAGTATGTTAATTAACCATATAATATAAAAATACAAAGAGACATTATAAAAGTGAAACTAATTAACTAAGAGTTCATACTTAAAGATAAGGTTAATTTAATGACCCAAACCTATCTAAATTCTATTGGTTGAGTGGTTTTCGACCCATACCCAACATAAAAATTAAATATTCTACTTTGGATCCATTATAATCTGAATATGAATTTATTATAAAATCATATATTTAGCTTTTCCAAAGGTGCCCCTCACCCCTCTTATAAAATAGGAATCACCCTTCTCACTAATTCACACATTCAAAACCTTTTGGCTCAGCCAAACCCTGCCCAAATACTCTCTCAACTTCCCTCACTACAATATAGAGGCCTTAGTTTGATCATAAAGCTAAGCTAAGAAGCCCTTTTGATCAAATAAAAAGGAAGAACCCGAAGAAGAGGTAATGTTTTCACCACCCTCTTTCAAGTTCCTTTCTTCTTCAAATTCTTCTTTCATTGTTATTTATATTCAAAAATCACAACTCCAGTATCTTCTATATACTGTGATGTTATTATAAATATGGTACAACCATATTTAGTATTCTATCCATCCTTTAAATGGCATGTCACCATACGTGCGTACGTACGGCTTACCGTCTCCATGTCGTGGTGTAATTGTCATTCAATAAATTATTATTTGGATGGGTATAATAATGTTGTGTAATTCATTTAAATAATAAATATAAAATTATAATTATTCTATCTATATGATATACCATCCAATTATATCTTATTTTAACATCAAAATAATGATATTGTCGCTCGTGTGTACGTACGGACTACCGTCTCCACCAACGCGATGAGATTCATTCTCCATCGTATACATTAAATTATAATTATCATTTGATGATTAAAAATAATTTTTAAGGACTTGATATAATTATGGATATGAATAAGATACAACCTATCCATAACAAACACGTCTTACTTTACAAAGAATATAAAGGAAAACAAGTATGTTAACACCCGGAATGACGATAATACTAGAATATTATTAACAAATTAATGTTAAAAGATCATATATGATATCATATTAATGAAAATGATTATTTTATAATTCAATAACAATTATTTAACCATTATAAAGGAAGTTAACCTACCATCGACCAAGGAAAAATTACAAAGTAAGGGGTTTCTTATCTCACTTTTAATTCCGTGAGATTTCAATTGTTCACCACTTATTTATTGCATGTGGTGTGTGTACTGCCCATGATTGTATTCATTGTATAATATACTTTAATTTATTGATTTTTACATCATCATTTTATTATCCATATTTCATGGGTGTATGTTTCGTAAGTTACCAAATTGATAAGGGAATTTGAAATTTCAATTTCCACTCATTCGGCTTTATGCATACTTCATTGATTATTTTACACCAAGATTATGTGTGAAATCACTATTCATTTGCTTATGTCATAATTTCCACTCCCCTTTCTATGGATATAATTTTGATACACATAATCACTCCATTGAAAAATTCTCAAGTCATTGATATGAACATGATAAGAGTAATTTTAACTCAATCTCCATTTATTGAGTTAAACATCCAATTCATTGGTGTTGTTTTTAAAAGAATATGTGTGAATGTACTCTGATTGATTTACACTAAATATCCAATCATATTGAGTGTATTTATAGTTTTCACACATAATTATGTTGTTGATTTATCCTTAACTTAAGGATATGGTCTTTATAAGAGACTTAATCTCAATTTACATCCCACTGAGACTTCTTTGTTCTTATAAATCAAATCACTTTTATGTGGTGTATATAATGTACTTTAACATAGTATATCATTAATCCCTTTATTCTCATGACATTACAATGTTTTGATTACCTCAATTATTTTTATTCAAGTGTCTCTCTTTTGGTTAGAAACTCTAACTAAAATATCATTTTTAAACGATTTAAAGACTTATTCATCTAAATCATTCTCATTAATGTCCATGTATTAAAAATGGTTTTAAGGATTTATTTATATGGACATTAAAGTTTTAAAAATAAAACTCCGTTTAAAATTTTCAAAGGGGTATGGGACACTTTGATTCAAAAATATATTTTTAAATGGCTTCTTGAAAAATAGTGTGACTTTTAAATGATTTCAGGAAAAAGGGGGATATTTCTCTATAATAGTTTTGATGATTATTTTCATCTATGTAAATATCCTTCATTATTCTCGATTGAGATTAACATGATACAATACAATCTTCCAAATTGTATCAAATGAGTTATGTTTGACTATGGATGTGATATTTTTATACCATTCATGGTTTTTGGATCAAGTATTGACATTTTCTATGCTAGATTTAATACGAATGATTATGTTATATTTCAAACTTTTCATATGAGGAATGAATTAGACTTAGTAGGTGATGGGTGGAGCCCGCTATAACTCCTTGATGCATCTGTAGGTCTCATGAGACAAACTAGTGTCTTGGAACGAGGCCTCAAAAAAATCTTATTTTTAGTCTTGGCACGAGGCCTTGGCTACGTGGTTATGATATTCTGGCATTATGCATTCCGTCATTATGAAAGTGGTTGTTAATATTTTCATGTGATTATTCGACTTGTAGAATATCCATGTGAATAAGTAAATGGCATTATTTCATTTTATCCTTGCCATATTATTTTGAATTTCTTGTTTAAAAGGCTTTTGTTTTAGTTATACATTTACTTAAATTTTTATGTTTATTTAAGAAAGTTTCTGCTATATTGTTATCCTTACTGAGCATCTGAGCTCACCCCTTTCAATGTTTTATTTTTTCAAGGATGTGAAGAAGTATGTTATGAATGACCTGCAGGGATAGTATGAGATGATATGAAGATAATATGTTGTTTTATTTTTTAATTTATTGATGTAATGTAATCTTTATGAATATATCTAGTGTTTCCAAGGCTACTAAACTAATCAGTATTTCGAGACTTGATCTTTCTTTTGATCATGCCAATGTTATGTAATAATGCACCGAATCTTGGTATCTAGGGTCGGGGCGTTACAAGGAAGCCTCTTTCAACTGGGTGAAAGGAACCACCGCAATCCCTTTGTTGTGATCACCTCCCTCCAGGACTGAAGGAACCTGAGAACCAGAATGCCGAGGGACGAACCTCGGGACTTCAATTGGATAGGCAGCATCCCTCCGAGCTTTGCGACAATCCTGAAAAGAGTGGCCAGAGATAAGGAAGTGGTTACAATACCTGGGGTAGGCAGGGTAAACCAGAGGTTGATGACGGTCCGACAACCCTTCGATCATGATCAACAAATGATCATGTAGAGGCCGGGATACATCCAATTATACACAGATCCTCACAAATAATGCTTCCACTAACCAAGAAGTTCTCTCATCAGCGCACAAAAAGCATCTCCGTGAATCCTCGGTATCCTTAAGAAAGTACCCATTCATGAGAGGGAGGGGCAACCCTGGAAGCGAAATCCAGACCGCTGCCGATGGGAATTTGTGATCAAAATGAGTCTCTATCGACCATTTTGTGAGGGAGAAATGCCAACGCCCCACGGAACACAGACTCCTACACCAGGCCTTCACAGAGTCTGCCCTAGAAGCCAAGACGATGCAGAAATCCTTGCGATCCAGGATTGAAATTGTCACTGGAAGAACTAAACCCCAGTGTCAGACACAATCTTGGAACAAAGCAAGAGGATGGTTATCATCACAAAGAAGTGAAACCAGTGTCCACAGAAGGTCCGAAGAAGCCGTAGAGAAGGATGCCGACGAAACCTCTAGAATTGGGGATCCATCCTCGGAGAAGGAAACCACTGGATTGGATGGTGAGAAGGCCTTATTCAGATCCATAAATGGATCTCTGAAACTTGTATACCTTTTTGGAATTTCTTGGAATCACAAACCCTTCTTTTTTTTCATGTACACATCCTCCTAAAATTTTTTGTTAAGGATTTTTTTTAAATTCATATGAAAAATATCATAATCATGGAAAGATACCATAAAAACAAATATTCTTATATATTTAATCATGGAAGGTGTATAAAATATTTTTTTATCCAATTCCTCAAAATTTTCTAAAACCATTAGCCTCTAGCCATTATTTATACCCACTTACACCTAATGAGATTTACATCAACTAAAAAATCAATAAAAAACCAAAACATGGATTTGATTTTGGGTATTTTACTTTGAATTATTAGGTTCTTAACATCTTATAGTTTTTGTGTTCTCTAATACCTCTTTTTAGGATATATGATCATTATATTCAACTAATAATGATCCACCATCATCAGTGACTAGAAAACCATATATATCTAGTTCTATTACCTATCTATATATCCTATGTAGTACTAATGTTTTAGAAACAACTTCTTCCAAGGGTAACTACAGAATATATTCATTTAGTACCTCTCATGTATCTTAAGAATTAACTTCATCAAAGTCAATATTACTCCCACTATCCTCCTTGAGGATGTATTCCCTCTCAAGATAGATGGTATTTCTTACAAATCATAATTCCATTTAAGAGTCATTATATATATAATATCTAATTGTTTTATTGGGATACCCTATACACATATCATTCCTTTCTCGGGTGAGATTTTTATTCTTGAGATATCCTTAACTAGTTCATCATAACCCCATGTAATAACATGGAAAAAATAGATTTATTTATACTCCACAACTCAAAGGTAATACCATATTATGATTTTGTTGGTACTTAGTTTAGTATGTATGATATATTCTATAATTCATATCCACAAAATCATAAAGGAAGGATTGCATGACTCATCATTTACCTTACCATGTCATGTAGTTTATAGGTCTTCCTATCACTAACACCATTCCATTATGGTGTATAAGGTAAAATGAGTTTATATCAAATCACATACCCCCATAGAAAGTCAATAAAATCTTGGTTATGATATTCACCACCCATATACAATAAAAGTTTCATTATCTTCTTACCAAGTTTATTATAAAATTTATTCTTAAAATCTTTTAAATTCTCAAATTATTTATACTTATAACTCATAAATTATATATATCCATACTTAATAAAGTCACCAGTAAAAGTAATAAAGTAATAGAATCCACCTCAAGAATCTACTTGAAAAGGTATTCACAGATTGGTGTGTACTAATTATATAATATCTATGTCCCTTTAACATTGACCACAAAATGGATGTTTGATCATTTTTCATTAAAACAATTGTGGTATATTTCAATTGGTTTAAGCTCAAAAGATTCTAAGTAACCATCTTGATAGAGATTTATGAAATGAGTATCATTTACATGACTAAGGCTGTGATGCCAAAATTGGGTGTTAAATGAGTCACATGTATTTGTTTCTTTATCAGTTGAAAATATATTTTTTTGTAATTTAATAAATAAATAATGTTATTTATATGTTATATACCATTACATATACTATCTTTATAAAAAGTGTTGTTCTTATTTCCAAAAATAAAAATAAATATATCAATGTCCAAAAAATAAATAAATATGATGTTTTGGGTAAAACATGGAACTTAATAATAATTCTTTAAAATAAAAAATAACCCCATTGGCAATGTGATAATATAGTCTCCAATGGATAGAGAAACTAGTCTCACGTAATTGGTATCTAGTCAGTCCAACTCATCACTTGAAACCTTTTGAAATTTATTTGGTTTAAATATTTGGATAGAAATGTTAGTACAAAAAGTAATATCTAATAACCAACTTGAAGATATGAAATGATTACACTCAATAATGAACTCACATATTCCTTCTCCTTACATCTTTTCATAGGTGAAATTCATCATCCAATGGCCCTTCTTTCTACATTAAAAATATACCTCTTCATATTTCATTACTTCACATTGGATCTTATTATTCTTGGAAAGATGGTTTTATGGAGCCTTAGGCTTGGAATGAGTACTTAACCCCTTTTAATATTTAATCCCCTTTTTATTCACTATATGGACCATTGGTTTTTTTCATTCCCTATGTCTTTATCATCTTTTATAATAGGAGTAAGAAGTTCTAAAAATCTCTTCACGCTATTGCTCATATTATAATTCGCAATAAAAATTTGAGATGTTTTTAGGTAGTGAGGAAAAAATGAGATCTATGCACAACTCATCAGGGATAATTAACCCCAACATGTCCAATCACTCAATTCATATAATCATAATGACTATATATGGGCCAACTGGCATCAAATCTCTAACCTTGCACATGAACAGTGAATTGGAGATCTAATATCTCTTTGATCTCTCATTCTCTTTATATAGATCCTAAAGGAGAGAATTGATGGTATACACATCCATATATTCAGATTTCTGGAGAAACTCATTATATATGGAGGATAAAATGAAACATGATACATCCATTGAGTTGTCCAAATGTTTTTATATATAGATATACTTCTTCCTCACTATTCCATTTGGTAAAAAAGTCAGGAAGTGGGGTTTTCATCATATATAATTTCTATTAATGGAATAATGTAATGCATAAGCACTTATACCATTTCTGGAAATTCACACCTATGTGAAGGACATCCTTATCTAATATATATCATAGTGATATTTTTGATGTTGTTTGTTTTTTCATTTCTATAAATTAAATGAATATGATTAGTAATTCTTTGATTACAAAAAAATTAATAAATTTAATATTAAATTTAATTAATATACAACTATTTTTTTTAACAATATATCCCTCACTAGTAGTTCTATAATGTCTTATTTTTATATATATTATAATGGAAATGATAAATATTACCCTTCTCATAACTTAGAATGATGCCTGAAAAGTGATTTGAATGGTTTTAGGTTGGCATAACTTACCAACTGTATTAACTAATAGTTACATAATCCATTGAGTGGACTACCTAATCAATAAATTTTAATTAAATATTTCCTCAACACTTTCATATTAGTTATAAAATGTCCTTCTTTGGAAGTCAACACATTATGTGAATCAACTTATGTTAATACAAAACTTTAATCTTAATGTTTCACAATATTTGAAAGCACCCCAACTTTTGTTGGTTTAGTAGTTTGATCTATGAGGTTGATTCTATCCTAATTAGTGGAAGGTTATGATGAATTAATATTTTATTTGTGGTAGTTTTTAAATTTATTCATAAATATCATTTTATCATTATCACTTTCCATGTTAATATTATGTTGATTTTACATAAGTGATTAACCATATTTGATAAAATTTATGAATAATCCAATTACATTTTTTGAAATATTTTAGTCTTTTCAATTCATTTATTAGGTTATTTCACAATGTGAAAAAGCATAAATATTTAATATGGAAATTAAATGTAATAAAATATAAGTGAAATTGACCATAAGATTCTCTAATGACCAATTTATCTAAAAAATGATGAACTAACCGTTGAACCTAGGGGAAAACACCTTGAACAGTAGCTTGTTTAATGTTGTGGAATTTCTCATTGGTTCCTATATATAAGCTAGATTGGTTTCACCTAAGGTTCTAGACATTATTTATTCCTATATACTAGGAGCTTTATCCTCACATAATATTTTTCAAACATGCATGTGATGATATCTAATGGATTAGATAAAAGGCAGTTTACATAAAATAAAACTTGAGCAAGCATGACCATATATAATAAGTAATATGGGATGACATGCCAATAATAAATTTTAGTTTAATCATAACAAAATAAAATAAACCAATAACATACAAAATGATGGTCTAATCACATGATCATCAACAACATATTCATGGAGAAACATTTGTAATATAGTTATTAATTTCTTTGATTAGTTTATTAATTATGACAAAATTCCATGAATTAATCTAGTTAATTGAAAATTATCTTAATTCCATCAAGGTATCTTTAACTCACCATCATCTATAATTTAAACAAAGTTAATTTAATTTAAAATTAATTAAGTATATAAGTGTACATGGATGAAACAAGGTACACTCTTCCAAATTACCAAGAATTATCCTTATGATCTTAATGCGTGTGGAATGAGATACATCTAAATACCATATACAAATTGTATATTTGGAATTTAACACATAAATTAATTTTATATACAATTATCAATCCTATTAAATAGTGTTTAATACCAAATAAATAACAAAAAAAACATAGAAACATGTTTAATTATATATTTAAACATTCTCTACATTGTAAATTAATTATGTTATCTACAACAGACTACAAATCAGACATTATTTTCTATTCATATTTGCATCACACACCTAAGGACTAGGTGTGTTGCTTTCCACAGAAGGGTTTGATGTACATGACATTTTTTTCATCTTACATGGCATGTGTCCTTGTAGTTTAATGGCATGTTAGTCCCCATTTCATATATCCAATACATGACATAGTGAGTCTCTATTTTCTTATCCATGATAAAATGAGCACTAGACGCCATGTATAGAGGTTACAAGATATGTAGTTCTTCAAAACATTTTATACTCTATGTATATCTAAACACTAATCTTCTTTGTATAGATTTGACCTGATATAGTGGGATACATATGAGATATATAATACTTGGTATGTATTTAGGAAGTGCATTCCATGTAGTATTATTTTTTCAAGGAACAACCTATGGAACCTCCATATTGTGTTTTTTCAAATGCATATTTCAATTTTAATCATAACCATTTATTAATTATATTTGTTAGAATGAGTAAGGGAAGAGACAATAATGTTCTAATATTAAAATTAAGTGATCTAAATTAAAATAAATAACAAACACATTGCAACAATTGAAGAATAAAAAATAATTAAAAATTAAATATGCGTGTAATTTAATACCACTTGAAGGGTCTTATCAAAATAGATGTATCTGTATGGAATTTTAAACAAAGATTTTCAGTATTAATTTGTAAATATTCATTGATAAACATGAAAAAAACCACGTCCACTAAAAAAATATATTAACTGAGTATATAAAAACTCCAGAACAAGAATAGGAGGTTCTTCACATGAAACCTATTATTAATTTGTGAGTATATATAGAATTATCTTATCTTGAAATTCTATATTAATTGATGATCTATTAGAATATAAATCTCCCTACCATCATTTCTATAAATTATATAAGTGAATAATACATCTAATAGTGATAGACACATGCAACACAAACTCTAAACATTGCCATTGAATCACTGGGTGCAAGTACTATCGATCCTGATCGCATGCATTGTTTATGGTTTATTGTAAAAAAATTCTTCTATAAGGAGGAATAACACTTGATGTTCTCTTGGTGGGTTGATAAAGGAGGAAGGGATATAATGTTTTAGATCTATATATATCCTTCTATGTATTAATAGAGCCTCTCTCCCTATATATTGCACACACAAAAAAAGTCATTATGGAAAGGGATATAATAAGATTTTTATTATGATAGGTAGAGGGTTGAAAAATTACACAACAATCCCCTTAAAACATTATAATCATATGTTGAACCCATTTACAATAACAACAATACTAATATTAATATACTATCTTGCACAACACGTTAAGAATATAAATATCATTTATAAAATGTATAATTGAACCATTAACTTTGGTCTTCTTTCCCTTGTTGATATTTACTGATCCTTGAACAATGAATATTTATTTAATAAATAAATTTCCATACATTATTCATCGATAAATATAACAGATATTATATTTATAAATACTTTGAAATCAAAATTTATCATTTTTTTAAACACACACATTCATTTAATAAATTGTGATTAAGTAATTATAACCAACTAAACCTGAATAAATATTATCTATTCTAACATGATAAATTCAATATTTTAATTTTACTAAGACTGAATATACACTCATTATGTGACCCCATAGGCATCTTTCTCACTAGAATTATGAATAACTACTTAAATTACAAGGCTATAATTTTTAAAAACACCAAGGAACCAATATATTTTTTTTAGGTCACAAAAACATCCAATATCTTATGAATTCATACCATGTAATATAATTCATTTATCATGATATCTCAAATAAAGTAGTTTTTATGATACTTTCATCAACCTTTGTGATCAATACTACTTTCATTAAATTTATCGGAATGAACTCACCTAATCAGCACCATGGACATGGTTCGTCTAGGATATTTTCTTCAATCATGGGATCTAATATATCAACATATATCATGTTAAATAAGGGTTAAATCATTTCACCCATTATCCATTAATTCAATATCACTCCTACCATACCCAAAACATCGTACCTAACCATGATAATATTTTTCATTAGTTTCATCAATACATTAAAGTATGCAAGTCATAATATCCATTAATGATAATATTAATGTCTACGGATCAATAACTGTATTCGCTGATAGAAACATCAAATGACACAAGGAAATATGGATTTATTATTGACGGTTTAGTTTTCATAACCTCATATATTATATATTACCAAGGGAAACTACTATAATATGTCATCTTAATGTATTATGATTATCCTACCTTGGATACCATGTATTGTCCATGTCTCTTCTGACAATATCATCTAACCATAGAAAAATATTCACGAATAATGTCGTGGAACCTCTAGGTTCTCATCATAATGGGGCACTACCACGAAACTTCAATATGACATATAATATAAATACAACATCTAATGAAAATATATTAAAAAAGAACATTAATTATAAGATAAATACCTTCATTAATAATGAAAACACATAATCAAGTTCCAAGGAAGTCAGTTTTATTGTGTTGGCTCCAAAATAATTTTGGTAATAAAAATAAAGTACAATATAGAATTTTATTTTATTATAGAAAAATGGAAAGTTCATCAATCTCAATATCCTTCTGATCTATTCTAGATAAATGAAAATTACTAAATTGGAGTAAATTCCAAGGGTGGTATAGGCACTTGAACATTTTACTACACCGAGAGTATGGATTTACATACTCAATTCCCAAGTTTATAATATGAATACTATTAATGATAGTGAGTTTAGGGACCAATTTGGTTGGATAAGGTTATGGGAAGTTAGATGATTTTTTTGCAACTGTTTGGTCTTTTTTTTTGTCTGCAAAGATAAATCAATTCACTTTATAAATGTATAAAATCGGCCTGGAAAACATTTTTACGAAATTAGACTCACATTGCTTATGAAATTCCATTGTATTGGGAAGATGTTTTATTGAATAAAAGGTTCATCGGACTCACCACCAGTCCAAAATGAACGTAATTTCATAATGAGGTACTTCTCCAGTGTCTTCTTTTCTTTGATGAAAATTTTACTGTGATTTTCTAATTTTTATTTCTCTCAAATCATAATTTGTCTAGAAAACATGTGATGCTAGCCTTATAAAGAAAATGGGGAGTTATTCCAATCATATTCAGGGTTATTAGGATTGGAATATGTTCGTGTAAGAATGTTAAGTTATAATACATTCCATTATAAGTACGATGATGCTAAAGATGATATTCAATGTTTTCAAAGTCATTAAAAAATCATTCTTACAAGAAAGACGTTGAAGAGGAGGGAAGTTTGTGTAAGAAAAAAATTTCAATGTCATTCCGTTAATATGAGATTACCGGAAACAAATTTTCTAAAGGACGATAAGGTTAATCATCATGAGGGATACTAAATATGCTACTTTTCAACCAGACCAAAAATCCAAAAGATACAAATATTTAGGGAAATATGTTTCGGGTTATCGATAGTTCATTGGTATCATAATCATGAAAGATAAGAAGTTGCATGAGTCAATGCTTATCGAACCAGCCCATTGGACTCTGTGCGCCTGATATAATTGGTGTTACTTTGAAACTTATTAGTTATTACATTTTCTTGGTATCCTTATGAGATCACACTAAATATTATAAGAATGTTTTATTGATTTATAAATGTTTTTATGAAGACTTTTCTTAGGATATGATAGAAAAACTGAATAAGAAATGTTTTTTGATTGAGTCAAGTGATAAAGAATGGTTTGAATACCTTTAACAAGTGGGTAAAGAGGAAAAAATAAAAATAAGGGTCTAATTTGAAGACTTTTATAATGTTTCTTCAAAGGGGGTGGGAATATTCCTTGATACTCAGATAATTTGTTTTCCATTTTTACAGAGCATCATAATGAGAGGAAATATGTTTTACATTTTTCACAATTGATATAGAGAAATAACTTGAATAATATGATGTATTCATTATAATTAGAAAATTATAATTGTAATATTAGTTTTTAAATTGGTGAAGATCAACAATATAGTATATATTCAGTTTTGATTTGTTTACCAATGGGTTATGAAAATTAGAGTGATCAAATGCATTTATCACAATAAAAAAATTATATTAAGAAATCAGAATCTATATTTGATTTGGAATGAAGATTTTTAGGAATTCAAAACTGTTAAATAAGTCAAAGAGATATATGAAATTGAAGTAAAATTAATGATGATGAACAAGAAAAAAAAGATATGATATTTAAGGAATATAGATGATTTGTTAAATTCAGTAAAGCTAAAAAAACTTTTCAAATTCCCACCAAAAACATTTTTTCATGTCTATAAAAGGAGGAGAATACATTTTTATTCTATGAATTGAATTTGTTGTGAAATTGGGGAGAGAAGATCCACAATTATAGAATGTATATGTTTACAGATTGTTCTTACTTTAGGTATTTTACTTGATAGAATAATAAAGGTGGATAGAAAATATCATATTCATCATGTTATCATATTGGGATAGATAATTGAACTTAGAAAATCATATTAAGATTTATGGATTGAGGATGAAGAAGTTTATAATTTTTTTAGTGTTATTATGATAGATCAATATTATCATATTGAGAAACCATATTTGGAAATATGAATGGGAAATTGAACTATGTGTCATTAATAATTTTTAGGATGTTTTTTTTGACAAAAGACATAATAATTAAAAATGAAGATCAGCAGAAGTACAATGGCATAACCATGAAGGAAAGTGATCCAGCCACAAATGGTCATTGTCAAGAGGGACATTTTTACTAGACCTCATTTTCCCCTGAGCATTGGATGATAACATGGAGGGGAATTTCTGGGGTGTTTGGGCAGAAGGGGCACTACATGTTGCTGGAAATATGATGGAGGATGAGAAGGTCCTTCGACGGGAGGATTCCAGTGCACACCTACCAACAGAAGTGGTGGATATTTTTAGGGACATTAAGCTTCCACAGCAGTTCCCAGGGCCCCCCATCACCTCCATCTATCTATGTACGGAGGGTGATCCGATAGCCATACTTTACTGTATAGGATCTTGAGATGTCGTTGATCCAATAGATATGGTAAGGGCCTGCATCCGAAACACATTGGGTACTCAAGATAATCCTTTTTTCCCTTTCGTTGAACCATGAGTGATGTTTTTCCAAAAACCACCCATTCCCATTAGCAGAAAAAAGGCATCGGATAGTGGCCCCTTCAAAACTTGGTTGAGCACGAGATGATGCCTGCACGCCTTCCTTGTCAATAAGCTAGAGATCAGTCTAAACATTAACAGTTGATCCATTCCCAAACCTCCAACCCAACCCATTATTCAGTAGACTTGGGGATCCCCAGATACATCTCTAGAGGAAGATGGGTCAGGGGCCCAGAGAGGAATCATGGAAATCATTGTGGGGGAAGTGTTTTTTCACGGAGTACCCGTGTGTAGAGAGAGGATGGGTGGTGAATTTCTAGAATGAAAGTTGTTTAACCTTCTCAACCAACCCCAATCCAATTGCACTCTTTCCAACATAGGAGCCATCCAATGAGACCTGGATGCCGCCCTGCGTATCAAGGAATGCTTCTGGGCTATGTGGGCATGTGGCATCCACATTGCATACGGGGATGCAAACACCTATTATTTTCATCATAAAGCATCTTCTAGGTGTGGAAATTTTTTTATCTCTTACATCTCTCACCCAGATGGGAGAAATGTCTACAACACAGACGGAATCCACAATGTTATATCTAGTTATTTCCAGAATCTCTTTACTGCAGGAAGCCTTAACATCTTGGATGAGTTGGAGGATTGCATCATTCCCGTGATCACCAATGAGATTAAGAGCCAGCTTACCAAAGATGTTACAGATGACGAGATCCTTATGACTATGAAACATTTTCACCCTACCAAGGCCCCGAGGAAGGACAGAATCCACCCCCTCTTCTTTAAACAATACTAGAACATTATTGGTCCTAACATCTTCATTCGGATGAAGAACATTTGGTTAGGGAGAACAAACCTATCCACTATCAACAAAATTGTCCTCATCCTCATCCCCAAGATCAAGAAACCTCTCGCAGTATCTGATTTCAGAACTATTTGCCTCTTCAATGCCTCTTACTTGAACTTCTCAATGATTCTAGTTAATCGGCTACATACTTGGTTACCTAAAATTACCTCGGAAAATCAGAGTGCTTTCTTGGCCAAGAGACTAATCAATAATAATTCCATTTTGGCCCATGAAGTGGTCCACTATATTAAAACACGCTCGACCAGGAAAAGAGGAACCATGGCATGGAAACTGTATATTACCAAGGCCTACGATAAAGAGGAATGGCATTTTCTCAGATTCGTGATGCTAAAAATCAGCTTCTGCTCAAAGCGGACAAATATGATCATGCACTGTGTCTCGTCGGTCTCCTTCCATATTAAAGGCAATGGGGTGATTACCCGAGGTCTTCACCCGGGAGACCCTCTTTCACTGTTTATTTTCATCTTGGCGCCTAATGGTTTTTCTATCCTCATTTCCAGGGCAGCATCCTCACATAGAATTCCTAGGAAAAAGGATTGATGTGCAAGCCCACTAGTGTCACATCTCTTTTTCGACGGTGACTGCCTTCTATTTTCTAGATCCACCCATAATTATTTCCTTTCTATCGGCCATGTTATTGAATAGTATAAGAGGGCCTCGGGGGAATAAATTAATCATGGGAAGTCAGAAGTCTCTTTCAGATCTAGGGTACCTCCCTCCAAAAAGGAAGAACTTTGTGTCACTGTAGGCATTCATATGGTCGAGAAGAGTCAGAAGTACACCTGGATTCCCTTGGTGATTGGCCGATCCAAAAAAGAAATTTTTGCATCTATGTTGGACAAGATCGAAAAATAAATCCTTGAATATGCCCCAAATAGAATTTCCAAAGCTAGTAAGGAAACCCTCATAAAAGATACTCTTCAGTATATACCCAGTTATTTCATGTCCCTGTTCAATCTTCCTGTTGCTATTCCTAACCATATCCACTCATGCACTACCCGCTTTTGGTGGGGAAAAGCAATGGAAGGAATAAAACACACTGGATCACCTGGAATAATCTCTGCCAACACAAATCGGAGGGTGGTTTGGGATTTCGGGTCATCTTTCATTTCATTATGTTCTTACCTACTTCTGGGTAAGAAGTTGATTCATTAAAATTTATGCTCATGTTTTTTAAAAGTTGATCCAGAATCAAAAAATTGTATTAGTTTATTTTTTTTTATTTTAATAAAATTCACTATTGTATTAAACCTAGTACTACATGAGTGTAAGGTTATATCCTACTCATTTTATTCCACACAAAAGGATTTTTTATAGTCAATTTTTTGGTATTTCATTTTTTTAAAACCATAATAAGGATGTTTATACTTCTAGTGAGTTATGAACCTTACAAATTCTTGTGTTCCTATGGTTCTGTGTTTTATTTGTTTTAAAAAGAAAATGATATATTTAATCAGAGGTGAATTTTGATTCAAAATTATTTAAAAATAAATGAAAATCATATCACCAATTCACTCATCCCCTTCTTAGTAATACAAAAATACTGAATGATAAATTATAGGTTATATAAGAGTGATGGTTCCCTTCATTTACACATTGATGATGTTTGGAAGATATGTTGTGATAAAGAATCATAATTTTGTGAATAGTAAGGGGATTCTAATATTATATGTAAATAAATATCATATCTATAAAGATATAATGATATATTATCTTACATCTAATGGGTACAATTTTCATGAAGCTACAACATATGGATTTTCACATAAGGATTATAATGTTCCTCTTACACTTTTTGATGATAAAAATATTTATAATGATCGAAGATCCAAGAAATATTTACTCTCATCATATTATGAAAGTTATTTCTTGAGGGAGAAGTGTGTTTCCACCACAAAAGTTTTATAGGATATGTTGAAAAACATTTACAAATGTAATAAAAAAGTAATTAAAGAAAAATAAAAAATATATAGAGGTTGAAATGTGATGTTCTGAAGATGGGTGAGTACGCATATATCAAGGACATCTTTACCTAGGTTAGTCAAATTGTTAGTACTATAAAATTTATTGGTGAAAATTTGAAGGATTCTATAGTTGTTGAAAATATCATAAGAATTTCTCCTAAAATGTTTGATGCTAAAGTATCCTCATTATAATATAAAGATAGATAAACACTATTTGTGTATGATCTTCATAGTACTCTCATTACTTATGAAATGATAAGGGAGAAATTAATGAAGGAAAAAAAGTTGATAATAAAATGTCTTTTAAATCTACCAATAGAGAAAAGTCTAAGAAGTTTCGTGAGGATGTTGATGTTTCTAACTCTAACTCTAAAAATGAGGTATGTAATAATATTGATGAAATTTTATCCTTTTTTTCCAAAAATGTGAGAAGGGGTATAGGTAAATACAAATGAAAAATTCCCTTGATTTGTTTTAAATGTTGAGCCATTGGACACTTTGTGGATAATTTTTGTCAAATAAATAATAAAGAGGATAATTATGATGAAGAACGATGACCAAGAAGGTCATGGAAGAAATAGGGTGATAAAACAAATCTTTTTCCAGAGGGAAAGATAAAAAGTTATCCATCATATAAAAGGGAAAGTTTCTTATATAAATATGATGATTATGAAGATAGTGAAGTTGAATCCAAAAACTCTACTGAGAATTTTTATGATAATACTTTTATTAAAATAGTTAATAATATAGAGTTTGAATGTAACTGTTTTGAAGGGGATGAATCTCAATTATAATTTCATCTTAAAGAATAATTTAAATAATGTATGAGGATGAATTGGTGGATTGAATGGAATATCAGGAAGTTAAAAAGTGAAAAATCTTTAGAAAGTAATCAATACGTTTTTCGTGATTAGAATGTCAATTTTTTGAAATAGATTGATAATTTGAAGAAATATTTTGAGAAAGAAACAAATCATTGTGAACATCTAGAATTAATGATGAATGAGAAAGAATAATATTTGGATATTATCCAACACAAACATTCTAAAGTTGAATAGAGAGGTACATGTTTTAAGAACTATATCTATGATGTTGGAGAAAGTTCTCATAAGGAGGAAACTGAGAAAGACAAAATGTTACTATCAAATTTAGAAAATAAAAATTAAATTGATTCTATGAATAATAAATAAGGATATTTTTCTAAAGAGAATGAATATGGGAAGGTAATGTATATATAGAAGACCAAAAAAGTCATGAAGTAAAAATTTTAAAGAACTTATGATTTTTAAAGAGATTCTTTTACTTATGGTTTTGATAAGGCTGAAAATAAAACTTAGCACAAAAATAATAATCTAATTAGTGATAGAAATGTTGTTGGTCAACAAAGGTCTAATAAGATAGATAAGAAGGTTTCTGAGAAACATGTTCAAAACATTATTAAGGATGTTTTAGAGTAAAATATTATTTCTATGGATACTACTAGTATTGTGGTGGATTATGACATCAACAAATATGTGTTGGTTAAACCTACAACATTATTACTATTCAAAATATTATAGAAGACAATGTTTACGAGGGAGATAATACCCTAAAAGGAATAATTATAAGAATGATGTTTTGAAGAAAACTAATAATGTTTGTGTGAAAATTGAAACTAGGTTTGAACCCCTAGAATCTATTTGTGGATGTTGTGAGAAACCTCGACATATTGAAAAAGGATATCTTATTTTGTTAGCATCGGAAAAAATGTTTGTTAACAATTCTTAGAAGATGGAAGTTACGATAGATAAAAGGAAATAAAATGATCTTATTTTAGTTACTACTATTAAAGATACAAAAGTATAATGAACTTTGACTATTGATAATTGGTGTTATTCTCATATGAAATAGGATTTAATGTTATTGAAGATTGTGAAAGACTTCAAATAAGGAAGAATGACATTTGGAAATGATGAATCTCTATGAATCAAAGGTGTTGGTTCAACCATAATTTGGAAGGAAAAATTGAAGTCTAAGAACGATTTGTATGTTTATGGGATGAAACACAACAATATATGTGTTTCAAGAATTTTTTATGAAGGTAACGAAGTTATTTTTTTAAAATCTGGTTTTTTTTTAAAAAAGTGAGGAAGAGGGAAAGGTTGTTACAAGAGGCCAATATACAAAATGAAACTTATTTCAAGTTGGGGTAATAAACAATAATAATTACATGGGTATGGTTGAGAAGAATCAATAATGGCATAAAAGGATGGTACACATGTGTCAGAGAAACATGAACAAGTTATTAAAGAAATACAATTTCTGTGATATTCCTAATATGTTAAGAAGATGACATTGCTTTTGTAATATCATTCAGAATGGAAATATTACAATTTTTTTACATAAACCAGATAAAATTTGTTCCATACAACCCCCTAGAACATATCTATTGTGATATATGTGGTCGAATGAAAACAATATAATAATAGAGACAAGTACGGCATAAATTTTATTTATTACTTTACTCTCATTACTTGTGTTATGTAAATGAAACATATGATAGATGCTCTTAAAATGAGTAAAATTATTTGGAGGATAGATGCGATGTAATGTGAGTATTCAATGAAGTTGTTGAGAAATGATATTGATGGTGAGTACATGAATAAATAATTTGAATTTTTTTTGGGAATCATGGAATTTGGAATGAGTTTAGTTCACCATACACTTATCAACAAAATGGTGTTCATGAGAGGAAGAACAAAATAATTATAGAAATCAGGAGAACTATATTACTTGAGCATGGTATTTATCATTAAATTTAAATGTGATCCATGATTACTGATGTATATATAAAAAAGAGATGTTTCTAATTTCCAATTTCAGATGTGACTCCATTTTAAATGTTTTATTATAAAAATCCATGTTTGAAACAATTAAGAGTTTTTTAGGGTCTAGGAATTATATATATGAAAGGTGGAAACCTTGGAATGTTTGATCAGAGAGGTGAAGGTAAAATTTTTATTGTCTATTCTATAAAAGAATGAGTATATAAGAGTTTCAATAAACAAACAGTAAGAAATGTTGATTCTATTGATGTGAAGGTTGTTGAAAGGGTGGGGAAGATAAACAGACTTGGGTTGATAAGGAAGACAATAAAGACAATTTGTTTTCTTATGAAAATACTAAAAATAGTAATTTTACTCAAGAAGAAGAATTATACTTAGAAATTTCATGTAATGAGGATGATGCTAAAAAATATCATCCCAGGATGAGGAAGAAAGTGGAGGAATATAACATTATTTGGGATCAAAATCAAAAATGTTCAAACTATAAGAATATAAAAAATTGTTACACATACATATTTGTATTCCAATGAGGAGGAAAAATATTTGAATAAAGATTTTGAGAATCCATAATGGAATCTGGATATGAATAAAGATCTTGATCAGATAGAAAATAATGGTACTAAGAAACTTTTATCGAAGCTGGATAACAAGAATAATATTCATACAAAATGGGGTTTTCGGAACAAGATGAGTGAATAAGGAAAATTGATAAGGAACAAGTACATATTAGTGTGAAAAGGATACTAAAAAATTATAGGTTTTTATTTTTATGAGACTTTTTCTCCCATAGAAAGATTAGAAACAATCATAATATTTCATGTTATAGTTCCACAATAATGTTATAACATTTTTGATATATCTGTGATGTCCTCATTTCTGAATGTGGATCTCTATGGGGAAGTTAACATTGAAATAATTTTTTTATTGTTTTTAGGAATGTTGAATGTTTTGTGTGTAAGCTGAAGAGATCCTTATATGGGATAAAACAAGCCTGAATAGCATGTTATTCCAAATTGGAAACTTTTTTTGCGGAAGATGTATTTTAAGAAAGGAAGAGTTGATAAAAATATCTACATAATGTAAATTCAAGTGTTTTCCATTATTTTAATTGTTTTTATTGATAAAATTATTATTACTGGGAATGATGAAATAGCTTGTGAAATATTTGATGAAGATATGAAAAATAAATTTATATGTCTATGTTGGGGGAAATAAAATAATTTCTTGGGATAATTTTTTTTATAAAATTAGAAACATATGTTTCCTTCTCCATAAAAATACACTAAAGAAATTCTCAAGTAGTTATGCATGGAAAACTAAAAACTATTTCTATAAAAATTTTAGTAGGAACCATGTTGAGTAAATATTGAGTTGGAAAGGAAGTTGACCTGAATGATTTTCAGAAGCATATTAGAAGTTTGTAATATTTGAATACTTTAAGACCAGAAATGGATAACAATTTTAACTTATATGAAATATTTCAGAGTTCTCATAAAGAATCACATTTAATTTCTATAAAAAGAATTATTAGATATATCAAACTCGAAAAAAATAATTAATTAGATATGATAGTTTAGAATGTATGGCCTTGATTGGGTATTCAGATGTGGATTGGGCTTGAAATGTTGATGATAGAAGATCCACCTTTGGTGATGTTTTATTTATGGGAAATAGTTGTGTTATTTTTCATTCAAAAATAAAATATTCAGTAACTATAATCATGTATGAAGATGAGTATGTTACTTCCACTCAATATTCTACTTAACTTATGTGGATAAAGACTCATTTAGAAGACTTAATTATTGAAGTAATGTTACCCATGCTCTTGGGTTGTGATAATAAAAATGAAATCAACATTACTAGAAATCCTTTATAATTTTTTCTTTAAAACATATTGATATCAAATAGAATATCAAAAAATAACATGTGTAGATTAATGATTTGGATCTTGAGTATGTTCCTATATTTGAACAATTTTCTAAAATTTCTACAAAACCATTACCATAAGAAATATTTTCTATACCGAGGTTGAACATTGGAATCAAACCTATTTCTTATAAAGTTTTAGGTAAGTATTTTTTCCCTCTTTCATCATGTATTTGGATTGTGTTTTCAAAGGGGTTAATTGTTTCATAAACATATCCATTGAATATGTGAAAAACCTTTTAATGAAGCATGTATGAAGGGGGGTTGTGGGTAAGTTATGATTTTATAATGAAAGTGTGTGAAGTATTCTAACTATTTTTTGAAGTGGTTACAAAAAAAATTTGTTTTCAGGAATGTTGAAGAATAAAATTGGAAGAAGAAGATAGTTATGAAGAAAACATGATGATGTTTCATAATCATTACTTTTGGATAGCATGGATCTACTATCAATAATTACTATTTTTCAATAATGGCTTAAATCAGGTAGGATTTTAATTTTTGATAAGTTTTCCATAAAACGAGGTTACAAAGTTTGGTGATCTATAAATATTGGTTGATAATAAATTATTAATGTGTATATTTTTGGGACCAATTATGATGGAAAAAGTTTTTGGATGATAGAAGAAGTTTTTTTAAAATTGAGTTTACTTTTATTTTCAAATAAGATAAATAATTATAGTTTGTAAAATTTGAAAATAAGACTTTTCATACTTTTCATTAAATCATAATCACACTACTTAAGAAATTCTAGCATATTAGTAATATGTTTTCTAGAATAAAACTTTAATCAGGATCACCTCGAGTCTGGAATGAAAGGAATATCAGAATAAAGTTCTACTTTTAGATTATTCTTATCTCCAAAGAAAATCTGATGATGCTTTGTAATTTTTTATATCTCTCTAATCATATTTGTCTGAAAAAATTGTGATTCTATCCTTATAAAATAATGGTGGAGTTGTTTCCATCGTATTATGGGTTGGTAGGAATGTATGATTTTGATAGAAGAATGAGAAGTTATAATAAATTCCGTTATAAGTTTGATGATGCTAAAGATGATATTCAACATTTTAGATGTTATGATGAAATCATTCATACAACCAATAAGTTGAATATGGGGAATGTTTGTCTAAATAAACTATTCTTCTCTCAGTACATCGGTATGTGACTAGTAAACATAGAGTTGTTAAGGGACAAGAATTTTGATCATAATAAGAGAAGCCAAAGTTTCTATTTTTATGTTAGACCAATAATATAAAAGATAAAAAACATTTGAGAAAGAAGTCAGTGGTTAGAGATAGTTTATTGGTATCGTAATTAGATAATAAAAGAAGTTTCCAAAGTTGAAGTTGTTGTAACTGGTCCATCGAACATTTCGTGCCACAAATAATCAGTGTTATTGTGACATCGATTAGCAATTACCCTTGTTTTTTATACTTATGAAATAAAATATGGATTGATAAGAAAATTTGGTTTAATAAAGAACTTTTTTATGAAGAATTATCCTTGGAGATGTTGGGATAATTTATAAGAACCATTTTATGATCGATTCAAGTGACAAGGAATGTTTTGAATATATTTAAAATGTTAGTCAAGAGAAAATAAGAATTAGTAGTGTCTCTCTTGAATACCTTTTGAACGTATTGTCAAAGGGGGATATAAATTTTTTTGTGAAAATCTATGAATTTTTTTACCTTTGTTAAAGAGCATCATAATGAGAAGATATATTTTTTACATTTTATTAAATAGATACAGAGAAACATATTGAATAATCTTATATCTTTATCATAATAAGCAAATATGACTAGGAAGATTAGTTTTTTACTTGGTTCAAAGAAACAATATGAGATGAATTAACTTTTGATTTGTTTACAAGTGGGTTAAGAAAATCATAGTGACCAAATTCCTTTATCATAATGAGGAAATTGTATTGGTAAATAAGAATTCAAAATTAGACTTGGACTAATGATTTGTCAGGAAGTCTGAATAATTGAAGAAGTAAAATAGGGATATTAAATTAAAGGATAATTAAAGGTGATAAACAAGTCATATAAATATCTAAGATTTCAGGAATATTGATGATTAAAGAAATTTAGTAAAGAAGGAAAACCTTTTTAGAATATTGATTAAAGCATTGTGGTAGGTGTATTAAAGGAGTAGAATACTTTATGTATTCTATGACTCAGATTTCTTATGTAATAGGAGAGATATGATCCCTAATTCTATCAAGAAGATGATTCAGATTGTGCTTACCAAATGATGTTTTCTGGTAAGAAGAATATAAAAGAATATAAAAGATCGTATTTATTTTTTTTATCATATTGGGTTGGTTAATAGATTCGAGAAAAACGTATTGAGATTTCTGGACTGAGGAAGATGAAGCTCAGAATTATTTTATTTGTATTCTTACATAACAATATTATCATATTGAGAAATCAGACATGGAAATCAGACTGGGAAACTAGACTAAGTTTCATCATCAAGTCTAGGAATTTCTTATCCACTCCCAAGTAAAAGATTGAAGAATTATTTTGAAAGATTATGTTTTTTGAAAGTTGACTGGGAGGAAAAAAATTATATTACATCTTTTCATACTATTTGAATCACATGTACTACATTATTGAACATGGTTCTACATTAGTGTAAGGGCATATCCTACTCATTTTATTCCACAAAAAATAATTTCTTTATAGTGAATTTTGTGGTATTGGATTGTTTCCAAACCTCTCCAAGGACGTAGAAACACCTACAGAGTAGTGAAACTTCAAAACTTTTGTGTTCTTGTGGATATGTGTTTGATTTTTTTAGCAGAGAAATTAATATTTAAAAGGAGGAGAAGGTTGTTTAAAAATTTCAGAAATATAAATGAAAATGATATCACAGATTCACCCCTCCACCTCTCAGTCATACAAAAAATAATGACTGGTCAATTACATTATGTAAGATCACCCTGTCTATATAAAACACATGGATGGTTCCCTAGATATCTAGTGTTTTATGTTACCATCCATTTTTAGTTAACTCAAAAATTCATAGAGAAACATGGATTTATATACAATTTTCAATCATTTTCAAGATCTTTTTTATGAGGGAGAAAGAATAATGTCATATGAGATCTCAAAGGAACTATTTACATGAATAATTATATAGGATGCACCGTTTGGATCTTATGGGTTCAAAATGATATTCTATATCAGAATATAAAAATTCTATTGTTTATGTAACCTAATGAATTGTAGAAATATATCATAAATTTTCACTCCCTCATAGAATCTCCAGTTTTATTTTGTCAATTTTAATATGAACATCAGTAATAGGTTTCTGCTGGATCTCATTACTATACTTATATAGGTAGATAATGAAATAAATCAGGATAAACCTTATTTAACTTCAATGTAAGAAAGTAATGTAAAGGAAAAAATGCCCCATGACTAGCTCTATGTCTATGGCATATTTTCAATTCCCAACAAAGTAGAGGAAGATTAAAGTGAAATCAAGGAATAAGATTCTGTCTATTTTTCATATGAAAAAAGGGCCACTAGAAAATAACATTACCATAGTAAATAAGAAGGGTGTAGTTATATGTGTGTTTTTTTCTACTGTAATCTTTCTGTTCCTATATATTGTGTTTTGGATAGTGTTTTTGGTGCTCAAATTTTTATTCAGATAAATGAACCAAGTATATTTAGAAGATTTTCTTGAGGTGAGGTGGATATATGTATTTACAACAGATTAATAATCATTAAACTATTTATTATAGTCTATTATCTCACATTTAATGTAAAAATAATATTGGGTTTAAATAATGATTTTTATGTGATAAGAGTTACTAAAAATAATATATTGATATACAATCATGATATGGATGATTTTATTTAAAAATATTGGAAAAAAGTTTCTAATTTTACAAAGATAAAATATGTTATGGTATACAACATCTTTTGGCCCCAAAATATTTGAAGGGGAGAAGAAAAGAGAGGCCCCGCAACCTGCCCCATGAAGCCCCGACGTAGAGCTCTCCGAAGTAACGTGGACACCGTGAAGAACTAGAGGCAGTAACTCTCTTCGAACGCCCTGACGTTCGCAACTCCACCATGAAGCATATGAGGTGGTAACTCTCCCCGAATTCCCTGACGTTCTTGAGGCCGCCGCGAAGCACCATAGGCAGTAACTCCCCGCGAACACCTTTACGTTTGTGAGGCCACCACAAAGAACTAGAGGAAGTAACTCTCTGTGAATTCCATGACGATCACAATGCCTCCACGAAGCAAATGAGGTGGTACCTCTCCGCGATCCCGGTTGACGTTTGTGAACCTCCACAGAACAACCGAATACCCTTCGCACCGCTTGAGCTCTACTTCACGATGCCTCTTACCTATAAATATCGAGCTCCCTTGAGCTCTCCAGATAGATAATCTGACCTTTTGGCTTCTCAGATCCCAAATCACAAAGCTCTCTTCACTCTGGGAATCATGAGCTCTGAGAGGTGTTTTTGCTTCGTGAGAGGCCTCTGCCTTGTCTCGTTTTGAGCCCCTCTTCCGAGGTGGATGCCCTTCATGAAGCCTAAGGGAATTCGCGAAGAAAGGTGATCCTCAAGGGGACTCTGGAAGCCGCGGAGCATTTATTCTTTGTGAAACATCCACCCTGTACACGTGATCCTGTTTCCTCTAAAAATGGGGATGACCGCGTTTATTTAAGGTTCAAATATTCCAAGTGGTTTCTAACGGGTTTTTTCATATAAATGGAAACATCCAATGATTTTATATCCATTTGGACCTCCTTCTCAAAGGCTGCTCATTAGTTATGGACCGATGAGGCTTATGGATTCTCATTGGTCAAGTGGATGGGAGGTCAGAATCATCACACCTTTTGGGGGGAATTATTGTCTACTCCAGGACTCTCTTTATAGATTTAAGTTATGTTCGTGAATCCTTATTAAAGTACCAATTATGAAAATGAGCTTTCCTTTAGATCTGACAATCAATGATTAGTATGTGGGAGATTTAGGGAATCTTTTATATTTTTTCGAGGTTCTTCATCGATAGAGAATCATCTGTATTTTTTAGATATTATTAGTCAATGGTATCCTTTGACACATTATATAGAAATCTCTTGGTCATTATGATGACCATACTAGTTTTAAATCCACTTAGTGTGTCACTTGATGTTTATTATTATTAAGAAAGACATGGACTATTTCAGAGTTGGGATCGTACCCGCAGATGGGCTACCTACGTATCCTTGTTTAGAAAAGGAATCAGAACCCACTTAGTTTGAGTAAATAAGTATGAGTTTTATGCATGATTGATGTCTCAATGAAATATGTCATTATTACATTTACACTTTAAGCTCATGTGAGCCATGATCGGTTTGAGAAACAAGTGGTATTGGTAAAACCATACAATTATGTCACTAAAGATGCAATCATAAGAAATGGTGTGGAGATTATGTATGTATTACTTCCCAAATAGATAGATATCGAGACTTATTTCAAAGAAGAATTCCAAGAACATGGTCCATAAATTTATATGTGATTTATGGATATTTGGATACATAACTTAGGACTTAATCCTGAGAAGGACGCCCAAATTAGAGAGGACATGTGATTGGGTTTTACTCATGATAAGGAAGCCCAAATCAAAAGTAAATTAAGAATGTTTAAAAGAAATAATGATCAGGGCTTATTCCTGAGAAGGAGGCCCAAGTTAAAAAGGGATTTGAAAACTGGGCCTTATTCCTGAGAAGGAAGCCCAAGTAAAGGGGAATTATGATTGGGGCGTACTCCTGAAAAGGATGCCCATATTTGGAACATTGGGATTACTCTTGAAAAGGATTCCCATATTTGGGAACATGGGGCTTACTCCTAAGGATGATGCCCAAAATTAAGGGAACTTGAAGACTGGGGCTTATTCATGAGAAGGAGGCCCAAGTTAGGGGATTTGGGATTGGGAATAATGAATGGGGCTTACTCTTAAAAAGGAGGCCTAGGTCAAAGATCCACTCATCTTAAAGGATGAGGTTCAATGAATCAAATCTATCTCTTTTGTGATATAAATATACGTAAATCACTATATTTTGAGAGATGTTCCACATAATTCATTTCAGGTAAGGAATCCAACCAAGAAGTCATGCCATGAATGAATTTGAAGAGGGTTCTGAAGGCTTAATGTTGCAGAGGAGAGGTGGATTTTAATAGGATAGGTGAATAGGTAGAAGGGGTGCCCAAAAGAGAGAGGCGCAAAAGTCCTGCGTGAGCACGCAATTCCTGGTCACGCAGGTATACTTGTGCCACATGGGTACTTTCTCAATGGTCAACCCTTAGGGTAATACTTGGGAGAGACATGGCTCCAGCCCCTAATATTATCCCTAAAGGCTTCCAAAAGAGTGAAGTGCAAGTTTTGTTGAAAGGATAAGGCAGCGCGCAAGTGTTTCCATTTCCCTTAAGGGCTGGCCACTTAGGCGCGCAAGTGTTGATGAGATTCAACATGTAGGCCTTGTTTCCCCAGTTTAGATATTCCATTATATGTAAGAAATTACCATAGAAGTGAACGGAAGACTTCAACCAGAGACTAGGGAGACCACAGCTTAAATATGACTTCTGGAATTTTTTCGTCCTCGAAATGGGGGGCCCACCGGGGGTATTTATAGGCTTCTAAGACCCCTAGAGAGAATCAAAGATGGAGCACAAGTCACCTGCATGACCACTATTTGGTGAACAAGTATACTTGTGCGACCATGATAAAACTTGCACGACACAAGTTGGAAGAAATCCTTCTTCATGCCTTTTTCGATTTTTGATGTTTTTTCAAAGGATGAATCAATTTGGACTAAGATATTCACTTTTTCCGTCATTAGACTCTGTGATAGAAAGGAGTGTCAACAGAATTCCCCCCTCATAGTTGGATCTGGAAGAAATGAGGATGTGACTCTGAGGTAATGAAGAAAGCCAAGGAACATGTGGCGCGCAAGTGTTGAGCACGCAAATGGTGGTAGGAAAGGGTGAGATGTTCAGGCTTCAGCACGTAGGGGTGTGGCCTTGCCTATTTATTTGTGGTCATTCCTTGCACGAATCACCCAGATTTCAATATTTCGAGCTCTCACCACGCAAGTTTCCATCTCCACGAATGTTACTCAGTTTTCCACTGCTTCCTTTTGTGGCGTGCTTCTGTATAGGTGTTTGGACTTGCGTAGTGATACCTATGCACCAAAACATGCGTGAAACACTAATACATGCACGCAAACTTTGGTACTTGAATGCTGTAATTCCTTTTCAATTTTTTCAATTTTATTAACAAATTTTATGAAAAATAATCTTACTTAAGAGTTAATTATTCAACCTTTGTGCAGATAAAATAGCTCCCAAGAGAATTGGAACGACTGATGAACTGGATTGCAAGAGAATTGATGATATGATGAGAATCATTGGTGATGATTATTATACTATATGTGATAGCACTCTTCCAGATTTGGCCAAGTACCTGAAGAAGTATCATCTTGAATTCCTGCATAGTATTTATCAACATTTGTATGGCTATGGTCATCTGCGAGAAGTCAACAATCTAGAGGCAAAGAACAATATCCCAAATTCTTGGTTTCAGAATTACACCAATTTTTTTCCAGAAAATATCTCAAGTGGAGGAGCATTTGTAAATATTGGAACAGTGGAGAGGGCCTACATAATGCATCATAGCCTAGGTACCTCAGATCTGAAACCTCACAAGCCTGATCCACATCCACATTTTTATCCCTCAATTTTCCAAAACTCTCAGATGGATCAATCCAAAGGATGGAAGAAGAGTTGGGACTTTATCTTGGAGGAGGTGCGAAGCCAACATGGATGTGCACATACTGGCTGTGACAAACATGTGTAGAGTTTTTCGAGGATTTAAAAGGATATGCAATATAGGAAGCCGTCTGGGCTGGGAAAACATATTTTTATAGGAATAATGACTTTGTGTCCGAGATAATAAGCTGCTGGAGCCCAGAAACCAATTCTTTCTATCTGAATCATGGAGAAGTAGGCATCAGTCTGTGGGATGTCCATAAGATCTCTAGGGCTCCAATTCTTGGTGACATGTATGATGAATTCATCCACCAAGGCGACATGGAATGATTCAGAGAAGACCCCAGCTTTGGCTCGAGAATTAATGAAAATAATTCCCACTATCAAGATTTCAGAGACCTCTTTAACTAATTCTAAAAATTATATTCATCCTAAGGAGTGGATGAAAATGTTTCTTACTAGGAAGAAGGAGAAGGAGTTGAAGGAGAAGGGATCGAAGGGGAAGGGGCCCAAGGAGAAGGGTCCCACCTGTACTCATCCTACCACCTACCCCAAAATAGAAAAGAGGGGTGCTCCTGGGACATTCTGGCTGACTCTAGAAGCAGAAGAAATTTAGAAGTGGGGATATGAAGTGAATCAGAGAATCCCAAAAAAGACCCGTCTGGCGGGCTTCTTGGCCTTGTTGCTCAGTGTTTATCTTTTTCCAGTTAGGCACCCGAAGGGAGGCTTTAGTCCAGGGACCTTCGTTGTTGTAGCCAAGTTGGCTAAGGGGAAAATGGTTGGGTTGGCTACCCCCATTTTTGAAAATATTCATAGGAGCTACTCCATTTCTTCATAGGTAAGTCTCCTTTGAGAATAGTGGGACCATTTCAGGTTTTGTGGGGATGGATCGTCACTCACTTCCGGTCGTATAATGCAAAAAACAGAGTACAGGTTCCTGGTGGTTCTTTCAGGCCATCAGTGCAGGCATTTTATGGAATTGCTCTGCTAGCTCTCAATTCATATGACAAGAAGGTGAGGCTGAGCATGTATAAGGAATTAAATTTCGTTCCTTATAGAAATCCACCATCCGGGAATCTTGTTGATGATAGAACAACCAGTTTGGTATTGAGGGCATACATGATGGCCTACAGAGATGGTGTACTGGCCACCGGGATTGACAGAGAGATTATATGCGAGGCCTATGCTCCATACAAATTTTCACGTCAATTCAAGTGTTTGCAGCAAACTGTAGTATCTCCCCCTATGCATGTCAGGTCATAGAAACATTTGATAGTTTCCCGAAAACTATGGTTACTGACATCTCGGGAGAAGACAGGGGCAATGTTTGATCTACCAGTTGATTAAGCGGCGAGTAACTTAACTACATGGTATGCCGAGAACTGGATAGCATCATACACTAGAGGGGTGTTGAAGTACCCGGTTTATCAGGTGGGGAAAAGGAAAAGAACCATGAAGAAATAAACCCTTCACATGGAATGTGATTCTTCTATACCTCCCAGAGCTGATTCGCCATGTTCTTCACCTAAGGTCGACTCGTAGGATTCCCATGATGGGGATGATGAGGCACAACATGTGGCAAAGCATCCTTTTGCCCGATATAATCCTCCTATTAGAATAAAAATACCCACTCCATCAACTCCAACTGAGTTACTTCATTGGGTCAATTAAATCACCATTACATTATATTGAAACAAGTCTTAATTTCTCATTATCTATATGTCATTGCAGGAGTTGAGAAGAAGCTGAAATCTACAGTTGTAGGACCCTCCTCGCAACCTTCCAGTACACATAATGAATATCTAAAACCAGAGGCTATCCAGACATGGAGGAGTTTATACTGCTATGCTAAAACTGCCTGGCTGGATTTGTGGGAGGGGATACACCTCCCCTGAATAGGGAATCTTCTGGCTTCTATATATATCCGTTATAAGGATAACCCCGATGATGTGTGGGCTTACATCAGAAAGCTGGAAATGCTCATATATGCCATGATTATTCCATTCCTCTCACCAAGAAGGTGAAATAAATGATATATTGTGGTTCCATTGAGGGGACCAGTGGTTTCAGAGATGAGGAGTGGCACAATTACGTGACTCCTGAAGATTAATTCTCATTCCTTATTTGTTTTGCAGCTAGATTTTAGTCAAAGTTTTGTAACTCAAGGAAATTATTTTCTTCATCATCCAGCTAGAAAAGAAAGGAACTGCTGTAGTTCATTTGCCATAGTATAACCCTTGTGGTACTGCCATTGGGGCTAATGAATCTCCCTACGAGTTGGGCGAGATATCTGCAGGCCAGCAAGCCTTGGATGAGGAGTTGGACATAGATTTCCATTCTCCAATTCATTTACATGTATAGGAGACTGTCTACACTCCCAAAAAACCAAAGTGACAAAGGCATCGAAGGATGAAGTCCACAACTAAATGCGTCATTTGTAGTGGTAAGTTCATCAGATAATCATGAGTATTAACCCATGAAAAGGTTGCTCATTTTTTTTGGGATTGCAGGGGCTTGTTCAATTCCCCCTCTAAGGTAGAGGACTGACCCTCCTTTGAGGACCACAGAGGGTACTGTTGAACAATCACAAGTTTAGGATGACTTGGCTGCTCCTGGAGAAGAGCCAACGTCTGTTCCCAGTATCCCTCCTGCTGCTGTTGCAAGAAGAGAAGAGTCTACTTCTGGTAAGTTAACAATGCTTCATAAAATGTTGAATGAAACATCAACTAACTTCCATTCTATGATACTTTAGGTTTAACCCCTGCACTAGAGCTTTTGGCGGCCATTGTAACTGATGCCGCAATTTTAACTGAAGAAGTTGTCTAGGGTCAGAGGCTGCAGGATGAAGGTCACCAAGAAGACATACCGAATGCTCCCACTTGTGAGATTAACCAAGATTATGAGATAACATTGGATGAAATGATGGAACATGGTGTATCTTTTGAAGATTTTTTAGATCATGTTAAATTAACATGTAATTTAGAAGATTATGGATGTGAGTGTTATCCTTCATCCTATTAAAAATAACTTCTTATTACATATATAATCATGATCAGTTGAAATGTTCAGTTCTATCTGAGCAGGCTTCTGAACTACCAATGCTTGAAGGGGGTACAAAAAACCCTACTATTGCAGAGACATTAGATCAAGTGGAGCTTAACCAGGAAGAGCTTCCTGAAACTCGTCTTGAAAATCTTGTTGATGCTAGGAAAGATAGGGAGGAGCCTTATCAAGTTATCGATCTACTGTTGGGTAAGAGATAACAATTTTTGTGACAGTACTTTATTTACAAGACACCCTATCAAATTTTTTATCCCATGAAACTAACCAAACAATCAATTGATTATGTCGGGTCATCAATTTCAATGGCTAGATCTGGAGATGAAGCCTCAGCTTCTTCCCCAATGGGAATAGAAAGTGAAGAAACATGGGTCAGTGGGAAAGGAGCTGAAAAGGGAACTTTCCTAACTGCATTAATCCCGGATTATATTCCCCACCTGTGACAGTGATGTTGAATTAGACCCAGATATACAAAAGGCACTCCAATTTTCATGACGCAAGGCATGGAAGAACATATGGAAGATCATATCTGAAGTGCCTTTAGAAGAGCTGTCATCGAAGATTCCCCGACTGTCATCCCAGTTCATCATGTTGGGACTTGGCGGTTTTGGAGATCAAAAGATCCATGCCGCAGTAAAACAAGTCATCTTAAAAAGGGAGGAGGGGCAGAAGTACCATCAATATTTGACCATAAGAAAGGCTATCACCTAATACTGGTGAATTTGAGGTTGAGGTATCCTGAGTTGAGGCTGATCATGATGCAAAGTTCAAGGAGCTGATGCATAAGATCAAGTAGAAAGTTATCTAGCAGATGGACCTTCAGCAACAGTTAGATGTTGTTAATGGGGAACGTCACCAAATTAATAATTAACTTGAAGGAGCTCCAATGAATGGTATGAAATCCATCACAGATGCCAAGAAAGCACACTATCAAGCTGAAATTAGTAATGTTGGTCGATTGCATGAGCTTCAAGTGGCTGCTGATGAATCTTGGGATTCTGTAAATCAAATTATGTTTTACGTTGACAGAATTTTGTAATTCTTGGAAAAGAGAAGAGACTTCAGTCTATGGATTTCCTTCTAACTTTTATGCATCAAATTAAAAAAACACTTTCATCTTCAATCATTTGTTCATTATTTCATATTCTACATGCTTTAAATTTTTACCTATGCCAATGGGCTTAGTAAACACAGTTTAACTTTTTCTAGGTTTAGTATAAATAACCCTACAAACATTGAATCTTTTAATTGCTCAATATTTCGTTAATCATACAAAATGTATGTATAGTGAGACGGGACTTGACTTTTGTTTAGAGTTCCCTTGTCTTTTATGGGAATTTTAAAGTCATGCACGTCAGACATAAAATGGATAATGTTTATAAGGTCAAAATAGCTTTGACAGAATGGATTAAAATTGATTCATTTCCTTGAATTTTTTTTGAAAACATATTACCACACTCAAGTATGAGGGAAAATATGTAAACTATAACTTAAGAAATTTTGAATCTGAGGAATGTAATGAAAAAGGGATAAATGGAATTAGAATAATTAGTTCCCAAGAATTAAGTTACCACTATTTAACAAACTCAATAGGGGGTTCAATTTTACAGGGCCACCTAAGGGAATTGGATGCATAGTCAAATAATTGAATATTTTTGCTGACAGGTCCGTTATGTAGAATAAATATGAAAGGCCACCTAAGGGCACATGCTGCATAGTCAGGAAAAAGAACTCTCAGAAATTTACTTTTCTACTGCTAAAAAACCAATAGATGTTTATAGAGATTCAAATTTTCCAAGGCATAGAGTTTTCTGTAGGGAGAGAGGTACTTGAATATGGAGAAGATATTTCCACACAAGATCATCTAAGAACTGGATGAATGTCACTCCTACAAAGGTATGACCCAAATGTAGGGAAGGTAAATATAAACCATAGACTTGAATACTTTCAAATCATGAAAAATAAAATAGGAAAATATGTTAAGGATGTCTATTTTTTGTGGATCCTTACATATTATCGATAAGAGAAATAAAGACATAAGAGGTTTTCTTCCAATGAATGAAGTTACTACTATATAAAAAACCTGTTAGGGGGTTGAATTATGTAGCACTGCCTAAGGGAAATGGCTGCATAGTCAAATAATATCATCTTTTGGATGGCAGGTCTGTTATGTAGACGACTTATGCAAGGCCGCCTAGGGGAACATGCTGCATAGTCAAGAAAAATATCTCTAAGGAATCAGACATTTTGTGACTAGAATTCATGAAAAGGGTTATGAAGATCTGAAAATATTGAAGGCTATGATTATGATACATAAAAATGGGCTTTATTCAATGCATGTAGAGATACACATACCAATGCTCACCATAATCATGTTGTGGCTGGGTCCTGAATTAAAATGTTGGACTTCATTACTTATCCAATAAGGGTGGTAATCAATCCATACGTAGTTCTTGAAATATAGTTTAACATCATGTGGGATGAGAGTATAAGAAATCTTAGTTTAGGGTCATAGAGCTCGGATCATAATAATGAATACACTGTGTGTGTTTTCACATGGACTTTTCAGTGAGGGGACTCAATGTGGAATTTGGGTTTAGGCCCAAAGACTTGGGGCTGGATTTGAGGGATACTCGAACGTTCCTATGTATCCCATAATTATTGTAATCAAACTGTATGTAGTTCTTTAAATACCCTCTGTATATATTTTTTTCCTACATATGAATGGTGAAACTCGACTTTAGTGTAATGATGGTTTGACCTAAGATAAAAGGTTCAGGCATTTCCATGTATGCACATAGTCTTTGGACTATAAAATGAATGGAGATCAATGTAAATAATGATTCCCTCTAAGGTGAGGGTGTCAAAGAATGTTGTAGTTTATTGTCATACAGGACAAATTTTCGAAGAGTTTAAGGTCATATTCTTGGACAGTGGTGAACCAATGTAAAAAATATTGGTTCTGGGGGTTGCTTCACTTATCACCATTATATGAGACGGAGGTGTACCGACATGAAGATATTGGTTTTTGGCTTGAACCTTAGGAGGTTTCCTACGTACCCATCCTAGAATTCAAGGATAAAATTCCACATAGTTCAATTAAAGAATGAATTGGCGATCAAGTTCTTTTTCAGGAAAACAACCTAAAAATGATGTTGGGACTTACACATGGTTAGAGACCTAGAGAGGGTGTTATGGTTGAAGTTTACTCTAAGCTCACGTGATTCATACTCAGTTTGAGAAGCAAGAGGTAGCAACAACCCTAATGATGCACAGTTTAATGTCATGTAGGACGTATGAAGGGATTATGTAGTTTATAGTCTGGCAGTGAAGACTATTGGTGTTGCACAATTTAATGTCATGTAGTAGGGAAAAATTATAGTTTAACGTCCTGTAGGACGTATTAAGGGACTTTGCTCAATTTTTACATCCTGTAGGATGAATGAGCAGTATAGTTTAAGGTCATGTAGGGCAAATATAAGGACATAGTTTAATGTCATGTTGTACAATAAGGGTGATGTACAGTTTATCATCCTGTAGCTAAGACGATAGGGACAATACAGTTTAACGTCATGTTGGACGAAAGGGGGACTTTGCAGTTTATTGTCATGCAGTAAGGAAAAAATAGGACATAGTTTAACATTATGTTGGATATATTAGGGATTTGTTCATAGTTTAACGTCATGTTGGATGATGGTGCGAACATTTAAAGGTCATATGCATAGACCAGTAATGGTGCAGTTTAATGTCTTGCTGGACATAAAGGACTATGCAGTTTAAAGTCTTGCAGCAAGGACAACACAGTTTAACGTCATGTTGGACGATAGGGATTCAAATAGTTTAAGGTCATATTTATGGACCGTAACCGATTTATTTTGTGTTTATATGAAATAATTCTTCATAAATCTGGCATTCGTTGGAGTAGTGATGAGTTCTCCATCCATTGAGATTAAAGAATATTCTCCATTGGAGTAGACCTTATGTATTGAATAAGGTCCTTCCCATTTTGGCTCTAGATTTGGAGGTTTCATTCCCAGTATCATTAGAGTTTTGATCACCAATACCAATTCTCCATGAACGAATGAACGAAGGAGAATTTTTTTTGTTGAAAGCTTGTGTTGTTCGATTCCGATAGACTTCCAAGTGGTGCAGGGTGCACAATATTTTTCCATCTAATCATTCCAATTCATCCAATCACTTTTGAGATTGTTCATCTGTAGATGACTAATCACAAATGTCTACTCTAAGAGAGGGTAGTTAAACTTCAATGGGAAAGACTGCTTCAGTTTCATATACCAATGAATATGGAGTTGACCGTGTTGTAGTGAGGGTGGTGGTCCGATAAGCCAATAAAGCCAGAAAGAGTTTATCAGGCCATGATTTCTTATCTTTATCCACCATATTTTGCAGTATATTTGAAAGAGTCATGTTGAAGGCTTCTATCAGGCCATTCACCGATGCATTATACCGAGATGAATGATTTTATTTGATGTTATATTCTCGATACAACTTCCCCACCTCGGATGAACCAAAGATTGTGCCATTGTCCATCAATATGGTATGGCGGACACCAAATCTGGTAATGATGTTAGACTTGATGAAGCTAACATTGCTTTTAGAACTGACTTATTTGACGAGTATTGCCTCTTCCCATTTGGAAATGAAGTCAATAGCATTAAGAATATACTTAAACTGCTTGGATATAGCTGAAGGGTAAGGTCCCACCACATCCATTCCCCATGTGGAAAATGGCCACGAGTATTTAGATGTATAAAGCAAATCTGGGGGTTAATGAATAAAGTTGGAATGTACTTGGCATGAATGACACTACATCGTGAAATCAATATAATCTTGTATCATTGAAGGCCAAAAGTATCCAAGACTTGGAATTTGATCAGATAGCCTATGTCCATACTGATGGGAACCATAGAATCCTACATTCACTTCTTTCATGACAGCCATTGTCACTTCACCATCAATGCATCTAAAGAGAACTCCATCAAAACCTCTTTTGTAGAGAATTTTTTCTAGGTGATCTGGCCTATCATAAAGAGTAAAATTGACCACATGTCTCCGGACTTGTTCTTTCCCGGCTCTATCAGGTGGAAGTGTTCCATTTTGAAGGTATTCCCTAATAGGGGTCATCCATCCTATAGTATGACCATATGGTTCTGAGATAGGACTAATTTCATTGATTTCTTCTGTTCTAGTTTGAACATAAGGTGAAATTGTACGACGGTGGTAAATACTAATGGTTGTCTCATCCCGATTTGGATCTTCTAGAGCTGTGGCTATATTAGCCAGTGAATCAACTTGGGCATTTTGTAATTTCAGGACCTAAGAAAAAGTCGATTCCGAAGAAAATTCTGCCATTATAACTCTGACATAATCATACAAAGGGATCAGTTCATATTTTCTGATTGCATAATCCCCATTGACGTGTTTGATTACCAGGTCTGAATCACCTTTCACCTTTAAGTGATTCACTTGTACTTGAAGTGCCAACTCCAATCCTATGATAAGAGCTTGGTATTCTGCTTCATTATTTGTAACGCCTCCCAATAATGAGAAGGAATAAGGTAACACTACTTTTTCCAACGATATGTGTACAATTCCTAACCCAACTTTGTTTAATTTAGTATCTTCCATTTTCTTCCCTATTGGACATCTGGAAGAACCATAAAAGTACATTTCCCATGTTTGAAGACTATATTGAATAGAAAAGACTTCCTCATCAGGATGTTCAATATCTGAAGATGTATGTCCTACTAAAGGATGTTCAGCAAGGAAATTAGCTAGTACGTGGCCCTTTATTTCCTTTTGATACACATAATGAATATCAAATTTCTAAAAAATAACAGCCCACCTTGCCAGACGTCCTGTAAGCATTGGATTACTAAGGATGAATTTGAGCGAGTTATTTCAAGATACCAATTGGACCTCAGGATGTTACAGGTAGTGTCTCAACTTCTGAAATACAAATATTAATGCTAGGTAGCACTTCTCAATATTTGAATATCGGGTTTCTACTTCATGAATAGTCTGAATGAGATAGTAGAGGTTGTTTTCATTCCCAGCATCATTCTTCTGAACAAGAAAGGCACCCAATGATCACTCTAAAGCTATCACATAGAGGATAAGTGGTATTCCTTCTACAGGTGTCATTAATACCAGTGGACTCAAGAGATATTTCTTGAGAATAAAGAATTATTCTTGAAAATCTTTAGTCCACTGATAAGTGACTCCCTTCTTCATCAACATGGTGAAGGGTAAACTTTTTCCCACTAAATTGGCAATGAAACGCTGAATATATGCTATGGTTCCTTGAAGTCCTCCCAATTCTTTCAAATTCTGAAGAGGTGACATACCAAGGATTGACTTTTTTTTCTCAGGGTCTACTTCAATACCATTATGGCATACAACACAGCCGAGAAATTTTCCTGAGGTTACCCCAAAAGAACATTTTAAGGGGTTCATCTTCAAATTGTGTTGTCGAAGTTTGTGGAATATGACTTCCAAATCAGACAGGTGATTAGAACATTGCCTGGATTTAACCACCAAATCATCTGCATAATATTCAATAAAATTCCCTAAAAAGGGTTTGAAGATATGATTCATGGCACATTGATATGTTTCGCTTGCATTCTTCAAGCCAAAGGGCATTACCCGATAGCAAAACAAACCCTAAGGGGCTCTGAAGGCCGTAGATTCTTCATCTTTTGGAGCCATTTGGATTTGATTATATCGTGAATATACATCAATGATGTAAGGTGCTTCATAGCTAGTTGTTTCATCAATGAAGAGTTCTTTAATCGGAACTGGAATATCATCCTTAGGACAATGCCGATTAAGATCTCCGAAATCAATGAAAACACTAATTTTTTTGTTCTTATTTTTCACAGGGACAATATTATCCAACCACTTGGGATATTGAAATTCTCTGACATATTTATCTTTGAATATATTATCTACATTAACTTAAAATTTGGAAGCATAGATTGGGTGTGTTCTTCTTGCAGCTTTCTTAAATCCTCGATGTTCTTCTAGAAAACCCAAACGATGAGTAGCAACATCAGGATCATGCCCAGACATCTCTACATAGTTCCAAGAAAATATATCTCAATTTTTTTAAAAAAATGAAATATACATCCCTTTCTCTTCAAGAGTCATGGCCGCACTAATTAATGTGGGGGTGGATTTTCTTTTATACCCAAATTTAATTCTCTGAGTTCATCCACAGCGGTAGAGATACCCTATTCAAATGTCGGAGGAGAATCCCTGAGATCTTCCTCTTCTTCTTCAACATGTGTTATTTCTTCTACTTCTACTTGCATAGTAGGTGATGAAGTTGAATTTCCATGATCGGAAGAGATGTTAAAATTTGAATAACTTGAAGAAGAGGTTTCCATTTCGGACCCTATTGATGATGAAGGGTCTTACTTGGGTAATAAATAGGAGATGTTGGATTGATAATCGACATCATCATTCACCTCTGACATTGCTATAACTTCTTTTAGTCTGGTTGAAGAAGTACAGAATTATTGGATTTCAGTAGATTAAATGAAGAAATCCCCATTTGAGCTTTCATCATTACTTGGTGAATCACCAATTTCTCCCATGTTGTCTGGCATGATTTCCATAATTATCATTATGGAGGTTTCCATAAGAATATTTTGATTTGGGTCTAACCTGTCAATTTCACTGATAGGCAACACATAATCTGTACTCACAAGTGTATATGGATTTAGTGGAATATTTCCAAACCAAATGGATCATTTACCTTGGTAACCTCCCTTGCTGTGGATTTCTCCTTACCCTTCATGTGATAGAATTTCTCCTCAATGTATTGAGATTCACATGTTTTGAATGGAGTTTTATCACCATAAAATGACCCAATTTGACCATCAAAACAATTTTGGAGAAATTGATGATATGATGAAGGGATAGCCGCATGTTGATGAAGCCATGGTCTTCCAAGCATGATGTTGAAGGCTTTTTAATGATCAAAAACCATGAAATCTGAATTGGATACAAGGTCTCCAAACTGATTTCTAAGTGTAATCTCACCGGGTGGTTCTTTTTCATTTTTGTCATATCCTTGTAATATCAATGTATAAGGAGATAAATTAGATTATGTGAGGCCTAATCAACAAAGCATATGAATGGGGATGAGGTTGACTCATAAACCATTATCAATTAAAGATCTTCGGATGTCTACACCATTGACCTTTCCAGATAAGTAAAAAGGTATAATATGCTCATGCATGACATAATCTTCATCTTCATCTATGAGAGATGTCACTGCATGGCATTCTGTAGGATTAATCTCTACATGGTAGACATCATTCGCAGCAATTTCAGTTTCAAACTCCCAAGGACTTGACAAATCCTTGATGAGTGCCTCCCGAAGATACTTTGATAAATTCAAGGCATCCAAAATTGATAACTTGGTCGGTACTTGGGCCATGTGTTTCAATACATCATATTTTTCATCCAAATGTCTGTGTTTCCCTACAGTAACATGTGGTTTAATAAGCGCCTTAGAAGATGATGCTTTGGATGTAGATGCTTCCTATATCGGGGTAGGAGTTGGAAATACTCCTGGATTTGAAATATCAGACCGATTATTTCTATTTACTTACTGAGAGGATGAAGATGGAACCTCCAACCAATCTTCCAGAATAATTGTGCCAGGACTGATTCTACTATTGGTGGAAGAATTTTCTTGTCCTTGTTGAGCCTGTTTAACGGCTCTACCATAAGTTTTTACTGCATACATAGTTCTAGCAGGGGTAAAATTGGAATAGTGGATTCTGGGATATCCACGTCATCCTTTGTATACCAGACCTCTGGAACTCCCTCTAATTCCACTGTTTGATACAGGGAATTCAGGCTCATCAAAATCGAAACTGTGACTGGAATCAGGATCTGTTAAATGAATCATATCAATAGAACCAAAGATAAAATCTTCATCCGATGAAGACTCTGCCTGATTAGCTGATTTAGGTTGTGCCGTTTGGTGGAGCGGTGCCCGTGGCTTTTAAGTGGATGCTATAAAATCTTCCAGAGTTAAATACAACTTGTTCTTTGACACAATCTCATCTTTTTCTGTTTTATCCTTTTTCTTTGAATTATTTCATTTCTTTGAGGATTTTCCCTCTGATGATGGGGGTTTTGTTGTGGCATTCATATCAAAAAACACAATTGGTTTCTTCAATTGTGTTCGAAAAATGGCATGAGTTCGGTTGATTGTTTTTCTAACCATCCAATAATTATATTGTTGTGCATTTTTTTAATTCTTTCCATTCACCTTCTTCTTATGGATTTGTAGCAGTAACAGATGCTACCTGAGCAGAAGAACCTTTCAATTTGACATGTCCCGAGTCAGTCATTTTTTGAAAGAGGTCTTTGAAGACAAAACACTCATGAATGGGATGCCCCAACATCTGATGAAATGGGAATTAATTGGGATGGTCTTTATCTCATTCCTTGAACGATCTTTTGGGCCTTGGCAATTGAACGAAAATATTTTCCAGAGCCGGAATGAAGTAACCAGGAACTTTTTCATTTTAGAAAGAGTAAAATATTCACATCAGGTCCTCAAATTGTTTTCTTATTTGATATCTTTGATCATCTTGACAAAATGGCCTATGTTGTTGACGCTCAAGAGGTGGAGCCCTTCGGAATGATGAAGGTTTTGATGTAGAAGCTGGTACAGGTGCTTGTTTAAGTGTAACTGTAGCAGTCTCTGCTTTACCTATTCTCCTTCCTAAAGTTGATGGAATTAAAAAAGTTTTAACCTTAGTATTCATAATAGAATCTTCAATTTGTTGTGATATTGAAGTAAGGTATCGAAACCCTCCTGTGTATTTAACAGGGATCAATAGTGTGCGCAACTCATCACACAAATTTTCCACACAGATTGGCAACAATTCCTCTTGACTGAGTGATATGATCAGGGAATATGTTAATCCCTTACAATGAGCAATGAAATATGAAACCCATTCATTCTCCCTTTTCTTACAATTTGTAAGATAAAAAACTACTGCATTTAAAAACATTGAGCTGAATTGAAGAAGGAATCGTTGACGAAGATCTTCCCATCTGATAATTGACTGGGATTGCAAGCTTGTATACCATACAAAGGCAGGCCCTTGTAATGGCTGTACAAAACACCTGATCTTAATTGCTTCCTGTTGTCGAGGGGTTCCCATAATAGGATCCCATTGAGAAACAAAATGTGTTATGTGTTTACCTAGGTCTCCCGAACCATTAAAGACTGAGAATGTGGTACTTTCAATGTTTGATGGGGGAGAAATTGCATCAACCCATTCAGGGTAAGCTCTATTTTCTGGTTGAATTTGAGATTATTTTCCCTCCATAGATTCCAACAGGGCTGTTAATGACTCAATAGTAGTTATTAACTTTTGAGAAACATCCAGTTGATCTTAGACCTATGCAGGTGAAATAACTAGAGATTGGAAATATGTGGTGGCTGGTACTACAACGGATGGTAGCATCGCCAATTGTTTTCTCACCTGACCCGTAGGATTAGACTTATGAGGTTGTACTGATAAAGGAGGATATTATTAATCCATATCAATAGCCAGAACAAATTCCCTTGGATGACTGACTCCAGCTCAATTAGGAGGAAGACTACCCTGAAGGAGTTCTGCATTCAACCTCCCCAATTCCTTCATTTCTTCATCCTCTTGTGAAAATCCTTACTCTAGTGAGAGCGATTTTCCTCCTCCAGAGGAAGGGTACATAACCGGATTAGTTCCTTTCCCCTTGTAAGATCCCTTTCGGAGAGGGGGAAGTGGGTTATTTGAAGAAACACCCAGATTCTAGGATAGCCTTTGATTTCGTGTACTCACACCTTCTTTATTTGAGTCTATGCATACAACTTCTTGAGCAGGAACCTCTTCATATGATCCCTCTGAGTGTGCCTCATCTAGTGGATCAGCAACAACGGCGTTGATGACATTGATTGATGAATAACGCATTGCATCCCTTCTATTAGCATTTCCGCGATATTGTCTTATTCCATGTCCTTGATGAGACATTGCCTTTTTTAGATTTGATCCCTCAGGAACTTTTGATGAACCGTAATTTGGAGGGAATCTTCTCATAATTTGGATCTTCGTTCCTCTTGGGGATTCTTCCATAATTGAGAGAAAAATGACTTTCTGGAGAAGAGATTGAGGATTTGAAAAAGTCCCTAGTCCTATGGACTAGGGCTGTTCCTGCTGTTCCTGCTCAACTCCTCGAATCCCATTTGTTGATTCCTAGGGTTGGGTTAAAATATTCCCCAGTCCGGGATTCTAGGGTGGTTCTTGACAAGCTATATCTGATAATTTGTTAAAATATATCTTGATCATGTGGACTTTAGTCTGGAAGTTGGCTGGATGCATCAACCTGCATCCACTAATATCACCCGGCTCAAAAGGCTGTTGGTTGATTTCTGACACTTCTATCACTTGATGATTTGCACGCTCCAAATGAGAAGCCTGTTCAATATTCTCATTCGCTTGATGTAGGAGTAATTCAACAACTTGTTCTCTGTATTCTTGATTTTGAGATGAACTAGTTGAGGCCCGTTCTTGAGTGAGCCTATGATTACAAACAAAGCCAATTGGTTGTGGCTGAGCATGGGAAATAACATTTCAGGAGACCATTTTCTGCGGGTTATGTTGACTATAGAGTACCATAAAATGCAGTTCTCCATGAACACCCCATCCCTGGATATGAATACAATATGGGGCATTGGAAATTAACTGGTTCAATCTTCTTAGTGCGCCAAGGAATGAACGTTGAAGGGCTCTCTGCTGCTTTTCAAGCTTCGGATATCATGAAACTGAGAGAGATGCCAAGTCAATTTGGCATTGTAACCCTTCTATTATCTTGACATGATTTTAATATTCATTATAAGATAATATTTTATTTTTTATATGACAGATAATTTTCCATATGTTGAGATGAATATCATGAATTCCATCTTCCGTCAACATCTCTGGAATGTTATACTGAGTGTCAGCTAGAGGCCAAAACATGACTAGCACATCACCTTTTTCAGTTGTTTTCTCATGTTCATGACTTCCTCTTTATCATTTGATGAAAATTATTCTACTTGATTAGACTAGAGCTGGTGCTTCCTTGTTGCTTCATCAGATTCAACAAGATTGGTAGAGAATTCACTGATCAAACTAGAAGATGAACAACCCATGGGTGGTTTTGATAATGACCTACACCCTGGGTTATCTTATGATTGAGAAAGTATTTAACATTCTAGTGTCAAAGCTTGATACATGACTGGCTCCACATTTTCAATTTCCTCAAGATTATATGTCTTTCTTGTCACTACATTTTCCATTGGATAATTTTCCATGAAATGTGAATTACTTCTACGGAGAGGAATTTTGCAGCTAAATTCTTCATCATGGGGAGGACAACCATGGTGGGTTACAACAAAAGATGAAACATTTTTCTCCTTGGTCTTCTGGCCATATAGATGGTTCTTGTGGCTCTCATCTAAAGATGAAACTTCTAGATAAACTGAACTTTCATGAAGCAAGCCTTCATGAGGAAGTATCTGATGACGACCTTCGGAATTAATGTCCTCACTATTGGGAACTGAGAGAGAAGAATCATGAGTTGCAAAAGATAATTTTCTGAGTCCATCAAAAACTCCAGCATCAAGCAAGGCCTTGTTACAAATTGGCCCTTGATTGCTTGACTGTGCTAGGCAAGTCTTCTTCTTAGATGCCTTCTTACTAACTTTAGGAACCACTTCTTGATGAAAGTGGTTATTATGGGCTGGTGTATCTTCCTACTCAGGAGAAATGGTCAGGTGAGGCTGATTATCTCCATTCAAATTAGGTGTATGTACCCGACTTAGTTATTAGTATGATATGGGGGAGTATTCCCCACAACCCTCTTGGACTGGAAAAAAGGTGTGAGTCTGTTATGGAGTGAACTGTCGATATATCACTCCACTGGTAGGGATAGATTTTCATTTATTTCCCTGTGATGTTGCTGAAGCTGTTATAATATCCTGACAGGCATCTAGAATATGAGCAGGGATATGCTTCTGCTGTTTCACTATTGACAGAATATGCTTGGTGACTTCAGCTTCTGGAAGAAGGATATACATCCATTCTGTGCATGGATTAGGTGTGTATTCCTGCTCCTTTCCTTCTTTTCCTACCAGGGAATTCTGACAGTACTCATGTGTGGGGGTAGAGCGTTGAGTCGGCCTCTTGTTTGTCCGCAGAGCATTCCGACCAACTTCTCTGGGTGCTACCAAACGAGACTGTTGGTAGGCTTGATCAATACTAGCGGGTGTATGTGCCTTCTGATTTCACTCTGCCAAACGTGGTTGATGAACTTCCTTCAATACTGACAGAAGTGGATGCTCGTAGTATTGATGATTGTAATCAGGTGTATTTGCATGTTTACGAGTTGTCAACACATTGGGTTGGTGGGCTTCATCGTATGTAGTCAGACGAGCCTACTGACTAGATGATGAATTATAAATAGGTGTATGTACCTATCTATAGTACTATACTAAAATTATCAGGCAAGATTGGCGTGCTGCTGCCAGACGAGTCTGCTAGAAAGTGGAATTAAAACGGACAGGTGTGTGTGCCCGCTCGTTACTTGCCACCATATTAGGTTGGTGGACTTTTTCGGAGATGGTAGAGATAAGGACCTACTCGCTGTTGACTAGATTTCACCTCTGGAAGTTCGTCTTGACTACTCATGTTCGAGGAACCTGAGTCGAGTGCTTGGAGACGATACCCTCATCATTTTGAGGGCGCACTGCCGCACGAGTCTGGCGACAATTATTGATGGGAGCCATCGTGAAGGACTTCTATATCCTTGAATTAAGGCCCTGAGGGACCTGCTCATTCACCTCTCCAGAATATGGAAGGGAATGGTGATTGTGTTCCAGGGATAACGACCCGAAATGGTTGGAGATGGTGGTTGGAACCACCTGTTTCTTGATCGCTGGTCGTTGCTGTCCAGACAACCAGGGTGAATTATTGGCTTGGAGGGCTTGTCGAGCAGCCTACAGAGTCAGAATAGTACCATTTTGACGGTATTCCTTAACCAGTGCATTTGATACCCAGCGTTGAAGACACTGAGTAGCTGATGTCATCCACAGAGCGGATGATGATCGAGCAGGAGTAGCAGCAGAGGCATTCATAGAAGAGGTATTCACAGGCGTGAACTTTAGAGAATCCATCTCTGTAATGCAGAAGATCTTGGAAAAGAGAGCCTATTTGTTATAACAGACATAATCAAAATAAGTTCGGCAACTACATCTTTTGGATGAGCATATAAGTTAATTGATTGTTCTATTTTCTATATCGTTAATTTTAAATAGGGGCCTAAAAATAAGTAAAACATCATTTTAACATGGTTAAGGATTCACGTCAGGTTCACCATTTTTTTATTTCCTTAGGAAATGGGGATGAACTCATTTATTAATGGTTCAAACATTCCAACTGGTTTCTAACGGGTTAGTTCATAGAATCATAAACATTCAATGATTGTATATCCATCTGGACCTACTTTCTAATGGTAGGTTCTCATTAGTTATAGACCGATAAGGCTTAAAAATTTTCATTGGTTGAGAGGATGGGAGGTCAAACTCATCACACCTTTTGGGGGGGAACTGTTATCTACTACAGGACTCTCTTTATTGAGATAAGTTATGCTCATGAATCCTTATTAAAGTACAATGTATGAAAATGATCTTTCCTTTACATCTGAAAATCAATGATTAGTATGTGGGATATTTGGAGAATCCTTTATATGTATTCGAGGTTCTTCATCGATAGAGAATAATATGTTTTTTTAGAGATTCTAAGTCAATGGTATTCTTTGACTCATTATATAGAAATATCATGGTCATTATGATGACCATACTGGTTATAAATCCACTCAGTGGGGCACTTGAAGTTTATTGTCATTCAGAAGGACATGGATTATTTCAGAGTTGGGATTGTACACGCAGATGGGCTACCTACATATCCTTGTTTAGAAAAGGAATCAGAACCCACGTAGTTCGAGTAAAGAATTTTGGGGTTTATGCATGATTGATGGCTCAATGAAAGATGTCATAATTACTTTTACACTCTAATCTCACGTGATCCATGCTCGGTGTGAGAAATAAGGGGTATTGGTAAAATGAGACAGTTGTACCACAAAATATGCAATCATATGAAATGATGTGAGGCTTATGTATATATGATTTCCTAAATAGATAGAGATCAGGACTTATTTCAGAGAAGATGTTCGGGAATAGGGTCTATAAAGGTATATGTGCTTTATGAAGATTTGGAGACTTAACTTAGGACTTAATCCTGAGAAGGATGAAAAAATTAGATAGGACTTATGATTGGGATTTACTCCTGATTAGGAATCCCAAATAGAAAGTAAATTAAGACTGGTTAAGAGAAATTATGACTGGGGCTTATTCCTTAGAAGGAGGCCCAAGTTAAAAAGGGATTCGAAAACTAGGGCTTATTCCTAAGAAGGAAGCCCGGGTGAAGGGGAATTTTAATTGGGGATTACTCCTGGAAAGGATGCCCATAATTGGGAACATGGGGCTTACTCCGTAAATGGATGCCCATATTTGGGAACTTGAGGCTTACTCTTAAGGAGTATGCCCAAATTTAATGTAACTTGAAAACTGGGGCTTATTCTCGAGAAGGAGGCCCATGTTAGGGGATTTGAGATTGGGAATAATGACCGGGGATTACTCTTGAAAAGGAGGACCAGGTTAAAGATCCACTCATCTTAAAGGATGAGGTTGAATGAATCAAATCTCTCTCTTTAGTGATATAAATATATGTAAATCACAATGTTTTGAGAGATGTTCCACAAAATTCCTTTAAGATAAGGAAACCAACCAAGAAATCATGCCATGAATGGCTTCAAAGAGGGTTATGAAGGCTTAATCTTGAAGTGGAGAGGTGGATTTGAATACGAGAAGTGAATAGGTAGGAGGGGCACCCAAAAAGAGAGAGGTTCACAAGTCCTGCATGAGTGCGGAAGTCCTGGTCGTGCAAGTATACTTGCGCGACACATGGGTACTTGCGCAATGGTCAACCCTTAGGGTAATATTTGGGCGAGAGTTGTCTCAAGCCCTTAGTATTATCCCTAAAGGCTTCCAAAAGTGTGGCACACATGTTTTTTTTAAAGGATAATATGGCACACAAGTGTGTCCATTTATCTTAAGGGATGACCACTTAGGCGCGAAAGTGTTGATGAGTTTCAAAACTTAGGCCTTGTTTCCCCTCTTTATATCTTCCATTCTAAGTAAGAAATTACCTTAGAAGTGACCGGAAGACTTCAAGCATAGACTAGGGTGACGAGATCTTAAATCTACCTTTGGGAATTTTTCTGTCCTCGAAATGGGGGGCCCACCGGGGGCATTTATAGGCTGTCGATAGCCCGAGCAAGAATCAAAGAGGGCGCGCAAGTCACCTGTGCGACCACTATGCGGCGCACATGTATACTTGTGACACCACGATGAAACTTGCATGAAACATGTGGGAAGAAATCTTTCTTTATACCTTTGTCGATTTTTGATGTTTCTTCAAAGGATGAATCACTTTGAACTAAGGTATTCTCTTTTTCATTCATTAGACTCTGTGACGAAAAGGAGTGTCAATAGATCCACATGCCAAGGCAGGGTCACTGAACTTGTCGAAGCACACTACCTCATGGCACCTTGCTTTGCGAGGAACCTATGCTTCGTGGGGCAGTGCTCCACGAACACTCTTCCACTTCATGAATCACCTCCCTCTTTCACCTTCTACCCATGCTAAGGCTAAGGCACCCCACTTCGCGAATCACACCCCTTCACAAGTTCCCTCCACTACGCAAAGTAATTGAGCTCCGCAAGGCCCCTGCCTGTGCACCCCTCTGCTTGGAAATTCTTTCTCCTATGCGACCCTCTAGGTTTGCATGATGTGATTTAAAAGTCCCCTAGATGATACCACCTGTAGAGTTGCTTCGCCTAATGCTTCTTCGCATAGGCACGCTAACATATATTGCTTCTTCGCATAGCCATGCTAACGTGGATCCCTCGATGGTTCACTCTCTGACCCCCCTTCTAAATGGTCTTACCGGGGCCTTCCCTCCCACAAGTTGTATAGGGTACCGGCTATGTATGTCCTAGGGATGTGGAGCAAACCCACATCGTCTGAGCTATAGGACGTTAAACTGCCAAGCACCATGTCCTCAACACACGGCATTAAACTGTGATCCGACCCCATGCCTCGCACGTAGGGTCCCCCCGACTCGGAAATTATTTATGCTGCTATTCTCCACAGAGATGATATCACCCCTCACATGGGATGATATCCTCATTATCAGAGTGGAGTTTTTCCATGGGGAAGGGTGACCATCATGGTATAAGACCCTAGTCCTTCTTGTGGGAGGTAGTACCCATGCACCTCCGTACTTCCTCACCGCCAGGGCTAGCGGAGGGCGTGATAGGGAATGAGGAAAATCCTTTATTCGGTCCCAAAATCACTCTCCTGATACGCTTGGTTGCTCTCTGGCCTCCATCCTTGGGTAAGTCCCAACACCATGGGCTGCTCAACATGTAAGCCCCTCTTCACTTCTCACGGACGCACCCTTTGCGACATGATCGTCAGGTCTCTGCTGCCTCTTATTTCTCACATCGAGCATGACTCATGTGGGCTTAGAGTAAGCATTTACCAGGAAAATTCCATCATCCCTCATGACATTAAACTTTATGCCATCATCCAGTATGATGTTAATCTAGATTCCCTCATCCATCATGATGTTAAATTGTATGCCCCCATCCAACATGACGTTAAGCTGTATGTTGTCCTGCATGTCATTAAATTGTATATCCATATGAAAATTGAGGTCTTTGTTCTATTTTAAGGAATGGTATGTAGGAATACTCATGAGGTTCAAGCCCACCAATCATTGGCCGTCCCAACCTTCTTCATGTCGGTTCAGCAAACTCCACTATTTTTCTGGGCCACCTTAGAGTGTAAGCCCCAAAATGCCTCATCTCGCATGATGTTAAAATGCACATCGGAACTATGAGGACATTGATCCATGTCAATGAGTGGTATGTTGGAAGCCTCCACGTGGTTCGTTCCCACCACCAGGGGACCCCCGAGTTCACCTTCATGTCGGTTCACTGACGGAACAATACCCGAACTACGAGGACTTTGATCCATGTCAAGGAATGGTACGTAGGAAACATCCCAAATGTTCATGCCCACCACCCAACGGACCAAGGTCATTCTTCATGTCAGTTCGCTGACACCCACATCCCTTTTGAACTACGAGGTATTTGATCAGTGTCAAAACATGGTACGTAGGAAGCCTCCACGAGGCTCAATCCCACCATCCACTAGGGCCAAGGTCCTTATTCTCATCGGTTCTCTGACACGCCCCCATCCCGCATGACGTTAAACTGCATCCCAATCATGTCGTAAGCAATTGTGACCCTTCCATCTAGTTGTTCCGACCACCCCTTGGTGTCAGTTCAACAGCCCCTTTTCCCGAACTACGTGTACTTTGATCCATGCCAGGGCATGGTACGTAGGAAGCATCACGAGGTTCAAGCCCACCACCCATTGGACCAAGGCCCTTAATTATGTCAGTTCGCCGGCGTCCAACCCAAACTACGTGGACTTTGATCCATGCCAAGGCGTGGTACGTTGGAAGCCTCGTGAGGTTCAATCCCACAAACCAGTCATTCCGACCACATTCACGTTAGTTCTTCCACCACCGTGGGCAGCCAAGAGTGTAATCCCCCCACACATCTGTTCTAAACTACACAGACTTTGATTCCCTACCATAGGGATACGTAGAAAGTCTCTTCGAGACTCAATCCCATCACCCCCGTCATCTCCACGACTGCTCCATTTCATTCCCACTCCACTCTGTGGGGCAATCCATCACCCATCCTGATTCTTGTATGGGCCACCACATCCCGGTGAGATCATGCCACTAAATTCCCCACCACAACATTAGGGAAGCTGCCCATGGGTTGTCTTCGATATAAGTGTTCCCTCAAGGGGGATTCTTCAATCTGATCCACTCCAGTTAGTGTCCTGATTAGCCCGATCTGTCTCCGCCAGACGTTAATCATGCGGCATACCTTGTGTTGAACATGGGAAGCTGAGGAAAACCATAGATACATGCCTATGACAATTGATTCCTCATGCTCATTGTGGGATTCCTTGGGCTTCCACGCCCTCAAGAATCCACATATTAAAGGAAAAATGACAGACACACCAATTCCTCTGTGTTCAGACACATTAATGATGCCTTGACATGACTACTCCCCTAACTTATGGTTTTTGCTCTGACTAGGCCCCATGGAATGTTCTGGAAGAAGCAGTGTAATTAACCGACGTCCATGGAAACATGGCACTGGGAAGAGTTTCATTAACAACGTATTAAATCTATGAGGGAGACCCGGACTAGGTGACGATTTTCGAGGAGGAATCCACAGAAGGAAGAACCTACATCCCATCATCCTGGTTTCAATCAAGGAGCAGACGTCCCTGAATGAGGAACGAATGCTGCTCGCCTTTGGAAAGCGGGAATGTGGGGCAACCAAAACCTGTGCCTGTCACGCCCCGAGAAGACGGACGTCCGCGCCCCGGTGAAAGCGTCGTAAAAATAAATGGTGAACCCGACGTGATGTTCTTCTCTTCAATATGGAGATTAGTATAATTCGAGACATCAGTAGATTTATGAGTCACCGGATCCAGATACCCGATGTCGGGTCCCGCCAAGAAAATAGCGGGCTTGGCGTGAATCTCACCAGAATTTGGGGCAGTAGAACGTGGGGCATTCTATTCTACAATGTTTTCAATGTGGATTCCTCTTATTGGACATGTAAGACGGAATGGCACTGGTACACTGGTTGTCGAGTTCTTTTCCTCGCAGTGCTGATGAGTTAATCTAACTAGTTTCAAGAATCAAGTTACAGCTACAGAGACGTGATCAACCCCCACCTGCTTACGCGAGGTAAGGGTCAACACCAATACAGCCGCTCCGCGTGGCAACACTGTTGGCACAACGGCGTCCTCATCCATGAATGTGGGGCGCCGACGCCCCATCTACCCATTGGAAGTCATCCAATGAGGGATGATTAACAACCTCGTACACCATTACGAGGAGGAGGGCATAATCCCAACCCGGGATATGGCCCTCCTTGACCTGGAGGCGTCTAGGCCCCACTCTCAACGCTTCCCACGAGGGCTGTGTAGGGGGACCCTTCTCCCCACCCCAACATTCAATAGTTTTTGGAACCTATCCCTGGAACGCCATGACGACTCCCAACCTTACGCTGTTGAGGTGGGTGACGTCCGGCTCAGCCCGGTCAGAGTCCTGATCCAGGGACTCCAAGAAAGGGCCCCCACCCAGCCGCATCAGCACCACCATCCAACCTTGCTAGAGGAGTAGGTAGGCTATGCGCCTGTACCACCCACACCAGCTCGCCTGACCCAACGCCAGCGTTGGCGCTGAGGTGAGGATGCCCGCCAAGGGGCCTTAACGTCAACAACTTCTATGGCCTGAGACACCACTGACGTGTATCATAAAGTCTCTACCCAAACCAAGCAGGGGCACTCCTATGCCCAACTGGTATCGAGGCCCCAACAGCCCCATGGGCAGGCTGGGATGACTCTCCGGGTTCCAGGAATAAGTGGTGATCGACGCGAACCAACACACAGTGATGTCACCCCGTACAAAGGTCCTCTCCGTACCACTACTCCACAGAGCATGGGACTTCCCCACTCCGAAGCTTGTCTTGGAGGTATGCCCTGTGCTACCCCCAACCCGAATGAAGACCTACACCGTGGCAGTGACACTCGGTGCAGAAGCCTCTCTCGTGCCCACCACACCAGGTATGGATTTCCTCCTCCTGCCCCTGACTGTCGATGTGAAGACATTGTCCATCCAGTCCCTCTCTAGTGTGGGGATCCTCCCAACATTCTCTCCACAACTGGAAAAGGTCCTCATCACCCTGGAAACCAAAGGGGTGAAGTTTAGCCTCTCTCCAACCGCAACAAGAATGGAGGTCCTCCCTATGCCCCCACCAGTTTCAATGGTGGTTTCGCCTGCTCAGCTGCTATTCCTGGAGGTCCTCACCATGTTCCCTTTGACATTTTACCCAGTTCCCCTCGCACCCTGGCTATCTCAAGTAGAAGTCCTCTCCGCCCTGGCACCAGCATGGCCCTGAGACTACATGTCGGGAATCAATCGTGTCCCGAAGAGACATCTATGGGAAGGAGGGTGGGTCGTCGCCACCACAAAAATAATACTGGGAAGGCCCGGATGGAGATCAAATGGGCATGCTTCTTGGATTCTGAATCAGAATGTGACTCAGCAAAGAAATCCTCCCCTCAATCCTATGTGTCATGGACTAGGGCAGGAATAAAGCATGTTAGCCTCATCCTTCCAGAATGTGAAGTTTACCGAATTCCTGCCTCTCTTCGCAGGTAAATCCCGAAGTTGGATGTTTCAAGATTCCCATAGGTTCCGACCATGCAGTCACCACCATTGTCACCAGAAGTGCCCACTACCTTGACCAGAGATCATGGAGAGCTATTTTGGGGACCGATGTTGGTTGAGAAACAACGTGACCCATGGCCGGTAACCATAATCCCCACACCAGACGATGTGGCTATCAGCCCATCATATTGTGACATTATGGTCATGTCACCACACTCTTTGGAGAATGTCCCAGAATTCAGCAACCAGTCAGCTCATTCTCCATATTATCCACCGCCTGGTTTACTGTCCCAGCGGTCCGCCTCAGAACCGCTACCAGTTCCTCAGCCACCTCTGGTCGACGAGTTGGGAAATACGGGGCTAGACCGTGAATCCGAGCCCAAGAGCTTCTGAAACATTCTCACAGCGGATCACTTCCCGGAGAAGTTATGGCCAGTGGAAACATCGATCTTTCGTGCGCCAAAATCCCTCAACCCAAAGGAAGTCGAGTGCTTCCGTCGAACCTTATGGGAAATACACTTTAGTCTTCATTATCATTGGGTGTTGTACCATTGGAACCATTGGAGCCAAGTACACTTTGAGGAAATTGGTGAACAATGTCATCTGGTCGATTTGGCCGCACTCCCCGTGGCTCAGCGCCCGGAGTCACCAGGTCTCCAAAACACCCTCCAACAAAAATGCTTTCAGAGTTTCAAGGTACTCCGCAAGATCATCAGGGAAGCTACCCCACACGTGCAAGTCCATGGCTGGGGACAGTATGCCGCCCTCCTATTCATTTCTATCTGGCGGCAAACCTATTTTTTAAGCGACATTGAGTACATGCCCCCAAGAAGGGTTGCAGTCCACATGGCTGACATAGTAGACAAGGAGGACGAGTTGGAGTTTCTCGACAGAGACTTACCCCTGAAGGTGTACCACCATTGTTGGACCCATCAAGGAGGATTAATTTTCAGCAGAGGAACCACTTAGGTCTTCCTGTCCTAATCGAGCCACTAGTACTTATTCAGAATGCTGTTAAGGGTAAAGAGAAAATCGGAGCTATCAAGCACACCGACCTGTCCGCCTCAGTGCAGAAGGGGGACGAAGACCCAGAGAAGGCTGTGTTGTGCCAAAATCTCACTAAGTAGAAGAGGATGGTCGATGAACTCCTAGACGATCATGCTATAGAATGTCGACCCGACTATGTTGATCCTAGGTCGGGGCAGTAGGGGCAGGAACAACTTCCCCCTTGTGAGATGCCTCTGGGAAACCCTGATCATGCTACTCCCACGGAAAGGGCTGAAGCCATAACTCATGATAATATTGCACAATACGTCTCTCCAAACCCTCCTGAACGGCGTGGAAATCCGAGGAATCCATCCCTTGTTTTCCCAGCTACCCCACAGGCCATTTTGCCAATCGCTCCACGAGCTATTGAAGCCGTATACCATGCCGAAGAGCCTGGAAACAAACTCGTGGTCAGGGATCCCTATCAAGATAGGGTCCCCCACTCGGATTATCTTATTGCATCACTCATTGCCCGCATCAAGGCGTTAGAAACGCAGTAGGTGGCAGTTCCACCAGATGGAAAACCATATCCCACGTGGGTGGATGATTTTCCTGCACCTCCAGGTTTTGGGAATCCCACTTTCTCGCCCTTTAATGGGACAGGGGACCCACCATAGCACCTGGACTAGTTTTCCTCCAGGTGCGGCCACTTGTTGGGGACCCCAGCATAGCAGGAATCCGCCAAGCTCCAATTATTTGTTCAGACGTTAGAGGGCCCTGCGTTCATCTGGTACAGCCAGCTCCCTATTAGACTAGTGACAAGCTGGGAGGATCTCCACCAGAAATTCCAATACCAGTTCAGTTCCACCACACGAAATACCAGCATCGTAGACCTCTTCATGTGAAAACAATGGCCTGGTGAGCAAGTCGCGGACTTCATCACCCGGTGGAAGGGGCTTACATACACCCTCGACATTCCACTAAATTAGGAGAAATTAATGACGATGTGTGTAGGGAATGTCAAAACAGAACTGGTTCCTTCCCGGATCACCCAGAACTACCCCAGATGGTTCCGAGACTTCTCATATAAGGCCCATCACCTTAAGGAAGCTCTGCAACAGGCTAGTCAGGTGTATCTACTGCCCCCTGTGATCCCAGCAAGGAGGGATTCCAAAGCCAAGCCCACTGTGGTGGCCCAAATAGATGCCCCTGGAAGCTAGAATTTCTTCCAGTAGCACCGGCTCCACAACCTCGCAGAGGCCCGCCACCTCGGGAAAAACCTCCTTCCCATCAGCGACCGCCTCAGAATCGGCAGGATCCCCCGCGCAATGCGCCACCGCCGCCTAAGCGGGACAATCAGGCTCTGCCTCCTCGGAAAGACCCTCTGGCCCCTTGTCAAGGCCAGGCTCCCAGATCCCCTATCTGGAATGAAGGCACCAAAATTACTCGTTCAATGAGAATCTGGTCCCCGGTTACTTCTGTAGTGCCCTAGAGTATGGGATTTTGCATTTACCCGAGTGCAGAAGGCCGGAAGAGGCGAATCTCACCGATCACCCCAACTACTGCCCCTATCATCGGATACTAGGGAACAACCTCAAGAAGTGATATGGGTTTAAATATTAGCTCCAAGAGCAGGTAGATAATAACATAGTCAGGTTGGGTCCGGCCCCAGCATAAGTGGCGGGTGTCTTTGTAAGGTCAGAAAGCAGTAGCGACGACGAAGGTGAGTGGCAGCAGGTTCCCAGGCATGGGTCCCAGAAGTACGATGACTAGATGGCTAGTAAAATAGTCACCCACTCCAATGGAATTATTCGGGCACACCTGAATCAGTCGGAGCCTTCATAAGATGTGGATAGTACCTCTGAGTCGTCATCTCAGCTGGCCTCTTCCTATAAGGGTAAGCAGCGACGATGTAAGAAGAAGAAACGTGCTCCACTGCTGCCATATTCATCCCTCACTCTCAGTGAATTCATGCCCCCTGAGATAGGGATCCCTCTCAGAATCCTCCCAATGGTGGATGATCCGTCAAGTGATAGCTAGTGGTACACTTTTGTTAATACCGTGGAGTTGTAAAATCCCTATAAGACTCCGAACGAGGGAGAACACCAGGAAAACCTCCCCAATGTCCCTGGTCGACGTCAATGTAGGTGGAGCCATGAATACATGGGTCTTCGGGGTGAATCTGCTAGCACCTCCGGCCAGGCCGTGCACACTACTGAAACCAGACTACAAGCCCAATGCAGATCTCAGAACATGTAACCCCCTCATCTGGTACACCCAGATCTACCTCCACCATCGTTTGTGCTACTTGATCATGCAGAGCTGCCTCGTCCATATCGTGGTCATTCTTTCCCTACTATAGGCCAATATCAGTTGCCTGGTACTCATTCGGTAGCTACTCTTCAGGCCTCAACTAGCAGGCAGCAAGATGTACCCAGTACCAGCCAGCCACCGGTCCAGCCGGCAAGGCCCACCATGTCTCCAATTGCAGAACAACCTCTTGTAAGTAGAGGCTCGTGTCTAGACCGAAAGTTTGATGTTATTAAGAACCTTTCCAGAATTACAACAAGTCTTTCTATCCTTTAGGCTCTTCACCTGTCATCTAAAATGTCTGAGGCACTTGCCGAGGCCCTAAAAATCCCTCTCCAGTTTGAGTCAGAGGCAACAGCTGCAAAAGCCTTTCACGCCGAGGCAATTGAGAATTCCAAATGCCAGGAGGTTATCTTGTTCTCTAGTGAATACAAAGACCCTACAATATAGGGGCACATTCTTCCACTTTACATCACTTGCCAGATCAATGGTGTGGAAGTCCACCGCTGTCTTGCTGACACGGGCTCTGGGATTAACGTAATCCTAACTCGGACACTACAGAAGCTGAGTTTGTCTGAGGATGATCTAACTCCCTCCGACCTCAGAATCCAAGGATACGATATGACTGAGTGGACCCTAGTTGGTATGATCCATTTGAGGACCCAGTTCGGTGGCCTCATTGCTAGTACCGAATTCATGATCGTCTCCTAGGACACCACATAAAACGAATTTATGGGAATGCCATGGCTCCATCTACAGCTATAGGTTCCTTCGTCGTATCACAAATTTCTCATATACTCCCTCAATGGTCGACTAGGCGTGCTCCAAGGAGATGCTTCTCCTTTGGCCTCTTGTGAAGCCTGCTATCTGGACGCTGACTATTACAATAACAAGGATAAGAAGTTTCTGGCAAGTGAGGATGAACCTGCCAAGGTCACAAGTGATCCCTGGGTAGGTCTGGATGACGCCTACATCTTCCTAATCCATCAGTTGGAGGCCACAACCCCTGACATGGGGCAATGCATTTTCATTTCAGGAACGAGAGGAAGGCATATCCCTGGGTCAATGAGACAGTGGAAAATAACCTCGTACTCCTACACCAACCATGCTCAAGTGATATCTAAACCTCCTACCCCTATAAGGTATCGGGACGTCAGGCTAATGGTAATGGTTGTACGTCTTACATGTCTATTTCATCGGGCTGGAATTAACCGACTCAAGCCAATGCGCCACTATTGCTTTGATGACATCAAACATGGCCCCTTGGGCCAAAGACTAGACGTGATATGATCAACTGCCTGTATTGCTATGGTCTCAATGGCGCGTGAGTCTCCTGATGTGATGACCACTGCCACTCAGGCCTACACCAGCCTCCCATCTAAGTCTTGTGGTTTAGAAACGACTTCCCTCGTAGAAGATCCCTCCACAAGTGGAGAAGAGGATATGGAGGATTCTCCACCTACCTTTGAAGAAGGCGTCTCTACCACAGTCGATGAACTGGTACATGTGAACTGTGGTAGCGAGCTAGAACCGAGACCCAAATTTATTAGTACTTCCATGTCCCTCAAGGAGTATCAGCTGTACATATACATTCTTAAGAAGCACTGAGATGTGTTCGCCTGGAGTTACGACGAGATGCCAGGACAAGATCCCCAGGTATCCATCCACCGCCTTAGCCTCCCGAAAAACCATCGCAGGTTCAAGTAGCCTCCCAGAAAGATGCACCCTTCCCACGGTGCCACGGTTGCGGCCAAAGATGACAAGCTCATCAAAGCCAACTTCATTAAGGAAGTCCATTACCCCAAGTGGCTAGCCAACATTGTGCTAGTCATGAAGAAGAACGATCAGATCATAGTCTGTATTGACTTCTGCGATCTCAATTGCCACTGTCTAAAGAATGATTTCCCCCTTCCTGTGACAGAGTTATTGATTGATGAAACAACCAGGTTCCATGCCCTCTCCTTAATGGATGGGTATTCCGGGTACAACCAGATCTGGATGGCCGATGAGGATGAGGAGTCCACTGACTTCAGGGCAACCCAACGTACTTTCTGTTATCAGGTTATGACCTTAGGCCTGAAGAATGTGAGTGCCCCCAATCAGTGGTCCATGCACTGTATATTCAAACCAATTCTCTGGACGTTGGTGGAGTTCTATGTGGATGACCTGGTGGTCAAATATCGCCAGCACCGGGACCATCTCAATGACCTTTAGAAAGTGTTCTGTTTCTTCCGTTCCCGCCACCTGAAGATGTACCCGTTGAAGTGTGACTTTGGGGTCACCTACATGAAGTTTATAGGATTTGTTATCAGATACCGAGGCATTGAGATCATCCCAGAGAACATCAAGGCCATCAGGAAGATTCCTACCCGGAGCAATATTTGGGAGCTTCAAGGTCTCTAAGGCCACTTAGCCTACATATGATGATTCATCACGAATCTGGCTAGAAAGTGTAATCCATTTTCCCGGCTCAGGAAGAATGGCTCCGCCTAGGAATGTGATGAAGAGTGTCAGACCACCTTTGAGAAAATGAAGATGTATCTGCTCCAGCCTCCAGTCCTGATGCCACCTTTTACCAAAAAACCACTAGTCCTTTATTTGACCACTTTGGAACGGTCTCTCAGTGGCATGCTCTCCCAAAAGAACAATGAGGGGACAGAGAACTCCCTCTACTACCTCAGCTACATGCTCCTCGATACGGAGACAAGATACCCCCATCGAAAAGTGCTGCATTGCACTCGTGTTTTACATACCGAAATTGAGGCATTACCTGCAGCACCACGAGGTACAGTTGGTCTCTCAGGTAGACCCACTAAAGTACATTCTGAACCGTACCATGTTGACTGACCGACTAGCACAGTGGGCAGTTATCATCCAACAGTTCGACATCAGGTTCATGCCTCAGAAGGCTATCAAGGGATAAGCATTGGCAGACTTCCTAGATTCCCATCCAACCTTCGAGGATCAATCCCCGGACTTGGATTTTCCTAATGAGTCATTCCTATCAGTCGACCATGCAATGTCATGTTGGAAAATGAACTTCGAAGATGCCTCCAGAAGCCCCACTGGTAGGAGGCTCAACAATCCTAATCTCAACAGAGTGGGTCTGGGTGTCGTCTTCATAACCCCGGTGCAAGATGTTCTGCCATACTAATTCCTTTTGTTAGAAGGCTGCACCAATAACCAGGCAGAGTATCAGGCTCTCATCACCAGACTCGAGCTAGACCTTGAGATCGATGTGCCTCATTTTCACATGAAAGGGGATTCCGAACTAGTCATCAAGAAGGTCAATGGCCATTATGTTTTCAGAAAGCAAGATCTCGGGCCATTGTTGGAGTGAACCCGCCATATAATGGCCTAGTTCCCTTATCGACCAGAGGGTACCCATGTCCTCAGTCACAGAATGGTCGAGCGGACGCTTTGGACGGCCTAGCTGTGTCACTTGCTGAACCTAAGAAGGATGATCTAATTATACATGTGGCACACCGAAGAGTGGTTGACCCCGTCATCTTAGAAGATGACGACGGCCTAAGGGTAATCTATCTTATCGTCCGTCCCTCCCCATCAGGAGCCCCATGTTCTTCAAATGCAGTGGTTGAGGCCACTCCCCATTGGAGGGAGCCTTTTGTCGAGTATCTCCAAAATGGTTGCCTCTCAAATGATCAGGACGAGCGCGAGCGAATCCGACATCGCGCACTGCGGTTTACCATCCAAAGTGGTCACATCCTTGAGTGGATCCCTTATAAGAGAGGCTTCAACATTTTTCTCCTTTGTTTCATTCAAGGAGTCAAGATTTATCATGTCATGAAAGAGGTTCATGCTGGTTCCTGTAGTTCCCACCAGGCTGGGCTAATGTTGTCCCATCAAATCTGGAGACTGGGGTACTTCTGGCCCTCTATGATCCGTGATTGTATTGAGTTTTCCAAGAGATTCCATGCATGCCAAGTTCATGCTAACTTCCTGAATCGGATGCCAGAGCCTCTCCACTCAACCAAGTACTCTTGGAAATTTTCAGTGTGGGGACTCGATGTCATGTGACCATATCCACCAACAACATCTCACCAGTGTAAGTTCATCCTGACTGCCACACATTTCTTCTCCATGTGGGTGAAGTCAGTTCCACTCAATGAGAATAAGGACTATTCCATCATTGACTTTGTGATCTCCAATATCATCCACTAGTTTGGAGTCCCTCACTCTATCTTCACCGATAACGGTACCAACTTCCAAGTATCTGAGAAAAAGAAATTGTACACCAAGTACAATATCCGTTTGAACCATACATATTGCTATCATGCGTAGGTAAACGGGAAGATAGAGGCATTCAACAAAACCATATCTAATATTTTGCATAAAATGGTTGGTTAGAAGAAGAAATGTTGGCTGGAAAAGCTCCCCAATGCCCTCTGGGTGTATAGGATGACGACTCCCAATTCCACCCAGGTGACACCATATTCCATGGTGTATGGGGATGAGGTTGTCCTGCCCATCAAGATCCAACTGCCATCATTATGCATTGTAGTATATCACCAGCAGGCCCCAGATAAGGGGGCCGAAATCTGTCCAGCTGAATTGGAAGCACTGGATGAGAACAAGCTTCATGCCCTGCACAATCTGGAAAGGCATCAGAATAAGATAGCCATAGCCTTCAACAAAAAGGTTCTCCTTCCCTCATTTCTGCAAGGCGACCTGGTGTTGTCCCTCCAAGCGCCAATGATCCTTGGAAGGAAACCACCCATGTTGGGGCCCAAATGGGAAGGAACTTACATCATTCATAAGGTTTACGTCAATGGAGCATACTACTTGGTAACCATGGACGATGAGCACATAACTCCTCCCACCAACTCCATGTTCCTCAAGAAATACTTTTCCTAGGCTTCAGGGTCCAACATGACCCTAAAATGCATCACGGTCTTGCATGACCCTAAACTGTACGGTCCCAATTGACCTTAGACTGTATGGTCCCACACAACCTTAAACTGTATGGTCCCACATGAACTTAAATTGGAGGGTCTTACATGACCCTAAACTGCACCACGGTCCAGCCCAACCTTAAACTGTATGGTCCCGCACAACCTTAAACTGTACGGTCCCACACATCTTTAAATTGTACGGTCCCACTTAACCTTAAACTGTACGGTCCCACATGACCCTAAACTGCAAGATGGTCCTACATGACCATAAAATGTCCAGTCCCGTATGACTATAAGCTACAATATCATCTTGCATGATGTCAAACTACATCATCATCCGTCATGATGTTATACTTCTCATTATTGTCCTGCATGACAATAAAAGGAAAAATGGTACGAGATCTATGACCCTAAACTAAGATCTCCTTCGTCCCCAGTGCAAGATGTTAAACTGCAAGATGGTCAGGCCTTCCTAACCGAGGCTCAGCCTAAGTCCCCTTGGCCTTCCCCAACTCAGACTCTCTTGTGGGATTGTACTGTGTGGTGTGGTATTATGTCCTCATTCACGTCGGGTTACTCTCCATACTGTACATATCCCCAGATGTGATTCATCCCGTGCTCCAGATGATGTTAAACTACATTTCATCCCACATTACTTTAAAATATGTTTCTAGAACTATGTATGGATTGATTCACATCCTCATGGGATACGTAGGAACACTTAGACATCTCTTCTTGAGCCCAACCCCGAGCTCTTCTCTTTGACTATTTCCCCTTTTATAGTTTCCTCGGAGGGTCCTCGCATGATGTGGAGTATGATTACTCTGCCCCTCTCATACAAGGATTATATGGGTCTTACCATGTGCCCACTGCCGTTCTTCTATCCTCCTCACGTCTTCACCGCATGACGTTAAAATGCATGGCCTTCAAGAACTACGAATGGCTTGATTCCCATCCTCATGGGATATGTAGGAACACCAGGACATTTCGTCTGTTGACCTAGACCAAAAGCCATAATTCTTCCCCTCGGGTCAAGGGCTATGGTAGGGAGCATGTTTTCACCCCAATTAACGTCTAGTTAGCCTCGACCCGGCTGTACGTCCCCCTCCCAGGAGATGTTTGTCTGCTTTGAAGATGGGTACCACTATGATTCACCCACTCCTTGACTAGGATTCCATCACTTTCCTCATCCAGAAGGAACCCTGAATGGTATTGATGCTCAGACTAAGGTCTCTCTTAGCACTTTGGGCCAACACCCCCGAGTATGTTGAGCAACAAGACGATACAATTCCGACGTTTCAAATACGTTCAACAGTCGACGCTGATTTTTTGCTCCCATATCATGTCACCCTAGGGATTTTGTGTTTCGAACATGGTCAATAGTTGTACTAGATCTTTGGGTCCACCTCAAGATGTCCCAAACATAGAGTGCAGTGGTTCGTTCTGCCCCATCCCGAAGCGATAAACTTCCCTCCGGATGGTGCCAACAGTCGGCCCCTGGCCTCGATTTTCTTATGGGAGTGTACGGCGTGGTGTGGGATCATGTCCTCATTCATGTCATGGTCACTTTATTTCCATAAACATTCCCTGACCGAGGCTCCACCTCAAGCCCCATGGCCTTTTCAGGCCCCTGGACCTCACTCTCACTGCAAGGCGTTAAACTGAAGGTAGGTTATCCCTTCCTCACAGAATCCCAACCATCAGGCCCTTTGGCCTTTTCAAGCCCCTGGACAAGGTTCTCGATGATGGGATTATATGATGTGGTGTGGGATTATATCCTCATTCATGTCGGGTTACTCGCCGTACCATAAAAATACCGTGAAGAGACACCTTATCCAACCCTCGTCCTTACTGCAAGTCATTAAACAACAAGCGAGTCAGGCCTTCCTGGCCAAAACCCCACCTCAGGATCCTTGGCCTCCTCGGCCACCTGGCCCTCATCCTTACTGCAAGAGGTTAAACTGCAAGCTGGTTAGACCTTCTCGATTGAGGCCCAGCCTCAGGCCCCGTGGTCTTTTCAGGCCCTCGACCCCCGTACTTACTATAAGATGTTAAACTGCAAGCCGGTCAGGCCTTCTTGACCGAGGCCCAGCCTCAGGCCCCTTGGCCTTCTCAGGCCCCTTAGCCCAAGTTCATACCCGGAGTGTACGTTGTGGTGTGGGATTATTTTCTCATTCACATTGGGTTACTCGTCATGTTGTACACCTCCCCTATCTAGGGAATCCTATTCCCCAACCCTCATCCTTACTGCAAGACGTTAAACTACAAGCTGGTCAGGCCTTCCTGGCCAAAACACAGCCTGAGGCCCCTTGGACTTTTCGGCCCCCCGGCCCAGGTCCTCTCTTACAAGAGTGTATGGTGAGGTGTGGGATTACGTCCTCATTCACATAAGGATTATAATAACCACGCAGTATACCTATCCCCCATGATCCATTTCATCGACCCTTTTCGGCGGTTCACCAATGTGCCTAAGGGTACTCTGGTATAGTTACCTGGAATGTCGAACACTATTGGGACACGTCCGCACCCACTTTTCAGGCTTTGTGTTTCCCTTCATTAGGGATTCCATCATCTTTCACACCCTGAGGGACACCCATGAATGGCCTAGATACAACGCCCAAGGGCACTCCTACCGTTATTGGCCAATGCTCCCGAGGGTTTTCAGACAACAAATCGATACAAATCCCCCGTTGTGAATATGGTTAGCGGTCGATGCTCCTTTTTTGTTCCTAGTTCAGGCTAACATGATATGGAGACTGTTTTTCCGCCACAGTTAACAGTTATCCTCCATCGCCATGCCAACCACATTAAGCCCGAAATTTTGGCAACACGATTCACATCCTTCCCCATTATAATCATGTCCAAGTAGAGCTTCGAAACTCTTGATAATGTTCTTGAGTGCGCATCTGTGCGTTAGGGGAACAAAGCCATGTTAAAGGTGTCCTTCGAGGCTCTGCACCGACTTCCCTTTGATGGAAGTTCCAGGAATTGCAATAAGGACCCTCATCCCTTGTTTCCCACACTGAGTTTAACTCATGTGGTCTTATGGATCGGGTTGAGGTATGAGCTTAATTGGAAAGTTTCGATCCACCCATGGTCCGTGGTCTAAGACTGTAAACAAAGACATCCTAAAAACTACGTCTGGCTTGATTCCCATCCCCATGGGATACGTAGGAATGCCCATACCTATTGTCTTTGAGACCATCTTGAGTTCAACTAATTTTTCTCTTTTGTCCTACCTTTGGGACTTTGAATACGGGACCACGTGGTGTGGTATAGGATTATGTCCTCATTCATATCAAGTTTGCAATAGTTGCACCACGCGCACCATGTTATAAGAATTAGTACTCCTATTTCCTATCCCGCATGACATTAAAAGGCATCCTCCAGAACTACATGTGGCATGATTCCCATCCTTATGTGATACGTAGGACCACACAAATGTCTATACTTCAGGTCCAGCTCCACCTCTTAGAGATCTCCCGATCTCCCAGTCATCGAGGCTGCTTGGCCTGTCCCTCTCTATGAGGGGGATATATAGGTGTGGTACAGGGTTTTTTGGCGCTATGCCCCCCTTCTCCTAGAAATCCGCCATCTCTTGGACACCCAATAGTTGAGTCCCTCAACCCCTTGCAGTGGTCCGCCCATGTGTTAAGAGTACTCTGGTCTAGGAATAAGAGTTTCAGATTCAACTTAGTTAAGTTCCTTGCACTTTTAAATCATCATCTCCCCTTCATTCGGGCTTTCATCATCTTTCACACCCAAAACGACCCCCTTTAATGGCCAGGATAACACGCCTAAGGGCTCTCCTACCATTACGGGCCAACATCCCCAAGGTTTTTGGACAAAAAATTGATACAAATACCATGTTGCGAACATGGTCAGTGGTCAATTCTCATTTTTTTGTCCCCATTTCAGGCTAACAAGACAAGATGCTATGTTGCGAACATGGTCAGTAGTAATCCTCTGTCAATACGCCAGCCCCTTCATGCCTTGAATATTGGTTTCAAGATTAACATTATGTGCCACCCCATCATGTCCAGGTGGAATCTCGACATTCTTGGCGCTATCCCTCAGCGCAGCTTTGCACGTCAGGGGGACAATGATGTAATACAGTGTCCTTTGGGGCTCCCACGATCCAAGCTCTAAGACCATAAACTAAGATCATCATTAAAGGCTATGTGCAGATTGATCCTCATCCCTATGGGATACGTAGGGTAACCCGGGTGTCTCATTTTCGGGTCCATCTCAGTTGGGAGCTAGTTTATCCTGCCCCTTTCCTTCTTACCCATATTTGGGACCCTTGGACCGAGGTTCCTATCTCATAATTGTGTACAGTGTGATGTGGGATCATTTCCCCATTCATGTCAGTTATGTTTCATGGCACCGTACCCATTCCCCTCCTAGCATAATCTTTGCAACATTTTAACTGCATAACATTAAAATGCATGCATGGCCCTCTCACACGACCCTAAACTATGACATTATCGTCCTAGCCGCACGATGAAAAATGGCACTGCATTGTGATGACCTCAACATAGAGGACATCATGTTGGGTATTGGTCACGCTCCATACCATTTGTCAATGCCTACAATTTCTTGATTCTTATGGCGACACGAGGGCTTGCTATCCCAGGCCAGTCACTTCACAAAAAACCATTCACCTTAAAGGACAAACATGATCTATCAAATGCTGCTTCTCTTGGTGCGATGGCTAGACCCGTGCACCCCTTTTAGCATCCCTAGAACTACGTATTGCTTGATTCTCATCCTTATGAGATACATAGGAGCACCCGGGCACATCCCTGTGGGCCCAACCTAACTTTCATGTTTGGTCCCTCGACTCGAGCACTTCCCCAGAGAACACATGGTAAGAAGGGATTATGTCCTCATTCACATCGGGTTTTGTGACCACCTTACCGTGTGTCCCCTGCTCTACTTACCCATTCATGGTCCAAGTTATAAGGCCTTAAACTATGACCCTATCAAGAACTATGTGAAGCTTGATCCCCATCCTCATGGTGTGCATAGGAATGCCTTTACACTTTTCTTCAGGCCCAGATCAACTATCGTTTTCGATCCCTCGACCTAAAAAAACTCTCCGAGAAGCACGTGGTGATCAGAATCCCCAGTTACCATTCACGTCAGGTATTTGAGTTTCCCTGCCACATGCCTCCTATGTTTCGTCTTATCCATGGTCCAAATTCTATGACCCTAAAATAAGATCTCCCTATGGGATGGGAATCGACTCCCTCTATCTAGTACGTCTTGTTGTCGTATTCAAATGCGTTTTGACAAAGAGCCCAAAGTGTGGAATTTTCATGGAGACATTATCTCGTTCCATGACCAAGCTTCGTGAGGTCACTATTTGGATCCTCATCCTCTCACACATCCAAAAGGAACCTCAGACGACATGGATTCTAGGATTATGGGATCTCCATGGATGTTTGGCCTAAGGGATCTCCTATCGTTTTTGTCCAACACCCCTACGGATCTCTGACAACATTTTTGACATGGTCCTGTGGTTCGAACATGGTCAACAGTCGACCCTCAATTGTCTTCCCCCATTCCCGGATAACGTGATAGGGATGATGCATTTACACCATGGTCAATGGTTATCCTCCATCGTCATGCCGCCACCATTATTATCCAAATTTCGAGCATCATGATTCACACATTTCCACTTCCTCATGTTCAAGTGGAATTATGACATTCTCCGCTCTACCTCTTCACGTGTCTAGCTACGCCACATGGATTTGTTAGCATCACTGGGCCGGTATTCACAGAGTGTCCCTTCGCCCTAACATGACCCTTCCTATGTCGTGAATTTTCCCTATTACTTCTTGTTTCCCACATAGAGCACGAATCACGTGGGCTTAGTAGTTTTGGTGGGATGTGTACTTGCACAATCAGGCTTCATTTTGTCCCGCATGATGTTAAAATGTGCTTCTAGAAATACATATGCCTTTTTTCCCATACTTATGGGATACCTAGAGACACCATGGTATTTTACCTAGGGTCCATCCCACAGGAATAATAAATCATGTTCCTCCCCATTTCCATCCCCCTTGCCTAACCCCTTGTGGGGAACTGTGTAACTATGACTTTTCCCTGAACAAGTACGGGATGACCCAATATGACATTTGGAAGTGACAGAACACCTCACAAGAGAGACCCTATCTAAAATAAGGATTGATCCATGATCTAAACGATGTGCCCATCTAGTGTAATCCCACCATGGTGGCGTAATTTTAGGAGTATTGGATTCTATTTGAAAAACCATCACTCCACATACCATGTTTTTTGTGCCCCTTTATTTGGATTCTCATCCGCTTTCAAGTCTGGAGGGATCCCTTAACAGTATAGATGCCTGACCTATGGTCCACCTGCTGCCCTGGGCCAATGTTCTGGAAGACAGGTCATGTTTGGAAGGACCCCCTAATAGTATGGATGCTTGAACTATGGTCCTCCTACAGTCCTGGGCCAATGTCCTGAAGGACTGATCGAAGATATTTTAGTTTGGCCCTGTGTTTCGGACATGGTCAATGGTCAGCCATCATTTGTTTCCTCATTTCAGGAAAATGCATTAAGGATTCCATTTTTTCCACCATGTTTAACAGTTTTCCTTCATTATTACGCGACCCCCACAATGTTTTGAATCTTGGATATCATGATTCACACTTCCCATTCCCATCCGTTCAGATCAATTTTAGTGCCCCTGGAATTGCACCATTCGTTCACAAGAGCACGCTGGAAAAATGGTAATTCGGATGTCTTGAGAACTTCCTTCTCTAGTCAGGTCTCTCCCATTTCTCAGAAGTCTGGACTGGTTGTCCAAACACCGGATGCCCGATGCTTATTTTTCACTCCTATGTTTTGATGGGGCGATGAGGCGACTGTCTCTTGTTTCACACATCAGGCCTGACCCACGTGAGCTTAGGGAATTGTCGCTGGACGTTCGAAAAACATTATAAGGATGCAATGAACTAGTGAAAACAACTGAACTTGTCCATGCTATGGCATTCAAAAGAATCAAAGTATGAAGGTACGTTTAAGGTTTTGTGATCATTACAGTACCCAGGGGTCAACTACCCCCATGGATGGATTGAACCCGTCAAAAGAGCGTTGCAGATCTGACACCCTTTGACTTGTGGCATCCATGAATTGCTGCTGCCGATTTAGCTCTCGCTTCTCCTTAGCAGTGATGGGACACAATTCATCAGCCCCAGCTCAGGCCCTCTCTATGTTAGCCTGAATGACGACCATCTCTCCCAAAGCCTTCCTCATATGCTCTTCTGCCTCTACCAGATGGGACTTCAATTGCAAGATCTGCTTATATTGTGAATTGAGGTAGGCTGAGTGATCATATGCATATATTTATAGGTGTTGGACTTTGTTTTCAGCCACATGGAGCTTCTTGATGTTCGTAGACTTCCTCCGCTGCCAGCCCACGTCGAGCCTGCGATCATACTCCCGTATCTTATCTGTCATTAGATCTCGGATGAGCTGATGAGGGAATTGGGAATTCACTCCCCCAGCATATAGTTCGCACAACCTCAAGCGAAGTCTTCCCATTTCTTCCAGCCATAACGCTTGTTGGGTGTCGTTGATGAAGCGCGTGATCAACTTCCATGTTCATCGGTGGACTGTTTTACTGTCCTCTTCATCAGAGGTCATCTCATCCTAGTCAATGTGATTAGCAGGCTCATCCGTGGGTTATGCCCACAAGAAGTCTTTAGCGGGATCGGTATCTGGTGTGGGATCAGGCACGATAACTGGTGTTGGATCAGACGCGGCGGGACTTGGGTCGACCGGTCTATCCTCATCGTCAGACTCCACCTCAATAACCTTGGGCACGACCCTACTGGTGGTCCCACCAATGATAGGGTGTTCTACAGATCGGGTAGGTGGAGTAACTATCTCCATGATCACCAGCATGCCCCTAGGTGGGATGCTACTAGACATCCCGACCTGCCTTGTCGCAGCATCCCATGCCAGTTATAGAACTGTACGTGACAGGAAAGGGAATGGATGTCAGTTGGGACGATCTATATATGACAAGAAATAAATTTAATGTAGAAGACTTACGGAGATAGAACTTCTGGTGTGGCTCTTGAGTTGATTTTGACGGGACCCTGAGGCATGGCCCTCCGTATATTGTTGGAAGGACTGGAGATTCTGGAGGAGCCACCTCGGGTGCCCTAGCCCCGCCAGACACAAAACTGGACGCAGCCACAGGTGTGGGTTCTGAAAGTCCTGCATCATCACCCACCGAGGGGAATGAGAGAGGTCTGCATACAATCTACTCTTGCATGGTCCGGATGTTGGTAAGAAATCCATGACGACCTGATAGCAGACCCCGAGGAAAGAAACATGGGGTGTTACCTCAAGAGTCTCTACCAAATCGTCATGATTTGAGTCTTGATCACCAACTTCACCTTCCTCCAACAGGCTCCCTCCACCATCCTCGTCTCCCTGAGAGGATTCATCTGAACCATCTGATAGGGGGAAGCGCTCTCTCAGTTCAGCAGCCGAAACATTGGGGGAACCGTTTGATCCAGCAGTACCCTCACCTGGTCTGTCATTGGATGCCAGACACCACTAGAATGTACGTAGACCTCCAACTCATCCAAATACTCTTCCACCTCCACCAGAGGCACCATGAAACCGGTCCAAACATGTCTTATACAAGGTAAAACCATCCCGATAAGGTTTAGGTGTCCCCACATATCTGGCATACTGAGGTGTTGCTGGTTGACATCCCAAATGTCCCAGGCATTCGGGAAAGCATCATTATCTGTCATGTCGATGTGGAACAACCTTTTCCTCATATCCTAAGTGGATATCCAACAGAATCCCCTCGGTGGATGCCCCTCGAGATTGCTCTCTTCTTCTAGGACCACCAGATCCACTGTTGTTGGATCTGTCGTTGCTTCTTCATCCTCAACTGGTGCATGTCTCACTGCCATGGTAGTCCTGCCACTGCGAGAGGCCCTCACCGCCCTGCGACACCGACCTCGGGATAGGGGAGGCCTGCTGTCACTAGCATGAACAGTTGGCTTCTTTAGCATTTCCTCTGGACATGCTGCCTCCGAAATGATGGCATACTCCTTCACCAGTCTAAAGATGACAGTAGGCGGAGGCAATGCATTTCGTATTTTCCCATCATCTCGTGTGAACATGAGCCACAATTACCTCATCACACATGGGTGCTCCTCGTGGTGCACCTTTTATTAGACCTACAGGGTTAGCCACTGCACACACTGGAACTACCTTGCAAACCGGTGCGGGGTGTACGGCTCGTAGAGCAGCTCGTAGTCAACCCGCACCACCAAAACTCCACCTCAAAAGGACAAGAGATAGGCCCAGTGCTCTTCTGTTCCCTGACCATCATCAGTAGGTACCCCCATTGGCAATGGAAATAGGTGGATGTTAAACTCATCCACCTTCCACAACCAGTTAACACCATCGGTATGGTTAGTTTGACTGGGAATCTCCGGGCAACATTCAGAATGGATGGATGGAAGTTTGACCTCGGTGGAGAGATGGGGTTGGGATATTCGTATACCCCCCTGATGTGCGCCGCCATCTACCCATATAGAAGGTGGAAGGGCCCGCATATCCCCGTTGACTTCTTTCCCTCGCTAACGTTCCACAACATCTTATACAATCTGGTGAGCATTGGAATCCTCAGATTGACCATCCATCCCGTGGCCAGCATGGATTCCATGATGAATGAGTTGGGACGCACCCCCATGTTGGTATCCCTCACTGGTAGGATCCATCCATAGATAAGGTCCACGATAAACACTGCCAACCTGACTATCGGCTGCTATTCAGTGCTGACACTGAAACCCCAGGTCGTCGATTGTATGTCCTCCAAGAGCGTCAAATATGAGTGTTCTTTTCCCTGTTGAGCCCCCTTAGAACAATTTAGAGGCCTCGGGGGAAACTCGCGGTTCACCAGGAAGTTCAGGACCTTCTTGAACCACTTATTAAGGTGGAAATCTCTCACCGCCTCCTTGTCCTCTCTGGGGACCAGTCCCATCAGTGCCAGCGCTAGTCACGACAACTGCTCTGGATCATCCCACACACTCATGACGGGGAGGAAATCATCATACATGGCCCCCAAGATTGGGACCCCCAATATCTGATGAACATCCCACAGACTGATTCCAACCTCCCCATGGTGTAGGTGAAGTGTGTTGGTCCTAGACGACCATCTACTCTACAGCTCCGACATCAGCTGTTTCGGTTAATAAATGCGGAATTGGGAGGCCTAGGCCGCCTCATACAAGCACACTCTACTCATCTAGGATCCAAACTCTTCGCATGAGGAACTTACCCAGTAGGCCCATGCCCAATCATTGGTGATGTTGCCACCCGGGTGCAGGTCCCACTCATCGGACCACCCCTTCTTTGAATCCACCAAAGATGCCTTCAGTATAGTGCGGTACATGGGAGAGGACATCTCTGGTTGCATTGGCTTCCGATCAATGTTGTTCAGATGGCTATACAGATAGTCGGCGGTGACAGGTGTGATGTTCTCCCATGGATGACCATCAGCTGCACTAAACCATTGGCGTTGGCATGACGTTCTCCTGAACTATCAAGCTGGTTCGTCCCTACTCACCTCAGGAATGAAGACGTCAACCCTCAGCCTGATGCCATACAAGGGTAGCTTCTTGCACAATGGATAGTTATTTTGTCTCTCTGAAAAGAGTTCCATCGAAGAATTATGGTCCGAGTGGCTTCAGACAAGCTCCCCCAGGCCCAGCCAGTTGGCCATCTCATCCCTCCGGGCGGCGTATGCGAGCACCCCCAGCGCCGCTTCATAATGGACCATTGGGTTTCAAAACTTGGAAAAATTTCAGGTCGGTTCGTGAAGATCATTCATGGATCTTTTTCGTGCATCTCGTTCACAAATCCAAGACTCGAAGCCTAGCCTCGACCTGTATGCACATGATCGCTTGGCACAGTTGTGGAGTCAGAGACTCCCGGTTCGCCATGAAGCTCAATTCACGGTGAGTAGACGAGGAGTATGCGGAGCTTCTCAAATTGCGAGTACAAAAGGAAAAAAGTCGCAGAGAAGGGAAAGGACGAAAGAGAGGCCATCCCCCTATTTATAGGCGGTGGCCCTCGAAGCTTCGTAACGCATCCAACCCGTGTGGAGCTTCGCGACGCATCCGGACCGCGTGGCCCCTATCCGCCTCGCGTGCCCACTTCGTGAGTCAGCACCACAAACTACCGATAATTTTGGTGATTTCCCTCAAACATCGAGCCTTGATCCCTCCATGGCTCCAAGTCTGAAGGGGGCATTTGATGGCGCCAAAATATTTGAATAATGGGGAGAATAAAATAGAGGCCCCTCAACCTGTCCCGTGAAGCCCCAACGTGGAGCCCTCCGAAGCAACGCAGGCACCGTAAAGCACCAGAGGCGGTAACTCTCCACGAATTCCCTAACGTTCATGATGCCGCCATGAATCAGAAGAGGCGGTAACTCCCTAAAAATGCCCTGACATTCGCGAGGCTTCCACGAAGCACCAGAGGCGATAACTCTCTGTGAACGACCTGACATTCGCAAGGCCGCCACGAAGCACCAGAGGAGATAACACTCTGCAAACGCCCTGACCTTCATGACGCCACCACGAAGCATATGAGGTGGTACCTCTCCACGAGCCCGGTTGACGTTCTCGACCCACTGCGGAGCAAATGAAGCCCCATCACACCGCGTGAGCTCAGCTTCGCGACGCCTCTTGCCTATAAATACCGAGATCCCCCTGAGCTCTCCAGATGAAAAATCTGACCTTTCTGCTTCTCAGCTCTCAAATCATAAAGCACTCTTCACTCTGGGAATCATGAGCTCCGCATGGTATTTTTGATTTGCGAGAGGCCTCTTCCTTGTCTCATTTTGAGCCCCACTTCCAAGATGGATGCCCTTCGCAAAGCCTAAGGGAATTCGCGAATGAAGGGGATCCCCAAGGGGACCCAGAAAGCCACGAAGTGTTTATGCTTCGCGAAACACCCACCATGTACACGCGATCCACATTCCAAAGTAGCGTCACTATACTTCATGAAGCACATTGCCTCACGAACCCTTTTTTCGTGAGGCACCTATGCTTTGCGAGGAAGCACTCCGCAAACACTCTTCCACTTAATGAATAACCTCCCACTTTCACCTCCGCCCCATGCTAAGGCTAAGGCACCCCACTTCACGAATCACACCCCTTTTCAAGTTCCCTCCACTGCGCAAAAAAACCGAGCTCCGTAAGTCCCCTACCTATGGACCCCTTTTCTTGGCAATTACATCTTCCGTGTGACCCTCCAGGATTGCATGATGTGATTTCAAAGTCCCCAGGGCGACAACACCTATAGCGTTGCTTTGCCTAATGATTTTTCACATAGGCACACTAATGGCTATTGCTTCTTCGCATAGCCATACTAACATGGATCCCTCGATGGTTCGCTCTATGACCCCCACCCCCTTTGACATGGCCTTACTGATGCCTTCCCTCCTACAAGGGGTAGAGGGTACCAATTATGTAAGTCCTAGGGGTCTGAAATGAACCCACCACGTTCAAGATGAATGTTGTTAACTGCAAAGCACCTCGTCTTCAACACAGGACGTTAAAATGTGATTTGACCCCGTGCCTCGCATGTAGGGTCCCCCCAGATCAGTCATTCTGTATGACGCTGGTCTCCACAGAGATGGGATCACCCCTCACATGGGATGATATCCTCCTTATCAGAGTGGAATTTGTCCGTGGGGAAGGGCTTCCATCTTCGCGTAAGTCACTAGTCCTTCTTACGGGTGGTAGCACCCATGCATCTCTGTACTTCCTCACCACCAGGGCTAGCGAAGGGAATTATAGGGAACGAGTCTCCTCCTTTCTTCGGTCCCAAAATCCCTCTCCCTCTGCGCTTTGTTTCTCTCAGGACTCCATCCTGGAGTATGTTCTGACACCATGGGCTGCTCAATGCGTAAGCCCCTCTTCGCTTCTCACGGACGCACCCTTCACGACATGATCGTCAGGTCTCTACTGCCTCTTGATTCTCACACTGAGCATGACTCACATGGGCTTAGAGTATGAATTGACCATGAAAATTCCCTCATCTGGCATGACGTTAAACCGTATTCCCTTATCCAGCATGATGTTAAACTGTATGCGATCATCCAACATGAAATTAAATTGTATTCCCCATCCAGCCGGACGTTAAACTGTATGTTTTCCCGCATGACATTAAACTATATGTCCATATGAAATATGAGGTCTTTGGTCCGTGTGATGTCATGGTACTTAGGAAGCCTCACGAGGTACAATCCCACCACTCGTTGGCCGTCCCGACCTTCTTCATGTCAGTTCACCAAACTCCACCATTTTTCTGGGCCGCCTCAGAGCGTATGCCCCAAAAATTCCCTATCTCTCATGATGTTAAACTAAACACCTGAACAAAGAGGAATTTGATCCATGTCAATGCATGGTATGTAGGAAGCCTCCATGAGGTTCATTCCCACCACCAGTGGACCCCCAGGTTCACCTTCACATTGGTTTGCTGACAAAACCCAACCCGAACTATGAGTACATTGATCCATGTCAAGGCATGGTACGTAGGAAACCCCCCAAAGGTTCAAGAACATAACCCATCTGACCAAGGTCCTTCTTCACATCGGTTCGCCGACACCCACATCAATTTTGAACTACAAGGTCTTTGATCCGTGTCAAGGCATGGTACGTAGGAAGCCTCCACGAGGCTCAATCCCACCGTCCACCTGTGCCAAGGTCATTATTTATGTCGGTTCTCTGACACGCCCCCGTCCATCATGACGTTAAACTGCATCCTAATCTAGTGGTAAGTCTTTGTGACCCCATCATCTAGTTGTTCTGACACCCCTTTCGGGTCAGTTCAAAAACCCCTTTTCCCGAACTACGTGGACTTTGATCCATGCCAAGGCATGGTACATAAGAGGCCTCATGAGGTTCAATCCCACCACCCATTGGACCAAGGTCCTTATTCACATTGGTTCGCTGACATCCAACCCGAACTACGTGGACGTTGATCCATGCCAAGGTTTTGTAAGTAGGAATCCTCACGTGGTTCAAGCCCACCACCCAGTCGTTCTGACTGCATTCACATTGGTTCTTACACCACCTTGGGAAGCCTAGAGTGTAATCCCCCCACACATCCATTCTGAACTACGCGGACTTTGATTCCTTGCCACGGGGATACCTAGGAAGTCTTTTCGAGACTCAAGGCCATCACCACCTTCATATCCACAACGGCTCCATTTCATTCCCCCTCCAATTCGTGTGGCTTTCCATCACCCATCCTGATTTTTTTCCGAGACGCCACATTCTGGTGAGATCATGCCACTCCATTCCCCTCCATAGTATTAGGGAAGAAAACCACGGGCTGGCTCCGATATCGGTGTTCCCTCAAGGGGATTCTTCAATCTGATCCACTACAGCTAGTGTCTTGATCATCCCGATCCATCTTCATCAGTCGTTAAACTCGCGGCATACCCTGTGTTAAACATGGGATGCTGAGGAAAACCTCAGATACATACCTATGGAATATGATTCCCCACACTCGTTGTGGGATGACTTGGGATTCCACACCCTCGGAAATCCCCTTAATAAGGGACAAAAGATAGACACGCCAATTCCACAGCGTTCAAACAAGTCAGTGATAAGTCGATGTGGCTACTCCCCCAACTGAAGGTTGCTACCCTAACCAGACCCCTTGGAATGTCTTGAAAGAAGCAGTGTAATTAACCGGTTTCCCTGGAAACATGGCACTTGGAAGTGTTTCACGAACAACGTATTAAATCTATGAGGGAGACCCATACTAGGTGACGAGTTCCGAGGATGAATCCAGAGAAGGAAGAACCGACATCCCATCATCCCGTTTTCGATCAAGGAGTAGACGTCCCTAAATAAGGAATGAATTCCTCCCACATTTGGAAATCAGGAATGAGGGGAAACAGAAATTTACGCCTGTCATGCCCCGAGCATATGGACATGCTCACCCTGGTGAAAGCGTCGGAAAAACATCATAATAATGGTATTTATGTGTTGGAATATGGAAAAGGTATTTTAATATGATAAAGAATCCGGGTTACATGACTCATATCACACCCAATTGTGGCATCATCATCTTGGTCATGTAATCAAAAAGATGTTGACTTTGATATATTGATATTTTTTGAACAAAAAAAATTAGGTATGTGTCATGATTGTTTACAAGGTAAATTTTAAAAAAAATATTTTTTTTGGAAGTGGTTAAAGGACCACAGAAATTATTGAATTGGTTCATAGAGATGCATGTAGACCTTTTCCAGTTAAAACAAGGGGGAGATTCTCACACTTCATAAATTTTACTAATGAATTTAGTAGATATAGATATTTTTACATAATAAGGTATACATATGAATCTATTGATAAATTAAAAAATATAAAAATTAATTTTAGAATCAGCTTTGTAATAATATAAATAAATTATTCTCAGACCATGGAAGATAATATCTTATCCATGAATTCATCGAATATTTGATGGAGTTAGGGATCTTATCTAAACTCACTTATAATTATAAAACATATTGGAATTGTTTTTAACAAACTAGGTAAATTTAATAGTACATTTAAGACCTTATTTATATTCCTTAATTAAATTTTATATAATAATATTGATGATAAGAATATTAAGTAATATTTAATAAAAAAATAAATAGTATTATTATTTCTAAAATAATTTTCAAATATTATAAGGTTTCATTTAAAATATTAATTTTTAATTTTCAGAATTTTAAATTGATAAAACTAAACTCTTTTTTGAAATCATCAGACTGAATTTATCTTCAGGTGAATTTTTTGGTTTTTCTAAAAAGATTGATTTTTTTGAAAATAATGAAAATACTGACTATTTTTGAAACTGTCATTTATTGAAAATTTATAATGTAATTGAAAAGTATCATTTTATAATAAAATAAAAATTATAATTTAATTATTAATAATGTAATTAATTATCTAGGAATCATCATTATACTTTATTATAGAATGAGTTCATTTTTGGGCTTTAGAAAACATTTTTCTAAAAACTGTTTTTCATTTCATTTTTTGTTTTATCATAAATTATATGATTCCACTTATAAAAATTCAATATTAATAAATTTATTCCATATTTAGAATTAGGAGGTATAAATTTCGGTAAATATGCGTTTTTTTTGTCATTTTGAATATTAAATGTTGTAAATAGTTATCACTCCAGTAAGGGTAAATTTAGTAATTAAGGTTAAAAATAATGTGAGAATGCCTAAAAATATCCCTAAATCTTGTATTTATTTAAATTTTTTTTTCAAAATGAGCATAATATTTTAAAAAAATTTATAGTTTCTTATCACTTGACTATGATAATGAACTTAATATAATTTTAAATAAAAAATAAAAAATATCATTATTTCAGTTTTAATATATATGATTTTATTTCATATGGATAAGAATTGGTTATGTTCGGTTATAAATAATTACTTTACATATAATTTATTTCAATTCAATTTATTTTTAATTTTTATTATTGAAATAATTAAATTAATTTCTTCTGCAACACTGACACAGTGCTTGTGCAAGCAGTAGGAAATTCAACTAAATGATTTAAAAAACTCTAAAAGAAATATTTTTTGTGTGATTTATATTGTCTAAATAATTTTTTTCATTTTTCTATGAAAATTAATTTATATTAATTTAATTCTTCGACTAATTCCAAGAGTACCCCTCCCCTCACTTATAAAAGGGAGCCACCTCTCTTCTCTTTCGTAGACCTTTTTAGAACTCTATATCAGAAAAAACCTTCCAAAATATCTCTAGAGCATCACTCACTATGTACTATAGGTATTTTTCACAGAAATATTCCAAACCTATAAGGCTTAAGGTCTAATCAAAGGAGTTTATTCAAGGAGAAGGTTTAAATCCAAATCAACATATGTCAAATTTATTTCTTCTTCCAACTCATTAAAATATTATCTAAACATGATCAAATAATAAAATTATTATATTAAATATAATTAAATTTTAATATTATTCTGTAACAAAAATTTCATCTCTTTTTCCATACTATGTGAAATGAAAACCCTATTCATGTGTACATTTGGATTACCACCTCCACGAAGCGATGCATTTTTTTCCATCACCGCCTTTCATGGGTGTTTATAATCATGAATTTAATACATATATATATATATATTATTTTTGACATTATTATCATTATTTGAGTATAATATATCATTTTTATTACCCTTCCATCCATTGGAAAATGATAACATAGTTTGTGTGTACGGGTGGACTACCATCTCCATGAAGTTATGTGATTTTTTCTCCCGAACGACATTCTTGGATGGTTATAAAATTACTTTTATTGCATTAAAATTCTGATTATTCATGAGTATAATTAAATATATTATTGAAAAATTAACCCTTTGACCATTGTCAACCAACCAAATATATTTTAGGATTATGTAACTTATATCCCCAAAACATCCAACATAAACTAAAATGATTATGTAACAAAATGAAAAATAGTAATAAATGATATAAAAGGTATAATAATGATGAAATAAAAATAAATAATTTTATTAATAAATTAAATAATTAAAATAATTTTATTATTCAGGAATATAAAGAACATACGTGAAGAGTCCAAATTTAGGTAAGAATGACATTAACTTCAAACCTCCTTTTAAAACATTTTAGAGATTTATTTTAAAAATATTTTTCCTCCAAGTTCATATTCTTAAAATTATTTTATAGATGTGTTTATATGGTCATAAATTAATTACAATGTAAAACTGAAGTTTATTTTTTTACTTTGTTTTAGTGTTTATTTAAGGAATCATTTTATATATTTTATATAGATTTTTTGGAATTTATTTACAAAAAAGTAATAGGAATGTTCTATTTTAACATATACAGTGTAAATGGATTTTACCACTACTAAAACCATTATTTTATGTTTTGAATTATTTTATAATATTCCATATTTAATTCAAAGAAAAAACAGCTTTCCTTTTGTTCTAGGTATTTTAGTTTTGAATGTAGGTTTTTAAACTGGAAGGGTCTTTTGATATAGAAGAACGTTTTTAATATGGGTTCTAAAGTATTTTTAGGGGTTTAATATAAAAAGGTGCAAGATTAAAATGTTTTATAAATGATATGACACATGAAAAATATAGATGATGAATTATGAGATCGATAAAAAATATATTATTGGTAATCATGATACACCATATATGTTTGGTGAGCCTGATACAACTTATACGATGGGTTATCCTATTAAAACCTATATGATTGGTGAGCTCGATACAACCTATACAATGGGTGATCCTGATATAAGTCTCTAACACACTGGGTATTGTTCATTGTCTTCAAAATAAATAATGATGAAGTTAATTAGGGAGGTTTCTCCTATGTATTTAATAGGTATCTATTTATTTTTGATGTGAGCTAAGAATATAATGATCTATTTTTTCTAAAAGGGATTCAATTTTCTTACAATGGGTTTGAAAGTTTATCATTGGGAAAAATGTGAATATTTTTCTTATAGATATAATTTATTTCCTATAGTCAAAAAATATATTGTTAAAGGTAAACATTTTATGGGTTTCATGTTTTTAAATAGACTAATAGCTTTCTTATTTTTGTACGACTTACTAGGATTTTTAATTTCATCAAATGTTTTTAATTTTTTTTATATTTAAGGATGATTAATAACACATAAGAGGCAAATTTGAATGTCATGAATATTTTTCATGAAAATAAACCATGTTTCATTTTTAATTTTTTTTTATTTCTAAAAAATGTATATTGAGTAAACATTTTCACATTGTAATATATGAGTTTTTCTGATATAGTTATGACCTAATTCTATAAAATTATAAACTAAAAATATTCTTGAAATGTAATAAATTGAATTCGTGACTAAAACATATGATTATTTAATGTTTTAAGGTTAGGCCTTTATAGTCGGCATCAAATGAAAGGTTTATATAACATTATAGGTAATAATCATGTTAATAAAATACCCTTGATATATTCTAATTTATGGTTAAGTTGAAATGATTTATCATCTCAAGATTACCATGTTTCCTCATCTATGATATGTTTGTTCAGAATGGGTTTCCATAGTGGAATCGAGGAAGATAAAGTCGGAATGTATCTAGAGTAAAATATCCTTCCAAATTAGTAGCTTGTAATGGTTGGAATTGGAACTGAGCAATTTGTTGTTGTGATGGACCAGTTGAATAAGGATATAAAAAGTGGTGACATCCATGTTAGAGAACAACTAAATTTAATATAGATGAATATGTTGATATCTGATCATTTTATGAAATTGTACCCTTCAAATTTTAGTGGAACTTCAAATCCTGTGGTAGATGAAGGATGAATAAATACTCTATAAAAATATCTTAAGTCATGAGATGTTTGTTATTTCAAAAAGATACTCTTTAAATTTATTGTTTTTAAGGTGAAGATAACTGATGATGGTCATTGGTTGAAAATAATAGAGAGGGAGATTGAAAAGATATTGATGCCATAGAACGTAGAAAAATTAAGAATATTTTCCTAGAGTAATATTTCCCTTATATTTATTTACATTGAATGGATAAAAAATTATTATAATTGAGAAAATGGGAATATTTATGAACTTCATATCAATAAAACTAGAACTTCGCCCATGATTTTTCACGATGTTACAAACCAGTTATCATTTTCAAAAAAAAGAGTCATATTTTTATAATATAAAAATTCATATTAATAGTAAAGATATTTGATCAAATAATAAGTGATACATAATAATCAATTACAGGTTGAAAATTTTTTTGGACATCATAATGTAGAAAAATTTTAGTAAAAGCATTACGGAATAAAAATTTATATTGGGGATTCATGATGGAAAATTCAATTACATTAATAAAAAAATAATTCAAATGGATAAATATAATTATGTTATTTATAATAAAAACTAACTCAAAACCAGTACTACAACTAAGTTGAAAAGATAAACCGCTCCAAAATACACCATTGTTCCCTTCTTCCATGATGGTGTATATCAAAAAATTATAGTGTAACTCCTCTCTGTCATCTAGTATAAAGGATCGAGAGCATTCATAATTTTTTTTATGATTTCGTGTTTTTTACTTTAACTATATTATAATCATGTATTCCATTTTTATTTAAAATTCACGATGACCAAATAAATACATCTTCAATAAAATACAATTGTTGTTTTTGTTCCCGCATTTCTATTTATGACATTATATTTAATGGAATTATGTATGGAATTTCTTGGTTTTCAAATATCAAATTCATGGGAAAGTGTATTTCCTAATAAATCTTTTTAGGCATTCGATTCTGGCCATATGAGGGGAAGAATTATTAAGCGGTTAATATATAAACCCATGGAGAAGTAAAGTTACATAAAATCATATATGCAGCTGAAACTGATATTTATAATAAAAAGATAAAATAAAATAAAAAACCCGTAAAAAATAATATAAAGGGATATAGTAAAATCATTACATATATAAAATAAATTTTATGACATCAAATAATAAAATGAAGAAACATAAAAGAAATAGTAGAAAAATAAGTGGTTGTGAACTGTTACTTACCATTTACACCACATGAAGTGAAAATTGAGAGGGATTAACTTGCATACATCATACTTTTTGGAGTTATAGTGGTGTAATAAGAGGTAATATGGTAGGATATCACGATGTAAAATTTGAATTTTAGATGGAAGGTGGACTTGATTCACACATATTATCCTTCACAAGTGTCTCATGGAAATGATAAATTTGAGCATGAATATTCAAAATAAAGAAATAAGTGAAACAAAAAATTAATGGGGTTATGGTTCAACTTTTTCTTGTCTAGTCAAAAAAATTGTATAATAAAAAATACATTACTCATTGGTTTCAAAAAATATATATATCCGTTTTTTACCTGGAAGGAATGATGAAGATAAAAAAATTACCTTTTTAAGTCTAAGGATTATCCTTGGCATCAGGTCATCACCCATTAGCTTAAGTTAGGGCCAAGTCATTTGTAATGATGGTAGGTGTACCTGATTCACACTCAACATCCTTTACAAGTGTCTCATGAAAATGAATAATTTGAGCATTCAGTGAAAAATTAATGAAATTAGGGAAACTGGAAATTAATGGTTATGTGGAAATATTATATTAGGACTCCACATAGAGTCTACATATGAAAATTAGAACATGAATAGATAGGAAACTCATTCTCATATGGAGTTTGATAAATGGGGTGAAAGTTCACAAATTACTTGTTCAACCAAAAAATATGTATAATAATAAATTCTTTACTCATTTGTTTTAGAATATATATATATATATATATATCATTTTTTACTTATAGGTAGGAACAGTACTAAAAATTCTGGTTTTTGCGCCTGCTGAAGCGGGCGACCGCCATTGGCGGTCGCTAAAGAAAGTATTAGCGACCGCCAATGGCGGTCGCTAATACGAAACTAAAATTCCAGCGCAATTTTTTTCCCGCGCGCGCTTCTTCTTCTTTCCATCCTATACTTTTGCCGCTGCAAATAGTCACCACCGCACGCCGCCCCACGACGCCGCACGCCGCCGCACGCCGCCTCATTATGTCGGACGATTCTTCCCTCGTGACCGCCACCCCACACCACCGCCACCGCACGCTCCCGCCACACGCTCCCGCACGCCGCACGCCGCCGCACGCACCACCCACCGACCGTCGTGTGTCCGCCATATCCGGTGGGGAAGGTCTGTTTCCCTGCAATATGCCGCGAGACGAGAGGAGACCCGCATGCGTCTGTTTTCTTGATGTAAAACAGTAGCAACCGCCATTGGCGGTCGCTAAAGGGCTTTACCGACGAAGCAACAGCGACCTCCAAAAAAATATAAAATCCCATATGAAGTCATTAAAGACTCATAAATTCAACTAAATTAACAATAAACTACAAACAAAACCAAATAGAAAAAAAGGGACAAAAAGAGATTTTTATGTATTTAAATGTATAAAAATAGTTTGGAGAAAATATACATGTAACATTGGTCTTAATACTAATATATATTTATATATATATCAAATAATCTTTGTGAATATAAAATTTAAATAAAAAAAGGATCCTATAAATAATTTAGAAAAAAATTAGAATTAATGATTTAGTTAAAATTTTAAAAAAAATTGCTCAAGACAATTAAAAAAAGAACTATTGAAGTCTATGACAATGAAAATAACCATGTTGATAATAAATAATATGGATAATAAAGAGGAAAATCATAATTTTAGTGGTGTGAAACATAAAACATATCTATTAACATATACATAACATGATACAATATGGGTTTCCTTAAATAAATCACCTATGGAGTGGTCTGTAGTAGAGGGGACATAAAAAGAAACTTACCCTAAAATAAAATTACTATAGTTGATGAATTTCATGTCAAGTACCTAATTAATAAAAAGATGAAAAAAGGATAATTAATATAAAAATATTTTAGGTGAAATAAAAACAGTATATAACATGGTGCCTGATTAAAAAAATTGATGAGAATTATTAAATAATGTTATCATCTTTAGATCTAAGATAAAAACTATGGTATATTGATCCCTATGAAAATAAAGTCTCAAAATATTAATGTTATTTTGGCTAAAATAAACCTTATCAATTTTTCAAAATATAAATATAAATGAAATAATTGCGTCTATGAAAAAATTACCTTGAGTCTCTCTTACCAAGGCATTAAAAATTGGAGACGGTGATAATGAATCCTGAATAAAATAAGACTTGTAATCTAATTGTGTACTATTATAATGATCATGAAATGTTTAATCAAAGTAGAGATCATGAATAATATCACATTTGGAAGAATTTATATCTAACAATGAAATAAAAAAACTGATATTCAAATCTAGAAAAGGGGATTCAAAGTTACTGACAAGGATAAGTTGAAAAAAGTGGGACTCAAATTTGAGGAGCCCACCGAAGAGGTGGATCAAGGATGTGTGAACCCAATATATATATATATATATGTGAATAAATATTGTATAAAAAATTTAAATAGATGTTGTAATTTATTAATGGGAAAAATAAATGTTTTTTAATTAAGTAAGAAAATTCATTAACCAAAGAGAAATACTAAAAATTTAAGAGTAATGATAAAATAAATAGAGTTGGTTTATAGAAGATCATATCAAATGTGGTGTAATAGATGTGTTACTAGAGGGAAACTAAACGAATTCAGTTTTTTAATGCATCAAAATACTAATGTATATCAGCAATGATGCTTTCACACACGAATCTGAGAATGACATGAAGCTACCAAAGGGGGACTGGTTGGGATGTCGGGTATTTAAAATAAGAAACAGGGATATTTATTTACTGTTGTGGATCATTGATTATAGAGGATAGGTAAAAATGTAGGGTATGAGGAAACTATACATTGTAGTGCTAGGAAACATGTTATAGTTGTGGGTTGTATTAAAGGATTGGAGGTAGTAGAATGGATGATTAACTAAAACCCTAGGGTCTATTGGATGGAATATACTAGGAGGGTGGGAAATGAATAGAGGAAATAAACAGGTTGTAACGCTTAAGAGGGATTCGAAAGAAGGTAGTGGTGATATGTGTACAAGAGTACTGACATCATGAGAATTTAAAATTTATGAGAATTTCTTTCATCATGTTGAGAATGTTGAGATAGAGTTCTCAGAAACTTTTGTTCATCAAGACAACAAGATTATGGAATATTCAATGTTGAAATCTATAGTGAATTATTAAACTAATAAATATGGAGGTAATCCCTCCCAACTTCTTCCAATTATGATAAACCTCATTTTAGGGATGTTTTATAGGATCTGAAAAGTGTCACCATATGGTATGTATGGTCATAGATATCGTGATTGTTATAAAAGGAGTCTCGAACAATCTACGAAGAGGGTAATAGATATATATCCAATGTTGATTTGTATTAATTGTGTCGAGTAGGAGAATAATTCTAACATGTGTTTGATTTTAGTTTCATAGGGTGGGAATCATCATCATCGGAAGAAAAAAGTGTGTAAAATTCATTTCCTAATACTATATTGAATGTTGGGTCATTTAATGATGTGGTGAATAGTATATTACATATCTATTAAAATTATGATGATGACTTTTATTACATTGGATGTTTGAATTCATTCATTTATAAATAAATTTAAAATTAAAATGGGAATATCACATCATGAAAATAGGATAGAAATTTTGGTGTAAAATATAGGTGAAAGTGTAAAAGAAAACAAGATTTATATGAATATTTCTATTATTATTCTTAGGATGGTTTTTCCTATAAATATTGTTAAAATTTAAATATTATATATTTATATTATTTAGGGTATATATTAAATTTTTTTATCATTATATGATATATTGGATATCTAAGAAAGTTATATTCATTGATTTTATATCTTTTATAACATATCAAGAAGCTATGAAATTTATTACAAATAGAAGTGAAAGTTAACTATATCATGTTATTGAAAAAAATAAGTCGTCTATACTAGTAATGTTTCTATAGTGAATAGATATATGTATGTATTTCATGATGATTTTCATGGTGTTATTCCTAATTTTGTGGCTAAGTTTAAAATTCACCTAGTGCCTAATTCTATTCCAATTTCAAAACCCCATTTTCTAATGCATCTTGTAGACCATTTGGAATTAAAAAAGTTATTGTAAGAGTTTCTAAATAAAAGTATTAATAATCCAAGAACATAACCATGGGTTAAAAATATGTTACTGTTAAAAAATGATGGTTCAATGAGAAATTTAATTGATTAAGACCCTTGAATAACAAAATAATTAGGAACAAGTATCCTTTACCTCATATTGATGATTTATTTGATATGTTGTAGGGAGTACAATATTTTTTAAATATTGATTTTCAAGTCATGTTACCATTCATTGAAGGATACGGAGAAATATATTTTTAGGACAATTCTTTATTTGATATACATTTATTATGAGATTATATTTATGCCCATTCATTTGTCTAATGCACTAGTTGTATTTATAGATCTTATGAATAGAGTTTTATATGAATATTTAGGTAATTTTATTATTGTGTGTGTTTATAATATATTATTATATTATAAATTTAATGAGGATCATAAAAATCAAATATTTATTATTTTAAAAACCTATAAACGACAAAATTTTTATTGAAAATTTATTAAATGTGAGTTTTTGTTGTAATAGATCTCATTCCTTGAGGATATTACTTCTAAAGATAACATAAATATTAAACCCTATAAAACTAATGTTATTGAATAATTTCCAAGAACTAAAAAATTTATAGATATTAATAGTTTTATTATATTTTTGGGTTACTATTTTAGTATTTGGAAAACTTTCTTCAATTATCTAGCCCACCAACTAAGTTAACTCAAAAATGAAGTAAATTCATCAAGATGTAAAAGTGTGATGATTGATTCTAGGAACTAAAAATAACATTGGTATACTCATGTTCTGGAATTTCTATCTAGAAATTGTAAATTTTCATATGTAAAGATCATTATTGAAGGGACTTGGTTGTTCTATGATGTAGAATGATCAATTAATAGTGAATACTTCACATCAATTGAACCAAAATGAGTTAAATTATGTTACACATGATTTGGAACTAGTTAGTCTTTTTTCTATAAAAATTTTGATAAATGATTTTTATAGAGTAAAATATGAAATATATATTGATCATAAATGTCACTCAAAATAATTTGAAAATGAGGTAGAGAAGATTGATGGAACATATTAAGGATTATGATTTCAAAATTCATTAATGTCTAAGAAAAGAAAAAAAGTATCCAATTATTTGAGTTGAGAATATAACACAAAATTATTCATGATATGTTTGGAACATGATCCCAGGGTAAATGATTTAATGAATGATGGATTAGAAATTTTTTCAAGTAGGAACATCCTCTATATTATTTTAGGCTTCAGTGATTCATCGTTGTTAGACATAATTATGAAAGCTTATAAGGAAGACCATGAATTACAAGGAAAGGTGGTACTAGTAAAGAATGGTATGACACCTGAAAGGAACACTCAAAAGGAAGGTGTTTATATATATTTAAAAACATTATTTGTTCTAGATATCTTCCAGTTGAAAGAGGAATTTTTGAGTGATGATCACATCACTCCCTTATATTTTCATCTCCAAAATACTAAAATGTATAGATAATTTCAGGAATATTACTGGTAGTATGGAATAAATAAATATATCTCATCATTTTCCATAATATTTTTGACTTTTTAAAGGTTAAAGAGAAATGAAAATTAATGAAGTTTAGGCTTCAATCTTCTCTACTACTATAGTATAAATGAGAATATATAACCTTGTATTTCATGGAGGTATTACCAAATAAATCTCAAGGTAATAATGTAATTCAGTTTATTATTGATTTACTAACTAATTCTAAAAATTTAATTCCCATTAGAAATACTATGTATTTAGATTATCTTTCTCGATTGCACCTCAAAGATATAGTTATGTTACATGTACATCCTCTCTCCCTTATATCTAACCATGATCACACATTTATATCTAATTTTTTGAAGGGACTTTAGAAGTTGTTAGTTAATAAATTAAATTTCAATTAATATTTACATACCTAATCAATTGGATAATATGATCATGTTATCTAGATATAGAATACATTATTCATGCTTTTTTGATGAATTTCCAAGGAATTTTGGATCAATATATTTCATTTGATGATTTATCTTATAACAATAGTTTGCATTGCAGTATATAAATGGAATTTTATGTAGAGTTATATGAAAATTAGTTTTAAATTCTTACTTATTGGGATGAAGTAAATTAAAGGAAGTTCTTTGGACCATAGTTGGTAGAAAACAATAATTGATAAGGTGAATATGATTTAACAACATATGATCATGGATCAAAGTGGGCATAAAATTTATGTATATATCCTGAGGAATAATATTTATTTCGAGGAAGGTGATCATGCTTTTATTAAATTATCTCCATATAAGAGTGTTATGTGTTTTGCTAAAAAAAGGAATCCAATACCATGGTTCAGGGGTCTAAAAGAAATCCCAGAAAAATTTGGTTCAGTTTACTAAAAACTGGCATGGACTCCATATTTATCATAGGTACATTTATGAAAATATGTGTCAGATGCATCCCATGTTTTGAAATTAAAATTAGTTCAGTTGGAAGAAACATTTTATTATATAGAAAAACTATTACATTTTTTTACCAGAGAGAGAATGTTTTTTGTGTCATGGTAATTCATCAAGTTAAGGTTTTTTAGAAATTCAATACTATTGAAGAAGCATCATGAGAATCAGAAAATGCTATTAATGAAAAATATCCAATCTATTTTAAGTAATGAATAAAATAATAAGGAAACAATTGTAATGGGGGGGAGGGAATGTAAGAAACTAGGTAACTTTTATAATCAATTTCATACATTTTTAAAATTCATTAATTATATTTTATATCATTATATTCACAACAATAATATTAAGTAAATATTCAATAAATAAGAAATAGTTTTATTTCTATTGAATTAATTTTCCTGTATTATATGGTTTTAATTGAAAGATAAATTTATAAATTTTATAATTTTAATTATAAAAAGTGGAATTTGTATTTTAAATTAGTATATCAAAGTTATATTAGGGTGAAATTTTGGGGTTTTTTCTGGAAATATAGATTTTATAGTGAATGGTGCAAAATAATTATTTTTTTGTAAAATTATCATTTATTTTCATTATAAAAAGTAATTTTAAAGTATGATTTGATATTAAATTATTATAAGTAATATTTAATTTGATATAATATAATTAATTACATAGAAATCATTATTATAACATCCCAAGAAACTGATTTATGTAACGATATGTTTAATATAACTATGTCTTCCTTTAATCGAAAAAGTTTTCCTGTTATAAAAAAATATAATAAGGAAATAAAGTAAATGCACAAAAATGAACGAAAGACTCTTTTATTCAAACGAGGGACACATTGGTAACTACATCTCACAGTGATCAAACGGGAAGCTTAGCTAACCAAATATTCTAATTAAAAACCCACTTAAAATTGCAGGAAGACTACTCAAAACCACAAGAACCCTTAGAAGGTGATCAGGGTCTTTGTGGTCCATCAAAACAAACATAAGCATGGTCGAGGCCACTGCAGCCGTGCTGAGCACCAAATGAATAAGTTGAACCATCTCCTCCTCTTTCTTCTTCAGTCTTCTTGAGTTTGGGATACCCCGAGACCAGGTTTTTATAGAAATCCTATCCGACCATTAGGTACCAACTTCTTTAATTATAACCATTGGCTCCCCCATGATCCAATATCTTTTAATGTTTTAATATTGACAAAAATAATAATGATAATATAACTATTTTATTATTGTTTTCCCAAAGTGTGAATTATATGAGAATGCTATTTTTTCATATAATGAAAAATAGTGGGAGTTAATATTATTATTTTCCACTATTTGTTATACACGTTTTTAACTTGAGCAAGTAAATATTTATTTTATGAATGACTATATTGAATCTAGTGGGGTTTTACATTTTTTTATTCTAAGAAAATATGTGTACAAACTCTTGGGTTATATATATATATGTTGCATCAAACATTAAGTTAAATGTATTATACGTATCTCTAAATTAAATATAAGTAATAATAATAATGAAAATTTTTATAATTTGATCTTTTTATAATTAATAGTTTTGAAATTATGTGAAATTATAGTTTATTTTGTATTATAAATTTTTTTCATATTGTTAATTTTTACATCAATGTACTCTTAATTGTGAAACATGAAAATAATTATTAATATTATTATATTAAATGAAAAATTGTATTAACAATATTAATATAGATCCTTACTTGTAAATAGATATTATGGTAATTAGTATATATAAGTCAATAAAGGAAAATAATTATATGATATAGATTGGGGTAAATAAATTAATGCATATATATTAATGAATATTGACTTACCTTAAAATTATAAAAGTTGATTAATAATTGTATGTTAATAATAATTATATGTTATAATAGGTGTAATAAAAGAATACTGATAGGATAATAGATGATAGGATAATTGTTATGTAACCTTATAATTTTTTAATAAGATAACATATGATAACGATATATATATAATAATGGTAATAATATAAAAATTGAATAACAACATTAAGATATTAGAAACGAAAAAAGAGAGAGAGAGACTCGCGTGGAGCAGGTCTTGCGCTGAAAAAAGGGGAAAATGGAGAGGGTTCACGGCTGGTTAATCAATAAAACAAAAAAAAGTAATATAATAAAATAATGATTTTTTAATAAAAAAAAGGGACAAATCAGGGAGGAGTTTGCCTCCCTCTCACACCACCATCGTTTTTTTAAACGCCGCGTCAGTCTCCAGCCATTTGATCCCACCCGGTTTAATCATGACCGTTATTTTTTTTTCAGATATCTATTTCCTCTCGGTTTCTTCTTCCTCGCGCACACGAACCAGTAGGGTAGGTAGCGTCATTTTATTTGCTTAGGCTGTCGGTGGACCCAACATCGCTCCCTCTTTCCACAGGGTCGGCACCGCTCATTAATTACTCGGCCTCGGATACCCTGTTGACATCTCTGCGTAAGGAGAGTTCCCTACTATTAAGCCTCAGTTTGCACCAAAGGGAGGGAGTTTTTCATCGGCGAAGGAGAGTGTTTTCTTCGGGTTCTTGGATCTTCGACCACCTTGACGTCGCCACCTGCTTCGTCTTCTCCTCCTCTCCGAGGGAAGGTAAGGGATATCTTCTTGTTTTAATTTCATCTGTTTCAGTGAATATACACGTTTATATATATACTTCATGAATATGTGTATATATAAATATATAAGGGCTTAATAACCATTCATATCAGCTTCCCACTTCCCGCATGGAGAACCACAATAGGGTAAGGGAAACTCTTGGGATTTGTTTTACTTCGGTTCTTGTGTTTTCATATACATTTATAAACTCCATGTATATATATATACACATATATATAAGATGATATATGCATGTATACACATTTCTTTTATATATATACAACCTTTTCTTTACTCTGCCTTAGAAAAAATGGAGGTTTCGGGTAATTTTATGAACATGTAAGATTATACAAGTATATGAAGCTTATAGATATATATGTACATGTGATTATATAAATGTATATGTACATCTATGTGTGAACATAAGGGATGAGCTTTATTATTTGTTTTAGAATTTATCAGAATATAACATGATGATTATTATTATTATATTTACCCATAAAGATTATCATTTCAAGAATAATCTAAAAATTATTTATATACATGTTTTTGTATATGATGGAGTTTAACGATTAGTTGGATATAAAAATAGTTCTTCCAACTAAAAATTTCATTTATCATCATTTTTGACAGTTCATTCATTTTTTGTGAAAATGAGTGGCGTGAACCCCTTAAACATTTACCTGTGGTCAGGTGACTGTGTATTTATAAGTTCAGTTTTTCCAAAACCTTGTTTCAATTAATAATTATCAGGACATAGTTTATATGTTGACACATATAAGATTCTAATAATATTGATGGATGCTAAGCCGTTGTATATGTTGCACTAGTGAACAGGCTTAATCTGCAAAGTTATTCTAGCATATACCCTCGATGTAATTTATACTTTAAAAGAATGAGTTTCAGCATGTTTTAAAGATATAACTATGAATTTATTTGTTTATATTATCAGGTTATTCATTATTCAATGTTAATCCTGCTGCATGAATGTTATCAGTTAACTAAAATTTTATTTAGTTTGATGACATGTTAATCAAAATATTTAACACCAAATGTGTTTCCTTAAGTATTTCATTTCCATGATATAATAATTTTAAGGATTTCATCATTTATCATCACATGTGGAAACCACAATCATCCATCATTTTATGTACTATTGACTGTGTAAATATATGTGTGTTCGTACAGTTTTAAATAAACTTCCACTACGCCCATTTATCAGCATGTGTATTAAATATGAACGTCCTCATTTTTTTAACATGGGATTATGGTGTTTGAAGTGTTAAATTGTTTTTGTTCATTTTAAGGTTACCATTAATCCCCTTCTTTCAATTGTTATGTTAATATCTAATGTGTATAAATTTTTTTAGTACTTTTGACTTAGTTTTTAATAATGTTTTTACTGTTCTTCCCTGGCCATGGAAACACGTGTGAAAAGGGATTATGAGTAATGAATGTAAGAATGAGACCCTATGAATGTAAGACCACGTGAAATATGTGAGGGATGTATTGGACTTAAATGATTATGGATGAGTGCGCCAGGAATTATACAGCGCTCCAATGCATTGGGTAATGTATGAGTCTCATGAGACGTTATGTGTGACGGTCTCGGTGGTTAGCCTTGGCTTGTGCTGCTATGGGAAACGAGATGGGCGGTTAGACATAACCCATACTAATTCATGTTTTATGGTCAGGACAAATGGTCTTGAAAAAGTTTGGCATTATACATTCCCTCTGCATGTGATGATAAATGGTCAACTAGGGGATAGTTCAACTAACAGGACATCCCCTAGTTGGAAATTTTCTCGACAATGAGAATTAGATTATGAAATATGACCTGTAACACATGTGGAATGTTGTTATAAGAACTTTATGTGCTAATTAATCATGATTTGAATGATTTCCCATATTACACACAGTCCTTTAGAACTGAGGTAATTGGGTTGTAAATTATTCATCATCTACTCTTCACATGCTTGCACTATCAGATTTATGTCTTCTTTAATGTTTATTTTAAGAAAGTACTTATTTTTTATGTAAGTGGTTTTCATGATTGTAGGAATTACATGTTTTAAGGAAATGATAATGCCTTGATTTTAATGAGGTGTTTTATCATCTTCAAAATGACTGATTTGAGAAAGAATATTCTTTAAACGTTTTAAAACCCCATACTAGGAAAATTTTTCTCACCCTACGTTTTTTGTTTTAAAAAATTTCAAGCATGGATTTGTATTAAAGAAATTTTTCAGTAGTAGCTGGTTTCCCAGAATCCTGATCCTCATGATCTTCTGTATTAATGGGACATGATATATTATTATAACTATTTGTAATAATTTTTTAGTACATCATGCCCCATGGGCACCCAGGAAATGGGGTTGTTATAGTTGGTATGAGAGGATGGGTTCAGGAAACTCTGGAAAAATAGGTAGTATGAATATACAACCATGATTGACTAAATAATTATGTTGTAACATTCAGATGACTAATGGAAACATATCTATCAACCTACTATCCCTTCCCACTGAGGCCCTAGAGACCATCGTGTCACTAGCTAGCCAAGATAACATCCTTAATTACGCCCATATTAGCATGTACTTGCAAGCACCTGTATGATGTGTCAAACTCACCTAGGGTGATTAGTGTTCACCGGGGATTGGGAATGGATTATCTCCTAATGATGATGACCCAATTCCCCTCTTATGCACGCCGGGGAATGTACCATGAGGGACTCTTCCGAGTGTTCACGGCTGGTGATGAATTTGGCATGATACTCGATAACCCATTTTAAGAAGATGCTACTGCCGGAGACCTCCAAGCGGCCTACCTATGTCAGATTTTGAACTATGGCTTATGGGGCCAGTTGATTGACTTTGGGGTGTTGGAAGATGAGTCCACCCGATTTTCACTTAGGAAACAGGTGTATAGTGATGTTTCCCAACTCCATACCCCTCATGCTAAACTCAAGAGGCATCATAGAGGTTCCCAGGAGTTTAACCCCGTCTGTTCAGTCTGTTCATGGTTTGGGGAGTTAGGGAGTTTTGCCTCACTTTGTGGTGTTCGTTTAGTAAACTAAGGATTTTTTATGTAAACTTTTGTGTAATCGAATGTTTCTTGTTTCCTTTAATGTCTATACCTTAATAATTTTGTTATGAGAGTTCTCCTAAATGTTGTTTTTTTTCAGATGGCTGCTCAATTGAAAATCTCATCTCTACCTGATGAGTTAGTATATTTTATTTTGATTAGAGAATGCACTATGGATTATCCATCCTTCCTCCACTTGCGAGGGTCTTGCCAACATCTGCTTGACTTAGCGAACAGTCCTGAGATTCTTTGTTCATGTCATGGGGATGACATTATTTTTCATCTCATTTCCACTGCCCAACTCCCCTACAACAGGAAAAGGGGAAGATACTACGAGGGTCTCTTTAAGTGTTTTACTTTGGTGTAAAACTTTTCTACCATAGCATGCTTCCTCACAGCTGCTCAATATGGCCACCTCAAGGCAGCCTTTATGTTCCAGGTCTTAAATCTCAGTCTTCTCATTTGCATCATCCCTCTCAAATACCTCGAGCATGATGTAGTTCAGAGGGTTATCAGGTAATTTTTACACTCATAACTTTCTGATCTTTTCACCGCACGAGCCTCCCTATGGGAGCTTGTGTGTAGTATACATGAGTAGGGATTTAAAACCTACTTCTCATGGTGCATCTGGGCTAGAGAAATGGAAGAACTATGTACCAACTTAGGTATTCTGTTAACCGAGTCGGATCTCCTGTTTCGGTAATGTTGTACAACTGGGGTTTCTTTTTTTCTTTTTATGAATAGAATTCTGAGGACGAAATTATATGAAGGGGGAAATAATGTAACATCCCATGAAACTGTGTTATGTAACGATATGTTTAATATAACTATGTCCTCATTTAATCAAACAAGATGTCCTATAATAAAAAAATATTACAAGGGAATAAAGTAAATGCACAAAATTGAACGAATGACTCTTTTATTCAAACGAGGAACCCCTTGGTAACTACAACTCATAGTGATCAAACGAGAAGATTATCTGACCAAATATTCTAATTATAACCCGATTAAAATAACAGGAAGACCGATCAAAACCACAAGAACCCCAAGAAGGTGATAAGGGTCTTTGGCATCCATCAAAACAAACGTAAAGTTGGCCGAGGCCAACATAGCCGTGTTGAGCACCAATGAAATAACTTGAACCATCTCCTACTCTTTATTCTCCAGTCTCCTTGAGTTTATGATACCCTGAGACCTGGTTTTTATAGAAAACCTATCCGACCGTTAGGAACCAACGACTATAATTATAACCGTTGGATCCCCCATGATCCAATATCTATTAATGTTTTAATAATGAAAACAATAATACTGATAATATAACTAGTTTATTATTGTTTTCCCAAAGTGTGAATTATATTAGAATGCTATTTTTTCATATAATGTAAAACAATGGGAGTTTATATTATTATTTTCCAGTATTTATTATATACATTTTTAACTTGAGCATGTACATATTTATTTTATGAATGACTATATTGAATCTGGTGGGGTTTTACTTTTTTTAGTCTATGAAAATATGTGTGAAAACTCTTGGGTTATATATATATATATATGTTGTGTCAAACATTAAGTTAAATGTATTATACTTATCTCTAAATTAAATATAAGTAATAATAATAATGAAAATGTTTATAATTTGATCTTTTTATAATTAACAGTTTTGGAATTATGTGAAATTATTGTTTCTTTTGTATTACAAATTTTGTTTCATAATATTAATTTTGACATCAATGCACTCTTAATTGTGAAACGTGAAAATCATTATTAATGTTATTATGTTAAATATTTAATTGTATTAACAATATTAATATAGATCCTTACTTGTAAATATGGATTAAGGTCATTAGTTTATATAATTCAATAATAGAAAATAATAATATGATATAGATAAGGGTAAATAAATTAATTTATTGCTATTAATGACTATTGACTTACCTTAAAATAATAAAAGTTGAATAATAATTGTATGTTAATAATAATTATATTTTATAATAGGTGTAATAAAAGAATATTTATAGGATAATATATGATAGGATAATTGTTATGTAACCTTGTAATTTGTTAATAAGATAACATATGATAATGATATATATATAATAATGGTAATAATATAAAAAAATAATAACAACATTAAGATATTAGAAATGATAAAAGAAGAGAGAGACTCGCATGGAGCAGGTCTTACGCTGAAAAAAGGGTAAAATGGAGAGGGTTCATGGATGGTTAATCAATTAAACAAAAACAATATATGTCATATAATAAAATAATGATGTTTTTATAAAAAAAGGGACAAATCAGGGGGGAGGAGTCTGCCTCCCTCTCGCGCCACCGTCGTTTTTTTTAAACGACGCATCAGTCTCCAGTCGTTTGATCCCACCCGGTCTAATCCTATCCGTTCATATTTTCAGATCTCTATTTCCCCCACGGTTTCTTCTTCCTTGTGCACAAGAACTAGTAGGGTAGGCAGCGTCGTTTACTTCGCATAGGCCGACGGTAGACCCAACTTTTGTCCCTCTTTTCACAGGGTCGGCACTGCTCATTCATTACTCGACCTCCGATAGCTGGTCGATATCTCCGTGCAAGGAGAGTTCCCTGCTTTTAAGCCTCGGTTTGCACCGAAGGGAGGATGTTTTGCAACGGAGAAAGAGAGGGTTTTCTTCGGGTTCTTGGATCTTCGGCCACCTTGACGTCGCCACCTGCTTCGTCTTCTCCTCCTCTCCGAGCGAAGGTAAGGGAGATCATCTTGTTTTAATTTCATCAGTTTCGGTGAATATACATTGTTATATATACATCAGGCATATGTGTATATATAAATATATAAGGGCTTAAGAACCGTTCAGATCAGATTCCCACTTCCTGCATGGAGAACCAAACTGGGGTAAGAGAAACTCTTGGGCTTTGTTTTACTTCAGTTCTGGTGTTTTCATATTCATGTATACACTTCGTGTATATATGTATATATATATACATATATATAAGATGATATATGCATGTACACACATTTCTTTTATATGTATACAACCTTTTCTTTACTATGCCTTATGAAAAATGGAGGTTTCGGGTAATTTTATAAACATGTAATATTATACAAGTATATGAAGCATATAGATATATTTAAACATGTTATTATATAAATTTATATGTACATCTATGGGAGAACATAAGGGAAGAGCTTGATTATTTTTTTTAATTTATCACAATATAACATGATGATTTATTAAAATTATATTTACACATAATGATAATTATTTCAAGAATAATACCAAAATTATTTAAATACATGTTTATGTATATGATGGAGTTTAAGGATTAGTTTGATATAAAAATAGTTATTCCAACTGAAAATTTAATTTATCAGTGTTTTTGGCAATTCATGCATTTTTTTGTGAAAATGTGTGGCGTGAACCCCTTAAACATTTACATGTGGTTAGGTAAATGTGTATTTATATGTTCAGTTTTTCCAAAACCCTGTTTCAATTAATAATTAACAAGACATAGTTTATTTGTTAACACATATAAGATTCTAATAATTTTGATGGATGCTAAGCTGATGTGTATGTTCCACAAGTAAACTTGCTTAATCTGCAATGTTATTCTAGCATGTACCCTCGATGTAATTTATACTTTAAAAGAATGAGTTTTGTCATTTTTTAAAGAGATGAACTATGAATTTTTGGTTTTATATTATCAGGTTATTTATTATTCAATGTTAATCCTGCTGCATGAATGTTAGCAGTTAACGAAAATTTATTTAGTTCGATGACATGTTAATCACAATATTTAATTCCAAATGTGGTTCTATAAGTATTTCAGTTCTATGAAATAATAATTTTAAGGATGTCATCATTTATCTCCTCATGTGGAAACCCTAATCATCCATCATTTTATGTACTATTGACCGAGTAAATATATCTGTGTTCACACAGTTTTAAATAAACTTCCACCACACCCATTTATCATCATGTGTATTAAATATGAACGACCTCCTTTTTTAACTTGGGATTATGGTGTCTATAGTGTTAAAGTGTTTATGTTCATTTTAAGGTTACCATTATGCCCCTGATTTAAATTGTTAAGTTAATATCTAATGTGTACGGATTTTTTTAGTACTTATGACTTAGTTTTTATTAATGTTTGTACTGTTCTTCCAAGACTATGGAAACACATGTGAAAAGGGATTATGAGTAATGAATGTATGAATGAGACCCTATGAATGTAATACCACATCAAATATGTGATGGATGTATTGGACTTAAATGATTATGTATGGGTGCACCAGGAATTATATAGCGCTCCAATGCATTAGGTAAAGTATGAGTCTCATGAGATGTTATGTGTGATGGTCTCAGCGGTTAGCCTAGGCTTGTGCTTCTTTGGGAAACGGGATGGGAGGTTAGCCTTGACCCGTACTAAGTCATGTTTTATGGTCAGTACACAAGGTCTTTACAATGTATGACATTCTAGATTCCCTCCCCATGTGATGACAAATGGTCAACTAGGGGATAGTTCAACTAACATGACATCCCCTAGTTAGAAATTCCCTCGACTATGAGAATGATATTGTGAAATATGAACTGTATCACATGTGGAATGTTGTTATAATAACTTTATGTGCCAATGAATCATGGGATGAATGTTCTCCATTCTTACACATAGTCTTTTAGAAATGTGGTAATTGGGTTGTAAATTATGCATCATCTACTCTTCACATGCGTGCGCTCTCTGATTTTTGTCCTCTTTGAATTTTATTTCAAGAAAGTACTTCTTTTCTGTGTAAGTGGTTTTCAAGAATGTAGTATTTACTTGTTTTAAGGAAATGATAATACCTTGATTTTAATGCTGTGTTTGATCATCTTCAAAATGACTTCTTTGAGAACGAATCTTATTTAAACGTTTTAAAACCCCTTACTGGGCATATTTTTCTCACCCTACATTTTTGTTTTAAAACTTTTCAGGCATGGATTTGTATTAAATAAGTTTTTCAGTAGCAGCTGGTTTCCCAGAATCCTAATCCTCGCGATCTTCCGTAGTAATGGGACATGTTGTATTATTGAAACTATTTGTATGAAATTTTTATTACATCATTCCCCATGGGCTCCCGAGAAACGGGGTTGTTATAATTATCATGCCTAATTTTTCGATAAGTTCTTTTTTGGGCTTAAGAACACATTTTTCTAAACGTCATTATTCATTATATTTTAAATTTTAGATTTCATTAATTTCTTCTACTTTTAGAAATTGAATATTGAAAAATAAATTCCATATTTGGAATAATTAGTTAAATATTTTTAAATAGGCCCATTTAATTTTTGGTCAATATGAATAGTAATTGCAGTAAATGTCTATCACCTCTATAATGGTAATTCATGTAATTAAGGTTATATATTACATGATAGGGCCAAAAAATTTCCCTAAAACTTTTATTCATATTATTGGATATGTGTGTTTTGATCATTACCATAAAAGGATAAAACATTCTACAATTTCTTTCCACATTCCTTGGATAACGCCCTTAAGATAATTTTAAGAAAACAATAAAAACAAAATGTCACTCCCTTAGTTTTAATATCTGAAAGAAAATTCATTGGGATAAAAAGTGTCTTTGTTTAGTTATAAATTTTTTAATGATAAATTAATTTTTTTAATTAATATTTAATTTTATTGATGAAATAATTACCATTAATGATTAGGAAATTTCATTGTTATTCTTGTGAAAGAATTAGAAAAATAATGTAAATGATTTTAAAAATTATAAAAATAGTATTTATAGGTGATTTAAATTTTACCATTAACTTTATAGACCAATATAACATATTGAGGATGATTAAAATATTTATAATAAATTTATATTACTATTTTAATTTCATTAAAGTTAAATTAAATGAATGGTTACAAAATTTAAATTAATGATATTTAATAACAAACAATATTTTATTAAATTATTTAAAATTTATAAAAATTTTATAATAGGGAATTTGAAAGAGATATGGTTTATAATATCATCGATGATCTATTTATTGGCAACGATTCATTTCATATTTTCTTACATGACTCATATAATGTAAAAAACATTATTGTTGCAATAATCATCAAAAGTGTTAAAACAAAGAGATAGGGATGAAAAAAACACCTAAACACCTATAAAATTTTTATAAAAGGATTTCAACTCATAATTATTCTATAATTGAAATATTTTTATTTCATTTTATTTATTCATAAAAATTAATTTATTTTAATTTAAAACTTATGTAATTCCAAGAGTGCCCCTCGATTCCCTTATAAATGGGATCCTCTACTCCCATCATCCTATCACATTATGACCATTTTAGTTGAGAAAAAAAAACTACCTTAATATCTCTAAAAAATTACTCCCCATGTCCTAGAGGTATTATTTTTCACTAAAAGACCAATCCTATAAGGATTTAGGTGTAAGATAAAGAGGTTATCTTAGAATAACGTATAAATCCTAACTAAAACGTTTCGATTTTATTTTATCTTCCACCTCCTTCAAATATTTTTTAACCATATTGAAATAATAACATTTTTAACTAAAATATACTTATATTTTATTATTATTATGGTAAACCCTTTTTCATCTCATTTTCCATACTATGATAAATAAAAACATCATTCATTTGTAATTGTGGATTACCACCTCCATGAAGTGATATGTTTTGTTATCCATGACTACCACATCAATGATTTTTGTAATTATATATTTAATATATATATATATTTCATCATTCTATAAAGATAATATAACATTTTTTTCTAACCCTTCCATCTACTTGAAAATGATAACATCCTTCGTGAGTATATGTGGATTACAACCTATATGAAGCGATGTGATTCAATAATCTTATACTCATTTCATTGATATTTATAAAACTAGTTTTAATGATTAAATATTATTATTATTTCATGACTATAATTTTTGATATTATTGAAAATTTTTCCATTTGACCATGGTTAACCTAACTAAACATCCCCAAAACGTCCAATGTAACCCTAACTAATAATGTTACTAAATAAAAATTAACAATAACCTATATAGACAAGATAATAACAGTAATTATATAAAATAATATCTAAAGAACATAAATAATTAATATAATTTCGTTATTTAGGAAGATATAGAATAGATATGATGATCCAGACTCGAGGTAAGGGATACTTTATCGTAAACACCTCATTTTAAAATGTTTTTCAGATGTATTTTCTAAATAATTTTTTTGGATGTATAAATTATAAAAATTATTTTGTGGATTTTTCTATATTCAAATAAAATAATGATAAATATAATTTTTTTCTCTTTTTTTTACTTTCTTTAATTTTTTTTCAAAAAAAATCTTTTCTATGTATTTTATATGAAATATTTTGGATTTATTAAAAATTAGGAAAAAGGAATGTTCTATTATAATGTATTAGGTGCCAAAATAGTTTCCCATGACTGCAACTGTTAAATGATGTTTGGATTCCTTTATAATATTCCATTATTTTTATCAAAAAACCCCTTTTCCCTTTATTCAAACTATTTTATTTTTTTAAAATGGAATTTTAAAATAAATGGGAATTTCGTTATCTGAAAGTGTTTTGCATATGTGTTCAAAACAAATTTTCAATGGTCTTAAGATGAAATGGTTGAAGACTAATTTTTTTATGATATGGTACTTGGCCATTATAGTTAATTATGGGTGGAGTCGATAAATCTTTTGTAACTAGTGAGAATGTTACATCTTTTAGTATTGGTGAGCCTAATACATCTTATATGATTTGTGTGTTTGATAGAGCATATACAAATGGTAATACCATTTTAGTTTATATAATGGGTGAGACCGAAATAACTCTACAATGAATTGGTTAACCTTATTTTTCAACAATGGTATGTGTGAGGGAGTTAAATGGGGAGGTTACACTTATGGATTTAACTAGGCTCCAATTATTTCTTACATGGGTTATGAATATAATTCTCTAAGTTTCCTAAAAGTGTTTATATTTTCTATTCTATAGTACTTTAAGTTATTATTTGAGAAAAACTATGTGTTTTCATATATATATGATTTATTTCATACTATCCAAGAATATTATGATAAAGGTCAACATTTTATGGGTTTTTACATTTTTCACTGGACTAATAAATTTCTTACTTTTATGTCCCTTACTAATATTATTTTCACTTACCATGTTTTTAAATGTTTTCAACGTTTTTAGGATGATTAATAATTACGAAGAGTTCTACTTTAAAGTCATGAATATTTTTCATGAAAATATAACAAGTTTAATTTTAAAATATTTATATTATGGAAAAAATGGATACTAATTAGAAGTAACCAGTTTGTAATATATAGGTTTGTTATATAATATTTATTACCCAATTCTCTTAAAATATAAACCTTAAATATCCTAAAAATACATGAAATTTAATTCTTGACTAAAAACTAAATACTAGGTAATGTTTTAAGGATAGTTCCTTATAGTGTTAGTGAATGGAGATATAGGTGATGTGGTAGGATTTTTTGGCTTTGACCTGGGAGATTCTCCCTGGTTAATGGGAGGATATTTCAATGTTATCCCAGATCCAGAAGAGAGGAAAGATAGAGGTGCATTTCCTCATACAGCATGTTCGGTCTTTGAGCAATTCATGGTAGGAAAGGGTCTTGTGGACTTGGGGTATTCAAGAGATAGATTCTTCTAGTGTAATAAACTGGAAGGGAGCCAAAGTTGTTGGAGCTAGTTGGATAGTTGTCTGGATAACATGAATTCCATCTCCAGATTTCCCAATTCTAAGGTGGCCCATCTCAACCATGGTTTCTTGGATTAGTCTCCACTATTTATATCTTTGTCTCCCTGTCAAGATGGATGTGAGGACTTTCACTTTTGGGATCATCAAATTTTCTCCCCTGGTTATAACCAACTGGTCAATGAGATATGGAGGGCTCTGCCAACCAGATTCTCTTGGGTGGCCTTGCAAAACAAATTTTGATGGCTCAAACAGAGAATACAAGATTTTGAGAAAGGCATTACCCCTCGGGAACAAGATATTTACAACATTGTGAAGAAGTCTGGGTACCTAAACCAGAGCCTTGAGGATGTGTGGGATGACATGGTAATTGGGGAGCTCTATAAGAATAAGTAATTACTGGAGGAGCTGGTGATGAGGTTGGAATGAATGGCCTGGGAGTGTGCGTGGTTGAAGTGGCATCAATAAGGGGACAAAAACTCTGCATTCTTTCATGCCTGAGGATGGATTATTCTCAGGTGAAAGATAAGTGGTTTGGCTTATGGAATTTTCCATTATTAAAAAGATTCTTGGAGGTCCCAATATGGCTCTGCCTAATTGTTACCCATGTGGGAATTCCGAGCTTCTTAAAGGGATCCCTAACCTGATGTCTGGTCAAGACAATACGGTGTTGGAAGCTTTCCTGATGAGAAGGAGTTTTCTGTTGCGGTAATGAGCCTCAACCAGGAGAGTGATCAGGGTCCGGATGGTTTCACAGGCTCGTTATATAGGGGTTATTGGGATGTGATCAATGATGATATCATGTTTTCCATATAGGACTTGTTTTCGGGGGGATCTATTCCTCGTGTTCCTGACCCCGATACCTTAGTTCTCTTACCCAAGATCAAAGACCTATCATTCATCCAAGACTACAGGCTAGTATGTATGTGTAATGATTCCTAAAATATTTCCTCTACAATATTTAATTATAGGATATACATTCATATCCCTTGGTATATATCCGTAGAGAAACATGGTTTTTTCAAGGGTCATTCGATTAAGGGGGTGGTGTCTTTGGCTAATGAAATGGTTTGTGACATCAACATCAAAACCCATAGCTCCAATATGACCTTAAAGCTAGATATGAATAAGGAATACAAAATGATGAAATGAGGCTTTATCAATAGGGTGTTGTCAGGTATGGACCTCTCTCCCTGGGCCTTGTATATCATTTTCAGATGAATCAACACTTCTTGGATGGTTGTGTCCCTCATGAGAAAGTCCCATGGGGTTTTCAAGCCATCCAGGGGTCTTAGGAAATGAGACCCTATTTCCCTAAAAAAAAATTATTTTTTTTCCATGACACTATTAGCCAGATTATCAAAAAAAATTATTTCCTTGGGGAACCTTCATCCATTTCATAGGTGAAATAGTAGGAACCTATTTCCCACCTTATGTTTATAGATGACTCTCTCATCTTTATGAATGCCAATATAAGACTGGTGGGTAGGCCGTCAAAATTTCTGGATGAATATTGTCAATGGAGTGGAAAGATTATTAACAAATCCAAGACCTGTCTATATCTCTCAGCCAGATGAAACCATCCCCAAGCCATGTCCCTATGCAAAAATTTTCTTATGCGGAGGGGTTCATTTCCTTTTTACTACCTTGGTTCTCCTATTTCTCTAGGCCTGATCTAGTTTCATGACTATGATGGGATTGTGAATAAGATCACCAGTCATGTACTTAATTGTAAGAATTGCTACCTCTCTTTTGTAGGGAGAATAACTCTGGTCAACAATGTGCTCTCATCTATTCCTTTACAAGTTCTCTCGATAGCCAATGTTCCCATGAGAGATATCTCCTCCATCAAAAAGATTATGGACAACTTTTTTGGGATGATCAGGCATAATGTAATAACCATTTGGCCTCATGGAGGAGGATAGAAATACCAATTCATGAAGGTGATTTCAACATTCAGAGTCTAGTTGATTCCATCCACTGTTCATATGAAAAGATCTCATGGAAGGATGTGGAAGAGATCACTCATGGGGAAAAATTATGTTCTCTCTAAGTAGATGGTTTATGTGGGAAGGTGGTCTGGCATATCCTTTATAGGGTATGATTCACAGTATCATTCCATCTATTCAACAACATTCCCAGTGGATTTTGGAGAGGGGATACATCTCTTTCAGGTACCACAACTAAGAATAAGTGATCATAGGCTTTCAAGGATTTCCTACTCCAATGATATCATTTTGGGAGGAGTGCTTATACCTCATTTTAACCAACAGAGTTTGGAATGCACAACAACAAGGGGTGTTTGATCTTATCTCACTATCTTCTGAGCCTGATATTTTTGTGTTCATTGCATCTACTGTTGGGAGTTTTTTCTTGATGGATTTCAGGTGGATTTCACTCCCCCACAAGCAGTGTGATGATTGGAATAGTGTGGTCTTGTGTGAGATGATCGAAACTAAGTTCAACATTATTATATCGAGGATTAGGAATCATGTGGTTCCTATGGATGAAAACATGAGGAGAATTGGGGTAATAAGGACCTCAAGGTGTCATTGATACATGTTTCATAGGGAGGAGTCCTCTGATCACCTCTTTTTTAAAGGATAATGGGCTACTGAATTCTGGAGGTTTTTGGGAAGTTTCACTGGTCTTCTCTCCTCTCATTTTTCTAGGACTTTGTTTCTAGATAGATGGTATCGTGGAGTGAATTGTCCGGAGTCAGAACGCAGGGTGAGATCATTGATCTTCAGTACTAGTTGTTGGTGTCTACAGTAGGCCCTCAATAAAGACGAATTTGATGGCGTTGCATCTTTTGACAGATTAGTGATCGCTCGCTCGCATTCCCTACACAATTATTTGTTCAATTGTTTTAATAACTGGTGTGACTCTCCCACTTCTAGGGCTATTCAACAGACTGTTTCCTCATTATAGCATATCTCTATGGGGATGAGGTGCCAATGGGTGTCATGGAAACCACCTTCTTTGGGTCTTAAGTTGAATTTCAATGGATCATGTGTTGTAGGTACAATGCGTGGGGGAGGGGTGGTCCGGGATCACATGGGCAGCGTGGTAACTGCTCTTTCGGTGTACTATGCGCTGGGGAGCTCTATCCAGGTAGAGCATAGGGCACTATTCATAGGACTGGACCTATTCAAGCATAAGGGGTTCTGGCTTCATCAAGTGGAAATGGACTCCAAGATCATTCAAGATTCCTTTCTTGGAACAACCTCCTCTCCATGGTTGATTTCTTGTATTATCAAGAGATGAAAAGCCATCCTCAGCCATTACAATGTCCATGTTCTTCACACGTGGCATCAGGGAAATAAGACAACATACCATGATGGTGGAAGTCCAGGGTTGCAAAATCATTTTCATTTAAAATGTTACTCAACTAGGTATAGAGGGGCTTAACCTGAAAAGAGGGGACCAACTAGGGCCACATTACTTTAGGCCTCTACAGGCCCTTGCTTTTATGTCCTTAAAGATGGTCATATCTTGATTATTTTTATTCAATAATAAATATATAACAAAGTTATGTTATGTTAGTGAAAGGATGAACAAAACCTTACAAGATATGGTGAGATAGATGATGATTCATTAATGTATAATATTATACTTTTGGGTATATTCATTATAGAAAATGGTTCACATACAAAGTTGGGTGAGAAATTAAGTGGGAAATAATATTATATATGAGCTATGGTATGGGAGAAAACATGTGTTTTTAAATATATGAGTATAGGGTTAACTTTTTAAGGCCATATTTGTAAACAAACATCCAATCCAATGAACTATGTTTTACTTTATAGGATATCTAAATTAAACTGAACTCTATTACCTATATGACCTCTTAGATAAATTAATTTTTGTTAACAGACTTCTGAAATTACTTGAGAGGGATCACATCTCTAAAAGAGATAACTAGACAAAGATAGTCTTTGTTGAAGTAGAGGATCAATATACATGGGAGTTGGCACAAGAACCGATTCCACAAATCCCTATATGAGAGGATGTTTCACATACACAAGTATTACAAAAGATTACCATATTGGTTAGAGAACACGTTTATAGTTATCGAAGTTAGTGACCCATTATTTGTTAATAATAATAATCTTATGTGTTATAGGTTATTATAAGTGGCCCAAAATCTACCAAATGGCTATAAGTCAGGAATTATGAAATGGATTCTATGAACTAAAACCAAATCTAGATTTTTGTAGTTCCTCCAGTGGATATAAATCTCATTTATTGTAAATTGATATTCAAGAAGAAACTAGAAATGGAAGGTAGAGTTATCACATATAGGACTATTTTTGTTATAAAATGGTTTATATAACATAAAGGGATTGACAATGATGATACATTATAGCAGTTTCTATGCTAAAACACATTATAATTCAACTTTCCATAATAAATTTCCATGATTATGTGATTTGGAAACATAATTTTAAAACCATATTACTTAATGGGAACATTGTAGTATATGTTTATATGTCACAACCAAAAAGATTTGTAACTACAAAATATGAAAATGTGGTATAAAGGTTATATAGATACATTTTTTTGGTTGAAGAAAGAATTTAAATCATGATACATGCGCGTTGATGAATCAGTATGAGAATTTGGATTCATAATGATTAAATATAATCATTGTATATACAAGTGGATTATTGGGAGTGTTGTTATTTTATTAATAGTATATGTTGATTACATGCTACTAATTTGGAAATGAGAGACACATCTTATAGTTTATTAAGATATGGTTAAACATATGCCTCTCTATAAATCTATTAGGTGAAGCAATATACATTCTTCATATTAAGATAAATCATGAGAGATCTAAGTGGATACTTGGACTAATTCATAGAACATACATTGAAAAGGTATTGAATTGATTTTGTATGGAACCATCAAAGAGGGTATTATTTCCAATTTCACATGGTATACATATCTCTAAGAAAATGGGTCCTCATACATAAGAAAATAGATAGATAATGACCATGATTAAATATGTGATATTGATAGGATTGATCTTGTATCCAATACTATATACTAGGATAGATGTTTCCAATTCCTTTTTCATGGTAAAAAGATATCAATAAAATCCAAGAAACCATCGTTGGATGGAAATAAAAACTATCCAAAAGTATATACAATATACTAAGGATTTGTTCATGGTTTATAGTGGACATTAGAAGCTAGCCAGTAGGGGATATATAATTTCTAGTTACCAGATAGACTAGGATGACATGAAATCATAATAAGGATGTGCAATTTTCCTCAATATAGGGGACATAAGCAAGAAGAGATCAAGACAGCTATTGGTTTTCTACTATACAATAGATCTTAAAATATTTGACTTCTAATATAACTAGGGAAAGTAGTTCAGATAAATGACTTCATCCATTATCTTGATGTGGTGCCTATTAGTAAAGATTATATTACACTATAAAATGAAAATACTATAGTTGTGGCTCATTCTTAGGATCCATGGACATATTAGTGGAGAAAGAATATAATTTAAAAGAATAATCTCATGAGATATTTTTATCAATGTGATGAGGCCATAGTAAGGAGAATTTCTATGGAAGGGAATATGGTGGACCCATTGCCAAATATTTATCTCAATAGAAGTATAAATATCATCTGAGTGCTAGTGGTTTAAAAGTAATTAGTAGTTAGAAATAGTGAAAGAGGGAGTCTATTGATATTAGTGAATTAAATTAATTTATTATTGAAGGGACTTAGTAGTTACTCATTATAATGATAACCTTGAAATACAATGACTATATTCAAGAACATATATGTACTATGATCATATGATATTGTTGATATGACACAGATGATGTAGACCATTAGGTAATGGATTCTCTTAATAGGATGGGGCATCATCACATGATTTTCTTACTTGGTAATATCCAAGATAGGTAATTATATGGATATATCTAAAAGTAGTAATTTCTCATGATTGTGTTTCATTGAATATTTATATATACGATCATTTTTAATGACCCTTATACGTGAGGATACTATTAATACATATCAAGAGGTACATACTTTAATGTACTATCAATGTCCATGATGTTATATCTTTTTAATAAAGTAGGAAACTTTGGGTGCATCATGAGTGATATGAAATTAAAGAATAAACTAGTAAACGATTTTCCCCTCTAACTCTGAAAGATGATATCATAGGATCGTTGCTTGAAATAGAACCAATGAACTAAAATCCATGGCCATGGTGATTGACAAGTTTATTTTAGGAATTCAAATAAATATATATTGGGGATATATGTAACTTAAATGAGTGTGGAACCTTCTTGATGATATATAGATAAAAATGGATTATATTTCATAGTATGTATTTGTATGTGGTTGTTTCCATTGTATCATTAAATTCTTCCACTATAGGTTCTTTTATGAGTTTCTCGATACTGATCTTAGACTATAGATAAGCTCAACCAATACCATTATGTATGATTCCTACAGTGTCAAAAAATTCTTATATCCTTAAATCATGATGAAATCCCATCATCCTTTAATATTTGGAATAAATAGCATTCTCATTAATGAGAAATAATATTTAATTAGTATTTTCTGATCACAACTAATCAGTCACCAGTTATATTTGAGTCGGAATATATATGAGCGTTAAATATTGAATAAATATTTATTTTCATGAATATTGAGCATAATTTCTATGTATTTTCTTATTCTCATGGTTTTACATATATTGGAACCAAGGTGATCAACACTATTGTTGGTGTTGTGTTTATTTTAAATCTATTCAATGTGGAAGAGATTGAAGTAATTTTATTCTATGCGTATTTCTAGTGTTGATAAGGAATTAATGTGAGTGTAATTGATCCATAAATATCATATGTATAATTAAAGTCCATTAACATAAGTTGTTTTAAGGTGGAGTAGTTTAATAATGTTTGTAAAATGTATGGGCCTGAATATTTAAGAATAAAAGTCAGAGTTTGTTAATAAAGACTGAAATTTTCATTCTAATGCAATGGAGTAATTTTCACCATAGTGGATCTAGGCACCATGTTCTAGAGATTTGTGCTAGCTCCACATATAAATTCTAAAAACTTTTGTGGGAGGGTTTTGTGTGATTACGGAGTCACTATTCTTGATTCTTCCTCATGAAAGTTTGGGAGCCATGTAAATGAAGGGAGAAATGTGCTGTTTGAGATGGGCGATCGATGCAACATGTTTTATGTAGGGTCTTCCTGTATGAATGTAATATTTTTTTCACCTATAAATACCCACTTAATACCCTCATTTTAGATTAATGAGATACTATAGAATGATTAGAGTCTCTCTTTTCACATATGGAACTTGTAGGAAAAGAATTTCATAGAAGGATATGTGTGAAGTTAAGAGCATGAACATATAGTGAGATAGGATTTCACAAACAGAATTTCAAGAACATAATACAGAGAAGGAGTTGGAAAATGTGGATAAAAAGCAGTGGGAATAATAGAGTGATGCAATAAGGCATACGATTATGACATAGAAAAAGATAAATTTGGTGATGATAGGAACATGGGTGGACTATAATTAGGGATGGAAAGAGATCAGGTCAAATCCATACCAATGTGAAGGAGGGGACCTAGGTGAAGACATACCTTGGTGAAGTAGTAATATATGGTGATATATACTTGGGTGAATCCTAGAATATGGATGATCCATCCATGTATAAATTTTGGAATTATATAAAGCATAAAAACTGAACATTAATTATTTAATTATTAATAAACACTGATACACCTTGAATGTTACCATCAAGTCAATAAAATTGATAGAGACTTAACTAAGAGAAATATCCTAGTAGGATTAAATAAAAGTGACATGAGGGATGTTGTGAACTATCCCTAAATTTATTATAAAGGAAGTGTTCTAGGCATGGGATGAAAATTGTAAGAAAATTATAATCCACCAAAAATATTAAAGTAATGTGATTTTTGGTATGATTGAAACATAATTGATTTATGATATTTGGATAAACCATTTGTGGTGAACCATGTAAAAATTGTTTTTCTCCTTGTTTTAATTAACATATATTTTTTATTGTGAAAGTACGATTGAATGAAATTGGTTTAGAAAATTCCTAAAAATTCAGGGAAAATAACATGAATAATCAAAATAAAATTTTGACACCCTAATTCATCCCTCCCCTCTCATGGTTTTTTGAGTTGAATCAGGTGTCATCGAAGAGAGTTCTCTATCATTAAATCCTTTATTATAGGTTTATCAGTATAGAAAATATGGTAAATGTAAAATGGGTACATCTATTTCTTTGGATAAAATTTAGATCTAGAAGATAAAACTGATATCTCATATTCATTCACTTAGTTTGGAGGTTCCTTATTCTTTAATACATGGGATTGAAGATAGTGATATGATGATATAATGCATGATTGAAACTGATAAGAAATTGATGGATACAGAAACCAAATCCTAAAATTGTATTCTTGGAGATATTAAAGAATATATATACATAAAAGTTATTATTCTACTAGTTCTAGGTTCATGTGGGACAAATTGGCCAACATTTATTAAGGAAATAGCAAGGTGAATGAATCTAAGAATTAAGTGATCTATAATATGTTTGATGATTTCAATATTCGACCCAAATTGAATTTTGATTGTTTTTTAATAAAATTACTTATTTTTCATGATTTAATCATTTAATTGATGAATAAGTGAAATTATTTGATATTTTAATGGAGATTTTGGGTCAATTAACACCTTGATAAAACCCAACGGTACTAGGTATTGAAGAGAGATATTTGATAAATCTATATCATGATGAACTATTAATATATCTGTTTTCATATAGTATGTGTATTAAAACACATAGGACATCAAAACAAAATAGTAAATACATCACCTTCAAAATCCATAAATGATATTGAAATCACTAAAGGGGTTGTTTATGAAGAGGATAAAAATGAGGAATTTATATCATTAGTGGTCAGGAAATTTAAAAGAGGGAAAATAATGTTTTAAGGAATAATAACATTAGATATTTTAAAATTTCATAAAGTAGGAAATGTTGATGAATGATGTACATTAATATTTACTGATAAAGTAAGTGAAATATGAGTCACTCATAAGCCATAAAGTAAATTCCCTCCCAAAAGAGAATTAAATCAAGATGTTTATATAGAAATAAGTTTTAATAGAAGATCCTTATTAACAGTGAATGAAATATTAATGAATACTATCTATAAGAATATGAAGAATAAAAATTAAAAGTAAATATAAAAGACATCATGATGGAATATATTTAATGTAAAAAGGTAGAAAAAGATAATGGAAAAGAATTATAAGGTGTTATCGATCTCAATTTAGAACTCGAGGGAGACCTTAAAGATATTGGTATCCAAAGAAATAAAATTAAAAAGCAAGGAGATTTTATAAAAGTGTCCAATGAGTATGTAGATTATCTAGATTATGAGATCTAATAACGAAAAGGAGGGTTAAAAACTATTCATAAACTCATAAAATTCAAAGAGAGGTTGTTGAATTAAAATTAAATATTAATGAATATGAAAATGTTACAGATACCTTTAGTGATATTTTGGTGTCTAGGGTTAAAAATATTGACACTCTTAAAGAAGAAATTGTAAATTTGATGCGTATGTTTGGTGTTGGAGTCAAATGAGTAGAGACGAAGAAGAATATAAAAATTTAAAATATTGTAAGATAATGAACTCCTACAAATATAAAAAATATATTTATAAGGTGTTGAGAACATTCAAACTGACCGAAGACTTATGTTCATAGGTAAATGTGTAATTGGATTTTATTTAGAGACATCAAATTAGGGAATAATGTCATTCCCAAACCAAGGTAATCTGAAATCTAAACATATTTATGTCAAAACAAAGGTACCTAAATCACAGGAAAAGATATATTTAAATCATGAAAAATAATTTCAGGAAAATCCTCTATCTTATTGAGTGAACCAAAAACTAAAGAGATATAAAAAATTTAGAGATACGTGGTGGAATGAAAGTGTGATGTTATTTCTTCTTATTAAATGAAAATTTACCAGTTATCTTGGACAAACTTTGTTTTATTATAAATAAGTTAGAAACTAATTAAATAGAGTGGAACCTAGAATTCAATAGAGGAGAATGAGATCATATCATTTACTATTAATTATAAATTCTTACTCTGTATATTGCTCTTGTTGTTTTAACTTTGTGTATAAAGGAATTGACTACACTTAGATAGAAAGTAGAAGTATAAAATATAGAAGAAAATGAATAATTAAAATAAGAAAGCCAGAGAATATCCAAATATAAAATAAAAGCACTCCATTAGAATAACTTTATGTGGTTGGGTATTATTACACCATGTATTCTGAGGATAGGTCATCATATTCTTCAAGTCAACTAATCATATCATAGATGGAAAAGAATAAAAAATTTACGGATAACTTGAATGATCTTAATCTCAAGGATATGAATAATTATTGTATATGGATCCTTGATAGGGAATGATCATACCACATGACTGAAAATGTTCATCTCTTTAAAAATATAAAGGTAAGAGTTGGAATAGTAATATATTTTGGAAATAATGATTCCTTTAATATCAGTGGAATCAACAATACATTATTTGAAGGGGATGAGATGAAGAATAAAAACACTATCTATAATGATTTATTATATCAGTTGAGTTCATAAATATAGACTTGAAGTAACATTTAATAATAAGGGAAGTGTTATCAAAGTAAGAGTATGAAATTATCTCACGAAATTTTAGAGAAAAATATAAATTTATTCTATGTGGATAATAAATAAAATACATTCCTCTTAAAAGATAAAGAGGAAAACATTTTGTGGCAATGATGGTTATATCACAATTATCAAGAGATCATTGAAAAATTATCCATGCTGAAGGATATATTGTGCATTCCCAACCTAAAGCATGATCAAGAAAATACATGTAATTCTTGAATTCGGAGGAAAATAGTTTGAAATCATTATCAGACAAAGAAAAAAATGTCCTTGAATATACTTAATATGGTTTACAGTAATTTTTTTGTCTAATAAATATATCTAGAATACATGAAGAGAGTTATTTAATTTTATTTATTTATGATTATATGAAAATATACTACATGGTTTTTATATAAAAAAATAAAAAATGATTGAATTCATGAAGAGATACCCATGAATAGTTGAAAATGAAACTGGTTGGATAATAAAAATATCACGGTCTGAAAATGGAATAAAAATAAAAAACATTTCATTTAAAAATTAACCTGAAAAAATAGGATCAATAATGGGTTATAATTATTTATAACCCATCAAAAATGTTTTTATTTAATAATGAAATTGAATGTTAAAAAATATGAATAAATATGAAAAAATATGGAACTCAGATTCTTTTTTTCAATTTCATTTACACAAAATGCGACACTCAGGAAAAGAAATATATTTGAAATTACTTATATGGATTCAATAAAAGTGATTGTTTTTTAATGATTGGAGGAGATTTCATTGTGATTATGGAAATTTATGAGAAGAAAGGGCGTAATGGGAATTCCATGAAAACAATCTAGGACATCTCTATGTTCTCCTCTCGTCTCAGCCCCACGGATCATGTATTCTCTAGTGACAATAATAAATGGTATAATAAATAAAAAAAGGAATAGACATGGTTCCACATAGATATCTAATATCAACTCCATTTCCCAGATCCTAGATGTAAAGGTAACCCACTTTCTGTGCACCCTTTTAGATCACTCATCTATTTTTGTGAAGCTATCTAACTGTTCTGATTGAGACTGTTGTTTATTTTTCTATAAAAAATTTATAATGTCTCCATGATACTCTGAATCGTTTGCATGGGGTGCGGAAAAATATCATTCAAGAAATCTACTAGCATGGTCTCCATAGTAAGCTTTGATAGATAAAGTGTGATCTTCAATGTTGTGGAAAATACCTCCTTTATCGATACCACAATGTTGAATCATTAAATTCATAGATAGAAATGATGGAGATAATTCTGGAAAAAAGGATGGGTTGATTTTACCTTCAACAAGCTTGTTGTTAAGAATAATGATTTATCTGAGTTGATCATGGACCATAAGGGGAACGCTCCTGGGATTTCATGGATTAAATGGCCACGAGAAGGAGGTAATAATACAAAATTCTTTCAAGAATACATAAAAGAGAAAAAAATTATTAATAGTACTAAAATCCAATTAGAGGATGGTTCATATTCGAATGACCATAATGTTGTGGGTGGGATGGTTGAGGACTACTTCAAATCCATACTCATTACTCCCAACCTTCTCATGAAAAGTGGATACCCCCAACGTAGTGCATTCTTATTATAGTCAATACCTAACAAGGTTTATAGAGGTGTTAATAAAATGTTGAAAGTGATTAAAAATGAGAAAGAAATTCATGAAGTGGTTATGAATCTTAACTAGGAATGCTCTCCAAGATTAGATGGGTTCGTTGAATCTTTTTATTTTGCATATTAGGATCTAGTTAAAAGATAAATGGAGACCATGGTGCCAGAATGTTTTGTGGAGGTATCCTTCCCTGATTGGTGAGTGATACATCTTTTTTGCTCATTCCAAAAGTGAATTTTCCTTCCTCAGTAAATAAATAGTTTCCTATTAGTATTTTTAAAATTCCTTAAAATATCCTATCTAGAACCACCATCCTTAGGTTTTCTATATATATATATATATAGCAGACTGGGTGTTCGAGGAACAAAATGGGTTCACGACGTGTTGGTCGATTCAAGGTGCAATTGGTTTGGAATATGAGATGATTTCTGATATCAACACCAAGGTGTTAGGATCCAATGTGGGTATTTAATTGTTTGTAGAAAAATACAATGATATAATTAAATGGAACTTCATATTGAGGGTTCTTAATAAGATGGGATTATCCTTGTGGTCTATTAATATGATGTATAGGTGTTTCAGTTTAGTATGGTTCTCCATCTCCTTCATCGGTAAAAGGTGTTGTTTTTTCAAATCGGTACGAGAAATTAGGAAAGGAAACCCCCTATCCCTAGTCACTTTATTTTTATACAAGACTCTCTTATCATCTTCAACAAAAAAAAGTCTTACAGATGAATAAATTATTCTATACCATTGAAGGCATAATCAGCAGGTTATATCCCACCTTATCAACACTGTATACATGACCATATTTTTTACTAGGAGTAAATTTAAAATAAGGGGTTACAATAATACTCTATAAGTGTATTTTTTTGTTGTGGGTAGGTAGTAAATCTTGAAAATTTATTATTTTTATTTTCATTAGATGATCTAAAGGTCAAGAAACTTCAATGGTGAGCTTATTGGGTATGAGCAGGCTTAGCTTCCCTATTGATTACCTCAGGGAAATAATATCTCCTATAAGGCTGCGTATACACAAATTTAGCCAGATCATTGATTATATCACAAGGTGTATCAGTAATTTAAAGAACTATTTATTGTCCTTAAGTTGAAGAATCACCCAAATCAATAGTTTTCTTTAATTAATTCCCATTAACATCCTATCTTATCTCAAGGTACCATAAAAGGTGACCTATAACATTAATAAGGTCATGAATTCGTTCATATGGGATGCCCATTCATATGAGATACTGACTGAATGTTATTTTTTATTAATATTTAACAAAAATGAGAAATAAATAATAAAACCCTTCAAGGGGGACGGAAATGGTGCAGACCCAGGGCATCCCCTCTAACCACACACTGACATTCTTGGGGAAGAGAGAGGAGGCTATCAAAAACCACAAGAGGATCCTCCTAACTGCCCTGGAAGGCCATCAAATCGGCTGCGAAGTTAGCTTCTCTCCAGCTGTGATGGATAAGCCTTCCATGGTTGGATTCTTCCTTGCACCTTTGAATAATGTAAGTCAAGTCCCAATGAATCCCAAAACTTCCTTGTACCGCCTTAACCAGGACCTATGAATCAGATTCATTTTCTGAAACTGCCAATCCCTTCTCCTTGCAAATCAAAAGGCCTGAGAGAAGGGCTCGAGCCTCTACCCCCAAGGAAATTCCCGGTCCATAAAAATCACTAATGGTAATGTACACCGATCCCCAACTATCTCGCAGCAAGCCTCCACCCCTCATAACTCCCTCCATGTAAGAACCATCAATATTGAGTTTCAACCCAAGTTTAGGTGGCTGCCATTTTATCCAACAACCAAGCTTCTTTTGAAGTATGCAAGGTTTCCCAAAGAAGTTACAAACCTCCACCGACTCCCTCCCCCCTTTAATCAGATGGTGAATCCTACAGAGGTGGGGGAAATGAAACTCTAAACCGTATTAGACAAAATAAAAGTCTTACACATGAAGTTGGCCTAGGAAATTATGGAAGGACAAACAACGTGGGTAAGAAACATGGAATTCAATTATGGAGACATCCAAACTCATGGGAATAGGAGTTCTTCCCCCGAATTTCTCATGATCATCCTGCAATTACAGAATCATTAAAGGAGCATCCTCTAGACTATAGGAATAGAGGATATTAACTTTGGGAACAACTATTGCGTGAGGGATAATATCCTATTTCTAGGGTTCCCCGTATTAGACTTCTCTTTTATGAAATTCAAGAATTTTACCAAGTCTACATGAATGGTCTTGTATAAGAACCAATGAATTTTCTGTGATCACATCAAGATCTATTATGATACTGATAGATGCATTTTCTCGGGCGAGACATTAGGAACATTATCCAATAAGTTTTATCTTCACATGATGTCCTCCTATATCAAATGGGAGTAATGGGGAGATGTGATGTGTTGTAAAGTCATTCCCACCATGTTTAACATTATAACATAGTAGTTATAGAATAATGATCTTCTCACTCATGATATCATCTAACATTTTGGTATCAACCTATTCTAAAAATGATGTTATTGTGTCAATTCTCGTAGGGAATTCACTGGGAACTTATTATTCAAGGGGGAATTGGTGAATATAGTGTGGCTTATCATCAAAACATTCAGTGGGTTTTTACTCATGTTCATACAGTTGGGGCCTTCTTAGATCATTTTTCCCACAGTATGAAGAATAATTTTCCAAAAAATAAAGTTTAGGAAATCATTGTTGTAGTAATATATTGGTGTATATGTGAGGCATAGAACATGGAAAGTTATGAGGGGATTTTCAGCTCGAATCGGGCCGTAGACCACAGAACCATAATTATATTAATTGATCTTTCCCAACTTACCAAATACTAGTACAAGTCCCCCTCCCTAAAGATTATAAGGAATACTATATATCCTACCTCCTCTATCAGTGGACATCAAGTACACTAGATTTGATGGATACCTCATAGTATGGGGTACAAGATGAACACAGATATCTCATGTGTCACAGGTTCCATTCAATGAGGTGGTATTGTTCAGGAAAGTAGGGATTTATTCATTATCGATTTTAGAAATTTCAATGGAATTGGTGGTTTTGTGTACGTAGAGGAAAGAGAGATGTTAACCTACCTTGATATTTGTAGATATCCCAAAATTTATTAATCGACTATCAAAACGAACTCCACTACCATCCAAAACTAATTATCGAACCCCAAATCCACCCGTTGGTCAATCCCCTACTTCATTTAATAGTCTAAAAGGCATATAAACAATATCATAAATATTATTCATAATTATTGTGAAGGTGTAAGAACTTGGATCTTCTTTTTAGATATGGATCATTGGGGGGGGTGGAAAAAGGGAGAATTGAAAATTATCTAAGTACACACCATGTAATTTTGAGAACACACCATGAACCTAGTTACCTCAAATAGACATTTACTGGACGTGTAATGGCAGAGTACATTGTCGTGTAGGTGACCTAGAAAAACTCCTAAAGAGGGGGGCAGTTGATTTTAGTACATGACATGTACATTAAATGAACACATCCTATACATTTATTTTTAATTGATGAATCAGAGTGGGGTTACGTCTCATATCCATATTGTACTTCTTATCCCCTAGGTTTGTATAGTAGATTGACGAATGACCGAAGATCTTAAAGCTCCTCTCGGTTCTCCAACTAAGCTCAAATTGAGATGTCATCAGGTGCGTTGGATTCGAACTGGTGATTTCTCTCTTTCCCTAGATCTTTTCTTCTTTATTACTCCTCTATCATGATTATTTCATGTATGATCTTTTTAACCCCTTTTTTCAGAGCTATGTCATTATAGGACGATTCAAGGGCCTACGTTCAAGAGTGTTCATCGTACGACATCAAGGTAGGTGGTTTGTGCCATTCTTTGATTGTATTTGGATTATATATTCTTAAGGTTCCAAATACCCTTGATTGGGGTGTTTCATATTTTGTAATTCAACCCTGTTTAGTACCTGCTATGGGGTTTTTGATTGATAAAGGGTTATTTCTTATCAATAAGGTTTTGTGCCTTGATTATGGGTGTATTTTCCCTTGTTTGATTGATTATGAACCTTTAGTCTTGAATGCCTTTTAGGATGGACTTGTTTTCCTTTACTTGTGTTGTTTGGATTGAGTAAATAATTATATGAGATGCATGTGTTTCACATTGTGAAACTATGACCAGGGGGAATTGTCTATGAGAGCTTCCTGAGGTAGGGTTATTTATGTATGAGCTGTTTTTATGTTGATATAGAGGTATTGATTGTGAGAGATTTCATGTGGTCATAGACTAGAGGGGTTAGATCATGAGATCTAATAAGAGGGTCATTATGAAATGGTTTTTGAACATTAGGGAATTGACTGTAAGAGCATCCAAGTGGAAATTATAGTTTATTGTTGCTATGCAGACCAAGAGGGTATTGACCGTCAGAGCTACCAAGGTGGTCATCTGTAAATGATTAGTGCTATGTGAGAGAAAATGGTTTAGACTATGTGAGAATTAAAAAAGGGTAATTATTTATTAAATCTATGATATGTTAAATCAGAGGGGTTATCCTCTGAGAACTTTTCCAGATGGTTGATTTTGAATGATTGAAGGATTCTGATGTTTCTTCCAAGCCAAAGCATTATCTTGGATTCGGCCTTACTGGTTGTCTAGATGGTCTTATAAGACATATGTTGTTTCTATTACATAGGGGATACAAAGCTTAGGAAAGATCCTGGGATTCCATTATTCAAAGGTTTGAATAATTAATTAAAGTAAATGAATGTAATTGAAAACTGTAGGATTATTTAATTTTGAGTACTTCCTAGTATATTGCTTCATTTATACATATTACCCGCTATATATATTCACAGATAGTAAGGCATAGATAGTTTGGTGGTTTCCTACTGGGATACATCTCAAACCCTATTTGGGTCATGCTTTTGGATAGAAACAGAATATATGGTAGCAGGAATAGATAAGGGAAAGTGACTTTCTTCATCAGGTACTTGATTTCTATTAGAGCTGGAGAGAATGCGACCATGTTGAGTCTTGTGATGCTATTTGAGTTTACTTATTTTATGTACCTGGGTTTCAGTGTTGTATTTCAACCATTGTGACTTGTTTGGATTTTTTCCTAGACACATGTGATATGAATCATTTATATATAATCCACTTGTTAAATTATTATCAATATTCCACTATTTACATTTGTTTTATCGTACTGCTGCTTCTGCTATGGTTTATTGTTTGTTATTCCACTGTGCATACTCTGCCAATGAGGGCATAGTTTCCCCATTATCATACCTTGGCCCTCATTGTCAGTAGTAAGCCTTAGTAAATTTGGGAAATACTCCTTAGGTCACGTGACCAACCGGGTTTGGTTCCCCTTTTGGCGGCACCCAAAACCAGAACAGTAGAAAGTGGTTTCATAGGAGTTGATTTTCTTCTTTTTCTTACTATTTGGAGCCTATAGATAGGTATAGGAAGGAATATTTTGTTGGTAATATCATAAGACTAGGAGTAGATAACTCGTGAATAGGGAAAATCCAAGTTACCTCAAATATTTCAATTTTGTTGGTTTTGTAATTGTTACAGTTGATTTCATTTCATCGTTGGGTGAAACAATTGTTTTGTACTATTATTATTGATATAATTTTGGTTATATTACTAATGAACCCCAATGATATGAGGTTATTCCATCTCATTCATCATTTTGGCACTTTCTATAGATCACATTTCAAGCATTATTGTCATGCAATTATGGATGCATTACTGATTTCATATTGTTTTGATATATGTTGTGCTAGATATTCATGTTTTTTTGATAAATGTCATGATAGAATACCTGCTATTTTGATAGGGTATCTGTATATGTAATTTTTTATTTATATGGATGCCAAACTTTGGTCCCTAAGGTGTTATGGGACCTCTTGGATTAGAATTTGGTGTATCATATTTGAATTTTAATTAGATTTTGTCTTGTTTTGATATGAATAAGGATTCCAAACATTGATTTGTGGGATAATGGGATCTCAGGGGTAGGAATTTGTCAGTACATGGACATTATTTTATGTTTTTAAGGGTTACATAGATGTTTCAGAGGCATACTATCTGAAAATCCAAACAACATGGTGTGTGAGTTTATGAACACATTCCATGTGTTCTTTTGTTCTGGAAGAAAATTTTTTTTTTAAGTACACCATGTGTACCATATGTACACACCGTGTAGTATTTATTCATGTGACTGAATGTGTGAACATAGACATGGGGTTGATAAATGTTTGGTAGAACACACTGTTCTAGAAAGATTGTGTGTCTGACCGTATGACTAACGACACGGGTGGAAGAAATTAAGGTTGTACACATCGTGTCTCGTTTATGCATGATGTGTAGAGTTAAACATGTAACTAAGGAACAGAGTGGTTATAAAATAAGTATAAAACACCATTTCTAGAGTGAACACTCCATGTAGTGTTCCCCAGGAGAAAACCGTGTAGTTCTAGCCGTGTAGAAGAACTTGGGAAGGAGGGAAAATTCAAGTACACATTATGTCATAGGAGGAACATGCCATGTGTAGGGGTGTGACACTACTAGGTTTTGAAGAGGAACATGACCATCTTCAGTTCTAAAGAGAACATGATGTGTGGTAGTTATACACGCCATGTTATCCAGTTTTTTAAAAATTGTGTTTTTGACATCTCTTGTTCCATTATTTCACATCTATGTTGTTTTCCTTGATAATATTGATCTGAGGTGTGTGCTTGAAAATATATAGTCATTTCACCAAGAAGTACTATGATTGTAAGCCTAGTATAGGTTGATGACCAGAGACTAGAAATTAATGATTAGGGACTACTAGTAGATACTCCATTCATGCACATCTTGGCACCAGCTGATATACCAGTTGGAGGTGCTAATGCATACTTATGTGAAGGGATTTTGAGGATGTTATAGAATTTTCAGGGAGTACCACATCATGACCCGTCTATGGAAGAGCTGACGTGGGTTTTCCAGAAAAATAATCCTCTCACCTTCTAAGGGGATGGAGGATGACATGCTGTAGAGTCATGGTCAGAGTCCATACTTTCTATCTTTGAGCATCTGGAGACGCATCTAGAGTGGAGGGAAAATCTTGCAACATACATGATATGGGATTTCTCAATTATATAGTGGGATTTTATCTCATAACAGGACATCATTGGGATATGTATTGTTAATAGTTTCATTGTACCTTCTATGATTACTTCTACCCCGAGAAATTGAGCTCCGAACGAGCTTGAGATTTCATGATCATAGAGCATGGTTCTCTTTCCATGATGGATTAATAATACCGTTTTATAGAGATTCATATATTTTCACCTATTCTGGGATGTGACAAGTAATATTGTTTTGGGCGATTTGATGATAGTTTAAGGTATGACATCTGGTTTATGGTGAGTGTTTTCCGGATAACATCAGTGACTATTATATTAAATCAGGTGGAGAATACTGAGTGTAATCTGAGGGAGTTGGGAGCTGTGATCCAGGGTGGATCAGCATCTAGTGTTGGTACTCATTAGACAGATTGGAGGAAGCGTTGTCAGGATCTTTTATGCGGTATTTCTTCAGGTATATATGTGGTATAATACCTATATAGGAAGAGTGGGCATACGAGACCACATTTCCCTAATGACCTAGTTTAGTGCTGGCCATGTGACAATATGGGCCATCTTCAGCATTTTAGCTGGATTTCCTCAGCAGTAGTGAGTGACTTGTGATATATTAAGATTCCTTATTCAGGAGAAGGACCACCGGTTTCTCATCAGTCATGGAAATGATGTTCGTTATTCCATTTAGGATGAGGAGGAGTTCCTGGCTATCATAGTCCAACTATAGGTTTTCAGCGAATAAAAGGTAGATTAACTCATGGTAGTCAGGAAAAGTCACAGGTTTGTGATGCAGATTAAACATTTTCAGTGGAGCAGATCTAGTAGGAGCCGGATCCCGGACCCTCAACGGTTAGAGGTACGATTCTAGTTGCCTCAGTTTTAGTATCTTATCTTTTTGTTATATGGTCCTCCAATAGTGTCATATTTATTTCCATAGTAGAGATCCTTGGGCTCTGTATCTTTATATTTGATTATGTTATGATGATAGGAACATCGTTGGGGATTATGATGACTAGTGTATGTCAGTGAAAGCACTGACCTCTTGAGGTTGGCGGGTGTCATCTCATATGGGAGCTCTATGTCTTAAATATGACAGGCTATGAGTTTATTCTCGGAATGGACTTGTTGGTCTCTTTTCAGGACTTTGTTGACTGCTATTGTCGTAAGGTAGGTTTCACGTCACTAGATGATAGGTCATTTCTACATAATGGTGAATAGGATATCCAGGCAAGTAGAGATGGACTCGAACATCATGGTTTGTGTGGAATTACAACCCAGATTGTTGGTTTTTATCTGGATGACAAGGGGACTTCAAGGATGGAATTTCCACTAGAGGAATATAATTTCATAGATGTCTTCCTAGATTAATTTTCAATTTTACATCCATAGCGAGTGGTTTATTTTTATATTGAACTTGTTCGAGGAGTGGAACCGGTGTCCGTTCCTCTTTATAGGATGGATAATATAAAGTTGCAGGAGCTCAAGAATTTGTTACACGAGTTGTAGGAAAAAGGATTCATCAAACTCAGTACTTCTCATTGGGGGTTGCCTATCCTTTTTGTGAATAAGGTAGACTGTACCATCATAATTTTTGTGGATTTTCTGAAGGTGAACCATTTGACGGTCAAGAACTAATATACCTTGCCGAGGGCCGATGATCTATTTGATAAAATTCAAGGATCGCAGTTGTTTTGGAAGATTGACATGAAATCCTATTATAATAATTTACATGTTAGACCATCAAATATACCTCTTACATCCTTTCAGAGTAGGTATGGTCTATATGAGTATTTGGTTTTTACGTTCGGTCTCAAAAATGGATCGGTAGTTTGTATGGCATTGATGAACTGAGTGTTCCATCCATACTTGTATTCATTTGTTTTAGTCTTCATGGATGATATGTTGGTGTACTCTCACACTCCACACGACCATGCCACCCATCTTGAGAACTTTTTGAGTATGCTGAGAGAGCATCGGTTATATGCCAATCTCTCAAAGTTCCACTTTTGGATGGACCGGTTTCAATTATTGGGTCATATTATCTCAGAGACAGGACTATTAGTAGACCCATAGAATGTAATAGTAATAGTTTACTTGGAGCATCCGAATAGAATCTATGAGGTAAGGAGTTTTCTGAGGCTACATGGTTTCTACAGGCGCTTTATTTAGGACCTTTCAAGCTTAGAAGCGCCACTAATGGGCCTGAATTAGAATGGTGTAAAGGACTTGTGGATAGATTCTTGTGATTCATCCTTTCAAGAGCTAAAATGGAGATTGACTTCAGCACTGATACTGCTTTTTCCGGACAGAGGAAGATTTATGCCATTTACTATGATGCACTAGGTATCGGTCTGGGAGTAGTACTTATATAGGGGGAATGAGTCATTGTGAATTATTCTCGGTAGTCAAAGCCACATGAGCGGAACTACCCGATGCACGATCTCAAGATGGATTAGTTGTTCATGCTTGGCACTATTGAAGACATTATCTCATGAGAGATCATTTTGTGGTGTACACTGATCACATGAGACTCTAGTATATCTTTACTTGGCGTGATCTGAATTTGAGATAGCGATGTTTGGTTGAGTACCTTAATTATTTTGACATTGAGGTTGCCTACACGTTATGGAAAGGCAACCCTATAGATAATGAGTTAAATAAGATGTCTCAAATATAGATAATTTTGGATGCTAGAAGTGTGTGGAATCTTATTGATTTGTTCTTTGAGATGCTTTTGAGGGTGCACGATAGATAAGGCTAGATGTTTCCTTCTTATAATGTTGTTACCTCTAATCTACTGGATTGAGTGTGAATGAGACAACTATATGATTCTGAAGGCCTAGTCCTATGAGAGAGTGTGTTAGGAGAGGACCCTACTCTTGGATGGACCACATGCAATGGTGAGGTCTTGAGTTTTCATGGATGCGTATGGGTGTCAGCTGACATGCACGAGGATCAGTTGTGAGATTTGTATTCCTCAGATTGGGAAATTCATCCTGGTGTCACCTAGATGCATCGATGTCTACACTAGATATATTGGTTTCCATGTATGAAGAGGGATGTAGACAGTTTTTTCATGATACGTTCCACCTCTTTTTAAGTAAAGGTGGAGCATCAACGACCGACGTGCCTTTTACAATAGTTACCCATTACAAAGTTGAAGTGGAATGATGTCATGATGGATTGCATTACAGGATTTACGATGTCACCATGAGGGAATTATACAATTTGGGTTGTTTTTGGCAGACTCATGTAGGTTTCAGATTTCGTGCTGATCAAGAAAACCTTCAATGTAGATGAGCATGGAAGGTTGTACATCGAAGAGATTGTATGTTTGCATGGGGTTACACACTCTATAATATCAGATAGGGACACCCGATTTACTACTCGTGTCTATAAGTGACTATAGAGGGCATTGGGTAAACAATTACTTTTGATTACATCTTACCTTTCCTAAACAGAAAGCCAATCTATGTGAATAATTCAAGTGTTGGAGGACATACTGCGCACATGAATGTTGAATTTTAGGGGATCTAGAGAAAAACACAAATCACTAGTGAAGTTTTCCTACAATAACTATTTTTAGTAAATTATTTAGATGGAACCTTATAAGGATATGTATGGTATGCCATGAAAATCACCCCTATGTTGGATGGTGGCAGGAGAGGCACCCATGCTGGGACATCATCTTGTCCTGTAGACCACAGAGCTAGTGGAGTTGATTCGGAAGAGTATTTCTACTATTCAATATCTCCAGAAATCTTATTGTGATCTTTGGAGATGACCTATGGAGTTTCAGGTCGGAGATCAGGTTTTCTTAGGTGTCACACCGAAGTTGGAAAACATGAGGATTAAGAGACATGGGAAGCTTTCACTGAGATACGTCGGGTTATTTGATGTTTTGGAGAGGGTTAGGCTTGTTTCCAATCAGTTGTAGTTACCTCAGTGGTACTAGTCTATACACGATGTCGTCTATGTTTATCAACTATGATGCTACTTTTCAGACCCATCTCATGTTTTTCAACATGAGGTGGTTGAGTTGGAGGTGGATGCATCGTTTGAGAAGAACTATATTCGAATTGTGGATCGTAGCACGAAGGTTCTCCATGGACGATCTATTCCTCTGGTATAGAAGATATTGCATCACGGGTGGGTACAAGATGATACATGAGAGTGGGAGGCTGACGTATGATCAGAGTGGCAATAGTTTTTTGAAATTTATTCTTCAACACCCTTTATGTAAATTCGGGGATGATTTTCTTTAAGGAGAATGTCTGTAAAAACCCAGATCTTATTTTTAGGTATGGATCTTTTTTCGGGTTGTTTTTTTGGGAAATGTAATAATTAGAAATTTTCTAAGTACACTCTATGTGCTTTTGAGTACACTCCATGTAATCAGTTTCCACATGTATCCCTATACTGGTTGTGTAACGGCTGAGTACATGGCCATGTAGGTGACCTCAAAGACCTTATAAAGCATGGGTTAGTTGAGTTTAGTACACGAAATGTACAATAAATGAACATGATGTGTACTTTTATTTTTAATTGACGAATCAGAGAGTGGTCATGTCTCACTTCCAGAACAAACTTCTTCTCCCTTCGTACCATATAGGAGAGCGACGAACATCTAAATAACTTCAAGCTCCTCCTAATTCTCCTTCTGAACTCTAATTGAGATACAAACGTTTGTGTTTGGATTCCCACCGGTGAGTTCTCACTTTCCCTACATCCTTCCTTCCTGATTTATCCTCTCTCAAAAGTATTTAAAGGATTCTTTTTTATTCCTTTTTCAGATCTACATCATTCTATGCCAATTCAGGTGTTGACATTAATGATTGTTCATCATACTACATAATGGTAGGTGGTTTGTGCCTTTCTTTTATTGTATTTGGGTTATATATTCTTAAAGTACCAAATACCCATGATTGGGGTATTGCGTGATTTGGAATTTAACCCAGTTTAGTACCGACTATGGTTTTTTTGATTGAGAAATTGTTATTTCTTATGCATAAGGTTTTATACCATGATTATGGGAGTGTTTTCCCTTGTTTGATTGATTATGGTTGTTTGGTCTGGAATGCTTGTTAATCTTGCTTTGGTTTTCATGCCTCATGCTGTTAGTATGGAGTTAATGATTATATGAGATGCATGTGTTTCAAATTTTGAAACTATGACCAGGGGGAATTTACAATGAGATATTCTCGAGGTAGTGTCATTTATGTATGAGTTGTTGTTATGTTTACCCAGAGGTATTGACTATGATAGTTACCAAGTGGTCATACACAAGAGGGTTAGACCATGAAAGCTACCCAGAGGGTCATTATTAAATTAATTTCGGACCCTAGGTAATTGACTGTGAGATCTTCCAGGTGGTCATTATAGTATATTGTCACTATGAAGAATAAAGAGTTACTGACCATGAGAGATTCCCAAGTTGTCATTTTTAAATGATTAGTGCAAGGTAGGACCAAAGATTGTGCAAGATTTCTCTAAGGGTCATTATTTATTGAATTGATGATATTTTAAACCATAGGGGTTAGACTATTAGAACATTTCAAGATCATTGGTTTTGAATGATTGAATGACTGTGACAAGTCTACCAATCCAAAACGCAAGCTTGAACTCGGTCTTACTTTTTGTCTAGATGGTCTTCTAAGACATCTGTTATTACTATTACACATGTGATATAAAGATTAGGCTAGACCCTAATATTTCATTATTAAATTGTTGTAATAATTAATGAATGTAAATGAATGTAATTGAAAATTTTATTATCATTTAATTTTGATTACTTCCCTGTTTATTTCTTCATTTCTACATATTACCTGCTATATTTATTCATTGATAGTTAGGCCCAACTATTTTGGAGGTTGCCTGCTGTGATTTGTCTCACACACGGTTTGAGTCCTTCTTTTGGACCCAAACTTATTATATGGTTGTAGTTATAGATAAGGTAAAGCACCCTTCTTCATCGGGTACATGATTGATATAAGAGATGGAGAGTATGAGACCAAGCTGAGGCTTGCGATGTTGATTTAGTTTATTAGATTTCTTTACTTTGGATTCATTGTTCTACTTCCACTATTGTAACTCTTTTGGATACTTTCCTAGAAACATGTGTCATGAATCACTTATATATATTCAAGTTTTTATATTATTATCATTCTTCCACTATTTATTTTTTTATGGTATTCATGCTTCCACTTTTTTTCACTATTTGTTATTCCACTGTGCATACTCTACCGTTGAGGGAATAGTTTCTCCATTATAAGACCTTAGTCCTCGCTGTTATTCAACTGCCTCTGGAGTATGGGAAGATGTGCCTAATGTCATATGACCAACATTAGGGGAATTAAAAAACGTAAAAAAGTAACATAATTCGTTTTTTCCTAGGCTACTCACGATATCTCAATCACCTACTTCTCTAACATGGCATTCTTTCCCCTAGAAGATATGAATTTAGTTTGATGGGATGCCTTTAGGATAATTTACATTAGATATCCTTGATGATCTGGTTATTTCAATTGTACTTATGGTATCCCTTTCATTCAAAAATAAAATAAAAATATTTTTTGTTTGAAGTTTCATTTTACACTGGAAACCGATAAGTGGTAAGGTTAGAAGAAGAAAATAAACCCAATGAAATGAGGCTTAGAAGGAATCCCTCCCTAAATCATTTATAAGCCTTTAGAAGAAAATTATATATCTAAAACAAAGAATGAAATCATGGAAAGTACATTGATATAATATATGATGTAGTATTACGTGGATACCAAATAAAGAGCAATGACTATAAATACTACATTAATTGGATTGGAAAATTTTAAGAGTAATGATGTCAAGTCCATTGAGGATAAATTTGTGAATAAATCTAGAAGCTCTAATACTAATGATTTTATGATATAAAAGAACATGAAAATGAAACTAATTCAAATACATAATCTTTTCAAGGTTCACCATAAATTCAAGGTTCGATAAATGATGATGATTAAGAGGATGAATCAGAGATAGAAACCAGTACTGATGATAATCAACTCGCACCTCTGAGGAGAAAAATAGAGAATAGAAGTTGATTCATTAAACATTATTGGATATAGATCAAAACCTACATAGACATAAAGAATGAAGTGTAGAAAATAACACTTTTATATCTATGGTTGAATTATCATTTTTTAAATAAGTTGAAAAATAAAGTCATGGGTTAAATATATGAATGAATAGATGGATTATATTGACAAAAAGAAAACATTAGAGCTTCTGAAGAAGCTTTAACTACACAATGTGATAAGATCCAGGTGAATCATTAGAAATTTATTTAATGACCATGGAAATCTCATCTAAAATAAGTCATGGATGGTTTTAAAGGTCCATTCATAGATATAAGATGTTTATGTCAATGAAACATTTCTACCTGTGGCCTAAAATGAGACAATAATTCTCTTCTTATCCGAAGATATTCTTAGAGGATTCAATATTTCTCTAATGGATGTTAAAATATTAATTTTAAATGATTTTATCTATTACGAACTATATATTTAATATCTAGTGTAATTGTTTATAGGAAATGATGAAACAAAGGTGCATGAGTTGAAAAGGCCTTGTATAATTTAAACAAAGTACCTCATACATGGTATTCTCAATTTTATTGGTAATTAAAAATGTTATAGTTTAAAATGGGTTATGTCAACCAAAATTTATACATGGAAAAACTAAATTTGAGAAATTCATGGTTGTTGTGTATGTTGATGATATTATATTCAGAGGAATAATGAATAAGCATATGGAAAAATATGCTAAGTTTATATGCAAATATTTAGAAAAGTATATGTTGACTCTCCTTTCCGTCATAGGGTCAAACGAATAGAAAATGGAATACCTTAATCACAATTAGGGTCACCCTTTGAAGAACATAAAAGAGAATTGACAAAGGCATGGATAAGGAATCCATTTGGAGTGTGGCGTGAAAGTGACTTGCACACCACGCAAGTCACTTCCGTGACACCTATGGGTCACCCAGCTCACTTTTGCGCCCTATTTGATTTTTCAACCATGGTGCAAGGTGGCATATAAATAGCCCATGTGGGCCCCCATTTAAAGGACGGATTTTCTAGATGTCAAATTCAAGCTCTAGTCGCCTAATTCTTCAACTCAACTCTTCCGAAAGCATCTAAGGTACCTTTTTACCTAGAATGGAATACTTGAAGGAGTAGGATAAGGCTTATGTGTGTAGAATTCATCAACAGTTTCACGCCTAATTATCCAGACCTCCATAAAAGAAGAAACACCTGCACGCCACCCTACCCTTTCGATGAAACTTTTTCACCGCCCTTTTTGAAGCATCTTAGGATAATACTAAAGGCTTGAGTTATGTCTCGCCCAAGTATTACCCGATAGATTCTTCATCGCCCAGGTGAACCCATGTCGCACAAGTATACATGCTCGGCCAAGACAAGCATGTTAACTTCAATTATGTGCCTCTCTCCCATTCACCTCTCCTTTCATGATATTATCCCTCAAATCCATTTATGGCATGGTTCCTTTTTTGGATTCCTTATCTAAAAGGAATCCTATGAGAACCGTTCCCAAAATGTCGTGACTTACAAGCTTTATGTCACTATGGTTAGAGTTTTTTCTCTATATAACCTCATCTTTTAAGATGAGAAGATCTTTTGATTTAGGGAATCCTCCTCAGGAGTAAGCCCCAAGTCCCCTTAATATGGGCCTCCTTCTCAGGAGTAATCCCCATTCATAATTTCCTCTAACATTGGGCCTTTTTCTCAGGAGTTAGCCCCAGTCATAATTTCCTTTACCATTGGGCCTCCTTCTTAGGAGTAATCCCCATGTTATATTTCCCATTTTATATTTGGGCGTCCTCCTCAATTGTAAGCCCAAATCTGAATTTATTTTGATTTGGCTTCCTTCTCAGGAATAATCCCCAATAATAAGTCCCTTTTAATTTGGGCCTCTGTCTCAGGAGTAAGCCTTGGTTTAAAACTCCAAATATCCATAAAGTACAAACAAGTTAATGGACCCTGCTCCTGGGATTATTTCCTGATATAAGCCGTGGTCTTCATATACTTGTGCAGTCATACAGACGTAAGTCCCACGTCATTTCTTGTGACTACATCTTTCATGTAACAATCGTCTGGTTTACTAATACCTCTTGTTTCTCACACTGATCATGACTCACGTGACTTTATAGTGTAAAAGTAATCACAACATCTCTTTTTGGGCCATTAACCATGCACAATCCCTATATATCTTCACCCAAATTACGTGGAATTTGATCTCTTCCATAAAAGTATAGTACAGATGAAGACTTTCTAAGGTCCAAGACCATCTTTCATTAATTATTTTCCATTCCATATGACGTCAAACTATATCCTTCTTATCATACAAATTGGGTTATAATTCCTTTTTAACAAGGATACCTAGGTAGCCCATCTACAGGTACGATTCCAAGTCTAAAATAATCCATGTATTTCTGAATTATAATAAACATCAAGTGCCCCACTGAGTGGATTTAAAACTAGTATGGTCATCATAATTTCCATGTCAAAGATTCACTAAAATCTGATACATATCAATCATCGATTGACAAATCTAAAGAAAAACTCATTTTAATGCTTGGTGAATTAATAAGTTTTCATGACCATAAAATTAATCTATAAGAGAGTCCCAGAGTAGGAAATAATACCCCCCAAAAATGTTTGATGATCCTGACCTCCCATCCTCTTTACCAATGCAAATTCTTTAGCCTCATCGGTCCACTAGTATTGAGCACCTACATTTGGAAAATAGATCCAAATGGATATAGAATCATTGGGTGTTTCTAGTTCCATGAATAAACCTGTTAGAAACCGATTGGAAACATTGAAACTTAAACAATCAAGGTCATCCACATTTCCATAAGAAACAAAAAATGGTGAACCCGATGTGAATCCTCAACCAAGTTAAATGATGTTTTAATTATTTGTTAGGCCCCTATTAAACTCAATATGAGGGCCAAAAAAGAAATAAATTACATTTGTGCTCACCTAAAAGATGTAGTCTAGACAAACATATCTTTATTATGTATGATATATCAAACATGGACTCTTTTCTATGATCTCTCTGCATCACAAAATGGATTCCTTAAGATTCATACCTATGAATTCCTCAGCCGCTACTCCTGCTGGATCCTCGTCCGCTCTGAGTACAACATCACCTACTCAGCCTCTTCAACACTGGGTCTCAAATGCATTAGTGAGGGAATACCATCAACACGGTACCATCCAATCTCTAGAGGGCACCTGATAATCCCTCCATCTTAACAACTCACCCTGGTTGTTTGGAAAACGACGACCAGTGGTCAAGAAGCACGTGGTGCCAACCACCATGTCTAACCATTTTGGGTCTTTATCCCCGGAACAAAACTACTAGTCCCTCCCATATTATATGGAGGTGAATTAAGAGGTCACTTAAGGCCTCAATTCAAGAATACAGGAGTCCTTCCTGAGGACTCCCTCCAAAAATCACTTCCAGACTCATGCGGTTGGGCACCCACAACATGATGAGGATATCACCTCTAGGTGTTCGGCTGAGGTTCCTCAGACCCGAGCATGCAAGAAGAACCGTGAGAGGCAAAATTCAGGCAACAGGGAGCATTTTATTTCCTCTTCCCCCTCCATAGATGTCCATCAACCTAACTTGATGGAAAAAAATGAGTGGGCATATACACCCATCAGTCCTAGTTTCACTGCCCAGTAGACTCGTCTAGAAGTAACACACCAATCCCGCCAGAAAATTCCAGCGAAGTATTATAGGAAGGAACATACAATTGTTTAAAAATAACCATTCAGTTAGTAGATTAGTCTGACTGTATCCAAAGAAGCCCACCAACCAAATATGGTGACCACCAGTAAACATGCACATACACTTGCTTACACTCATCAATTCTTCCAGCAGTATCGCTTGCCAGTATTGAAGGAATTTTATCAGTCATATTCAGTAGAAAACAATCAGTAGGAACATACACCTACAATTATTCATGCAATCCAACAGTCTCATTTGGTAGCACCTGGTGATGTCAATTGGAAATCTCCAATGACAAACATGATGAAGACACAAATTTCTGCCCCCACAAATGAGTACTGTCAGAATTAACTGACAAGAAAAGGAAGATAGGAGCAGGAACACACACCTACTCCAAACACGGAATGGATGTATATTCCCATTACGGCAGTTGATGTCACCAAGCACATTTTGAAAATGGTGAATGAGCAGATGAAAATCCCTTCCCATATTCTAGATACCTGTCAGAATATTATAACAACTTCAACGATATCACATGGAAAGAAACATAAATCTATCCCTATCAGTGGTGTGACTCACCAACATGTCACCATGGAGTAGATACAAAACTCTGCTCCAGTCCAGGAGGGTCATGGGGCATACTCCCCATGTCATACGGAAACTCAAGTCGGACACACACACCCGATTTAAATTGAGATAGGAAGCCGAATATGACCATTTTTCTGGATCAGGCACATACACCTGCCCATAATAACCACTTTTGTCAAAAAGTGGTTTCCAAAGTGTTTAAGAAGGATTCCATGAAGAAGACCCATCCAGCACAGTTAAAAAATAAAGAGCCAATCTACAATAAGGCCTTGCTCAATGCTGGAGTTCTTGAAGCCCTCAGACAGTTATCTGTTGCAACTAAATATTCTACTCTCTCATTTCCAAATTCTGGAAATAACAATAATAAGTCTGAAGGTCTTCGTCAAACACTTCCTCGAGAAGGCTTTATTTATGAAAATTTTCTCAATATCGAAGCATCGTCTTCAGATAAGAGCCATGATAACCCTCTACATAGCCAAAAGACCAAGGAGCAGAAGGTTTCATCTTTTTCTCTAACCAACAATAGTGTTCCTCCCCATGATGATGAATTTAGCTGTGAAAGTCATCTCTGTAGTAGTATTTCACATTCCATGTAAAATTCTTCAATGGACAATGTAGTAATGAGAAATCCCTCTTATCTTGAGGAACTTGAGAATGTGAAGCCAGTCATGTCTGATGGCTTACCGTTAGCAAGTGAAATACTTTCTCAATTAGCAGATAGCCTGGGGTGTAGGTCATTCTTCAGGCCACCCCTGGACCATTCATCTTCTAATTTGACAAATGAATTATCTACAAATCTTGTTGAATCCAACGAAGAAACAAAGAAACACCATCTTTGGTCCAATCAGGTATATGAATCTTCCTCAAATGACAAAGAGGAAGTGATGAATATGAGAAAACATTTGGAAAAAGGTGAAATACTTGTAATGTTTTGGGCTTTGGCTGACTCTCAGTTTGATATTCCAAAACTTTTGATAGAAGATTGTATTCATGATATTTGTCTCAAAATATAGAAAACTCTTTGTCACATAAAAGAGAAACTTTTACCTTATGATTAATATCAAAATCATGATAACGTAATAGAAGGGTTGAAATGAAAAAGTGACTTGGCATCTCTCTTAGTTTCCCAATATCCTAAGGTTGAAAAGTAGCAAAGAGCCCTTCAGCGTACATTCCTTGATGCATTAATAAGTTTGCGCTAGTAAATTACCAATTCCCCATATGGTATTCATATCAGGGGATGGGGTGTTTATGGAGAATTTCATTTCACTGTTCTCTCTAGTCAACATATTTCCCCATAAGTGGTATCATGCAATGTTATTTCCCATGGCTAGCCACAACTAACTAGTTTTCTGTGTAATCAACGGATTTCTCAAGAACAGGTCTCAACTAATTCTTCCCAAAGGTAGGAATATAAAGAAAAGGTTGTTGAATTACTCTTGCATCAAGAAAATGAGAATATCGAATATGATTCTCATTTAGAGCATGCACATCATCAGGTGACGTAGGTGTTAGAAATAATCCAACTGTTAACATAGACAGGTGATTTTAGTGGATGTCAGATGATGCATCCGGCCAATTTCCGAACTAAAATCTACAAAACCATAAGATCTTTTAAGAATGATTCAGTTGTAGAAGCTAAAGATCCACCTCAGCTTTCCATTATGAAGATAAAATTAATCCAACCCTCAGGATCAATAGACAGGATTCGAGGAGTTGAGCAGAAAAAATAGGAACAGCCCCAATCCACCGGATTGGGGACATTTTCAAATTCTCAATCTCTTCCTCAACGAAAGTCAGTCTTCTGTCGATTAGGGAAGAAGCCAAAAGAGGAACACAAAGCTGAATTATCTGGAAATTACTTTCAAATAATGGTTCACCAAGAAGTTCATGAGGGATCAACCAAACAAAAGGCAATGTCTTATAAAGGACATGGAAGAAGACAGTATCACGGAAATGCTGACAGAAGGGCTGCAATGCATTATGCATCGATAAATGTCATTAATGTCATTGTCAATAAGCCCATAGAACATGATGCTCACTGAGTGGAACCAGATGAAGAAGTTCCTATTGAAGAGGTTGTATACACAGAAACAAATGAAGAAGGTGTGCATACATGAAATCAAAGGCTTACCGAGAATCTTGGAATTCCTTCAAATAACCAAATCCCCCTCTCTATAAGGCGTCCAATAAGGGGTATGGAAAAAATTCAGATTGCATATCACTTTTTCACTATAGAAGGTCAATATCTTTCACTTGAAGAGAGACTTTCACATCTAGAGGATGAAATGAAGGAGTTAAGGGGGTTAAATGCCGAACTACTTCAAGGAAGTCTTCCTCTTAAGCATGCTAAAGATAATCAATCAAGGAAATTTTTTGCAGATATTTGGATGGATCAATAATACCCCCATTTACATGTACACCTTCATAGGTCCAATCCTATGGGTCATACGCGACAGCAACCGGTAATACTACCATCAGTGGCAGTACCGATCGCCAGACCCGTCCAATCTCCAGTTATTGCAACAGCTCAGGTCCAAGCACAACAAGATGTTTCTCAAACATTAATTACTACCATTGAGTTATTAACAGCTCGGTTGGATGCTATGGAATGATTACGTTCACCAGTTCAACCAGAAAAGAGAGCTTACACTAAATGGGTGGATGCAATTCCTCCCCCATCAAAATTTTTGAATACCACATTCCTTATTTTTAATGGTTTGGGAGATCTAGAAAAACACTTAACAAATTTTGATTCTTGTTTTGCTCCTATGATTGGAACTCTTCCACAACAAGAAGCAGTTAAAATCAGGTGTTTTGTTCAGTAAATAGAAGGACCTACTTTTGTCTGGTATACAAGTTTGCAATCTCAGTCAATTATTGGGTGGAAAGATCTCCGTCAAAAAATTATTCTTCAATTTCGCTCAACATTACCAAAGATGACATTTTAGGATTTACCAATTCATAACAAAGGGAGAGTGAATGGGTTTTGGGTTTCATTGCTCGCTGGAAGGGATTAACATATTCCATAAGTTTTGCACTCCCTCAAGAAGAGTTGCTGCCAATCTGTGTGGAAAATCTGTGTGATGAATTATTCACACCATTGATCCTTGTGAAATAAAAAGGAGGGTTTCGATACCTTACTTCAATTTCTCAACATATAAAAGACTATCTTATATAGACTGTGGATAAAACTTGTGTTATTCCATCAGTTCTAAGAAGGAGAATATGAAACGAAGAAGCTGATATGATTACACTTAACCACGCACCTGTACCTGCTTCTACATCAAAACCTTCATCATATTGAAGGGCTCCACCTCCTGAGCGTCAACAACAACAACTTCCTCATCAAGATGATCAAATAGATCAAATACAGGAATAGTTTGAAGATATAAAGAACACACTTTATTCTTTCTAGAATGAACAAGTTCCTGGTTACTTCAACTCGGATCTGGAAAAAAATATAGTTCAGTATCTGAGGCCCAAAAGGCCGAACATGGAAGGAGATGAAGACCTCCCTAACTATTTTTTGTTTTATCAGATGTTGGGGAATCCCATTCAAGAGTGTTTTGTCTTTAAAGGCCTCCTAAAAAATATGGTGGACTCTGTACAAGTAAAACTGAAACGTTCTTCATCCCAGGTAGCATGTGTTACTGCTACTGATCTAAAGGATGAGGGAGAGTGGCATGAAGTGAAAAGTAAACATTTGTATAAATATGATGATTAGATGGTCTGGAAAACGATCAGCCGAAATCATGAAATTTTACGAACACAATTGAATAAACTAATTGTTTCTTCTGTTATTTCTTCCACATATAAACCCCCTTCATCAGAAGGAAAATCCTCAAATAAGCGGCATAATTTGAAGAAAGAAGAGCAGTGAGAAGTAGTTGAGATCGTGTCAAATCCTATGTTGTCTTTGACTCTGGTAGTTTTTATGCCATCTACTTCAAAATCATGGGCACCGCCCCACCAAACAGCACAGTCTGAACTAGTTAATCAGGAAGAATATTCATCAAATGGAGGACTGATCTTCGGTTCTGTTAACATGATTCATTTAGCAGATCCCTATTACAATGAAAGTTTCAATCATGATGAACCTATTTTCTCTGTATCTGATAGAGGAATTAGAGGAAGAGACATAGGTTTAGGATACAAGGGAATAAATGGATATTACAGAAGCCACTATTTCAATCCTACCCCTGCTAGAACTGTATATGCAGCAGAAACACATGGTAAATCCCTTCAAAGGGCTCAACAGGAACAAGAATGTTCTTCCATGCATAGTAGATTCAGTCCTGAAACTGTTATTTTGGAGGACTAGTTAGAGGTTACAGATTCATCCTCTCCTCAAATAGATATACCTATTCAGTCTAATATACTGAAGCCATGAGTTTTTCTGATTTCTACCCTAATACGGGATGCATCTACTGCTAAAGCATCAACTTCCAAGGCACATGAAATACCATATTTTCCTAATGGGAAACACAGACCTTTGGACCAAAAGTATGATGTCTGGAAACATTTGGCCCAAATAATGGCCATTTTATCAATTCTATATTCCTTAAAACTATCAAAAGATCTTCGGGAGGTGCTTATTGAGGCTTTGTCAAGTCCTCATGAATTTGAAACAGAAATTGATGCGGCTGAGGTCTACCATATAGAGAATGATCCTACAGAATGCCATGTAGTGATATCTTTGAATGATGAACATGAAGATGATGTTGTAAATGGACATATAAGACCTTTTTATTTATCTAGAAATGACAACGACATAGATATCCGACGAGCTTTCACTGACAATGGATCAGAATTCAACCTCATTACTATTCATACACTTCATCGATTAGCCCTCAATGAATCTGATTTATCTCTTTCTACTTTGATATAGCAATAATATGATATGAATGAACAAGATCCTCTCGGAGAAATTAAACTCAGAATTCTATTTGGAGACCTTATGTCTAATTTCGATTTCATGGTTGTTCGTCAGGACACATCATTCAACATTTTTCATGGAAAAACTTGGCTAGATCAACATGTGGTCGAACCTTCCTCATACCATCAATTCCTCAAATATTCTTGGAATTGTCATGTTGGGACATTGTATGGTGACAAGGCCCCATTCAAAATGTGTTAATCTCAATATATTAATGCAAAATTTTATCACATGGAAGGAATGAAAAAATCCATGGCAAATAAGGTCACCAAAATTAATGCTCCAAATGGTATGGAAAATATTTCAGTAAACCCATTCATATATGGGAGTATAGATTATGTGTTTCCTATCAGTCAAATTGATAGGATGAACCTAAATCCAAACACTCTTATTGAAACTTCCATAATGTCAAATATGGAAATCAAACCGCATAGCATGAGGGAAATTTCTGATTTTCCAACCAGTGATGAAAGCTTTAATGGTGATGTCTTCATTTCATCCATAGAAATCCAGCAATTTTATACATCGTTAACCATGCCAGAATAATCTATAGTGATACCAGAGGAAAATAATGATGTCGATTCTCAATCCATCATCTTCTCTTTATTACCCCAGGAAGAACCTTCATCATTAATAGGGTCAGAAATGGCAGCCTCTTCTTCAAGATGTTCATATTTTAACTTCTCCCCAAACCATCGAAATTCTGCTTTTTCATCTACTATGCAAGTAGAAATAGAAGAAGTAACACATATTGAAGAAGAATATGAAGATTATCTCAGTAATGCATCTCCATCATTTGAAGAGGGTATCTCTACCACTGTGGATGAACTCAGATAAATAAGTATGGGTACAAAAGAAGATCCAAGCCCCACTTTAATTAGTGAAGTCATGACTCTTGAAGAGAAAGAAATGTATAAATCATTTGTAAATAAAAATAGAGATGTATTTTCTTGGAATTATACAAAAATTCCAGGTCTTGATCCTGATCTTTCCACTCATCTATTGGGTTTTCCAGAAGAACATCAAGGATTCAATCAAGATGCAAGAAGAACACACCCACCTTATGCCTCTAAAATTGAAGCTGATGTTGATAAGATAATCATGGATAACATCGTCAGAGAAGTTCATTATCTTAAATGGCTGGCTAATATTCTCCCTATGAGAAAGAAGAATTGACAAATTTGAGTTTGTATTGACTTCAGAGATCTTAATCGGCATTGTCCCAAGGATGATTTTACAGTTCCGATTACATAACACTTAATTGATGCAACATCTAGCTACAAAGATCTTTCGTTCATGGATGGTTACCCTGGGTACATTCAAATATGAATGGCCCTAGAAGATGAGGAGTCTAAATCCTTTAGAGATCCTCATGGTTTGTTTCGCTATCGGGTAATGCCCTTTGTCTTCAAGAATGTAGGTGCAACGTATCAACGTGCTATGCACCATATCATCAAACCCTTTTTAGGGATATTTGTTGAATGTTATGTGGATGATTTGATGGTTAAATCCAGACAACATTCTGATCACTTGGAATATCATTAAATCATATTCAACAATCTTCGACAACATCAATTAAAGATGAACCAATTTAAATGTTCTTTCGTGGTAACCTCAGGAAAATGTTCATCTTATTTGTACGCCATTGTTGTATTGATGATGAACCTGAGAAGACAAAATTAATCCTTGACATGTCACCTCCTAGAAATTTGAAGGAATTAAGAGGAATTCAAGTAATCTTGGCCTATATTCGATGTTTCATTACCAATTTTTCAGGAAAGTGTTTACCCTTCACCATATTAATGAAAAAGGGGGTCACCTACCAGTGGGCTGAAGAATGTTAAGAATCATTCAATATCCTCAAAAATATCTCATGACTTCACTGGTATTAATGACACCTATTGATGTAAGGCCACTTATTCTCTATGTGACATCATTAGAGTGATCATTGGGTGCCTTCCTTACCCAAAAGAATGATTCTAGGAATGAAAACAACTGTTACTATCTCAGTGAGACTATGCATGAGGTAGTAACTCGATATTCAAGTATTGAAAAGTGCTGCCTAGAATTAATCCTTGCAGTTCAAAAATTGAGACACTACCTGCAACATCATGAGGTCCAATTGGTATCTCAGAACAACCCACTCAAATTTATCTTTAGTCATCCAATGCTTACATGACGTCTGGAAAGATGGGCAGTTATTTTGCAACAGTTTGATATCTAGTATGTGTCTCAAAAGGAAATAAAGGGTCAATCTCCAGCTGATTTCCTTTCTAAACACCCATTTGTAGAAGATACATCTTTAAATATTGAACTTCTTAATGAGGATGTCTTATCTATTAAAGATAATCTTCAAACATGGGAAATGTACTTTGATGGGGCCTCCAGAAGTCCAATAGGGAAGAAAATGGAAGATCCTAAATTCAACAAAGTTGGGTTAGGAGTCGTGCTTATTTCCCCAGAAAAGGCAGTGCTACCCTATTCCTTATTATATTTGGAAGGTGGTATAAAAAATGAAGTATAATATCAATCTATCATTGTAGTATTGGAATTGGAGGTTCAGTAACAGGTGAATCACTTGAAGGTAAAAGTTGATTCAGATTTGGTAATCAAACAAATAAATGGGGATCATACCATCAGAAATGAAGAGTTAATCCCTTTGTGTGATTATGTTAGAGAGTTAATGGCAGAATTTCCCTCGGAACAGACATTTTTTTATGTCCCACGATCACATATTTCCCAAGTTGATGCACTAGCTAATGTAGCCACAACACTGGAAGATCCAAATCAGGACAAAACAATCATCATAATTGACCACTGTCATATAGTTTCACCTTTTGTTCTGATCAGAATAGAGGAACTCAAGGAAATCAGTTCCATTTCTGAACCATATGGTCATACTATAGGATGGATGGAACCTATTAGGGAATACCTTAAAAATTGAAGACTCCCATCTGACAGAGCCGGGAAAGAACAAGTTAGTTAATGTGTGGTCAATTTTACTCTTTATGATAGCCAAGATCACCAAAACATTATCTACATGTGAGGTTTTGATGAAATTCTCTTCAAATGAATTGATAGTGAAGAGACAATGGTTTTCATGAATGATGTACATGCAGGAGTTTGTGGTGCCCACCAATCTGGACATAGACTTTCTGTTCAAATTTGATGTCTTGGATACTTATGGCCTTCAATGATGCAAGATTGTGTTGATTTCACTAATAAGTGTCATTCTTTAAAAGTATGTTCCAAATTCCTTCATCAACACCCAGAGTCTTTTCATACGACTATCTACTCCTATATGTTTGCTACATGGGGAATGTATGTAGTATGACCTTTTCCTCCATCTGTAGCTAAGAACTCTAAGTATATTCATACTGATACTGACCACTACTGGAAAACTAACCTTTACCAACGGTTTGGAACCGTTGGTATAGGCCTCCAAACCGTTTGTATATCCTATACCAACGGTTTGGCCAAACCATTGGGAAAGGTCCCTAAAAATGCCACTTTTCCCAACGGTTTGGCCAAACCATTGGGAAATGCGACCTATACCAACGGTTTTTTCAAACCGTTGGTATAGAAGCGTTGGGAAAGATTTAATTTCCAGTAGTGGACATCTTTTCCAAATGGGCAGAGGTAATACCTCTCAAAGAAGTCGGTGCTAAATGCATTGTTAGATTTGTTTAGTCAATCATCATTACCAGATTTGGCATTCCCCAAACCATATTGATGGATAATGGCATCAAATTTTGCTCATCCACGGTAAGAAAATTTTATCAAGGGTAAAATATCAAATCCAACCATTCATATTGATGTCATGCAGTGGAAAACGGTTATGTAAAGGCTTTCAAGAAGACTCTTTCAAACATACATCAAAAAATGGTGGATATAGATAAGAATTCATGGCCTGATAAACCTTTTTATGCTCTATGGGCTTATCAGAATACCACCTGCACTGCTACACGATCAACTCCATATTCGTTGGTATATGAAACAGAAGTAGTCTTGCCTATTGAAGTCCAATTACCTTCGCTTAGAGTCACTATTTTTGATTAGTTATCTACAGATGAACAATATAAAAAGCGGTTGTATGAATTGGAATGACTAGATGAAAAAATATTGTGCACACTGCACTATTTAGAAGTCTATCAGAATTGAATAGCATGATATTTCAATAAAAAAGTTCATCTTCATTCATTCATTCAAGGGGAATTGATATTGGTCCTTAGAACCCCAATTATACCATGAAATAAGCCTCCAAATCTTGAACCAATGTTGGGTGGACCTTACTCAATACATAAGGTCAGCTCCAATGGAGATTTTCTTTAATATAAATGGATGGAGAACTCATTACAACTCCAACCAATGCTTGATTTTTAAGGAATTATTTTATGTAACACAAATACACCCCGTGTCCTGACTGAAGGATATTAAACCGCATAGCCCCTCTATTGTCCAACACGACGTTAAACTATTCATTATCGAAACTGTAGGATGTTAAACTACCAACCACCCCATGACTGTGCCACATGACATTAAACTGTGATCTCTGCATGCACAATTGTATTTTAATCTCTGTTACCATGTGTGCCCCAGGCAGCTAACCATGCATAAGCCCCACACCATTCTTTATGGTCATTGTCATCAAGTAGACCCAAATCATTGAATACCTCTCAATTGAACTATGCAGACTTTGATTCTTGCCTCCTAGGCTGGGTACGTAGGTAACATCATAAGGTTCAAGCCCAAAACCACTTTATTCACATCGATTCACCTCCATCCTATACGTTGTTGATCTGCGAAGCCCCTATAAACTGTCTTATTCATATAGGTTAACTTTTTTCCTACATGAGATTAAACTATGTACGTCCGATTGTCCTAGATATATGATGTTAATCTATAAAGTTCCCCATTGTCCACGCTTCAAGACATTAAACTGCATAGCACTGGTCCACACATATGACCTTAAAATATTTTCACTTTTGTCATGTATGAAAATAAACTACAACAATCCCTGATACCCTCACTTAAGAGAATTCATCATTGACATTGTCTCCAACCATGTCATATTTCGAGAACTACGTATGGATTGATTCACATCCTTTTGAGATATATAGCGACACCCATGTCTTTAATCTTAGGTCCAGTCATAATTGAAATAAATTCCACTTTACCCCTCATATGTATGAACCAAATCTGTACAAAGGGTATTTCATGAACTAAGTGCTGCTAGATTTCCATCCTCATGGGATACATTGGGATGCTCAAGCATTCCTCGAGTCCATCCCTGAGTCTTTGGGACTGAGCCCAAACTCCTATTTTGGTCCCTTGGCTGAAAAGCCCCCCATGGGAGCACAAGGAGTGATGTGGGACACCCTGGTCTTTATTCACATCAGGTTTATAATAAACGCACGATGTGTCTCCCTCACTATGTTCCATGCTCCATGACCCTAAAATAAGATCTTCCATGATCTCATCCTACATGACTTTAAACTGTATTTCACAAACTACGTGTGGCATGATTCTAATCCTAATGAAATACGTAGTGACATCCAGAATCTCAATTCCGGGCCCAGCTACAACATTATACAAATAATATTCAGGGTTAGCATTGGTCTATGTATTTTCTTCATGCATTAGACTATTCCAATTTTTTAATTCAGGGACTCCACAACCCATTTCACGACTTCGGGTCAAAAAATGTCTAATACCTGAGTGTTCTTTTTCATGACTATGCAACACGTGCCTTTAGGTGTCCTTGCATAAGTTGTCTACATAACAGACCTATCAGCCAAAAGATGCTACTATTTGACTATGCAGCATATGCCCTAGTTGGCCCTGCCTAATTCAACCCCCATAATGGGTTTGTAAAGTAATGGTGACTTTATTCTTAGGAGAAGCCTCTTTTTTTCCTATTAGTCTTAATGGCGATATGTAGGGATCTGTAAAAAAAGCTGCCATCATTAACATATTTTTTCAATTATCTTTTTCATGATCTGAAAGTATTCAAGTATATGGTTTACATTTTCATCCTTCTCCACATGTTCAGAGCAATACAAAATAACCTTGGACAACATGACCATATGTCATATAATGTTTCTATCTCCGATTTTGGTCATATGATTTAAAACCACAGATACCTTTTTCCTACATTTTGGGTCAGACCTTCATTGAAGTCCCATTCCTCCAATTCCTTGACAATTCTGATTGGAAATATCATCTACATATTCAAGTACATTTCTCCATAAAGCAGACTCTATGCTTTGGAAAATTTGAATCTCGATAAAACATTCTTCATCTTTTAGAAATAGAAAGTCAAATTTTTGAGTTTTCTTTTGCCCAGACTATGCATCACGTGCCCTTAGGTGGCCTTGCAAAAGTTTTCTACATAACAGACCTATCAACCAAATGATACTACTATTTGACTATCCAGCATATGCCCTAGTTGGCCCTATATAAATCACCACCATAACGTGTTTGTCAAATAGTGGTAACTTCATTCTTAGAAAAGACTTCCTCTAATGTATTTTATCCCATTTCCCATATCATTCATCAGATTGAAAATTTCTCAAGTAACCATTTACAATATTCCCATTCCATACTTGAATATGGTAATATAAATCCAACAAAATTATCAAGAATTGAGTCAATATCATCCATCCAATCAAATCTATTTGACATTAAATATTATCCTTTATATAGTCCAACATGCATGACTTTAAACTGCCAATAACAAAAGACACGGTACTCATTAAATTGGGAACCTATAAAGGGTACTCTAAACAAAAGTAGTGTCGTAGCTCACTATACGTACATTTTTTTATGATTTAAGAAATATTGAGAAATTAAAAGATGCAATGTTTGTGGGGTTGTTCATATAACCCTAATAAAAATCAAACTTTTTTACTAGGCCCATTGGATTAGGTAAAAATAAGAGCAATTTTGAAGAAAATGAAGGTACAGATGATTGAAGATGATCAAATTTTCATTGATGAACAATATAATAAGAACATCCATAGAGTGTAGTCTCTTCCCTTTTTTTAGAAATTACAGAATAAATTCAACATTACTTTTCATCTATTTCACATCATCCTGAGCTTCATTAGCAGCCACCTGAAGTTCATTTACTCGACCAGCTTCACTCTCTTCAGCTTGACGAAGTGCTTCTTTGACATCTATGATGGATTTTATACCATCCTCTTGGACTTCTTCAAAAGAATTGTGAAGCTATTCAAGGTCCCCAGTAATAGTATCTAACTCTTGATGAAGGTGAAACTGTTGGAAAATATTATCCTTGATCTTTTGATTCAGCTCCATCAGCTTTACAGCATGATCAACCTCAACTCGGGACACTACAGCCTAAAATTAACTGATATTGGTCAGCAATCTAGATCAGAAAAAAATGGAAAAGGCATTAAGGAATGTATGTCCCAAACATAGCATGCATGTCAAACTGGTCACTCATGTTTTTCCACCCTAGTCATGGAACACAAGTCAAATACCTTCTCCAGAAGCACAAAAAAATCTAGAAGGGCGATTCGCCAAATACGGAAGCACCTGTGCGATGAGAGCACAAGTTGCTGGAAGCAAGTGAGTTTTCACAGGAGTGAGCCTGTATATATAGGCGATCCAGACCACCTGTGTGCCATTCTTGTACACCCCAGCATCTGTGCGCCGAACCTGTCTGCCACATACCCTTGATTTATCCAGCATTACATCATAACTAAAACCTCTTTCCATTTCAGATCCAACTCTGAGTGGGGAATTTTTTTTATGATCCTTTCCGTTATAGGGTCCAACAAATGTCAAAGGGAATACCTTAAGCACAAAAGGGTCACACTTTGAATAACATCAAAACAATTGAAAAAGGCATGGACTAAGAGTCCATTTGGAGTGAGTCATGCAGCTCACTTGCACACCCTATTTGATTTTTATCCCAAGGTGCAAGGTGGCCTATAAATAGCCTCTATGGGCCTCCGTTTGAATGGAAGATTTTCCAGAAGTCAAATTCAATCTCTGGTCACCCAACTCTTCAACTTAACTCTTCTGAAAGCATCTAAGGTGCCTTTTTAACTCGAATGGAAGACATGAAGGAGTAGGATAATGCCTAAGTGTTTAGAATTCATCAACACTTGTGCGCCTAAGTATCCAGACCCCCTTAAAAGTAGAATCACTTGGGTGTCTCCCTAGCCTTTCAATTAAACATGTGTGCCGCCCTTTTTGAAAGATCATAGAATGATACTAAAGGATTGTGTTAAGTCTCTCCCAAGTATTACCCTACAAATTATCCATCACCTAGGTGAACCCATGCCGCACATGTACACTTGCGCTGCCAAGACATCCGCGCCCACTTCATCGGAGTGCCTCCCTCTCGTTCACCTCTCCTCTTCAGGATATTTTCCCTCAAAGCCATTTATGGAATAGTTCCTTTGTTGGCTTCTTTATCTGAAAGGAATTCTATTAGAACCTCCCCCAAAACCTCATGAATTACAAGCTTTATGTCACTACGGTTAGAGGATTTTCTCCATATAACCAAATCCTTTAAGATTAAAATATCTTTTGATTTAGGGAATACTCCTCAGGAGTAAGCCCCAAGTACACTTAACATGGGCCTCCTTCTCAAGATTAATCCCCAGTCATAATTTCCATTAACATTGTCCCTCCTTCTTAGGAGTAAGTCCCAGTCATAATTTCCTTTAACATTTGGCCTCCTTATCAACTGTAAGCCCCATGTTATATGTCTCCTTTAATATTTTGTCATCCTCCACAAGATTAATCCAAAATCATAAATTTTTTTGATTTGGGCCTCCTTCTCAAGAATAAACCCCAGTCATCAGTCCCTTTTAATTTGGGCCTCCTTATCAGGAGTGAGCCCTAGGTTAAAACTCTAAATCTCCATAAAGTAAAAATACCTTACTGGACCCTGCTCCAGGGATTATTTCCTGATTTATGTCCCAGTCTTCATCTAGTTGGGCAGTCATATATATATATAAGTCCCAAATCATTTCTTGTGATTGTATATTTCATGGGATAATCTTCAGGTTTACTGATACTTCTTGTATCTCACACCGAGAATGACTCACGTGAGCTTAGAGTGTAAAAGTAATCATGACATCTCGTTTTGGGCCGTTAACCATGCATAAGCCCCATATTTCTTCACCCGAACGACACAGACAATGATATCTACCTTAAAATTAGAGTATGTAGGAAGCCTTTATATGTTTCAAGTCCATGTTTCATTAATTCTTTTCCATACCATATGAAATTAAACTATATCATTCTTATCGAGCTATGTGGGTTCTGATTCCTTTTTATCAAGGATATGTAGGTAGCCCATCTGCGGGTACGATCCCAACTATGAAATAATCCATGTCTATCTGAATGACAATAAACTTCATGTGCCCCAATGAGTGGCTTCAAAACTAGTATGGTCATCATAATGACCATGTAAAATATTCTCTAAATTCCCATACATATCAATCATTGATTTCCAAATCGAAAGGGAAACTTATTTTCATTCTTGGTGAATTAATGAGGATTTGTTAAAATAACTAAAATCTAAAAGTGATTCCTAGAGTAGGCAATAATTCCCCCCCAAAAGGTGTTTTGAGCCTGACCACCCTTCCTCTCAACCAATTCAAATTCTTAAGACTCATCAGTATACAACTAATGAGCACCTACCATTGGAATGTAGGACTAAATGGATATAGAATCATTGGGGGTTTCTAGTTGTATGAATAAACCCGTTAGAAATCGATTGGAAAGATTGAACCTTAAACAAATAAGGTCATCCCATTTCTAGAAAAACAATATATGATAGGTAAAATATCTTATTTTCTGGGGATGATAATTGTTTATAAAATGCAATATAATTTTTCTCTCAGAATAATTATGCATGAGAGCTACTAATGGAATTAAATATGCATAATTTTAATCCAAAGTCAATGCCAATTGTGGTTGGAACTATGATCATAAGTCATGATTATATAAATTATGTGGATCCTACATTGTATATGAGAATTATTATAAGTCTATTATATTAAAAATTTAAATGACGATATATAATTTTTTCAAATATATTTTTTGTTATCTTATAGAGTAATATAAAATAAGAGTAATTCATAACATTTAAGTGAATTATAAGATTCATAAAAGGTAATCTCAATTATGGATTAATTTTTTATCAATAAAATAATCATGAGTCACATTCATTTTATAATAATTATTTTCCAATGATGTGGTAGAACGTAATCCCACTAATGGTGGTGCATATTTTATTGGAAGGAAATGACTTTGATGGGTAAGTAAGAGTCAAGAACGAAAATATCTAAAAATAGTATAAGAATAATATATCTAAGGGACCATGTTGTATTCCCATATATTATGGATGAAAAAATAGATGGAAGATATTCGTGGGGAGGTGAAATAACCAATGGTGATTTACTATTATAACAAGACTGCAATTAACTTATTAATAATCCCATTCAACACTCTAATACTAAATATATCAAATTATAATATCACATTATCATGGAATATTTTTAGAATAGGATATTCAAGATAGATAATATAAGAATAAATAGGTAGGAAATATCATAACTAAGCTGTTGGATACTTTGTGTTTTAGAAGTATCAATTTAACATTGGGGCTTACCCACCTCCCAAATCTTGATAATGTATTCAGTTACCCATCTCTATATGTATAAATTTTTTCTCATTATTTTTGAATATGTGAATTTTTTTTAGAGAGTTATGATTCATGGGGTATATTGTGATGAAATAAGAATATTTTATTATTTCCCTCTTACATTATTGTCAAATGGAAAGAAAAGAAAGTGAAATTATGTGAAGTATTATTGATGATTGTTAAAGGGTGTGATGTATGCCATTTTTTATTTTAAGGGGATTATATGGTATATAGTATGGGGGAGATCCTAAAATGTGATATGTCATGAGTCCTAAAATACTCTATTGAACTTCTACTTTCTACACTATGATTGCTCATGATGAACTAGAGTGGTTGATGTGATATTCTGGTGACATATAGAAGAAATTGTTAATCTTTGCGGGACTGAATTGCACTTTAGGTTTGCAATAATACCAAATGGGAGAATGTTAGGACTAAGTTTATCTAGGTTGTGTTTGATGTTTTTTCAATACATTTTATGAGGAGGATATTAAGGTTTTTGCCTTATATGTGCATTACTGGTTCCAAGGAAGAAGTCATGTGAATTTCTTTATACTTAATAGTTATTAAGAGTAATTAAAGTATCTTAATTGAATGTTTTTTAAGGTTTCACTATTTAAAAATATTTTCTATATTTTTTGGTGAAAAATTTTCCAAAAATATATTTTTTGTTTATTATAGGATAGTAAAATTTTCAATATAGACCATAGATTTCCTTTATATACTAATGGATCTAGGAATTGTGTGCCAGTGCTTCACATTAGTTCTACTTGTTAGAAACACATTCTTGTAAAAGAGGGTGGTATATGCTTGTATGGGTGTTGTGCAGGAGTATTCTGTAAGCTAGTTTGTGTACTGTGTGAAGGAAGGGTGCACTATGATGGTTAATCTTGGTGATGGAAACACCAAATTTATGAGAGATGTGGCCAAAATTATAGTTAGGTATATTACTATAAATACCCAGACAATACCCTTATTTTAGATTAAGGAGATTTATAAGAAGGATCAGATTATCTACTGCTGTGTATGAAATACATATATAAAGGACATGGGTGAAGCATTTGGGTTAAGGACTGGCACAATGTTTAAAATTAAAAAAAGGTATATCAGATGGGTTGCAGAGATTTATTTTCATAATATAGATATAGTAATGGAGTTGGGTGAAGAGGAAAGATGACGTAGACGTAGTAGGGTGCCTATAGTGTTGTTATTTGTGTTGTTTGAAAAACATGGTTGAATGGTTCTGATGAAAATTCATACATTGGTGAATCCATATCAGCTTAAATTAGCGTACTTGGATGAGTTATACTTGAAAAAATCCTATAAATTAGACAAGGAACCCAAGAATAAATTGAGGAATTCTCTAGAGAATCGAACCTGAATATTAATTATATAATTCTAAATTAACATTGACACACCATGAAGAATACCTTAAATTCATTAAAATTAAGGGATACTTCAACTAGAGTAGTTCTCTAGGGGGATTCGATAGAAGTGATATGATGGAGGTACATAACTATCCATAAAATAGTTGTAATGTAAATTCACTTGTCATGGAGTGACCATAGCTAAAAAATTTCAATCTATAAATACTAGTGAAGCATAGAATATTCTTGTTTGACTGGAACATAATCAACATATGATCATTTGACTATCCCTTTGTTGTTTTCCAATGGAAAAGTATTGTTATATATATTTTAATTCCTTTTTTAATATGTTTGTTATGGATGTAAGATTTAATGAAACTTGTTTGAAACATTCCTACCAATATGAGGACAAGATCCTAAAAAATCAAAAGTAAAATTGGATAATATGATTCACTCCACCACTCTAATAGTGTCTTGGGTTGCAATAAAATAATATTTAGTATTGAATAAATATTATTTAGTCACACTAATATTAAAAATTATTTATTCCCAAAAATGTTAATATAATAAATGTTCTCTTTTTTTTAAATTACTACTGTTTATTTATTATTCATGGTTTTGAAAATGGTAAAGAGGGTGGATGGGCTGAGTTTTACACCTTGTAATGGAAATAAAATAATCATAAATTCCATTTAAATAAATGTGGAATTATTTGTTTTTTATGATGATATTTATTTAAGAAATTTGACGCTTTCCATTATATAATAATAATAATATTATTATTTATCATAAGGAATATATTGAATTTATTATTTCATTAAGATCATTTGTGAAATTTTCAATAATAAACCATTAATATATATTCATATATTATATCAATTTTCATGTAAGATATTTTTTTTGGGAACCATGAATTTACTCCCTTTATATTTTTCTCAAGAATGAAGAATAATGCTAGGGTTTATGTCACGAAAATGATTAGATACCAACTCTTTAATTCCTCTCATGTTCAAGAGAACAAGATAGAGAATCCTTCAGGACCAAGGGATTATCTTGTGATTAAGGAAAAACACGAAAGATGTTTGAATCATCTACACTAACACCAATAGTTCCTTAGGATTCCTTCATAGATTGTGGATCTCATGGATATCACTAAACGGATTATACTTTGGATCATATGAGTGAAATAATGGTAATAATATAATGGGGTTTGATTGATAAACATTTATATCAATACAAATATCTTAAGATCAATGTATTTTATTATTTTAATTTAATTATAAATTTAAATTGAAATATATTATCTTCCTGATTCTATGATTTATTATCATCATTATTTGGTTATATTAATTAATCATGATGATTCTTGATCATGTTATTGTATATTATTCATTGAATCCAATAAAATCAACGTTGGGAATTGGATAAATAGGTTATTTCACTAAACTTGAAACCATGAATAATACCCCATGGAATATATCAGTTAGGGTTAAATCAAATTCATACTTTGAGAGGTCAATTTTCATTTCACTTAATGTAATATATGTATCCATTGTAAAAAATGAAAAATTGGGGGCCATATTTTATTCAAAATTATACATTTTATATCCTTACATACTAATAATAATATTAATAAAACATATATGAACATCCATCTAATCATATCACATTTTATAAACTACTATAGAAATATTATGTCTGCTACACATTTCTAGTTTTGTTTAAATTCATTACACCTCTATGTATTTCATACCACATAATTCTATAACCATATGATAAAACCCACCAAATAAACTCATAATGGGTAATATATATGAAGAAAGAAATTTTGGATTTTGGGGAGACCTAGGAATCATATTATTGATATTTTACTCTTTGAACATGGTATTCAAACGTTTTTTACTTTACAACATCAAATGTTATGATTTTAATAACTATTATTGTGCACATATAACTATTTATATGTTCATTGTCACCTTTATACATGGAAAATTTCTATGAATGTCATTAATTGAGATCATTAAATTAGCCAAGTGTAATTATTTACATTACTTCTTTGTTGAAATAACCTAAAATCTTTTAAGATAATATGTGACATTCATTTTAAAATTTTACCGTCATAATATTTTATTTTCCATTTGAACTTCGTTAATTACAAATATACTCCCACTATCCTCTTAGACAATATATTATCATTATAATATAATGATAAGATACAAAAAATATTTTCTATTTATGAATTAATACATATTTACTTTAATGATAATATTTAAAAAATAAACGATTTTAACAATATGAAATATTTTATTCAATGTATTTGAATCAATAATATAAAAAATTTATTCTTCAAAATATTCCACCAATGGAACATTGATCACATCCCTTATACTTTAACAAATAACATGTATTTTTTATCCACGATAATCTCTATTTCACTTATCATATTTTCTAGCATATTATCATGATTAAAAACAACTTATAATAGAACTAAAATAAAAATACACATCCCCTATTTATTTACATATAAGCATAACAAATTCATTTACATTTAAAAACATTATTTTTAAACCCTTTGTTTTTTCTTTTTAATTAAAAATATAAGATTAATCCAATCTTTCCATTATCTAGATATCCTATATACTTAAAAAATTTATAATTTATACATTTGGTATCCTATACCCTTTAAAATCAAAGAATCAGTTTCCATAACATTGATATGAGATGTGGACTCTTAATAGAGTTTCTCATACCCCATCAGATATATCAGACAATTATATACTATGGAAACTTAACCCATCCTTCCTGAACATCATTCATGTTTTAAGGATGAACGCTAACTGTTAGGCCACCTGACCTTTTATTATAACAGAAACCATTAACTACAATTATATAAACACAGTACTAAATCTTACACATATTATTTCATGCTTATATACCATCAATAAATTGATTAAAATAGGTAAAATTTAATTGAATATATTCACATTTTCATAAAATTTAATATAATGTTTCTATAATGAATTTAATATCCAAACCAATCCTTAGAGAATATGTTCATAATAGAAAATTCATTGGAACACACAATCATATTCAGTATGTGATTGTAGGATAAATCTCACCTAGTTATCTTTTATTTAATACTATTTCAAACCTCAAGTGAATTATTCAATTATTATTATAATAATCTGGATCAAATTGTTGAAAACAGTTAACATTTGGTTACCTATGATGTTATTACCATAACACATAGAATTTCTTTCTCATAGTTATGAACAATTCTTATGTTTTCACTAATCTAATAAATTTCATATACTAAGTTTCATTTTTCTCTATGATGGGTTTCAAAGTAATTTTTATGTCACTGATTCCATTTATCTACATTAAAATGTTTTTTCATATGAGTATCATGTTTTTCATTCATTTTATAAGGAATTTTAAAAAATAAATCCCTTTTATAATTTTACATCATACACATTATTGATCCAAGATCCATATTTCACTATGTAATGAGCCCCCCTAACAATCCCCATAACAGTTATATATTTAGGTATTTCATCACGCCAACCATATAATCTTTTACACTTGGATGGATAAATAATTAACCCATTTCCCAATTCATCATACGGATAATCTCAATAATATTCGTATGGAATCATTACCAAGGGTTTCCAAGAAAATAATAACCCTAATAAAATATAAAAAATGAGGCACATAAATCATAGTCTCACCTTTTAACTTTCATTCCTTAGAGAAGATAATTTAGGGGCACCCATTTAAGTATAACCTACCAAGTTGAATGATCGATGTGTTTACAAGTGTCTAATTTGGAAGGAATATGAAACAAAGTATTTTTTAAAGGGGATTTAATCTCACAATCTTACTCATATTATTACATTTTATATATTAATTATTATAATAACATATTTTTCATACCTAACATGTAATTATTTAATTGTATGTATGCCAATTTAAAGAAGAAATGTAACACTTTAATCTAATGAATTCATAATAGTTTATATTATAAAACCTATATTTATGAATAAAAATTATGGAATAAACTTAATAAGGAAACATTCGAAAAATTTAGAAATCAGATAAAAAATTATGAATAATTCATAAATAAAAAATAATAAATAATATACAATTTTTGACCATACATACAAGAATGATCGAATTCTATCTAATGTGAATAATTCATATTTATCGTTTATATTGATTTAATATAAAGTATTTTATATTCAAATTTTGAGATATTTTATGGAATGTTTTATTATTAAATAATAAATGCTTCATATTTTATATAATCAAATTTCATATGTTAAATACGATATATTTTATTTTTTAAAAAACTTTTGATCAAGTCAACCAAAACTAATTTTCTGATGCTTAAAATAAGTGTGAAAGTAAGGCCTTATTCTAAACAAATTATATTTACATTAGTAACTACCTATAAATAAATAGAAACACTTATATATTTTAACTTATTTTATAATCTATGAAAACATTAAAAATTATTTACCATTTAAATCAACTTTAAACATATATCACCAATACCAAAATTATTTTTGTATGGTTTAAATCCCCCCTAATCCAACATCGGTGAAGGTTTTTGAGAATTTTAAGAAAAAATATAATTTTTTATATATTACATTATATGATATTCCCTAATTCATAAGGTATGACTTACTTTATTATCCATCATATTTCAAGATTTATGATATTTTATTATGAAATATCCTTCAAAAACGTGGAAGTAATATTTTATAATGGGTATCAATATTATTATGACAAAATAGTGCATTGTTTTACATGAATAGAACATTATTATTTCCCAATAAAATATCCCATACTATATTCTATAATTTGTGAAAATCCAATGAATTTTTATTGAGTCTATATTTATGATATTCTATGTAGTATATAATCAGTATATCTGTCATGAACCAGATTACGATGTTCTATATTGATACGCGATCCAATATACTACAATGATCAAGGTACATTATTGATTTCCCTAGGCTAGAAATAAGAGATAAGGGTATCAAATTTGTTAAATTTGGAATGATTTGACCTTAGAAAAAATTCTATGACAAATGAATAATATTAAATAATAAATTAATTGAATATCTAACATTTTAGATAAACAAAATACAACATGCATTTTGAACATAGAAAAAATTAAAATAAACCACTAAAAGCAACAACAAAATAAATATAAATGAGGAGAATCACCACTTAAGCCTGCTAATATAAGAAAAACCTCACGTGAAACCAAATCAATTTTCCATTAATGATATAACATTATAAATCCTAAGAATAGATAAACTACGATCTGTAATAGTAAAATATATCAATATAGTACAATATATACACCCTGGGGTTTATATAAGATATGATCATAATGGTACTAGTATTTTCCCACCAATATATCAACTAAAAACATTTAAAATTAATTAGGACCATGATATTTGAAATTATATATAATGAAAATACAAATTTTAACTTAAGAAAACAAGTAACAACTGTTTTATTTGTCATGGCATAAAAGAGCGAATAAATAAATGAAATAAAATAAATTCAATAAAAAAAGCCTGAAAAAGATGTTAAATCTTTATAAAAACTCAAAACATGAATCCTGAGTAATGAAAAATAGAGAGAAGGTAAAAATATGAAGGATTCCTTTAAATTATTTTATCATTGTAATGTTTTCCCATGGGACTGTCATGCCCTCATAAAAATTGATAAAAAAGGTAGATCAATATTCCACGAACCAATATAAAAGGTAGAATAATGTTCCCTATTAGTTAATAGAGAAACATGTCCTGAAATTTGTTGAATTTATTCACTATATTTAATACCATCACACATAAATTTATAAAAATGGGAAATATGACCATTAATATAACCAAATTTTCATAGAGTAAATTTATCTTTACGTTTTGTATTTGAAAACACAATGGTAATTATTTATAAAATATAATAACTTTTTCCTAAGAGAACTCTATCAATTTCATAAAAAAATCATTGAGCCAATATTTCCAAAACCTTATGGTAAATAATTAGTTAAAGCACGTAAATTTTATATTAAACAAACAATTTAAAAAATAATTGAAATCTATATAGGACATTAACAATTTAATAATCATTTATTTATAAATGTTAACAATAAATAATATTTTAGTCAATGAATTTTACTTTTAAAAATAACCGATTACTTAGGGTTTAATGAAAAAATGTAAGTATATAGACACCTACAGTTAGGGTCACATTAATAATTAAATTGGGAATAATATTTTTAATAACACTCTTATAATCCTAGAGATAAATAAAAAATAAAATTAAGAACTGTAAAATATAATATTTAGAAAATATATTGTGACATTGGATGTGAAACTAGTTACTAGAGAGATGTAAGATAAAATAAAAAACTTTTATATGGTGTGGATAAATCATAAAATACTTATCACATTATATCCAGTGAATGTCCTATGGATTTATGGTATTTTTTTTATCATTGATAAACTCCAAAATCCATGAACCATCGAAGTCAAGAAGAGTTTGAGTGGATGAATATAATAGAGGGTAGAGGAAGATAAAAAGGTGCGAAATCACACTCTGAGAAAAACTAATACCCTATATTGTAAAAAAATCCAAAAATGATATAGTATATTCTGATATAATATATTTTAAAAAAATCTAAAAATTATATAGTATATCATACATAACAATATCTATAATGATATCCATTTTTCAATAGTAAATCCATATTTTTTCCTATGATATCCAATAAAATATAATAAGTTTCTCCATTTTAAAAATGAGTTTGAGAATTAAGAAATATGGATATGATCTGAAACTACAGATCGATTTCTAATAATTGAATAATATTAATTCAATTTAGTAAAATATGATACAAATCAAACACCCAAGAACATCATCTTATGAAAAACCAAAATCTTGTATATTATAAATGAAGAACATTTACCTAATATCTATTTTGGACATAAAAACTTTCTACATTCACAATGTGTTATAAATGCCCCTAAGGGGATCCCAATACGTTCCTCCCTCTATGTTGTATCCTTAAGATAAACAGAATCACCAAACTCTAGGGTGGGATTCTCCATCACTCTCTTAATATGCAAGTACCTCATGGTGGTAAAGGTGTTAGACGGGAAAAAGATTTAGGGGAATCATCTGGAAGATTTGGTAAGATTTCAAAATCATCTCAATGGTATTTCCCTCTATATATATTGTTCAGCGATGATCCCCAATCCTTGTAGAAATTTACTTTCATGTTATAAAACATATAAGTAAATAATTATGGTTACAACACTCTATAACCTTTATATATTATTACTCCTCAATAGTTCCATCATATGAAATATAATAATCAATTATAACTTATATATATGGGTAAAAAAATACTAATGTTTTGTATTCATCTAAATTATAGTCATATGATTCTATGCTAATCATAGAACCCAATTAACACACATCATGATATCAATACACTATGTAATACCATTATGTACGGTATAGGTGCCTTATGATATATTTATATCATAAGAAATGACATACCCAAACAAAATGTTATATGAATGAATTATGTACTACAATGTATCTCATATCATCACATATGATATAGACGATATACATCATATCCATATACACTATAGGGTCAATATCCCTCAATGAGATAGTATTGAGGTACATTACACTTGTTGCAATGAAGATCAATCTAGTTATTTGAGGGTAGTCTAATAAAACATTAATCTAGCCACAAATATAATGATGTATATCTAAATATTCTAGTCAAGATATATTTTTTCATTATGTTAAGAACTAAAATCAAGTTCAGCAATGCAGAATTGAATAATATCTTCATGATCATGGTCAAAGGATATTTTATAACACCAAAAGGTCAAAAAACCCTATGTGGGGTGGGGGTGAATTAGTGTGTCATTTCCTTATCAACTAGATATATACCTCACATAGATTTTAACCTTTCAATAATAATCATACATATACAATGTCTAAATATGAATGGTTAATGCAATGACCCAAGGATTTTACATGGTTCACCCTAACAGGGCTACATACAAGGAGCATGCAAAAATGATGTGTCCTTGTACTAGGTAAATCACTAATTAATTATCATGATTAAAAATTCTTAGTTATAATCACTTCTAAAATGAAGGGTCACTACATCTATTCACCTATCCACTCTCTACTTCAAGATGGATTAATGAAATGAAACAAAACATGGGTTACTCACAATGAATATAGTATGATTAATTGGAATATCATTCCAACATAAGTATTTCTATTTAAATTTATCACCATGATCAAATTTTGATATTCAAGAATTCAATTTTTCATTACAAAGGTACTCACAAAAAAATAATATAATTAATTGTTCTCTCAATGTATTGTACATGAAAAACTCTATAAGCTTCCTCTTTTATCTCTTCAATTTCTTTTTCCAAAATCATTAATCTTCAAATTCCACATGTCATAAGATAAATGGCCTTCCAAAGCATCCACCATGTTTGAGTCAATGCTTCCAATAAATATAATATAATTTAAAATTTCAAATTATACCAAATCTAGAAAATCATTAAAAATCATGAAAAATGGAGTTTCCATGTTCACTGCAATGTGGTTTTTAGTCAAATTTGTGTGCAATAACCCATGTCTCAAGACACATTTTAATTTCTTAAAATATAAGTATATCAATCCTAATTATGTTTTTATACTCCATTAAAATATTTAAAATTTATTTTTAAGTAGGTCATAAAATATATGAATCAAACTAACAAAATTTTAATCACTCATAATGGAGAATTACAACAAATATACTTAAAATCATGTATTACATACCATGGTTGATTACATACCTTACGCTTTAAAAATTAAAGTAGATTAAATATAATGTAATAATATTTATAAAATGAGTAAATCCTCTAGATCATATTCACTGTTGAGATTCACAATTATCAGAGATAAAACTATAATAATATAAAAAAAATGAATGGAGGAAGAATGTTAAAAGATTCAAAATGAAATCTATTAAAATGAAAAGTGTACTTTGTTTAGATACAATGGGATGGATTTATAGTTTGTATGGGAGTAATTTATCTATTATATGACAATTATTAAAGGTCATATAGTCATTGGGTGTAATACAAGTAAATATTTTACTACTACAAAATTATCGATATCTAGTTAATATACATATTGATTATTTATGTGTAAAAAAATTAGTGTTTTCATTTTAAATAATTTAATTAAAAGAAAGTAAGTTAATTTTATTATAATAAAATGATAATAAATCATTTTCTAAAATACATTTTATTCTTATGACATTATTTTTATAAAATATTCATTTTTGTAAAACATATTACATTCAAAGAAATTTTTTTATAAAATTGATTTTTATATATAAATTATTACTATAATAAATATATAATACCTATAGAATGGGTAATTAAATATAAGGAATTAAAATCAAATCATTCATGACTAATAAAATATGATTTATTTAAAAATAATGTTTTATTATATAATATATGTTTTTATTTAAAAGTTAAATATATCTTAAATGGAGTAACAAATTTACTAATTTTTAAATACATATAATCATTCATAACATTCAGTTAGTGATTATTAATTTGTTAAAAATAATAATAAAATATTTAAGGATAAAATAGATATTTTTAAATAACTTTTGTATATTTGTAATGTATTTTTTATCTTCATAAATTAAACTAATACATATTAAATAATACTTTTAATGAATAATTTTGATAATATATATATAAATAAGATATATTAAAATTCATATAATTATTTAAACAAGGAAAGTATTAAGAATAAATTCATTTTATGATTAAAATACATTTTTCATAAAAAAAATTCGTTTTGTTATGAGTTATAATTTTAAAATTAATTTTTATCACTTTTAGAAATTTAATTCAGTAAAATGAAATTAATATTTGGAATTATAATTTACAAATTAGGTAATGAGGTCAATTTAATTTTTAGGCATAAAAATAACCTACCGATGTAAAAATTAATTTACTATGTTAATGTTAAATAAGGTAAATAGAATTAACTATGTGGTAAATACCAAATATTTCATGAAAAAGTTCTTTAAATGGTCAGATAAGGTATTTATTGACTTGAACATACATTATCTCAATTATATTTTCCCTTTAGATCCAATTTCTAGGATAAAATTCTTTCTTTACTAGTTAATAAATGGTTATTTGAAAAAATGTACCACTCTAGATAACCTATAAAAGGGATCCTCCACTACCCTATCAAATTATAAATTTCCTATACATTAATATTGAATACCTACCCAAATAATCTCTCTTAATATAATATCTCCTGTTTTATAACCTCTATTCACTATGAGTCCCAAATCCCTCATTTTGAAGTGGCTCTCTAAGAGAATATTCAAGTATTTTACGTAAGTGTTATACTCTCTATAATAATTCTCACTTATCTTCTTCATAAAAATAATATTAAATAACATTTATCACATTAATAATTTTTTTAAATATTATTCATCTATAAATGTTATATTATACTAACAATATCATGTTATTAACCATTCATCCATTATAACACATTCTTGTTTTATATAGTTCTACAAATTACTTGAACAATGATATAATGGATATATCATGAATGATTAATAAAATCTAAATATCAAAAAAATTATAAATTATTGATGAGTTTAATATGTTTTTATATTTTTTAAATGTTAATATATATAAGTATATTCTATAATAAAATCAAATTTTTATTGAATTGAAATTCATATAAAGGATATTTTGTTCATTCATAATGAACCATCACCAAAATATCCATAAACTGTACATTTTAATTTGGAGAAATATTTGAAAAACATATTTAAACACATTTTGAACTATATGGGTGATTAATATTGGATCATTGATAAATGTCTAGAACCACCATATTAAAGCTAGTATAAAACAAACGGGACAAGTAACACAAGAACATTGATTTTAACTAATAATGTTTAATAAATATTATATGGGAAATTATAAATGAATGGTATAAATTAAAATAAATATAATTACGTTTTTTATAAATTAAAATAATCCTAAATTGATTACAAAGAAGGATTGAGCACATCGAACCTAACAGTAATCCAATGTAAGGGTTTTCTCATCTTAATTTTTCTTCATTGAGACATTCTTCATATTCATAAATTATTTTATTTTGTGTGTTTTATATAATTTACATGGATGTATTTTTTTCATAATAATTATTAAATTAAAGGTATTTTAAAATCATTTTCATTTTATCTCTTTCAAGATATTTTTGATTCAAAAGTTACTAAACTCATAAGGGTTTCTTTCTAATCTCACTTTGAAATCATGATTACTTATGACTAAATTTCCTATGGGAGGAAGGATTATGTTCTATCACTCTATCAATAAATATATTTTATTATCATATGGTTATTTATATGTTTTATATATTTTCAACCAATTTTACCACACATTGGATCACAATTCAATCGAAAGGATTATTGAAAGTGGAGTTGACCTTATGTCTTCTTTTTCAATTGTTAATATTTCTCCTCCACATTTATATTCCAAATTTTATTTTATAAATTTATTTCCTGATACGTCAATGATTTATTAAGGTTATTTTCTTTTAATATTTACTCTCTATATAAAATAATAAAAGGAATCTTTTATTTACATATTCTATATGGGTAACATTATATTAACATTCCTTATAAAGTGTAAAAGAATAAAAAATTTAATGATTTACACATAATAAAAAATTTCCCATAATATTAATTGGATATTATAGAAGGTTAATCTCCAAATATTAATTTTCCCAAATCCATTTATATTACCTTTTTTATGAATTCGTTTCTTTTAAAATAAAATATATAAAAAATATAAAGAGTATTTTTACTTATTTATTTGTGTAAATTTTAATGTTTATATTTTTTTCTGTTATTCAAATACTATATAATGTTTCTTTTTGAGGATATCAACTAATGATACCATAAACCTTCTTTCTATGGAAGTCTTATAACCACGTCTTGCTGAAATTTTCATGATGCTCATTTCTTTTACATGGGTTAATTTCTCTTTGATGGGATTATAAATTTTTTCTTGTTCATATGGATGAAATATGAATGGGTTATCATTATGTGATGTATGGGTCCCATATATCCCACCAATCCATTGGGTAAAAGTTTATATATCCTAAGTCAAGGATGGGAAATGAGTTGATTTACCAAGTATAGAAGTTAATGGGACAAAGGTCGTTAGAAAAATTCTATAAGGTTATGGGGCATGGGTGGTTAGCCCATGTCCATAAGGATATGGAGAAAATGTGTTTATCGTAGGTCCATAAGGTTATGGATCACAAATGGTTATTCTAAGTCCACTATGTTATGCGTATGTAGTTAGCCTAATAAACTATGATATAAATGTCTTAGTTTATAAACATGTCATTTGTTTTGGATTCTATAATTATATTTATTCCACACTCTTATGTTATGTAACATACCATTGTTAGGTTCTTATAACTCATGATGATTGAATCATATTTCTATACTCCCATTAAGCATAACTTATGTTATTCCAAAATCACATTATAATGGATCATGTTTTATGTTCTTTGTTTTATTTGGTATGATATTCATAACCTATGATAATGAAAATTGACAATGTAATCATACCGCACATTCATTTTATTCTCAATTATGATATTTAATTGATATATCTTATGTTCACCCCTTATTGAGAATATGATCTCATCCTTTTTTTGGATTAAATTCCATAAGTTGTGAAGAAGAGTATAAAATATGATATTTATAAAATGGTTTCAAGTGTTGTTTGACTATGGATAAATGTTCATAATGTTATAAAATAAGTTTTTATGTGTCTAATATTTAATGAAACTAAAAATCTGGGTTCTAGTATTTTTTATTTATCAATGAGATGTGATGTTTAAGTTAAGTAAATTATATATAATAAATGATTGTTATGCTTGGGTCACTCTAATATTACTCTGGAAATCACCACAATTGCAATCTATATATTCTATTAAGATTATACATTAACTTATTTTAATTATTATATCTAAAAATCACCATGATTTTATGTTTTCTAGATTATGAAGTTGTTTAATACCCCATTTTTTCAAATATTCAAGTTAAAAACTATTGAAAAATGCTCAAATTTAAGACCTTCCCCATGATAATGTTTATATATCATTGAAAAATTATTTAAAAACATTTTTAGATCCTTTACAAATTGTTTTCACTAAAAAATTCAGAATTCCCAGGTCTTTTCTATGATGACCATTATGTCGTGATCTATTTATGTTCTTAATTTATTTAACAATTCATGAGAACCATGATCATATTTCCACCATATTAAATTTCAATACCTCTATATTTATTGGTGATATTTGTAATTTATATTCATTTTAGTTCATTTCTAGTTTATTTGGAGTCAAATAGGTCATTAGAGGGCTTGAGGAGTACTAGTATAAAAAGGGTCAGGGTGTAATGTGCATTAAGGTGCTAGTACTCAATGGTCTATTTCTGGATTCCTGGTGGTGTTCTAGTGATGTAGGTGGTTATGTTTGAACTATTGGGTACTGTACAGAATTATATTGTCTACATAATATGTTTGTGGAAAAAATTGACTTAATAAGGGGTATTTTTGTCTTTTAAAACTTTTGTAACATGAGGGATTACAGTACAACCTAAGGGGGTGGTGTGTGGGGTTAATTAAGGTGATTAAAAATTCATTCTTATCTCAAATTAGAATTGATATTATCCTAGTTTTGGAAAAGTAGTTTGAAATATATCACATTGATTGCACTACCACACACTAAAATATAAAAATAGAGATGCATAGACACTATTATTTTACTTGGTTCACCTGAACTAGGATATATATAAGGATAACATATTTATGATTTGTTTTTGTGCCTATAAATCACTACATCACTAGTTATCTATCACATAATATAGGATAGGCTCACTACTCATATATTTTCTATAGACACTTTCTCTCTTATTCTCACAACTATTCAATAGAGTTAGACTATGGAAAAATATTTACGTGTAAGTTGAACAGACAAAGATAATAATAAAATATATATAACCAAATAAGATTGGATCTCCTTTACAATGATCCAATATTAGCTTAAAATTAATCCCATGTATGTAAACAAAATGTACATATACAAAAATTATCTTAAATGAAATACAATCCCATCAAAAATCACTCTTAAATTCTATGTATTCAATAACATTTAAAATTTACTCTCTTTTATACTTTACATTTTTTATGAATTGTTAAACATTCCCTTTATAAATTAAATATACTTCCCTTCAAAACACGTATTCTTGACTTCAAAAATAATCCATTTGAAATTAAAATTCAATATGATGAACTATCATTAGCTTCCCCTTTCTCAAATACATCCATTCAGTTGTTTCCAGATAAATCTCTACCACATAAATTTTTATGAGTACTTAATGGAAATACTGAAAACCATAAATCATCATTGAGAGTTCCAAGTCTTCAATTTTATTGACATTCTCTATATTTAAGCAACTAGGGTCTGATGAATTTTATTATAGCATAACCTATTGTTTTCCCCAATAGTTTTCACCAAATAATAAATTCATTGAGACATGATTCGATGTTTTATAGTGTAATATTTATTCATGTTTACAAAAATCCCAGAGATTGAATTTTATGGTCCCTAATTATTTATTCATAGAAAAATCATTGAGATTTAGAATTTTCATTCATAGTTCAATAAAAGTGTTATAGAATGATCTAATTATACTTTAAATATTTTTTTGGGTGTGACATATATCGTCCTAAATAGAATTCACATACCTATTTTTGATCTATTTCACCCAGATTAAAAGGTTCAACATGACTTGATCATTATATATAGTTAGAAACACACTGTAAAATGAAAATATATCATATAGATTTGTAAATTAATAGATTAAAATGAAATTCAAGCTATGTTAATTTGGAATGAGTCTATTATTGTTTGAGAAACACATTTTGGAATGATTTTATGTGACATAGTTTTGAAAATAAGTATATTAATGTTACATAGCTGAAATATAACCTATTTTATTTGATAGATCCATTAAATCATGGTGTGGTACATATACATATAATGTGATTTATCCAAATAACATCATTTACTTATTATGTATTATTATATATTCACACCATCAAACTCCTAATAAAAAATAACATCAATTAATTCAAATTGAAAACAAATCTAACATCACGACTCATGGTTTCAACATTTATCCTTTTGGGTTTTATTTTCAATTGACCAAAGATAAATCCATGTTCTATAAAATTTGTTCCATTCTCCTGTTTAATCCATTCATCCATGCACCCCTTATATTATAAATCTTCCATTATAATTATTCTCCCTTTTCTTAATAAAATTCACAGGGTTTATTATTTTCTGGATATGATCACATTTGAGCATTCAAGAACCACTTTCACATTTCTTTATTTACAAATGTTCTTTTAAAAAAATCCTTAGATTACCTGAGTTGAAGATAATTATAAGAAATAAGAGAATATGTAAATTTCTATTATGTTCTCAATATTTTCATATTAAACCTTCATTATGTTACTAATTCCACTTGGATTCTATCTCAACATGTGTTCTGATACTAAAAATATATAATCACCTTTAAGAATACATAATATTTAACAAAATAATTCTGTAGAATTGGATGAAGGGTTTTCAAACCTCCTTTGTTTGGGGAAATTAGATAAAATCTGATGTTTAACCAATTATTATGAAACATAAGTGTAGCCAATGGTTTTGTAAATTTATTTTCCACTCAATGATGAGTTTAAAAAAACAAAAAATTTATACTATATCTCTCCACACTATCATTTATAAGGTAGTAATATATCTCAATATCTTTTATGTGAGATTACCGTATTGGATTTTTTTGTAAAATAAAAAATAAGTCTTTTTGCGACACTGTATCGACATCAGTTTTCACACCACTTCAAAATACCATTCAATTTTTGCAACACCCACATTAACTATTTAAATGATTTGGTAAAAATTTATATCATTCCTATAAATTTTATATGGATACACTATTTTAATATTTACTTATCCATCAAACAAATTTTTTTAATGAATAATGATTCAACAATTATGAATTTTCAATCCCCAAAATCCCTAGACCATTATAAATATCATTATCCTATATATTACCAAGACATGTGTTTTCCATTAAAAACTATTAAATTTGGATTTCAAGTATGTTTCAAAGAATATATCCTTACTTATTACTGTGAGATATACTATACTACCTAATGATCCAAAGGATTGTAGAATAAATAGGGGGGTTGAATCTATTTTGTTCCTTTTTAGAAATGGAAAATTTTGTAAATTGAATGGCATAAAATTGTTATAATTTCATCATTATTAACTTTTTCTAAACTCAAGTGTATGAAGAAGTATAAATGTAAAAAAAGAAACACATGATTTTCATGTTTAACCCTCAGCGTGAGAACCTATAAACATTCTACATCCACTTATTTGGGTCTATATAAATTTATTGATATGAATAAGTGAATACAACTTATTTTTAGTCCCATTAGATACATTTTATAATTGTATATGAACGATTATATTTAATCTCATCAGTTTACAAATATTTCTCTTACAAAAATTGAGCCACAAAATAAAATTTAACAATGAAAATTTCTACTTCAAAAAGGTCCATCCAGAAACACGGTCCCATGTACCTACATCAGATGGGCTTTAGTATAATGAACCTATTTCAAAAGAGTCATTTTTATTCAAATTTATATAATCTATGCCTAAACTAAAATTTATTATATGCATATTTAATAAATATATTCTTCTCATCTTCTGATCAAAACGTAGATTGATTCTCTCATTCTAATTCTCTCTATCTGGTAATCTGAACATGACTCAGTCTAATTTTCTGATTCGACCCCTATTTCTAGAATCTTTTATTTAAAATTAAACAAATTTGGTTGTAAACATAGTGATGAATCCAAATTGGCATCATATCATCTTTTATGTATGGGTGAATAGTAACAAGTATAAATGTAATTTCTAACTCTATTTACATGTTCTCCAAAAGTAAAAAAGGCGGTAAACTGAAATATTTTTCAACTCACCCAAATTCATACATATGAATTTATCATAAATTTAAAATTAATTTGACCTATTATCAATTATAATAAACTTCTTTAGAGTATTAGTTAATTCTATGGAACTTATGAATTCTAAACCTCACACAATAATAAATTTTCAAATGCTTTATCTAAAAATTGGTGTCCAGAATGTATCGATCTAAAAAATGTTCATCATCCGAGTTCTCTTGACCCTATTTACATGACTCAAATATTTTTCATGTGAATTATTGAAAAATACGTAAATGTTTTCTCACTCTAATGATCTAATCCAACTAAAAAGGATTTAAAAAAACTTTTCATCATCTTATTATTTTACTTTACCACAAAAAGTTTCCTGTAAAAACTTTAACAAATATAACTTTTTCTCTCTTAGAAGACTCTGCCTACTCAACTTCATCTAGACAATCAATTTTTTTTTCTGATATTGTTTTTCTAGAGATATATATATATGATTATAAAATTGATCTCCACCTTTGTTTCTATTTATATATTTTAATTTTATTTCATGTGTTACTTTACATTTATTTTTCATTATTCAAAACCACAAAAAAAACTCATCAAGAACAAATTTATAGATTCATACAAAAACATCAACAAAATATTTCTATATATAATGTGTATCTAATTGGAATGATTGAAATTTAAAAAACATTAGAAACATCAAAATTCAATAACTGATGCATTTTCTTAGTTTTAAGAAATTTCTCCAAAAATATGGGTATGGAAGATTCAATATTAAAAAACATGATATTTTATTTTTCTATGTATATGATTATGCCTTAGGAAATGCATCTGAATCCATGTGTCTAGAAACATATGTGTGAAGATCTCCAACATATTCCTTTCTTCTCTATAATAAAAAATTTTAGAAACTCATATTTCCAGTCTTCTGAAAAACTCGGTGTCCTGTGCTTCTCAGTATGATAAGTAGAATTTTGAAAACATAAACATTGGAAGATTCACAAATCCACACTTTTTTCCATATAAAAACTCCAAATCGTATCATGTTTTATTCATGATGTTTTAGAGACATGAAATAATAAAAATCATCTGAATTCATTTGGAATGTTTCCAGACATCCAAACTTTCTAAATTTATCACTTTATAAATCCCTTTTTCTTTAACAACTTGTGAATTTCCAATAAAAGTATTGACCGTTGGAGTATGTGATGGACTATGAATGATGGATCATCTGATTAGTAACATTGAAATAAAATTTCTTCATTCATTCTTCTAGAAACTTCAAAACAACAGTTTATTTAAATATTGCAACACAAATTTCACTTGATTTACATAAATATTCTATAAAAAAAGTTATCTATCAGGATAAAAACTACTTTTCAAATGTCAAACATTATTATCAATCTCCCCATTTTTATTTTTTTAACAAATCTCATTGTCAACTTATTTCAATTCCCCATTTTCAATGATCAAATTTGGTTGAAAACTCATTTTTGAATAGTTACCAAAATAGCGAATTTCTCAAAAATATAGTTTCCTGATGTCCAATTACTAGATAAATTAATGTTTTTATGTAATTCTTTCCCATAGTGAAAATAAAATATGTGGTCATGTTATTATTTTAAAATAAAATCCCTCTCAATTTTAAAATCACTCACTTCTTAAAACATTTCTTTTTATACACTATTTTATGATAAAAAAAAATTTAAATTAATTTAAATAAGAAAATGTCTTTTTCCCCATTATAAGATATATTTTTATAATTTATCCCACTTTTTCAACATAATCCTATGCATAGTGGGGGTCATCCTTAATAAGTTTAGGAAGTCTTTGGTCGAGGATGAACATGATGTTGCAACCTAAATTATTCAAATCTCCCCCTTGTCAATTCTTTTTAAAAAATATAATGAAATTTATATTTCATTGATTTATATTCATGGAAAAAATATCCAATGTAAACTTTATCTTTTATGAAGGGATACTTTATATAAATATTTTTTGGATATTTATTGATGGATAGGATGTTTAGAAAGATCAATTTAACTATGATTATCACAAAGTATCTTCAATTATTTGCAAACTTCAACCTTCAAATCAACTATCTAAACAATCATCCACAAAATTTTAGTACAAGATTTGTTTAGTAACAACATATTTATATTCCACTTTGTTAAATGATACTAAAATTTGTTTCTTACTATTCCAATTAACACAACATTATCCCAAATATAATATTTTTCTAAAAGTGGATTTTCTTTCATAGGAATCTCTATCCTGATCAGCATCAGCATAACCATGAAAGTTCATATCACAACTTATTTTGTATAATACCCCATATGAAGTTGTTTCTTTAACATATCTCAGAATTTAATTTTCTTCCAACATTTTATATTCTTCCAGGTCACTTTTATATATGACACCCAAAGTCACAACATACCAATATCAATTCATAAAACTATAAGGTAAAGTGAAATTCCTATCTATTTTTCAAAATCATTCCGATTGAAATTTTACCTAGATTCTTCCTTACTTATCTTCATCCCAATAAAAAAGTAGGAGTTGAAACTTCTTTGGATTTTCTCATACCAAACTTTTGTAAAAATTGGCATACCTTCCTTGAGGCATAAAAATGTATTTTTCTTTTTATTAAACATTTAAACCATTTAATAACGTTAATTCTAACAACATTTAAATCTCAAGATTCTTATTTATTTTCTAAACAATTAATTATTAAAATTTTCTTCATCTCCATCAAAAATTATATCATCCACATAAACAATTACAATTAGGGTTCCTGAGTTAACTTATTTCACATATAGGTTTCTATCAACTCTTCCATTATTGAAATTCAAAATTATCAAATAATTTTCAAGTTTGGATTACCACCCATTTGGAGATTATTTTAAAACATACATAATTTTATATCAATTTAAAAACCTTGATTCCATCCTTATCAAGTAGAAACTCCCAAGTTTTTTCAATGTAAACATATTCTTTAATCTTACCATTTAGAAAATATGACTTTACATCCATTTGATAACATTTCTATTTTAGATGTGTACCGATGTTAGAAAAATTATAATAGTTTTAAATCCGACAATATGGGAAATGTTTTCATCAAAATCCACACCTTACACCCATTCATAAACAATAAAAAAATGTTATTCCTTATTTCTTTAATCCCCTCCTTGTTCATTAAATTTATTTTTTTATATAAATTTTTATTTCAATAACAATTTTACGTGATTGATGTAGAAAAACTTACCATGTGTTTTTATCAATCTATTCTAACTATTCATTCATTTCATCAACCCATTCAATATGTTTAACTACATTTAAAACCGATTATGAATAAATTTTTGAAATGGGTGATGTGTTATTTTCTGATATCAACCTTATTCCTCTCTGAACAAGATATTTTTTATTCTTAAGAATATTTTATGTTTCAACATGTTTATATATGGTGGTAAATTCAATGCTTCTATTTCAGATTTGTTTATCTCATCAAATGATTCTTTTGAGTTGTGATATATTTGTTTTAACTCAAGTTAACTCTCATTGGAAATATTTAGCCTATCTTCCTAAAACTTTTCAACCATTTTTTTAAATAATTTGGATTATCAATTACTTTCACATCATAAGTATACACTAAATTTTAAAAAATCATTTTCCAATATTTATAACTTCTTCAATTGAGTGAATATCCCATAAAAATACCTTATTCATCTTTCTCATCATATTTTCCAAGATTTGGTTTTTTAATTTTAGTAAACATGGAATTTTAAAAACTATTAAGTATTAAAATGAAGTTTTTTATTATACCCCATTTTATAGAAAGTCATCTTTGATTTTAGTCTCATCAAACATCTATTTTGGACTTGTACAGTAGCGCTAAAAGATTATCTATAGTAAAACTTTGAATGTTTGTTTTCTGCTAACATTATTCTTCCTCTTTCTAATAAAATTTTATTTTCTTCCTTTATGTTATACCATTTTTGGGGGGTGTAGGGTGCACTAAAGCTATGATTGTTTCCATGTTTCTAAAAATATTTTTAAATGGCATTTTATGTGTATTATATCTTATTATCTTTTATGAACTTATTTATATAAACCCCCATTTCAATCTTAATATCTCTTATAATGAATTTGAAAATTTATATATATTTTGGGTTGTTTTAATAAATAAATTGTTGGTAATGTGAGTGAAATAATCAATGAAAGTGATAAAATAGAAATATCCATTTTTCATTGATATATCATTTGTCCAAAAAATTCTAAATGAATAAGTTCAAGAGGATTGTTAGACCAAATCTCAACTTTTTTATAACTTTTACTAATAACATTAAATTTTTGAAATGTTATATATACATCATATTATATTCTTTTAATATTTTAATATTTTAAACAACACCAATTTTAGAATTATTTTCATACTTTTTTACCAAATGTGAATAATTTTACAATTCCAAAACTTATTATCATCATTAGAGCTTAGATAATAGAAGTTATCAAGTTCACTAATTTGAAAAATATTTCTATTGGTTCTTTCTCATCTCAAAATTACTATTCCATCTTCCAGAATTTTGATGATACAATAATGTTTTATAAAAACTAATCTTTTTCATCATCTAAAATTTGACTTTCACTAAGTTATTTGTGTTTTAGAACATAAAAAATAGAACTTCCTTAGACCTCATTTCTTATATTTCAATCTCAATCATTCAAATTCCTATAATTTTACGGAACTATCATTCTTGAAGGTAATAGGTCCATCATCTTGATTATAAATATATTTAAATATTTTCATATCCCTTTTCACGTGTGATGAATAACCTTTATCATGTTTCCATGGTTCTATTCATTTTGATTTTTTAAGGCTATATCAATAACAAAATATTTTTCCTCAAATTTTTTCTTTCCAACATATTTTTAATTTTCTACATAAGTACTTTTCCTTATAAGCATTTTCATACATTCTTCAGCATGATAGTTAGCATGGTAACTTATTACACATAATTCTACTAAAAATTCAAAAAAAATCTATAAGATGTTTTATATCATCTTGATAATTTTTCTTTTCAACATTATGTATTTTAGGAAAGATACTCATGATAATTCCACTATTTTTTCTCCACTATTCATTTCATCTTCCAAAAAGTGAATAATTATGTTATCAGCTGAAAGATATATTCCCATAAATTTTACAACATTACAAAGTACCATCAAATATTGGTTTTATATTGAACTATATTCTTTATTTGTAGAAAATATATTGATGTTGATAACTTATTTCCAATCTAACATATTCTAGGCATGGTCTATCTATCATACAGAGGGAATTTTTGTCTTTTGTAGATGTGATAAATATATCACAAGCCATATCACAACAATATTTTCCAACACAATTTCCAAAACCTGAACTTTTAGTAAAATAAATTGTATATTTATGTTTAATGGGTGATGACTTCAACTTATTCATGAAGTGGTAATTTTCTACACCTTTAGATAATGTATAATTTTCTTATTAATCATGTCTGAAATTTTAATTAAATTTTTTTGAATTACTTTCATCATAAAGGAGTTTTGGTACAGTTCTTTTAACTTAATCTTCTCTAGATTCCAACTTCTTAATAAGGTATTCAACCATATTTTTATGTTAAATAAATCTCAATTTATAACATATGATTTCATGGATGTACTATTATTACTTATTAGAAATATATTTTATTACATTAACAACTTTTCCACTATACTTCTTCATCGCATTGATTTTGTTTTGGAGAGTTCTTTCTTCATGAAGACATGCACTATGTTCTATCCTGATCTGATACTCTCTATAAGATTCTTCACCTATTTCGTCTTAAATATTTAATGATTCTTCTTTATTATCCACATTTCTCAAATAAGGTTATGATTATTTAGGAACATCAATCATCTAATGAATCAATACCATTTAGGTAAGATTCTAAATTCTCACTTTACATACTTCTTCTATTTATAGTGGAATTCAACATTCCACCAAAGTACTTATTTTCTTTCTTGGATGTCTTTTCAAAATTCATCAACCATGGTTTTTACCCATATTGATCTCCAAATTCAATAACTTTATAATTGGGTAAATTCATAGAAAATTGAATTATTACACACACATAGAAAACTTGAGAGTAAGTTTTTATCCACAATTTTCTTTTCCTCTTTGATATTTCCTAGAGATAAGAGACATTATTATTTCATTAAACATGTCATTTTATTTATCTTCAGAATCAAAAGGATCAAAATTATCAACATATTGAATTTTCATCTACATCATAACATTAAAATCATTTTCATCTTTCATATTTTCTTGTAATACTGATGCATTTGTCATTTTATAGGAAAAAAGACTTTTTTTCAATTCATCAATTGATAAATATTATTTATCAACTAAATAAAAAAATTTAGAATCAAACATTGTGTGAATGTTTTCCATGAGTTTCATAAAAATTATATAATGATACAAAACATATAAAAGACAACTCATGTTGTAATAAAATTTATTTAATCTTGTTAATTATTCACCAATAGTTTCCTTATATTTTATTTTTATACCATTAAACATTCTATTAAATATTTATAGTTTTTCTTTCATTATTTTTATATTCCCTTTGATAATAATTTCAATCATATCCCACATAATATTTAATGTTTTGATACCCATCACCCTCATGTAAATTTTTTTATAGAGATATAAGAATAATATTTCAATATTTTCCATAAAATTCAATATTTATCTTATCAGTAGATGGTATAATTACATCTTTTTCAATGGGTGGAAATCGAATTATGTAAGAATTAATAACTTCTAGGAAATGTGATAGAAGATATGTAATCATCCTATTTTTCCAATCAAAATAATTTTTATCATAAAATATAGGAACTATTTTTCTATTAGTATAATTGGGATTATCTATGATAAATATTCAATAGGGAAACCTTCCCTTTGATACCAATTGATGTTCCAAAAGATCATAGAAAAATCTGAGAAAGGGAGGGGGTTGAATCAACTGTTGATTTGTTTATAAATTTAAACTTTAGTTAATTTAATACCTATAACTTTTTATATTTTGTTGCTTATTAACTTTTAGAAAACATTATAGTATTCATAAGTAAGAAATTAAACAAGGAACACATGATTTACAAGGATCAACCTCAGTGTGAGAATTTAAATCCATGCCATAGACATTATCACGGGTCTATGGAAATAAAATATAAGGAATAAGTGAATAAAAATTGTGTGAACTGCTATTAGAAAACTTTTATCTCTTAATGGGAAGAATTATATAACTCCCATCAGTTTATAAAAAAATATCATTCAAAAATTCATCCACAAAATAAAATGTAGCAATGAAACTTTCTACTCCATAATAGTCTATTCAAAAACTCATTATGATGTACTAGGATCCAATGGACCTCTGTTTGATGAACCAAGTTTAACAGATTCAGTATAATTCAACTTTGATGAATCTATTCTTATACCAATTTTTTTGATCTGCATGATTTATAAAACTATGCTTCTCAACATCTATTCAAAACTAATATTGATTCCCTTAGTCCAATTCTATCTATCTAGTAATACGAACTTAACTTTGTCTGATATTCTAATCAGAAACCTCTTTCTTGAAACACTTATTCAATATGTAATAACTTCAGTTGGATAGTTTTTTTTGACCCAAAATTATTTTCATAACAAATTTTATACATTGGTGAATAGTAAAAAGTACAAACTTACATTCAACCTCTATTTATAGGTGCTTCAGAAATAGTAAATTTGAGAAAATGAAATATTTTTTTCTCCCCCAAGTTCAAAGATACAAATTAATTAGAAAATTTAAATTTATTTTACCACTTATCAATTATTATCAAACATTCTCGAGTCATCCTCAATTCTCTTGAACATATGAATTAAAAACCTTTATTTAATAAGAACCTTTAAAATGTTATTTATGGAAATTAATAGTTTTTAATATGTCAATCCAGAAAACTATTCATCATTATCATTTTCATAACTCAATTTATAGAACTCATATATTTGTTCCTTATCTTACAGAAAAATAAATAAAATATTGATCACTCTTATGCTCCAAAAAAATCAAAAAATGGTTGACAATATATTTGAAACTTTTAAGTACTTCAGTTGATGAAAAAAACATCTGGTAGAAACTATAAAACATATAAATTTTTTTAAGTCCAGAGACTCTGTCCACTCATCTTCATATGGTCACTCAATAAACTCACTTCTGATCTTGTTTTTTCGGATAAATATGTCTGATTAAAACATTACCTCCCCATTGATTTCTACTCAAAGATTAAATCTCATTTTTTATTTACTTTTAATTTCTTCTTTATTTTGAAAACCCACAAAAAATACTCATCAAAAACATATTTGGTGATTCTGAAAAACCTTGTCCAAATCATTTGTTTGGAAAGTTTATTTAATCAGCAGGGTTGAAATTTATATAACATTATCAAATCAAAACATCTATCTCTATTAATTTTTCTCAATTTTAATAATTTTATCTAGAAATATTAGTCTAGAAACATCAACATTTAACAACACTCTATTTGAATTTGTTATGTGTAGTATTCTATATCATGAGTTTCATTCGAATCTCTACTTCTAGAAACCTTTTTCCAGAGAGATTCATCATATTCTTTTATTATTTAGAAGTATATAAACTTTTAAAAATCATATTTACAATCTTAGTAAAACTTATATGTCTAGTTATTTTTGGTATGATAAGAAGCATCCTAAAAACAGTAACATTGAAAAATTCATAAATGCACACTTCTATATTTTTCTACAAACTCAAACTTTTATCTTGACTTCTTCATGAGGTTTTTGAAACATGAAGGAAAGAAATATTATCTAGATTTATTTGGAAAATATTACATATTCCCAACTTTCTAACTATCTCATTTTACAACTCTCTTCATCTTTAACAAATTCTAAATTCCAAACAAAATTATCTACTGTTGTAAAATCGTGTTGACTTTGTTTGATGGATCATCTAATCAAAAAACAACTAAATCAATTTCTTCTTTTAAAATTCGTGAATATTTTCAACAAAATTTTACATTCATCTAATAACACATATTTAACCTAATTTACAAAAAAAAGTCTTTTAAAAAATGAATGTTGTTAAAAAACAAAAAATTTGAAAACATCACAAATGATCTTCACAGTCAATAACTCTTCGATGAAATATTGTATCTACTTCCTTTTGTCCCCATTTTATATAAGTTTTATTATAAAATCTATCAAATTAGAAATTGGTTATAAATACCTTATTTAGAATTTAATTAATATTTCCCTTGCATATTGCACTTATGAGATAGTGGTTTAATATTTTATTTGATGAACTCTTAACCTAAGAATGTATGGTTTCTCTTCTATCATAGAAATATCAAATTTTTAATGCATTATATTGAAAACTATTCAGTATAAATAATTTTTTTAACACTACATATGATATCATCCACATATACCATCTCCATAAAATTATCTTCATCTTGGAATTTCATGTAGCGGTTTTGATCAACCCCTCCACTCATGGTCTATAACTTCCCCATATACAAATCTAGTCATGCACAACAAGAACGAGGTTGTTACATCAGACCATATAAATCCTTTTCGACCTAAAATCTATTAAATAATCTTTTATAATAATAAATCATACTTTTTGATTAATTTATATTTCTTCTTTAAAGAATCAATTCAGAAATAATATCTTTATATAGAATATATAGCCTTTGAAATTTCGTTGAATAACTACCTCTAGGAAAATTATTATTAATTCCATCCCCAATACCAAATAAGATGTTTCCTTAAAATCATATCCTTTATTTTGAGTATATATTCAACATAATAAAATCACATTATTCCCATGCAGTCTTCCATGTTTATAAGAAAAAATTAATAATCCACTTCATACAATTCACATAGTGATGTCCTTGTATACATAAAAAATCCTATGGTCGATTCTTTTTTATTTGATCCATCTCTACATTTAAGTATTTCTGACATGATTTATCCCTTAATAATTCTTTTACTAATGTTGGTTGCACCTCTAATATTAGATAATATTCCACCATGATTCTCATTATCCATGTCTTTTATGTATTAAATTTTCCTCTACTATTTTTCCATTTAACAACATTAATAATTTTCATTTTCTTGAGTAATGGGATGACTTCTTTAAATTAAATGATAATATTTTTATTCAATTTAAGAATTATAATCAATTATAGGATTTTATAATTATTCTAAATCCAAATTTATCTCTTCTTATTCATTACTCACTTATTTAGGGACACAATTTATAAAATTTTATTTAGAAATATTTTCAAAAAAATTTACAACACTTCTTTAAAATATTTTTTTGATCCTCTTATTTAAACATTTATAGTATTTACTATTTCATGAGTAACAAAAAAATACACCATAATCCACTACATAAATATATATTTCATGATTTCCATATTAATTTCTAATGAGACATTTACTTTCAGATACTCTACGTTGTTCCGATGTGGGTTTCCTACCATACAACATTTCACAAGGCATCTTATACTCTCAAGGACTAATAACTTCTCGATTATGAAAATAAAAAACCACTTATATAACATAATTTCGATAATTATAAGAATTACACTATTTATCAATAAATTATTGGACATATTATTTACTATGTGATTTCTCCTTTCTATAATTCAATTCTTTTGGGGTATCCTTACCATTGATACTTCATTGTTTATTATTCATGTATCTAAATAAAAAAACATTAATAGAAGTTTATTTGGTTTTGTTATCCATCCATATAATATTCATTATTCTTCATGTTTCATTATCCACTCTTCTTTGGAATCTTTTGATAAGGTCCAACAATTCTCTCACATATTGTATAAACATAACAAGTAACATCATTGACCCATTCCTCCCTCACAAGACTAAGGTGGGTCACAACGATACATCAAGAATTCCTCTGCATATTCTAATGTCTTCCAAATATTATTGAGTGTTTAATAAATATATTTTTAAGACTATAACCTATGGTAAAAAAATGAAAAAAAACAAAAACATGATAAAAAATTAAATATAATAAATTCAAGTAGATAAATAGGAAAATTAAAAAAAATATACCATAGAATCAAACCATGAAATTTCATATTTAATTTCATACCAAATTCAAAAAAATAACCAACTAAAATAAAGGCTCAAAATAAAGACTAAAAAAAGTCCTAAACCCTATCTGTGGTCCCATCTCCAAGCTCCAGTCCCAACTAGAAAATTAGCCAATAAAAAAAGGACCCATTTCCCTTGTCCAAACTTATATCCAAGACGTATGGTTGGGTAATAAAAGGTATCCCAAATAGGGTTTTATCAAAACTCAGTTAGCCACAACCAATGGTCTTTAAAATAATCCAATTTGAGAAATAGTGCCTGAAATAACATGATAAACAAAGGAATTCATTATAAAATAAATCTAGAATATCTAACAATACCCCCTAATTTGGGAGCTCTAGGTTGACACTAATGTTATCCATACCTTCTACAACAAGATGCATGATTTATCTATCTATAATCAAAAATGGGTCCAACACCAGTATGTTAATGAACTATACACATCATCAATTCACAACATAGTCAAGGAGAATTCCCATTATCGAGGCCAATTGCATATTATGTTCGACCCATGGAAAATTATCATGCTAGGTCCAATTATATATTTAGTTCACATCATAACCAAGGTGAATTCCCATTCTATGGAAAATTATATACTCAACGTATCAAGTAAAACTAATTAAAAAATACCCAAACATTTCAAATATGTTAACTATTTCCTATTTTGGTTAATTAATTCCAAACAAAAAATTCATACCGATTATAGTAACATTATATTATTCCATTATGATAAGTTCCAATTACATGTCAAGTATTCCCAAATACCAATTCACATGTCAATTATTCCTATCTACCAATTCACATGTCTATTATGCCCAATTACCAATTCATAAGTTAATACAAGTCTATAATCCAAATTTTAAACCCATATGATGAAAAGGTTCACAAGGATTGATCCAAAGACCAATACACAATTTACAACATATTTTAAAGATCACTAGATTTATATAATATAAATTTATAACCTCGGTTCATGTTTAGGAACAACTAATCGGTGGCCAAATGTCTATGTTATCAAGCTCCATCAAACACGAAGCGATACGAAGAGGGTCAAGTTTAAGGGATTCATGGAATAAAATTTATTTCCAATGGAAATTAGTTCCTCGCATAGTGTGGAATCATAATTTCACCTATTAAACATAATATAAATTTAATGAAGACCATTGAAAGATGTTTTAGAACACTTACTTCAACATTATTAAAGAATAATATCAAGAATAAAAAATTCAGATAAATACAAAACTACAGAAAAATACCTATAGAAAATTATAAACTAATTTATTAGGGATGGATAAAGAAGAACCAAGAATAAAATTAGTGGGATTGATCAATTCAAGGAAAAGCATACCGAATCTTGGTATCCATATTGAGAAATAAAAAATTACATAAAGGATGAAGTTGAAGTAGTCGAGGAAGCCATATAGAACCATTTTAGTTCCCTAATACTAATAAGGGTTTAATGAAATTATTATGAAATTTAAAATACGTTGAAGGAGGAAATTATGGGTCTAACACCACCTAAATTTCCTGACAGACACCACCGACAAGACATTGGGGTCCCACCATCTCACTAGTTGGCCAATGGATAGTCGATGATTGTAAAATGACTAGCTAAGGTTCTATACTGGCATTATAGGGTTACTATATAGTCCACCATCTATACGGTGGAACTAAAGATATACCTAAGCTGAATGAAACTACTAGTTATTTATAGTTCATCTCTACTAAGCCCCCAAGAATCTCTAAAACTTAGTTTAAACTAGAATAATGCTCAATTAAGGAATTGAAAGGGTTTAATAGAAAACTCAATGAGGTATGTACCTAATAAGTGGGTGAGGTCTCACAACCACCACAACATATAATATTCATCCCCAAGTTGTTATTTGATTCATTAATGAGAGTTATCAATGAATAAGTTGAGCCTCTACACCCACATGACTGAATCCCTCTCCCAGGTATCCCCCTAAACATGCACATACTTCTACTGCACTCACACTAGGGAAATATTATTTTTTTAGACAAATTTCTTTACAATGGTATATGATACAAATATGATGTTCCTTAAACTATACATCAACATCAAGCTCAACAACATCTATATCAATCAAGTGAGAAGGATACAGATTATATATCTAAAATTGCGATATGTGAAATGTTTCTGGCATGGAACTATCACACTATAGAAGATCCAATCAGTATAATAACATGCCAATTCTCTAAAATATTTAAAATTTCCTGAATAAACTAGGAACTAGCTTTCCCTACATATGAATATGGAATTTCCCCGGCCTAGGAGAAACCTGAAAAAAGACATGGTGGCCAACATTGAATTCCATAGGCCACCTTTGATAGTCATCCTATGATTTTTTCCTACTCCACATGGTTGAAAAAAATAATTGATCAAATAAGTATAGTTAAATTTTGTCTTCATGAGACTACGCCCAAAAAATACCGACACACCCACATATAACTAGGACAGAGTAGAATGGCATGAACTTACATATAAACCATCAAAAGGATAAATTTTGATCGATTCTTAGAAGATATTATTATAGAAAAAATACATGAATGATATATAATTCTCCCAATAACCACTGATGTCTAGAAAATAGGCTCCCAACATGTCCTCTAGAATATGAATCCTTCATTCAAATTGGACATAAATATAAGGATAATAGGATATACATGGAAGATCCAGTGATCTCAATTCATTTCAAAGGTCCTGCTAGAAACATTATATAAAATAAAGATCTTGCAGATGAAAATATAATTTTCATATATTTCATACTGTAATGAAATTTTATTTATCCAACAATAATTTTATTTAGTGGTAAATTTTTTACATTTTTAGGTTTTTGTGCTATTTTGAGATTAAATGCAAAAAATTGTCAATTCTGAAATTTTAACAATTTTAATCATCTTCAGTATTTGGGTCATATATTTTTCTATAATTGTCCAAATATAAATTTTTTCTTCTGTAGGACTACTATGTTTTTGTAAAACATATGGTCCAACTAGGATAAGGCTTTATTCGAAAATATGGAGTCCCAAATAAATCATTATTTGTGGAAAGTTGCTCTAAATGGTAGAGTGTGTTGGAGATGGTGGCATAGAACCAACTATGTTATACTTTATTCTTTATTAAATACCTTATCTCATCATTATTGTTATTCTACGTGGCAATGAATCTGATAATGTCCCAAGGATAGCTGTTTCTTATATTTCATAGAAGATCCCTACTATGATGAGAACCTGGAGGTTCCATAACACTATTCTTGAATATATGTTTTATGGTTGGAATATATTATTTAAGGGATGCAAATAATACAATCCATTAGGTGTGAGGAATCATAAAACATTGAAGCGCCTTCTCATGTTGTGCGCCCTTGGTAATATCTAGGTGGATATTATGAGAATGAGACCCCCCATTACAAAATGTACATTTCATAGTGTCATTGGATGTTCTTATATACCAAAGTGTGTATTGTTCCTTAGACTTTATGATTGTAATTAATGTGTATTAAAACTCATGCACATAGATATATTGATAAGAACAATGAATACACACTGTTTGTAGTGAAGAAGGATATGTTGGGTGTGTCATGAGTAACATTGCATTAACAAATAATGCGAGAAATGATTTGTACCTTCTCTTCCTTAATGGAAGTAGATATCTCATGCCCATTGCTGGAATTTATATAGCTTAAAAAAATCCATGGACCTGGTTAGGATTGGGAAAGTTCAATTCCATAAATAGAAAGAAAAAAATAAGCAATAACATGGGATTATGTAACTAGCATGAAACCTTCTTGATTCTAGATATCGAGACAAAGGGATCACATTACATAGTAAGCATTCATAAGAGGTGACATGTCATTGCAGCATTAGATTCTTTCTCTCTGGGTGCCTTGGAATGTGTGTAGATGCTAACCTTGGACTATAGGAAGGCTCTATATACTGCCAATGACAAAGAGTCCCAAAGAGTCACACAATATGTGGGTCCAAGTGTCTCAGTTAAATATTCATTTTATAGGTTGAATTAGGATTATTATTGATTGTGGTTCAATGATTATTCAAGGATTCCTGATCGCATTTATTTCGACACTAGTTATTTGAGTGAATATATTGTGGGTTAAATAATATATTTATTAGATAGAAATGCAGTGATATTTATTTAGGAAATAAATATCCATTATTCAGGGTCTAATGAATGCGGTGAAAGAAATAATGAAAATATAAAAACAAAAGTACACGCTGTGTATATTAATATAAATTCCGTGTAGTTTTTTAGGGGATTTTCAAAAATTAATATTATTTATTTGATTAAATAATACTAGGTTTAATTCACCAGATGCATGTCAAGTAATAATAACAGTCAACTATTATTATTACACACGGGGTCTTACTAAGAATTAAATTAAATGAATAAATGATTTCGGGTAATTAATTATTTTTATTATTATAAGAAATTAAAATACCAATTAAATAATTCTTATTAGCCTAGAAATTAATTGGTTGTGTGTATAATGGATTTGGAGAAAACTCTCAAGACAATAGATAATTCTTTTCTTCCAATAATTCTCTCAAGCGATGATAGAGATCCTCCTCATCTGGATCAAGGAGAGAGCTTTGAAAGATTCTCTCAAGGTGATCTAAGGTGGACATCACAAGTGAGGGCTCTTCCACTATAGCACCCAAAGATCCCTTCAGTGACATCCATAGATACATGGAGCACCTGTTGATCACTACTAGAGAAATCCGACACTAAGATTCTACGACGCAATGACAGATCAAATCGTATCGTGAACAAAGACATCAACAGAAAGAGAAGTACATCAAGGTAAATCTTGTATTTTAAATAAATTAATTATCAAAAACTTATGATGACCCTCTCTATGGTTCCATGACTCCCTTATATTCTTTAGTTCATCATTCTATTCTGAATATCCAGAATTTTATTATCTTAACAGATCTCAGAAAGATCGTTGTTAACAGGAAAAATTAGACCTGGGTACAACCACCAACACACTTCCGCTATGCTCGGAACCTACAAGTGGTATCATAGGGGGTCATATCATATATTATTATTATTTTTCTTTATGTTGGTGATTTACCTATTTAAAAATTTTTTTTCCAATTAAAGTTAATCATTATATAAATATTAATCATGAGATATATTCCACCTATTTTGTTTCTTGTTCAACTTACAAAAACAACTTTTTAATTTAATGTTTTGATAAAATAACATAGTGGATCTCGTCAAGAGGTTCCAAGTCATTTTGGCCATACAACAACAGAACCCACAACATGCTTTCAGAAGTACATGTTGTGTAGTATATGTCCCATTCACTAGGACGGTCCTCTAAACCAGGATGTGTCATTGGATCTTATCTATGTAATTTAGATTCAATGTGTTGACAAGGAACAGGTGGCACGTGGTTTCCGGATTACACTCCATGTGGCCTATTGAACACAGTTTTTATTAGCTTCAGGTTAGGGTTGGACCATGAACCCTATACACGGCTTGAATGGAAAGAAACCGTGTAACACATAGACTACATGGTGTGTGTCCCACTGAATATGGTGTGTACTCTGAAGATTTCTAATGTACATATAAGTACCATGTCCCTAGGTGTGTACTTAGAATGGACTATGAAAAAATTACATATCGTGTAGTCAAAACTACACACCATGTGATATGTGTTTTATATATTTTTGTTTAATTTAACATTTACGTAATTTTCATTTCTACTCATTGGGTTGTTATAAATGATAATTCATCTGGTTTCTTCCAGGGTACATGTTACATACAATGATAATTTTAAATGAATTTATATAATAAAAATTATGATGGATGAGAATGTCAAGGAAATTCAGAAAAAAGGTTTAAGATAAAAGGATTGATTAATTAAATATAATGAATCGATTCAAGCGTGATTTATCTTAAACAAGAATTATTATAGAATTTAATGATAGTTTTATTTATGCACAAATATCATTGCATGTATGGATGATCATGAGCTGGACTAAGACCTTTGTATATGAATAGTTTCTTTTAATTTATTTTTTTAAAACAATTATTTTTCCCTGTGAGACTTATCCTCATTAATATGTAGGGCCTGTGTGCCCAAGGATTTTTTTATTTAAAACACCAATTTACACCACACCTATGAGTGAGATAAAAGTATATGTAATGGATGGAGCTCCCAAAACTAGTGGAGGAAACTCAAGTTAGAAGCCAAGGTGAAACCAATCCAAGGAGATATAATGGTGGACATTTGAAAAGTTATAAACATAGAGGAAAAAGGTTTAAGGTATTTCTCGCCAAGGTCTTGGGTTAGTTTATCAACCACTAGATAAAATAACAAATAGAACAAGCTTATGATCATACAATTTATTTTATTTCTATCGGTTTCATGGTTTATTTATTGTGGGTGTGTTATAGTGATCACGAAATTAATGAATTAAACAAGCATGCAATATGGAATTTTTAACGACCCAAAGATATATTAATGGAAATCCATAATGATCTAATTAAATAACTCCTTATTTAAATTTTTTATATAAAATTTCAACTTCTTTGATTTTATGTTAAGAAATGTGACTGTTGCTTTTATAGCCGTTGAACAGTTATCACATCATTAATATAAATATAGGGCTTTAACAATTCCAATTTACTCAGAAAAAGGAAGTGATGGCCTCATCCAGTAGAATTTCTCCATACGAAGCTCATTTGTCCGAGCTCGGAAAAGAGGTGGCGTCTTTGGGCTTCGCTCTTGACCAATCCCAAGCTGAGCTTCCTCATGTCATGCTCTAATGAGACTGTCTATGGGAAAAGTGGAAGTTGATAGAGATTACCACTCGAGAAATGTTATCTGATCCACCCCAAGAGTCTTTCACCATCACACACCTTACCCTTAGGTCTTATGCATGTGTTTTAAGGGGTTATGTAACAAATCGCTAGTACTATGTTCATGTACATTATTTTTGTATATAATAATTGTAATAACGCGAGATTTTATGAAAAATATTCTTTTTAATATCATTAATATCTTGTGTTGTACACTACACAAAAAGGATCATTCATAACACGCATCCCTGACATGGCTTTCATTACACGCAATCACGACCTTCCACGATAGCGTGTGTTGTACGCAATACCGAGTTTCGCTAAACAACGATATGTTATATAAACTAGCTGTTATGAATAGTAATAACCACTTTTTTAAATTATATAAATTTTATCTTTCAAAATGGTATTCATTTCTAGATTCAGAATATCTAAATTTTCCTAGGGTGAATATTTGGTATTTTTCTGAAAACTTTCAATTTTTGATGAATAGTGAAAACACTAGGTTACTATTCAAAAACCGACTTTTTATTTAAATAATTATTTATTTTATTTAAAATTTTTAGGTCATAATTGATACATAATACCAATATATGTTCAATTTAAGTCATTGGAGTCATTTTATAATAATTTTAGATATATAAAAATTTTATTGAACTTTTCCCCGTCTTTTACCCACCTCCTAGGAGAATTTGCAAATTCACAAAAAAACATAATTTTACCACTTCTGTGAGTGGCATTTAGAAAATCCGAGAGACAAGGTTAATATCATGGACTAAAATGTGGTTCAATGAGATGAAAATAAATTTGGTGAATAGTAACTTTTTACTTTTTTAACCATGGTTAAAAGTAAATAGGGTAATTAAGGACACAAATGATATTATTATTACCCTAACACGTTTCCTAATTCTATTGGATAAGTGTAATTCGGTCAAAACCAACCTTAGGAATAAAATATGACAATTTAGGTCCACTTGGATTAGATTAGGACATTTATTATTATTTTATTCAAAGAAGGGTTAAAATAGTTAAAATCAATGTTTAATAACTAATTCATTTTTAATATAGGGTTATACAAAACATAAATTAGACTATAAATATTCATTAGAAATATAAAAATATTTCCATCCTAATGGTATTTTATTTATAATTTTTAGACATTAAATAAATTATGTTATTTATGACACAATGATGATGCAGTAATTATCTTATTAATGAAATATTGACATAATTGATGTTATAAATACCCAAATAAATGTAATTTGAGACCTTTTATTAATTCCAATAATTTTCTATGTTAATATGACATGTTAGTATTGATTTAATTAACTTTTTTCGAACTAATATATCTGTTATGAGTTTCACAAAAATCAATTATCAAATAGTGTCAAATTTGACATAAAATAGTTTTTAAAACAAATATTATATTATTAATTGTTATTTTATTCCTAAAAATATAATTTAGGGAAAAAGACTTATATAAGGTTATATATATTTATAATAAACAACTTGGGGTTCGTTTGGATTGTTATAGTATGTTTATTAACCTTATAGTGTAATAAAAAAAGAAGACACAGTAAAAGAAAAATTATTTAGCTTAAAGTTAAATCTAAATGATAAGGTTAAAATAGAAACCTAGACTTGTCTAAATTCTTTTTAATGAGAGTATTTCAAAAAATCCCCACCTTAGCTTCGAAATAACTCAATTTGGAGCTATTAAAAACCGAATATTACTTTATAATAAAATAATATTTTTAGTTATTCCAATGGTGCCCATCTCCTCCCTTATAAAAGGGAACCTCCTCCCTCTCTTCCTCACACCACATTGAGCCTTCACGCTCGAGAAACCCCTGACAATTTCTATTCTCCACTTCCCTAGAAACATCCTAGAGGTTCTGGTCTTCTTCCAAGACCAATCTTACTGCCCTAAGAGGAGGTTTCAAAAAGGCATGTCAAAAGAAGAGGTAATATCCGTTACCGATTCTTTCAACTTCATGTCTTCTTATACATATTCTTATTTAGTTGTTTCGTTATGAAGTAATAACATTAGTATCACTCATATACTGATATTTTATTATAAGTATGAAAAAACCCTATTTCACCATCTATCCATCCTACGGAAAACGAAATCACCGCACGTGCGTACGTACAGAATACCTTCTCCACACCGTGGTGTAATCTGTTTTCGTCCACCAACTTACTTTGATGGGAAGAATAGTGTAAATAAATAACTATATATTATTATTGAAAAGTGATATTTATTCTGAACTACTATACATACACTTCAATGCAATTCCATGATTATGGGAATGATATCATCCCTTGTGCGTACGTACGGACTACCGTCTCCACGACATGATGAGATTCATTCTCCATGCTAACCATTCATGAATGATTATAAAGTATATATAATAAGTAATCATTAAATATATGACATAATAATGATAATGGATTTATTTGTATATATATGTATGTCATCTACTTAATTTTGTTCAATTCAATAAGGAAACGAAAACAGCGTTCATGCGTACGTACGGCCTACCGTCTCCATGAATGGTGTATTTCATTCCATTTAATCGATATATCATATATATATAAATATATGTATATATGGAATATATATTATATATAAATCATGTTATACATTCTGGAATTAAGTAAATCAGGATATAAGTAATAATTTCAAGAAAAACAAGTCCAAACATATACGATAAATAAAATGATTTAACCCAAAATGTTGCTTCAACATGGAACTTACAAAAGAACAGGTAATATAAAGTCATTAGTGAACCATATATGATATCATAACAATGAATAATATTCTGTAATAAGTCAATGATATTATTTAAATCATTATACAGGATTTTCGGAAACGTACGATGCATATCAGACCTAAGGTAAGGGATAATTTATCAATCTCATTTTTATCTGAGATTGTTTATTAGTAAGTATTTACTGGGGTTATATTTATCATCCAAGCCCATGTTTTCTAAAAATGTTTTCATGTATGTTTAAAGGCTTTTTTACCCATTTTTGACTTTTACTACATGGTATGTAAGGAATCTTTTTTTTGTTTACCATACGAGGTACTTTTTGACTTTTCCGACAAAAGTACGAGAAGAATGTTATTTTTAACTTATATGGCGTGAATAGATTTTTATGGTTTCATAACGCCTCATTTTCATGAAGCATACTCTACAAGGTTTTATGAATATTTTCAACACAATAATTTTCTTTTAAAATTTCATGGCATTTTGTGAAAAGAAAATGATTTTGAAGAAGAAAGGATATTTTCCTCAAGAATTCATTTCAAGTGTTTTATCCAAACAATTTTTTCCATCTAAGATGACATTATTTCATATGTGAATGTTTCAAGTATAATGTCTATATGATTTAAATGGTTTCACTTTTCTTATTATGAAATGTATCCATTTCTTTTATATGGATTATGTGATGATTGAATGCTGTTTATGAAACCCATTTTATTCTTTGGGTTATGATGAATGATTTATGTTTATGTTGAGGCACAAGTAAGAATGATTTCATTGTAAGATGGGTGGGACCTATATCTACCTCTAATTAATTGGGTTAAGATTTATATCTCATGAGATAGACATGGATAGAACGGTAAGTTAATCCGGTTCAGTGTTAAAGGACTGAAACGAGGAGTGAACTCGATTCAGAAAGGATCTTTGTCCACTAAGATGGTCTTGGCAGCAATGCCTTGGATACTATGGAAATCATAACTTGTGATTAATGGTTTCCACAATTACATGTTTTATTCCCATTCTATTTTATCATGATTGATGTTCCCTTATGATATATGCCTTACGTACTTCCAAGATTCATGTCTTTGCTCAAGATTTTGATGTTTAGATTTTATGTTGAAGTTTTTTGCATTCAAATGTTTATGGATTGTTTTATGTTCTCTATATTTACCCTTACTGGGATTATGAGCTCACCCCTTTTATGTTTTATTTTCCCCTGGATATAACGAAAGGTTTTAGGTAAGAAAAAAAGGGGAAGATCTTTATTGGATATGTTGAAGATCTTTCACCACAATTAGAAGATTATATTCTCAGTTTCCAAATACACTAAACTATTACGGTCCTTGTGTGTATGCTTTTGTTATGTACTAAGTAATCCGCAAAAGTAATGTAATGTCCATGTACATCAAGCTTTGGGTCTCTACAATTGGTATCAGATGAAATTTTTAGTCAACCTTTGGAAACTAGGATGCGAGATCTTTAGTGAGATCCCTAGATATATTTCTAAGGTATGTCTAGGGATGTCCCTAAGGTTATGTATAAGTATTGGTTATAGTCCAATAACTACGGTAACGATCTTATAATTTAACCTATGATGTTATATATTTACGGTACTCCCCCTTGATTATGTTGTTTTACCTAGCATGATTTTTTCCTCTCACACTATTATTTTTGGGTTATAGACGATTACTGGAACACGAAGGAAACGTGTTGATCAATTTAATGGACAATGCAATGATTTTCCTCTTGAACAAACAAATTTTATGGGATATGGAGTGAAAAATATTATTTCTATACTTACATAAGCTATGAATCATTCTGGACTTCCAAATGAGCAGGGAAGGGAACAATATTCTATTGAGTCCTTCATGAGGCAACATCCACCTTCTTTCAGTGGGTCTTCTGATCCACTTATTGCTGAAAAATGGATCAGTACCACTGAAAAGATATTTTCAGTTCTACAATGTTCTGAAAATGATAAAGTCATCTTAACTGTATATAGTTTGGAAGGTGAAGCTGATCAATGGTGGAATCTAATCAAGAATACGAGGCCAAGAGATGAAATTGAGTCTATGGAATGGGACGAGTTCAAGAACTTATTTTTAAATAAGTACTTTCCTCGTATTCTTCGAACAAAGATGGAGAAGGAGTTTCTTGAGCTAAATAAAAAGGTTGATGAATCTATTGGTATATACGAAGCGAATTTTACAAATCTTGCAAGGTATGAATCTGGATTTATCATCCAACCTGAACGTAAAGTTGATCGACTCATCAATGGCTTAAAACCAAGTCTTAGAAGGGCATTAGTTATAAGAGACTTCAGAAGCTATGATGAAATTGTGCGTTGTGCTATCAAGGTAGAAATGGAAGTTGGTGTTACATATCCATCACATGGTTTTGAAAAGAAACAAAATATGGAGTTCAACGATAAATCTCAGAACAATGGTGAATGGAAGATGAATGTTTATTTATGCTCAAATTGTAGAAAGAATCATGGTAGATATTTCCTAAAAGGTTCTAGAAAATGTTTTAAGTGTGGAAAAGAAGGTAATCGAGTAGATCAATGTCGAAGTAATGGAAAAAGGGTTACTAATGATTAGAATAAAGAAAAGACTACAAAGAACGCACCACAAACACTTCAATGCTTCAAGTGCAATGAAAAGGGACATTATGCTAACCAATGCCCTAATCCAAGGGTTAATGATGATCGACATGAGAAACCACTCAACGAAAAGGACAAAGGGAAGTCACATGAGATCACTATTGGCGATGTTGAAAATGACAACGATGTGGTGGAATGATTAAGTGTTTATGTAATGGGATTCCAAAATAATGTTGTATATAATATCGTGGAATATTGGAATATTTAAGTATTGGACTATTGTGGTTTTCAATAATTTCATGGTATTGGTAACCATGGAAAGTGATTGAGATATTTTTGGAAAGAATATGATATGCGCATAATGAAGGGATTAATAGAAAATGTAATGTTTGACAGTATTCATGAGCTCATGACTGATATAGGGAAAAAATTATATCATGGATTGAGTATATAATATTTTGGGGTTTTGGTATGTGGAAAGAGTTGAATTTTGATAGCACTCATGTTTTCACTAAGATTCAATGGGTATTCATTTTTCAAGAGAATACATGATTAAGGCCTTCGAATGTTTGGAATGTGACCAACAAGACATATCATATGATATATGGGGATCAATGATGGTATTAACATGCTTGTTATATGAACACTCTGGTAATCATTTTCACTATAATATGAGAATGGACTGCAGTATTTTGGATAAGCCTAAAGATTGAATGGATTATGTTGGACAGAAGTTAGTATTGTTTATGGCTAGAAATTTTTCAATATTATTGATGGGATGTTATAATATTGTATTTTTAGAAAAAAAAGGACAACCTGCAGAACGAGCGACAACCCGTCACGTCAGACAAGGCTGTAGGAATCAAACCCACAACCGAAGTGTGACAGGCCATTATTTCCTACCATTGGCCTACAGAAAGTCCCTAGTTAGTAGAAATTAGTTTTATTTTATTATACAGGATGATAGATGAAGTATAAGTCCATTTTTAACCATATATGATTAATCTCACAATAGATTGAATTATGTATATAAATTTTTCTAACTTATGTTTGAGACAGATGGAATGACCTATCATTCTATCACATGATCTGCTAAAACTTTGCGAAAGACAAATTCAACTTCATTTCTTAAAGATATGAACTGGAAATTGTTCAGGACACGAACAACGGTGGGATTATACGAAAATAATGTAAGTATTTATTCTAATTCAAATTCATCAACTTTATTGAAATGATCTTGAAAACCAAAAATGTTGTCCTGGTGCCCTTATATCCGATGAATCAGATGGTACCTTAGATCATCAAAAATTTATGGCTTTGTGATTGATGGATTTTTCATAGCCATGTTCTCTACCAATCTCCATCAGAACATGATGGTTATATTTTTCTTCCATATCCACATTTTCACCCATGTTCTCCTATGTGGAAACCCATGGATTAGTTAATTTGGGTAACAGTTATGTTTCATACTTTAGTTATTAAAGTCAAGTTTTGGAATTCCTTTTTACGATTCCGGTTTCTATTAAATAATCTTTCCAGTAGTAAACCATTTATAACCCTGATGATTTTCGAGGGTGAAATTCATTTTAAGGGGGGTAGAATGTAACACCCCGAGATTTTATGAAAAATATTCTTTTTAATTTCATTAATATCTTGTGTTGTACGCTTCCCCAAAAAGAACTTGCACAACATGCATCCCTGACTGGGGTTGCATTACACGCAATTGCGACCTTCCACGATAGCGTGTGTTGTATGCAATACCGAGTTCTCTAAACAACGATATGTTATATAAACTAGCCGTTATGAATAGTAATACCCACTTTTTGATATTTTATAAATTTTATCATTCAAAATGGACTTTATTTTTGCATTCAGAATATCAAAATTATCCTAGGGTGATTTTTTTTGTATTTTTCTGAAAAATTTCAATTTTTGATGAATAGCGAAAACACAAGGTTACTATTCAAAACCCGAATTTTTATTTAAATAATTATTTATTTTATTTAAATTTATTTTAGGTCAAAATTGATACATAATACCTATATAAGTTCAATTTAAGTCATTGGAGTCATTTTATAATAATTTTAGATATATAAAAATTTTATTTAACTTTTTATCGCCTTTTACCCACCTCCTAGGAGAATTTGCAAATTCACATAAAACTTAATTTAACCGCTTCTGTTAGTGGAATTTCAAAAATCCGAGAGACACGGTTAATATCAAGGACTAAAATGTGGTTCAATGAGATGAAAATAATTTTTGGTGAATAGTAACTTTTTACGTTTTTTACTACGGTTAAAAGTAAATAGGGTAATTAAGGGTAAAAATGATATTATTATGACCCTAACACATGTCCTAATTCTATTGGATATTTTTAATTCGACCGAAAACAGCCTTAGGAATAACATATGACCATTTAGGTCTTCTTGGATTAGATTAGGACATTTATTATTAATTTATTTAAAGAAGGGTTAAAATAGTTAAAATCAAAGATTAATAACAAATTCATTTTTAATATAGGGTTATACATTAGATAAATTCGACTATAAATATTCATTATAAGGATAAACAAATTTCATACCTAATGTTATTTTATTTATAATTTTTAGACATTAAATAATTTAAATTATTTATGGCACAATGATACTGAAGTAATTATCTTATTAATAAAATATTGACATAATTGATGTTATAAATACCCAAATAAATGTAATTTGAGACTTTTTTCTGAATTCCAATAATTTTAGATGTTAATATGACATGTTAGTATTTTTTTAATTAACTGTTTTCTAACTAATAATTCTGTTATGATTTTCAAAAAAATAAATTACCAAATAGTGTCAAAATTGACATAAATTAGTTTTTAAAACAAATATTATATTAATAATCGTTATATTATTCCTAAAAATATAATTTTCGGCCAAATGACATATATAAGGTTATATATATTAATAATAAACAACTTGGGGTTCGTTTGTCTTGTTATAGTAAGTTTATTAACCTTATAGTGTAAGAAAACAAGAAGACACAGTAAAAGAAAAATTATTTATATTAAAGTCAAATCTAAATGATAAGGGTAAAATAGAAACATAAACTTGTCTAAATTATATTGGATGAGATGAAATCGACCCATCCCTACCTTATCTTTGAAATAACTCAATTTGGAGCTATTAAAAACCGAAAATGACTTTATAATAAAATAATATTTTTATTTATTCTAAAGTTGCCCCTCACCTCCCTTATAAAAGGGAACCTCCTCCCTCTCTTCCTCACACCACTTTGAGCCTTCAAGCTTGGTCAACCCCTGCCAATTTCTCTCTCTGCTTCCCTAGAAACATCCTAGAGGTTCTGGTCTTCTTCAATGACCAATCTTAGTGCCCTAATAGGAGGTTTTAAAAAGGTGTGTCGAAAGAAGAGGTAATATCTGTTACTGATTCTTTCAACTTTGTTTCTTCTTCGACTTCTTCTTCTTTAGTTGTTTCAATATGAAGTAATAACATCATTATCACTCATATAATGATATTTTATTAAAAGTATAAAACAACCCTATTTCACCATCTATCCATCCTACAGAAAATGGAATCACCGCGTGTGCGTAGGTACGGAATACCATCTCCACACCGTGGTGTAATCTGTTTTCGACCACCACCTTACTTGGATGGGTATAATGGTGTAAATAAATAACTATATATGATTATTTCAAAGTGATATTGATTATTAAATATTATACATACACCTCAATGCAATTCTACGATCATGGGAATGATATCATCGCTCGTGCGTACATACGGACTGCCGTCTCCACGACGCGATGAGATTCATTCTCCATGGTAACCATTCAGGAATGATTATAAAGTATATATAATAAGTAATAGAAAAATATATGAAATAATAATGACACTAGATTTATGTGTATATATATGTATGTCATCTACTTAATTTCATTCAATTCAATAAGGAAATGAAAACAGCATTCATGCGTACGTACGGCCTACCGTCTCCATGAACGGTGTATTTCATTCCATTTAATAGATATATCATATATATATGTATATACTGAATATTCATTATATATAAATCCTGTTTTAAATTCTGGAATTATGTAAAACAGGATATAAGTAATAATATCAAGAACAAAAAGTCCAAACACATAAGATAAATAAAACGATTTAACCCAAAATGTTGCTTTAACACGGAACTTACAAAAGAATGGGTAATATAAATTCATAAGTGAGCCATATATGATATCATAACAATGAATATTATTCTCTAATAAGTCAATGAAATTATTTAAATCATTATACAGTAGGTTCAGAAATGTACGAATTATATCAGACCTAAGGTAAGGGATAATTTATCAATCTCATTTTTATCAGACATTGTTTATTCGTAAGTATTTACTGAGGTTATTTTTATCATCCAAGCCCATTTTTTCTTACAATGTTTTCATGTATGTTTAAATTTCTTTTTACCCATTTTTGACTTTTACTACATGGTATGTAAGGAATCGTTTTTTTGTTTTCTGTAGGAGGTACTTTTTGACTTTTCCGACAAAAGTAGTAGAAGAATGTTATTTTTAACGTATACAGCCTGAACAGATTTTTACAGTTTCATAATGCCTCATTTTAATGAATCGTACTCTACAAGGTTTTATGAATATTTTCAACAAAATAATTTTCTTTTAAAATTTCATGGCACTTTGTGAAAAGAAAATAATTTTGAATAAGAAAGGATATTTTCCTCAAAAATTCATTTCAAGTGTTTTATCAAAACCATTTTTCCATCAAAGATGACATTATTTCATATGTGTATGTTTCAACTATAATGTCTCTATGATTTACATGGTTTCACTTTTATTATTATTAAATGATATCCATTTCTTTTATATGGATTATGTGATGATGGAATGATGTTTACGAAACATATTTTATTCTTTGGGTTATGATGAATGATTTATGTTTATATTGTGGCAAAAGTAAGAATGATTTCATTATGAGATGGGTGGGAACTATATCTCCCTCCAATGCATTCGGTAAAGATTTATATCTCATGAGATAGACATGGATGGAACGGTATGTTAATCCGGTTCAGTGTTACAGGACTGAAATGAGGAGTGAACTCGATTCAGAAAGAAACTTTATCCACTAAGATGGTCTTGGCAGCAATGCCTTGGCTACTATGGAAATCATAACATGTACTTAATGGTTTCCACAATTACATGTTTTATTCCCATGGTATTTTATCCTGATTGATGTTCCCTTATGATATATGTCTTACGTACTTCCAAGATTCATGCCTTTTCTCAAGATTTGGATGTTTAGATATTCTGTTCATGTTTTTTCATTCAAATGTTTATGGATTGTTTTATGTTCTCTATGTTTACCCTTACAGGGCATTTGAGCTCACCCCTTTTGTGTTTTATTTTCCCCAGGATATAAAGAAAGGTTTTAGGTAAGAAAAAAGGGGAAGATATTTATGGGAGATATTGAAGATCTTTCACCACAATTGGAAGATTATATTCTGACTTTCCAAAGACACTAAATTATTATGGTCCTTATGTGTCTGTTTTTGTTATGTACTAAGTATTTCGAAAAAGTAAGGTAATTTCCATGTACTTCATTCTTTGGGTCTCCACAATAATGAATATAATTTTTTTTTCATTATTGATACATTGTAAATAGTTTTTAATGTACAAGTGGTGTTTTTAGTTATTATTTAATTAAGAAATATATATTATTAAATTAAGGGATTTTTGAATTTAATAATATTTTAATAAAATATTATTATTATTATTAAATTAATTTTATTATATATAAATTATCATATAATTTTATGAATGCAATTATAATTTTTATTACGGTTTGAAAGCTGTTTCTGTCAAAACCCGTGAATTTTTTATAAATGTCAGTTTTTATTTTAAAAGGTAAAATTAACATATTTAGAAAATTATTTAAATAAAATAAATGATATTTCAGGAATCCGGACATCGGAATTATCCAAAGGTGAATTTTTCATAATTTTCTGAGTCAGTCAAATTTTTGGGTAAAAATTAAATACTGTTTAAATATATAACATGTTTTATGACATCATAATGACCCAATAGTGATGTAATAAAATTTTATAAGCTTTATGTTCGGCCAATATATGTTTTACTATTAAAACAATGTGATTTTGGTTTTTTTTACTTAATTTTCAATACATTAATGGACCCCTCAAGACTTATTAAACATCTTGTCTTTTTAAATTATTTTCCATCGGAGTGTGACTCACCTCCACATAATCAACCCCATTATTTTAAGATGTTCGGACATTGGAATTATAAAATATTGTTTTCCTCTTCCCCTTTCCAAAAATCAAAGTAAAAAATCATGAGCTAATTTGTAGTTTGGATTAGTTTAATGTAAGGGGTCCCAAAACTAAATAATAAAGAATTCACTCACCTTTCTTATATAAACCCACCAAAGATCCCAGTTCCTCCTCACTCAAAGAATTTGGAGTTCTTCCAACCTCTGCTCTACTCTCTATATAATCCTCCCAAGGTGCCCCAAGCTCTCAATAATCCTCTCTCAAGCCTCCCTCATGCCTTGGAAGCACACTTCCAAATAAGGGTTTTTCTTCCTTTCACTTTTTTTGTCCAATTTTAATAATATTGTTATTCCATTTTAATTTCAATTAAAAATGTTGGGATATGGTTTCTCACCTCCCCCATACTACCCTATTATTTTTTTAATGATGGGATACCCCTTTCTCTCTCATTAAATTCCTCCTATGTAAAACACTTACTATACCGAAATTCTGAAAGGAACTTCTCTCTCTTCATACACTTTCAAGAAATACTTTTGTATCATGAATCTAAATTATAATACAATTGTTTGGACATGTATCTATATGACCCCCTTATTTTTCATTTCATTTAAATTTGATGAGACACCCCTTTCTATCTCATCAAACATTTTTATGAATACTTATGTCACGTCGTTACGCTGCCAAAATTGCACCGATTTTCTAAGACAATTCCTTTGTGTAGTGAATACCATGCCCATTTCTCTATCAAGGGTATTCACCATTATAGACATTTAATTATTGGTTATAATGTTTAATGTATAAATTCCTCATTCCTTTATCATGGATTAAATGATTATGTTTAAAGAATCCATGTTTTATGATCCTTGTGGCATACTAATGTGTGAAATGAAATTTTTAAGAAGGGTGCACCCTTATAGCATTACAATGCATTGGGTAAAGTATAGTATCATGATACTTCATGTGCAATGAGTTTTGACTCATACTAATTCAAGTGCAACGAGGGTTTACTCGTGATTCATGTGCAATGATAATTTACTCATGCTCTATGTGAAATGAGCCTTGGATCATGCTAATTCATTGTTAAGTGTTGTTGCCACATTTCCATGTTAAGATTATCATGATTTATCATGCCTTTATGTTCATGTTTCTCTTCTGCTCAATTGATATGCCTATTGTGTAACACATATTTTACTCCTCATGTATTCCATTTTTATTCCCTTACTGGGCTTTATAGCTCACCCCTTTTCTTATGCATGTCCTCAGGTTATCCCATGCAATACTAAGTATGAGGGAATGTAGTGGTCATGTAAAGTATGTTTTCCATAAAGATGTTCTATTTCATATTTTAAGTTGTTATTTAATAATCCTAAGCCCCAAAGACACTATACCTCTTGATATTCCATGTTGTATCATGTGAAATTTTTATGTAATAAATCTTGTTTAAGTTAGTAATAAAAGCAGGGTTGTCATAGTTGGTATCAAAGGATAGGTTTAGTTACATTTGTGATTAGGATTAGAAAACCCCAATAAAGCCTTAGAGTGAAGACTATGTATAATAAAAACATCCCTATGTTTTGTTAAGTACTTAGTGAGTGGTTTATTAAGAAAATAAATCCCTGCATGGATACGAGCAGGAAGAGGCGGCCTGGGCACAGATGTATACTAGGGGTAAAACCCGAAATCACCGCCTTGAGCTAGACTCGAATGGGAATTGGTGCACGACAACAGGCTTTGATGCACTCTTGGATACGACACTCTTGGGGGATATGTTTTGATAAATTCACAAGCATTGTATGAACCCTTATTAAGGGAATTAAAGAAACTCCCCTAAGAATATATATTAGAAATTAGATCATGATAATCCTAGATTGAAGCCTATAGAATCATGAGTTAAAGAAATACAAGTTTATTTATAAGTCAGAAAATTTTGTCTTTGGATTACCCTTTATGTGTTACCCCCTAACTTTCCTTTTATTCTCTCCAATGGCCGGTAATAGGGGGACTTGGGATAAAAACCGGTGTGTAGATTAGTTTGATGACTGTAATAAAGAGATTCCCAATCCAATGGGAGCAGGAATCGCGAACTTTGTCATGCTTCTCTCTGAGCTAACTCAAGATTTTAAAAGAATCACGGGTCAAGAGGAATGTCCAAACCCCCATTATAAGGAACAAGTCGCTATCAAGATCTTCATGAGACAAAGGCCTCCTACTTTTAGTGGATCATCCGATCCCACGATCACTGAAAAATGGATCAAATCCTTTAAAACGATCTTCTCCATCCTTCAATGTTTTGAACACGAGAAGGATCTCCTGGAAGCTTATCGTATGGAGGGTGAAGCTGATCAATGGTAGACGTTGATTAAAAATATGATGCCTGAGGAGGAGATCGAGGCATTGGAATGGAAGGATTTCTGGAAGATGCTTTTTGATAAATATTTTCTGTGCACCCTCCAGCTTAAGATGGAAAGGGACTTCCTTTCCCTCAAGAAAAAAGACAAAGAATATGTTGGAGCGTACAAGGAAAAAATCACACGGCTTGCACGATATGCTTCTAGCTTTGTCGTTACCCCCGAATGCAAGGTTGAACACTTCTTTGGTAGGCTGAAGCCTAGCCTACGGAAAGTATTAGCGATCCTTGACTTCGACAGCTATGAAGAAATTTTTCGATGTTCCCTCAAGGTCGAAATGGAGATCAGGAAATCACAGGGGTATCATGGAGACAAGAAGCGTAAGGTGGAATTCAATGCTGGTGGTCCAATGGATAAATCCAATGGTGCTAAGAAGATCTAGCACCCCACATGCCAAAAGTGTCGAATGAAGCACCCTAGAAATTGCCTGAAGGGGATGAGGAAATGCTTTAGGTGTGGAAGAGAAGGGAACCTAGCTGTTAACTGTCAGCAAGAAAGACCTGCAGCTATGACAGAGGAGAGGAATGCTCCGTTCGAACCACAACATGTTTTTTATTGCTTCAACTACAATCAACTGGGGCATTTATGAAATCAGTTCCCTAATCCAAGGGTTTTCGGAGGCAACCAACAACCTCCAAGGTAGCAAGGAAGAGCTTTTGCCATCACTTCTGCCGAAGTGAACCCCGACAATGAAGTGGTGACAAGTATGCTATTTATTCATTCAAGAATAGAGAACATACTTTTTCATTTAGGTTATATGCATTATTTTATATCTCGAAAGTTTAGTATAACAATCCAAACACCCCCACAAATCATGGAAGTGAATATTTCAGTGAGTAATGAAAATGGGGAATCATTGCATCCCATGAATATTACTCCTCCCCTATCATAATTTGTTGATTGAATTGCCCAGCGAACCTCATCATACTCCCTCTAGTGGAATTTGATGCAATTTATGGCATGGATTGGCTTTCCTTATATAGATCCCGCATAAATTTTTGGGATAGGGAAATCACACTCCATATGGAGAATCGACCCCCGATTCATTACAAGTGTAAAGTGGAAGATATATCTCCTTTAGGTCCATCATCTCAAGCATGGATATTACTGCCCTATGAGCATGCATATCTCGCTCAGATGATAGAGTCCAAGGAAGAATCCATCCATGGAGAAATGCCAATTTTGAGGGAATTTTCTGAAGTGTTTCCCGAGGAACTGCATGTTCTTGCTCCTAAAAAAGGCATTGAATTATCAATTTAACATATACCGTGGGTGCTAACAATATACAAGAATCCATATAGAATGGCTGTCGTGAAGCATGAAGAGCTAAAGAAACAACTACAGAAGAATCTGGATAAAGTGTCTATACGCCCAAGTGCTTCACCATGGGGTGCACCAGTCCTCTTCGTCAAGAAGAAGGATGGGTCAATGTGGATTTGAATTGATTATCATGAACTTAACAAAATTATGATATAGAACATGTATCCTCTACCACAGATCGATAACTTGTTTGATCAGCTGTGTGGAGCACAATATTTTTCCAAGGTAGATTTCTGGTTGGGATATTATCAAGTAAGGGTGAAGAAGGAAGATGTCCTCAAGACTACTTTTCGTACAAGATATGGGCACTATGAATTCATAGTAATGCCTTTAGGACTCACTAATTATCCAACAATATTCATGTATTTGATGAATAGAGTCTTTAGAGATTACCTTGACAAATTTGTTGTAGTATTTATAGATGATATTCTATTATACACCAAAACCAAGGAGGATCATGAGAAGCATTTAAGAACAGTAATAGAGACTTTGAGCAAGGATAAGATTTATGAAAAGTATAACAAGTGTTATTTTTGGTTGAAGGAGGTCTCATTCTTGGGCCGTATCATCACAAGTAATGGGATATCTGTGGATCCCTCCAAAACAGATGCAATTGAGGGATGACCGAGTCCAACATCGGTAATGGGTATCCGTAGCTTCTTGGGGTTAGATTGATATTATCAACGATTTGTGAGAAATTTATCACGATTTTCCAACTTTATTACCAAGCTAACTCAAAAGGGTGTAAAGTTTACTTGGAGCGATGAATGTGAAGAAAGCATCGAGGAGTGGAAAGGGAGGCTTATCACTGCACCCGTGCTCACATTACCCACAAGTGGGGAACCATTTTTGATATTCAGTGATGATTCACAGAAGGTCTTAGGCAGTGTGTTGATGCAGAATGATAAAGTGATATCCTATGCCTCATGACAGTTGAAAATCCATGAGCAAAACTATCCAACTCATGGTCTATAGTTGGTAGTACTGATATTTGCCTTGAAAATCTGGCAACATTATCTCTATGGGGAGAAATGAGAGATATATACTGACCACAAGAGTCTAAAATATTTATTAACACAGAAAGATATTAATATGCACCAGAGAATAAGGATAGAGCTCATCATGGATTTTTACTATTCAATACATTGCCACCCTAGGAAATCGAACAAGGTGGCAGATGCCCTAAGTAGAAAGGACCCAACGATTCTATCAATGATGAGAATTGAGAAGGATCCAATCTTCTTAGACTTGATCAATATGGACATGGGAATCATAAATAAGGGAACATCATCAATCCTTTCACAAATGATTTCTCAACTCTCTCTTTTGGAAAGGTTAAAGGATGCTCAAATGTGTGATGTGGGAATTCAAGAAAAAGTGAAAGCTATCGAAAAAGGTAAATCCTCTGAGTTCAATGTTAATGAAGATGTAATTGTGCAATTTTAGAAAATAATATGTGTTCTGTCCAGTTCAGAGCTGAAAAAGGAAATTTTGGATGATGCACTAGTTCAAATTTCTCTATTCACCCATGGAGCACAAAGATGTATCGAGATCTCTGAGAAAATTATTGGTGGCATAATATGAATAAGAAGATCGCTGTATATACATCAAAGTGCCTGGTGTGCTAGAAAGTGAAGCCATAGAGGGATAAGTCTTAGGGGATGATGCAAAACATTCCCACACCAGAATGGAAATGGGAGAACATCACCATGGACATTGTCACTGGACTTACAAGGACACCCAAATGAAACAATGCAATATGGGTTGTGCTGGATCGTCTTACAAAATCTACACACTTCATTTATATTCGGGAATATTTATCATTGGATCAACTGGCACATATATATATCAGGGAAGTGGTAAGGCTGCATGGAGTACCACTATCTATTGTGTCTGATCGAGATCCAGGATTCACCTCTATGTTTTGGAAGAGCCTTCAACATTCTCTGGATACTGAACTGAACTTCAGTACGGCCATTCATCCTAAAACTAATGGACAATCCAAGTGGACTATCCAAAAACTTGAGGACATGTTGAGAGTGTGCTCAATAGACTTTAAAGGGGGATGTGATCAACATCTTCCTCTTGTTGAGTTCTCTTATAATAATATTTTGCACTCGAGAATCTAAATGGGACCATATGAAGCCCTTTATAGGAGAAGGTGTAGAACACCGACGTGTTGGGATGAGGTCAATGAACATAAGCTTCTTGGACCGGAAATGGTCGGGGAAATGGTGGAGAAGGTGAAAACCACTCAACATCATATCAAGGCACCCCAGAGTCGACATAAGAGTTATGATGATAATCGTCAATGAGACCTTGAGTTTAAAGTTGGAGACACGGTTTTTTTATGCATATCTCCATGGAAGAAGGTCATGAGGTTTGGAAAGAAAGGTTTGTTAAGTCCAAGGAACATCGACCCCTTCGTGATTCTTGATCGTGTCGGGGATGTGGCCTATCGAATAGTACTTACACCTACCATGGCCAAAGTACGTGATATCTTTCATGTATCCCTCTTAAAGAAGTATATACCGAACCCTTCACACGCACTCTCTTCTAAGGTGGTACAATTGGAGGATGATCTTTCTTATGAGGAGAAACCAGTGAAGATCTTAGATCCTAGAGAAAAATTTCTACAAAATAAGACAATGCCCCTCGTATAGGTGTTGTGGTGAAACCACAAGTTTAAAGAAGCGACTTGGGAATCAGAGGAAATGATAAAGATGAGTTAACAACATCTTTTTTAGTGTTGGAAAAGGAAATTTCAAGGGTGAAATTTCATAAGGGGGGATACTGTAACGACCCAAAGTTTCATTAATGGAAATCCCTCATGATCTAATTAAATTACTCTTTATGTAAAATGTTTATATAAAATTTCAACTTCTTTGGTTTATGTTAATAAATTTGACTATTTCTTTTAAATTTATTGAATAGTGATCACATCATTAGTTAAAATATAGGGCTTTAACAAATCCAATTTACTCAGACAAAGGAAGCGATGGCCTCATCCAATAGAATTTCTCCATATGAAGCCCATTTTTCAGAGCTCAGAAAAGAGGTGGCATCTTTGGGCTTCGCCCTTGACCAATACGAAGAGAATCTTCATCATGTCAATATCGAATGAGACCGTCTACAAAAAAGTGGAAGTTGATAGAGATTACCACTCGAGCAATGTTATCTGAGCCACCCCAAGAGTTTGTCACCATCGCACACTTTACCCTTAGGTCTTATGCAGCTGTTTTAAGGGGTTATGTAACAAATCTCTAGTACTATGTTTATGTACATTATTTTTGTATATAATAATGAATATACTTTCTTGTCATTTTTGATACATTGTAAATAGTTTTTAAAGTACAAGTAGTTTTTTTAGTTATTATTTAATTAAAAAGTATATTTTATTAAATTAAGGGATTTTTGAATTAAATATTATTTTAATAAAATATTATTTTTATTATAAGATTAATTTTATTATTTATAAATGATCATATAATTTTATGAATGCAATTATAATTTTTATTAAGGATTGAAAGCCATTTCTGTCAAAACCTGTGAATTTTAAATAAATGTCGGTTTTTATTTTAAAAGTAAAAATTAGCATATTGAGTGAAATATTTAAATAAAATAAATGATATTTCTGGAATCAGGACGTCAAAATTATCCAATGGTGAATTTTTCATAATTTTCTAAGGCAGTCAAATGTTTGTGTAAAAATTAAATACAATATAAATATATAATTTGTTTTATGACATCATAATGACCCAATAGTGATGTAATAAAATACTATAAGCTTTATTTTCAGACAATATCTATTTTACCATTAAAATAATGTGATTTTGGGTTTCGTTGACTTACTTTAAAAAATATTAATGGACCCCTCATGACTTATTAAACATCTTGTCTTTTTAAATTATTTTCCATGGGAGTGTGACTCACCTCCACATAATCAACCCCATTATTTTAAGAAGTTCAAACTTTGGCCTTATAATTTATTTTTTCCTCTTCCCTTTTCCAAAAACCATGTGCAAAAACCATGAGGTTATTTCTAGTTTGGATTAGTTTAATGTAAGGGGTCCCAAACCAAATAATAAAGAATTCACGTACCTTTCCTATATAATCCCACCCAAGCTCCCACTTCCTCCTCAATAAAAGCCTTTTGAGTTGGTCCAACCTCGGTAATAATCTCTCTAGAATCCTACCAAGGTGCCCCAGACTCCAAAGAAGCCTCTCTCAAGCCTCTCTCAAGCCTTGGAAGCACACTTCCATGTAAGGCTTATTCTTCCTTTCACATTTTTTGTCCAATTTTCTTTATATTGTTATTCCCTTTTAGTTTCAATTATAATTTCTGGGGTATGGTTTTGCACCTCCCCCATACATCCCTTTATTGTTTTAATTATGGGAGACCCCTTTCTCTCTCATTAAATTCCTCCCATGTACACCCGTTACTATGCCAAAATTCTGAAAGGAACTTCTATCTCTTCATTTACATTAAAGAAATACTTTTTTATCATGAGTCTAAATTCCATTACAATTGTTTGGAAATGTATCTATATGACCCCCTTACTACACATTTCATGTAAATTTGATGATACATCCCTTTCTCTCTTATCAACCATTTTTATGAATTCTTATGTCACGCCGTTACTCTGCCAAAATTGCACTGATTTTCTAAGCCAATGCCTTTGTGTAATGAATACCATGCCCATTTCTCCATCAAGGGTATTAACCTTTATGCACATTTACTTATTTATTATAAAGTTTCATTTATGAATTCCTCATTCATTTATCGTGGAATAAATGATTATGTTAAATGAATCCATGTTTTATGATCCATGTGGCACACTTATGTATGAAATGAAATGTTTAAGAAGGGTGCACCCTTATAGCGCTCCAATGCATTGGGTAAAATATTGTATCATGATACATCATTTTCAATGAGTGTTGACTCATGCTAATTTAAGTGCAATGAGGGTTTACTCGCGCTTCATGTGCAATGAGAATTTACTCATGTTGTAGGTGCAATGAGCCTTGGCTCATGCTAATTCCATGTTAAGTGTCGTTGCCACATTTCGAAGTTATGATTATTATGCTTTACCATGCCTTTATGTTCATGTTTCTCTTGTTCTATATTGATATGAATATTTTCTATCATGTATTATACTACTCATGTATTCCATGTTTATTCCTTTACAGGGCTTTATAGCTCACCCCTTTTCTTATGCATGTCCTCAGGTTATCCCATGCAATGCTATGTACGAGGGGTTGTAGTGGTCATGTAAAGGAATTGTTCAATAAAGATATTGTATTTCATGTTTTAAGTTTTTATGTAATGATCCTATGCCCAAAAAACACTAGACCCCTTTATCTTCCATGTTGTATCAAGTGAATTGTTAATGTAATAAATCATGTTTAGGTTTGTAATAAAAGAAGGGTTGTCATAGAATTAATATAAGATCAGATTACGCATAAATATTATCATAGAGATGGATAATCACTTAAGTATATCCTAAATAATTTTTACAAGCATGTTATCAATGATAATAAAATGGAAATTTACGTATAAGGGTTAAATCCCTCAAATAAAATATTATATCAGTATAACCTTCCAGAATATTGGTAAGAAACGAACCATAGTTCAAAGTTCTTGACCAAACCTAGTTGGGATACGTTCAATAATCAGGGAATTCTAATCCAAGGTTTTGTTTCGAATTGACTTAATTCATATAAGGGTTGATATCCACAGTAGTAATTGGTGTGACCAAGAGGCAGAGGTTGAGGAAATCCAAAATAAATGGATTTTAGGACTGGGGAGTTCACTCAGTAGATCATGGAGGTATGAGTTAATGCACTGGGAATTTGGAATTCATATATAAAACCCTTAATGTTTCTTGAACAACCCTATCTGGGGTAATTCATAGGGCAATATGGATCCTTTCCACTTGAATATTCAGGGTAAAAAATATTCTGATGTAAATGGTGAGGGCTATTGGATTTCAATAAAATTATGGGAGACTAATAAGTATTAATTTATTAATTTGACATAGTTTTATCATGATAAATTTCAAAACCTATTGTCATCTTAATTTGTATAAATGGAAAGAAACAATGTCTTCAAACGTATCATTATGAAGGATACTCAAAAATGAATACCTTCTCACCAGTACCAATTTCCAGGAATGGCAAAGGCGATTATGCGTCATCCTTCAACACAGGAGGAAATTGAACATGCTGGTGGAGCCTATAATAGTTGTGGTTAGAAAAGAGTCCAGTGATGAGGAACAATCTATCTATATGAAACATATGGATGATGCCACATTTGTCCAATTTTTTATGCTATTGGCCAAGTTTAACGAGCTCTTGAAGAAACATGAAAACATGGATGCGTATAGTATGATTTCTCACCATAAGGAGCTCTATAAAGAGAAGGAGACATATGAGAGATATTATATCTATAATGATTTGTTTAAAACTCATCATGGAGAGTCTGCGCCAGTTGGGCATCATGTAGTGATGATTCTTGGCTACATTGTACAATTGAAAATTTTATGGATTATGTTCCCAGATGAGTTGCATACAGATCTCATCATGTCATCAATTCCCAAGACCTTCTCTCACTTTATTGTTAACTAAAACATGAGAAAAAATTAGAAGTGTCTATCTGAACATCTGACCTTAATTCTCTTGGTAGATAAGGACATGGGGTGCGACAAACCCATAGTCCTTATGGTTAATAAGAGAGGTAAGGACAATGAAAATGTGACAAGGACATATAAATTGTGTGAAGTCCCCTTGCACCCTCCCTCATAGAAGAGGAAGATCTATAGGCAGCACAAGGAATGAGAAGAATTGTGTTGTTCATGTGTCAATAAAGGAAACTGGTAAAGGAACTGCACCGAAAAAACGAGGGGATGCTAAAGATGCATTCGTTACCAAGAATAATTTTTCGTTTGCTACACAATGTTTATTAGACATAGTTTTTTGAGCTCACATCTATATTCAAATACACAAACCATGTAGATTTTGAATAATTACCATAGAAGAGGTGGATCTTAGATCTACCAATGGTGCGAGAATAGCTATATTGGCCATTGGAAATTACTGTCTCTCATTCCCAACTGGGATGATTTTCGTTTTACATAACTGTTATCATGTGCCTAGTGTTACCAAAAACATAATTTTTGAATCATGTTTGGATATAGATAGATGTATTTTCATGTTTGGTAATAAGGGTTGCTTATTTTATAAGAACAATGTATGTTATGGTTTGACGCATTTAAATAATGGTTTGATTGTGTTAAATTATAAAAAATAAGTGTTGGAAATCAATAATGAAATAAATTCACATGAATCATACAAAACCCAGTTATGGCATCACCATCTTGGCCATGTAAACAAAAAACGCTTGACAATGCTCTGTCAAGATGGTTTTTTAGACGCTACTGATCTAATACCACGTGATATATGTCACGCTTCATTACAATACAAAACGAAAAAACCACCTTACGATGGAAATGGTGAAAACGCCACAAATCATCTAGGATTGGTGTGCACGGGTGTGTGCGGACCATTTCTAGTAGAAGCTAGTGGTGGATATTCTTACTTCATGACTTTTACTAATGATTTATGTAGATTTGGCTATTTCTACTGAATGAGGTATAATTAAAAGTCCTTAGAGAAATGTAAGGAATTCAAGAATGATGTAGAGAATCATCTTGGAAAGAAGTTAAAGAAACTTCAGTCAGATCGAGGTGGAGAATATCTGAACAAATGTTCATCATCCTTCTACAGGAGTCTAGGATTCTATCTTAACTCACTCCCCCTTATACACCACAGTAGAATAGTGTTTGTGAATGAAGAAACCACACCTTCTTGGACATAGTGAAGTTGATGATGAGTCATGAAGATCATCCATTATCATTTTGGGGATATGGATTTCAAACTACAGTAATCAAAATAAATAGAGTACCAACTAAGGAAGAAAATGGAATTCCCTATGAGATATGGAATGAAATGATGCCCATTTTGTCGTAGACACATGTTTGGAGATGCGAGGAATTTCGTAATGCCTTTTTAGGAAACAAACTTGAACCCTGGGAGACAATGTGTATCTTTATAGGATATACTAATGAAATGAATGGATATTAACTATATATCCCTTCAGAAAAGAAAGTCACTATCATCATAAAACTTATATTTCGTGAGAGGGATCACACCCTAAAAATGGATAGTAGGAGAATGATTTACTTTGAATATGTTGATGATTGAGATACCCAGTAGTAGGTACAAGAACAAGTTCCAAAGGTCCCTGTGGAAGATGTTCCAGAAACACAAGTATTGTGTAGGATCTCAAGATATGTAAGGGAACCAAGAAGATATGGGTTCCTAGTCACCAAGGATGGTGAAATATTATTGTTTGACAATGATGAACCTCTCTCCTCCAGTGATGTAGTAGAAAGCATAGAAGCTATAATATTTCTAGAAGCTATGAATTCTGAGATGGACCCCATGTATCAAAACCAGGTCTAGGTTATGGTCGAGGAACCAGTTGATGTAAAGCCTATTGGATGAAAATGGGTTTTCAAGAAAAAAATAGACATAGAAGGTAATTTTAGGACCCATAAACAGAGGCTAGTGGAGAAAGGATTCTGATAAGATCAAGTAATTGACTATGACGAAACTTTCATGGATGTTTTCATGTTTAAATCTCTAAGAATCATACTTTCCAAAACAACCTAGAAGGACTACAATATTTGGGAGATAGAGTTCAAAACAACATTCCTTGACGAGAACCATCAAGTAGATGTCTATATGACTCAACCAGAAGGTTTTGTAACAACATTTCAATCCAAATGGGTTTGAATGTTATATAAATCCATTTATGGATTAAAGAAATCATCTAGGTCATCGTAAAATCGATTGATGAATCCATAAAGGAATTTTGTTTCATTATGTAGGAATGTGAGCCATGTGTTTATAAGAGGTTAATTAGGAATGAGGTCATTATCCGAATAGTATATGTTGACAAAATATTGGTTATTGGAAACAATATACCAGTCTTAAGGTCATTTAAGGACTGGTTGACCAAGTGTTTCTCCATGAAGGGCTTGGGTGAAGCTGCCTACATTCTAGGGATAAATATCATTCGTGATATATTCAAGAGGCTTCTAGGACTTTGTCAGGGTACATACATTGACCAACTAATAATGATATTTCATATGGAACAATCAATGAGGGGATTGGATCCAATTACACATGGCCTAAATATTTCTAAAAAATATGTCCCTAGACACAACTAGAGAATGATAGAATGAGTAAGATCACATACGCTATGACTATTGGATATATCATTCAAGACATGTAACATACTAGGATTGATGTTTCCTATTCACTGAACATGGTATCCAGATATCTGGAAGATCTAGGATAACAACATTGGACTACTTTTAAGACTAACCTTAAATATTTGAGAAGAACTAAGGATATGTTCCTAGTGTACAACAGATTTGATAAACTTTTCATCAGAGGGTATGTAATGCTTTTTTCCAGACATATAAAAATGATCTAAAGTCACAATTGGGATATTTTTTTGTCTCAATGGAGGATCTATGATCATGAAGAGTTCAAAGAAACCTCTTGTGACTGATTATACAGTGGAGTTCGAATATATATCTGCTTCTGATGTAGAGAAGGAATCCATATGGATTCATAACATTCTCCAGGAACTTGATGTGATGTGTAGCAGTAAAGATCCGACCACATTGTATTGTGATAACACTACATCGATGGATCTTGAAAAATAACCAAGGTTACATCAACAGAAAAAGAAAATACTCTAAACGTTTTACCTCTTGAGGTATTTCTATCAAAGGGGTGAATTTTTAGTGATCAAAGTGTCCAAATAAGTGAATGTGGTAGGCACCATGACAAAAGGACTATCTCAGCAGAATCATGAATATCAAGTGAGAGATTGTGGGTTAAAGTTTGTTTACAGTTGGCTCTATTCCTAGTGAGAGTCCGTTGATGTTGGTGGCCTAGAACCAACTAGTTCGTAATTTATTAATTAATAAATAACTTATCACATTTTGATTGTTCATCTTTTTGAAAATTCATGTGAAAATTTCCCAAGGATAGATGTTTCATGAAAAGTTCATAGAGGATCCTTGCAATGATGAGAACCGAGAAGTTCTATAACACTATTCATGAATATATTTTCTATGGCCATATGATTTTATTTGAGGGAAACAAATAATAGAGGCCATTAAAAGTGAGGAATCATAAGACATTAAGGGACCTTCTCATGGTGTGATCCCTTGGTAATATCTAGATGGATATTATGAGAATGAGACTCGCCCAAAGGAAATCCACATTTCATAGTGTCATTGGATGTTCCTATCTATAGACGTGTGTATTGGTCCTAAGACTTTAAGATTATTATTAATGGGTATTACAAATCACATACTTAGATGTATTGATGAAAAATTTAATGACACACTATTTTTAGCGATGTAGGATATTTTACGTGTGTCACATGTAATACTGCATTAAAAGATAATGAGAGAAAGTATTTTTCCCTTCTATTCCATAACAGAAGTATATATCTCAGTCCCTTTTATGGTATTGATATAGCCTAAATAAATCCATAGACATGTTCAGTAATTTCCATGTTCAGTTCCAGGAAGTAAAAGAAATAATAATCGATCACATGGGAGGATTTCACTAGAATGAAACCCACTTTATTTAAGATATCAAGACAAAGTTGATACATTACACAATAATTATTTGTATGAGGTGACACGTCATTGCGGCTTTAATTTTTTTCCCTATGGGTTCGTTATCATGTTTCTAGATGCTAACCATGGAATTTAGGTAGGCTCCACCTAATGCCAATAATAATGAGGCCTAAAGGTTCACAAACTATGTCTGTCCAAGTATCTTAGTTAAATATTCATTTAACATGTTGAATAAAGATTATTCCCAATTGTGGTTTAATGTTTATACAAGGATGCGTGATCGTATTTATTTTTACAGTAGTTATTCAAGATAATATATGGTTGGTGAAATAATATATGTATTAGTGATTAATACAGTAATATTTATTTATGAATTTAATATCCATTATTAAAGGTCTAATAAATGTGGTGGAGGAAAAAAAATGGGAAAACAAAAGTACACGCTGTGTATATTAATATAAACACCGTGTAGTATTTTTTGGATATTTGTGAGAAATAATATTATTTATTTAATTAAATAATATTAGTTATAATTCACTGGTTGCATGTCATGTAATAAAAATTTTCAACTGTTATATTTATGCATGGGGTCTTACTAATAATTAAATGAAATGAATAAATGCTTTTTAGTAATTAATTCAATTTATTATTCTAAGTAATTAAAATCCCAATTATATAAATCTCATTATCCTAGACATTAAATGGATGTGTGCAAAAAATATCTAGAGAAAGCTCTCAATCCAAGATAGAATTGTTTTTTCCCCAGAATTCTCTCAAGCTACGGGAGAGATCCTCTTCCACCAGATCAAGGAGAGCACTTTGCCAGCGACTCTCAAGGAAGATATCGAAAGCGAAGGCTCTTCTGCACTAGCACCCAGAGATCCCTTCGGTGACATCCATATATACACAGAGAACATGTGTATCACTACTAGAGGAATCCAGTACTTGTATTCTATGACGTAATGACATATTACATAAGATCATGACCGAAAACATCAAAGGAGAGAGAATTCCATCGATGTAATTCTTGTCTTTTAATTAAATTAATTATAAACAACATATGATGATCCTATCTTTGGTTCCCATACTCCATTAATTTCTTTCATTCATAATTCTATTTTGAAGATCCATAGTTTTATTATCATGACAGATCTCAGTTTGATAATTGTTAATGGGGAAAATTTATGTTTGGTACACCCACCAACCCGCTTCCTCTATACCCAAAACCTACAGAGTGGTCCTCACATCTATAACTGAGGCATAACTCTAGTTAAATGTTTCAAAATTCATTTCTTACACTTGGATATGGATGAGGATGAAAATTAAAATGTTCATGATATGTTTCAAAGAACTTGTCACTCATTAAGGTAGTATTTGGGCGGTAACAACTGTGTAATAGGAATGGTCTCTTTGGGGGGATATTATTCCATTATTTAATTAAAGAATATATTTTGTAAAAAATGTAAAAAACATTTGAAATTAAGTGGAGGGATGAGAAATACATTTTGTAAAAAATTCTATTAATGGATTCACGCATGAATATTTATGTTACAAGGTCATAAACGAATAGTAAGTTGAAAAAATGTAATATGAAGAGTCACAAGGACAGAATCAATTAATTTATGAAAAGTGAAAATAAATCCTACATCTAGTCACCAATTATGAAGAAGGTTTAAGGGGGTATGTAAGAACCTAGATCTTCTTTTCAGGTGTGTTTTTTAATTTTTCTTTAGTTTTTGAGAAAGGAGGAGTTTCTGGAAATTTTTGATGTACATGCTGTGTACTTTATGAGTACATGTTGTGTACTTCCTTGCAACTGAAGGCCATGTACTGGCCATGTAGGGTCCACACACATGGCCGTGTAAGGATGTTTGGAGGTTGCTTAATGTATAGTACAGAAAAGGTGAGTACACACTGTGTACTCCAAAATTACACGCTGTGTATTTTGTTATTTATTATTAAATGCATCGGGGACATGTCTAATCGCCAGAAACTCCTCCTTTTAGGTCTCGTTCGGCCAAGAGTTCTCAAATGGAATAACATCTTCGACGAACCCCTGAGCGACCATTCGACCTCTGAATCGGTCTCTATCAATTGTGTTGGAACCGCATCAGTGATTTCTCTCTTCTACTAGAACCTCGTTTGCTAATTCCTTCTCTTTTCCAGGTAATGGTAGGTTGAATGTTTTAGAAATTATTCTATATATTTGACGTTCTAAGGCGATTCAAGCCCCGTGGTTCAATTATATCCATCTTATATCATCAAGGTAGGTGGTTTGTGCCTTTCTGTATAAAGTCTTTGAGTATTTTGTGCAAATTCCATCAATATCCTTGCACGGGGTATTGCATGTTTCATATTTTGACCACTTTGTTTTCCTACTTTGCTTATATTACTAAGTAGAGGATATTATTTGTGAATAGGGTAATTTACTATGCTTTGGATGTTTTTCCCATGCATGTTTTTCCTATTTATGACCGTTTGGTCTAGTTTTACCTGCTAGGCTATTGCCAATTTCATGCCCAGTTGTAGGATAGTGTGACTGTTTTTCTTCAATGATGAGATGTTGTAGAATTATAACCAACTAGTTATTTAGGTTACTTTGGTCACTACACGATGGGATACTTGCTGACTTTACATAGGACTGTGAGAACCTAGTGTAGTAGACCATAAGAAGAATTGATGTAAGGGCTTCCCCAGAGTGTCTTTATAATACAATGTGAGACCACAAGGGGAATTGACATTCAGCGCTTCCTCAGAGTGTCTTTAGTTCCTCGACACAGGCCATAGGGTGAATGAGTCATTGAGTGCTTCCCCATAGAACCTTTAGTACGATATGAGACTATAGGGGGAATTGACGGTGAGTGCTTCCCTAGAGAGTCTATTCCTTTGGTGAACCAGAGGGGTGAGACTGTGTGTGCCCCCTAGAGGGTTTCTTGTACTTGATGGTTGAACCATGTGGGTTACGCTATGAGAACTACCCAGTGGGTCACCTGTTTTTCTACTCTCGTTAGTGGAATCGTTCTTGTTTGTAAATTATATGATAGAAACTGTGGATTCCTTGCTGCTGAGTACTTTCCTATTTTCTGCATTCTGTACTTTTACCTACCATATATTCACAAACTCTTAAGAAAAAATCTTCGAGTGGATGCCTATTGGGATTTTGTCTCACATCCTATTTGGGTCAGCTTTTGGGCCCAAACATATTATATTGTTGTAGGTATAGATAAGGGAATGTACCCTTCTACTTCAGGTTCTTGATTGCACTAGATCTATAGAGCATGGGACCATGCTCAAGCTTGTGATGCTAAGGAGTCGTATATCTGTTTTCCTTTTGTAATAGGGTTTAGTACTATATTCAGCATTGTGACTTGTTTGGATGCTTTCCTAGATGCATTTGTATCATGTATCTTTTCTATATTTTTCTCCATCTTTTTATTTATCTGTCTTCTTCTATTTACTATTGTTGTATATTTACTTCTTCCGCTATTTTATGTCTTTGTGTAATTCCACTTTGTACTCTACATATGAGGGCATAGTTTCCCCACTATCACACCCAAGTCCCTTGCTTCTAGTCGGTACCCTCTAGCGTTCTGGGAAATGCGTTTGAGGCCATGTGACCTACTAGGTAAGGGGTGCCTCTGGGTGGCTTCTGGAACTGAAATGTTACAAAGTGGTATTAGAGGATTTCTTTTCTCTTGACTTACTGTTTGGAGCCTATAGCTAGGGATAGGACAGAATAGGTACTTGGTAATAAACTATGTCCTAGAGTATCTAATCCGTATATAGGGAAAATCCATACTACCTCATTTATTGTAATTTTACTAGATTACAATTTTATTGTCAATTTTATTTCAGCATTGTGTGATTCACATGTTGTGTGTTGTTACCGTTGTTTTTATTGCAGTTCTATTTTTGTCGCAACCTGATGAGATGAGGGTATGTCATCTCATGCATCACATAGGCACTTGTTATAAATCACATGCCATGAATTCTTTCCATGCCATCTAGGATGTATTATCTATTGCATGTTTTGTGATAGACATTGTGCAGATTATGCATGCTATTGTGATAGATGATTTGCTAGAATCCCTTGTTTTGGATAGGGAATTTGATTGTATAGTGATTTTCTTATATGGATGCCAAACATTGGTTCTTGTGGTGTTATGGGCCCTCATGGACCAGAATTTGGTGGATCATTGCTTGTTTGTCTTATTATAAATTGTATAAGATTCCAATATTTGATTCACGGGGAGTATGGGCCCTCAAGGATAGGAATTTGGCACCTTAACATTTGTTTTCTATGTTTTCATGGCTCAGGGGCAGTTTCTGAGGCCACTGGTCGGAAAACCCCAGAATACACGACATGTAAATTATGAATATATGACATGTAGTTTTTAACTATTTCACTAACTGTGGGGGCTGGGACACAGGGTTATGAAAAATCTTCAAAGAACATTCCTTTTACGGAACTTACATGCCTTGTTGTAGTGACTGTATGTCTACCCATGTGACTGACAACAAGGATGGTTGAAACATCAACTATACATGACATGTACTGATTCCAAACATTGTGCCTTGTAACCTAGGTACCCAACTATGTCACTAACAACACGAGTCGGGGAAATCTGTCAAGTACACACCGTGTCCTCATGGAGCACGCCGTGTAGAGTGAACCGTGTAGTCGGCAGTGTCACTAACACCACGGGGTTCTTGGGACTTCAGGGTACACACCATGTACGTCTAGAACACGCCAAGTAGTGTGACATGGGTACACAAGTCGTGTCACTAACAACACGGGCCATGTGAAGGTTTTTGAGAACACGTCGTGTCTACCTAGAACACGCTGTGTAGTTTTGTCCTAGGAGAGCCTTGTGGATTAACCGTGTAGAAGGACTCAGGTAGGGGAAAAGGATTCAGGTACACATCGTGTGTTAGGATAACATGCCATGTGTTTGGGGTGTTACACGACCAGTTTTGGAAAAAGTACATGCCCATGTAAATTACTTAAGGGAACACACAGTATAGTCTTTATACACGCCGTGGAGATATGTTTTGTAAATTTTGAATGCTTTCTTTTCCCATTCCCTTATTATGCTCCTAGTTTCCAGTCCCTGATAATGTGATCTAAAGTCTACGTTTGACCGTGTAGAGTCATGGCATCGAGACATACTCTAGTTGCATGCCAGTTTCCAGGCGGTGATCAGATGCCAGATATGGATGATCAGGGACATCCCGCAGTTCCTCCTGCTATGACAGCCTTGGCACCAGTAGTGATACCGGTTACAGGCGCCGATGCGCAGTTTAGGGAAGGCTTTTTGAGGATGATTTAGACCTTCCAAGGTGCTCTGCCTCCTTCCATGACTATGGAAGACATGACGCAGGTTTTCCAGCAGCCGAATTCTCCCATCTTCTTAGGGGAAGGAGGACATCAGGCTGTAGAGACATGGATAAAATTCATGATGACAATCTTCGAGTATCCGGACATGCCTCCACAGAGGCGGGTCATGCTCGCTACCTACATGAAAAGAGAATCCACCAAGAGGTGGTGGGACGTGATCTCACGGGAAGGTCATCAGTAGGTTATGGCGTGGGAGGAGTTTCCACACGTCTTTTATGATTACATCTATCTAAAGACCCTGAGGGCTGAATGTTCTTGGGATTTCATGAGCCTAGAGCATGGAACTCTTTCTTGTATGGATTATTCCTCTCATTTCACTGAGATTCATCATTTCACACCCCTCCAAGGTAGAGATGAGATGTTCTTGGCAAGGAATAATGAGGATTGTCACAGAAGGGAGATCTGCTCACAGGTGAATATCATTATGTTAACTTCCATTGCTACCATCATCAACCAGGAACTGATTACAGAGTGAAATCTGAAAGATTCTAGAGTTAAGAGGAAGGACGGTTCTGCTTCCAGAGTTAGTGCTTCACTAGCTGATAGCAGGAAGAACCGTAGGGAGTATACGCGCGATGATCCGAGGCAGCAATACAAATCTCCTGGTAGCCAGGTACTATGCTACCTATGTGGAAGGGATATGCATATGAAGCTTCAGTTCCAGAGAGACCTAGTGGAGTGCCGATATTGTGTCAAGATGGGTCACCTGTAGTGTTTCTGTCAGGTTTTCTCTCCAGTAGTTGGTGACAAGGATTCATCTATGACTCTTTGTTCAGGGGAAGCACCACCAATTTCTCACCAGTCTGGGAACTAGAGTTCTTCTATCCATTCAGGCCGAGGTGCAGGTCGATGGCATGGTGTTCAATCACTATTATTTCATCAAATGTAGGGTGGACCAGCTCAGAGCGGTCAAGAAGGGTCACATGGTGGTGGTACAGGTCAAGCTTTTGTAGTGGAGAAGACCCAGTAAGAGAAGGATCCCAGACCCTCTACAGTTTGAGGTATGATCTTAGTAGCCTTAGTTTTATATTTTTCTCTTTTCGATAAAGGGGATTCCCATAGCATTATCTCTGTTGTTGTTGTAGAGATCCATGGGATCTACACCTTTTCCTCTACCGATACTTTGACTCTAGAGACACCGTTGGGGACTAGGATGTCTAGTGTACGTCCGTTCAAGGAATACCATCTAGTGGTGGCTGGGTATCACATTCTATGGAATTTCTATATCCTAGAGATGACAGGATTTGATGTCATTCTCATAATGTACTGGCTAGTTCCCTCCTAGGCAGTCGTCAACTGTTAACACCGTAGGATGAGTTCCATATCACTAGAGGGTAGATATTTTCATCATAAGGGCGAGTGGGATTTCCAGGTGAGCAGAGTGGGTCCAAAGCATCATGTGTTAGGAGGAGTTATATTCCATATTACTAGTCTATATCTAGATGACTAGGGGACTTTACAGTTATAATTTCCTCTAGTGGTGGATCATTTTAGAGATGTCTTTCCATAGAAATTTTCAGGTTTTCCTCTGGAGCGTGAGGTAGACTTCTCGATTGAGCTCATACGAGGAGTGGCACCAGTGTCCATTACTATTTATATGATGGCTACACCTGAGTTGTAGGAGCTCAAGAATTAGTTGGAGGATTTGAAGGAAAAGGGTTTCATCTGACCGATTACTTCTCCTTGGGGTTCGCCTGTCCTGTTTTTGAAGAAGGCAGGAGACACCCTTAGGCTTTGTGTGGATTATTGGAAGCTGAACCAGTTGACGGTCAAGAACAGATATCCATTTCCTAGGATTGATGAACTCTTTGATCATCTTCGAGGATCCTGGATGTTCTTGAAGATCGCTTTGAGGTTTGGTTATCGTTAGTTGCGTGTTAGACCATCTGATATATCTCTCATAGCATTCAGGAGAAAGTATGGTCTACACGAGTATATGGTCCTGCCGTTCGGCCTCACGAACGTGCCGATAGTTTTCATTTCACTGATGAACCGAGTGTTCCATCCATACTTATACTCTTTCATGGTGGTCTTCTTGGATGATATCTTGGTGTACTCTAACACTCTACACAACCATGCTACCCATATTGCGATCATTATGAGTACACCGAGAGAGCATTAGTTATATGATAAGATCTCAAAATGAAACTTTTGGATGGAAACAAAATTACTTTTTGGGCCACATTATCTAAGAGATAGGAGTATCAGTAGACCCAATGAAAGTGAGGGAAATAGATTCCCAGGAGCATATGAAGATCTTCTTTGAGGTTCGGAGTTTTCTAGGGTTGAATGGATACTACAGATTCTTCATACCGATCTTTTCTCACTTATCAGCACCATTGAAAAGTCTGACTAAGAAGGGTGTGTAGTTCTTGTGGTCGGATTCTTTTGAGTTGGCCTTTCAAGAGCAAAAGGAGAGGTGGACGTCAGCACTGATACTAGTCTTTCCAGAGCTGGGAAAGAACTATAATGTCCATTGTGATGCATCAGGTATCAGTCTAGAAGTTGTACTTATGTAGAGAGATGGGGTCATTGCGTATAGGTATCGGCAGTTGAGGCCACATGAGTGTAACTACCTGACACACGATCTGGAGTTGGCAGCTGTTGTTCATGTCATACGTTGTTGGATACAATATCTTTTGGGAGAGCACTTTTTGGTTTTTACAGACCACAAGAGTCTCATGTACATATTCACTCAGCGTAATCTGAATCTGAGATATCACAGGTGTGTTGAGTATCTTTAGTCCTTTGACTTTGAGCAAGCCTATAAAACTGGTAAAGGAAACACAGTGGCCGACTTGTTGAGCAGGAGGACTCAGATACAGGCATTTCAGAAGACCATTAGTGAGTGGCAACTTATGGATCTATTCTATGAGATGCATCTAAAGGTGCACAACAGACATGGGTAGACATTCCTATCTTTTGATGCTGTTACTTATGCACTATTTGATCGAGTTTGAATGAGGAAACTATCAGATTATGTAGGCCTACTCCTGCAGGAAAGCGTGTCAGGAGAAGAACCTATTCATGGGTGGACCATAGGCAAGGATGATATCTTTCAGTTCTAGGGATGCGTATGGGTGCCAGCATACATACACAAGGAGATGATGTGGTATTTCGATTAATCAGTTTGGGAAGTTCATCCTGGTGTCACCAAGATGTATCAGGATCTTCTCCTCCAATATTTGTGGCGAAGTATGAAGAGAGATGTTTCTGGTTTCGTCATTAGATGTTCTACATGTCTGCAAGTGAAGGCGGAACACCAGTAAAAACAGGTCTTTTACAGCAGTTACCCATTCTGGAGTTGAAGTGGAATGATGTCACGATGGACTTAGTGACCGGTTTTCTGTGGTCGCCTCGATGGAATGATGCTATTTGGGTTGTCTGCGACAGGCTTATGAAGGTTTCTCACTTCTTTCCGATCAAGGAGACCTTCAGTGTTGATGGGATAGGACGGTTGTGCATCCAAGAGATTTTACGTCTACATGGAGTTCCACACTCCATTGATTCATACAAGGATGCGAGTTTTACTTCTCAGGTCTGGTAGGGGCTTCAGAAGGCTTTGGGTATACATCTACTTTTGAGTACATCATACCATCCCCAGAATAATAGCCAGTTCGAGCGTACCATTTAGGTGATTGAGGATATGCTCCAAGCATGCATTTTGGATTTTGGATGTTCTCGGGGGAAGCATATACATCTTGTGGATTTTTCCTATAATAACAGTTTTCAAGCGACTATTCTGATGGAACCTTATAAGGATTTGTATGGTGGCCCATTCCGATCACCATTATATTGGTTGGAGGTAGGGGAGGATGTTTTCTAGGACCTTATCTTGTTCAAGAGACCACATAGTAGACAGAGTTGATTCAGAAGAGGATGGCTACTACACAGTCTCGACATAAGTCTTCTGCTGATCAGTGGAGATGACCTTTGGAGTTCGAGGCCAGGGATCAGGATTTCCTGCATGTTCCACTGAGGTTGAGACACAAAAGTATTCGGAGACAAGGTATGCTTTCACCGAGGTACGTCAGGCCATTTGAGGTGTTAGAGAGAGTTGGGCTGGTTTCCTATCGGTTGCAGTTACCTCAGAGGTACCGGGCTATGCATGACTTCTTCAATATTTCTCAGCTCCGATGTCACTTTTCAGAACTGTCTCATGTCTTTCATCATTAGGAGGTTGAGCTCGAAGCGGATGCATCATTTTGGGAGCATCCTATCCGGATTTTCCATCGCAGTACGAAGGTTCTCCGTGGTCGGTCTGTTCCTCTAGTATGAGTGCTATGGTAGCATGGGCAGGTAAAAGACGAGACATGGGAGTGAGAGGCCGATGTGCGAGAACAGTGGCTGAAGTTGTTCAGTGACTCTTCTTCTACGATGCTATAGGGAAATTTGGGGACAAATTTCATTATGGGGGATGTTTGTAAGAACTTGGATCTTCTTTTCAGGTATGTTTTTACTTTTTATGGAGTTTTTGAGAAAAGAGGAGTTTTTGTAAATTTTTAAAGTACATGCCGTGTACTTTATGAATACATGCTGTGTACTTACTTGATGTTGAAGGACGTGTGCTGGCTGTGTAGGGGCCACACACACCGCCGTGTAAGGGTGTTTGGAGGCCACAAAAAGTGGAGTACAGAAGAGGCGATTACATGCTGTGTACTCCAAAAGTACACGCCATTTATTTTGTTTTTTTCATTAAATTCACCGGGGTCGCGTCTAATCTCCAAAAACACATCATTTTAGGTCTCGTTCGGCTGAGAGCTTCAGAACAGCCGCATATATTTGAAGAACCCCCAAGATATCATCTGTCCTCCAAATCGAACTCTGTCAATTGTATTGGAAATGCATCGGTGAGTTCTCTCTTCTAATGGAACATTGTTTCTCAATTCCATCCCTTTTCCAGGTTATCATGGGTTGAAAATTTTAGACGTTTTTCTAGATATTCGACATTATAAGGCGATTCAAGCCTCGTGGTTCAATTATATTGATCTACTACCATCAAGGTAGGTGTTTTTTCCCTTCTGTAGAAATTCATTGAGTTTTTTGTGAAAATTCCACCAATACCCTTGAATGGGGTATTGTGTGTTTCCTATTTTTACCTTGTTGTTTTCCTGAATTTTTTATATTCCTGATTAGTGGATAATGTTTGTGATTAGGGTAATTTAATGTGCTTTGGGTGTTTTCCCCATGCATGTTTTTCCTGTTTATGACAGTTTGGTCTAGTTTTTCTTATTAGACTATTGCATGTTCCATGACTAGTTGTAGGATGGTGTGAATATTGTTATTCCATGTTGATATGTTTTAGAATTCTATCTAATTAGTTATTTAGGTTACTTTGGATGTTAAGCAATGTGATACTTGCTGACTTTACATAGGGTTGTGAGAACCTTGTGTAGTAGACCATATGGAGAATGGATGTAAGGGACTATCTATAATGACTTTATAATATGATGCGAGACCACATGGGGAATTGATGTTTACTACTTCCTCAAAGTGTCTGTAGTTCCTTGATGAGGGATATAGGGGGAATGAGTCGTTGAGTGCTTCCACAGAGTGTCTTTAGTACGATTACAGACTATAGGGGGAATTGATGGTGAGTGATTCCCAAGAGAGTCTATTCTTTAGCTGAACAAGAGGGGTGAAACTGTGTGTGCCTCCAAGAGGGTTGCTAGTACTTGTAGGTTGAACCATAGGGGTTAGGATATGATAACTATCCAGGGGTTCCACTGTTGTTCTACTTTCTTGAGTGGATACATTGTTGTTTGTAAATTATATGCTAGAAAGAGTGTATTTGTTTCTACTGAGTACTTTCCTATTTACTACATTGTGTACCTTTACCTAGCATATATTCACTGACTATTAGGCACAGATCATCGGGTGGTTACCAACTGGGATTTGGTCTCACACCCTGTTTGGGTCATGCTTTTGCGCCCAAACTGATTATATTATTGTAGGTAAAGATAAGGGCAAGAACCCTTCTTCTTTATGTTCTTGATTGCACTAGACCTAGAGAGCACGAGACCAAGATGAGGCTTGTGATTCTGAGGAGTCGTTTTCCTAATTTCCTTTTGTACTTGGGTTTAGTACTGTCTTCAGCTTTGGGACTTGTTTGGCTGCATTCCAAGACACATTTGTATCATGCATCTTTTCTATATTTTTCTCCAACTATTTATTTATCAGTCTTCTGCTATTTACTGTTGTTGGATATTTACTACTTCCGCTATTGTATGTCTTTTTGTAATTCTTCTGTGTACTCTTCCTATGAGGGTATTGTTTCCCAATTACCACACCCAAGGCCCTCACTACTACTAGGAACCCTATGGTATTTGGGGAAATGCGCTTGAGGCCATGTGTCCTACTGGGTATGGGGCACCTCTCATTGGATTCCAGAACCGAGACATTATAGTGAATGATAGAGATATTAAATAATAAATTTTATGAAGACAACTATTACAAAGACATCCATTTAGTGGTCCATAATCTCATAAAATTTTGGAGACTATATTTTGTGCGAGAATTCTTCACCCTTCTCCCCATAAATATGTATCTCTTCTCCTATTTAAAAATATATCAATTTTTGGGTTATAAGGTGGAGTATTTATGTTTTATTATATATTTTTATTTTGAATGTATATTATTTTATTCTTATTCTTCATTCATCTCCTTCATCCATTTTTTTTATTTTATGTGTTCTCCCACTGTTTTTCCCTTCTCAACTCCAGTAAAAATGGAAAACTAACATCGATGCTTGTTTGAGGGAAGGAATGGTGGATTGACATAGTTTTATTATGATTAATATTCTATCTATTTATTCAATTATATGCTTTTTTCTAGTGGTTTAAATGATTATAGTGAGTGGTCACCCATTTTGCTTACCACTATATTATTCTTCCCGTTCACCATTTTTTCCCCTATGGTTTTTTGTGTCATTCATATCGTGGAGCATGGAATAGATTGTGATGGTGAGTTAAGAGTTATCCTATATGAATTTAGGAATATAGTTTCATTTTTTGTAGTGGTATTAGTATGGGGTGTTGAAATTTCAAATAAAAAGGTGTAGTGTGATTGGTTTTGATCACTACATTGAATTGAATATTGACATTATTGTTATACATTGACATCATCCCCCTAAACTCCCAAGAAAAATCTCTTTATTTATTTATTCTAACAATATTTATTTTCTTTTGGATTTACATAAAATATTTATATTTCATGTATTTTAAAAAACCCTCATTTATATTAGTTTAATAGTTTTATATTATTTAGTTTATAATGGTGTCAATTGAAGGACAATGCGTATAAGCGGCCACTTTATGATCGAACCTAGGATGCTTCAATATGGTAAATTATTAGGATAATAATAAATTAATGGAATAGTGGTTTTTGAAAAAAAGCATTTATAAATTTGGAACCATTTATGGGGAGGCCAAGTGCATTCACACATTGTTCTTCATAAAAAAAATTCAATCACAAAATTTTAAAAAACTTCAAAAGTTATTTGTTTCATACCATTAATTTATTCATCCATGAAAGATTTTTATGGTGATTTCTAAAATTATTGCCATGTGGAAAACTTTTAGGGAGATCCTATTAGGTAAGAGATAATGAAGACAAAAAAACACCATGATTCTTCAAGAGAATTTCAAAGTTCTTGAAAAAGAAATAATAATGGTTGCATTATTGGATACTGAAGTTGAAGAAGTTAATGTATTATGGATGGAATAGAAAAAAAAAGTAATGGTTAGGTGAATTATGTTCCAATTCTACCTACATTTCGGGAAGACATTGGTGAGGTTTAATAGAAACTTGAAGATTCACTTCAATCTCTAACAAATGTAGTACCAACTTCTTTTATTGAAGAAAAAGGGTTTAAAACATGAAATTTTGAGGGAGATTTAATTTCTATGTATTATTTTCATCAAAAAAATATAGAATTTGAATTTAAATATGATCTATATTGTGCTGATTTTTTATATTCAGCACCAGTACTGCAAGCCCTATAATAAGAATATAAAGCAGTTTCATGTGTTGAGGAGAGAATGGAGGATCCTATCAAGCTGTACACTGGTGAAAATGAGGATGATGAAACAAAAGAATAAATACTTGATAAATAATATTATAAAACAAAACCATAAGATAAGACATATCATATTTCTCTAATTTCAACACTAGTTAACACCCCTCCTGTAATGCCCCGACCCCAGTTACCCATAGTTGGTGAATTATTACATAACATTGGAATGATCTCAAGAAAGATCAAATCTCGAAATACCGATAGGTTTAGTAGCCTTGGAAACACTAGATATATTCATAAAGTTTTACATTACATCATGAAGTTAAAAACTACTACAACAACATATTGTCTCCATAATCCACAGTATTATCCCCTCATAAAATCCCTGCAGGTCATTCATATTTTACTTTTCACATCCTGGGAAAAATAAAACATATAAAAGGGGTGATTTAAAATACCCAGTAAGGACAACAATATAGTGGAAACTTTCATAAATAATAATAAACATTTAAGGCAATGTATAAATAAAACAAAAGCCTTTTAAACTTGAACTTCAACATAGAATGGGAAAAATAAAATGAAATAATGCCATTTACTTATTTACATGGATATTCTACTAATCGAATAATCACATGAAATATCAATAACCACTTTCATAATGATTGAATGCATAATGCAAGTCTATCATAACCACATAGCCAAGGCCTTGTGCCAAGAATAAAAATAATATTTTGTCAAGGCCTTTTGCCAAGACACTAGTTTGTCTCATTAGACCTACCGTTGCATCGAGGAGCTATAGCGGGCTCCACCCGTCACATATTAATTCCAATGCATTCCCATATGAAAAGGCTTTAACATAACAAACACATTCATATTAAACCAAGAATATGAAATTTCAATACATTCACCATAAAATATGAATGGTAAAAAAATAGCACATCCACAGTCAAACATATCACAAAACATTCAATACAATATAGAAGTTTTGTATCATAATAAATCAACTTCAAATAAGCATAAAATCCATCAAAGGAAGTTGACATAGAGGAAATCATAACTCATTTTAGAGAAATATCTCTTTCTATTTTGAAATCATTTAAGAGTCATATATTTATGAAATAAAACATTTTCCTTGAAAATATTCTTATATGATTGTAAGTTAAGATTCGAGGATTCTATAATGGTGGAAAATAACCGCACCCGCCGTATAAGTTAAAAAAACATTCTTACCTTAATTTTGTCAAAAAGGTTAAAAAGCACCTTTTTTGGAAAATGACGGAAAGATTCCTTTATAAACCACTTATATAAATTCAAACAAGGGTATAAATTACATTAACCCATTTTCTTGTAAATAGTAAAAATGTTTTGAAATACATTTTTAAGAAACATGGATGTGGATGATAAAGAGATCCTAGTAGATTATTACGTATAAACAACCTCGGATAATGAAGAGATTGTGAAATAAAACCTTAGCTTGTACTTTTCCTTGGTTGGGTTAGGTTAACCTCTTGTATAATGGAGAAATAATTGTTATTAAATTAGAAAAGAGTCATATAAAATAATATTATATCATATATGATCTTTTAACATTGATTTGTTAATAATATCTTAGTATTATCGTTGTTTCAGGTGTTAATTTACTCATTTTCTTTTATATGTTTTGTTACGTAAGCCATGTATTTCAGGGATAGGTTGTATCTTATTCATATCTAGAATGATATCAAGTCCTTAATCATAATTTTTAAATCATCAAATGATAATTATACTTGAATGGATACGATGGAGAATGAATCTCATCGCGTTCGTGGAGACGGTAGTCCGTACGTACGCACGAGCGAAAATATCATTCTTTTGATATTAAAATAATATATAATTGGATATTATATCATATATAAAGAATCATTATAATGTTATATTTATTATTTACATGAGTTACACATCATTATTATACCCATCCAAATAATAATATATTGAATAACAATTACACCACGACGTGGAGACGGTAAGCCGTACGTATGCACGTATGGTGACATGTTATTCAAAGGATGGATAGAATAATGAATATGGTTGTACAATATATATAATAACATCACAGTATATATATGATACTGGAGTTATTATTTTAGAATTGTAATAACAAAGTAAGAATAAGTGGAAGAAGAAAGGAACTTGGAAAAAGGGTGATGAAATCATTACATCTTCTTTGGGTTCTTCCTTTTGATTTGATCAAAAGGGCTCTTTAATTTGGATTTATGACTAAAGGAAGGCCTCTAAGTTGAAGTGAGGAAAGTTGAAAGAGTATTTGGGTAGAGTTTGGCTGAACCAAAAGGCTTTGAAGGTGTTAAGTAATGAGAAGGAAGAGTTCCCTTTTATAAGAGGGGTGAGGGGCACCTTTTGAAATATTAGAAATATTATTTTATAATAAATTCATATTTAGTTTATAATGGCTCCAAAGTTTATTACTCAAAGTTTAAGGTGGGTATAAGTCGAAAAACATTCAACCAATATAAGTTAGACAGGTTTGGGTTACTATATTAACCTTTTCTTTTAGTTTTGACTCTTAGTTAAATAGTTTGACATTTACCATGTCACTTTGTATTTTTATATTATATAGTTAATAAAAATACTATATACATCCAAGAGACCCCCAAGTGGTCCATTAATGATAAACCTATCAGGATATATGTATCTTGGAAGAACATTATATTTTTAGGAATTTAATATCAATTAATAATATAATATTTGTTTTAAAAACTCTTTTATATCTATTTTGACACTATTCAATAGTTGATTTTTGTGAAACTTATAACAGAATTATTACTTCGAAAAATGTCAATTAAATTAATCCTAATATGACATATAATCCTAGAAAACTATTTTAATTCATTAAAAGTCTCAAATTATATTTATCTGGGTATTTATAATATCAATTATTTTAATTTTTCAATATTATGGTAATCACTGCATCATCATTTTGTCATAAATAAATTAATATATATAATGTCTAAAAATTATAAATAAAATATAATTATGTAGTAAATATGTTTATATTTCTAATTAATATTTAAAATAGAATTTATTCTATGTATAACCTTATATTAAAAATGTCTTAGTAAATAAACTTTGATTTTAACTCTTTTAACTCTTTTTTGAATTAAATAATAATAAATTTCCTAATCTAATCCAAGTGGACCTAAATGATTATATTTTATTCCTAAGGTTTTTTTTAGATACACTTGTCCAATAGAATTATGACATGTGTTAGTGTAATATTAATATCATTTATACACTTAATTACCCTATTTACTTTTAACCGTGGTAAATAAAAGTAAAAAGTTATTATTAACCAAAAATTATTTTCATCTAATTGAACCACATTTGACTTCTTAATATTGACCATGTCTCTAAGATTTTCGAAATTCCATTCACAGAAGCAGTAAAATTATGTTTTATGAAAAATTGAGTTTTTGAACTACCACTTAGTAGTTTCACTACTCATCAAAAATTGAAGTTTTTCAGAACAATGCCAAAATTTCACCCTAAGCTACAATTGATATTATGAATTAAAAAATGATTTATATTTTACAAAATTCCAAACATATAAGTTTCATTAATTAATTTTATAATTAATTCCCACTGTCACAACAAATAGCGTGTTTTTAAGAAACAATATATAACAAAAGATTGACAATTGTTTTGGTCCAATTTCAAAGTGAAATTAATTATAATGAACACCATAGGATAAAATGGTAAAAATATATTCTAATTATACTTTAAAACCACTCAATAATATAATTTTCACTATAAATCATTTTGATTAAAAAAGTTGTTTTTTTGTATTTATCACTATTCATAAAAATTGGAAGTTCTTAGAAAAATACCAAAAATTCATCTTAGGATAATTTCGAAATTCCAAAACCAAAAATGAAGTCCATTTTGAAATATAAAATATATATAATTTCAAAAAGTAGGTATTACTATTCATAACGGCTAGTTTGATTGGTTGTGATGTGTTATAACTCGATGTTGCGTACAACACACGCTATCGCATTATTCAAAGAGAAGCGTACCGTAGAAGCTTGGGGTGTTACATTCTCCTCTCCTTCAAATAATTTTGTCCTCGAAATTTCCAGAATACTATCGCATGAAAAGACTCGGCTGGTTCTTCATCAAAAGTTCCTCGGGTTCCCACGTTGCCTCTTCCATCTTATGGTTTCTCCACAAAACATTTACCAGACGTGTCGTCCGGTTTCTCAGTACTTGTTCTCTTGTATCAAGAATACTGATTGCTCTTCACAATAAGACAGATCAGGTTCTAGTTCAAATTCTGCATAGGTGAGTACATGCATTGTGTCAGGCATGTATTTTCTCAACAGAGATACGTGGAACACATCGTGAACTTTGGAGAGACTTGGCGGCATTGCCAATCGGTAAGATACAACCCCAATTCGTTCTAGAATTTCGAAAGGTCCGATGTACCTGGTACTCAATTTACCTTTCTTACTAAAATGTATGACTCCCTTCCATGGAGATACCTTCAAGAAAACATGATCACTGACTTGAAATTCCAAATCCTTCCTTCGATTATTAGCATAGCTCTTTTGCCTACTTTGAGCTCCTTTGATGTGGGTTTGGATTACCTTCACCTTTTCCATCGTTTCCTCCACCAGTTCTGGAGCTACAAGTTTTCTTTCACCAACGTCATCCCAACAAGTTGGTGTGCGACATCTCTTTCCGTATAACGCTTTATATGGTGCCATATGAATACTCAAATGGAAGCTATTGTTATAGCAAAATTCTACCAATGGTAAATATTGACCCCACATACCCTAAAAGTCAATTGAACAAGATCTCAACATGTATTCTAAGGTTTGAATAGTCCATTCTGATTCTCCGTCTGTCTGAGGGTGGTAGGCAGTGCTCAAATGAACATCAGTATCCAGGGATTTCTGATGACTCTTCCAGAATCATGAAGTATAACTGGGATCACGATCAGAAACACTCGATAGGGGTATTCCATGAAGTCTCACAACTTCTTTAATATATAGTCTTGCTAGAAGTTCATATGCTAGATCTTCTCTTATTGCAAGAAAATGTGCTGACTTGGTAAGACGATCAACAATAACCCATATTGCATCGTTCCTTCTAGGAGTCTTTGGTAGTCCCATGATAAAGTCCATCATAATATTTTCCCATTTCCACTCAGGTATGGGAAGAGGTTGTAATACTCCCGCAGGTTGTTGCCTTCCAGCTTTAACTTGTTGAAAAACCATACATCTTGACACAAAATCGTCAATCTCCCTCTTCATGTTGTCCCTCAAAAAATGTTCCTTCAAATCTCTATACATTTTGGTGCTCCCAGGGTGTATAGAGAAATTGGAACTATGAGCATCATCCAGCAATTCCCTTTTTAGATCAGGTATATCGGGAACACAAAGCCTCTTCCCGAATTTCAAAATTCCATCTTCATACACAAATTCTCTCAATCTCCCATCATTCACAGCTTTAATCTTCTTTTGAAATTCTTCATCATCAGTCTGAGAACTCTTAATTCGTTCTAGTGAAGATGGTTTGGCAACCATTTGAAAAAGCATTGATGCTTCACATTCACTGGTTATTCCCATGTCTATCTTCACTAGATCTATGAAAATTGGATCCCTTTCAATTATTATCACGTTCAAAACTCCATGGTCTTTTCTACTCAAAGCATCTGCCACCTTCTTTTCTTTCCCCGGTTGGTAGTGTATCATACAATAATAATACTTGAGTAATTCAAGCCATCTCTTTTGCCTCATGTTGAGTTCTTTTTGTGAGAAAATATACTTCAAACACTTTTGATCAGTATAAATCTAACATTTTTCACCATAGAGGTAGTTCCTCCACATGTTTAAAGCAAAGATCACAGCTGCTAACTCAAGATCATGAATATGATAGTTTTGTTCATGAATTTTCAACTGTCGTGATGCATAGGCAATAACCCTATCATTCTACATAAGGAAACAACCAAGACCTTTCTTCGATGCATCACTATAAATAACGAACCCATAATTCCCCGATGGTAGAGTCAATATAGGAGCATTGACTAATCTTCTATTCAGTTCATCGAAACATTATTCACACTCTTTTGTCCAAAGAAATTTATCCCCTTTACGTGTAATCTTTGTTAATGGGATAGACAATCAGGCAAAATTCTGGACGAAACATCGATAATAACCTGCCAAACCAATAAAACTATGTACCTCAGTTATATTCGTAGGTGCTGGACATTCTTGGATTGCCTTGGTATTAGAAGGATCAACAGAGATTCCATCTTTAGAGACAATATGGCCATGAAAAGAAATCTCCTGAAGCCAGAATTCACACTTGCTAAACATCCCATATAATTCTTGTCTTCTCAGAGTCTTCAAGATAATGCACAAGTGATTTTCATGATCTTCGTAGCTTTTGGAGTATACCAAGATATCATCAATAAATACCACAAAAAATTCAGCAAGATACTCCTTGAAAACTCTATTCATCAGATCCATGAATATAGAGGGTGCATTAGTCAATACAAAAGGCATTACTGTAAACTCATAATGCCTGTACCTGGTTCGAAATGTTGTCTTCGGAATGTCTTCCTTCTTTACACACAATTGATGGTATCCATATCGATGGTCAATCTTTGAAAAGTATTGAGCTCCATGCAGTTGGTCAAATAAATCATCAAAGCGAGGTAGGGGATACTTGTTCTTTATTGTTATAGCATTGATCTCCCTATAGTCGATACATAACCTCATGGATCACTTGAATATTTATAACATAATTGCGGCACTTATTTGGATATCCACATATTTAACATGATACCAACCCTTACATATATCCTCATTAGGCCTTAGATTCCCTAAATTTCCTTACAGGTTTAAGCCACATTAGAAGCCAATTTTTCCATACCTACCTCCACTCTTAGTATATTTGCATTGATACTTCAGGTTTGAGTGTGGGATAAGGGGATTTTTCATGTGATATATGAGATGTGTTTCATTTTTTGGTGATTTTTGGTGTGCGTCAACATTTTGGGAGGTTGATAATGAGAAAATATATCTTGAGTCATCATTTAATTATGCTTCATTTGTTTCATTAGATTATCCTTTAAAAAAATTGAAAAATTGAAAAAATGGAAATGAGATTGAATTTATCATTTTAATTTATTTTTTGACTCATCTATATATAAAACATCAAGGAAATGAATTATAATTCTTTTATTGTACTCAATTTTCAGCTCATCATCCATGAAAAAAATAAGAAAAAATAAAAAATGATTTTCCCTTCTAGAGATAAATAAATTGAAAAAAGGGGAGCACTTGGATGATATTATTCATTTTAATCACTAATTGAGTCAGGTAACATTTCATAAAATAGGTATTGGTATTGTGTTTCTCATGTTTTAGTGGGAATTGGGTGATGTTCATCCCATATTTTTACATGAATATCCATGCATTGTAAATATGATTCCAACCTCCTCTTTTCAGCCATAAAATATTCAATCATTTTCCCACCAACCCTAAGCCATATAAATCACATGAAAAATGCATCATGATTTATAATATTTTCTTCTCCCATGCTGTGGATAAATTATAATTGTCACAAGACTATGATGATGGATGGGACTTCTAATTCTGAGCCTAACTTCATATTCAATTTCTCCTTAGTGAAGAGTGACTTGAAATTCAATGTGAGAAATGATGTGATAGAGACATGAATGGATTTAAGATGTTTCGAAAAATTTAATGCATGTAATTAAAATTATAGATAATTGGTTTTAAAATAATTGAAATGATGAAATTCGTTTCAAAAAATATTTTTGATGGTTTCTCACTTTGTATTGCTATATTAATTTTGATTTGGATATATGATGATTGCACGGGAGTGCAATGATGAAGTTTGAGGGAATGATAAAATAAAATATTATTATATTTTATACTATAATTAAATTTTATATACTCCACTATAATGTTATTTAATGGGAAAGTGTCACATTTTTAGGTTTTTGTGCTATTTTGAGCTTAAATGAAAATATGGTCAATTCTTGAATTTTAACTATTTTAAATATATTTTGTGTTATGGGAGTATCTTTTCCGAACATGTCAAAAACGAATTTTCCCTTTTTTTGGATTCCTATATTTTGTGATACATACTTTCCAAATTGTACAAGACATGATTCGAATATATGGAGGCCCAAATAAATCTTTATTTTTTGAATGTTTTTCAGGAAGGAATAGTGGAACCTACATCTATAATTGATACAGAAGTCTGGTTGAACAAGTCCAAATTAATTTTTTCCAAATTTATATAAAATATGAAAATAATTATCACGTTCATGAAAAGATTCAAAGAAATGTTTACTCATTAATGAAGTCTTTGGATGGTTACAACTTGTGGAATATGAAATCCCTCTTTGGGAAGGAATGGTTTCACTAAAAAATTAAATCATATATACTAAAAAAATGTAAACAATGTCTAAACATTTGTGGAGGGATGATAAATACTTTAAATAAATACTTTCATTAAGGGTTCCATTAGTTAATTTGTAGGTTACAAGGTAATAAGGGCATGCTATTTTTAAGCATTAGAATATGAATAGTCATGAGAATATAATTAATTTCTTGAATTTATGTGGTCATAATTCCTACATATTGTCGCCAATTTTTCTGAAATTTTAGGTTTGAATGGAGGAGACATTATGGGACAACTTTAATGAAGATAACTTTTAGAAATGATTCTATTTAATTGGTCCTAAACATAGAATCATTCGAAGTCAAACTTTGTAGTGATAATTCTTCACCCATTCTCCCTATAAATATGTATCTATTATCCCATTTCAAAATATAGAAAATTCCAGTGGATAATTTGGTGTTTTTATGTTTCTATAATTATTTTTTATTTTGAATATATATTAGTTTGGTCTTATTCTTTATTCATCTCCTTATTCTATTTTTTTTTATTTTTTGTGTTCTCCCACAATTGTTCCCTTCTTAACTACACTAAAAATGGAGAACTGACCTAGTTTATTGATAGAGGGAGGGAATTATGGACTTATTTAGTTTTATTGTGATTAATTTTCTATTTATTTATTCATTTCAAAGAGTGTTTTGTGGTGGTTTAATTGATTATGGTGATCAGTCACCCTGTTTTCTCTATCACCGAATTATTATTCTCGTTTAACATTTGTTTCTGTCCCTTCACTTTTTATGTCATGGATTTGGTGGATGTAATGAACCTGAATTATATAAATGGAAATTTACTTCTTAAAATTATTTTATATTGTATTAACCATATAAAAAAATTTAGTACAATTCAAACTTCATAAATTATGAACGAATGAAATAAAAGCTATTTCTAAAATTTAAGGAAAATATTCCAAAGGAATTATACCAATTAACGTTTAAATAAAATTTATCCACCATGTAAGTGAAAATAAGATATAATTATATCATAGTGTATGTAAATAAATATTATAAATATTATCAATTAAGTATTTGTATCTTTCTAAATAATAAATATTTAATAAAAATTTAATGATTAATTTAATAATTTAAAATAAAATAAAATTTATTTATAAATCAATATTTTTATGACTTATGATTATATGATAATTCCTTGAGACCTTAGTTAATTTTTCCAAGTGTTATAAAATCAATTATGATTTAAAAATCAGAATTTTATGAGTAAATAATGATTTTAGTAAAACAAATAAATTTATAATATGCATAAAATAATTTTCATAAAATTGAGTTCATTTTTAACTCTACATATTGAAAATTTGATAGTGTTAATTTTTGTGATTTTTCTAAAATACTTGAATTTTTAGTGAATAATAGAATAAGGTTATTTATGGTATTTATATATTATAAGTTAAATACACTATTCCTTGAGTCATCACTAATGTAAGAACAATAATCTATAACTAACCTTAATTATTTTAATATTTTTGATGAAATTATCAAACTATTCATAGTCTCGATCTAAAATAATAAACTGATTATTAAAATAAAGAGACTAGTCCCCTCTCAACCACTATAAATACCACCCAGACCACCTTTTCTACTCATATCTCTCATGACTTGTGCCATGTACAAATTCCCCTCAAATATACTCCCAATAACCTCCCCCATGACCATGATTTTTTTCTTTATAAAATACCAAAACCAACCCCCTAAATAGGTTCTCAAGAAGATGGAATCAAGAGGTAAAGCCCTCGTAATTTCCTTTTATTTTCTTTTTATGTTCCTTTATTTTATTATTTTTCTCCTCACATACCATCATCTAAATGGTATGATAACTATATTAACATAAATATATTTTAATTTTATTATTCTAATGTAAAAAATTCATCAACATCTCTCTTTCCCCCTCCTTTTATAATAAAAATTAAAACATCATCTGTGATCTGTTAGTTTATCACATTCATGGATGATCGAGCTTTCAATGTACTTTTCCATCATCAAGTATGTTCATTAAAACATTATTATGTTTTAAGGAAATTATAATTTATGAATTATAACTTATTTGATTTTTCTAAACATTATGTACACATGATATTAATTTAAAAAATAAAATGAGTTCATTGCGATCGAAAACCGCTAAATAAACCCAAATGATTATCATTAACTATTTATCTAATGATTCATCAAAATTATATAAAACAATTGATATATATGACCAATTTATACTCTTTAATATCCTTAATAACATATAAGTTCAATTCTAGATAATTTCCCCCACTTTACATGGCCTTTTGTACATGTTTGTATGTAAACCGGTCATGAAAACCAAGGAAAGCAACAGTCGTGAACAATGAAATTGAATATCATAACCCATAAAAAGGGAAATAAAGAAACATAATAAAATTATTAAAAATAAAATACATGTATAAAATATTATTAATTAATTCATTAATATTTATTATTTTATAATCCGAAACATTAAGAACACCTTCAGACTTAAGGTAAGGGACTATACCCGAACCTCCATTATTTTTCAAGTTGCATTTACTCACTTATTAACCAAATGAAATTATCATTTATTTCTATGTACGTATAAAATATTTTATTTATATGTTCCAAAATCAAATTTCAATATCCATTAATCCTTTTTTGGGGATATACATGTTTTTAAAAGGATCCCCACTCAATTTCTCTCGATAAGAAAACCCGATTTAAGGGAACTTCCTGAATTTTTAACCAATTTCATGTGAACTCTGTAATATGTTTTTATCCACAAATTTTTTAATAAAATCACTAATTTTATTATGATAAATTTCTTGGATCACTTTTGGTTATATATAAAATATTATTTCCTTTTTCACTTTAAATTATCTTTAATATTTACCGGAAACTGTACTAAAATGTTTTAATTATAATGTTTCTTAAATAATATTTTTACAAGTTATCACATCAGTTAGAAATCACTTATCATGAACTATGAATTTTTCCCTTATTAATGTGCATGTATTATTTAAATCCTTTTATTCATGGACACCTTTATGATATTCCCTTATGTTATGGCTTTTTGAAAAGATTATGATACCCAATTCTTACCCTGGGTAACCCTTATGTTTATGTTTGATTCCTTTTGTAGGATTATTCATGTGGAACACATATACATGAACATGTTATGATAGATTCACCCATACATTACATCAATGCATTGGGTAATTTTTAGTCTCCTGAGGCGTCATGTGAAACTGTCTTGGTGGTTAGCCTTGACTCATGCTCCATATGTAACGATCTTGGTGGATTACCTTGAATCATGATCCTTCATATGCAACGAGCCTTGAATAATTCTTATGTCAAGTTTTTTTTCATCATATCATATGATATGATCATTATATATTTTATGATTCATTATGTATATAAATTCCTTTTATGTCATCTTATTATGCCTACTAACATTTATGCTTTGATTTAATCTTATGTTTATTCACTTAAATGGATTTTTAGCCCATCCCTTTGTTCATGTAATCCTCAGGTTATCTTATGAAAATGTAAGGGCTCAATGGAAGTTAGGATCTTACAATTGATGATAAATAAATAAATTTTTTATTTAGTATGATTTTTTTATGTTTTATTTACCAAGTATTCCAAATATAATAGACATTATGATAATTGGGTTGTAATTTGATAGTTAATTATGGTTAAAATCATGTAATATTATGTGAAAAGGATAGGGTTTATATAATTGGTATCATAAGATCCTCTAGATATTTTTCGATATTAGAAATATAGAAATTTATTACGAACCATAGGAATAAATTAAGTCTAAGAAAAAGTCCCTAAATTTTGGTAAATAAATATTATGCGGTTAATCAAGAGAATATGTCCCTGTATAGATACTACAAGTGGACTTGGTTCTAGAATAGATTTCCCTTGGAGTAATAACTCCAACAAGGTGTTTTGGTCTTGAATCTAGGAAACCTAGTATATGAAAATGTTCTTTACTATGCAGCTGATTTGACACTCCTATGGGATATACATTGGTAAATTTATGAGCTCATTATGAACCACTATTAAGGGAACAAAATAAATTCCATAATAATATATGCTAGGAAATATACCATGGTTAACCTAGATTGAAACCTAATAATCACATGTTAGGATGTCCTTTTCCTTTAAATTGTTTCATTTTTATGTTAAAATTTTATTTTTACATGCTTATTAGCTAAGTATTCAAGCCCCCTAATTGCACATTATTTATCATAATTAATCTCAGGAAATAGAAGAACATGTTCCAACATTCAATCTAATATTCAATGTAATTATTTTCCTAATGATATGCCAAATATGAGGGGAATGTTTTTTCAAAATATTATGACAATAGTTTCTCACCTGGAACTTGTTATGAATGATTACATGAATTGTATGAAACAACCTCCTTCTTCAAGGAAAGAGAATGTTTACATTTAACCCTTCCAGTAGAAAATTACTCCCATGTTTAGTTGATATTTTGATCCCCTCTTCACATAATAATGGATTAAATACATTGGAAATATATTATCTATCCTCTAGTTCTTAGAAGAAGAGAATTTTGTGTTGGTGGACTATCGTTTGATGGGGATGGTGATCGATGGTGGACACTGATTAAAAAAAAATTTCCCAGGAGGAAATTTTTTCCCTGGATTGGGAGGAAATCAAGATAATGTTTTTCATTAAATATTTTCCCTGAACCCTCCATCTCAATATGGAATGTGTGTTCCTTAGACTTAAGAAGAAATAATATGAGTCTATCGGGGTGGATGATGAAAAAATTACATGGCTTTCAAGACACACCTCTATCTTTTTGATGAACACCAAAAGCAAGGTGGATCACTTCTTTAGCGGACTAAATCCAAGTGTACAAAAAGTGTTAGAAATTCAAGACTTCAACATATATGAAAATATTTTCAGTTTTTTCCAAAATGTTGAAATGGATATTGAATACTTTCAATAGTCTCATGGGCCCTGTGATAAAATGTGTAAAATATAGTCTAATATTGGTGGATCAATAGATAAATCTCATAATTGAAAGAAGAACGAATATCCCATGTGTCAAAATTGTTGGAAGAATCATCCAAGAGACTGTCTATAGGGAATCGACAAATTATTAAAATGTAGAAGAATGGGGAATTTGGCTATGATGTACTGAAGGGACATGAATAATTCCACTAATGTGTGTTAATAAAGGAATTTTGAGATCAATACTCATCCTTTAGTGTAGTTTTTCAACTACAAGAAATATGTACATTTTGAAAACCAATTCCATAAGCCCATGGTTGTCTAAGTAAATCAAAAACAACCTCTAAGGAAACTAGTAAGGGAATATGCTATCACTACTATTGATATGAATCCATAAAATGATGTGGTGATAGGTGGGATGGTTATTCATTAAATAATATCAAATGTACTATTTTATCCTGGTTTTACACATTATTTCATATCTTTTAAGTTTATTAGATCTATTGAAACACCAACACAAAAAATTGATGTTGAGTTTTCTGTGAAAACAAAAAATGGGATAATTATTGAATCCAAAGTATATAACTCCTCCAAGGTTAATGTTTGTGGATCAAACCATCTGGAAAATGTCATCATACTTCCCTTGATTGAGTTCGATGCTATATTGGTCATGGACTAGATATCCTTATACAAAGTCAACATCAAATTACAGGAAAGGGTGATCACTCTCCACATCCTGAAGCATTATTCAATATTTTATATGTGTAAAGAGGAGGATGAATATCTTTTAGAATAATTGTACCATGTTTGGATATTAAATTCCTATGAGAAACTATATCTAGCTCAATTGATAGAGATTTATGATAGAATCATGCTCGAAGACATGTCCATTGTAAGGGACTACACCGATGTATTCCCTAAAGTATTGCCTCTTCTTCATCCAGAATGATTGGAAGAGTTAATAATTTTACTAATTCCTAGATCTCTACCTATATCAATGAAACCTCATAGAATGGCCACTGTAGAGCTGGAAGAGATCAAGAAGCAGTTTTAAGAGAATATAGAAAATGGTCTTATATGTTGTTTCATTGTTCCACAGAATGTGTGTTCTAGTTGGGAATCACTACTTCTGGGTAAATTCTATTGGATTTATTTAGGGAATTAGAAACATACAATAATTCTTTATCAAAAGGGTTTGGATTTCCAAAGTCATGTATTCAAGAAGTTTTAACATAAGATACTTAAGAACATGCATTGGTCGAGAGGATGGGAGGTCAGACTTATTACACCATTTTGGGGGGAAATTATTGCCCACTCCTGTACTCTCTTATATATTTGGGATATGTTCATGAATCATTATTAATTCCCCAATTATATTTTAGGTTTCCATTATAATTTCCAATCAATTATTAATATGTGTGAAATTTAGAATCACCTATATGTATTTTAAGTTCTTCAATAATGGAGACATCAGTATGTATTCGTAGTTCTCCATCAATGCTATCCTCTTATATATAATTTAGAGATTCTTTTAACCATCACTATGATAGTATTGAGATTTATGCCACCTAGTGGGGAACTCTATAATTTATTATAATCAAGGGAGATTAAGGTTTTTTTGATGTTGTGATCCCATAAATTGGATACCTATGTATCTTTGTGGTAGAAATTAGAACCTTCGTAGTTTGGTTCCACTTAATAGGACACATCTTACCTTTTAATGTCTTGTGATTAGGACATAGACATACAATATAATGTCATGTGATAAGGTCATCTAAGAGAAAGGTGCTTACTCAAGGTTTGGTGATAAACTTATGCTTAAGAAACCCAAGGAACATGGAAATAATATGGGTTTCCAAATTATATTAGACCCTTTTGGGAATATGAACCAGGAAGTATACTGTTGATTTAAAGTATTGGGTTTGAACCTCAGGGAGGCTTCCTACTTATCCCATTTGAATGTGTATCAAATCCCACAATGTTAGATGAGTATTATAAGAGAGTATTGTTTTTTGAGAGAAATGTGTTTGGGCTTACTTCGTCAAAATGATACCTTGATGATTTGGTGGTTTAATTTGGGGATTATTCATAAGGATGATGCCCATTTATGGATGTAATGAGATGGATCTTGGGCATTAGGAAGGGTTCCTACTTATCCCAATTATGGTTGGAATTTGAGTTATCGTAGTTCATTACTTTAGTTATTTGTGAAACTGTTGTGGTCGTGAAAAATCTATAAGCCCACATGAGTCATGATTGGTGTGAGAAACAAGAGGATGTAAAAGATTCATCAAATGCACCCACACATTTTATCCTCTGCTGGTGTAATATGATGAGGCTTTGATGATGATAGTGGAGGAGGCCAAGGCGACTGGGGAAGAGGGTGAGGTGAAGAGCCTTCCCTCTATTCTCTTTATGTTGGACAAGGGTCCAATGTAAGGAAGGAGATAAGGTTAAGGATGTAGAGAGAAGCAATAATGCAACCACCTATTGAAAGGTTGGTGGATTACACTAGGATTGCTACCCTATAATTGGTCCTGGTAGGGGAGGGAGACTTTTCATTTGTTCCAAAGGAAAAGTAGGTTTGAACTGTACCTTCCCTACCTGAGACCTAAGGTTACTAGTTTTAGAGATGATAAGGGGAGGAAAGAACCCAAACCCTAATCCTTCAAATTGTACTTCCAAACATTGTTCTGGAAATAATTTTCTATGTGAATATATATATAAAAACCAAAAAATACTCCATGAATCCAAACACCATTTCAAAACAAATGTGGGAAACCTATGAATGATGCTAAACAAACCCATACAAGACACACACTGATTTAGCAATCCTAAAGGTTTGATAAGTCAGGAGTTTTTGGTGGAGGTTTCAACAAAACCCCTTTTAGACAAGGGATCCAACGAAGAATGATCATTTCCATGATTGGATTAGAATAAGAGTTGATAAAAGGATTTGTAGACTGAATGTATTAGGTGAATCAAAGAAGGGTTCCCAAGTTAGTATATTTAACGTAGGTATGGGCACACAAGTAAGCTGGGGAGACCCGATGTGAAATTAAGTGAGGAAAAACATTGATGTTAATACTTGGGCAAGACTTGACTCAAGCCTTCAAGAGTATTAACAGGTATTCCCAGAAGTGAGGTTCTCATGTTCCTTTTAGAGGAATAGCTGGATCACAAGTGTTTTTGATTCATGGAGGTTGGGTGAGTTAGGAACAAATGTGTTATGGATTTCTAAAACTAATAGACTTAACTATTGAAATCCTCTTTCAATTTTTATGATCTAGGTGATATAGAACTACGTTTATGGTTTCAGAAGACCTGGGAAAATGACTAGGTCGACCAGAGTAGCAATTAGGAATTAGGGGAATTCTTCCATACAAATGAAGGCCTCAAGGGTCTATTTATAAGAAAATAAGAGACCCTGGATGAATTGAGATTGGGTGCACAGGTATGTGGCATGCTAGAATTGTTCATCACAAGTATATTGCACGCTAGAATTGTGGTGAGCAAGTGGTTTGTGTGAAGCTAGTAATTTTCCCTAACTGGGGAACTGCTTTGAGGAATTAGCCAAAATAATTGCTTCACTCTCCTCCACCCTGAAGGCATGTAGGTATTTTCATGCAGGGGTAAAGAGAACTCCCTCACAATAGTTTGGATCCATCTTCTGGGGATCCCTCTACCATTCCATAATGAAGGTTTCCTTAAGGTTATTGGAGACACCCTTGGTGGATTTCTATGCTATCACAGAATTACTTCATGTGGGGAGGATGTCTCTATGTCTCGAATTTGTGTCTAACTGGACAGTTCTCTCCCTCCACCGAGCAAGATCCCTCTCCATGTGAAGGAGGATCTCTTATGGAAACAAGAAATCCTTTATCATGTCTTTCCCTAGTTATTCCCTCATTACCTTCTTTAAGGGCATTCCAGTTAGGTCTGTCCAAGACGGCGGTAGGAGGTAGGGGCCACCCTCCCAAAGAATCATCTAGCTGGGGCATGATGTTGGAGCTGCCTACCCAACCTCTCGATGAGGAGTTACTGTGGGATGTTCCAGCCTCTATGAAATTATTAGTGGAGGACCATCTAGTGGATCTAGTCCAGTCTGTAGGCCTTGATCTCAACAAAAGATCGATGCAGTGCCATGCGTTATTCCATTGCGTGTCCAAAGGTGAGGCCCCTCTTTATGTCGGTGTTCTCTAGCATCATTTTCTTGATTCTTTTCTATCGAGGGATGTATGATGGGTGATGTTCTTGTATTGGGTAAGGCCCTTATCACTAGCACCTCCGGAACTGCCACCCACACCCTATGTACTGCCGGAGGTACCTGTTGACTCTCCGGGTTCAACCGCCAAGGCGAATATTTGAAGTATTGTCGAGCTGCATAGGTCCTATGCTTCAAATATATGTTTGAATATGCACTTTGTATCCAAATACATTCTTCTCTAAGATTCAGAGATAACTCCCCCACCTGAATCCAAGGATATAGGTGCTTCTAAAACCATTCCTGTAGGGCAGCCTGCATCATCCGGTACATAGGTTACCATTCGGAAGAGAGTTTTACCCGATCTCAAGGAAGAAACCACAAGGAGAGATCTATTTACCACTTCAATAAAGATATCATATCTGGGGACAATTCCATAGCTCTATCCTTCCATTGATCCCTATGCTCATCTGGAATGCTCGTGGTATGGGGCCGAGGTTATGTCTGATTTTATCTCCTTAGTTATAAGGAAAAAACAAGGTTGTTGTAGTTGCTATCATAGAACACAAACAAAGCCCTGCATGAATTTATGACTTCTTATGGAACATCCAGATGCATGTATTATTGCATGATAAAGGTACCAACAACCTTTTTTGGATTTTTTGGAACAAAAACACCTCTATAGAGAAAGTCGAGGCAGGCAGTAAATTAATTACTACCAAAGTGAGTATGGGAGACGTATCCTTTTTCATGATTGTTGTTTACGGGAGATGCGATCCCCTAAAATAGAAAAAGTTTTGGAGTGACCATAATGATTTCATCCCAGGAAATCACCCTTGGGTTTTCAAAGGGGATTTCCATATTGTTTCCATCCCAAATGAAAGGAAATCCCGAGGACCTTTACAGTGGAAGTCTAGTAGGGAGTTTACGCAGTTCATGGCTATGAGGGGTCTCATTGATCAGGGATTCTTAGGTGACTCCTTTCCTTGGTCCAACAACCAAAGGGGCCATAATCAGTTGTGGAGAAGATTGGAAAGATGACTAGCTAATATTGAATCCATCATCCATTTCCCTATCACAAAGGTATGTTATCTAACTCACGAAATTTCAGATCACCCCCTATTGGTATCGATTTCCTCTGAGTAGGACCATAGGGAGATGATTCATTTTATATATCTTTGGGTCCACAAACTAGGATATGAGGACATGGTGTGCAGTAGTTGGATTTCTCCAGTATAGGGGGGACTGTGGGTCAACATTCATGAGAAAATACAGTGCCTTAAAACTAGTCTCTAGATGTAGGAAAGGCCCTCCCTCTGGCCAATAATGAGATTAATATAACCACGCAGAAGGTTGAGAGGCATGAATATAGGTTGTAAGAGTAGTGGGATGTTCAAACCTTTGAGAAGCTATCTAACAAGAAGAAAGATTGGGCTATCATGGTCCTAGATCAAGAGAGTCTAGCTAGGGAATACATGATAATTAAATTGATCTAGGAAAGAGATAAGAACACAACATTTTTTCATGCATGCATCAAATTGAGGAAGAGACCGATTAAATAAAATATTCTTTTGGATGATGGATCATATACAGATGATAGGGATATCATGGGAGGTATGCCTTTCTCATACTTCAAGGACTTGTTGGCTGACCCAATAGAAGTATGCCCAATGTATATATAGGTGGTGATAGAGGGATTTTTTAGGCTATCCCAAAATTTGTCTCGGACTATGACAATGAGGTTTTGTGTTCCCATCCAGATGAAAATGAAATATTAAAATCCATGAAGAGCCTCCACCCGGACAATTACCCGGGCTCTTTCTATAGATATTTGTGGGAGGTGGTGAAGGCTGAAATTATTCTGGCCATTCAATATTTCTTCTGTGGAGGGATTATGCCGAGGGAAGCATGTTCTACCACTATGATCCTTATTCCATTAAAAATTGGAATCCCACCCCCATAACAAACTATAAACTGCTGTCTATTGGAAACATCCCAGACAAATTCCTCGCAAGTGTCATTAATGCCAGAATTTCCAGACACCTTCCATGTTGGATTTCCATAGAATAGGATGGTTTCGTGAGATGTCGGTCCATCCAAGGAGCTATTTCTATCTCCCAAAAAATGTGTAGATATATTAACCATAAAGATCATGGATATAATGTGGCTCTTATGCTGGACATGAAAAAATCATATGACCGAGTGGAGTGGGGATTTTTTATCAAGGTAATGGATGGAATGATATTCTCTTCCTGGACTGCTGATCTTGTTTTAAGATGTTTCAGCTCCTATTGGAGGGTGGTATACTTCTTGGGGAAGTCCTATCGGTTCAGTAAAGCTACCCGAGTCCTGAGATAGGGAGATCCATTGTCCCCCAACATTTTCATCCCCACGCAAGAGGTCCTTAGCAGACTCATCCATAGGAACATAAACAATAGATATATTATGCAATATCATAGGAGTATGAGAGCCCTGATCATTTCCCACTCAATCCTTGAATATGATACCCTTGTGTATATTAATGGAGGAAAAAAATCAATTCGAGCCTTGAACCTCCTCTTAGAGAATAACTGCCTCTAGAGTGGCCAAATTATTTGTAAATTGAAGAGCCACTACTAAATCTCCAGTAGCTACCCACCTAGAAGGATTTCTAAGATTTCGCTCTCATTTTCTATGAAAAGAGGATGATTTCCAATGAAATACCTTGGGTCACACATTTCCTTAGGTAGGCTGTGGATTCCAGACTTCAAAGTCCTTACCAGTAGTATTGCAGAGCACATCCATAATTGGAAAAATTGGTTATTGTCCTTCGAGGGTCATATTTCTCTCATTAATAGTGTCATATTGGAAACTCCAATCCATGATCTCTTAGCAGTCATGGTACATTAGGGTGTCAAGTCTAACATTGATAAGGTCATTGCTGGATTAATTTGGGATCCTCTTGAGGAGAGGAAAATGCAATGGGCCTCTTGATGTATGGTGGAAAGGCCGGCTGGGGAAGGTGGTACTAACATGCATATCCTAGATGACAACCCCTGTTACATGCACGCTAGACTAGCCTTGGAAATCCTGAAGCAATGTGAGATATGGGGGAAAAAAACCATCATATATTGGGAAATCCTTACATAGCTTTGGGGAAGGCCTCCTAGTTATGGACTTATTTATTTCATGTGATCTCGGAGCTTCAGTTATTGTTCGAATGGATCATTGGGATAATAGACGTTTTCTTCTGGCACCACAACAGGGTTGGGAATGTGCTCAGTTTCCTGGGGTACCCTGCTCCTGCCATGTATTATAGGGAGGATAGTATGTATCCTAATCTCATCATGGTTGTGCTGGATGAAGAGAAACATGAATACTTCAACACCATCATCTCGTCGGAGAATCCCGATCGTTGAGTTTTCACTCCTTCTTCCTCACGGGACTCCAATACCTAATATTATCACAAGGCTCGAGCCATGCTAGTGGACCAGGATTATGGCAGGCCACCCTTTGTACCAATATGGTTCCATCAGAGTTTAATTTTCTATTATGGAGAATCGGGTACTGAGCCATCCCTAAGGATGAGAATATAAAGCGTTGTGGTACCCCATACGTCTCGAACTACTCCTGCTATAATATATGCACGGAAGAAAGTAAATATCACTTATACTTTAGTGGGGAATGGCCATGTGATGTGTGAAAGTCATTTGGGGAGTTCATCAGCTTTTTGGATGATATCTTGGAGGACCTCACATTCCTCTACATATGGTTCAATGGCTCAGGAGATAGAGGGCCGGAGAAGATGTCTCCCTCAATGATCCTCCTTACTTGGTGTTGGTCTATATGGTAGGCCATGATTATGCTTTGACATGAGGGGATCTTTTCAGGGGTAATTTGATCATCATTAGGACTTAGATCATACTCCATGATTTGGCTTGGCTTATTGGAAACAGGAGGGATGCATCCTCCCTTAGGTGGATGATTCCTCTATCTCATGATGCCCAGTCAGATAAGACCTTCAACCAATATCTTTGGGTGAAGTGGAATCCCCCCTTAGGTGCCTGAAACTCAATAATTATAGGTCTTGAATGCCGGGTGTCTCATGCAGGGGTGGGGCTGTCTGGGACTCTTGGGGTTCGATCCTCTTTGCCTTCTCCTCCATCTTGGGTTATGGATCTTCTTTGCTGGTTGAAGCAATGTCCATTATTATGGGAATTAATCTATGCCCCTAGACGGGGATCTCATTATCTGAAGTTGAAATGGATTTTAAGATCCTACACAGTGTCATGAATGATTTTTTCTCCACTCCTTGGTGTATAATCTACATTATCAGAAATTGAAAAAGCATGATCATCAATGTCATGAAAATAAGGCACACATGGCGTGAGGGTAACCAAGTGGAAGATCACCTAGCTTTGATAGAGGTCCATGGTAATGATCATGTATGGGTACATGATATTGTTATGTTGAAACCTGAAGGGGTTAACCTGATTATAGGGGATGCACTCACCCTCAACCATTTCAGACCCCCTTAGTTTTATTTCATCCTATTTCCTTTGTTGTACTCTCTGCATTGACCCCAATTTTAAAAAAAATTAATTTTGATGATGAATAAAAATAATCTAAAGAATCTACTAGTAAATAATAGGAATGTTATGTGGTTGATTTTGATGGAGATACATTAATGGAATTCTAATTGAGGATCATTATCATTTTTTTGAAAAGAAAATAAAAAATATTAAAGTGGATAATTATTCATAATGACACAGAATAAATATTAAAATAAACCCCTTGTTGATAAATAGTGAAATTGAATACTAATATTGAAATAGAGATATCTATAAATTTGGGTTAACTCATTGAAATCCTTGAATAAATTTATAATATTATAGAGATTATAAATGTGATAGTGATTGAAAAAATGTAGAGCATAATTTTCCTTAGTAAAAAATGTATGAAGATAAAAATTCATTGAAAAAAATTTTAATATGAGATAAAAATACATCATGGATGTTATAAAATATTTAAATTTTTTTATATTTACTTCTCCCTAATGGAATATGATTATTATGTAAATTATAAATTAATAATTATGGTTTAAACCAAATTTTTAATGGAAAATTTTGGAATTATTGGTATTAAGGTAAAAAAAGAGGATTCCTTAAAAAATGTACAATGATTTAACATTAATTACATAAACCTTTCTCACGAAAAATACAATTTTATGTGAAAATATTAGAAATTTGAGGATAAGAATATATGATAAATCATGATAGGGGAGAGAGCTTCTATGAAAGATAAATTCCATTAATATAGAATGTGTAATCAGATTTTGAAAACAGGACATTTAGATTTTCAGAAACAAAATTTCCAATCAAATATAATTTTATTTAATAGAAGAGGTACAATTTTAATATTGTATGAAAATAAAATATTTTTTTTATTTGAAAAATAATTCATAACCTTAATAAAATATATATAGTGATTTGAGGGTGAAATGATATAATGTTCAATGATTCCAACTACCAAAGTCTCTTAGATTGAATGTAAAATGTAAATAAATTCTTTTTATTTTCTTAAATAATTATGTGGTAAATATGATTAATCAATGAAAACCACCATAATGTGTCTTATGTAAATATTATTGAAACTAATGAAACTCTAAATCAATCAAGGGGAGTAACCAAGATCATGTAAAAATAATTCAGGTATCATATCATGATTTCAAATTTAAAAGGAATTGGATCATGGAAAATGGATACTCACCAAAAATAAAAAAAATATATATTAAAAGATTGTCATCAATTTGATAAAAGAGATATTTTTTTTTGGAAATAATGGTTCTCAAAATTTTATATTTTTGGAAGAATCCAAACTGGTGGGAAGAAGTTTGAATCAATAGAAATTATCTATATCTATTGGCGCCAAAAATCGGAAGGGAGAAGGATAATAAGAAAGTGTCTGAACCTACCTCGCGAAGACATTTTGTGGAGCACCATGGCCATATGCCAGCCATGAAGTAAGGAGGCGGGATGCTCCGCGATCCAATGTGATGTTTATGAGCCCGCGTAAAGTGAGGAGGAAGGATTCTCTGCATGTCGATTTGACGTTCGGGAGCCCACCGCAAAGCGAAGAAGTGGGAATCTTCGCAAGCCCCTTTGATGTTCACGAGAACATCGCAAAGCAAGGAGGAGGGATGCTCCACGAGCCCCTTTGATGTTCACAAGCCCATTGTGAAGCGAGGATGTGGAATGTTATGCTATCCCCTTTAACGTTAGCAGGACCGTAGTGGAGTGGAATCTATATTCGCACCAAGCGAGCTCTTCTTCACGGTGCAACATGCCTATAAATACTAGCCACCTCAGGCCAAAAGGACGGACCATCCGACCATTCACCTTCTCGGCTCTCAAATCACAAATCACTTTTTTCTCTATGAACCTTGAAATACTCAAGGTACTTTTTCTATGTGAAGTGCTTCCCCTTTTCAATGTTTTCACCCCCTATTTCATGAGAAAAGCCTTTCGTGAAGCCCACGGTCCTTCACGAAGGAAAGAGATCCTCACAGGGACATGGGTCATCACAGATCATTTATGCTTCGTGAAGCACCAACCATTGTCACATGACTAAAATTATATGGAGGAGTCATTGTGACTCATGAAGCACATTTCATCACAGGTCCTTTCTTCATGAGTGACCCATGCATCGTAGGGATTTGCTTCACGAATTCCCTCCCACTTCGTGAAGCACTTCTTGTATGCACATATTCCCTACGCCTAGGCTAGGCCACATAACAATGGTATTCCCACACCTTCACATGCCCTTCTATCGCATGGAGCACCAGAGCTCTATGAGGCCTCTACTCATAAACCCCTTTGCTCTGTAACTTCCTCTCTTGTACAACCTCCTAGTTTTGTAGGAAGTAACTTCAAAGTCCATTGGGTGATGTTTCACATTGTGTAGCCTCGCCTCATTCTACTTCACATAGTCATGCTAAAGGCTATTGCTTCTATGCATAGCCAGGATAATGTGGACCCCCAATGGTATAACTTCACGACACCCCCTAGCCACAAGGTTTCCTTTCCCTTCTCTTCACCAAGGTGCAAAGGTTATCAGTTATGTAAGTACTAGGGTTGTGGAGTGAACCCCCCTTGTCTGAGCTACCAGACATTAAACTGTAAAGCATCATCATCCTCAGCACATGACGGTAAACTGTGACCTCCCCCCATGCATCCTACGCAGGGAAAGGACAACCACCATGGTGTAAGCCCCTAGCTTTTCATGCAGGAGGCATCATCAATGTCCCTCCTTTCTTCAGTGCCAAATCCCTCTTCCACTAGGAATTGTCACCATTGGGCCTCCTTCCTAGAGTAATTAACAACATCTTCAGACTGCTAACCACCTATAAGACCATGTTTCCTCCTTGGACCACTAACTACACATAAGCACCACTCCATTTTCCATGGATGCACCTTCCAAGATGTGATTGTCAGGTCTTTGCTGTCTCTTGTTTCTCTTACTGAGCATGTCTCACGTGGGCTTAGAGAAAGCACCAACCATTACACCCTCCTATGGAATCCTAGAGTATAAGCCCGGAACCACCTGAACTACGAGGTCTTTGATCCTTGCTAAGGCAAGGTATATGGGAATCTTCCACGATGTTCATGCCAACCACCCATTGGTCGCTCTGACCCCTTTCACGTCGGTTCACCAACACTTTGGGCGACCTCAGAGTGTAAGAACAAAATTCACCAATAACCAGAACTAATAGGTCATTGATCCTTTCCAAGGCGATGTAACTAGGAATCCTCCAAGAGGTTCAAGATCAACACTCGGTCTCTCTGACCACCTTCACGTCAGTTCCCCCCATACCGCATGGCATTAAACTATGGACCCCAATCAGTGGTAAGTCATTGTTTCCCCAGTCAACAGTAAGTCATTTCACACCAAACCCACCTAAACTACGAGGAATTTGATCCTAGACAAGGCAGGGTACATAGGAATCCACCATGAGGTTCAATCCCCACAACCATTGGACCCCAGGTCCTCCTTCACATCGGTTCACCTACCCCTTTCCGAACAATATGGACTTTGATCCTTGCTAAGGTAGGCTACATATGATGCCTCCTTAAGGTTCAAGCCCAATAATCATTGGCCCAAACCATCCTTCATGTCGGTACCCACACCTAAACTACATGGTCTTTGATCCTTACAAAGACAGAGTACGTAGGACACCTACCTGAGGTCCAGTCCCACCATCCACTGGTAGCCCTGACCATCTTCACGTTGGTTCACCAACACATTGGGAAGCCTAGAGTGTAAGCCCACACACCCTCCTGAACAACATGCTCTTTGATCCTTTCCATGGAAGGGTACGTAGGAATCCTCCACGAGGTTCAATCCCACCATCTATCTGGAGCCCAGGTCCCCATTCCCTTTAGTTCGACCCCTTCACTCGGAAGCCATTGTGACCCTATTCAGCGGTAAGATGTTGAAATTATTATCCAGCGGTTAGCTGTGGTAACCCCATCTAGCAGTAAGCTGTTGAAAACCCAAATCAATGGTAAGCCATCATTAGAGTGTATCCCTATTACCTGTCATGGAATATGGAATGGTGAGGGGGCATTGGTTGTCAATTTCTTTTCCCTTTAACACTGAGGAGTTAATCTCCCTAATCTTCAAGAATCAAGTTGCTACACCCAGTACACGATAATTTCCTACCCAGCGATGCAGGGGCAGGGGTAGTGCCAAAGAGGTATTCCCGTGTAGCTCCGCCTCTTTTGTAACAGCCTCTACACCCAACGCCCTAGGGTTCCCATACCTCATCTCCCCATCTCAGGTTATTCAGCCTAGTGTAATCAACGACCTCATGCACTGTTATGAGGAAGAGGGCATAATCATGACTTGGGATATGGCCCACCTGGATGTGGAGGCATCTGCACCTCATCTCCAATGCCACCCCTGAGGGCCGTGTAGGGAGCCTCTTCTCCCCACACCGAAATATAATCGTTTCGGGTGCCTCTCCATGAAACGATTTGACAACATCCGGCCTTACGCTGTTCTTGTAGGTGACATCCGGCCCTGACCTGTTAGTGTCTCATTCCAGGGGCTCCTAGAGAAGACTCCCACCCGTCCGCATCAGTTCCACCGCCCCGTCTTATTGGATAAGGAGTAGGAAAGAAAGGTTCATGTACCACCGTCTCTGGTTCGTCCGACCCGACGTGAGCATCAGGCGCAAAAAAGAAGAGGACGCCTGCCAAGGAGTGTCAACGTCGATGGATAGTGTGGCATGAGCCACCACCGACGCATATCATCAGTTCCCTGAATACAAAGAGTAGGGGAACTTATATTCCCAACTAGGATCGAGGCCACAAATACACCACGAGCAGGCTGGGTTTACTCAATTGGTCGTCGTCACAAGTATTGGCCACCGCGAGAGAACCCGTAGTGATGCCACCCAGTACAAAGGTCCTCCCCGTACCACTACAATGGAGGGCACATGCATTCCCAGCTTCAAGGATAGACATTGAGGTCCACCACGTTCCACCCTCAATCCAAATGAGGTTCTTCCCCAAGGTGGTCGCACTCAGCACAGAAGTCTCTCTCGTGCCCATTACAATGGGTATGGGGTCATTCCTCCAGCCCCTGACTGCCGGTGTAGGGTCATTTCACATCCGGTCTCTCTTCAACATGGGGATCCTCCTTGTGTCCTCTTAGAATATGGTCAAGGTCCTACTCACCTCAAAAACCAAAGGGGTGAAGGCCAGCCTCACCTCACTAGCACCCAACACGGAGGTCCTACCTGTGTTCATCTAGACCGGTACAAGGGTCCTCCTCATACTGAGGTCAACAGGGGAAAAAAATACGGAGTTCCTCTGCATGCTACTTCTAGTTCTAGAGGAGGTCTTACCTACTACTGCACTATCAATGGAGATCATCTACATGTCCCCTTTGACATTTGTCTCGGTGCTCTTCGCACCCTGACTTACTTAGGTGGAAACTCCCTCCACCCCAGCACCAGCGAAGCCGAATTACCTCGTGTGAGAAATCAGCCATGTCCTAAGGAGCTGCCTAGGGTAAAGGAGGTAGGTCATCAACACCATAAGAAGAATACTGGGATGTTCTGGAAAAATATCAAACCAGTCTGCTTCTCATACTCTGAAGCAGACACTACTACAAAATGGACCTATCCCCACAGTTTTCCCCAAAACTGTGGGGATAGGTACGCCTATACCCACGGTGTTATAAAACCGTGGACATAGGTCAATTTTCATTACCTATACCCACAATTTTCTAAAACCGTGGGTATAGGAGGGTCTATCCCCATGGTTTTCCAAAACCGTGGGGATAGGTCCTGAAAAGTCACCTATACCCATTTTTTTCTAAAACCATGTGTATAGGGGTACCTATCCCCACGGTTTTGGGGGAAACCATGGGGATAGGTATGGGATAAAATAACTATACCCGCGGTTATGTCAAACAGTGGGTATAGGTCTCCCATGTGTGCACATGATTTTTTTTCTTGGGAAGGAAATGTTGTTTGGTGGGAGCCCTATACCCATAGTTCTTCCCTCTATACCCACGATTTATATAACTATACTTAACTAAATATAAATATATATACACATAGGTGATGTTAGGGTAGTGGTTAGACATGGTGTTTTCAGTGAAGAGTTCACAGGATCGAAACCTGCCGCCTGCATTATTTTAGGATCTATACCCACGGTTTGGAAACCGTGGGTAAAAGCCTTTGAAATTGTGGCAATTGGATATGTTTTGTTGACACGGTGGCAGAACACCTATACCCACAGTTTTGAAAATCCATGGGTATAGGCTGGGGACCTATACCGACGTCGTTCTAGCCCAAAGTTCCCAAAACCGTGGGTATAGAATATACGCATGGTTTTGGGGGCTATACCCACGTTGGTGAACCGTGGGTATAGGCTGTTTTTCCAATAGTGAGAATATGGATCAGCATGAGAATCCTTTTTTCTCTCATCCAAGTCATGGGCTGGGGTAGGAATGAGTCACATCAACCTATTACTCCCTGAATGAGAGGTCCATAGGATTCCCACCTGCCTCTGTAGGTATATCCAGGAGGATGGAAAACTAGAAACCCCGTAGGTTACGGTTGTGCAATCACCACCGTCATCACTAAAAGCGCTCTCTACCTCGACAAGAGATCATGAAGAACTATTTTGGGGGAAAATGGTGGGAGAGAAACATTGCAGCCTATCGTCAGTATCCCTAGCCCCTGAGCTAGGAACTGTGGCCATCATCCCATATTATTGCGATGTTGTGGCCACGTCGCTACACTCTTCAGAGGATAGCCTGAGATTCGGCGCCAGTCAGCCCGCACGACGTACTTTCCACAGGCCAGCCTGTCATCCCAGCAGTATTCCTCCGTACCACTGCCAGTTCCTCAGCCACCCCTGGTTGATGAATGGGAAAATCATCAACCAGGCCCTAAATCCGAGCGGAGGAGATTATGGAACATCCTCACAGTAGACCATATCCTTGAGATGTTCTGGCCCATGGCAGTGCCGAATTTTCTCACGCCGAAATCCCTCACCCTATAGGATATTGAATGTTTTACCCAAACCCTATGGGTGACACACTTTAACCTTCATAATCAGTGAGTGGTTTATCATAGGAGCAAAGCGCATTTCAAAGTAATTGGTGAGCAATGTCGTCTAGTCGATCTGGCTTCACTCCCAGTGGCTCAGCACCCTGAGTCAATAGGCCACCGTAAGGTCCTCCAAGAGAAATGTGTTCAGAGATTTAAGATACTCTGCAAGATCATCATGGAGGCTTCCCCCCACGTTTAAATCCATGGATAGGGGTAGTATTTTTCCCTCCTCTTCAATCCTATATGGTGGTAGCCTGACTTGTTAGGCGATATCGAGGATATTCCCCCAGGAAGGCTCATGGTCAACATGGCTATCATAGTGGACGAGGAGAATGAGATGGAGCTTCTTGATGGGGACATACCCCCTGAGGGCATGCCACCACCATTGGACCCATCAAGGAGGGTTACTCGCCATAAAAGGAACCTAATAGGTCTTCCTATACTCACTGAGAAATTAGTACTCACCTAAAATTCTAGTAAGGGTAAAGAACATGTTAGAGTTACCATGCACTCCGACCCCTACACCTCAATGAAAAAGATGGAGGATGGCCCTGAGATGGTCACATTACGCTAGAAACTTGACAAGCAGAAAATGTTGGTCGATAACCTCTTGGCTGAATGCGATGTTGAGCGACGGGAGGACTACAGTGATCCTTGTCTAGGTCAGCAGGGGCAGGAACAACTTCAACTCAGTGAGATGCATATAGTAGGACATGACCGTCAATCCCCCACAGACAGGGTTGAGGCCGGAACGTACAGAAATATGACACGGTATGTCTCTCCAAACCCTCCTGAACGGCGCAACAAACCATGGGACCCAGCTCAGGGTCCCTACCCACCCCGAGGGTCGTGCCGCTAGCCGCTCCATGAGCCACTGTGCCTGCTAACTGTGTTGAATAAACCTCCAATGTGATCATGGTTTGGGATCTTTGTCAAGACCGGGACCCCCACCCAGATGATCTAATGGCAGCACTCATTGCTTGCCTTGAGGGGTTGGAAACATGATAGGTGGAAATCTCGTATGATGGCGAGCCATATCTAGCATGGGTGGATGATATTCCGGCACCTACAGGTTTCGGGAATCGCATATTCTCCCCATTTAACAGGATGGGGGACTCGCCACAACACTTGTCCCACTTCAACTTATGGTGTTGGCCCATTTTAGGGACTTTATCATAGTATAAGGCATCCAAGCTACTCTGTTTTGTTTAGACATTGGGGGGGCCTGCATTCATCTGTACAGCCAGCTTCCTGTCGGATCTGTAACCAGCAGGGAGGACCTTCCCAGAAAATTCCTCTACCAGTTCATCTCCACCACATGGAAAATGAGCATCATAGACCTCTTCAAGTGCTAAAAAAGGCATGATGAGTGTGTCACAGACTTTATCGCCAGGTGGAAAGGGCTAACATATTCACTATACATGTCACTGACTCTGGAAAAATTACTGTCAATGTGTGTAGGAAATGTCAAGATGGAACCGGTTCCCTCTATGATAACCCAGAACTACCCTAGGAGATTTCGAGACTTCTCTGATATGGACCAGAACCTAGAAGAAGTCCTCCAACAGGCTAGCCAGGCACATCCATTGCCTCTAGTAATTCCCGCGAGAAGGACTGTCAGAGTCGAGCCTTCCATAGTGGCCCAAATAGAGGCCCCCAGATAGTTGGAATTATTACCGACAGAGCCATTACAGCCTCACAGAGGCTTGCTACAATAGGTGTAACCTCCATCCCAGTAGAGGCTTCCTCAGAATCTGCAAGTGCCCCCACAAAATGCACCACCACCACCTAGGTGGGACAACCAAGCTCTGCCTCCTCGATAAGCTCCTCCTGCTCCACATCAGGGCCATGATCCGTGGCCACCCATTTCAGATAAAAGAAATTGGACCTACTAGTTCAACATGATTCAAGTCCCTGGCTATTTATGAAGTGCCTTGGAACAGGTGATTGTGTATTTTCCTGGGAGCAGAAGTCCTGAAGAGGAAAACCTCAATGATCACCCAAACAACCACCCATATCATTGGATCATGGGGAATACCCTCAAGAAGTGGTATATGTTCACAGACTAAATTCATGACTATGTTGATAAAAACATATTCAGGATGGGCCCAACCCCAACATAAGTGCATGTGTCGTCGTAAGGCTAGACAGTAATAGTGACAACGAGGGCGATTGGTAGGAAGTTTCTAACCATGAGTCCTAGAAGTATGATGACTGGATGGCTCCCAAAATGGTTTCTCATGCCCATGGTATCATTAGATCATGCCTGAATCAACTGGAGCCTTCAGAAGCTACATCTGCTACTTTTGCATTATCATCTTAGTCGGCCTCTTCCCAGAACAGCAAGCATCGGTGGAGCAAGGGAATGAAATACACCCCCAATGCCATCATCATCACACAAACTCGATGACTTAATGACTCCGGATATGGTTATTCATCCAAGAATACACCCAGTAATGGATGACTCTTCAAGTGATAGTTAAGGGGATTCTTTGGTTAATACCATGGAGTTGGTAAATCCCTGTATGACTCCCGACAATAGGGAGCGATAGTCGAACATCCCGAATGTCCCAAGCCGATTCCAACATTGGAGGAACCACAACCATATGGTTCATCAAGGAATATCAGTTGGAACCTCCAGTTAGGCCATGCATGCCACTGATACTAGACAACAAGCCTAGCACAGATCTCAGTATGTGCAACCTCTTCATCTAGTGTCATCAGGCCCGCCTCCACTACCGTTTCTGCTACTGGATCAAGCAAAGACACTTCGACCATGCTATGAGAAGTCTCACCCAACTATAGGCTGGTCTCAGTCATCCAGACCTCATCTGGTAGCTACTATGTGGGCTTTGACAAGTGAGCAGCAAGATATGCTTAGCACTAGTCAGGCACCGGCCCAGCCGGTAGGGCCCTCCACGCCTCTTGTCACAGAGCGGACTCCTGCAAGAAAAAGCTTTCACCTAGAACAGATGTATGATATTCTACAGAACATTGAGATCATCCCAGCGAGGCTATCCATCCTCAAGGACCTCCCCCTATCATCAGATATGCGTGAGGCCAACAATGAGGCTTTAAGAAGCCCCCACGAGTTTGAGACAGGGGAAGCAGCTGCAGAGGCCTTTCATGCCGAGGAAATTGAGAATGCTAATTGTCAGTACATCATTTAATTATTTAGAGAAGATGAAGGCACTACCATATAAGGGAACATCTTCCCACTATATATCACTAGCCAATTTAACTCCGTGGAGGTTCACCACCGTTTTGTTGAAACCGGCTCCGAGATTAACCTTATCCCGACATGGACACTTCGGATGCTGGGGTTATTCAAAGTTGACATGACTCCCTCTAATTGATGAATCTAGGGATATGACTGGATAAAGTAGACCCCAGTTGGTAAGATCCGTTTGAAGACCCTGTTCATTGGCTAAGTTTCCAGCACCAAGTTTAGGGTTGTCTACCAAGACACCATGTACAATTCATTGATGGGCAGACCACAGTGCCTGCTACATGCGACATTTCCCTCATCGTATCACAAATGCCTCAAGTACTCCCCTAATGGTTGAGTTGGCATACTAAAAGGTGATGCGCCAAATTTATCCTCTTGTGAAGCCCGCTATTTAGATGATGACTATTACTAGAGCAAGGATAAACAGATTCAGACAAGTGAGGTTGAGCCCGTCATGGTCGCAACTGGCCCGTGGTCCGGTCTACATGACGCCTGCATCTTCCTGATCCATAAATTGGTGGCCAAGACCCCCGAAATGGGGCAATGTTTTGTTGTCTCTTTTATGAGGGGGAATTATATTCCAAATTCTAAGAGACAATGGAAGATCACCTCGTATTCTTACACAAACCAGGCTTTGTTGAACTCGGAGCCTCTTACCCTCGAAATGTATCGTGATGTTCTCCCCATGGAAACTACAGTACATCATACGTGATAATTTTGCAATGATATAATCAATAATCTCAAGATAATGCACCACTATTAATTTGATATCATTATTAATGGACCCTTGTGATGAAGGCTAGATGGGATCAGGTCGACAACCTTTATTATTATGGTTTTGCAAGTACTAAAATCTCTCGATTCAGTGACCGCTGCTGCTCAGGCTGGTACCAGCCTCCCTTAGGAATCTGCTAACCCTAAGGAAGCTCCTCTTAATATGGATCCTTTCTATGCAATTGAATAATAAGATCTAGAGGAGGATCCCCTGCCTTTGAAGAGGGTGTCTCTTCCACGGTTGATGGATTGGTACAAGTTAACCTCGGTAGTGAGGTGGACCCAAGACCCACGTTGATCAGTTCAAACATGCTGCTTGAGGAGAAACAGTGGTACATGAACTTCCATAAATAGAATCATGACAGGTTTTCTGAATTTAAGATGAGATTACGGGACTAGATGCTCAATTATCCATCCACCAGCTTGGTCTTCCAGCAAATCACCGCGGGTTCAAGAAGCCTCCCAGATAGATCCACCCTTCTCACGGTGCCACGGTCGAGGCCAAAGTCGATAAGCTCATCTGAGGAAACATCGTTAAGAAGTTCCATGACCCCTAGTGGATATCCAACATTGTGCTAGTCTGGAAGAAGAATGAATAGATGAGAGTCTGCATCAACTTCCTTGATCTCAACTGTCACTCTCTGATGGATGATTTTTCCCTTCCCGTGACAGAATTTTTGATCGATTCCAAAACTGGGTTCCAATCCATTTCTGTCATGGATGGGTACTATGGATATAGTCAGATTCAGATGGACCCACATGATGAGGAATCCATGTCTTTTAGGGTTCCACAAGGTACATTTTGTTTCTAGGTCATTCCCTTTGGCTTAAAAAATGATAGTGCCTCCTATCAGTGGGATATATATTACATATTCAAAACAATGCTCTGAAAATTGGTGGAATGCTATGTGGATGACTTGGAGGTCAAATTCGGCCAGCGCCATGACCATCTCAAGGACCTCGAGAAATTTTTTGGCATCCCCCTTTCCCGCCACCTGAAGATGAACCTATTGAATTGTACCATTGGGGTCACCTATGGGAAGTTCCTTGGCTATGTTGTCAGGTACGGAGGCATCAATATCTACCTAGAGATATTGAATTCCATTAGATAGATGCCTCCCCCAAGAAATATTTGAGAGAATGTTGGGTTCCAAGGCCACTTAGCCTACATATTCCAATTCATTGCGAATTTATCCGGCATGTGTAATCCCTGATCGTGGCTCCTGAAGAAGGGCTCCGCCTATTAATGGGACGAAGAGTCCCAGACCACGTTCGAGGATGTCTAGAAGTATCTACTCCAACCTTTGTTCCTGATGCCACCCATATTCGAAAAACCACTGATCTTGTTTGTGACTGCCCTAGAATGATCTATTGGTGCACTTCTCACAAAGAAGAACATTGAGGGAAGAGAAAACAGCCTCTACTACCTCAGTCATATGCTCATCGATACTGAGACCATATAATCCTCTATTAAAAAGTGCCACCTTGCCCTGGTATTTTCTATACAGAAATTGGGACACTACTTGTAGCACCCCGAGGTAGAGATGGGTCTTAGGTTGACCCTCCAAAGTACATTCTGAAACCCCCACATTGACCGTCCATCTAGCACGGTGGGTTGTAATTCTGCAGCAGTTCGACATCAGGTTCTTCCCTCAGAAAGCTGTTAAGGGGAAAACATTGGCAGACTTCCTTGCTTCCCATCCGACTCCTACTGACCAGTCCATGAATCTTGACTTTTCTGATGAGGAAATCCACTCAGTAGATCATGCTACCCCATGTTTGGAAGATTCACTTTGATGATTCTTCTCGAAGCCCCAGTAGAGGGAGGATTAATGATCCCAGGCTTAACATAGTAAGCCTGGGTATTGTCTTATTTACCCCAGAACAAGTCAGTCTTCCATACACATCCCTATTGTCAGAAGGCTGCACCAACAATGAGGCAGTGTATAATGCTCTCATCACTGGCCTCGTGTTGTCCCTCGAGATTGATGTGCCCCATTTTCATGATAATGGTTTTTCCAAACTAGTCATCAAGAAAATCCATAGTGACCATGTCGTCAGGATGTCAGAGATCATACCATTTTTGGAACACACTCTCCAACTAATGGCCCAGTTCCTATCATGGCCAAAGGTTACTCATGTCCCTCGATCTCAGAATGTTTGAGAAGATTCCCTAGTCGGCCTGGCTGTATCACTTGTACCCGAGCAGAATGATCTGATTATACACATGGCACATTAGAGATTCATTGCTCCCATCACCCCAGATGATGGTGATGGTCTGCAGATTATGCATGTTACCATAGTATCCTCCACTTCAAGATCCCAAAGTTCCTCAGATGTAGTGGTTTATGTGACTCCTAGCTGAAGAGCCCCCTTTATCGAGTATCTCCAAAATGGTTACCTCCTGGATGATCGGCCGGAACAGCAGCAAATCCTTAGCCACGCGCTGCCGTCTACCTACTAGAGTGGTCCCTGTCTAGAGCATATCCTATACAAGCATGAGTTTGATGGTGTCATCCTCCATTTCATCTAGGGATTCTAGATATTATAGGTCATGCAGGAGGTTCATGCCGGTTCCTGTGGGTCCCACCAGACTGGGCCGAAGCTATCTCACCATATCCAGAGACTAGGGTACTTTTCCCCTCCTTGATCAATGATTGCATCGCGTTCACCAAGAGAAATCACACATTCCAAATTCATACTAACATCATGAATTGATGACCAGAACATCTCCACTCCTGAAAGTACTCGTGGTCATTTTTTATGTGGGGACTCAGTGTTGTGGGACAATATCCATCGGTGACAACTCTCCAATGCCGGTTGATCCTGACCGCGAGGAATTTATTTTCCAAGTGGGCAGAGGTTGTTCCTCTCTAGGAGGTCAAGGACCATTCTATCATTGAATTCATGAGATCCAATATCATATAAGAGTTTGGAGTCCCTCATTTCATCCTCGCTGATAACAACACTAACTCTCAAGCATCTGAGATGAAAAATATGTATGCCAAGTACAACATATGTTCAAACTATACCTCCATCTATCACACACCGGAAAATGAATAGATCGAGGTATTAAAAAAACCCTCTCTAAAATTTTGAAAAAAATGGTTTTTCAGAATATGAAGATTTGGCCAGGAAGTCTCCCCAATGCCCTCTGGGCTTATCAGACGATGGCTTGTTATTCCACCCAGGTGACCCCATATTCCCTAGTGTACGGATCTAAGGTCGTCCTGCCCATCGAGATCCATCTGAATTCATTACACATAGTATTCTATGACTAGAAGGCAACCGATAAGGTAGCTAAAACGTGTCTGGTTGAATTGAAATCACATGAAGATAATATTCATCATGACCTATACAATCTAGAAAGGCATTAGAATAAGATAGCTAGAGCCTTCAACAAGAAGGTTCCCCTTCAATCCTTCTTGAAATATGACTTGGTATTGGCCCTCCTGGAACTAATGATATCTGGAAGGAAACCACCCATGTTGGTTCCCAAATGGGAAGGACCTCAAATAATTCACAGTGTTTACCCTAATGGTGCATACACCCTGGTGACCATGGATGGTGAATGTATAACTCCTCCCACCAATACAATGTTTCTGAAGCAATACTTTTCCTGAGCCAGATGGTCTCGCATGACACTAAACTGTTCGGTCTAACATGACGCCAAACGATTCGGTCCTGTGTGACCCAAACCTGTTTGGTCCATATGACCCTAAACTGTTTGGTCCCGTATGACCCAAAACTGTTTGGGCCAGCATGACCCTAAACTATTCAGTCCAGCATGACCTTGAACTGTTTGGCCTGGCATGACCCTAAACTGTTCGGTCCAGCCTGACCCTTAACTGTTTGGTCCTACATGATTGTATATTGTAGAACATCCCATATGATATTAAACTACATTTCGTCATGCAAGACATTAAACTAAACCCTTATAACTATGTATGGCTTGATTCTCATTCGCATGGGATGTGTAGGAACACTCAATCATTTCTTCTTAAGCCCAGCCCAAAAATCATCCCTTTCACTATACCCCCTTGGTATAGTTCTCTCGGAGGGCCCTCACATGATATGGTATAAGATTCCTTAGCCCCACTCATGTCAATATTATGATGATCACAACATGTTCCCACTCCTCGATCTTCTATCCTCCTACATCCTCACTGTACGATGTTAATCTGCATGTCCTTCAAGAACTATGTATGGCTGGATTCCCATTCTCATGGGCTACGTAGAAATGCCCGGAAATTTCATTTGTTGGCGCAGAAAAAATGCCAGAATCTTCCCTCATGTTAAGAAATATGATGTTGTGCATCATTTTTCCCCAATTCTCGTCGAGCTCATCTCGATCCCACCATATGTCCCACTCCCCGGAGGTGTTCACCTCTTACACAGATGGGTACAACTATGCTTCACCCGTTCCATTGATAGGTACTCCAACACCTTTCCCATCTGGAAGGTCCCCTGAACGGTAGGGATTCTAGGCCCAAGGGCTCTCCTACCGCTTTGGGAAAACACCCTCGAGGATGTCAAACAACAAATAGAAACAAGTCCTACTTTGCAAATATGGTCAGTTATCGATCCTCATTTGTTGTTCCTAGTCTAAGTCACTATAGGGATGATATGTTTTGAACATGGTCAAAATGTATCCTTTTTCATTTGAGCCACCCCACAATGTCCCTAACATTGATTGTATTAGTCCATTTTTCACCATTGTATATCCAAGAAACAATCTCCCTTCAGGCGATGATAGTTATTAGACCACTATTTGACAGGGAGAGCCGATTCTGGCTCCTTTTTTCCCACACAGAGCACTGCTCACGTGGTATTAGGAGTTGTGATGAGGTGGTAACCGCACAAGAGGATGTATGGAAACCATTGGTTGGGATGCCATGCCTCAGGCCCATTTTCCTTTTCTGGCCCCTTGGCCATTTTTGGCCCCTAGCCCAAGTTCTCATTTAGGGATGTGTGGTGGGGAGCAGAATTATGTCCTCATTCACATCTGGCTATTTCTCCATGCCACACATATCCCCTTCATACATCCCTCCTATCATTTATCGTCCATATAATGAGAATAGGCCCTACTACACTTTGCTTTAGAAATATCGGTCCCCCGACCCAAGTCTTAACTCTTACGGGATTGTATTGTGTGGTATGGGATTATGTCCCCATTCGCGTCGGGTAACCCACCGCGCTGTACACCTACCATGTTTGGGGAATCCCACCCATTTATTCTTCCCAACTGCATGATTTTAAACTGAAAACCAGTCGGGCCATTCCATATGAGGCCCATCCTCAAGCCCCATGGCCTTTTTAGCCCCTATAATGGGTTCTCACTTAGTGTTTGTACAATGTGGGATTGGATTATGTCCTCATTCATGATGGGTTACATGCCGCATCGTACACCTCTTGTATGTGGGGTATATTACCCATTTGTGTCCTTACTATATGACGATAAACTACACATTACTCCCTTCAAGAACTATGTGTGGCTTTATTACCATCCTCATGGGATACGTAGGACCAAAAGAATGTATAGACTCCGAGTCTATCCCTATCTCTTAGAAATATCCCTTTCACAATGGCCCCTTGGTCTGTATTACCCTAGGGAGAGGGGTATATGGTGTTGTATGGGATTATGACCTAATTCTAGTCAGGTTTCATAATAACCACTCCATTTAACTCCTCCTTTTATGAGTTTTACATCCCCTTATGATATACATGTATTATCAAATCACCCTCTCTCAAGATGAGCCACTCGGACCTCTTCGGTGAATCACTAATGTGCCTAAGCATACTCTGGTTTAGCACCTTGAATGTCGGATTCTACCTAGACATGCTTTCACCCATTTTTCAGGCATCGTGTTCCCCTTCATTAGGGATTCCATAACCTTTCACATGCAAATGGACCCTCAAATAACATGGCCTCATGCCTCCTCGACCCTCCTACCATTATGGGAAAATTACCTCAAGGGTTTCGAGCAACAAATTGATATATGTCCTGCATTGCGAATTGGGTCAGCGATCAATTCTCTCTTTTGGTGTTCCCACCTCAAGTCACATGGTATGGATGATGTGTTTTGAACATGTTCAATGGTTACCCTCCATCATCATGACAACCCCATTATTCACAAATGTTCGGTTACATGACTCACATTCTTCTCCACCTCATCATGTCCATGTAGAATTTCGAGAGTCTTGGTACTATTCCTCAGCGCACATATGCACGTTAGGAGGAAAAAGTCATGATAAGGAAATCATTCAAGGGTCCAACGATTTCTCCATTGCATGTATTTCACATATTTCAAATACCTTATCTACCCTTGTTTCCTACACCGAGTTCGACTCACGTAGGCATAGGGATCAGATTAATGTCCACACTTACATGGAATAGTCCCTCTTTTCCATGGTCCAAGTTCTAAGACCTTAAACTATGTTCTTTTCATATTTCCCCTCTGTATAACTACATACAGCTTGATTCCCATTTCATGGGATACATAGGAACACCTGGGTACCTCGCCTTTGGGACCATATTAAATGAGATCCAGTCTGTCCTACTTTCTACACTTTTACCTCTTTTTAGCCCATTTACTTGAGGTTTATTTCTTGGAATCACGCATGGTGTGGTGTGGAAACTATCCTCCTTCACATTTGGAATTCTTTATTGCACCATGAAAATCCCCCATATATCATCTTACCTACTATATCTATGCCACACAATGTTAAAATGCATGGTCGGTCCCATCACATGACCCTAAAATGTGACAGTATCATCCTGGCTACAGGGAGAAAAATAGCGAGGCATTGTGATATCCTCACTCAAGGGACATCATGTTTGGTATCAGTCAAACACCTTACCATTTTTCAATTCCTTCCTTTGTCTTGATTCCTGTTTTGATTCCTGAATTCGCTATTCTAGTCCCGTAACTTCATAAAAAACACCTCCATTCACCCTAAAGGACAAAAAAGACATATCAAATGCCACTTCTTTTGGTCTGAGGGCCAGACCTACATGCCCCTTTTATCACCAGCACAGGTACCTTACTGTTCCACCACTTAGAACTACGTTCGGCTTTATTCAAATCCTCATGGGATACGTAGGAATGCCAAGTCATTTTTTGTCTCCAGGTCCAACCATAGGAATCTATATATCTTGTCCTTTATTTTTTGGCCCCATAGCCTGAACTCATCTAGAAATATGTGGGGTGGTGAGTACCTATTATGTTCTCATTAATGTTGGGTCTTTCAATAAATGCACCATGTGCTTCCCATATATTTTCTCAGCATGGTCTGAGTTATATAACTCAAAACTAAGATCTCCCTATGGGAACTGTTCGTCATGTTTTGTTGTTTCCCCACCCTATGCAAAATCCATTAAATAAATCCCCTCCTTAATGGTCCACCCCAGGACCTTAGGTTTAATGGTTGAAACCCCAAGACCCTTTTATTTGCGAAGGTATTTTATTCCTTATATTTGATACTTCTTATAGTCGTATTCAGATTTGTTTTGACAAGAGCCCGAAGTGTGGCATTTTCATGAGGAAATTCCCCTCGTTCCATGTCCAAGCTTCTTGAGGCTGTTATTTGGATCCTCATCCTCTTACACATCCAAAGGGACCCCCTTCAGGGTCTGGTCTCTTGCCCCCTTGGTTCACCTACCATTTCGGGCCAACGTCCCTAAAGACCTCGGACGACATTTGCAACAAGTCCTGTGTTTCGAACACAGTCTACCATCGACCCCCATTTGTCTGTCCCCATTTCAGGCTAAAGCGATATGGATGATGTGTTTCGAACACAGTCAACACCTATTCCCTATCGTAACGCTAAAATCATTGCGATCTATATTTCAAGCATCATGATTCACAAGTTACCACTCCATTATGTTCAAGTGGAATTCCAACATGCTTGGTTTTATTATTTAGCGCATCTAGGTGTGTTATCTAGGTGGGTTAGAATCAGTGGAACTTCAGTCATCTAATTCCCCATCATCCCTAACTTGTACCTCCCTGTTCATAGAATGTCCCATAACAATATCTTGTTTCCCACATCGAGCACGACTCACGCAGGCTTAGTAGTTCTTGTAGGACGTGTACTGGCACAACCATTTCCACAAATTCCTTTCCTCATCCCGCATGACACTAAGCTGTGCTCCTAGAAAAATGTATTCCTTGAATACCATCCTCATGGGGTACGTAGGAACGCTCAACCACTTTGATTTGGGCCCAACCTAATTATCACTCTTGGTCCCTCGACATGAAGAGGTTCCTCTAGGGATATGTGGTGCGATCTGAACTCCAAGTCCTCCTTCACATCGGATTGATAGCTATCACACCACATACTCCCTTCTAGAGATCTTCCCTTTCCCTCCATTTCCCATCATATGATGTTACCCTACATGAATTCATATGTCTTCAATACATGACACAAAACTATAGTTTTACCCTGAACAAGTTCGGGATGCCCCACGATAACATGGGAGGTGACAGTTTCCTCATTAGAGAGGCCACATTCCGAAGTATGTTTGACCCCAGAACAGTCCAATGTACCCATCTAATGGGTTCCCACCCCGGTGACATAATTTCAAGAGTGTTGGACTCTAGTATAATGACCCATCACTTCGTATTCCACGCCTTACGAGCCATTTATTCAGACCCTCTTCCTCTCTCACGTCTAAAGGAACCCCGGAACTATATAGATGCTCGACCTATGGATCACTTACTATCCTGGGCCAAAATTATGGAAGGATAATCAATGAAATTTTGAGTCAAGCCCTGTATTTCGAACATGGACAGCGGTCAGCCCTCGTTTTGTGATCTCCATTTCAGGATAAAACAATATAGAAGCTGTGTTTCAAACGTGGTCAATAGTTGTATTTTATTGTTTTTCTATCCCCACAGTGTTCCAAATATGGTGTATTTTAATTTACACATTCCATTCCCATAATTTTAGATTGGATTCCAACTCCCCTGGTGTTACCCCACTCATGCACTAGAGCACATTGGTAACATGGCACATTAATTGTTTTGAGGTCCTCGTCCTCTAATCGGGCATGTCCCTTATCTTGTTGGAAATCCGGATTTGTTGTCCAAGCCCACAGATGCCTAAAGCATGGTTTGCACTCCAACATATGAATGGAATAATAAGGTGTTCATCCCTGGTCTCTCATACTGGTCTCGACCAACATAATATTAGGGATTGACCACCGGATGCTCCACGAATGTTATATAAATGCAATTAACCAACAAAATAACTGTGCTCATGCATGTAGTTGGAATAAAATAATCAAAGCATGAAAGTGAAATCAAAGGTTACAAGCATCACAACAACCAATGATCGACCCCTCCCATTGATGGTTTGACCTCATCAAAAGAGCGTAGCAGCTCCACCACCCACTGGCTAGTGGCGTCCAGGATTTGCTGTCGTCTGTTCACTTCCTGCTCATCCTTAGCAGCGATGGGGCACAATTCATCATCTGCAATCTGGGCCCACTTTACGCCAGTCTGGAAAATGATAATTTCGTCAGAGGATCACTTCATGCCCTCTTCAGCCTCTGTCAGCTAGGCCTTTAATCAAAATATTATCTTAGATTGTGTGTTGATTGAGGCTGAATGCTTTTCTACCCGACTCCATGGCTGTTAGACCTCATCTTCAGCCTCCTAGAGCCTCATAATGTTAAACCCTTTCCTTCGCTACCAACCCACACCGAGTCCACGGTTTTGCTCACGAATCCTCTCTACCATATGATCTCAGACGAGCATGTGAGGAAATTGGGAGTCCACTCCCCCAACACACAGTTCGAGCAGTCGCGAGTGACATCTGTCCATATCATCCAGCCATAGTGCTTGGGGGTTGTCATCAATGAAGTAATTGATCTGCTTCCAAGATTGGAGATGGACTAATGTGGTGTCCTATTCATTAGAGGCCGTCTCATCCCAGTCAGCATGGTTGGTAGGATCATATGCAGCGAATTCCCCCAAGACCATCTCAGTCGGGTCCTCATCCAGGGTTTGATCATGCATGGAGGGACATGGGTTGTCGGACCGATCCTCATCATTATACCACACATAGATGATCTCGGGCTCCGCATCCCTAATGGTCCCACTAGTGATCGAGTGTTCCACTGTTCGATCATCTGGACCTCCACCTCCACAGTCACTGAAATTCCCTAGGGAAAGGCTCCGCCAGGGGTACTGAATGACCTAGCCAAGGAAACCCAAGCCATTTGGAAGACTTTTCATACCAAAAATTGAGCATGCACGTTAGTTAACATGGTTAATGGATGGCAGTCATTAATTTGGTAGACGAGACTTATAGAGATCGAATTTTTGGTCTCATTCTTGGTTTGATGTCGTCGGGAACCCGAAGCATGCCCGTGCATATATTGTTGGATGGTCTGAAAATTCGAGATCCACATCAGGTATTCCAGCCCAGCCAGACATGCTTATCTATCCAGAAGTAGGCGTGGACCTCGAAGGACCCACATCTATATCTCTTAAAGGGAAAGAACAAGCTATGTGCAGAAGGCCCTCCTACACAATTTAGATGTCTGTAAGGAGTCCAGAATAACCTGAAAGTGGGCCACAAAGAAGGGTTTTGGAATCATTACCTCAAGGGACTCGCCAACCACATCAAGATCGGAGTCATGATCCCTGACTTCACCCTCCTCCAATAGGATCCTTCTCCTGGCCTTGTCTCCCTAGTAGAATTCATATGATTCTTCCGATAGAGGGAACTGTTACCTTATGTCAGTAGCCAACCACTACGGGGCAGTGGTGAGATCGAGGAACACCTTGACATGATCCTTCATTGGAAGCGGGGTACCCTGAGAGTGCACAAAGTCTTCTAGATCTGTCAGGTACTACTCCACCTCTTCATGGGATATCGCAATGCCGACTCTGAGAGGGCATATCCCTGATAAATCCATCCCGAAACTATTGACATGTCGCCACATCTACAACGGGTAGAGGAATTTATGGTTAACACCCCAGACGTACCAAGCCTCTGGGAAGAAAACATTCTCTGGCATATCAATTTAGCGAATCCTCTTCACTGGAGTTTGAGTGAATATTATATAGAACCATCAAGGTGACCTCCCCTCAGGGTAACTATACTCATCTGGAACCACCAGGCCCGTTTTCACTACTAAATCCCCGTCAATTTGTGCACGACTTGTTTCTACGGCAGCCCCTCCACTGCGAGATGCCCTTGCCACCTTCTAACCTCATCCCCAAGTTTTCGGAGGAATGCCATCACCAACTCGATTGGTTGGTTTCATCTGCATTTACCCCGTGTAGGATGACTCCCAACTCTGAGCATATTGCTTCAGTAACCCAATGATAGTGGTCGGAGGAGGCAGCAGGTGTTGTATCTTCCTATCTTCTCATGTGAACATGAGCCACATCTGCCTCATCACACATGGGTGTTCTTCATAGTGTACCCCCAGATAGAACTATAGGGTCAATCGATGCATGCAATGCACATTCTCAGCATATCGGTGTGGGGTGTACGACTCGAAGAGAGGATCAGGGTCCACCCTTTCCATCAAAACACCACCTCAAAAGGCCAGGAGATAGGAACAGTGCTCCTCCATCCACCGGTCATCATTAGTGAATACCCCCATCGGCAATGGAATGAAGTGTAAGTTCAACTCTTCCACCTTCCACACTCGGTTTAGAACTGAATATGTGGTCAGCTTGGCTAGAATGCTCCCTGAAGTGTTCAGGATGGATGGGAAGAAGATTGATTTCGGAGGGAAAACGAGGTTTGAGTATTCGTAAACCCCCCTAACGTGTGCTGTTATCCACCCATACAGGAGGTAGAATGGACCACATATTCTCAATATCCACTTTCCCTCCACTATATGCTGAAACATCTTATACATCTTGGTGGGAATCGAGATCCCGAGGTTGACCCACCCTCCTGTTGACAACACGGACACCATAACAAATTTTCTTGGTCTCACTCCCATGATGGTGTCCCTCACTGGTAGGATCTAACCACAGATGAGAGACGCAATGAACGCTTCCAGCCTGACTATCAGTTGTTCGGTGATGACACTAAATCCCCACTTCATCCACTGGCTGTCCTCCAAAAGTCACAAGTATGAGTGATCCTTACTTCGGGCCCCCTTTAGGATAGTCCAAGGCCTCCCAGAAAACTGTATGTCATTTGGTAAGATTAGGAACTATTTGAACTGCCACTTGAAATGGACGTCCCTCACCACCTCCTTGTTCTCTCCCATCACATGCTCCATCAAATCCACCGCTAGTGGTGACATTTGATTTGGGTCCTCCCAAGGCAGTCATGAAGGGGAGGAATTCATCATACATATCCCCCAGTATCAGGTCCCCCTGAAATCTGGTGGATGTCCCACAAGCTGATGCCGAATTCCCCACGGTGAAAATGGAATGTGTTGGTCCGTGATTACCACCTACTCAACAGCTCCAACATCAGCTGTTTCAGCTGGTAGATATGAAACTAGGAGGACCAAGAATCCTCATATAGGCTCACTCTTCTTAGCTCTACCCCAAGCTCCTCACATGAGGTGCCTACCCAGTAGGTGCATTCCTAATAGTATGTGATGTTTCCGCCCTGGTGCAGGTCCCATTCCATAGACCACTCCTTCTCTAGGTTTCCTAGAGCTGCCTTCAATATCATTTGATGCATGGGGGGAGACATCTCTGGATGTAACTCATTCCCGTCAACGTTTTTAAGGTGGTTGTATAAGTAGTCAGAAATGGAGGGTGTGAAGTCCTTATGGGCATTGTCATCAGCTGCCCTGAACCATCGACACTGGCACGACATGCTCCTGAACCAGAAAGCCAGTTCGTCTCGACTTCCTTCTAGGATGAAGACGTCATCCCTCAGTCCGAAGCTATAAAAATTCAACCTCTTACATAACGGGTAGTTCCTTTGGCTCTATGTTAGAAGCTCCACCAACGAACCATGTTCATAGTGGCTCGGAATTATATCTCATAAACCTAGACTATTTTCCATCTCATCCCTTTGGGAGGAATCTCGAAGGACCCCTGGGAAGCTTCTTGACGAGCCATTCATTCTTTTAGGTTGATGCAATGTTTTGGTTCATTCGCGAACCTCGTTCATAGAGAGCCTTTGGAAAGTCTATTCATGGAGCCCTGTCCCGACTTCCAAGCACAGAGTTATGAATCACATAGATGAGAAGTCAAAGAACCACCATGGGCCGCAAAGCTGAAAGCCCGATTCTCTGAGAGCAATCACAGAGTACACAGGGCTTCGCGAATCGTGAGTGCTAAAATCCAAAATCATGAAGTAGAGAAAGGACAAAAGAGAAGTCAAGCCCTCTATTTATAGGTGACTAACCTTACAGCTTTGTGGTGTGTCTCGACCGTAGTGAGCTTCACGGCGCTCCCAGATGACTCGTCACTTTCACACTCGGTGGTCCCCCTTCGTGAGCCAGCTTCATGAACGACTGTGTAATTTTCACGATTGAACCTCATAATTTGACCCTTTATTTCTCCATGGATTCAAGTATGAGGGTAGGGGGGCATTTGGTGGTTCCAAATATATGAAGGGAGAAGGTTAATTAGAATTTATTTGATGCTTCCATGTGAAGTCCTTTCGCGGAGTGCCATGGCCTCGTGCCCACTATGAAGCAAGGAGGTGGGATGCTCCGCGAGCTGATTTGACGTTCCCGAGCCCACTGTGAAGCAAGGAGGAGGGATTCTCTGCAATCAAATTTGACGTTCACGATCCCACCACGAAGCATGGAGACGGGATGCTCTGCGATCCCCTTTGAATTTCGCGATCCAGCAGTGATGCTAGGAGGCAGGATGATCAGTGAGCCCCCTTGACATTCACGAGCCCGCCGTAGAGTGGAATCCATCATTGTACTGTGTGAGCTCTACTTCGTGGTGCCTCTGGAATATAAATATCAGCCATCCCAAGGCCCAAAGAACGTATCATTCAACCATTCACCTTCTCAGATCTCAAATCACGAATCACATTCTACTCTGCGAACCATGAACTGCTCAAGGTACTTTTGCTCTGCGAAGTGCCTCCCCTTTTCCTTATTTTCACCCCCTCTTTTGAGAGGGATGACTTTTGCAAATCCCACGGGCCTTAGAGAAGGATTGAGATCCTCATGGGGACTCAAGTCTTTGAGGAGAATTTATGCTTCACAAAGCACCCCCCATGCACACATCACTCAAATGCTAAGGCAGTGTCATTGTGCCTTGTGAAGCACGTTGCTTTACAGGACATTGTTTTACAAGGCACCCATGCTTCATAGGGATTTCCTTCACGAATTCCCTTATACTTCATGAAGCACCTATTTTATGCCCATATTCCCTATGCCTAGGCTTGGTCATTTCACTTTACGAAGCCCACACCTTTAAGAATCCCTAGACTCAGTGTTGCATGTCCCTTCTCTTCAAAAAGGTGTAGAGGGTACTGGTTTTGTACATCCTATGGGAGCAGAGTGAACCCACCTCGTCTGAGTTACAGGACATTAAACTACCAAGAATCATCGTCCTTAGCACATGACATTAATCTGTGACTTCCTTCAACACATCCTATATGGGAAAGGGAAACCACCCTGGTGTAACCCCTAACTTTCCTTGTAGGAAGCAGCATCCTTGCACCACCTTTCTTCGGTGCCAAATACCTCTCACGTTGGGATTTTTCACCATTGGGCTTCCATACTAGAGTAATTCCCAACCTCTTTGGGCTTCTAACCATGCATATTACCTTATTTCCTCTTTAGGCTACTAACTATGCATAAGCCCCACTCCATTTCCCATAGACACAGCTTACGCGATGTGATCATCAGGTCTTTGATGTCTTTTGTTTCTCAAACTGAGCATGACTCACGTGGTCATAGAGCATGCATCGACCATGAACTCCTCCTTAGGAAGCCTAGTGTGTAAGCCTTATACCACTTGTACTATGAGGTATTTGGTCCTTTCTAAGGAATTGTATGTAGGAAGCCTCCATGAGGTTCAAGCCCACAACCCATTGGTCACTCTAACCCCCTTCACATCGGTTCACCAACTCCTTAGGCCGCCTCAGAGCGTAACCCTCAAATGACCCTATAACCTGAACTACAAGGTGATTGATCCTTTACATGGTGAGGTATGTAGGAAGCCTCCATGAGGTTCAATCCCAACACTCGGTCCCTCTGACCACTTTCACATCGGTTCTCCCCCACCTGCATGACGTTAAACTGTGGACCCCAATCAGTAGCAAGCTATTGTTTCCCCAATCAGTGGTAAGACGCTGCATAGCAAACCCAAATGAACTACGAGGACTTTGATTCATTCCAAGACAGGGTATGTGGGAAGCCTCCACAAGGTTGAATCCCAATAACCATTGGACCCTAGGTCGTTCTTCATGTCCATTCACCAACACCCCCCCTTCTAAACTACGTGGACTTTGATCCTTTCCAAGGCAGGGTATGTGGGAAGCCTCCACAATGTTCAAGCCCAACAACCATTAGTTTTGGCCATCCTTCACATCGTTTCACACACCTGAATTACATGGTCTTTGATCCTTTCCATGATAAGGTATGTAGGAAGCTTCCCTAAGGTCCATGCCCATTATCCACTGGTTGTCCCGACCATCTTCACATTTGTTCACCAACCCCTAGAGTATCCTAGAGTGTAGGCCCCACACACCCTGCTAAACTATGTGGTATTTGATCCTTGCCAAGGTAGGGTACGTAGGAAACCTCCACGAGGTTCATGCCCACCGTCTATTTGGGACCTAGGTCCCCATTCACGTCGGTTTGACCCCATCAGCGGTAAGACATTGTGACCCTATTCAGCGGTAAGCTGTTGATATTCTTATCCAGCGGTGAGCCATTATAACCCCATCCAGTGGTAGGCCATTGAAAACGCCAATCGGCAGTATGCTGTCCTCAGATGAAAAAAATTTGAATTTGATTCCCTACCATGGGGATACATAGGAATCCTTTTTGAGGCTCATGCCCAAAACCATCATCATCTTCATGACAGTTCCATCCCATTCACCATCAATTTCATTCAACCGCTCCATCATCCATCCTAGTTCTTATCTGGGCTACCACATCCTACTGAAATCATCCCATCTCATTCCCAATTCCCCTTAATAGTAATCAGGACGTCAACCATACGTTGGCCCCAACATTAGTGTTCCCTCCAGGTGTTGCACCGATATAATGCATTCTAATATTTGTTTTGATCAGTCCTATTTATCTCCACTAGAAGTTAATCATGCAGAATACCCTGTGTTAAACATGAAAAGATGAGGAAAACCACAGAAACGTTCCTATGGTATATAATTACTCTCATTTGATGCCGGATGCCTCGGGTCTCCGTGACCTCGATAATCTCTATAATCAGGGGAAGAAACCCAAACACGCTAGTGTCCCAGAATCCAGACATGCCTGTGATGTCCAACGTGACTACTCCCCTGACTGAAGGTTGATTCCTGGACTGGAACCCTTGAAATGTCCAAACAAAAGCAGTGTAATTAATTGGTGTCCATGAAGATATGGAACTCGAAAGAGTTTCATGAACAACATCTTTAATCTCTAATGGAGACCTGGACTAGGTGACGAGTTCCAAGGAGGACACAAAGGAAGGAAGTACCGACATCACATCATCCCATTTAGATCATGGATAAAATGTTCCTAAACAAGGAGTGGATGCCGCATGCCTTTGGAAAGCATGAATGTGGGGCAACAGATAGTTCCGCCATCCTGCCAAATGAGACGGACGCACATTCCCCAACGAAAGCGTCTGAAAAAACATCGATAGATTGTTGTCTAGTATCATTAGTGTTTCTAAAAAATTAAACAACAATAATGAGGTTACTTTTGAAAATAATAGATGTCCCATTTTAAGAATGATGGATTACATAATCAGCATGATGATAGAGGGAATAATAATTTTTTTAAAATATTAAATGATCAAAACACTTTGTGCATTGTCTTAATGATATAGAATAATAATTGGAAAGAATACATTGAAATTTGGGTTAAAATATTTTTGGAATATTTATCATGTATAAATATTATAAATAATATAATGTTTTATTGAGAAAATATAAATACTTATGATGTATGTTACCAAACAAATAGAGAGTCAGAGTTGTAAGAAGGTGGAGATCAAAATGGAGAGACAATTTTAATTTATCCATTATATGGTATTTAAAAAATTAAATGATTCCATATAATTTAAGAAATTAAAAAATTGATTTTATTTTTTATGTCAGTCATTTTGATTAAAATTATTTCTTAGGAATAACACCACAGTAACTTGATAAGAATATGATTTTCATTAATGCACTTTACCCAAATAGGATATACAATGAATTATATTCAATCAAATAATTATTCTAAATACATGAGTGTATTTTTTCATAATAACATATAAATTAATTATTAACGTATTAGTATCATTATTCATACTCTTCTCAATAAATTTAATTAGAAGAATGGAAGAATCAATGTTTCATAAAAATATGGAGAACCATGTTAGAAATGATTCAAAATTAAAAATCATTTTTTAGTTGTATCTATATATTAGAGGTATATTTTCTAAATAAGTGAGTACATCATCAAAAGTCATTGATAATGAATTTTTATAGGGACGAAAAATCTGAGTAAATTGATTTATTTTTTGTTTATTATGCTCCATGTTAAATTGAAGGTACATGAGAATGTATTATAGGGGACCATATGAAGGTGTTTTTCATGGATTTAATCTTAAAATTATTAATTACCATTATTATGATTATAAAATATATAAAATAAGTTTATAAAATGATCTTATGATCATGGTATTTCATAGTTATTCATGAACCACGTTAATAGTTGACAATTAAAATAGAGAAACTCATGGGGATAACAGTGATAAATATGCGGTTAATTCTGTTAGTGTATCATGCTTACAATATTCAGATACTGATTCTAAAATTTCTAGATATTAGGTAGGCTTAGATAATGTTTATTTTAAGGTATCATGAATTTGAATCATATATGCAATGTCCCAACACAGGAGACACTAAACAGTTCCCTAATATGGTTTGTCACATGGCCACAAACCTTCCTCCATTTATGTGATAAAATACCAACTAGAAATGAGTCCCTATGGTGATATAGTGAGGAGACTATACCATCTTTTTCAGAATTTATTTTTCTAGAAAAAATAAATAACAAACTATGGAATAAAATCACAAACAACCAACAATATTAATGAATTTATAATCATCCATAAACTAGTTAAACTGTAAAAATGGTAATAAATACATATACAATGGGAAATAAAATAATCATATCTTTTCTAAAATGGATATTAATAAATTAAAGTATCATTAGTTATATCTAACACCATCACAAACAATATCTCGATCCTCTACTCTAATACTCCATCATTGAGAAGAAGGATTAAAATATCCAATCCCAATATAATGTCCCAAATAGGGCTTGAGATAAACTCAGTATGCCACCAAAAACAGAGTCTAATGAATCCATTTTGAGAATGTATAATAAATATATGTGTAGTTTAAATAATAAGGTTGTGAAATAATAAATGTAATCAATCCATATAAAGTTCTTTGAGGATATTTGGCCAACCATATCTGCATCAACCTAAACAAAAATGTCTTATAATACATGTCTAAATGTGAATATATATATATATAAATATTTAGTAATATATGTATTTATATAGTAGATAAATAGTGAAATGTGCAGATATATATATATATTGATACTAAGACTAGACAAGTCATAAGGTGTTTCTTAGGCATCCCTGTGTAGTCATAATAGTTCATATAGTGACAAGGGATAATATTATTGAATATCATGAGTCAAGAGGGATGTTATTTTTGGGTATCAAAATATATAAGGGGTTACCATGCCAATAATAATATATTACCTTCTACAAATGGATTACAAGGGATGTGATACCCATAATAATAAGGGATGTCATTCCAGTAATAATTTGGGATTCCATTACCACAACAATTATCTATGTTATTCCCATAAGAATAAGGGATTCCATTCCACTAAATTATAACGAATTCGATACCAATTTCTAGTTCAAAAAAACAAAATGATAAAGGCCAAATGAAATGTTCATGATAGTTTGTACCATACATGTAAAAAAGATATATCACCGAAGAAGATAAAAAACCCATGTTAGAATGGATATGATCCATCATGTTCCTTCCATTTTTCAATGCAATTCATGATGAATAAGAATAATGGGATGGCACATATGATGCTGTCAATTTAACTTATTCAATAAATATATTTGAAATAGTCCATGAGATCATTCATTCCATATTATAACCAAGTATAATGATTGAAAACCATGCCATTATCATTTCAATCTAATATGAGAATAACCATTTAATTTATAGAAATAGGACATGGTAAGAACCTATGGCATAATATTAGAAAGAAAAATTCCAAGCATATCTTAAATTTTATTTCATAACATAGTCCACATCAGAGGATTTTTTATTAAAAATCTTGTGTTTTTCTGTAACAAAAATACAGTTCATAAAATTCAGTTTTAAGTATTTACCAACTAAAAATATTCAAGCATAATGTTAGTTACCATGAATGTGAGGTTAATTAGACCATTTAATTGTTTACTTTATCTATATACTTCCAAAAGTGATATGATCGAACCGAACCACTGGGTCAATCAATTTTAGTTTGATAACTTTGTTTCATAGGAATAAGGGTGATATAGCATATCTAAACAAGGACCATGTATTTATGTTTATGAATTTCATTATTTAGGAGAAATAAGTTGAAATCATAGCATGTTGAACAATTACAATATTGTATATATGAGTGATACCATTAGAAAAATTAATTATACCTCGTAACTCATGCACCTGATTCTCTGATCATCTAATACTGAGAATTTATTCAATCTACAAATAGATAAATTATAATAATCATAAAACAAATGAAAATAGGGAAAATGATATCTTATAGAAATAGAATTTGATATGGAATGGTAAATGAAAAAAAATATTATAAATGATAGACATACCAAGGGACTTCGAAAACATCCAAATGTGATGAATGCATACCAATGATATTGTAGATCAACAATTGAAATAAGGAGGAATGAAATACATATTAAGGGAGTTTGATGGAAAAATTGTGGAGGAAAATGGTGGAAAACCTATAATGGTAGATGGGGAGAATAGTTTTTACCCTTTTAATGAGTCACATAGTTAGGTTACACATTTTTTTAACCATACTCCAACTATGTAGATCATACTTCCCAAGAGACAAATCACGCCTGATTTTGGACTAACTATGCACCGTCCCTATTGTGCTACTTGTTATGTGGAACTAACTGTGTAAGCTAGGAGAATGCTTTTCCAAATCATTCATATCACATGTTCCATCGTATGAAATGTAATAAAGACATTGTTCACAATCGTTAGGATCAGCTAAAATGGTCTAAAAAACCATTTTACACTTCTTACATGGCCATATTATTTCTATCGATGGGCTATAATGTTTAAAAAAATGATGGACACTGTCTGTTTAACTTAGAATTTTTTTGAGACACATGCTCCCAAAACATATCCAAATTTCGGAGAAACCACTTAGTTATTAAACCAAATCCAAAACAACATATTTATGTATTCCAATGTATGGATTTACATTTTGAGGCTCAGTTTAAAATTATACACATCCACTAAAAAAATATTGAATTATTTTCTAATCTTTTAATTGTTCAAAATCATGGGATATTATAATATCTTCAACATAAAACATATCCTCATTGATAATCATTCAGAAAAAATGAAAAAAAAACATGAACTACTTGTATGGAGTGTTTACATTGAAATAGATTCATTTTGTACCTGAACAACCAACACACCGAAAAAATACACCATTAGATAATGATGTATAGGTCATAAAGACTCATAATAATGCCCACATCCAAAATCAAAACCTAAATAAGGAACTTGAATTAGCATATATAACCATATATATGATCTTATCATCATCTCAATCATCCTCTAGCCTATCTCACTCCCCACAATAGGTTTTAGAATTAGAAAAGAAAATTCTGATCCTTCGTATATCCACCAAAATAATTATATATTAATACATAACCCTAAAATTCTATGATCATTGGAAAGATACTAATATCATAGAAACAAATAACATATACATACCCCACCTCTTGTATATGATTAGATCAAAAAGGTTGAATCACAATTGACCACACATTAACTGGTCAAGTTGGATATGGATTTAAAATCCCCCCAATACCCATTAAAATGTACTTATGTCATCCTAAATGTGTTCCCAGTATGATTTATCATTGACCGCATCCAACTATTTTAGAGAATTCATGTTTTAACACCTACGTTTGGCTATTTTCAAGATACTAAACTCTGACGAATGAAAAATCACCAAAACCAGATCATGATGCCTTATATCCAGTTGTACACAAATGTTTCTAGGCATGAAAACTAATGTAAATAACCAACTTTTGGTGATGTCTCTAGGTTGATCCAAATCCCAAAGGAAAACAATAATTTTTATGTAGCTACATCATCAGTATATTATTCATCACACATATAAGGATCTTCATATGCTACCTACTCATAACATCCATATTAGTATTTCACCAAAATCAAAAATAAAATTCATACCTGTAATTTACATAGGATTCCTATAATACGATTCATAATTAAATAAAAATCATAAGAGATCCAAAAAGTCCATATAATGAATGAAATTGTGATTTGATGAAACTTATCACATGAGGGTTCTTTGATTTTTAATCATTTACATTATAATATGGTAGGCACTATCCTAAAGTATTTGATATGATGTCAAGATAGGGTCCATGATCTTCTGAAAAATAAGAGTATTCAAGGACATTATTAAGGAACACTATAAATACGAGTGAAAAACTCCCCCTTTCCATGAACAATCAGAACAAGTTTATTTTTCATTGAAAAAACTCCTAGAACCATATCTCATGATGTTGTGTGACTGGGTATGACTCAAGGGAAGCCAACCAGAACCCATTTTCTGTATCAAAAAAGTGTCTTTCAATATGATCCATAATTCCATATTTAATAATATTTCAATATTAATAGAATCTTTTTAATATAAATTCCATATCATCACCTTAAATTTAAAGGTACCCATGATTATTCAACATAACCACTAAAGTATATTTCTGACTCATGGTATTCATCATGGGATAAGGTCTAAACCAGTATTCTAAAAATAATTCTACCTTGGAAGCGTATATATATTATTGACCCATCCACTACTAGATCTTTTATTCCACAAAAACATTAATAAATAATCCAAAATTATTTTCCACTTACACCGAGTCATATATATCAATAACCATATTAAGGACTCTTTGACGTGAACATAGTAGCTTCACAGGATTCAAAAAAACATCCTACCCTTTAATAGTTGGACCCTTATGATCATTATCCCTCTACATGGATGTAAAAAATTTAAAATGTACAGTATTACGCTCACAACTTATGGGTTACCTATTTATAATTTTACCAAAAATGGGAACTCATCCAATGAAACACATTCTATCCACCACTAAACACATGTTACATATGTTGTCAACACATACATACCAATCTTCAAAACAAAAAATAGATAAAACACCAACATAAAATTGTGATAAATCTGATTTAACCTATAAGTATGTGTGATTATAAATTGATTAATTCTCACTCAAATAATTAGAATTATGGAAAAATAACAAAATAATAATAATCATCGGTGTTAAAGAACTCGAACCTTTATTACATCATTATGTTTCATGGGAATATTCAGATTTCCAATAATTCCCAATTCAATTTATCTTTGAGATGACCTATAATCAATGTGTAACAACTCATGGTTATATGAATATCCATAAAACAAATACAGTTCGATGTGCCATTTTTCTAATTTGACAATTTTTTCATGTATCATCCGTGCTACCTCGATATTCACCATCACAATGATAAATCATTTGATAATATGAATATACTTATCGGTTTTATGCATCATAGAATTCAATGGCTCATACACTAGTTTTGACCAATAAACATGTTATCACATATGACTATTATCCTGGATGTTGAAATCCTGAGTCACCCATCACTAAATAAGAGAATGTGTCACAAGGCCTATTCTGTGGTCGACCACGCCCTAGGCATGTCTAACCCACTGATTCCAAGAATTACCCAGTTCTCCCTCCATTATCAAGCGTTAAATCACTATATGTCCACTTGAAAAACCTCAATCTTATTTATTAAAAAAATAGTGTCGTACTGGAGAATAGCATAACCTCATTGTACGGTAAGCCTTACAATTATGTATCAAGGTACTATGTCATAAGGGTTAGACCTCTAATGGGGTATCCCAGTAATAAATCATCAATAAACAACCCTATAATAATTTCACACTAAAAAGGTCACTAGGTTTACTATCCTAACCTCTTTTCCCACTATAGAGTAATACAGTCAATTGAAAACCATGGGTAACATATCTATTCCAATCCATGAGAGAACTTAAGGAAAATTTTAAACAACACTTCCATGAGGGTCAAAACAAATAATTCAACATTAAGGCTTTATTCAATCCAATAGCATTATTTCACATTTTATTTGGACAATTTACAGCTCAGTTATAGAATGTTATGTTTCAGTTATGGAAGATAGTTATACATGGTGCATTATTGTTTTAATTAAACTTGGTGAAATGGAAGTTCCTGTCAAACAACTATTCAATCATTATTTATCTACTAAAATTCTATCACAGTTTCCGAAAATTATATTCAAAATTCCATTTTATCCATTTTATTAATCTATAAGGTTCCCACAATTGGACTAAAATAATGAAAATTTCATTTCCAAGTTGTATATGAAAAAACCCTTTATGTTATGATTAGAATTTGAATTCACCAATGACACACAATAATAAATATCAGATGAGTAATAAGGAGGATTTACATAAAATATTATACATGGTACAATAATATGCCTCCATTTGTTTATAATAAACAACATAAAAGTATATTCAAACACTTTAAATAACCATCACATAAATTAAAAACATACCCCAATGGGGTTATGAATCAATGAATATAAATATTATAGAAAATTAAAAGGGCCATGTCATTCAAATCTAGGGGTTTTTAATTTAAAAACCATCATAGAAAACGTTTCAAAATATCAAAACACCATTAATGGGATTATCCCATAAGAAACATGGTCCAACTGACCTACATGGACCTAGTTGAGAATTTAGGGATTCATTCATACAGGTATTTGTGGCTAAATAGTATAGGTATAAGCCTATATAAAGAAATAAATTTCCAAAAATTTTTCTAATTTACCATATAGAATGGTCTAGTAAGATGAATTACCATTACCAATTTATAAAGGTATGCTGATTTATATGTTTTAATTAGCATTATTTTAAGTAAAACGAGGTTTTTTACCTTTTGTGTCAAAATATGTTTAATTAATTTTTAATGGTTAGATTATATTTATAATCCTTCTCAATTTATAAAGTCCCATAAACTTAATAAATTTTTAGTTGAACCCATTTAATCACAACTACAAATGTTTAATAATATTCAACCAATTTCCTTGACTCAAACATATGAGAATTTTCTTGTTAGATAGAATGAAACCATCATGTTATAAAGGAAAATACCATTTTAGTTGATGACAACACATTATTTAAAAAATATATTTCATTATTATAATCATTAATGTCATTAATGGGATATAAATATAGGTAATTAGTCAACATTTAATACAAATTATCCCAAATTAAGAAATCAACAATCCAATCTACATGAAATTTTATGTGCATAGAATGTGAATTGATACAAGCAGATTATAAATCAAGAATTCAACCAAAATATTTCCATACCCATCTAAGAGATAAATTACATAAGTACATAAATCAATAAATTGTATAAGTATGAGATTCAAAAATGGTGAAATAATAATCAAATTTAATATCAAACAACATGAACAATAGTCTCATTCCTAAAAAATTGATCTTTCCCCAATAATTGGATTAGATAGACCCAAAAAAGATATATTTACCAAGGGAAAAAAATTCCATGTATCCAATAAAACATTAAAATTGTTAATAAAAAATTTAAATTTGTTAGCACCTTTTAAAATCCTGACACGGGATCCACTATACAGTTCCCTAATATAGTTAGTCACATGGACTCAAGAACACCTCCCTATATACCAGAGGCTACTGAGTAGATATTATGGAATAAAGGTGATAAAATGTGGAGACTATATCCTATGGATTAGAAATTAAAATAGGGTAAGAAATAATAAAAAATAACATAAGAATGTAACCACACCAGACTATCATTATAAATGAATAAATGAAAATTCTTGAGCATGTAATAATTTACAAGTAGTAATAAATATATATTCAAGATGATGTTCAATATGTATTGATTTAATAATAATGGAAATAGAAAAAAAACTAAGTATTTATCTCCAGCTATAGCATGGGAACTAGCTCGGTCCTTTTCTCCTATACTTTATCAATGCCTAGATGGATAAAAACATGAAATCACACTCCAAGGTCCTATATTGTAGTATGCAGATAATCTATTCAAGTAAAAATAAATATGAAAAATAGGGTGTGATATAAACTTTGTAATACTACACAAATGAAGTATAATTTAATATATTGTATGAATATAACATAATTATTTGGGAAAGTTTAGTAATATGCATGTGAACAAATAAATGTATTAAATTCATCTCAGGTTCCATAAGGACACCTATTAGACCACACCTACATCAGCCAAAGATAGAATGTCTCAGAATAAATGTCATCAGGTATATATATATATATATACAATTATATAGATAGGTATTTATATATATGGATTAGATGCATAATGAAATATGTACTCATATATATAGATACTATGACTATCCAAAACCCAAGGCGTAACTGAGGAGTCAATACATAGTCATAAGAGACTCATAGAGTGATAGGGGATTCCATGCCTGGATTTCATAAGTCTAGATGGATTCCATTTCTAAGTATCAAAATTTATATGGGGTCGCTATTCAAATAATAACAAAGGACATCCTTCACATGGATAATAAGGGATGATGTTACCATAAATAATGGATATCAAGCCTGTAAAAAAAGGTGACATTGTGCCCATAATAAAAATGGAAACCATGCTTCTAAGAATAAGGGTAACCATTCAAATGATTGAAAAGGGAATCCATGCACCTTTATGACAAGGGACTCTATGGAAAATTATAATTCAAATAATGTACAATAATGTTCATGTGAACTCTTCATGATATTTATCACCATATATGAAAAATGATGTATCATATGACAATGGAAAACACTCCTGCTAGAATATATGTGATTCATAATGATCATTCCATTTTTCAAATAAATTATTAACGAGTAAGAAGGTCACAAAGGAATACAAGAAATTATAAATAATACATAATTTTAATAATATTTTTTAAACTATCTATGAGATAATCCATGCCAAAATATAACAAAGGTTAATGAGTAGAGTCCAATATATTATCATTCCCAAAAAAATATAATAAGATCAATTTGATTTATAAACAATCTGGAATAGGGAGAAATAATGTAATAATATAATAGAAAAATATTTCAAGTATCTTATTTATTTTATTGGTATGGAAGTTCACTCTAATAGAGTTTATATTAGAAAATGGGTGTTCAATTACAATAATAATTCATTTAGTCGAACTAAATTATTAGGATTGACCAGATGTTAAATTTCAATCATAATATAACTACCTTGAACTATATAATCATGAACCCATTTAATTTATTATGGAATATATCATCATTCCAAGGCAATATGAAAGAACTTACCAATGGGTTGGATTAATATGAATTTCAAAACCTCTTAAAATGAGTCTAAGGGTGAAACCGAATATCTAAACATGGTCCATGAATTAAATTTTATTAATTTTATTTTAATGAGAAATGTTAGGAATATATGTTTTTTGAAAAATTGGAAATATTATATAAAAAATGATAAATTTGGGGAAAATTAAGAGACCACCAACCTCATTATAAGGATTCTTCACTCATCCAATACCATACCTTGATTTGATCCATAATGGATGAAAGTGGAAGAATAACTCAATACCAAAAAATGGAACATTATATTACATATAAATAGGATATAATATAAAAAAGTGTAAATATATAATAGGATTATTCGGCCTACCAAGGGGTTATAATGTGTCTAAAGACAATGAAATTAGAAAAATAATGGAGGTGATCCACCATGAGAAGTGGTAGAAAGGAGGCATTCATAGAGGATAATTCTAGAATAAATTGGGGAGGAAGAAGGTAGAAAATTTTTTTTGGAGGGGAAAATATTAATTTTCTTCTTTTATATTGAGGGGAATGGTTTTTTTGCATTGTATATCAAATATTTCACTTATCATGGAACTCATACAACCAAAGAAAAACACCCCTAATGTTTTGGATGTATGGTTAGGTATATCCATGTACTAAAAATGTGCTGCTATTGGTAAAGTGGAACTAACCAAGTGGGTTGGATGCATGGTTTGGAAAACCATACAATTCTGAAGCGCCCACCTCTAAAATTTACTATAGATAATATTCACAGTCGTACAACCTATATTTCATGGTTTTACAAAAAATGAATCACTCCTAAAAATAATGATGGATAATATCACATATAATGTATATGAATTATGTGTTCCAATAAGAGGAAAATATTTTAGAGTCTTAAATAACATCACCTATCAAGGAATTCCTTGTTTGATAATAGGTTAATAACAAAAAATTTCAGGAAATAAACGGTGGATAATAATGTATATGTTATTGATATATATATAAATTAAAAGCTTGTTTATTTTTTTATAGAATAATTTTTTCTAGAAAAAATTTAGAAAATTTAGAGGGTTATTCTTTCTAAATTAAAAACACTACAAAAATTAGATTATTTGGTAAACAAAATTTATTTATAGTATTTTAAGTGATTATCATTGGTGGATACATTTTTATCTCATTAAATATGTATGTTTATAAATTTTAATTGTTTTATAGAATAGAAAAAAATTGATATTTTTTTCCAACCAAAAATGGTTATAAGTTGTACCTAGAGAAAGAAGGAAATGATATTTAAATAAAATTTCATTTCAAATTTATTAAGAATAATTAACTACTCAATTATATCAAGTGTAGAAAAAACTTTTAATGCTAAAAATATTGATCAAATTGAATGAAACATCATATCATCTAAAAGTGAAAAAAATATTGTGTATTGTCAGAGTAACTCTTAATTATGGCCCATAGATCTATTAATAAACATATTTATAATTTTTTTTATTTTTTTTATTTTTTATGTGACACTATATTTTGAATTTAAATATTTAGGTGTGTATTCATTAATGAATGAATGACAAATTTTTTGGAATAAAAACAAGAGAAAAATAAATATTATGAAATTGTTTTGTAAATTAGGTTTTTCTATATTTTAGCATCAACATTTAGACAACATTCCTATCATCAGTGTTGTACACTTCATTTAACAATAGATATTTAAATTTTTTTTGTAATGGTATAATAAATATACCTTATGAAAAATAAATTCACTTTATATATTGATACCAATATAATTGATTTTAAGAGTAACATGTCATGTCAATTATATATATAATCATTGTGGAAATACACTATTCACATCTGTAATATTGATAAACTCGTTGAAAAGATATAAAAGTTAAATAAAGTTGTACATATCAAAAAGATAAATTTATTTAAAAAATATGATTACAATAGGAATATTTTAATAAATAAATAAATGAAGGAGAGATATTATTTTTAATTATTCTCCATATGTGCACTCATTTCCTCATTTTTTTTAGATTGTTTCATTGTTGATTTTCGATTCAAAATAAAAATCATAAGATGAATTTTTAGAAGTAGATTTTATATTTAATATAAAATACTTATCTTTATTAAAATAATCATCTTTATCAAAAGAAATTAAAATTATAAAAAATTATTCTAATGAAAATAATATGAAAAATTACTACAGTATAGATAATTTATAATTTAAAATAAAAAAACTTCTCAAATAGAAGTAGATTCCAGTGATAAAAATTGATATAAATAATTTGTTGAAGATAAAATATTAATAGTGATTAGGTGATTTATTTTTAGGATAGAAGAAAAATTATGCACTTGAAAAATGAATTTTTATTCAGGAAGACAAAATTCAGTAGCAAATGATTTTAAATATTGAAAATTAGTAACGAGGGTCCCTTAAAAAAGTTATCCTTTAATTTTTGTCATTTGTTCTTAGAAAAACAACAATTAATAGTTATTAAACCTATAATTTTAGAAACAGTTTTTAAAAAATAGTTGTTAAAATTTTGTTTTAATATTTTTAAATAAAAAATAATTTTAATGTATCATTTTAGATTGTTTATTCAAAAATTGAGGTTAAAATACATTTAAATATCACATTTTATGAAACTGACATTAAAATACTAACATAGAAAGCTATTTTTATTATATTGCATTTGAAACATTGATCCAAATAAATGATATTTTATTGTTTCTAAATATATAACTTAAATTATATTGATTATTTCACATGTTAGTACTAATGGGTTATTCCATGAAGCCAAGGTTGTGATGATATTAGATGTGAATATGGCCCTTTACTAGAAAAACATTTTTCGAATCTAACACATATTATATATTCTTATTCCTGTATTATGTGGAATACATTCAACACAACACTCCCTCAATTTTGTTGAATTAGAATATAATTTAAAAATAGATTAATTAATAAAAAATAAATATTTATAAAAGTTCAAAACCATTTTTATACATCAAAGAAGTATATATATTATGATATTTCATTGTACAAAAATATATATCATTATATATTGTTTAGTAGATAAATTTGATAGGATATATTCAGTCCATGCTAAGTCGCATTTTATTTGAAATTAATTTAATGGATCTATAATGGGTATCTCAATGGTTTTACCATTTAGTTATTTTTCACAGACCACATTCATGAATTATATATCTTTATAGACATATAGGATGGAGTAGGCTTTTCACAAGACCATCATATTCTCATTTATAAACAAAATGAAATCAATCATATTATAAAACCATGGATCATCTCACAATGAGTCCCACTCTCAATAATGTACCTTTAAATAACATATTATTTTTCTTATTTTTTAATAATAGTCCATTTTGTAAAATTAATATTGATGCAATATATTTGCGGAGGATATTCTATATTTTTTTCAACTATATGTGAGAATCATTTGAAAATTTTAGTGATTTATTTTGAGGAATTTATATCATTTTTGAGTTGGTTTGGGAAAGTTAATGTTTTTAAATTTAGGGGGCCCTACACATAATATTTAAGTATTTTCATAGGAACTACATGAGGTTTTCATAGATGTAAATCATTATTAAAGGACTGGGAGATACACTATGATATCTAATTCATTAAATATCATATATAAGTTATTGTGTTGATAAATAATATCATCAAATTCATACAAATTTTATATTTTTAAAATTATGCTGAAATGTGGTATATTGAAAAACATTACTCTAATAGAAAAAATGTTAAGTATATGTATGTTTTTTATTAAAGATCGTGATAAACTATTGAAAAATAATTATTTTATACTGATAAATAATATATGATAGATCATGATTGTTTTATTTTCTATAGTTTAAATTAAAAAGTGAAATAGGAATATACCATACATCAATATGTTCAAGATTCCTGGTTTATATGTAAGAGACTCATGACTGTGTGTATATGAAACGTCTTAAAGATAAAAACCTTATATAAATATGAATGCTAATTCATGTTCCTAATTAAATAGATTAACTATATAGAAATCGGTTTGATGCATACTAACCATCATATAATACATAATCTGTTTAATGACACATACTATTATAATAATTTATATATTTCCAATGTTCTGATGGTCACCATTGTGATGTAAAAGATGTTTTATTTATCACATATGATTAATATGTTATAATATTGAAAATTAAGGGATATCAATAATCTGAATATTGATAAATTCTATGATCATATACATTTATTGATTATAATATATTTTTAAAGTAAAAATCCCATATGATGATGATTAATCCATGATTCAAAATATGATAAAAGGATTATTAAATGTGAAGTGATTGAAAAAATAAATTCATGGTTATTAAATTATTTTCAATTTTGATGGCATGAAACTTACTAATAGTGAATAATTATGGAGAATTTATTAATAAAATTTTCATCTAATTTGAATTATAATATTTTTATTTATGGAATAACAATTGTGATAGGAAGAAATATATTTCAAAAATGATATCAAATGTCCAGGAAATTATATTGAATAATTCATATGAATTTTGTTTTCATAATTATAAATAATTTCACATTATAAATATTAATGGATTTTTCTGATTTTGAATTATATATGTAATACTAATATTATTCTTTGGATTGTATAATAATATGATACTATATTTTTTTCATGTATATTAATGAGAATGAACGTGAGAGAGATTTTTTAGAAACTAAAACTATGGTTCAACATCTATGCCACAAAATTTAGTTTGATATGATTATCTATTGAAATAATTTTACAGTTGAGGTAGAATAAAAGCTACTATTTCAAACTTTCATGTATTAATGGATCATTATAAAATTTTAGAAATTATAATTACATGTTTATAGTATTTTTATTCATAATTTTGTTATTGAGATCCTTGTTGTCACTAAATAAAAACATAAATTCTAATATATTGACATAAATTATCACTCAAAAGATCTAATTTATATGTTTTTAATTAGGTTCATTGAAACTTGGATGGATCTAGTATAACCACATCCAATAATATTTTAGGTGAGGTATTTTGTTTCTTTATTTAAGCTAATGAAGTTTTCCTCCAATATCATGTATTAAATTAAATATATATTTAGGAGTCAGGGATGTATTCTCTCATTTTACTGTATTCAATTGAGTAATATCATGAATATCTAGGTATCAAAATTGAATCATTCTTATGAAATTTTATTTTTAATAATTAGGGGTAAACCTTATAAAAAGTTCTTTTGTTCCTAATATTTCAATGACTTAAATCACATAATTAATAGTTGGTGATTTGAAAAGAGTGGATCGAGCCATTAACTTTTCACATAGGTTTATTTTTAAGAACAAATTGAAATTGAGTAAACTTCATTTTACACTCTCTCAATGATAATTATCCAATTACATGGTCACTTCAATAAGTTTCAGTTCTAATCAATGTTTCATCTAGTTAATATTACTATTATTGGAGTTAAATATGGGGAAGAAATATCTTGTAAACAAAATACATGATTCTATATTCGATGAGATGAATTATCATTGAAAAAATAATAGTATGATCCATTTTTTTCATTCATAAGGTAATGATTTTTTATGCATTTACATTGGGTTTTAAACAAAATGAGATAGATTCTACAAATGTATTGTTTGATTAAATAAACTTTTGAGGAAGTTGGAAAAGAAGTAACTTTAATTTTAATTTCATATTTTTAAAATGTGTTTTTTAAATGTGATGAGATTAAAAACATCCAATGATATATAGGATAATAATGACAATTTGTTTTTGAAATGTCAAACTAAATGAATAAAAACTATATATATTAAAAAAAATTAAGATCATGATGATACTATTTTAATGTACATAAGGATGACTGAGATTGATAATAATATAAGTGGTTTGAATAAAAACTATATGTTTTATTAAATATCTATAAACTAATGGATATTTTTTTTTAATATTGATGTAAAGGTAGATTATTTGGAAGAAAGGTGTGAGTTATTTAATGTTCAGTTATCTAACTCTCTTTTTATCTTTGTTAAAATAAAATCCCATTTTTTTTAATAAGAACTTCATGGAGGCGATGATATTCGAATCCAAAAACATGGTTAAAATCAAGGATGAGTAAGCTGATTACCCTATAAAATATATTGTATGTGAATAAAGGGTTAACGTATATAATAGGATTGTAACTCTTATATTATCAAAATTTCAAAAAGGAAATGGTTGTTAAATAGGTATCTCAAACTGAAATACATTAATTGTGGTGTAATGGAACACTATTCAATTTATTATCTAATGAATAAATGTAGTTATTATAATTAATATCAAAAGGAAAAAGGTTATAGGAAGGAGATATGGTGTTGAAATTTAATTAATTAAGGTAACTCATTGAAGGAAGGAATATATTAAATTGATTTAAATGATGAAGAGTGATATGAAAATAATAGTATGGGTACTCCGCTAAATGAAATCAACCTGAAAATGATGTTCCTAAAATGATTAATAATATTACTGATCATGGATAATATATTGATGAAACCTCATGTTGTGATGAAGATGGTCATGAAATCTATAATGAACACATGTTGATAACTGATCATGAATAATCTATTTTCCAAAAAATAAATATCCAAGTGTTATCAAATTTATAAATAATTTTTTTGGGAGTTGAATAAATTAAATGATAAATTTCATAAAAATGTTAATTAATAAAATAATTAAATAAAATATCTAATATTTAATATTTCTGAACAATAGAATTTATTAAAGGAGTTTTAAAATAAATTTATTGAAAGGAATATGAATTAGAATTTTAATATTAAATGTGTATTAAAGCTAAAAATACACTATAAATAATGATAGTTGATTATAATAAATTTTTTGAAATAATGGAACATTAATTACAATATTCTATAACTATTTTATAAAATTAAATGTAATATATGTTCATATGATTTAAAATAATGATAAATATGACTTTCTATGTGCTACAATATATAATGGAAACTTTAAGTAAACCAATATTGATAAAAACCATGTAAATAATAATTATTTATTAAGGTGATTTGGATATTTCCCATAAAGGGGTTTGTACGAACAAACAAAGTTGAAAAAAAAACTAGAACATTGACTTGAAAGTCTAATGAATCTCATAGATATAATAATTATCTTCACTAGTTATTTATAGAAACTATTCATGTTTTTGAGTCTTTGGGCATAAAAAAATTTATTGGAGATATAAAATTTCATTTCTACAGATACCGATAATGAAATTATATGGGTTGTTATATCTATTTAAAATGAGGTGTATGTGTGAGAATAAAAAATATATGAACATAAATCTATCAAAATTTCTTATACAGAATTGATTTTATTTCATTGATGGAATATAAGAAATATGTGTCCCACAATGTCATTATAATGATGACTATATTAAAACTATTACAACATTTATACATTATACTGCTAAAAAATATAAGGTTTTGAGAATAGATAATGTGGTAATGTCACATCATTTTTACAAGGATTTTAAATCAATATGGGGATTGCTTTTATCATACTAGATAACGGTTATTCATATAACATTACAAGGGATAAAAAACATTTAATTAATAGTAAATATAATTACGGTTGTTTAGGTAATCTGGGGAAACAATTTCCTATAATATTAGAGTAATTATTACTTCTGAGATTAAATCTAAAAATAAAAAATATATGAATGTTCTATTAATTTATGGGATTAAAGGGGTTTTATTGAGTATAATCAAAAATTATGATGAGAGGAATAATGTTATTTTTTATTTAATTTTTTTAATATAATAAAATATTAATGAATTATTTCTAAATTAGAATGAATATTTGGTACTCTTTTCAAAATTTTATACACAAAAATTCATGTTATTTAAGATCAGAATATGAGAATGAATGTTTTAATATAAGAGTCATCCTTCAATAATTATATATTTAAATGAATATAAAAATTTATATATGGTAAAATATTAAACAATCTCATTTTTTATAAAATTGAAATATTTAAAACATTTCAAAAAGGGGGTGCATTGAAATTATATGATAAAATGTGAAAAGTTTTCAACAAGGCCCCATGAATTAAAAAATTATATTTTTGGGATCATCATAATTATATTACATTAATGGGATCTATAATTAGTCACATTTAAATATGATTTTATAGGTATGGATAATTTTATCATCTAGAAGAATTAAATAATGGTAGAACTTGTTATCAAAATTTTTTGATGATAATTTGAGAACAATATGGGGGTTTATAACTATATTTTAAGACTAAATAATGGATGAAATTTCACTAGAAATTCACTTGAATCCTATATTTTCATGAATGTGATAAAAATTTCTATAATGATCTATAAACAACCTAAACATGGAGTTTAATATTGTTATAATTTAATCATTATTGTGATGGAGGGAAGTATTCCGACATGATTCAATAATTCAACATTTTTATATAGAGAAGATAAATGAACAGTTTTTTATATTAAAAAAATACTTATTGGGAAATAAATAATATATGATGCATTATTATATGTTTAATAACATGAATCCTACAGTAAATTAATGTTTATATTTTGGAATTAAAAATTTAATGAAGAGAAAAACATATATATGGGAATGTATATGGATAAATTTGAAGAATGTATTTTCTTTTATTCATAACCAATGGAAGAGGCCAAAATTATAATAAAAATATTATATGGAAGATATTATATAGTTTTTATGATAATATTTTAGAAAAAAATAGTAATTTATATTAGGTAATTATTGCATATTTTGATAATATTGATATTGATTTGAAGCCAGTTTTTTGAGAAAATCATAGATGAACATGATGAAAATGAACAAAAAAATAAATAAATTGAATTAGATTAGAAAACATTTGATTATTTTTCTATTTATATTTTTAAAATCAAATAGATTATTCTAATGAAGTATTTTGAAGCTAAAAATCATTTGAAATTAGAATGGATCAATTTTGACTACATGAAGACTAACATATAATACCAAAAAATATATTGTTGCACAAGTTTATAAATAAAAAAAATTCCTATATAGATCACAATAAGAGGATAAATGATATTATATATGATTTATATAAAATTTAAACTAATTCTATTTGGGTTCATATTCTAGGGTAGGAGGGTAACATATTATTACAACTATGTTGGTCTTCTTAAAAAAGATCAATGAAAAAGGTGATGTGACACCTCAGGTCATTGATATTTATTTACATCATTAATTTATTTTTACTTAATGTAATATATTAACATTTTATGATTTCAAGAATTAAAATATGAAAACATTTATTCAAATGTTTGGGCATATAATTTACTTTTCGGTTGTTTCTAGACAATAATCTAAACCATGTGGAATATAGAAGAGTCATATGATTTAATTTTCATTTTTAATTCAATTTTCTCTTCACTATTATTCTATAATTAAAACCATTATGTCCTTATGTAATATATAAGTTTAATTATCATAGATAATTCATGGTTAGGGTAGATTTTATATACATAAATAAAATTCCATGTTGATATTCTGAGTAATTATATATTCGGTCAAGGTGCATTTTTTTAAATAGATAAGTGTTGGTTTAGAGAATTCAGATTTTGATTTCAATTCTTATTATTGGATATGTCAATATGTTATATTTTGGAGTGTTTCGAGACATATATTGTGGTGATGGTTCATGTAGGAGTGTTATAGAATTTTTAGGTGATTGAGGGATCTATAATCTAGTTTTTGGATCCATCTAATCCATGACCATAGGGTTCATTCTATAAGTGGGTCTTGATGAGGGGTATTACCATCTCCACAATTACTGTAAGGAGTGATAAATAGATGATACCATGAATGGTAATTTCCAAATTGGGTTGGACCACTACTCAATGAGGTTCATTGTGTGATCCTCTAGGTCAATATGAGTGGTGTCTTTGGTAGTTTTATAAGCAGGTTTAAAGTGTAATTTCCCAAATATGACACATTATTTTAAGCTAAATGGAACTGGAGGAGGTAAATTTTCTCCAACCACTCCCCCGCCTCCTCTCCTTCAAACACCCTATAAGAGGGGTGGGTTTTGGTGTATTTTATTGTTTATTTATGGTTATTTCTTCTATTTTTCTGTTATTATTTGTATCATTTAAAGACATCGATTTGGAGATTAGATTTGTATTGGGTTTGAAGTATATTTCATTAAATTATGGTGAAATCAATATTATTCAATGTATATTTTTTTCATGTTTATATATGAAGATCATAGAAGATGATGAAACATTTTATCTATTCATTTTCTTGAATGTACGTCGTATGGTGAATTAATTTATGGTCTTTACCAAAATAGAATGAAATTTTTGGTTGATCAGGTTCTGGTTTTTAGGATTTCTTATTGGGATGACATAAAGCGTATTTCATAAACCATAAGTAGGTGTTTAGTTGTGTTTTAATTTCCATAATGACTCTTAGATCTAGGATGGAATTAGGAGCTCAGATAAAGAACATGGAAAATTGGAAGAGGGTTATAAAATCATGTTGAGGGTTAACACTATTATCTAGGTAGGTGTTCCTTATGAAATAATTTCATACATAAGTTTGTTCATGGGTTTTAATAGCCTGTATGTTTCATGGATTTAGTATTTGTGTATATGGCATTGAAGAGTCATTAGGCGAGATGTTGGGGTGATATTAAGTCTCTCAAAATGAGACCAATTTCTCCACAACACCTTGGATAAATTGTGATTTCCCAATTACTATTACTCAATGTGGGAATGGTTCTTATCATCATTATTTTTGGCCGTGGGCTTTTCATGTGTTCTGAAAGGTGGTTCTTGATGTTCTAGGATGGTTATTAGGGATAATGGATAAATAATATGGTCTTAATTCCATGTGATGACATGTGACGTGGGTGTACATATTGTAGGTGACTTTAAACTCCTTCCTGAGGTCATAGGTGTTAATTTATGGATTAACATAGATGGTAAAGAACTTAGGGACATAGAATACATTATAGTGAGTGGTTTCTTATGGGGTTATAGGTTATGTTATCTCACTTAAGAGTTGTTTAGAAGGACCTCGTTGAGGGTCATGAGTGTGCATTAGGGCAATATGTTTGGCTGCCATTGGGGGTTTTGGTCATTAATTGAACCATACTTGTCGATAATATTATTGGGTAGCATGTGTTGCCTTGGGTGGGTCTATGGCTAGGGGGACCATGGGTGATGAGGTTTTCAGTGAGGTTAATGTAATGACCCGAAAATTTATGAATGAAATTTTATTTCTTTTTGTTTAATTAAATGTCTAATGGTTATAGGAAATACATGAAATTATATTTTTATATCCAATAGAAAATTAAATGTCTGTTAAGTATCTTTACCGCTGAACAATGATAAGATGACTAATATAAATATTGGGTTTTAACAAATTCTTTTAGCATAGACAAAGGAATTGATGGCCTTGCCCAGTAGGATCATACCCCATGAACCCCATTTATCAAATCTTATGAGGGAGAATGAATTTATCAGCATTGCCTAAGACTAATCCCAGGATGAGATCCAATAACATAATCATGGGCAAAAACAATTTATAGGAGAAGTTCAAGCTCATCAATATGATGAGCCAAACTATGTTCACCAAATATCCCCATGAAAGCACCACCATTAAACACCTTAGGGAATATAATGGTGAAATTAAGGGATATGTATCAATACCCTAACAATACAATTGTGTACATTATTTTTCAATAAAATAATGAATATATTTTCTTCTAATTCTTTTTACTTGGTAAATAATTTTTAAATCAAAAATAAGTTTTTTGTTAATATTCTAATTAGATTTAGAAATATATATTGAATAATTAATTGATTTTTTAAATAAATAAATTTTTTAAAAATAATAGTATTAAATTATATTTTGGAAAATATAAATGATAATATAATTTTTATAAAGTCAAATGTAATATTTATTAGCGTTCGAAAAATATTATTGTAAAAACCCTATCATTTTAAATAAATTTAATTTTTAAGTAAAAATTAACATATTTTGAAAATTATTTAGATTAAAAGAAATTTATTTTTGAAATCAATAATTTGTAATTATCCAATGGTACATTTTACATAATTTTCTGAGATAAACGAATTGTTTGGGTAAAATTTAAATACAGAATAAATATATGTTGTGTTTTGTGACATCATTATAATCCAATAGTGATTTAATATTTACTATAAAAGGCATCATTTTCCAAATATAAATTTTTCATTTAAAATAAATTATTTTTATTTTTATTTTATTTATTTTATAATGCCTTTATAAATCATCCATGAAAAATAATATATTTTATGATTTTTAAATTATTTATTTTAAAATGATATTAACCTCCACATAAGAATGGGAAAAATTTTATTATCTTCGATCCTTTTCCTAATTAAATAATTTATAACACTTCACTTTTGAATAATCCGTTTGAAAATTCATGTTGTGGGTTGTGGTTTTGAATATTTTATCCTATAGTGTCCAAATCCAAAATAATAATGAAATCCACCTCATTTCCTTTATAAACCCTCAAATGCTCCCATTTATCTTCACACTAACGCATTTAATATAACACTAACTCCTACTTATACTACTAATAATCCTTACAAGGTGAACCAATCTCTTAATAAGCCTCTCCCAATTCTTTTGACTCGCTCATCCATGTAAGGGATTTCTCTCCACACCTTTAAATTCAAGAACCTTCTTTCATATTTGTTCTTTTAATTTCATTTTATTGTATTTACATTAATTTTTAATCATTAAATTACATTCCAATTGATGTTATTTGTATGATCTATCATTTATCCTCCCACATTTGGACAATTACCTATACATTACTATGTTGTTATTCTATAGGGTACTATCTCTCTCCTCTTTTAATCATGCACTTCATTTATGTGATGCCTTTTTAATTTATATTTTCTCATTTTTGATAAATTATTCAATATAGAATTTAATGTTAAATTTCCTTATAAATGTTGAGATCCAATTTCACTCTCATTTAACAATTTTAATAACCATTACGTACACCTGTTACCATGCCAAAATTTTATATGGGTTATAGTTCTTTCTCCTCTTTCTTTAAGATTATTTATTATGTTACACCATCTATTTCCAATTACATATGTTGGGGAATATAATTACATGTCCCTATTATTTTCTATTTCATGTATAAAATATGAGATACACTTTTCTCTCTCATAAACCCATTTTATTAATTACTATATAATGTTTTTATACTTATGAAATTGCACCAGTATTTACCATTCCTGTGTAGTGAATACCATTCGCATTTCTCTATTAAAGTTATTCCCCTTTATACACATATAATTTTCGATTGAGGAAGTAAATGTATGATTTTACATCACTTGATCACGGAATAAATTATAATGTTGTATTAACCCATGTAATGAGATCTATGTGGCACACTTAAGCATATGATTGAAATTTTCATGAAGGGTTCACATTGATATAACACCAATGCATTGGGTAATTTTTAGTATCATGATATGCAATTTTGGGATGGATGTTAAACATATTTATTTATGGGACATATTCCACCATTAAATATTGTAATTTTATCTTGGATTTATATTTATGATGCATTGTTTTATGTTGTTTCCACATTGTTCATGTTATTCGCATCTTTTTAATATCATGCCTTACTATTCATGTTCCTTTAAGCCCCATTGACATTCCTTGCCTAAAATTTATTATTATATTCATATTATTTCTTTTTTATTCTCTTACTAGGATCTATAGCTCACCTCTTCCTAATGTATGTTCTCAAGTTATCCCATGATGTGTTATGTACAAAGGAATGTTGTGGTCATGTCAAAGAAGTTTTTAATATATATTTTATTTTATTTAATGTTTTAAGATGTTATATAATGTTCTTAAACCCCAAATAAATTGGAAATCTTGATCTTATGAGTTGAATTAAGATCAATATTATGAAATTTTAACTAAAGAGTTTTGTTATTATAGTTATACTATACCATGGGTTCTGGGATAGGGTGAGTATTCAAAAATCATTATCACTAATGGATGATGGGTGTGGGATTTTATGAATGATTAGATATTTTGAGGGGTTTAGAGGTCCCAATTTATTCCTTGATAAGTGATATATCATGTTTGTTGTTAGGGGTTGGTTCATGGTTGAATAGAGTCCTCATATTATTTGGTGAGTTATATCTCAAATGCCTCATTAAATTTAATGGGGATAACACATTTTTATGTTTAAACTAATGAATTAAGAAAAATAATAAAAAATAATATATATAATAAGTGTAAGATCATGGTCATAACCGTAGATATAGGGCTGGGGAAAATAATAATTTAACAACAAATACCTAAACTATGATGTGAAATAAATATATACTACTTTAATTGAAGGGAGAACGATGATTGTTATTTGGACATTCAGTAATTTTGAAAACATACTCAATAATAACAAAATCCATGATCATTATGAATTAATGAATAACATAATGAATTATATAAAATATATTTTTATAATGGAGTCTAGTTTAATCCATTTGTTATGATAAACAACATCCAAATTGTTGAATTCCCATTTTATCAATGGTTATAATGATTCAGATCTCCCATTGAGTGGGTAACTGAAAACCATGTTTTCACATAATGAAGAACCCACCTAATAGTCATAGTGAGTTTCTTCCACAACTAAATGAATTAATTTTATTAGTTCCTCACCAATTATACAATAGTAATTAATGAAAAAACATATTAGAATTGATAATTAATGTATGAAGTTAATAACCAAATTAACTTCATTCAAAAATAAAATACTACAGTTCAATTTTTTTCCATCATTGTAATTTATTTGAGAAAAGTAAATTCCTTCATTTTATAATTGAGGCGGTTGAATAATAATAAAAAATATTTTAATTATAACAACATCAACCTCCAATACAATGAGGAGTAACTCCAACAGTCACAGATATCTATCGATTAATGAATCATGCAATATAATTCTCTATTTGTATGTATAGATATCACAATAGATGGACATTCAGGTTAAAATGTTTCCATTGAATATATCAACATGTTCCACGCATTTTATACTCAAAATTATCTAATGACATTGTCAAAACTAGGAACATTTAGATCATAAATTCCATTGTTGATGATTGGTTCATAACATATATATATATTTCATAATGGAAATGGTTCAAAACAAATCATCAACTTTTTATTCCCTCAAAATCTCACAACATTAAGGGTTCACAATGATTAAATGTTTATTCACTTGATGAACATAGAACATGAATTATATACACAATGTGAATCTATGAACCCACGTACTATTTCTTTTATATCCCAATCATCTTTATGATGGTAATGAAATAACAATCATGATGTACACTTAGGTAGCTTTGTACATTGAATGATAATTATGACTCACAATGTGAATAGTCACCATTAATTTCAAAATAATTATTCCTCAATAAAGATACTATGTGAACATAATTTATGATGTGAATATCTCTTTTCCTAGAATCCATAACATGTTCTATCATTAAGTATCTGGTTTCATTCCCATAGTATTCTATAATTCATCTATATTTCTAATTTTTCCAAGACAACATTCGAATGTGTCCAACTATAAAATAAAGAAAAAATTTTAAAATGTATAATAATATTCTAATAATTTAAAAAATCAATTTAATATTTGTTAAAAACCTTTTTCAATAAATGTGGACATTTGTGAGCATTGTGATATGTTTCATGATATTATCGTACAGAATGCATTTGTGATGGTAACCAAAATCTGTGGAGGTATAAGATTCTAAGGCCTATCCATGTCTTGATTTATAAGGATTGTGTCATCGAGCCTTCCTTTAGTGGCTCCTCACAAGAGATACAGCTTTCATTAAGAGTATAGGGTCAAGGACTGGCCTAAGATATTTGTTATGGTAAGATGAAAGAGTTTAATGGGTGACTTTTCATTGAGTAGGCTTGCATATATGATCACCAATGAGAGTTAATAGTTGATATATTTCTTAATACAAGAACATTTAACTGTAGACTATGTGAAAAGATGGTGGGTCATGATATGGACATATGAATATTCACTATTAATTCAATTATTAAATCAAGGTCTAGTTGAATTCCTACCTTGATTCGCAGGGTACATGTTTGAAATCAGGATTGATGGCACAATGAGAGGATAAAAAATCTTTCTAGAATGGCATGAAATCTTGTATCTTCTATACCTATGGTTTCTTGGTTTAAACAGGCTGTCTTATTTATTTTTTGCATTAAATTTCAACAGGAATAGACATGAATACAAATATTTGTAATATAGATTCCTGATGATAACCTACTATGTAATATTCTATCATGATTCTTGGGAACTCTTTTTCCTATAACGACCTTATCTATTATTTCAAGTCCTATAACATGTTTCATAGTATAATGGGTTGGAGATACACTATGGGTATCTATGTTTGGGATGAGGCTCATGGCTAGCAGTAGGGTTAGTGATTGTGTGTTTAATTGTTTATTTTGTTTATTCATTCATATAATATATGAGAATATAAATGTGGGTTATCTGTGTATATTTGTTAGTGTTGTAGCATGTGTTTCAATTATTGTGATTATTTATTTATAACAATGTGATATGGATTTTTCTTATTTATTTAACATTATTTGATAAATTTTATGTATGGGGAATAGTCTCACTAATTTTTTTAGGTCCTTGATATTAGTTGTAATCCTCTAGAATATGGGATGGCATGTATGAGGAGATGTGGTGACCTCATCCAAGGAACTACTGAGTGTCCAATGTCAAGGGAATTACAATGTTGTCTCAATGATTTCTTGTTGTCTTAATGTTTTGGGACATGATAGAATAGTTTTTTATTTGTGGGTAAAGGATTGTTTTAATCCTCAAACTAATGTGTCATGAACACCATTCAGGTGTGATTCCACTTTTATAAGGGTTATTAGATTATAGATTTGATATCACTATTAAATTTTGGATTATAACTCAAATATGATGTTTTTATGAGATTATTATTCTAATTTGGATCAATGAAAATGATGGATATATGATTCAGTAGTAAATCATGATTTGGAACATGAGATTTACATGGAATATTTTTTTTCCATTTGTCTTTTTTCTTTTGAGAGGTTTAGTAAATTAATGTTTCAACAATAACGTGTATGATTTTTTCTTGTATAACTTGTTTCTAACTATCTACTCATTTAGAAGCTGATGTACTTATTTTTATGATAGGTCAAGAAAATATTATAATGAATGGATCTCCAGAGATGGTAACATAGTACCTTAATCAAGGGATGATTGAAGACTATTTTTGGGTCAATGCATAAATGGATTACCTATAAAAGATTAAAAGATGTAATTTTATGCTATAGAGATTATCAAAAGATTGGAAAAAGTTTTCATGAGAATCACAGACCCATTTAGGTTATTTTGATGTTTTTTTGGCCATTTAATAGGTCAAAAAAATGTATATAATGTTTTACCATTTATATTTTAGTGTCACTCTTCATAACCGAATTGGGTATGTGATTAAAGGTATGTGAAATAAATTGGGTTTTGGGATGTGAAGCTCTATGAGTGTTTATGGTATTGAGGTAGGGTTTATAGTGACATATTAGTAGGATTCTTACACGTATTGGTTTTTTGATGCATGTTTTTGTATCATGGTTTGTGTCTAGGAAGAAGATTTTGGTTGGGTTATAAATACTATATAGAGGGTGATCACATAGTTATCTATCTCATGAGTGATGTGTCTTGTGATATCATTTGGGTATAACATGAAGTGGACTGTGGTTATTGGGTTTGAAAGATGATCTTGAGTTCATTGAGTTGTTACACACAGGAGAACGTGTCATCATTTTTTATTGGGTTATTTGGGAGCATGAAACCATTTTAATTTACTAATATTGGTGTATATTATATGTGAAAAAATTTGATAGGCTCCTTAGTGGATCACATTACATTGAGTAGGTGAGTGAGTGTACTCTTGAATTTTAGGGGAAATGAAAAAGTTCATGGGGATAGGTTTTCCTTAGCAATGAATGATTCTATTTTTGTAGAAGATTAAGGAAACAACCATGTGTGGGTCCAATGATAAATTTTTAGGTTGTGTAGTGTTACTTTGGTAATTTTTATTATTGATATTTATACAAAAGTGATAGGAAATGGTTTTCTTCCTTGATAGGGGTGTTTTCGGGGATGCATGTTAATATGAACCATTTTGGAAATTCTAAATTAATAGAATTATGGAAGAAATATTCTTGGGGAGTTCAGCTATGGATAATGGAGGATAATTTTCCTTTTAATTTGGTAATTTGTGGTGGTTATTTTTTATATTATCACTATGGTGTTATCCGGTTATCCATGTCAATTTGTTACATGCATTGATGGATGTAGCATGGTTCATGTAGTATGAGGGCCTGTTTAAGTTGGTTAATGAAAATGATACTATAATGGTTGTGAATATTGTATTGGTTAGGATATAATGGCCCTTATATTATAATGGTATGAGATGTGGTAATATTATATCATATAAATTTAGGGTGCCATTATAATTTTAGTGTGTAGAAAGACATTATTACTTCTAATTTTTTGACAAATATGCGGTTTATAGATTATATGTAGTGTTTAGTGGACCTTGTGTGATGGTATTTATCTTGGGTAGAGTTTAACTGATCAAATAGAGAGTCAGGTAAGGCGTGAAATGCAGATCAAGGTGAGACCGCCACATCCAGAGTAGGTTTTCAGTGATTCAACCATGGAGATAAATCAACAGTCAGTTTTGAACATTGATGTGGGAGTGTAGGATATCCTATGACATGGATGTTTGAAAATGAATTGTTATCAGGTGGTGTAAGGACACATCAACATGCACTGAAGAGCATTCTAAGGATATGTAATCCATAATAGTCCAGAATAGTGTATTGAAGGTGTTTTAATGTGGTGAGATGAAAACTACATCATTTTCATTATATAAAATGTGGCTGGTTGGTTGGTCGACTGTGGGAAGTACATTTTGATATTCTATTACTATGTTAGTGAGTGTCATGATGTGGTAATGTCTATTTGGAGTGTATAATTATTGGGGTGGAAAATATAATAACTTGGATAAATTAAAATGATACACTAATGTGATTCTTGATATAATAGTGTGTTATGTTCCATGTCATTTTTTCCATTTATGGTGAGAAAATGGATTTTCCTCTTGTGGATAGTGTTCCTTGGGGGTTGTAGTTCAAATGTAATTTATATTTTGGAATTTTTGAGATGGTATATAAATATTTATTGTTGAATTGATGACTATAGAAGCATAGGATTCTTAGTTTGACTGTCTCCATGAATTTTCATGGATGCGAACCATTATTGTCAAGAAATTTGTAAAACACCATAAATTTTTTAGATTGCTACGTTTGGCATGACGTAATATTTTTTTGGAGTAGTAGTGGTCTCATGAATTGAATTCAGACTTTTAATTTTGAGTGCTGGTATGTATCTAGAGGTGTCAATTGGGGGTGATTTCATACCCCTATGATATTATATGTTCATTTGGGAGTGTTGAAAAATGTCAGTTTACCACTGCAGTTGAAATCCATCTACTACATCCATTCACACTATAATCTATAGGGTACACATCATAAATTGGGATGACCAATAGGTATAGATTCAATCATCAATGGTTTCAGAAAACAATCCATGCATCATGTTTTAAATGTAATTATTCAAGGTGGCAGATCAACCCCCCTAAGTGTTTCATGGTGTGAATCCTTAGGTATCACCATGAATTGTTTCTTGGTTGATATTTCTAGTAATGGAAAATTTTAAATTTACAAATCATCCCATATTCATTTAACGAGGGAAATAATTCATGGGATGACCATTTTTATGTCCACTCCCCTTCAATATCATAACTTTCTATCCCCCATTTTGTGTGGTTGGTTTTAGTGTGTTCCTGTGGAAATTTAAAATTATCCCTTCCATTTAATTTATTGGTTCTTAGTTTCTTTTATTATAAATTGGTTTCTTGCCCCATTTTGGATAGAATATTGGTGAAAATTTAAATACATATTTGTAAAATAAATGATAATGGATAATCATTAATGATTATAAAATAGAATACAACTCGAGAGGATGATTATATATCATCTATTATTATTTCATTAATGGTACATCATCTAGTGAAACTATATACGATTTTTCCTCAATTGGATGAAAATATTGATTAAATGGGTGACAATGATTAAATATTTATCTATGAATGGTTCTTGGGTTGTGACATGGTGATTTCATTGGTTGTCAGATGTAGTTTTGGTGCGATGGTGACACATATATATTCAATAGATACCCAAGTATGGAAAAATGCACATATGTTCTTGGTTGTGGATTATTTGTGCTTGAGAAGGGCTTAAATAGATTATAGTGGTAGGTGACCCCTATGATTCAATTTCATATAAATTATTTTTCTTTAGTGATCATTTTTAAAATACTATATGGGTTTTTGTAATGGGTTATTAGTATTGTTAGTGTCCTTATATGTGATGCTATGATAGTATTGATCCTATAGCAATGTGTTCATGTTCTCTTTTACACTAGGGGTAATTAGGGTCACCTAATGGTTTTGTGTAGATTCTTTATGTCTCAATTTTTAATTTTCAGGGAGATTTGGTAAGAATATTATAGGGTTGGTCTTGACATCTATTTTCCCCCATTCTCACTTTATATAGTTCCCTATTATTTCTTGGTTATACTTTACCCATAATATATCTATTAATTGAGGCCATGATATCATTAGGGGTTATTTAATATTTTTAAGATCTTAGTTTCTAGGATTGTGACTATCCAACATCATCATCAACTATATTATTTTAATAAGGTTATTTAATTATATATATTTTATGGAAGGTGTCTCAACATAATGGAAATCTTCTTTAGAACATCTTGGGGGTGTGTTTTTTTGGATTTGGTCATTATATCATGATTGACATTAATTATTAAGCACTAATTTATGTTCATTACTAATGTTTCATGGATTTGTACATGAAATAATGTTTGTTTTTTTATTTTACATTATAAAACTTGTTTTCTGATAAGAAGGTATATGAAAAAATATATATAAATAATATTGATGATCCAAATAAATTTTAAAGAAAATTATTTTTTGTAATATATTCCCTAAATTTTAAATTTTTTGGTTTTAAGTGAATATTTTTTTATTATTATTACCTTCATTTATTTATGATTCTTTAATTATTTATTTTAGGTAATATGTATTTTATGGGATTTCATTTGTGCTTTTCAAATAGAACTCATAGGGTATATTTTTGAGTGATTTGATGAGTACTATATCAGTGTAGATCAGGCACTAGCTAGATCTGAATGAATGAATTTTATGTAATATGGTTTATATAGAATGTGGAAAAAGATGTTATTCTATGGTTATGAACCAGTTAGGTTGAAATAGACTCTTATTACTTCCTATCGTGGATCCAATTACCCTTATAATTATTATTTATATGAAACAAGTTTTAGGGCTCTTAAAATGTGTTGTATTATTTAGATAATTCCATTCTTGTTCTAATCGATGAAAATTATTATATTTTTTCTAACTAATATCTCAGATGTAATGTTATTTATTATTTATAATGATTATTTTTATTCATAAAAAGTGGGATATTTAGAATATATTTTTTTAGGAAACTGAAATATATTTTCCAAAAAATATTTTGTTAAAAAATATTTTTTTAAACAATCACTAAAAGAATGGTGTGAAAAATATATTATATAGATTCATTTTTTAATATTAATGGGATATCCCAATAATTAATTTATATCCTCAGGATTAATTCACACATATTTTTAATTATTTTTGTACAAGATAAGTTTCCACATCTTATAGTAATTTTTATAGATGACTTCTTCATCCTTCATTGTATTAGAATGGTGTTCACCAGGGATTACATGGGGATAACTCAAGTAGAATTTTTTTTAAGGATCCTAGGTAAGTGATTTTGGGTTTTTATTTATCATGATATATAAAATCAACTTTAGTTTGGATTCATATTTAGATATATGTTGTTATCTTATGAAAAATAACTTTATCTCTAAATTTATAAAGTGATATTGATGTTATGTTTTTATCTTATTTTCATTGAGTCATGGGTTTATTTATATCATTCATGTAATAAATTTGTCCATAATAATTCCAAGGATAAACATGATGAGGCCCATGGTGATTCTGGTTTTGAGGGTATATATCACTATAGGGTCATTATTCCATAAGAGGTGGTTTAGTTACATGAGGTCATGTCATTCCAAGAAACAAATAATAGAGGTACATAAGTCTATGGTTGGGTTAAATTTTTTATTAATGACAAAAATAAATTGTTTTATACTAAATAAATGAGCCATGTGATTCTATATCCCATGTTATATAGATAAAACCCCAAAGAGAGCTTCTAAAAGAAAATAAGATTTAGAAATTGTTGTCCAGGTACATTTTAGGGATCACAAGACTTAACCTATTGAAAAACATATCTTGACTATTTCTCATCCTATAATTATATCTAGATCCATATAAGATGGTATATCCCTATTGTTGTATTATTTGAGAAAAAATATTTTCCATGAGGCTTGTATGGATGTGAATATGTCTGATCAGTGTTCTACTCATATGAAGACATGGTTGATCTCCTACACATATGGAATCACTATAAAAAATTAGGTTGGCTTCAAGAAGATTCATCATGTATTGAATATATTCAATAGATTTGGGATTCCTGAACTACATAATGTATATCATGATGAATTTTAATGATAGTAGAACAATTTTATGAATATGGAGAAGGAGTATAATGTTGGGCCTCTAGTTGAATTTGAGATAGTGTTTAATCATGCGGTAGACCAGTTTTCCTCATCTGAGACTTTCATAGATGATGAATCCCATTTTTTTTCATTATCATATGAAGAATATTTATATACCAATGTTCTTTATCATCCTAGGAAATATTATCTAATGAATGTGAAACTTTTTGGGAGAAGTCACCCATTTAATAAAAGGATGAAAACAAAGAGACATAAATATAATTTTTTCTTCAAAACCTACACAGAAAAAATATACAATGAAAACTATACAAAGAAATATGTAATATACCACTTTATAGTATATTTATAACCAATAATATAATAGAAATTATGTATATATTTTACATGATGGAATATAAAAAATTAATTTATTAAAATTTTGTTTTTTGTTATAAATTTATAGGAGATGGTGGGAGATTAATTTACAATTCAGGAATTGGATAAAGATATTGAATGATTATCTGAATGAGGATTACAGGTTGATAATAATTACGCATAATAGTTTTAAATGGAAAATTAATGTACAATTTTTCTATCAGGATATAATAAATTCTATTTAATCATGAATATTTTCCTAAAATATATCAGAAGATGGATTTATGAATGAAATACCTCATTCACAATGATCCTGAATGATAAAAGATCATGATTAACAAGGGTATCCAATCGCATTATAGTTCTAACAATCATGGGTTTATTTATAATGGTTTGGAATAGCTATTATTCTTTTAACTCATTTTTATTAAGTTCAGGTTTAGTTATATTTGTGTTTTTTATGGTGGCTCACATAATACCATTAAAATATTCATCTCTTAGAATAATAAAAATTTAATTTTTATGAATGACACTGATGTTATATTATAATTCGAGTTTTATTAAAACTTATCTGGTTTCCTCATTTTTTTCGAATTTTATAATTGATGTGAATGTATGTCTATGTTTTAGATACATCATTCTATAATTATTAGGGGCATTGATATCATGACATAATTTTTTGAATGGATAAATATTTCACTGGTTGAATTTAATACCACATGTGTTTCTTATTAGCTAATGGAAATCTGGAACATTCTATGGTCCTTATCAGAGATTTGGTTTGGGTCAACCAAGGAATGTTCATCATATTAATATATTAGAGCCCAATGATTATTTAATGTGGAAATGTATTATAGAGATAGGTTTATGAGAAATTGATAGGTGTGTGTAGGGAAGTTCATAGATAACTCTTCTTTATTGTAAACCTTGAGATACCATGGTTATTTGGGAATTGTTTCCTGATTTTAGACTTTTTCTCATTACTTTGGTATAATTATATGTGTTTTAATATACGTATGAATTTGGGATAAAATCATGTGAGTTAATTTTTTTTTAATTTTATGACTCTATTTGGAATGAATTTTTAATCTAGAGGCACATATTTTAGGCACACAGTCTTATGAACTGTGAGACTATAATGTAAATAGGCCTAGGAACCGTCCTATTATTACTCACTTTCATAATGAATGGTTCATAATCTATGATTCCAAACTGTGCATAGTAAGAATTTTTTGAATGTTGTTTTGTTCTCATATAATTATTATTTAATTTTCGAAATCTTATATATATTTATTATTAATGTTTTATAGGGTACTAGTTTTGATTTACCCATGTAATTTGGAGATATAATACCTATTTATAGTGTTTTTGGTTTCTTATATTGTTTTTCATGATTTCAAAAAGGTCTTTAGTTAATCATAGAGAGGGATTTATGGTGTATATTTGACAGTTTAAACCATTCCCCAACCTGAATATCCTCAATCTTGAAATTATTTTCATTCAATTTTGGGGGGATGATGGTAGAAAATTACCAGAACAAGTGGCGAATCAGTCTTTGTAATCCACTAAAAACAATCCTCCAACATTAGATGGATCCCAAGTTCCTCAGAAACATAAGGAATGTATGAAAAATTTAAAATGTATTAATGGATTTATCTGGACATTTGAGACCTCAATCATCACTTATTCATCAAATATATTATAGGGAATATTCCAGATATGGTCGAAATCCATTGTGCATTCTAAGATTCATAATTTTATCACCCATTCCATGTTCATGGAAATATACAACAATTCATTTTATATAATTTACATTAGGGGGAAATAATGATATATAGTTTTTGACTCTAACGTATGGGAAAAATTCAGTGATGTGGTATTCTTCTCGGAGTTCTTTATCGGTCCATCATTAAATTGAGCTCCTTATTAATGAATATCTCATGGATTGACTATTCGAGATGGGTCTAAGACTGAATGATTGATTGTGTATTTTCTTATACCTAAAAATATGTGAAATGTTTTCCCAGATGTAAACTATGGATATGAAAATTATGGATTAACTAAAAAAATATGGGTTTACTTCAATTGATATATTTTGAATACAGAGATCTTGTTTTTTTCAAAACTATATGTGTGTGGAATCATGATGAGTTCATAATGGAGGTGTAAAATGTCATTATGATTACAGTTTTTTGTTCATTTTAGGTTTAGGTAGGTATTTTACTTCTACTTTAGAATTTTTTTGCACAATAAAACAAAATTATAATGAAATCGTTTGGATTTTTATTAATATAGAGACTTGATAGTTCATCATAATTTATATAAGAAGATTTATTAGACAAAAAATGTTTTAACTTCTCATATGATGGGATCTTAGATGTAGTATAATTCTTCTAATGAAATTTAGCCTCTCTAATGGGATGGGATACTCATACAAAGAATAAGTCTAGTAGTGGTTACGAATTATAGTGTATATATTTAGTAGAGAATGTTCTTCAGGAATATAATGATGGGTCAGTGAGTATGAGTGGTATGTAATTTATTTCATCTTGTATGTAGATGAGTTTATTTAAGATAGTATCATCCTTTCCATTAATCACTTCTTATATGATTGATGTTTTTAGTTTTTGACATTGGTTGAGGTTATACAAGTTTGATATTTTTCCCCTTATGATTTAGAAAGGTTCATTGTTTTAAATTATCAATGCAATAAAATATTATTGTGGATGAATTTTTTTTTGTTGAATGTCTATTTATTAATTTTGATATATTTATCATTTTCCATATAATGGATTAGATAGTTGTGAAAAATGATGTACAAAGAAAAATATTTTTTAGGAGGGAGGGATCTAAGATAATATAAGGTAGGGATCATCACTCAAGATATTGTATTAACATACCCTCTAAAATATTGTTTTTTTATATGTTGAGTAGAGTTTATATGGTCTATTATTGAGGGTCTTGGGTTTCTATTCTATAATTTTCTTGTATTATTTATCTATGTTTCCACCCCAATGATATGTAGTGTTTGTTAATGATATAGTCTCATGGAAGTTCCCCATTTAATTTCAAAAATATAAAATGGTCCATACCATGGTCAATGTAGTCAATGTCCACGTGGATAATCCTTAATTTAAGGATTCTATTCAATAAGACTATCACCTTTGGAATCAGTAGTAATATTTAAAAGGAACAGATACTAAAGCCTATTACTGAGAATTATTTACGTGAATCTCAACAAAGTTATCAATGATAATAAATATCAGTTTCCTTATTTTTCTTTTCCCTTTGTCCTTATCAAATGGTTGACATTGTTTTCTATGATTCAATTTATGGTGGGACAGTATAATATGAGAGTTAGGGAATAATGTATTTTAAATATCACTTCTAGGAATTTCTATGTTCAATATGAGTACATTATTATGCAATTTTTTCATAGTAATTACCATTATATTTTAAACTAATAGATTAACTGAATCTTCTATGGGTATATGTACATGTTTTTTTGTTTTTTGATGATATCATGGATTATTACAATATTAAAGAGTGGAATGATGAATATTTGGATGATTTATTGTATGTTTTAAATTTAAAATTCATATATGCTCTTTTTTTTAAATTCTAGGTTTGAATCCAAATGCCTAATTTATTGGGTTTCATGATATCTTAGAACAGAATTTATATGGATGTTAGGAATTCTAAAGCAGTAATTTATTTGGAAAGATAAATAAACGTTTTTATATTATAATAATTTTAGCATTATCTAGAAATTATAGGTGGTCTCTTTGGTATTTACGTAGGTTAGCTTCACCATTTATGGATTTAACTTGAATGGGGTGAGATTCTGTTTGGCCAATGAATAGGATATCCAAATGTTTACATTCCAAATTGTTAACATAACTTATTGATTATAAAGGTTTAATTCCCATGAATTAATTGAAACACTACATTAATGTGTATTTAATTATTTCAATAAATTTGTAGAAAATGTAATTAAAATTAATATTAAAATATATATATTGATATTATTTTATCTGTTTAGATTTATTTATGTATTTATTGTGTTGACGTAAAGAGTGGTCGCCACCCTGGATGAACCTCAACCCCTAAATCATGTCACATATACAACCACAGGGGAATCTAAATGAGAAAGAGGAGAGGTCCATATCACATGCTACATAAATTACACAGAGTGCATGTATCAATTCACAATGACACATGAGAGGATGATTTGTGAGATGGTGGGTAGATATCATCTCAGATGCGAGAATGAACATGAGGTAGTATGGGTCCACTAGCTCAATATAGACCCAATTTTTAGTGTGATGAAGTATAAAAATTTATTTTCCATTACATGACAACCATATTTGTCAATTTGGGATTGATTCAATTATAGGAATTGTGAACTAAAGTATAAATAATGTTTCTTCACCTTTTAGTAATGTGTCCCCACCTCTAACACATCCACTGAATCCTAATCCATTCAAATATATACTAAAACCTTGTGTATGTGACCAAAAATAAATAGATGTCCATATGAAATTTAATTATTCAGAAATTTCATCACCAACAATTTTAGGAATATCCTTATAACCACAATTATGATGAGAGAATCTTAAGTAATCATAGAAAGATCTTAATGAATCATCTAGATAGATTGATTAAAAAATAGACTTGGATACCCAATATAATTAGAAACCCATGTTTAATAGGGAGATATATAGGATGCAAATTATTATAAAGCATCGTAGTTATTTGTTCATACATTATATGGGGAAGTCCATAGTTGAAATCATTTTAGAAAAAATAATTTTTTCCATGGTCAGAATCATATTCATGATGATATGACATTTATAATTCCACTGAACCATAATGATGTTTCCTTTGGTAAAAATTACCTCTCTGATGCGGATATTAAAATCAAAACTATATTCCAGTGGTGTGTAATTTCATGGTCATGATGCCTTTATGTGTATAAAATCATTGAAATAGGATCAGATATGACACATTGTTTAACATTATTGTTATTAAGTGGAACCTGAGAGTGAAACACCCATGTATATGGAATGTCATGTTCCAACACAAGAATGAAAGGAAAATAACGAATGGAGGTTGGCACATGGGATTTGAAGGACTGAAATAGAGAATGATACATCTTCGAGTTCAATCCACCATCACACATCAAAAAAAAGAATAAGAAATAATCTTTCATATATTGAGGTTAAAAATTAAAATTCATTATGAGGGCCAGAAATGAGCGTTTTAACTATGATGATGTTATATATCAAACATAGATTAATCCATATATTCTAAAACCCCATGAAAATAACCCCTAATAGTTTTACTTGGAGATTAATATTCCATGTAGTATTCGTAAAAAATCAAGAAATTTTAAAATAAAGATTTAAATGTGATGATTGAAAGAGAAGATGTGAAAAAAATCCGTGATGAAAAAATTTAGTGATTTAAAAAATATAATTTTATATTCTAGGGTCAGACCATGGTTAAATATTGGGTATGTCAATATATGAACAAGATAATTTTAATTGGAGAGATCATCAGATAAGAGGTGAAGATAACATTGTAGGAGTATCAATGTGATGATGGAAAATACTTTTACTACTTCCCTATTTTACCTATTTTATTGATTATTTATTATACTCCTTTATATTTTTTTCTTCCCTAATAAAGAGCTAAAAATATGGTGATTTTGGAAAGTGAATAAAAACCTCTTTGAGTATATGAATTTTTATGTGTTTTTTATTCTTAATTGATATCAAAATTTATATCCAAAATTTATCATGAATATGATTGAGTTTAAATTAATTATTCCATTTAACTTATTTCCTTATTAAATGATTAATCTTATTCCAATGCATCATTATAGATTATATAATTTTAATAATTCATGGATTTAGAGTGAGTTTCTACTTATTACTAACATGCCAGGAAGTGTAAATGGTTATACATGGAATATTTGGGAATCATAATAACTGATTGATTATTTCCAGTGTGAATTTGAGAGTGATTATCTATTACATTCATACATTAAAATGATATTATAAAATGAAATAAACAATTTAGCCACATATAAAATTTATTATTCAAATAATGATGAGTAGTTTAAATGATTTTGGAACCTATCATTTATCAACTATCAATGAAAATAGATCAATTTTAGACTAAAGTGATAGAATTACCAACCAAAATCCCAACCATACTTCATCACATGTCCTATAGTCTATTTTTATTATTTATTTGATCCATTCCTATCCATTTGAATCCAAACACACCAATTTCTATTCTCACTCTTGAATAATATATTTAGAGCACTTTGCTTTAGATAAAAACTTGATTACCACTACTACTATATTCCCCAAGAAAATTAATAGTTCTTCCATATCCAATGAAAGGTGTGTGCCAAAATACTGATCCATTCCTGGGTTGGAATTTTAAATCTATCATTAACAATTTAATTTTAATTATATCAAACGAATATCTATTTAATTATTCAACATAATTTCATAAAATAATACCAACTCAACATAAGAACATTCATTTAGATATAATTTTAAATGAAAAAATCTCGTAGAATGATTTGAAACATCTAATTGTTACTATGATCTAGAATCAAATGATATTATTATCGTTGAAACATTAAGTGACTTGTGTGCCCCATAATTTTCTACCCAAAAAACCATCTTAAAAGTCTTGATGTAAAAAATGAAAATGAATTATGAATCAAAATGTTACATGTGCTACCCAGATCAATGGTTTAATGAGTGAAGCTCCAAATCATCACATACAAGAAATCAACTATGTTTGTTTAGATATCAATCATTGATATGTATCTGAAGAGAAACACATGTTGATGGTGATCCTCTTTTCAACTAATGGATCTATGAAAGAGTTTTTATGAAACATATTACCAAGGTAGATTCGAAAATTGGATGACCTACAAATATTATATATATCATGAATTCTTCCATTATCTATAAGGAATATAGTAATGAAATATTTTTATTCCATTCAAAAAGTACCTAGAGAGGCTATCTATGAGTACTGAGATAAATTCAAGAATTTTTGTAAAAGTTTTCTCCAATATTTTTTGTATGAAAATTATTTCCTTTTGTTATGTAGTCATGTCCTATTAGAAAATTAATTGAATACATTGTATTCATTATCAGGAGTACCTTTTATTGATATGTCTCAAGTACAATCTAGGAACCTGATAAAGAATACTGAACACAATTCACAGAAATTGAGAAAATTATTTATTTTTACAAGGAATATAAATGAGGAAAAAAATTATAAATCATCTCTTTTCATAGAAACTAAAAATTGAAAGCTAAAAATATTATTGTGATAGATAGATATCGAACTAGTGACTGAATAACCCACCTTAGGAATGAGTATTGCGGTCTTCACCCAATCAATATAAGAATCATTGTATTAATGTGTAGGGGATTGAGAGTATTGATGAATTTTTACAACCAAGTCTTTTCAATCAATTTCAACCATGGGAATAAAATTCACATCTCAAAATTTGATTTTGACCCCAAAAAAGTAAATCTACAATCATCCATCATAACTAATTACAATATCATCCCCAAAAACAATAGAAAAACCTATTAAATTTTCAACAATTATATAAAATTAAATACCACTTGGAATCTATTTAACCCCTTGTTTTACAAAAAAAATCTTATGATCATCCATAAAATATTTCCCTATAAGCTAATCATTGATATCTATAGTATTAGGTTGAGGTTTTGAATGAAGTAATAATTTTTTTATCGAATATGTTCTAATGAATTTTGGATATAATGAATAATGTGAAAAAATAGTAGACTTTATAGACCCAAACCCAAATGTGAATTAATTCTTGATAAAAAATAATTTTAAAGGATATTCAGCATTCTAAAACAAATAAATTTCCACAATGTATTCTCCAATAAATGTATGCAATATCGAAATGAAACATTAAAAATTAACCTGTACCAAAATAACCAATAAAATACATCAAATAATGATAAGTAATTACTATAAGGAATATGATTGAATGATGAGATAAACCATAAAAAGGAAAAAAGTGAGTAAAATTTAATTGTAATACCATTTCCCAATGTAATGAATCATTTTAGGAAATATAAAGTATAATAAATCCAAATTAAAATTTTATAAACCTTCCTTAAAATTGAAATCAATATCCTTCATTTGGAATCAATCTAAAAAATTATAAAATTTGATCAATTTATCAAGATTAATTAGTCCAAAATAATGATTCATGATGAGAATGAAGGAATCATAATTGGGAGAAATATTTTTTCCCTTATCACACCACCATTTCCAATGAAATATCCACATATAGGGACATTATAAATTACATGAACCATCATATTGTCAAACTATTTCTTATTCATCATGGGATATGGGTTCTTATGTAAATGTTATGTCTGAATTTGGTTTTTTATATTATTGAATATGAAAATATAAAACAATAAGATTGGTGGTTCAATTGAGGCATTGGTCCGCCAGTTTTCTTGATGGAGTTATAAAGTTTTTATTCATTATGATTAAGTGTTTATATTTCACTCATACATATAAGTTCATACCTGTGAGCCCAAAAAATTATTATTCCACAGTTCCATTATTTTGGTAATTCTATTATAGAAGATAACAAAGAAACTTAATATAATTCCTAAAGTAACACTCACTAATGTTCATAGAGGAAATATTGAAAACATAAATATCCATTACTATTTTAGTCATCCATCATGTAACTATTCACTTTTTTATTTCTCCCATGATTAATGTAATTAACACATACAATATCCAGGTATGTTCCATGAATTAATATAGATACAAAATAAATATTACATTGAAAATGCCATGAAATAAAATGCATTAAACAATCATAAAAACTATGATTTCATGTTATACAAATAGGTAGCTTCTAGATTTTATAATTATTCTTATGAATTACTTAATAATAAAGAAGATGAATAGTTTTATTTTGTGTATGAAATTCAATATTTCATTGTTGGAAAACTCAATTAAATTTCACATATTGAACCACTCATGAATCTGGAATTAAAATGTATCCATATTGACTTAAAATATGTATAACTCATGTAAAAAGATATGATACGAGTGATCATTACTAATAACATGATTATAAATAATTAGACTCATTGAATTAATTTATGATTATGAAAATATACGAAATAGGGTGGAGCTTAGGTGAAAACCTTGGAATAAACCACAAGAGCCTCTCACATATAATTTTTTTAGAGAGGGATTATAGACCCATTAGAAAGTCTCAACAGAGACTAACTTCAACCATTATAGAGGATGTAATGAACTAAATAGATAATTTTTTATTAGAAGACATAATCTAACATATTTATACTCAAAATTCTTTAACCTCATCCAATTAGTTCCCAAGAAACATGGATTGGCCATTATGTGGAATCAAAAAATTGAATTAACTCTAATCATATTTACAAATTGATGGACAGTGTGTTTCTATTTTTGGAAGATAAGTCATGACAATCTAGGATAACACATTCTAATTCATTTCTTTTTAAAAAATTCCATAATATATATATTAATAGAACATTATTATTTATTTTATGGGTTTTCAAGATTTTTTTAGGAACCCATTTTACTAAAAGATCAAGGGAAGAAAACATTCACATGTCCCTTTGGAATGATTTCCTATAAAATAATACTTTTTGTATTATATAATACTATAGGAATATTGCTAGGTTTCTAGTAAAGTAGCTTTTAATACTACTTTGAGAACAAATTTTTGTTATTCATGTATGAATTGTTTGTTTTTTGGATATTATTATTATTGTTGTTTTGGAAATTTGGAAAAATATTTTAAAACTAAAATGGAAAAGAATATTGGATTGGATTTTGAAAAGGGTAATTTAATGGTAATGAAAGGGATAGTGTTAAGAATAAATCATTTACTAAAAATGAATTTAATTGGAAATATCTAAATTCTATGTAATAAATTCATTCACTTTTTCATATTGTGTGAAATAAGTTAGATAATTTTTAGGAAATATTGGAATCCTGGGATGATTTATTATTTATATTCGGATACATTTACTCATTATTTATTGTAAAATTTAAAAGAATATTATTTGTATTTTAATTATGAAAGTATTGAATCATTTGAAGATGTGATAATAATACTGATCAACAAAAAATGAAAATAATAGAAGTGGATGATCTGTTTGACCTATTTTTTGATGATTCAAAATAGTTTATGAGGGTAGATCTCTCTCAAATAAATGAATATATGTCATAAGTCATTTATTATACCTCAATAAAATTATATTCTACTAAGATAAATTGTAAAGTAATTTTTTTATAATCATGTATCTCTAAGTTACTTAAAAATCATGGAATATTCAAAACTAAGGATGGTCAAAAGGATGATACATCTATAAGAATACAACATGGAAATCAAAGATATAAAAGGGAGATGAAACTCATATAAAATATCATTATTGTTAACTGGACAAAAGGATTGACGTATAAATTCTATTTTTAAGCCACTAAGTGAACACATTCTTGGATAAAAACTCCACTTAATGGAATAGGAATCACTATTGTGCACAGATATAGTGATTTTTTATTGACTTCCCTTGAATAATATCATTAGACAACCCATGAAAAATAATTAATTAAATATGATTCTATATTTTATATTTGGGTGGATCCATTCCCTTTGAAAATTTATAATAATCAAGTAATGAGAGGATATTTACCTGAAATTAAAAATAAATTTCCATTATTTTTTCCCCACAAATTTTCTATTATAGGACACATTGGACCTCAAATAGAAATATGAAATATTTCAGAATCTAGATCTTATTTTCTTACATTGTACAAGGATGAATATTACCATTTTAGAAAGTGTGAAAAGTTTCAATTATTATGAAACATTTTAATACATAAATTAATGATTAAGAAACCATACTATTTTTATAATTTTAATGTTTTGGGATTGAAAAGTACGGTAAAATTTACAATTTCCATGGTTTTTTATATTATTTTTATTGTAGAATATGTATCAAAATGGTTGTAATCCAAATACATAAAACATTTTGATACCTTTTTGTGTGTGATTTATTCAGTTATAATATTTATTATATGCCCGGAGCTCCAATATCCATTATCATTACATAAGGTATTCACTTTTGTAATATGATAATGGAATATAAAGGTAGGATGTGTGGGGTACATCAAAAGATATCTACAACCTATAGTCCCAAAACCAATGGCTATGATGAATTATTCAACTGGGATATTAAATGTGATCTTGTATAAAATGGTAAAAAATAATTTAAAGGATGTAATCAAAGCCTTTTAACACACCTTATGGTACAACATTCTATCATAAAATATAAAAAATATAAATAAGTACCTCCTGATTGATTTATAGAAAAATTTGTCACCTACGTGTTTATTTGTGGAAAAAAGCATATTAGGATATAAATATAATAAATATGGATGTGTATATATATAGTAAATAGATAAAATTCAAACCAATACATCTAAATTAAATTATAATAGAGTTATTTTAAAATTTCAATAAATAAAAAAAAGATCTATATTGCTCAAGGGCAAGTTGATCACACGAGAAAACATTTATCCTTCCAAAAAAGTGTTTCTCTATAATTGAAGAAAAGATTTAATACCGGATGAACATCATTTTATATGGGGAGGTTAATTTATAAAAACTCATTTCTATCATTTCGGTGATGAAAATAACAAGAAATAAGGTTCTGGAAACCCGGTTACTATTAATGGAATCTGATTGAAAAATTATCATGGAATTATACTCTAAGAAATAGTAAAAGATCCCACACATCCATAACCATACTACTGATCACTACTCATATGATTGGTTGACCAATTTTTTTTAAAAAAATACTATGGTAGGAATCCCATGTTTTAAATTTTTTTCTTAGGATTTATGAATTTATGGTATATCTACCCTTCCCTTCACTATTTTTACATCAAAAAAATGGTCCATGCAGTTTTATGAGTTATTTCCATTTTACATAACCATAGAGAATAGAATAAATTGGAAAGACCAATCAATTTGAAAACAAGAAAAGGTATAAATAAATTCATATTGAATGTGGTTTTCATTAATTGATTCAGTAATTTTTTAGCATCCCTCAATTTTTTCTTGAAAATATTTTTTCATCCATAAAGTATAATTTCAGGCCAATATTGAAAATATATTTTTTTCAACGTGATTAATCATGGAGGTATACATTTCACTGGAGTTCTACAATTAGATTTTTTAGACTTATATGTTAAATAATATTGAGGAGTAAAATGTTGGAATTGAATGATTTGATTAAATCGTATGATGTTTTTAACATCTAATAATTTTTCTAAGTATGTTATTTATTTTATTTGGATCCTTGAGTTATTATTTTTTTCATTTAAAAATATATTTTCTGTGTTTTTTGTATTGGAAGGTCTTTGGAAGTTTTCGTAGTTCAATGTGGACTGGATCATGATCCAAGAGTATTTATGGTTACAATTTCTAAATTAAGTGTATGTAATTTCATGAAATACCAAAGAAAATATATATGTAGTAGATGTTCATGGAATTCTCTTTGGAAACTACAACACTCAACTTCTATAGATGAATAGATACTCCTTCCTCTTAGATCATGTAACATATAAAGTAAACCTAGTTGAACAATATGGTGGATTTTATAAATAATAAAAAGGATGGTGCTATCTTAGGGTAATCAAAACAACTTCATGATTTTGAGAATATTTTTCTAGTGTATGGGTGTATTCCATGATGTCTCCCATTAAGACTTCTAAAAATTTATCCAAATACTAGTGGAAAACCCCATTAATCAAATATATAAAATGATTGGTCATGTACATTAAAACAAATGACATTACTAGATACTCATAAAAACATTATTATATTAAAATGTATTATGATCTATGACGAAAGTGAAAACATGCACCTGACGATATCCTGATCTGAAGAAAAATATTTACAAAATAAAAATTTCCTTGGAATGGTCTAGGAGGTCACCTATATGTGGTTGGGGTTACTAGTTAATAACAACCCGATTATTATTTCCGGTTTTCCATAAAAACCATGAGGGTACCATAAAACTATTTAGGGAAGAGAACAGGTGAAACCCATGGAGATGTATTGGGTCATATAAAACAATTATAATTCAAGCCCTTTGGATGCCTCACGAACTCCTACAACTTATTAGTAAACATCTAGTAAGAAGTAATGGATAATGGTGGTTCTCCTATAACTTGCTCAAAAGTATACTCTACATCTAACTATTGGTAGTCGTGAAATTTCATCAAGGACAAAATCTAGACAACAATCTACTATATGATGAACATTATACTAATGCATTCCCTTCCCATCCATATATAGGCTAGACATTCGAGATGTCAATCCACCTAGCCCATTATTGTCATGATAAACTTAAATTTCCTGGATATCCAATTTTCCATTGGTAAAACAAGTTCCACCATCAGTTTATTTGAAATACCCCCTTCTATAACAAAAAAATCTTGAGAATGATAGGGAACCAACAAGTCTACCTCTATAATGATATTTAATCATTCCATTTAATGGATGATGAGGTATTGTTAGAAATGAGAACATCAAACCTCTAAGAATAAATATTATCATTGGGGTAATATTTCTTACCATATCCCCAATTGAGTATACATAGTCATCACAATATATAAATACTAAATCCAAAGACCAACGCTTTCCCTAAAAGGAACAAAAATAAAAGAATTTGAAGAATCTATAACAAAAATTGAAAACTCTAATTTATAGGTGACTAAAATTTTATATTATATTGTAGATGTGTTGTTCCCATACTCATTATGTACAGTTTGTAGGATGAATATATATCCTCATCCATGTCCCTATGTTGGAACCTAAATTGCAAGAGTTTTTCCACTCAGCTGGTGTTTCATATCATAAGTCTAGAATCCCCAATCACATCAACAACATTAGCATGTATGGCCAGTGGTGGTCTAGCTTACATCCATGCATAGAGAAACTATTCTAGATATGGAGGGTTAAACTATTTGTAATTCTATTCAAATTGGAATAAATGGAATGTTCTGATAAGACCTCTAAATATGTCCCATTTTTTCACATGATCATCAATCAATTGGGTATTAGCCACATTGAGGCTTTAAATGACACTATCATCCATGGTGATAGAATAAAAAATAATTATCAGTAAACATACCAAGATTAAAACAACCCTATTAGGAACCCTCCACAAGATGCTTCCTCACAGTAGATAAACTACCCTAGCTTGCTACTGAACCAACCTTCCATTTACCTTCAACATACCTTATGATTCTTTTTTGAAACAAGGCTATGGTTCCCAATAGATAAAATGGTATTTAGTCAGAATACATTTACATAATATCATATGGTATATTTTATCACATCCTCAAAATGTGTTACTTTGGATAAGTCATCTTTGGAAGAAGTGGGCGAATGTCACTAAACCCATAAGAAAAAATAATAATTTTCCATAACAGTCCTATTTCCCAACTAAAAGTGCATGAACTATCTCACTCGATCATCTTTTAGTGACTTAGGAAAATAGTAATTGATTTATCAAGACTGTATACCAAACCAAACCATACTTTAATGTTGATCGACCAGATTTAGCACTTCACAAGATCACTTCACAGAGACACAAAATATATAAGTTGAGATCTTGACCATCCTTTAGGGAGGAGTCCTTAGATTCTTAATAATGTATAATATGGAATCAATGTAGTACTCATCATCTAGGGGCCACCCTTCCTAGAGAATGTATGTAGGTACATATGCTATAATTCCCACTTAAAATATAAAATGGATTATGTATATCATAGGTATCCCTCAATAGACTACCTGAATTATAATAAACCATTATTAAAAAATTTTAAATTGCATATTGGGTTATAATAGGAGGTACAACTATCTACTACATGGGTGGAACAAATAATGGGTCAGTTCTTATTAGATTATGATCATGGTCATCCGCACCTTCCTAGCTTTTTATCTGAGGCTGTTGTAGAGGAATTTATTTAGAATTTTCCATGAACACACCTCAGAACATGATAGGAAGTGTAAGGATGATCACATAGGAAAAAGAGTATTAATTCTTAACTACCCAGAACATATTAACCTAACTAAACAAGATCTAAGTTCAAGTTATTGGTCAGGTATCATGTTTTAATTATATGGATTTTAGTATACGGTGTTTCATTTATAAGTAATTAAGAAAAATTCCCTTTAAGTTTTAATCATATTCCCCTTTTAACTAAAATGAATTCTATTTGAATTTATAACTCAACAATTCATAAGTGCGTCGATTGTATATATATATATATATCATGGTCTAGTTATATGATACATTCATTACCAATTTATTAATTCATATACTTTATAATCCTCAAATGGTACTACCTTTAACTATAACTAGGATCATATTACAGTTCAATTAGATATTCCACTATTCCTCATTTATTAATATTGGAAATCCTGAAGGCCTTACTTTTTATATTTTTTGGATAATAAATATTTAATTAGATTTATGGGGAACCATTTATAAGACACATAGGACTATTAGGAACATTTACTATGTAAATAAATATGAGGGGCTCATGGACCTACATCCACAAAAAATTACATCCCGAGCTAATGATACATTGATAAGGAACCACTTCCCACACTTTCCATGTGTTCAAAGGTACGAGTGACTCATTCCAAGTTATTGGATTACTATTATTGATGTAATATTACATTAACTCTCATTTACCCTAATCTGATAGACCTAGAAAGATGGGATACACTTCTTTGAAGGCCCATAGATCTGTATTGTGGAGAGAGGCATGATATGTTTTCTAAGAATTGGATCGTCCAATTAAGATCCTCTTTCATCTATGGATATATCATCCTCTACACCAATCCCCAACTGTTCCACCAATGAAAAAAATCATAGATAATTCCAACAATTCCAACTAGACGACCCCAACCATTATAAACACTATTTCTTCATTATCACATGAATGGCCACCATTGACCCTCCAACCATATATCATCATTGAGGCCTCCACCTAAGTCAAACTCTGTTGTTCCATGGTATCTCACTAAGGTGGGAGACATCCATTGTCATTGATGAATACCATCATATTACCCACACTTAGATGACACTAGAAATACCACATAAACACCTTGTAACCTTGTATGATGAAGCATCATTCCACTTAGATCCTCGACAACAACACCTTATACACATCATCACATTACGTGGTTGTTTTCATGACCAACCTCTGTCGATGGCTAACCTGCCTCCATTTTTTTTTGATTTAAGGGCTCATTCATGAGTTTTGGGTATACAATTACATTATTTTCTACCTCTCAAATACAACCCCAACTAATTATAGAGGCGTACAAGTTGTTTAAATTTCAATTACAATCCAGGTAATTGTAAGAAACTAATATTTTAGATCATGAGACCAATGTATCATAGCTGATACATGTCGTATAGTTTATTAATTAACGTGACACCATCATGAAATATGAGGAAATACTATTTATGTTTTTAAAAACACACTATTTAATCACATTATTTTATCTCTATAATAAGAATAGGCCTAATATTAGAAATAGCTATTAGGTAACTAAAAATATATAGTAGTAAATAATTGTAGTAGGTAACACTTATATAGAATAATGCATGGAATTTAATTCCTCATGTTTATATAGTATGGATGAGGCACTACCTCCTTTCTATAATAAGAATAGGGTAATGATTAAATCCACAATTTTCAAAAATGAACTAATTCATTTGTTTCAACCAACATTGAAATTAGTACAACCCTAACCAACATAATTCTAAACATCAAATACCATCATGGAAATTTTGAATTTTCTTCATATGTGGTTTAGGTAATCCTAGGAATATGTTCATTAACAAATTCCAACATTCATAATTTATAGACTAATATCTCATACAATAATAAAAAAAGGGAAAGAGAATTGATATGAATTTATGATGTCCCATAACAGATTCACTCATATTAAACAAAATCTATTTTCCACTTATCCCCAAGAACACCTCCATACACACTAGAGGCTATATAATAGAATTGATGGCCGATTGTGTGTACATGGGGGGACTATGCCCCATATTTAGAGTGTATGACAGCAGAATAATAAATGAATACACAATGAAAATTAATAAAAATAAAAATAAAATATTTGACGTGATATAAATATATATAAGTTAAAATGAAAAATTATAAACGGAACTCTATAAAGAAAGATGTCAATGTCTTGATAACATAGAAAAACTAGATGCATGAAATCATCAATATACATTGTATAGAAATAAAAAGGAATTACAAGATGAAAAAATCAAAAATATCATATGAAACTTATGATCTCTCCCCCTTTCCAATTCAAAATCCTATAACATGAATAAAATATTGATAACTAATCACAATACCTTATCCTAGAATGAAACCATGAAGTCTGTCCCGGTACCAATCGGAGCCCCAAACGGGTTGTGAGTAAAAATCAGTATCCCACCAAAAACAATCTCTATAACAATTCATTATACGGGAATAAATATTTAATTTTCATGTAAAATGTTAACCTTTTGAATAATAAATAGATGAGATTACCCAGCTGGAATTCAAGTATTACTAAGAGGGGAGGGGATGAAATAGTCTTATTCTTTTCTTTTATGTTTCCTTACTTATGAAACATGCATCCCCTACTGATATATATTTATTTACCATGTGAAAAATATTCAATCACACATATAAAAGATCACAATAATTTACAAATTACACTACTCAAGAAGAAAATCTACTTCCATGGTATGGTTATGAAATAATACCAGGCTATACAATACACTAGAAATCTATATTTTTTTTGTGGAATTCAATGAGGTAGGTTATTCCATTACACTCTTGTAGAAATATGTACAATAAAATAGTTCACGTGTTTTGTGTATCATGAAATGATATAATACATTTTTTTTAACATTCATGTTATGATGTTTCATGATCAAATTTCAATGATATGACATTTCAAAATAATTATTTTCTTACTTAACAATAATATAGTAAGAACATCTTGGAATTTATAATGATACTCAGTCTATTTTCCCTATCATATATCCAAGTCAGATTTCATAAGAATTATAATATCACTTTTCCACATAATGTTAATTAGATAGAAGTTATTTTGGAAATTTTTTTGTACATTAAAAATCTTCCTTGAAATAACCATGAACTGTCATGTATCCTACAGAAACATTATTTCACTGCATTGCATGAGTGCCTCATGGATAAAATAACTTTCATAGACCAAATATTATTAATTGATGGTTGATGCTTCTAAAACCCATGAATTCTTTGTGACCCCTTTTTCATTGTATGATATCAAACCCCAAAAACTCCACCCACACACTATCCCCTTGTACTGTCTCCTTCATGAAAATTATCCCCCATGAACTAATATCATTCATTGAATTCTACCTCACGAATTTATTCAGAACTAGAAAAATACATCCACCAGTGATGATATTATCTAACTAAATTCTCTCTCACTAAGTAATGATCTGATTACGAGAATCTATAGAGTAATATTTGATCTGTAAAAACTGAAAATCTGAATTACCCAAAACATTGATCTAGTACAACCTTCACCATGAACTAATATGTAGTCTATATATTTTATTTCTCATTGGTATCTACAAATTTCAGAGATTAATGAAAACCCTTTTGTGGCCTCCTAAATCACTAATTATCTTATAAAAATAATGAGCATCCCATGAATTGTTAGACTCACATGGACTTATTTTCCATATATAGTCTATGTAGCATGATTTGTTGTCTGCATACCACTGCTATACAAAAATATTCCTTTACCAATTTTCCTCCACCATTCCACGAAACTCTGGTATGGTATTTGAATTGTGGTCTATGGTCTATAAACTACATCCCATGATCACCATTTCATAAAAACATCATATTTCATAAAAAAGTACCTGATTTTGAGTCCTTAAAATTTGTAGAACAGTGGGAAACTACACCACCATAAAAATCTAATTCGTCTACACCAACCATAATAATTCGAGGTCATATGGATTTTTCAATGAACACAGATGGATACACATAAAATCTTCAACCATATTCTACAAAAATTCACTTCTTATGATTCAGATAGTGAACAATGATTTACTCAGCACATACTCTAATCCCACATGTGTCATTCTCTGCGTGAGAAACAAGAATAGCATGAATAGTTCATCAATGAATAACTTCATTCCAAAAACAATAATCTTATTTCATCAAGAACCTTATCTATCTTGATATGTAATTTTTGATCAATCAATATAATCATCGACATATTTATCTAGAAATGTATTGTAACTTATCTATATAATAGTGATTTATCTATTCCATAATCATTTTTTCCAAAAATGAAGTATATGCATGTACCGATAAGGAATTTTGAGTAGGGTGTGAGTACAACTCAATAGTTCAATACCAACAACAGCAAAAACAATATCATGTTGAATCAGTTTATGAATTTCTATAAATAATAGTGAAAATCATAAAGAATATAGTTGACACATTTAATTATTCACTAATTAACTACAGAAACCTTAAGTTCGTGAGGACACTCAAACCCTCAATACCTACTTTATCCCATGCCGAAGATAGAACCAAATCACAATATAATTTATATCATTTATGATTTCATTTAAAATCATATCATGGAAAATTGTAACCATAGTAAAATACCAACTCATGGGCCTCCAAAATAATTTCTAACTCTACATGGTATTTAGAGCCTCTATCCCTATCACACACCTTATCAATCACTTGGGTATTTGGATCCTCATCCCCTATCCCATTCTAATTATCTCATATGGGTATTTAGAGCATCAGTCCATATCTGACACCTTTTTTCTAAAACTATTGGTATTTAGATCATTAATCCATTTCCTACACACATATCAGATATATCAATCTATTCTAGTATAATCAACATAAATCGACATTAATTTTCCAATTACACAATCCATTAATTGAAAAATTCCATAAACCCATTAACCTTTAAATTAAACAATCATAATAAGCCATTAACTAATTTATCAATTAATTATTCTAATTCTAGAATCATTACATTCAATTAATTAATTAATCAGCTAATATATACAATTCCACAATCCCAGAACTTCATTAATTCCCCAATAATATAATTACATTAATTAATTCACAATTAATTAATCCAAATCATCCAATTTCAGAAAGACAAAAATTTCCATTATTAATTAAAAAAATAATTAATCATATTCAATGATTACTTTTATTAAATAACACATAAATTTATTCAATTAAATAATCAGTTTCACAATGTTAAAAGTTAATCCTAACAAATGAAAGCAGTCAATTTAAATCATTACTAAGACAATTTAATTTAGACCATTGACCTTAAATCGTTTATGAGTGATCAGAAAAATGAAAAATTCAACAACAAAATTGAAAGGTTCAAACCCATGACAATGAAAGTGTTCCTGAATCAATTCCTAGAAAAAAAAATCAAAGTAATCATGTTCCATAAAAACTATTTCTTGATATAAAATCAATAGGGAAATATTCCTTCAATGGATTAGAGATGAATATGAAATGTAATAAAAAAATTGGGATGAACGTTTCTTAATTGGATGGGCATGGATATTAAATTAGGTATTTGGATCACCAATAACAAAATTTATAATGGATTTGAATCGATCCAAGAGCTTCCATGAGCAATATAAATTGATTTGGGATGATTTAGGATCGATTTGGGGTAAATTTATTGGGTAGGGGTGAATATTTTTTCAAACTTTTCACCTTAATTGTTTTCCAATTATGTTTTGGGGGTTCATGGTAAGTCCAAACAGGGTGCATAGTTTGATAAATGGTTTTCCAGATATGTAAATCTACTCTGTTTGGGCTCACATAGTTTGTTGGTATGGATGAACCGTTTTCAAAAATCATGGGCCAATCATGCACAACCCCTCTTCCTTTCGAAAACAATAAATATTCACCCAAACTCACCCAAGATAAATCCTAAAAAATTAATACAAAAAACCCAATATAGTACCTATAGAAGAGCTTGAGTCATCTCCAGAAGTGGTTGAGATCTCACAAAATCCACTCCTTATAACATATCATCCTTGAGCTATACTCCCAAGAATATCTACGATTTTGAGTCAAATGACTTGGAGATTGAGCCCTCTTATCATGTTATATCTCACATATTTTCTCTTTAACACATCCACAATTACACAGTATATGTACTATTGTCATGTTATTTCCCCTAAACACATCTTCAATGTGATCCAACACACGTATAAGATTCACGTCAAAGGATGTATTGGTCTTCAAATCAAAATCATCTACATCGATCAAATGAGACAACTCAAGGTGATAACAATGAATCTCTGACATGTGAAAATGACATTCATTGCAATGTACCTATGGGGAATATACCATTAGTTTTCCACCAACCTAATTCCCTACACAACCTCAAATGGTTCAACAAATGAGGGATCCCAATTGCCCAGCCTCGGTATCCTTCAATAACCCAATCTAAATGAAACATAATGGAAAACACTATCACTCTTTGTATACTATAGGGTTCATTAAAATCGAACTATATAAAAGTTATTTATACTCTAATTTGTTTCAATACATTACCTAGTTAACTGAACCCGCTCTAACATCTCTAGATCGAGACTTAGTCCCATTAACTCTAACTCACCTACCTCCATCTCACATAGTGGTGATCTACATGGCCTACCAGAAAGAGCCTCATATGGTTCTATCAATATCATAACTTTATAAATATTTTATAGTCAAAATAAAAAAATATATATTTGATTCTACCAATTCCTAGCAATTTTTAGGGATTATTCTTAGAGAATATCCTCGTGAACATGAATAATACATTTAGACTACCCAATATCATGTAGATTGAAATCATTACATCGTAAAACCTGTGGGCCAAGAAACTTATGAAATCCATTCCTAAATCATGAAGTAATAAATGAGCCATATTATTAAAAAGTAATTCATGGAACCTTGTAGTGTGGACTATTTCTAAGATGTAAATTTATCCCAACAGATCCATCAAAAAAGTATCCTACAGTTAAAAAATGTTCTACCTTTTTCATCTAATCCACAACCACTCAAATAGTATCATTCTTACGAGGTTTTCTTGAGAGACCCATGAAAATTTTCATGGTCCTTTAATTTCACTACCTTTCTGGAATGGTAAACAACTATTGAAAATAATGAGGTTTTTGATTCCTTGCCGTTAAATTTTGATAGGTGTAGTAATAATTCATGAACCCTGAATTCTAATTTTTCATACCCAGACACCAATATTATATTCATAGGTCACAATAGTTTTCTGAAACCCAGATACACCACCAATATCAAGGTATGTAATTCCCACATCAATTCTTCCCACATACTCATATGCACAATAACATGATTTCTGAAAAATATGATCTCATTGTCATCTATTGCCCAATCAGAATGTGAATCCCCACAAGAAAAGATTTCCCTCCAGGATCAACAATATTGATTCTGATACTATCTATCTATAATCAATTTCAAAAGTAAAAAATCCACTAAAACTGATATGAGTGTTATCCTCTCCTGACCCTCAAAAACCACAACATGCATCCCCTCTAGAAATGTCATCAACATATACTCAAAATTATGCTCTTGCATATTTTGAGTACTAGTCTTTCTAATTATAGTATAAACAAAATTATTTCCCTTTCCATCCATATATGATATCTCAAAGTCAAATTAATGCATAAACTGAACCAATATATACTGAAAAAGATTCAAATCACATTAGGAGAGGATATTCTTTAGAATCTTGTGGTTAATATACATAGCAACCTTCTTTCAAAATTTATAATTCCAAAAACACATCAAATCATAATCTAATACATCTATTATGAAATCATTAATTGGTTAGTTTCATTCATGTGGAATCATCTACTAAGACCCATACACCACAACTTGATCTCCTTTCATTAGAACTATTCAATATACATTCAAAGAAGCATTAAAAAAATACCATATAATCATCCCCTGGTTTAGGTAGCATCCTTATTGGAACCATCTTCGTGCTATTTTTCAACACGAGGAATGAATTCATCCATTCAAACTTTATCTTGTTCTTTTTCAAGCATGAAAGAGAAGCTGTTAATCTGGAAAAGTCTTGGATGAAACTTTAATAATACCCTGCTAACCATAGAAATCCATGGATGTAATAAACATTTTTAGGTTACTCCCAATAAAATATATCAAAACAACCTCTTGGTATATAGACACAACTTCCTTTGACAGGATGTGATCCCAAAAATGTACCTGAACAATCCAAAACTGACACTTCATTGGCTTGGAGTATAGCTGATGCTACCTCAATGTACTCAATATGAGGTCAACATGTTCTCCAGGATCTTCATGAGTCCTGGAGTGCACAATCATTTCATACATATAGACTACCACAAACAGATCTGGGTATGGATGAATTATTTTATTCATTAAGTCCATAAGAACTGGTGGGGTGCTCATTAGCACAATTGACATAACAATAAACTCATAAAGGAAATAATTTTTTTATAAAATAAATCTAAGGTGCACTATAAGATTTAACTCTCAGATTTTTATACACTCCAATTCATCCATGAATGAACATGCATATTTGGTGGTCATCTTCCCCATTTGTTTTTTGAACTAGCCATATAAAGACTACATGGATATCCTAATTGTAATGGTGAATATATTTTTCAACCTTAAGAGGTAAAAATTTCACTCTCCTATGATAACAGTCTACAAGGGCTTGAAATTCCCCTAACAATATCTTACCCATTATTATGTCAAATAATGGCATATCTTGAATGAAAAGATCCAAATTGAAGAGATACTCCAAATCTTTTAGAGAACACCGCTTGCACAAATAGATCTCTCTTAACCAAACTCCCAATGGTTTATCTATTTTCATAACCTCACTCACAAACTCTACTTCTAGTTTCAACCCTTTCACAAGTTGTGAAAATATAAATTAATGAGCGGTTCAAATATCAAATAATGTACTAGAAAGTGTAGAAGCTATAACAATAGTACCTTTAACTATTAGTGGTCTAGCCTCACAATCCACAAGTGTATTCTGAACATCAAGAACATGTATGGACCCTCTTCCCTATGGAGAAACCTAAGTACCATTAGTTATGCCACTCCAATAATACGAGTTATCTTTCTTTAAAGTACCATGTCTTAATTTTCTGTAATGTTGGACAATAGATCTATAACTTCCATTTGGATATGGTGAAGATGATCCCCATTCCACACTTTGGTTATGCTAAGATGCTTCATCAATACCCATATAATATGGGTTTCTTCATAACCCTTTTATGTGTACCATCCTGTAGCAATATCAACACTCAACCAGTTTCCATGGACAATTTATATGGCAGTGTCATGACCTACCACACCAGTGGAAAAGAACTTATATAGAATCCAAAATAATTAATCTCCCTCCTATCTGCTACACTATCCTCTACATTGGAAAAAACTCTCATAGAAAAACATCATAATCTCCAAATGTTTACCGTTGGTAATATTGAATAAAACACATACCCTCCACTAGAATCCTTGTTTAGGTTCCACTGAAATATGAGATCCTGGTCCACAACTATAGAAAACCTTTTCATCTGAATGATATTAACTAGGGAAATAATCACATATTTATTTGTATATTGGAAATTACATCAATTTTTGTCAGATCCTTTACCAGAACTAGAAAAAAGATATACAAATCAGTATAGAGACCATCATAATCCAAGACGATCAAAGTCTGAAGATTGAACTATATAAAACCAGCAACAATATCCTATGTCAGTGTCTCTAGAAAAATGTTCTCTATAAAAAAACTCCAAAAGTACTTCTATAACATTATCTTATCCATCCATGTCTAATCCTAAATATCTCACCAGTGCTTCATTGTTCCTCGTAAAATATAAGCACCCATCATGACCCTCTTCTCAGAATTATTCGATAATTGCTCATGTATTGTATGGATGGACAGATTCCCTAACATTCCTTCCGGAGGTCAAACCTAACCAGGTAAACTCATATGATGTTGTATCTATAACTACCATGTGAGGTCAGACATAATATACACAACCCACTCTATGACTCACCCCAAAAACTACATGATGTGATAAAAGTTATCAAGGAAGTTCTTTATATCTTCTTCACCCAACACTACTAGTGACTTTGGTTCCACTACTTGTGGATCCTTTACAACTATAACACGTAGTCATCATATCCAAAATGTACAACATAGACGTATATCTAAACAATTTTAAACATAGATGTAGTGACACAATTCAATAATTTTACACATAAATATCTGGGTTTGATGTGAATAAAAACAATTCATTCACCATTTTTCCTCTTAAAAATTCAAAACCTATTCATTATCACTACCCTTAGGAATCCTACATTTAGGCCATGGTCAATAATGTAAATGTCTTTCTCATATTCAATTAATCATTACACACCCATTTAATGGAATTTTTTTATCATTTTACAAAATTATATTTCATATTAATAACCCTTTCTTATAAATTAAAAAAACAATTAAAAATATTTCAATTTCAACAACTTACCAAAAAAACATGTTTACCCTTATGTTCCTAAATACAATGTATGTAACATAATAACCATGATTTTCTATAATTATTCATTATTACCCAAGTCTCATTCCATACAAGTCCATGATTAAAATCTCAAAAAATACCAGAATCAAAAATCACATCACTCAACAAGTTAATCACCAAAAGTGAAATAATATCCAAAAGTAATAACAAAAATCTATAACAAAAAATATCACCTTGGTCACATGGGGTTTCCCCTATAAATGGGTTATTTATGCTCATGCATGATATCATTTCCAATTCCTGACCCTTCCAAGTCTCCATTATAAATATCCAAAAAAGTTCAGATAAAAGGCAATAAAGGAAAACTTGGCTTTGATACCGCTTTGTAATTTCCTAACCATAGGGCCACATACTAGTACCCTAATCCAGTAAGCCACATGATCAGAAGTTCACCTCCCCATACACGAGAGGGTGATGACTAGTAACAATGTTAAATGATCAATCATGGGGGGACTATACCATTTTTATTCATAGAAATACTCCAATGTAAATAAATAAATAATAACCAGATGATATAACCAATAACCAATCCAAACCAGTACCACGTGATGATTAAAACAAGAATACAATATCCAAAACCAAAAAGTGTATATTTTATGCCATGTATATGTTATGTTCTGAATTGATAAACCAAAAATAAATATAATGACAACTACAGGAATGTATCAAACCCAATTTGGGTTCCCTCATCCACGACCCATCACAACTCATCCATCTAACACAAATAATTTACCCTAATCCCAGCCTTAAAACATATATTCTATCCAGGTACCTACTGGGTATTCCGAGTGTAGTGTGAGTAAAAATAATTAGGCCCCCACAAATGGCATGTAAAAAATATACATTCTGAACTGTTTGTGATGTTTTATATTGAAAAAAGTACAATTCATAAATAAAACATTTATCACATTTTGTTATTTTTTAATTAACCACTTATACCGATAGTTCCCTAAGGAAAAAACCCTAACTAATTTCTTAATACCCTAATAAAGTCTATGATGTATCATAATACCATGTTTATAATTTATCATTTAATTTCAAATCATATCATGGTAAATTGGAACCATTTTTCAATTCAAACTAATGGGGGTAGAATATCATGTCAAATACACTATATGTATTGGGAGACACATTTCTTGTCATAAACTTCATCAATAAAATGGTTATTTAGAACCTCAATACCTATCCTATACTCATTTATTTTATTAATATTTTCATGACTTATTATATACCCCCTTTAAATATTTTATATTAAATGTGCATAATTTGTGTGAAATATTAATGTTTTAATATTAAGTATAATTTTTGAACATTTTTAGAAGTAGTCCAACTGAGTCAGTTTACTGTTTTAATAATAAATATAACTATGATGATTCAAATTTTGTGGTTCATCTTTTTTAGGATCCTACTTTAAATATAAAACATTTCATTAGAAGGTACCAGGAGCCAATTCTTCCATTTTAAGGGTCATATGGTCCTCACAAACAAGGCCGAAGAATCTGTGATGAAAATGGACTATTCATGAAGATTGATTTACTGGGATACATTCAGAAGTCCAAATTATATTATTCTCCCCCATAGTTTTGGGGACAATGCAAGGAGTCTTGTATAAAATTGCAGGTCCAAAATCTAAGAAAAAGGGGCACACATGAAGCTTTAAAATCCATCCCACCATTCTGGCTGAGAATTAATATCATTATAGTATGCATGACATATCTCATGATGTAAGCATCCAATCGAGATGATATTTTTCAGTGAGAAAGAGGCGATATAGGTGGCCGACATTGTGGAATAAATCATTCAGATTTGAAGGCATATTCCTATTCAAAAACCCTTTCACATTTTGGACTTTAAAAATATTGGATTGAAATTGAATGTTTAACGCTGTTTAATCAACCAACCATAAAGTTTGATCCGTAAGTCCAAATGACTCCAAATTTTGAGCGTAGTCTCCCAACTCTATTATATATAACTTTAAAGAAGGGGATTGCTCATGATTCGACTGTCTGTATAGCCAAATTGGTGATGCAAGTGGAGGGAGAGATTGGGAATGAAAACAGTCTACTCCTTGGTCTATAAATACTCTCCCCTTATCTCCTTGAGAGGGGATGGCATTTCAGTATAGAGGAGAATATATTGGAATGACCAAGGCATTGAAAAATTCTTGAGAGGATATTCCATACTCATGTTTTCACTTGAGAGACCATTCCTCCTCTCTTTTTTTTCACTTACTTTCATGTTCATCGCTTTTGTAATTTTGTAAGTCCTTTCTTTTGTAATTATTTTTTAATGCAAGTTTCTTCTTAAATATCTCTTATTCTCATTCACCATATTTAGTTTAATATTTATGCTCTTAAAATAGTTTAAATTTATTTGAATCACCTTCCCTTCATTTTCTTCCTCATTCAATCGAAAATCTGTTTTTAATTATCATCATCGTCCGTGTGTGTGTGTGTGTGTTCGACGCAAAAATATTTTCTTATCCCTTTAATTATCTTATCTTATTAATTTATCATCATAATCATTATAAACTGATTAGAAATAATTTTAATTTCTGGGTAAATCTTTAATTGGGGTGATTTATTATTTAGGTATGATAAATGATTGAGAGATTTTTCTCAACGATTTTTTTTAAATAAATATTGTGTATATTGAACATTATATGTAATGGATTAATGACATGTTTTGTTTAATATGTGGATTCCATGGATTCTTGGAACCAAAAATAAACTAAAATAAACAAGTAATGGTAATTATTAGAATCCTAAGTTATGTTACAGCTTGGATTAATGTTTTAACACTTGGGAATTCCGATCAAAATCATATTGTGACATGGGTGTTAATATAATGCCATATAAAGAAAAGATCAAGGATATCACAAGATTAACTACATAATGATGAAATCACACAAATATATATCAATCTTTTAAATCAAACATCATCCATAAATTATTTCATAAGCTCTTAAAACAAGCCCCCAATCATAATACAATTAACTAAAAACAAAGACTATTACAAAGTATCATCCCCAAGGATTCGACCCGAGTGCTTCTATACACATTAGAAATGAACCAGAACCTTGACCGGTCGATAGGAGACAATAGGCCATGCGTTTCAAATGGCTCCATTTCCGGGTATGGTGCTTTAATTATTCATTAGTTTCTAGTTAATGTAACCAAAAAACCAAAAAAATAAAACGAAATTGAAAAAAAAACAGAAGGAAAAACCCGTCTTCTCATAAAAATCATAAACTGAATAATATACAAAGAAAAAACCATCTTCCTCTTTCATCAAAAATCTATCGGAATGCCCCGTATCCTTCCAAATAATCCCTCAGATGTTTTGACCCTGAAATTGTTCGAACACTTCTCCAACATAGGAGGAACATAAGAGATAATCAACTCATTCAAGAACCAGTCCTCATCCAACTAGTTGAATTTGAAATGGACAATCATAGGGAACAAACCATTAAAGAAATCTCTACCCCTGATATGAATTACCAACCTCTTGGTATTCAATATCCAAGCATAGAGGCTGACTTTGAACTCAAATCGAGTTTGATTCATCTTCTTCCTCATTTCTCATTTCCACAGGCTAGCCGGTGAGGATCCGCATCTTCGCCTTAAAGAGTTCCAAGTAGTGTACTCTACAATGAAGCCTCAAGAGGTTTCTGAGGAACAAATAAAACTCCGATCATTCCATTTCTCCCTAGATGACACGGAAAAGTCATGGCTTTACTACATACCTCCTGGTTCCATAACCACATGGAATGACATGAAGCGACTCTTCTTAGAGAAATTCTTTCCTGCTTCTCGTACTGCTTCTATCCGAAAGGAAATAAGTGGTATACGTCAATTCCCAAGTGAATCACTCCATGAGTATGCGGAGAGGTTCAAAAAGATTGTGGAAACCTACCCACACCACCAAATTCCTAAGCAACTCTTGATCCAACACTTCTATGAGGGGTTATTGGCTATGGAGAGAACTCTCATAGATGCCGCAAGTGGTGGTGCACTTTTTTATAAAACTCCTGGAGCTGCAAGAGATCTCATAAGTAACATGTCTGCAAACACATAACAATTCCAGACTCAAGAACATGCTCAAGTCCAAAAACCCCAAGATAATCAATCAATTGATCCAAACAAGATGACCAAGTGGATGAGTGAACTTACAGGTCTTGTGCGATAGCTAGCTGTGGCCACCAAATCCCCAACCTCGTATTCTCCACAATCAATGTTTCTTGGACCTATCAAAAACTATGGAATCTACAACACTCATTCTCATCCTACTGACACATGTCCACAACTTCAAGAGGATTAATCCGATTCATCTGGACCAATGGAGCTCAATGCAGCATATGCTCAGCGGAACACCAATCCTCAACTATCAAGTCAGTTTTTTAGAAACATCAACCAACTTCACTCTATGCCCTTCTCCTCTAACTTTAACCAAGGATTGAGGTATGGTAACCCCATGTCTCACCCCCCTCAATTCTCTCATAAAAACCCAAACCAATTCCAATATGGTGCATGTGGTGCTAACTTCAATCAACCATATCCTTTAGTTCCTCAACCTCAAAGGAACAATCCTTCTCCTGGATTCCATTATCCTATTGAGCCTTCTCAATTCCAAAACCAATATAATCTATTTCCCAAGAACCAAAATCAATGAAATCCTAATCAGGGAAAAACCTCTTATTCCAAGAAACCATGGGAAAGTGCAGTGGATGTTCTGGCCTCCTTCACCCGTTCTAGCCTTAAAAAATTGAAACCCAAATAGGTCAACTTGCATCCCACCTGAGCCAGCAACAACAATCAAATTCTTCCCAATTCCCAGATCAATCATTACCCTACCCCAAGGGTAATGTATGTGCAATTTCACTTAGATCAGGAAAGCAACTTGCTATGCCTCAAGATAAATCCTCAAACCCTCCTTTGAATGTTGACTTAGAAAATGAAAATAAAAAGAAACTTGAAAAGGAACCTGAATCCATTCCCTCACCTCCTTCCATTCCACTTCGGAATCCAATTCCTTTTCCTCAAGATGCTTCTAATCCAAATAAGTCCTTTGATACCGATCCTGAACTTCTCGACATGTTTAGATGTGTTGAAGTCAACATTCCTCTATTAGATTCCATAAAACAAATTCCTATGTATGACACTTTCCTTAAGGAATTGTGCACCCACAAGAGGAAACTTAGGACCTTAGAAAATGTTTCCACCCAGAAGTTTATTCCCATAAAGTCCAAAGATCCAGGGACCATTACAGTTCCACGCAAAATTGGATGTTCGAACGTTGATGATGCACTCATAGACCTAGGAGCCTCAATTAATGTCATGCCCAAATCTGTATTCTCCAACCTTGTTCTAGGGCCTTTAAACCCAACAGGTGTTGTCATCCATTTAGCCAATTAAAGCACAACTAGTCCCGAGGGAATAATTGAGGATGTCCTTGTCCGAGCCAATGATCTTATCTTCCCTACTGATTTCTCTGTCCTTGACATGGAAGGTGAGAAGACCTCTTCTCAACCTCCCAAAATTCTAGGAAGACCATTCCTTATGACTTCAAGAACTAAGATTGATGTCCATTTAGGAAACTTATCCATGGAATTCGGTGACCAACTGGTCAAGTTTGATATTTTCCAAGCCATGTGATACCCATATGAGGACCACTCTGCAATCTCAATTCATGGTTATGAGGACACTTCTAAGAGTCAATTGAACCCCAATACACCATGTTCTTCGTGTTCTAACGACAGGGGATCTTTTGAAATCCACAATATGATTAACCAAGTCATAAATAGTGATGTTGATGTGGAGCTCTCATTCATAGACTCCATCGATCTAGAGGAACATGAAAACTCTCTTGAATTCCACATCAATTCTGATCTCTAATACTCCACCTTGGACAGTATTAAGGAAAATGAACCTGAAGCAACTGAAGTACCTTATTCCATTCCTAAGTTTTCTAGCCCAAAAATGAATGATGAGACTAATCTGAAACCCATTCCTACACACCTGAAATATGCATTCCTCTTCCTTGATCACTCATATCCTGTCATTATCTCTGCCACACTTACTGAAACCGAGGAGTCCAAACATGTTCAAGTGTTAGAGGAAAACAAAAATCCCTTAGGTTAGACCCTAGATGATATACCAGGAATCAACCCTGCCCTTTTCATGCATCACATCTATCTCGAGGAGTCATCCAAACCAATTAGACAACCACAAAGAAGACTGAATCCACTCATCCTTGAGGTATCTAGTGAAGAGATCACCATGATTCTTCATGATGGTATTATCTACCCAATTTCTGATAGTGAATGGGTTAGTCCAATTCAAGTTATACCTAAGAAGGGTGGGATAACTGTTGTCACAAATGAACATGTAGAGGTAGTCACAACTCGAGTGATGAAAAAATGGCGTGTATGAATTGATTATCGAAAATTGAATGATAAAACACAAAAAGATCACTACCCTCTTCCATTCCTTGATCAAATGCTAGAAATATTAGCCGGAAAGTCACAATGATTCTTTCTCGATGGATAACCGGCTATTTTCAAATCCCAATCTCACCTCAGGACCAAGAAAAGACTACTTTCATGTGCCCCTTTGGAACATATGCATATAGAAGAATGCCTTTTGGCCTTTGTAATTCTCCTGCAACATTCTAGAGGTGTATGATGAGTATATGTTCAGAATTAATTGAACACTACATGGAAGTCTTCATGGATGGCTTCACCATTTATGGTGATTCATTTGAATCTTATTTCAATTCACTCTCTATAGTCCTTCAAAAGTGTGTCAAGTGTATCCTTGTGTTAAATGTTTAAAAATGTTACTTCATGGTTGCAAATAGGATTGTTCAAGGGAGCATAGTTTCAAAAGATGGTATTGAAGTCGATCCTACCAAAATTGAAGTGATCCACTCACTTCCTCCACCCACTTCTATTCAAGACATCTGTTCATTTCTTGGTCATGCTGGTTTCTATCGGTGATTCATCCATAACTTCATAAAAATTTCCCTCCCACTCACTCGTTTGCTCCAAAATGATGTCACTTCACATTTTGATGAGTTTTGCAAGAGAGCCTTCATTGAACTCAAAAATACTCTTACATCTACCCCGATAATCCAACACCCAAATTGGTCATTACCCTTTATGTTTATGTGTGATGCTTTTGATAGAGCTGTTGGGGCTATTCTTGGTCAAAGAAGAGAACGAATTCTTCATGTCATCTATTATGCCTCAAAAACATTGGATTAAACTAAATCTCACTACACTGTCACTAAAAAGGAACTTTTAGCAGTGGTTTTTGCCTTAGATAAATTCCAGCCCTTTCTCTTAGGTTCCAAAATCATAATCATCACAGACCATTCTGCTTTAAAGTTCTTACTCAAGTAAAGTGATTCCAAACCGAGGCTAATAAGATGGATCCTAATGCTCCAAGAGTTTGAACTTGAAATCAAAGATAGATGAGGAAAAGAGAACCCTGTTTTTGATCACTTGAGTAGAATTTCTAATTCTTCTCAATCTGAAAACATCGATCCGGAATTCCCCACTGAGCACCTTTCATCTCTAACTACAAAAATACCATGGTACGCCCCAATTGTAGATTACATGGTTTCTGTTGTTTTTTCTAAAACGTTTTCAAAAAAACAAAAATTGATGTTGAAAAGTGATTCAAAATACTATTTTTGGGAAGAAAATAAACTTTTCAAAACTGGGGATGACATGGTAATAAGAAGATGTGTCGATGAAAATGAACATTCTTCCATATTAGAATTATGTCACTCACTTCCGGGAGGTGGCCACTTTGGACCCCAAATGACCTCCCAAAAGGTCATAGACTCTGGATTCTTCTAGACTTCACCCTTCAAGGACTCACATGAGTTCTGTCAATGATGTACCTCTTTCCAAAAGTTTGGCACAATTTCCAAGAGAAATAAAATGCCCCAAAAGCCTTTAATTGTCTGTAAGATCTTTGATGTTTAGGGTATCGATTTCATGGGACCATTTCCCCCTTCCAATGGATTCTCATACAAAATTATTATGGTTAATTATGTTTCTCAGTGGGTCGAGGCCAAACCCACTAGAAAGGATGATACACATACTGTTAGTGAGTTCTTAAAGACACACACATTCCGTAGATTTGGCACACCTCGTGCCTTGATAAGTGACTTAGGAACCCATTTTTGTAATAAAACCATGGAATCTCTTTTGAAAAAGAAGGGGGTTGTTCATAAAACTTCAACTTTATATCACCCCCAAAAAAATGTCATGGATGAACTTTCTAATAGAAAAGTGAAAAGAGTGCTTGAGAGAATTGTAAAACCCACAAGAAAATAATGGACTGAAAGACTTGGTGAAGTACTTTGGGATTATCGAACTGCCTATAAAACACTCATTGGGATGTCTCCTTTTAATCCAGTTTTTGGTAAAGCATGTACCTTACCAGTTGAAATCCAACATATGCATTTTTGGGCTGTGAAAACCTGTAATTTTGATTGTGAATAATCTGGTGAAGAAAGACTGTTTCAATTGGCTGAATTGGAGGATCTTCGACTTGATTTTTATGAGAATTATAATCTCCACAAAGTAAAAAACCAAGGCACTCAATGATAAACACATCCTGAGAAATGTATTTCATGAAGTTGAAAAGGTAATTCACTTAAATTATCGATTCCTACTTCACCCAGGTAAGCCTAATTCTCGTTGGGAAGGTCCTATTATTATTACTAATGCTTACACATTTGGTGTAGTGCAAGTCCAAGACCCCTCTTCCAAAAGGACATTCACAGTTAATGGACATCGGTTAAAGAATCACAATTAGAGGACACACAATCCTGTATCATCATCTACTACCACTGGATCCCCAACTTCTCTAGCCGACCTACCACTAGACGAAGATGGCGACCTGCCAAATCCAACCCAGGGGCACCTCTTTCCCTTTAACTCTCTCTCTATCTCTTCCTCTCTCTACCTATTTCTTCTTCTTCCTCTCTCTTTAATTTTTTTACCACTTTCTTTATCAAACACATTCTTTTCTAGCTTTCTATTTTGTGTGGGTGTATCTTTATAAAAAAACAAAAAAATATAACACCATAAAAAACTAAAAAAACCAATAAAACATTCACTTAAAAAAATAAAAAAATTAAAGTTTCCTGCTTACTCACCATCGAGTTTTGAAATTTTGTCCAACTATTTTGGGGAGTTAATTGACATGTTTTCATCTCAAAAATTTTGTATTTTCATCATGACTTTTGATAAAGAATTTTGTGTCAAAATTATCAAATTTTGAATGCTCAATTTTTGATTTCGAAAATTCTTTTCCCGAACCATGAGGAGCAACATTTTATTTCATGCCAATACCACCTATGGCCATCTTTTCAACATGTGTGCTTTCACCCCCATTTGTGAGTCTAGAGTTTGTGAACCTTCGAGGTGAATTTCCTACTTTAGTGTGAATTAATATGATAGAGGAATTTTTCTGAACCACATGAGAATTATAATAGCAAAATAGCCTCCCATTAACCATACATTAATCCTCCTTTTGAAAGACCCATTGAGCCTATGAAAACATTTACCTTGATATCCACATTACAAGCCCAATACCTTTTCCCACCAAATATCATCATGGATTTTCATTGCATTATTTTTCGAAATTTACGTGTGAGGGGGATGGATTTCATTTTGGGTACCCTTTGTTGATGTCACTATATTATCTTATGCACGAGGGAAAGAATAATTTTAAGTGTGGGGGAGAGGTAGAGGTTGTCATTCAGTGAGTTGTGGGTAATGTTATGTACTTACATTTATGTAATTTTTTAAATCTTATTGACAAGTGTACAAAAAAATTCAAAAATGATGAAAAAAAATCAAAAAATAATATGAAAAATGGGTTGGGTCTTGGGTAGGTCGAAAATCAATATTTCTCAGCCTTTTATCTTGTTATAACTAATAAAATTAGTGTCGTGAGGAGATCAAACATGGGATGGGAGATGAGTGTGAGATCTGTTTCAAGTTCAACTTTCGAAAAAAAAAAAAACACTGGCATTTTATTCCTGTGTCATTGGGAGATGTTTTGTGTTTTTTAAATATTCCATATTCTTATTACCTTAATATTTTCATCCTATATTGTGTCTTTCTTCACACAATCATTCCCTTGAAAATATGTGTTTTCATTCCCTTCCAAGTTTTATTTCCAAAAAATGTGCATTATTTTTCTATACTGGGGTTTTACCCCTCTTCTTCTATCTCTTGGACCTTATATTTCTACCATCCCATAGCCACATGTAATCCAACTAAAAATACCTCTTGATTCTTGTGCACTTTTGATAGGGATTGTAAGCTTAGATCTCTTTCAACCTCTAGGATTTTTACTTTTGGTTGGTGAAAGAGTGAACCTCCACAAATAAATTTTATCATCTTGAGAGTTGTGAGTTTTGAGTGTCTACGTTTTCAATTTCTAAATTTGAGCATGAAAAAATGAATTAGTTTTGAAACATTTTTTCTGTAACAAATTGTGGTGGATTTCAAAATGGATGAGTGAAATATTCTAAACCTTCCCTGATTGAAGAAAACAAAATTTTAATATTTGTTGTTGATTGAAAATGATTTTTTATGTTTATATATTTGTTGCACATGAGAACATGCTCAAAAATATGTTTGGGGAGTTGATTTCAATAATATTTTCATGACTTATTATATACTCCCTTTACTGATTTTATATGAAATGTGCATAATTTTTGGGAAATATTAATATTTTAATATTAAGTATAATTTTTGAGCATTTTCAGAAGTAGTCTAATTGAGACAGTTTACTTTTTTAATAATAACTATCACTATATTGATCCAAATTTTGTGGTTATTGTTTTTTATGATTATCCTTTAAATATAAAACATTTCATTAGAAGTTACCATGATCCAATTCTGCCATTTGAAGGGTCATATGGTCCTCACAAATAAGACCAAAGAATCTGTGAAGAAACTGGACTATTCATGAATATTGATTTACTGGGCTACATTAAGAAGCCCAAATTCTACTACTCTCCACCATAGATTGGGGAACAATTCAAGGAGTCTTGTATAAAAATTTCAGGGCCCAAATCTAAGATCCAAGGGCCCAAATGAAGCTTTAAAATCCGGCCCACCATTCTAGACGAGAATTAAAATCAGTATAGTATGCATAACATATCTCATGATGTAATAATCCTATAGAGATGAGATTTTGTAGTGTGAAAGAGGAGATATATAAGGCTGAATTTGTTGAAGGAATAATTCAGATTTGAAGTCCTATTACTATTCAAAAACCCTTTCACATTTTGGACTTTAAAAAGACTGGATTGCAATGGACAATTTAACTTTGTTTAATCAACTGGAAATAAACTTTGATACTTAAGTCCAAATTACTCCAAATTTTTATTGTAGTCACCAAACTTTGTTATCTACAACTTTGAAGAATGATATTTCTCGAGATTCGGCTGTCAGAATAGCCATCCTGGCGATTCAAGTGGAGGGACAGATTGGGAATGCAAACAGTCCACTCCTTGGGCTATAAACACTCTCCCCTTCTCTCCTCGAGATGGGTGACATTTCAGAAGAGAGGAGAACATATTTTCATTACCAAGTCCTTGAAAAAGGCTTGGGAGGACCTTCCATACTCATGTTTTCAATTGAGAAACCTTTTCTCCTCTCTTTGTTTTCACAAACATTCACATTCTTCATTTTTGTAATTTTGTAAGTCCTTTCTTTTGTAATTCTGTTTTAATGCAAGTTTCTTCTTCAATATATCTTATTCTAATCCACCTACTTTAGATTAATATTTATTTTCTTAAAATATTTTAAATTTTTTTGAATCCCATTACCTTGTTTTGCATCCTCATTCAATCGAAAATCCGTTTTTAATTATCATCATCGTTCGTGTGTGTGTGTGTGTTCGACACAAAAATATTTTCTTATCCCTTTATTTATATTATCTTCTTAATTTATCATCATAATCATTATATCCATATTAATAATAATTTTAATGTCTGGGTAAATATTTAATTTGGTTGAGTTATAATTTAGGTATGTTAAGTGATTTAGATATTTTCATCGACGAATGTTCTTTAAATTAATATTGTGTATGTTGAACTTTATATGTCCTGAATAAATGACATGTTTTGTTTAATATGTGGATTCCATGGATTATTGGAACCACAAATACACTACCATAAACAAGTAATGGTAATTATTAGAAACCTAAGTTAAGTTACGTCTTGGATTAAAGCATTAACACTTGGGAATTCTAATCAAAATCTTCTTGTGACATGGGTGTTAATTTAATGCAATATAAAACAAAGATAATGGATATCCCAAGCTTAACTACCTAATGATGAACTCACCCCAATATTTATCAATTTGTTAAATCAAACATCATCCATAAATTATTTCATAAGCTCTGCAATCAAACCCCCCAATCATAATACAATTAACTAAAAATAAACAACTATTACAAAGTATCATCGCTAAGGATTCGACCCGAGTGATGCTATACAAATTAGCAGAGCACCAGAACCTTGATCGTTCAATAGGCAACAATTGGCCATTCGTTTCATTTTTCAAGTCATATGGGTATTTGGAGCACCAATTACTATCCCACACCTCATTTAACACCATGAGTATTCAAAGAATCATTAAATGTCTCCAAACATATTATCAAATATATCACATATAAATCAATTATATCCCATCAGCCACGATAACCAAAAATAATTCGCATTATTTGTACAATTACAAAATCCATTAATTGAAAAATTCTATTACCCTATTAATCAACCAATTCCACAACCACAACAAGAAATTAATTAATTAATCCAGTTAATTAATCCAATTCCACAATCATAACATTCCACTAATTAATTCATCATTTAATTAATGAAATTTTACAATCCCAAAACCATAAAAATTTCACAATAACATATTTCTATTAAATAATTCACAATTAATTAATCAAAATCAACCAATTTCATAAACACAATAATTCCCATTAATTAAGTCACAAATTAATAAATCTTATTCAATTATTTTATAAATTAATTAATAAATTAATTTATTAAAATAATGATTGAATTCCAAAATCTGTATATTGAAACCTAACAACTCATCCATTCAATTTAAATTGAGACTATGGGAATTGAATTTTTACAACATACCTCAAATCTATGGTGAGAGATCACCCAAAGGAAAAATCCCCAAATTGAAATAAAAAGGTCAAACAAATGAAATATAATGAGACCTAGAAGAAAATCCTATAAAAATGATCAATAATATCATGATTTATAATACCTAGATTCAGATCTAATAATAATAGAACATTATATTTGAAGAATGGGGTTTTGAATAATGGTAGAAGGAAAGAAAACCAATTGGGATGAAAGAATCTTATCAAGAGTGGTGTAGATCGTCAATCTGGGCATGGATTCATCAATAACCATGGTCAAATTTTCATAAAATACATCTGGGAGACTCCATAATGGATTGAAATCATTTGAGGATAATCTGGTGTCAATTTGGGGTAAATAATTGAGGTTCGAGAATTTAAAATCTTTTTTAGGGTTAATCAAAACTACATTCATGGTTTCCTTTGAAGGGGCACATGGTTTTCCAAACCATGTTATTTAATTATGAAACTATTCTTACGGGGTAATATTATAACCTAATGGGGAAAATAGTTTAAAAAACCACGTGCTAGTCATGAGAATCCCCCTTATTTGGATTCCCACATTTTTCAGGAATTTTAGCATGGTTTGAGAAAACCACCCTCCAACCATACATAACACCTCCTCCGTCCAAAGACTTCCTATTTTCACCCAAATATACCAAATATAAGACAAAAAAGTAATCAAAACAAGGGAAAACAATACCTATAAATTATCTTTATTCATCTCCATAAAAGTTCAATATCTTACACCAGATGACCATTAGTGCTTTGGCCTAAACCAGATGTCTCTAAATTTGCTACTGGAAAAAATTTAGGGCCTAAGAATTTGATAAGAGTTACCATGAAATAGAAATAATTGTGGACTGAACAATGTGAATCAATGGAATATATAACAATATAGGTTTGGCTTATATCATTGTAAATAACTATGAAACCAAGTTATAGGGTCTATGTTAAATCCAAAGGGTACACCATTTTCATTCAAATTGTATAAAATCACACACCCTATCCATTGATAATATCCAAAATAAATTCCATTCTAAGGATGAATGGAGCCGAAATAGATTATTCAATGAATCATTTGTGTCAGGAAATAAATAGGAATCCAATGATAAAATTTAAATAATTCTAATTTATATATATAAACAGAATAATCCATCGAAACTACAATGATAAATTCATATAATAATATGTTAACGGCCTAATTCAATGGTGGGTATATCCCTTGTAAAACTAGATCAATGAATCACCATCGGATATTCTATGAGCTCAAGGAATTCCCAAAGGGATCCAAGGATGGATAAATTCAAACCACTCCTTTAATATGTAAAAGGTCTATAACAATAATAATCATCTTAAAGTCAATAAATTATCTTTGGAAATGTAATAACCATGTATGTTTATTCTCATTATTTAACATAACCAAATTTGTTTTTATTTATAAATAAAAAATCTTTAAATGGGGTGTCATAGAATTAATAATTTCATTTCTTGTTAATAACATTGTAGATTAATATACTTCCCAATTATAATGTAACCTATTTTTGAATCTAAATTAATTAAATCACATGAGTAATCTGAATCGAATGCACCAAGGAGAGTTTTGGTTAATAATGCATAATTTTCCAAATACAAATGCACATGGAACACCAAAGGTGGTGGCTCATGTTGTTTTTCTTGTCCTCTAATGATATAGGACAACTTATTAGAAAATTAATGTTTAAAATTATGAAACTAATCTATAGAATATTGATTTTAGAGTGAAAATGTATGTATAAATATCCCATGAGAAAAAAACATTTAGAAATGAGTGATACTTAGATGGAAATAGTATAGACCACCTACCTTCTTAAGGAAGAGGAAAAATCATCTAGTATCAAGATATAATTTATCCTTGATCAGAAGAGTTTAGATAAATAATACAATAGCTTGAAAATAGGGAATAATATCTCATATAAAAATAATTCTGAATATGATGAGTTAAATAGACAAATAAAGGTAAACAATTAGAGTAATAATAGATACTCTTCCAACATGTTGGACATCGGCCCAATCAGACACAAGAGGGGGATATGCTTTAATGGATATTAGGGGGGTGCCGAAGAAATCCCCATACCATATTCTTAAGAAATGGAGGAATGTTAGAGTGTTATATTTTATTAAATAAAAAATAATCATATGTTCACATTCCACGGATTTCAGTGATGCTAATGGTTTGGCTGCAAGGTTGACCAAACCATGCCTAACAAGTTTCTAGGGGAACCACTCCCTCATGCGATTAGGGGTATATTTTGAAAATCTATGAGTTTAACATGTGTTTCATTTCAAAAATATTTTTATTCTTTTCACACAATCATGTGGACTCCCCCACATGGTCTGTCAAAGCATTAAACTCCTCCTGCTAGTCTGCATGGTTAATCCAAATGGTTACTATCAACCAAGCACCAACTAAGACCCTCTGTTGGTTTCTCAAGAAACAAAATCTCTAGGATTATGACTAGCCTCACATACTCTCGAACCCATACTTAGTTATTTAATAAAAAGGGTAAGGTAAAAATGTTCGATTCAATCTAAAAAATTGCTAAAATTTACATCATCAAAAAGGTTTTTTACATTTTTGATGGAAAGAAAAAAAGGGAATAGAATAGGAAAACCTAATGGCATGTTTATGAAAACATACCCTATCAATTATGATACATATCTTTTAAGACACTAAAATTCCTTATTTCTAGGATTTTGATACATTATAATGTACCTAAGGATTCTATGAGGCTTAATAGATGGGATTTTAGAATATGTATGTCTTTGGTAAGTGTGAGTGGGGTCATTTATCAAGGTGTGTGAGAGTGGTTATTTATACATGGAGAGAGGGGTATTTTACAATGAAATAATTAATTAATAACTATATACCATGTAAACCATGTAAGAGAGATATTAGTTTAATGATGGATATTATATCAATAAAATTTATTTTTTAGGACACTAAAAACCATTATAATTTTAATTCAGTAGTTTATTAAAAGGGGGTGTGAAAAAATAAGAATTATTATTTTAGTGAAATAATTTAGACATTAGACATTTGAATTTACCTTTTTGGTTTGAAAAAATTATTATATTTAAATGAATCATTTATTTAAAATAATATGTTCTTTTTCAGGAAAACATTTTTAAAATTTATTAGGTAACTATTACATCATTAATGAAACTATTTGAAATACACTGGAAAAGAAAAAAAATAGTATTTTTACTTTTAACCGAAAAATTGATTTATTTTACAAAATTACAATAAACCACTCTTAGACAATTTTAACATTCTGATTTTAAAAATGGAATGCACTTAATTAAAATAAATTTACATCAACTGTTATTCTAAATGTTAATAAAAAAATTTTAAATCTATGAAACACCTTAAAATATAGATTTTTAATAGTTTACTTATATTTTCATTGAGTTAATAATTATCATACTTATTTAATGGAATTATAACACATAATTTTACATAAATAACTTGTGATAAATATTATTTATATTATTTTTTATTATTTTTAGGTCAATTTACTATTCAAATGGTCTATATTCTATTAGAAGAAGTCAAGGTACCATTCCCAATGGATAGGTAACTATTAAAACAATCTCATTTGTATTCCAAAGTCCAAATTTCCCTATATAAATATTAATTGAGTCCTTAATTTAAAATTTAGTCCTTCTCATTGTTCTATATTTTTATTTTCTATGATTTTAGTTAGTTTACTAATATTTTTTTTGTTCCAATAGAGAGGTTCTCTTGGTTGATGATTCCAATAGATTATAGGGATCATAATTTTCAATTCTACATTCTTGAATTATATTTTTATTCCCATTATAATGTTTGGAATATTAATGTGGTATTTATTTAATGTAATGATTTCCATTAATCATGTTAATTATTTTTTGTTTACTTTTATTTAATATGTGTATAATAAAATATAATATAAATTAAGAAACATTTACTTTATGAAAAAATATCAGTGATAAACTCTAGGACATTAGATTCATCTTCCCCTTTTAAATTTCATACCTGAACTAGAAACTCGTATTCTTGGTTGATAATCTGTGGGGGTAATTTATTTAATTTTTTCCTCTATTTCCCACATCACCTCTTCATATTTATTATTTCTCTAATGTACATTTACAAGGTGAGTAGTCATTTCATATAGAAATTTGTCTATACAATCAATGATCTTCATCAAATTCTCATAGTATGAGATGCCATTCTTCTGTTGTACTACCTCCAGATTCAACACATGTGAGGGGTTGAATATATACATCATCAATAGAGACACATGGAACACATAATGAACTTTATTTTGTGGAATTTAAAGTATATTGGCCTCTTAACCTTTAAGACCAAGGATAATAAAGGGGAAAATGCTTCTAAGGATTTGTATAACTTTCATTACAAACCACATGATTGTCTTCAATGATGATATTCTAATCAAAGTATTATCTCTAACATCAAACACTATGTTCCTTAGATGGTTTTAAGTGTAGATAATTTGTTGACTCTAAGAAGAATTTATTTTTTGGATTGATTGAACCTTCTTTTTCATCTCCTCAATAAGATATAGACCATGTAGTTTTTGTTCTCCAAAATCATCTCAATATGTAGAAATTCTACATCACCTCAATTGAAGAGTTTCATATGGAATCATTAGAATTCTCCAGTGAAAGTTTTTATTCTATAAGAAATTAAATAAAGGGATATTTTTATTCTATTAATCTTTAAATTATATTGATATAGATCTTATCATATACTCTATTTTCTAAATTGACCATTCATATTAGCCATCACATTTTGGATTACTAACAATAAAATAATTCAATTCAATATTTAGAGCATGATAAAACATTTTTATAATTTCGAATTTAACCCAAGAACTAGAACATATTCAATAAAAAGGGGTTACCCATGTATCCTCATTGATTCCATTACATATAACCAAAAAATGTTATTAAGGTGGGAAATCTACCTGAATAGTGGTGAAGTGTGAATCTATAGTGAGTTGATCCTTAAAAACCAATGTTTCATTGATTCCATTTGATGTATTTTGATGACCAATAGTAAATTATATGGGGGTGTTTTTCCATTTCAAATTTTCCGTGGGAAATGGTTTTATCATGCTATTGGACATATGTCACTCTTATTTAACATGCAGAAATACAATGAAGATTCAGGTGAACTCAATTATATATCTCTTAATATTTTCCCAACATAAGTGATAACAAATAACATAGTACATCTTAATACTTATAGGATGGATGTATAAATATAAGCTATTTGCATTATCAAAAAACTCTATATTTATCTGACATGCCTAAGGCACACCAAATATAGTCAAAAATAAAATGGAATCATCTCTATTGTTGTGTAACTCAAAAATATTCCCCAACTTTACTGATTTCACTCTCTTTTTAAGGTCAAAGTCATCCTTTTGTGTATATTTGATATTATATTTGATATATGGTTAGTAAATCACATGGTAATAGAAAGATGTATTCTCTGTGATTTTGATTTCAAGATCCATCCAATCGATATCCCTGAAGATATAGTCTTTTAAAAAACCACGTCATGGGTAGATTAATAGGTTCATTTCATCTTATATTATCATCAACCATGTTCAACTTTCCTATATGGTATATAATAGAGAAATCATAGTCCTTCATTAGTTAAAAAAATCATTACTACTTTATAATGATATCCCTTAATTTGAATATATACTTTAGACTCTTTATTTTTATATATGTAATAGTTATCACTATAGAGGTAGTTCATCATAATCATTAAGGTGAAGATCATTGATGGAGTCAATAGATCACCTATTCGGTATATCATCTGAATAATGTTCAGTTTTCATAATGTTTATTCTTTCACTTTTTTCTTATTTAGGATTACACAACCCAACCCTTTCATTGATGTATCATTGTATATTAGAAAACGTTTTCCACTAGATTGTATTTTGAGTATAGGTGTATCAATTAGCCTCTTTTTGAGATCCATTTGTTATTAATTACATTATTACACATAGATATAATTTACACCATTTCATGTCAACATATTTATAATCATTGGGAATCATTAGAATTTTCTCAAAGATTGTTATTAGTACCTTAATAATCCAGGAATACTGTGTATTTCAATGAGATAATTGGGTTAGTGATACTGATTAATTTCATTTTTCATTGAAGGTTCCAAATACATCCCCCCATATGTGATCACATACCCTAGGAATTTGATTTGATGAATCCAAAATTCTATCTTTATGAACGTACTATACATATTCTTCTTCTATAATATCTCCAGTACAGTCCTTAGATTCTAATCATGTCTATTTTTCTCCATGGAGTAAATGAAAATATAATTGAAAAATACCACCATAAATTGGTCAAATTCGTATCTAAAGACTATATTTATCAAATACATGATGATTAAAGGGTAATTAGTAACTACTATGACCATCATAATTAAATCATCATTTCCATACTATGTGAAAAAGGTTATCATTAAAATATCTCCCTTATTTATCATCAATTAATAATATCTAGAATGAACATCTTCTTTGGAGAAGTATTGATATTCATATAGTTGATAGAAAAAGTCAAAATTCCTTGGAAGGGGATACATATTATTTATGGTGATCTTGTTGATCTTCAGGTAATATATACACAATGACATTTATATGTCCCTTTTTTTGATAAACGGTATGGATTAATCCTATGTTGATGTGCTAGAGCATATGAACCCTTTTTCCAACTTCTATTATAGCTACTTATTTGACAACTTTATTACAATTGTTTCCATACTCTAGGGGAATTTAGATATTTTTTTTTTCAGGTTTGAAGTCTACTGAGATATTTACCTCATGATCAAGTTGAAGTCATGGTAATTCCTTATCAAATAAAACAATTTATTTCATAAAATTAGAATTTTCTCATGGTTGATACTTTCTCATTACATATCCAATAGGTAATTGTAGGATTATCATAGGGTATTATCACCCACACCATCCAGGGATTCTCCAAATGAGATTTTTTATCTTCTATTCATTTTATAAGAGTGTGTGATAGATCTAAATATGAAAATTGATTTCCATTTAACAACAATTGATGTGTTCACGATATAAAAAGTGCCAATCCATTCCCAATATAGCACCAAATTCCACAAAGGTATGTGTTAAAATATCAGAGAGAAGAATCATCCATTATAAACATACAATAGAATATTCTAACACTTTCGAAACATTAATCATGCCACTAGGTGTTATTACAGTTATCATTAATTCAAGGTATCATGGTTTTGATTCAATTGTTCATTCAAACATATAGAATAAAAAGGAATGTGTAAAACCATAATAAAAGAAATATTATTTTCAAACCTAAGTGAATAGGAAGTCTACCCTGTATAAATTCATTTTCTTTTCCACATCAGTGATTTTAATGACATAGGATTTACCTTTCTCCATTGAATTTTGTGGTTGTTGACATAGATTACCCCCAATGTACTTTGGTTTAGTACAATTGTTTTCATCATTCCATTTCTCCCTAAAGTTGATACAATGAACCATGTTTGGTATATTAATTTCATCCATCACTTTGGTAAATATTATCACGTATTTTTGAAATTCATGAGCTTGGTGGACTGTTATCCCATAATTGAATCATTTACTTATCCCTTTGTTGAAATTATTTGGCTGTTTCTTAAAAAATTTCTATCATGTATCTTGTATCATATTCCTCCTCTTATGAAATTTGATCCATGAGTATGAAAAAACATATTATTTGCCCCTCTCCATCACTATGGTAATATTTACCAAAATCCATATCTACATTGGGAACACATCAAACTTCTAATTTGTAATAATTGAAGTCTCAAATTTATATATCCTTTTTTGAAGTATTGTTTTAAACAGCATAAAGAATATATCTATTTTTATACCATTATTGATAATAAATCCAGAAGAGTATCTTAAAAGACTTGAATTTTTTATAGTAATATGTGATTGATTCACCCTCCTTTTTCTTAATATGTATTAATTCTCTATCCATATGATTTAGGATATTTCACAGTAAATACCTATTAAGAAATATTTTCTTAAATTATTTCCACTTAATATCTTTTATGTAATCCTTTGTATTAGAATTATTTATGAATTCCATATATTTATCATCAATTACTTAAAAATAATGGATAAACAAAGTAAACTTCTCTTTCTCATAACAGTGGAGCATAGAAAATATCTTCTCCAATGATTTCACCCATTGTTTTGTGATAAGTGGACCAGAACACCAACATAATATTAGTAGACATTAAAGAAGAAAACAATCGATATCTAGTTTATCATTGTATGGTGTACTAGGAAACTCTATATGTTTTACATTATTTTATATATCCTTAGAAAAATAGGTAATGATTTCTATTATGTTTTGAACTCCATACCCCCTCACATTGGGATTATCATTCAGATAATCATGGAATTGTCGCTCACTTGGTTTGTTGGTATAGTTTCTCCAAGATATCATCATTTTAAAAATTTAGAAAAGTCTTGAATAAAATTTATGTCAACAAAGAATGAATATATATTTTATTTCTATATGAAAATAATTCCAAAATTCATATCATATGGGATCCATTTTTTAAATTTCTCCTAAAACAATACTCCTATGATATATAACTATACATATACTTTTCTAAATTGTTGTAAATAACATTCTCTAGTCCAAAATGAAAAATTAATTTAACAAAACATATGAATCCAACTATAGAGACTGAAATTTTGATTATATGACTATTATGTCATTTTGAAGAAAAAAACATACTAATTGTACGCTGTTGGATCCTAAGTATTAGTTTTTGGGGAAATTAGGCTCATCCATCGATTGTCTGAAATAAAAAATAATAAATATTTAAATAATTTTTCTTTAACCTTATAAATATCTCACAATATCTTAAAGATATGTCCTCATCCGAGGATACACATCAATGAAAGGTGTGAGATAAAATCCCAATGAGGGGAGGAATAACAGAAATGAATCAATAATACATGGTTGAGCATAATCAAAATCATAATATCTTAAGAATAAGATCTTCATAAACATTATGAGGTAATTTTTTTTATAAATTCATAAAATCTATAATATACATAATAATGAAACATCATTACATAGTGGCCAAATACCAGACATTTTTTGGAACAAAACAAGTATCATGTTCACACATACCATATGTACATAAATCGTAACATCATAAATATGAACAAATATATCATCATTTTAACACATTGTACACATTATATCAAGAGAAATATCATGTTACACAATTTATTGGTGGGATATATAATTCTAGTTTCTACCTTCAGATCATAAAATTATCTTAATCTTGCATAACTCATGGATAGATAATAATCATTATCATGAAATAAACCATGGAAAAAATGGGTTTAGTAAACTATATTATCACATTGATGTTATGATAATAAGACACTTTTGAAGTTTAAAATGTCCTTGTATGATGATTAATTAGTGATTAACAATGATATTAGTGAATAATTATAAGAGAAGATATTGAAATGATAAATTCATGATTATTCGGAGGTGGATAAAATTGAATTTAAAATGATTAATGGTTTTCTATGCTTGTGGATTTACAAAGAATGTTCTTATCATGGTATAATGATAATAATGTTATCTGTGGAATATCAAATTATATAGGAAGGATCATTTTTAGAATATTAGGAGGATGTTACCATAATAATATAAAATAATTAAAAGATATTTGAATACTATATTTATATAAAAGAGGTGATTTATTTTTCAAGTAATGAAATAATATTCTTATGATTTTATATATTTTAGAAAGATATATAAATATATATTTATACTGATATTATGTATTTAATAGATTAAAAAGTGTGTGATCAATGAGTTATTATTTCTTCTCCTTTCAACATGTGTCAAGGAATCTTGGTTGGAGTTAATATCTATATAATACTTTTTATTCAGTGGGTGTATAAAATTCATGTCTGAATTCTCTATGTATACATTAATTGTTTTTAAATCATGGTAAGAGTAAAAATATTAATTTGTTATTGACTATCATATTATGGAATTCAAGGTCCCTGAAGTTAAGGAATAAGATTTTACAATGGGATATATATATACATCACGGATAACACTAACGATATTATTTATATGGGAAGAAAGAAGAATGATGAAGAGAATAGGATCTTGTATAATCATAGTGAGATATCAATTGAAATAGATTTGTTTCCACCTTATAAGATTTTACATTATGATAAATATACTTCGAGGATAAATTCTATCATTTTCTTATAGTCACAATGTTATATTCACATTATTCTAAGATGTATTTACCCCATATCATGTATTTTTCAAGATAAAAATTAAATTTTCAAGGAACCCATTATATGTTCTAGTTAGAAAACTAGTATAATTACCAAACCATCCAATTATTGAAACTATATAAAACATCACAAGATCATTCTAGAATTCTTTTAAAAAAACTTCACCTTTTAAAAGATCTATTTAATAGAAGTTTCCTCATTATCTGTATTATCATATATGAGGTTTAAAGAGTTTTAGTTCATATTACATTTTCATGTTTTAAATATATTATTATATATAATATATAATGGTCATACATGACCCTAACATAAAAAGGGACATTTACCCACACTATTGGGGAACCCTGTATAAAATTTGAGTATGGGTTGAATTTCATTCATTTTAGTTTTGTATAAATGAGTGAGACTCTAAAAGAGTGTGCAATACATTATGTTATAATAGAGGTTGATTTTATGGAAAAATTGGTAAAATTTTAATCATTGATTCATCCCACTTATTTGAGATATATCACTCTCACCTGATCACTTTAAAGACGTATAGAATCATATATATATTTAAAACAAAAAATATAGTAATATTTAATTAATAAAATTAGTGAAATAATTATAGTAGTTAAAATTTATATACTACTAAATGATACAATAATAGTTCACATAAAATATACCACTCTCAAATTACTATTTGGACAAATTTTATGCCACTGCATTAGCAATCTATCTATGTTTAATGAAATAGATGCAGGACTTCAAAAATAATTCCACACACACACATGCACTTCACATCAGAGAGAAACAACCTATATTATACAATCTAATTTCCCAAATGTTAATTGACCATATGAAAATTTATATCAAGTATGGTTAACTAAATATCTAAAACATAAATAAATTTGAGAGGACAATAATGAACAAGTAGAATGGAATTTCATATCATTTTCACTAACACCGTAAAATATCGTAAAACTTCAAGGTGAAAATGTGGAATCCCACCAAATTTATAACTATATTCTTCCACTAAATGGTTCATGAATATAGAAATATAATTGTATAAATTATAAGAATAACTAAAGAATAAAATTGAATGTCTTTGATTATATCTTTAAAACAAATATTTGATATACATCCTTGAAAGAAGTGTAACATGACACCAACTATATAAAATAGAATATACAAGATGAAATCGATGATTCCTCAAAATATTTACCAATAAAACTATTCAAAATCGAAAATAAAAAATATTTATATTAATTAGATGGGGTGAATCCTTTAATTAATGTCTTTATTTTCACTTGATATTCATCATAATCTCTATATCCCTTTTACTTTGGTGTATAATAATTTTACGCACTATATAAAACATGCCTCAGGGATTATAACATGTTTTAGTTACTTATATATCCCATGATATTAAATTTATAGGCCATAAATCGTTTTTATTTAATTGTATGATCAAAATTTCATTTTCCAATATGCATCACTTGTGAAAAAGATAATATAGGTTATACCTAAATTAGTTGCATCATGATTAAATAGAATACACATGGATTCATGTTCTATAATATATCAATAGATGAACAAATCAAATATCATTGGATGATTTTTTGTTTTTTGTTATTGATATAGATATCTTCGATACCAAAAAAATAAGTGATATATTATTTACTATAAAATAGTAAACTATTGTCGCATGGTTCATCATATAGGTGAGTTAAATGGTTCATAATATGATATATTGGAATGATCTAATGTCTTATTTATTAAATTATTCTTATGTGTATGTGGGGAGGGGGGGGTCCTTGATTTGTTTTAGTTGTACTACATTATGTTATGGATGAGTTTTTTATAAAAGATGAACCCAACAACTATCCAGTACATTGTTTCACTAAAATAAAAAGTGAAATCATCTCACATAATTTCTTTGGAGTGGTTAAATAATTTTTAATATTAAACATTCATGGTTCCATATATAATGATATCATCTTTTAATAACATTAAGTTTCCTCTCAGTGTCTATTTTTGAAGGTTATACTATGCATGAAAAAATGCTTCCATTTATCATTGACCTAAGATCATTCACCCTTGACATACATTCAATAACACAATTAAGTCCCCATTCCAAGGTTTATATGATCTATGATTAATTATTCATTGTAAAAAATTTATATGGATATAGAAAAATGAAGAAAAATTAACATAGTATAATTCCAATATAATTAGAAATGATTAAATAAATTAAAAGTATATATTTTAATATTAAAATAAATAATTCTTCTTTATTTTATAGAAGATTAAAATATGATAAATTGATATATAATTTTTAATTATTTAGAGTTATAATCATTTAAATGTAATGATAAATATATGAAAATAAAACACTTATAACTCTCCCATGTTAACCTTTTTCACAATAGGTAAATAAAAATTATCTAAAAAAAATTACAAATAAAAATTGATGTTCATAGAATTTATCCATTTTCCTTTTAAAAATAAAATCCATCATGTATCCTATATTGAATTAATTTTCTTCTTGATATCTTATATCAAATTAAATTTTGATTAAATTGGTTCATTCAATCATGAAACATTTTACACCCAATGTCAAAAAGATTTAATATCACCCATCAGTCACGTGTTAAATAAATTAAAATTCTTAATAATCTGAAAATAATTAAATTAACAAAATATGAATGGTTAAATACTAATTATCCATAAAATTTAAAGGGAAATATATTAAAATAATAAGGATTTTTAATTGACAGAATTGAGGGTTTTGGTGGTGGGTAGATGTTAAAGGCACAAGGGGATTAAGGGGATTGTTTTATAAAATCTTATAATGAATGATGAATCATTAAAAATATGGATATTAAATCAATCAATGATATCTTTAAATGAATAACTAAAATCAATTCATATATTAAAAAAATTATTCAATTCATATCAAATGATATAAATTTATGATTATTTTTATTAAATTTTTTCATTATTTTTTATTTTATTATATATGTTATTTATTTTCCTTTAAAACCATCCATTTTTAAAAGAAAATAATTAATTAAATATGAAATAAAAATTACTTATATTCTATTACCATAAATGATAACTCTTCCCCATATCATTATAATATTTAACTCATACCTATGATGAAACATGATGTGGTGTGATTCTCCCACAATCATTTTAATTATTATCTTCTAATTTATAGATGATTCAGATTATGTATTGAGAATAAGTTGTTAATTTTGTTGATCTATATGGAAATCCATAACTACTATGGATGAAACAATGGATAATGTAAGGTAAGATCATAACGTGGATACAAAAATAGCTCTCATAATGAATTAACTTAATCAAATTAGAAAATTGGTTAGTTCAAAAAGTATTCATTAAAGGTAAATCCATATTTATAAATGAGAAATAATCCTTCATATCTCATAAATATTGAGTCTATCAGTGAGAATTTCTAGAAATTGTCTCTTGGAATATCTTGAGTTACAAAAATAATATTAAATTCACTAATGTGGAATGGGATAAAAAATCCATCAAAATCAATTAAATGTATTGAAAATAAAATATCTTTAAAAATAATTCATATCAATTTTATTTTGAATTATTTTTCCAAAATGAAAGTAATTTTTCACAAGTGACTCAAGTTTAAAAATTCCTTTATAAATTTTGTGTTAATCATAATTTTTTTCTAAAAACAAATGAATAATATAAATAAAAAAGAAAAACATATCTGATAAAATTATGAAAATATATCAATAATTTGATATCCCATATACATATATTAAATATTACATATTAAATTAAACAAACATAGGGTTAATAAGAAAGAAGAAAGGAATTAGAGAAATATAACTTTGTAATTCTATAGTGGTTTCTTTATTAAGTACATTATCAACAATCAATTGGTTTATTTTTTAAAAAACTACAAAATAAAACGCAAACAAATAATTTTTTATTTCAAATAAAATAATGAAAAATAAAATAAATAGTAAAATAATTATTGGGTAACCCACAAAGGGGTGTAAATTTATACTACCTAAAAGAAAGAAATTATTATTTTCATGCTTAGTGTAATTATTGGTGTGGTTTCCCTAATAAGAACCAATAAATATTAATTTTTCTAATTTATAAAATTTTATATTGACAATGGAATTCCATATAAGAAATTTAAAATTTATCATCCCTCAAAATAATCCAAAAATAATGATAAAGTGGTATAGGAATGCTAAAGGATGGGTGAAGCTTTTTAGTTGTTATATCCCCATCTATTCAATACTTGTGTTTTTTGTAGAGAACTGTACATTTCAAACATGATTATTACATCAATTTTATAACAATAAATATAAAAAATAGATTTTTAAATTTTAAAAGATTAATGTATTTGGAAATTTGGATCATATAACATGAGTACATATGATATTTAAAACTTATTTAAGTCCTTCATCATTGGTGACCTCAAATAATTAAAATTATCTTAATTGCATGTAATCACCTTTTGGCATACATCAATGAATGGGTATTCTAAAATCCCAAAATTGTTATGGAAAATATGAAAGAAACGTAGAGATAAATAATTATGAGAATAAGAATGTGGATAATAATAATCAGAATATCACTGGTAAGGGATCATTATCAGATGAAAATAGAAATAATTTTAAGGATAAAGTAAATGTGGTATATGCCGAAAAATAAACATTATAATAATTATTAAAAATTATAAAACCTAAATTTTGGACAATAATAACTTCACATTCATGAATAATTTTGGATTACAAATCATAAAATTTATAATGTGAATAAATATATCCTAATTTTCATTTGTGAAATTAATATTCTAGTGAAATATATCTATTTACCAAATAAATTGGAGGGATATATAACTTCATATCCACATCCTTCATTATTAAATGATTATAATCTCTAATTTTATATTTAAAGGTAAACTTTATCAATCGTAAACATAATATAACCCCTGAATGATGAATGAGTTTCATAATGAAATCATAAAAATATAGCAATGAATTAACCGAGGAGATTTCCAAAAGTATAATAGAATACCTGAATTTTTATTTGTGGGTATAAATGTATAATAGGGGATTCAATTTCATAGAGAATAGGAGTATAAACATAATAATAATTAAAGTGATTTTTCGAGAAAATTAGATAAATTAAATAACATGATGGTGACATCACATTTATCCTAAAGTGGTAAGACTATTCATACCCAAAAATACAAATATTTGAATAAAATTAATAAAAACATAAAAGGATGGAGGACAAAGTTATTGAAGTGTAAGAGAGTGAGGTGATATACCAAAAAAGTAATGAGCTGTCTTGGATAGTCCAATTTTGTTAGTTATTTTTTTATGATGTTTGAACCATTTATAAAAAACAATTAAATATTTAATAATTGTTATGGATTTATACTATGTTTGATTTATCAATCTTTTAAAAATTATAATTATTAGAATATATTTATTAATATTAAGTTAAAAATATAAATGACCCAATGATAATATTATATTTATTTTCCCATTTGAATTTTTATTTCACAGTTTTTATTCTTTGTTATCTATAAATTTATAAAATTAAATGTACATCAATAAGAATAAATAAATTTAAATATGTAAAAATTATATAATAGATTCACTAATCAACCATAGTGGTGATTAAAATTAAGAAAATGAAAACATATACCTATGAATATACAATCCAAACATTAATGAGTTCCATTGAAAAGAATGTGGGAGAAGGGAAATATAATATAAAAAGTTCAAAATAGAGAAAAATATCATAATAAGGGAAATTGTTTATATATTTGTAAAGTAAAAAATTTATGAAGATGGAAAAAACAATAAATATTAGGACAATGTCATTAGAATATAAAAATAATAGGATTTTGAGGTTTCCTCATCATTGATGTTTACTCCCATATTATGGAACAAAAGACATGACTGATTAGGGTTGGATGTCACAAGAACATCCATAAAGAAATAATGAGGCTTAGGATAATAGATTTGGGTATATCAGTTTCTAATTTAAGTTATTGGAATTTGATTTAACAAGAGGAGTGAGAGGGGGTATTTATACTCGATGGGGTTGGAATTTTTGTGTTGCAATATTGATTAAATTTTAAAACATTAAATTGTAGAATTTTTTAAGTTCATTATTATATTTGATATAAATTACATGTTTTTATTAATTTATTTCACTAATACGAAAAATGTTTTTATATTATATAGATTTATATATGAATTGTTTTAAAAAAAATTAATGATATACAATAAATATTTTGGTATTAAAAAATCATTTATAGGTTCAGATATTTTTATTATTATCTTAAAATGAGTTAAAAATATAACTAAAATAATTTTAAATTTATAAGAATGTTTTATAATCTATATGGTAATTTTTAGATAATTAATACGTCAAAAATAAATTATATAAAAAACAGTATATTTATAATTTACCAGAAAATTCAATTTTTCCAGAGTTCTTAAAAAATTCCCATTATAAAACAATAACCTGATGGAACTAAAATTAAAATTTAGTTTTTAAAAATTATTTTGTAATTTTGGGATCACTAATATATAATAAAAATTATTGTTTATAGAAATATGAAAAAATACAATTTGTTTTAAAATGAACTTATACATTCCTAGGGGATTTATATCTTTTATAGATATATTATAATGTTATAAAATTTATATTTACATATTATATGTATATTAAATTTTATTTAGAATAAATTTTACTATTTAGTGGTGAAGGTACTATTCTTACACCCAAGTTACTATTCTAAGGTTCTCTTTACTATTCATAATGGTCTTATTAGAATACTTAATGACCATGATACTATTAAAACAATCATATAAGATTCATAAATCTTATAAATGCATTATATTTTTATCATTCTTCATTCAACTAAATTCTTATAAATGTTTTATTTTTTTATTTTAAAAAGATATAATACTTTAATTTTTTTTGTTATAGTTTTGTTCATGAGAATTATAATTTTGAGGAACCTAGAGTTATTAGAATTTCAAATCCATACTATTTTATTTTTGGTATTTTTTAGTCTATTAAACTATTTTACTAATTTTATTGAGAAAATTTATTCACCAAAGGTAATTTCCTATATTTTGGAATTAGTATTTTCTATTTTATTATTATGTGTTTCTTGTGTTTTATATGATTCTATGTTCATAAATACAACACACATTTATATTGAAAAAGAGATTTACTTATATAAATGACTGAGTTGTTACAATCATTGTTGAGGAAGTGGTGTTATCAATAAAGGTTCCCTAGATTCATCAATAACATAATCCATCATCACCATGATTGTAGTATCTTATAATTAATTTAAAAAAATATATTCACCTCCAAATATTCTAATTGTTCTTATTATTATTAACATTTCACTTTATGATTTTTATTGGCATATTCTTTTCATTCAAAAGTATGTTGGATAATTGGAAGTTATAAAAGTTTTTAACCAAATAAAAGTTAATATAAATAATTATATCCTCCCAATCAAAATTTAAATGTGACCTCTTATTATTATTTATATTTTTTAAATAAATGGATTATAGTATTTAAATATGGTGCCTCCTATGTCTACCTAATACAAATTTCCTCTAGTAAGGTTGAATTTCGATATTAGGGTTGTAAAAATTGTATTGAATTGTGAATGTCTATTTGATGGGAGAATGAAAAAATTTCAGTTTAGTAATAATAAAATAAAAATGTTTCCAATATGATATCAGATCCCATAATATGGTATGACTCAAATTCTTTTAATCCTTTTAATCCCTTAGAATGTCATGTTGAAATTTTCATGGGGGAAAGATAATAAATTTATTTAAAAAAATCAATGATATCTTTAATTGTTAATACCAATGGAATCAATTCCTCATCTGATTGTGATTACAGTCTTCCCTCCTTAAAATTCTAGAGGTTAGATTTCAACATATTTTTTTTCATTAACTCAGAAAATTCAAAATCATTTTCCAAAATTTTGGCCAATTCTATGAGTACATCAATTGTTGAAGGATCTTATTTATTTTAGTTATATGAGATAATTTTAAATTGATGTTGAGTAGTATTATTTTTGAAAAATCTATAATCCATTAACCCTATGTCATATTACTAATGTAGTTGTGAAAACCATTTAAAATGTTAATTTATGGGATCCTATGGAAATTAAAAGATGTTAGTATCAAAATGGTCTATTGGAATACATTATCTAATCCAGGTAGTATGTTAATTTAACTTCTTTAACTATTTATGAAAAATAGTCATCAATTAATGATGAATGTTAAATAAATGAGGTGTATTTTAAAAAGTACAAATTAATGTAAAAAATAAACGATGAAATATATAATTATATATGTGAAAATTAACTCTAATAAAAGTTTCTTAATTTACCTTTAAAAAATTCCACAAATTGGATTTGTCTAGTCCCAAACTCATATATGTGTCACTTATATGTAAAAGTAAATACAATTTGACAAATGAACATAGAAAATATCTCAAGGATTCCAACTCTCAATAATGATGATTCATAAACCATCTTTTTTATTTCTCTATTAATAAAGTAATTTAAAATAACATTAAGAAATGTATACTTTATGTACAAATAAAATAAATTATTTAAGTGAAATTTATATAAATATGGAAAATAAATAAAATTTTATAACCATAAGGGGGAAAAATAAAAAAAATCATAGACCACATAAAATATCCGACTCTTTATATTAACATTAACTGAATTATATATGATAACATTGGTTATCTATCATTATTCCATGAATAGTGTAAACTAGATTCATATATAGAGATCTACATAAATTTAATATATTATATCAATAATCAATATATCACATTGTTATTTTGAGAACATAAATACACTATATAAAAAGTGTTATCCATGCATGGTTATAAATAATTAAACAAAAATACAAATTTGAGAGACTTATAATGAATGTGTAGAGAGGAATCTCACCACCACAACACTCACACAACTCACTATCATAAAACTCTTATCATAAAGTTTTATCCAAACTGTTTTATAATTATGATCCTCTATAACCCAAATAAAAAATAATAATATAAAAATAAATAAATAATATAAAATAAATATAACTCAAAATGAATTTCTTTAACTTTGGCCTTTAAATAGGATATTATATATATATATATATATATATTTAGAGAATATAATCTCAAAAAATAAGATTAAAACTATTATAAATTTGATGAAACTAAAGTATTTATCTAATAAAAATAATCAGAAATAGAAAAAATGAAAATAAAATGTGTTATACTAATTGACTAGGCTGAAACCTTTTCATAGAGTATTCTCATTCACATTATAAGAATCAATAAAAACATATTTGTTCCTTTTAGGTGTATATGAATGTTAAAAAAAGAATAAATAATTTATTGGATATGTTGAAATGTTGATAAAACATCCAGATTTAATTATTAAGATCTACAATGAGACTAATAGTTTCTGGCAAAATTTATGATTAAAAATAAGATTTCATAAATACTTTCTATGTTTTATGTTTTTTAAAGCCTATAAAAATATATGTTACACATTTCTTATGTTTATTAATCATGTATAAATGATCAATTACACATCCATAAAGAAGATATTTAAATTTGAATTGATAATTGTTTTATGGTATTTGTTCAACGTATCTATTTCATCATTATAATTAAAATTAAAATTTTTATTTTTAAAAGATCACCACAATAGATTGATACAGTGAACTCATGATTTGAATATAAATTCATATATATATATTGGAATTTTCCCAAGAATTTTTTTAATTATGTAAACAAATTTCCTATGTCCCATGGATCATCATGTTTTACTAGTTTTTTGTTCTAATGTGATGATGAGTGGTGAAATATAAGAATATTATAGCTAAAAAATATTTCATTCTTTCTCTATAGTGAAAAGGGACATCACCTTCACATATTTTTTTCATTATTATAGTCTATGATTATAATAAAATAAATTATTGAATACCTCTTATACATAACTAAACTATACACAGTAGTCATTACTTTTAATGATCCCCAACCTAGGATTTCTACATGATTCAATGATTTTTGATTTTGTAAACACTAATATTTTTAATGTTCCATTTATCTCATCACTAATAGAAATAAATTTCCAATAGTTTTTTTAACATCCCAGGTAAATAAAGAATAAAGAATTTTCATATTTATTAATATTTACGAATTAAATATTAATTTTATTTTAAAGGTTTTGCTATGTTCGATAGCGTACCCAATACGCAACGATGAGTTTATTTGAAACTTACGTAGCACACTAGTAATAAAATAATATTATTTTAAATGTTAGTTAACAAGTAGTCGTTGTACTGGCGGGAATGAATAAAAATAACTAAAATATGATTAGATATGTTTTTAAATGTTTATACATTTACCCAATAAAAGATAATGGCTTAAAATACAGATAGAGTTCAATTTTAGGGCATATATACTCTAATTTTCACTAAAGGTTCACTTATCACCTTTTAATGGGGAACCATCATTAAATATAGTTTTGATCACTCTTATACTTTATTTTGGACCAAATATAACTCTTCTTTAGATTCGGGACATCAAAATTTACTTTGTGTAAATTTTTGGTACCTTTCTGATAAAGTTCATTTTTTTAATGAATAGTGTAAAATGTTGTGTTTTAATTCAAAACCTCTTTTTAATATAATTTATTTATATGATTATATTATATTTTTATTCGGTTTTAAAGTGAAATTAGAAAATATTTTTACCATTAAATTCAACAATGGTCGTTGGAATCAATTTCACTTTGAAATCGGACTTAAATTAGTGTCAATCTTTTGATACTTATTGTTTTGTAAAAACACGCTATTTGCTCTGGCAGCGGGAATTAATTATTAAATTAATTAATGTGACTTATATGTTTTTAATTTTGTAAAATAGACTTCATTTTTGAATTCGTAATATCAAATATAGCTTAGGGTGAATTTTTGGTAGTTTTCTGAAAAACTTCAATTTTTGATGAATAGTGAAACCACTAAGTGGTAATCAAGCAAACTAATTTTTCAGTTAAATTAAAGTTTACCACTAATGTGTATTGAATTTTAAAAATCCGACATACATGGTTGTAATTAGTATGTAAAATGTGTTTCAATGAGATTATAATAATTTTTTGGTGAATAGTAACTTATTAAGTTCTTAATCACGATTAGTGGTAATTAGGGTAGTTTACGGTCTAAATAAGGCTTTAATAATATGAAATGACCTAGACACATGTCCCAAACTCATTGGTTGTGTCATGGCCGACCATTAAATGACATGGGTCAACTTGGGGACCCCATGGATCCACTTTTGTTGGGAAATGACATAAATTACTTTTTATTTAATGTTAAAGTGAAAATGACACAAACATAATATGTTTTACGAAAACAATTTTTATGTGGGGTTATACAAGTCCATATTTTGATTATAAATAGTCATTGGAAATCTAAAAATATTTGCTACATCATAGTAGTTTTTTTATAATTTTTAGACATTAAATAAATTAAATTATATATGACATAATAATGATGTAGCGATGACATCATTATTTGACGATTTAAATAAAATGGAAAGAAAATGTAAAATCTATGAACTACACATGTCCAAAACCAATTGAATGAGTGGATTTCGAACCCTTATCACCTTATCCACGAATTATATCAATGTGGGACCTTTTGAAACCGAATCACAATTTCAAATAATGTAATATTTCTTTACTTTCCAAAAGTGCCCCTCCTCTCCTCTTATAAAAGGCCCCACCTCTACCTCATTTCACACACTTCTCAAGCCTTTGGCTCGGCCAAACCCTGCCCATTTACTCTCTCCACATACCTCTCCTCATCCTAGAGGATTCCCTTTGGGAAGAATCCTTTCAAAGGATGCCTTTAGGCTCAAATCAAAAGGAGTTACACTTTTTAAGGTAATTTATTCTCTCATGTTCATTTGTTTTATTTTGCTTCTCCAACCCCCTAAACTCTTTTTATTTACTTATTTTGTAACAACACCAGTATCTTCAATATACTAGGATGTTGTTATAATATTTATTTGAGCTACACTCTCACACAACTACATCAAATGGTTAAAGAACATACGGTTTCCGTGGATGGAGAAATTCTGCCTCCCGAAACGATGATTGTTCAATACTCATTTGACACCTTCAAGGGTGGCCATTATGATGTCACTATTTTTATATATGATATATAATATGTTTATGTTTTCTTTAAGCTTATGTATTTTTTATTTTTGGCATACTTTTATGGTTTCCATTATTGGTAAACACGATATCTTCATTTAAGGAAGTGCGGACTACCGCCCCCTAAAAGTGATGTGATTCGTTAATGCCATATGTGGGATGTGTAAAAGATAAAGTTAATGATATTATATATGTTATTATACTGGAATTATAATATACTCTTATATCATTATGATTCCATTCCAAAAAAAATACAAAATAGAAATGGAAGTAGCGTTCATGCGTACGTACGGCTTACCGTCTCCATGAACGGTGCATTTCATTTCTTATCCCCAAATGTAATGTACTATTAAAATTACATGTATATAATGTATATATATAATTAATGATATATCTAAATTATGAATATAATTATGGAATTAAAATATACATATCTCTCATTTAGTTTTAATTCCATTAATATGACAAAGAAATGAAAGTAGCGTTCATGCGTACGTACGGCTTACCGTCTCCATGAACGGTGCATTTCATTTCTTACCTCTAAATGATTATGTAATATTATAAATACATGTATATGCTGATATATATTTGAAACATATTATATCCAAATCGGGAATTTCATTCTGGATATAAAGAACTTTTGACCACATGAACAACATGTAATTGTAAGAAGTCAACTTTCGACTTAAGAACCAAATATTGAGAAAACAAACATTATTAACTTAAATGGTTACATAATGTTTATAACATGGAAATAAGTGATATAAAAAGAATAATGAACTTTAAAAAGGTTCTTAATCAATTATAAATTAACTCAAGTTTATTACTCAGGACGTTAAAGAACGATCGAGTCAAGTCGGACCCAAGTTAAGGGACTTCGTCTCAATCTCCTTTCATTGAGGCATATTTCATTTTATACACAACTTTCTTTTATACGGTGTATAAAATATTTTGACTTTTACTTTTATACAAAAGGAATCTTTTTCTATGAACCGTTTTACTAAACGACAAAAAGGAATGTTTTTTTTAACGTACGCGGTGACAATGACTTTTTCCGCCGCCACGAGTATTATTTGGTCTTTGGCTTCCTCAACAAGCCGTAATGTTTTTAAAATAAAATAAATACCACATACTCTTTTATGTATTTTGTTATTGAAAATGGTTTTGATAAAGGATTCTATTATGTCAATATATTTATGATATATTGTGATTGAAATGTGGAAATGTTATCTTTCCTTTATATTGGTTTTATGTTTTATGATTTTATATTGGTACTTGGACAATTTAACGGGTGGTTACGTTATAAACCATATGACGGGTGGTGCCGTGAATACCAGGACGGGTGGTTACGTTATAACCTCCAATGCATTGGGTATGGAAGTCGGCCGTATGGCTATTCCATTAAGTATGTATGGAAATTGGCCGTATGGCTATTCCATTAAGTGATATGTGTGGAAGTCGACCGTATGGTTATTCCACTTAAGTATGTTTATGTCCCAAGTTACCTTTATATATGATATTTGTTCTTTATATGGGTTTTATGGTTATACTTTGGTTACAAAAAGGTAAGTAATGATACTTTATTCAGTGAAGAGTTTTACTACTTCATGAAGGTGAAGGTATTACTTAGATAGAGTATACATGGTTTACTTGATTTTGAAAAACTAACAGTTTTCATTCATTGTGTATCCCTTACTGAGCTTTTTATGCTCACCCCAAGTTTTTTGAAATGTTTTTCACATGACTTAAAGTGGAATAAGGTCAAGGATGGGATCAAGGTAATTTCATGCTATCTAAAACATGGAATCTAGACATATTTCTTTTTAAGAGTTGTTATTTTATGGAGACTTAGTAGAAGTGTATACTTTGTAATCTTTTAAGATGTAATAGTTATGTTCTAATTCTCTAAAACTCTAAACCTGAAAAGATCCTCAATGTGAATTATTCATTTAATTCAATATTAAGTAAGGTTTAAGGCTGGGGCCTTATAGTTAGTATCAGAGGATGGTTTAGACAACTTTAGGAGTTAGAAAAGTGTTAAATTATAATATGATTGAAATGATATAGCATTTACGGATTACCATGTTGCTTCGCCTAAGATATTTCTATGTTCAGAATGGTTTTCTGCAGAGGAAACAAAGCAGCTATGTTGGGACGACATCAGGAGGAAGATAACCTTCCAAATCAGCAACCTGAGATGGTCGGAATCAGAACTGAACAGTTTGTTGCAGTGATGGCACAGTTGACTCAGGCTATAAATGGTGGTGGTATCCATGCACGAGATCAGCCAGATCAACCGCAGAGGAACATGTCAGTGGTGGAACATTTCATGAGGCAACATCCCCCATCATTCAGAGGATCATCTGACCCTGTGCAAGCTGAAGGGTGGATTAAAGCACTGGAGAAGATTTTTTATGTCATGGGGTGTTCAGAACATCAAAAGGTTAGTCTTGTTGTTTACCATTTTGAAGGTGAAGCTGATAAGTGTTGGTCGATGGTGAAAAATATAAGGGATAGTGATGAGATTGAGGATCTTCACTGGGACGAATTCAAAGGTATGTTTCTTGAGAAATATTTTCCTAAGGTGGTTCGTCTTAGGATGGAAAAACAGTTCCTAGAATTGAGGCAGGAGGATGATTCAGTGGCTACTTATGAAGAAAAGTTCACTCGATTGGCAAGGTATGCTCCAAACTTCATACGATATCTTGATAGTAAAATAAACCGTTTTTACTCAGGGTTAAAGCCAAAGTATTGAAGTGCTTTAGCTTCTTGTGAGTTCAAAAGTTACGAAAAACTTGTTCGATGTGCGGAGAAGGTAGAAATGGAGTTTTCCGATGATCAGGTGTTCTATGACAAACAAAAGAATAAGAGATCTAGATGGCAGGAAAAGGGGAAGAATTCATCAAAGAAGCAAGGAGGTAAGAAAACCAAATATCCATCCTGTGAGAAGTGTGGTAAAATGCATCCTGGAGAATTTTTATCCAAGTCTGGTAAGTGCTTTCGGTGTGGTAAGTCTGGTCATATTGCTCGTAACTGTAAGGAAGATGATCAAGCAGGAAATGAAAAGCCAACAGAAAGATGTTTTAAGTGTAATGAAATGGGTCATTATGCAAACGAGTGTCCAACGAAGAACTCAACTGGGGGAATGCAGCTAGACTACAAGCAGAAAGGGGTGGTAAAATCATTTGAAACAACTTCAGCAGATGTTGGGCCATCGAATGAAGTGGTATTAGCTCCAGGGAGCTCAGTATTTTTCGAAGATTGACTTGAGGTCGGGGTACCATCAGTTGAAAGTAAAAGAAGCAGACGTTCCGAAGACTGAGTTCCGTACTAGATATGGCCATTATGAATTTGTAGTTATGCCTTTTGGGTAAACCAATGCACCTGCTGTATTCATGGACCTTATGAATAAAATTTTCCATGAGTTCTTGGATAAGTTTGTGTTTGTGTTTTGAGGTTTGTGAAGAGGTTATGTGTGCCTTGTGATTCACAGGTGAAGAATGAGTTGTTTTTTCATCCTGGCAGTACTAAGATGTACAGAGGTCTGCGGGAGTATTACTGGTGGGATGGAATGAAAAGAGATATTGCTGATTTTACTGTGAAGTGTTTGACTTGTCAGCAGGTTAAAGCAGAGCGGCAGTTACCGAAAGGGATGCTTCAGCCTTACCAGTGTAAGAGTGGAAATGGGTGAATATATCCATGGACTTTGTTGTTGGATTACCGAAGACATCTCGAGGTAATAATGCAATCTGGGTTATTATTGATCGCTTGACCAAATCTGCTCATTTCCTTTCTATACGAGATGCTTTCTCTCTTGATCAACTTTCCCGTTTGTATCTTAAAGAGATAGTCAGGTTACATGGAGTTCCTCTCTCCATTGTATCGGATCGTGATCCCAGGTTTACTTCTAACTTTTGGAAAGGCCTTCAGAAGTTGTTGGGTACTGAATTAAATTTTAGTACAGCTTTTCATCCTCAATCAGATGGGTAGTCAGAACGAACAATTCAGACATTGGAGTATATGCTACGAGCTTGTTCTATGGATTATCAGGGAAGTTGGGACCAACATCTTTCTTTGGTTGAGTTCTCAAATAATAACAGTTTTGATTCCAGTATACAGATGGCACCATTTCAGGCATTATATGGGAAGCGGTGTCGAACTCCAGCTTTTTGGGATGAAGTGGGTGAAAGGAAGTTGATGGGACCAGAATTGGTAGAAGAGATGGCAGAAAATGTTGAGCTGATTCAGAAACACATGAGAACAGCTCAGAGCAGGCAGAAGAGTTATGCGGATAACCGGAGGAAGGATCTATCTTTAGAGGTAGGTGATCATGTTTTTCTCAAGGTTTCTCCTTGGAAAAGTTTGATGAGATTTGGTAAGAAAGGAAAGTTGAGTCCAAGGTTTGTTGGACCATACGAAATTCTGGAAAGAGTTGGATCAGTTGCATACCGAGTGGCTTTACCTCCGTGTTTATCTCAGGTACACAATGTTTTTCATGTTTCAATGTTGAGGAAGTATATGCCAGATCCATCTCATGTTTTGAGTCTAGAGGTAGTTTAGCTGGACGAGAACCTATCTTATGAGGAACAACCGGTCCAGATTCTTGACCACAGGGATCTAGTGTTACGGAATAAGGTGATTCATCAGGTAAAGGTTTTGTGGAAAAACCATGTGATTGAAGAGGCAACATGGGAATCTGAAAATGATATGAGGGATAAATACCCCCACTTATTTTGATAAGTGAATAAAATTGCGAGGACGCAATTCCCAAAAGGGTGGAAGGATGTAACATCCCAGGTAAATAAAGAATAAAGAATTTTCATATTTATTAATATTTACGAATTAAATATTAATTTTATTTTAAATGGGTTGCTATGTTCGATAGAGTACCCGATACGCAACGATGAGTTTCTTTGAAACTTACATAGCACACTAGTAATAAAATAATATTATTTTAAATGTTAGTTAACAAGTAGCCGTTGTACTGGCGGGAATGGATAAAAATAACTAAAATATGATTAGATATGTTTTTAAATGTTTATACATTTACCCAATAAAATATAAAGGCTTAAAATACGGAAAGAGTTCAATTTTAGGGTATATATACTCTAATTTTCACTAAAGGTTCACTTATCACCTTTTAATGGTGAACCGTCATTAAATATAGTTTTGATCACTCTTATAGTTTATTTTGGACAAAATATAACTCTTCTTTAGAATCGGGACATCAAAATTTACTTTGTGTAAATTTTTGGTACCTTTCTCATAAAGTTCAATTTTTTTAATGAATAGTGTAAAATGTTGTGTTTTAATTCAAAAACTCTTTTTAATCTAATTTATTTATATGATTAGATTATATTTTGATTTGGTTTTAAAGTTAAATTAGAAAATATTTTTACCATTAAATTCAACAGTGGTCGTTGGAATCAATTTCACTTTGAAATCAGACTTAAACTAGTGTCAATCTTTCGATACTTATTGTTTTGTAAAAACACGCTATTTTCTCTGGCAGCGGGAATTAATTATTAAATTAATTAATGTGACTTCTATGTTTTTAATTTTGTAAAATAGACTTCATTTTTGAATTCGTAATATCAAATATATCTTAGGGTGAATTTTTGGTAATTTTCTGAAAAACATCAATTTTTGATGAATAGTGAAACCACTAAGTGGTAATCAAGCAAACTGATTTTTCAGTTAAATGAAAGTTTACCACTAATGTGTATTTAATTTTAAAAATCCGACATACATGGTTGTCATTAGTATGTAAAATGTGGTTCAATGAGATTATAAAAAGTTTTTGGTGAATAGTAACTTATTAAGTTCTTAATCACGATTAGTGGTAATTAGGGTAGTTTAAGGTCTAAATAAGGCTTTAATAATATGAAATGACCTAGACACATGTCCCAACCTCATTTGTTGTGTCATGGAAGACCATGACATGCCATGGGTCAACTTTGGGACCCCATGGATCCACTTTTGTTGGGAAATGACATAAATTACTTTTTATTTAATGTTAAAGTGAAAATGACACAAACATAATATGTTTTACGAAAACAATTTTTAAGTGGGGTTATACAAGTCCAAATTTTGATTATAAATAGTCATTGGAAAACTAAAAAGCATTCCTACATCATAGTAGTTGTTTTATAATTTTTAGACATTAAATAAATTAAATTATATATGACATAATAATGATGCAGCGATGACATCATTATTTGACGATTTAAATAAAATGGAAAGAAAATGTAAAATCTATGAACTACACATGTCCAAAACCAATTGGATGAGTGGATTTCGAACCCTATTACCTTATCCACGAATTATATCAATGTGGGACCTTTTGAAACCGAAAACCATTTTCAAATAATGTAATATTTCTTTACTTTCCAAAAGTGCCCCTCCTCTCCTCTTATAAAAGGCCCCCACCTCAACCTCATTTCACACACTTCTCAAGCCTTTGGCTCTGCCAAACCCTGCCCATTTACTCTCTCCACATACCTCTCCTCATCGTAGAGGATTACCTTTGGGCATAATCCTTTCAAAGGAAGCCTTTAGGCTCAAATCAAAAGGAGTTACACTTTTTAAGGTAATTCATTCTCTCATGTTCATTTGTTTTATTTTGCTTCTCCAACCCCCTAAACTCTTTTTATTTACTTCTTTTATAACAACAACAGTATCTTAAATATACTAGGATGTTGTTATAATATTTATTTGAGCTACACTCTCACACAACTACATCAAATGGTTAAAGAACATACGGTTTCCGTGGATGGCGAAATTCTGCCTCCCAAAACGATGATTGTTCAATACTCATTTAACACCTTCAAGGGTGGCCATTATGATGTCACTATTTTTATATATGATATATAATATGTTTATGTTTTCTTTCAGCTTCTGTATTTTTCATTTTTGGCATACCTTTATGGTTTCCATTATGGGTAAACATGATATCTTCATTTAAGGAAGTGCGGACTACCGCCCCCTAAAAGTGATGTGATTCGTTAATGCCATATGTGGGATGTGTAAAGGATAAAGTTAATGATATTATATATGATATTATACTGGAATTATAATATACTCTTATATCATTAAGATTACATTCCAAATAAAAAATAAAAAATAGAAATGGAAGTAGCGTTCATGCGTACGTACGGCTTACCGTCTCCATGAACGTTGCATTTCATTTCTTATCCCCAAATGTAATGTACTATTAAAATTACATGTATATAATGTATATATATAATTAATGATATATCTAAACGATGAATATAATTCTGGAATTAAAATATACATACCTCTCATTTAGTTTTAATTCCATTAATATGACAAAGAAATGAAAGTAGCGTTCATGCGTACGTACGGCTTACCGTCTCCATGAACGGTGCATTTCATTTCTTACCTCTAAATGAATATGTAATATTATAAATAAATGTATATTCTGGATATATATGATACAAATTATATCCAAATCGTTAATTTCATTCTGGATATAAAGAACTTTTGACCACATGAACAACATGTTATTGTAAGAAGTCAACTTTCGACTTAAGAACCAAATATTGACAAAACAAACATTATTAAATTAAATGGTTACATAATGTTTATAACATGGCAATAAGTGATATAAAAAGAATAATGAACCTTAAAAAGGTTCTTAATCAAGTATAAATTAACTCAAGTTTATTACTCAGGACGTTAAAGAACGATCGAGTCAAGTCGGACCCAAGGTAAGGGACTTCGTCTCAATCTCCTTTCATTGAGGCATATTTCATTTTATACACAACTTTCTTTTATACGGTGTATACAATCTTTTGACTTTTACTTTTATACAAAAGGAATCTTTTTCTATGAAGCGTTTTACTAAACGACAAAAAGGAATGTTTTTTATTAACGAACGCGGTGACAATGACTTTTTCCGCCGCCGCGAGTATTATTTGGTCATTGGCTTCCTCAACAAGCCGTAATGTTTTTAAAATAAAATAAATACGACATACTCTTTTATGTATTTTGGTATTGAAAATGGTTTTGATAAAGGATTCTATTATGTCATTATATTTATGATATATTGTGATTGAAATGTGGAAATGTTATCTTTCCTTTATATTGGTTTTATGTTTTATGATTTTATATTGGTACTTGGACATTTTAACGGGTGGTTACGTTATAAACCATATGACGGGTGGTGCCGTGAATACCAGGAAGGGTGGTTACGTTATAACCTCCAATGCATTGGGTATGGAAGTCGGTCGTATGGCTATTCCATTAAGTATGTATGGAAATTGGCCGTATGGCTATTCCATTAAGTGATATGTGTGGAAGTCGACCGTATGGTTATTCTACTTAAGTATGTTTATGTCCCAAGAAACCTTTATATATGATATTTGTTCTTTATATGGGTTTTATGGTTATACTTTGGTTACAAAAAGGTAAGTAACGATACTTTATTCAGTGAAGAGTTTTACTAATTCATGAAGGTGAAGGTATTACTTAGATAGAGTATACATGGTTTACTTGATTTTGAAAAACTAACAGTTTTCATTATTTGTGTATCCCTTACTGAGCTTTTTATGCTCACCCCAAGTTTTTCGAAATGTTTTTCACGGGACTTAAAGTGGAATAAGGTCAAGGATGGGATCAAGGGAATTTCATGCTATCTAAAACCTGGAATCTAGACATCTTTCTTTTTAAGAGTTTTTATTTTATGGAGACTTAGTAGAAGTGTCTACTTTGTAATCTTTTAATATGTAATAGTTATGTTCTAATTCTCTAAAACTATAAACCTGAAAAGATCCTCAATGTGAATTATTCATTTAATTCAATATTATGTAAGGTTTAAGGCTGGGGCCTTATAGTTTTTATGATCTTGGATTGGATTTTAAGGGTTAATGAAATTTAATTGTAATATTTTTCGTAAATATTCAAGGTAATTATTGTGTTCTTGAAATAAAATATTAATAGGTCCCTTATTAAAAAATGTAAGGGAAATATCTAGGTTCTCCAAGAGTTCAGGATGATTTTGAGTGAAATTTGGTGAAATTTGCGGAATTTTTTCAGGATTTCTTGAGCGACAAGCATGGTTGATGAGACTTTCAAATAGATTTTTCAATCATAGAATATGGTGATTAATGTGACTTATTGACAATATTCACCATAATTGGTACTATGAATACGTTTTGTGCTCCCACATAAATTATATATTGAAACTCCATTATCAATACTATTTTTAAACATTATCCACCATTCATCCACTACCACTAGGATCTCTGAATTGCTGTTGTGATTTTTTGTTATCTCCCCCTATGGACCCCATATTTATAGGTTCTTGTTGAATTTCAAATTAAAATCTAAATTAATCGCTTATATATATCTTAAAGTTGTCTTTTTATTGGTATTAGGTTGATGAATAGACTAATTAGTCATGTCAATCTAATTTTTCTTGGAGGTCTTGGTTTACTTTTTTGTTTTTTACCTATGGAATTAACAATCATAAATTGATATTTGATAATTGATTTTATAGTATGGTTTGATATTTTTATATCATTTTTGTTAAGTAGTTTTTCATATATGTCAAGTGCATTAAATTACTACATATTTGTTTTGTATGTTTTAATGACATTATGTGATCAAAATTGTTTATAAATGAATATAATTGATTAATATAAATAAAATTTTTTGTTTGTTGATTTTTTATGTGAATATAAAATAGGGGTCCTCAAGGAGTGTCCTTGTTTCAAAAAATTATATTTTCACTGGTTATCAATTTTGGTGTTTGGTTTTTAAATGGTTTATCTAAGGTTTTCATTATGTCTGGAATATATTTGAATAATTTTATTATTATTGTTAAAATAATATAAATATATTAAATTATTTTTAATTTTTTTTTAATTATTTAGATTTATATTTGAGTCATTATGCCTAAGTATATGAAACTATTACATGGGTGTGGGATTCATTTTTTAGATGAACTAGTGTTGTGTTAAAAAAATCCCACTTTTTTCTTGGTATATAATTGAACAGAACAGTTATAGGTGTATGGATTATTATTCCACCCTTAATTAGGTTTTACCAAATGTTATGTGGGTTACTAATGTCATATGTCTCCCTCAGGTATTGTTGTTAGCATGTGTTTATTGAATACCTCTAGGAACAGAAGTTATGTTTTTTTATATGTTATCATATGTTCAGATCCAATATATTTTTTTACTATTGATAATTATTATGGAACATGTTCTCATTACATGTGAGTTTTTATAAAATTAAATGGGTTGGGGAATGTTATATAAAAGTCATCATAGATTAATAATTCTGAAAAATTTATAGTGTATTAGGGAGCATTGGTAAAAATAATACAATGTATTGTACTCACAACATATTTATAAACGCTTATAGATGGATAGATTCCATAAATCATAACACAATTATGTCCCATGTGTCATTTATTACAGGAAATGTTTTATATATATCGATTGGCAGTAGCGGTGGTGGAGGGCATATGGTTAATGTGATGACTTAGTAAGTTATTATGAGTCTCTGGGAAGCTAGTGTAACCCATTTATCGAGAGTTGTAATGTGTGGAAGATATCCCATTACTTATGATTTTTATTTAACCACTAAATTTTTTAGGTCTAATTATAGTTTATTTTGGGATAATTATTTCACATGCCTTATATGATCCTTATTAATATACTTCAATTATCTATTTTTTCCAATAGGTTTCATATGTCCAATTTATAAATGCCCACTTCTATAATTTTATTAAAATATGTAATAAAGTCATTGTAATTTATAGGAATAATTTCCCCCAATGATTCTATCTAAATCCATATCATTTATTTTTATAATTTCATTATTTTTATAATGAACCTAATTCTTAATGACACTTAATCATAATCCATGTGTGGTTGAGTAGTGATGAGTTTTATTATGATTGAAAATTCATCCTGGTTTCATTGTCTTTGGAAATGATGTTTTTCTATTAATAATGTTATTAGTTCCAAAATTATGTTTTAAATACTATTTTTAATGGGATCTCAATTGGTAAAAACATATATTTACTAATTTTTAATGATTTTATCATAAAAATATTTATTGATAGGGTATCCATTTAGTGGTTTATAAAACACTAATTTTTAAATATATTATAAATTGATTATCATTGTTGAAATACTGACTATTATTTGGTAATTATAAAAAGAAACAACCAAGGAGACTTCTAAAAAATAAATTTTGACGATGAAACTTCATTTTCATGCTATCCATTAACCTCTTTATCAATATTTTTTAAGGAATTGTGAAAGGGTGAATAATAATGTCAGTGTTCTTGTTACACATCAATAATTTTGGGTGGAACCATCATGAAATATTTTATAAAAAATACGTATAGTATTTATTGGGGATTTTTTACTTCATGAAGATACATATAGGAAGAAGATGATAAATTCTTGTCATACCTCTCTTTGATTCTAAAAATAATGTAATATACGTTGAATACAATATATTTCTGAAGTGTATGTAGATGGGTTTTGTGAAGTATTTGAAAAGGATATGATGAATTAATATAAGATCTTAGCAGGGTTTCAGGTGATATTTAAGGAAAATATATATAATTATATATACCATTTACTAATGTCCACAACTATCTTTTATTTACTGCATGTGAATATAATCATTTAAACTACGTTTTTTAGATTATGATACTAGATTAATTTGTTTTAGAGAAGGTTGTTATATAATTTTTCATGTATCAATGGTTTGATTCATTATTAAGTGATTAAACACAATAAAATGTAGTTATTTTTAACCTTTATTCATTTTTAAAAATGGTGAGAAAACCCAGAATTTTTAAAACTATTGTTCATTATAATCATCCTTGTATGATATTTTTTCCCACACCAATTAATATAGGCATTCAATAAGTCTGATAATGTTAGGAAAGGTGATTAATCTTATATTTCAGGTGAATCATATATTTAACATACACCAATGTTTTCCTCTACGGGATATAGGGATATGCTAGTGGGAGGTATTTAGTGTGGTTATATAGATCAATTGAGGAATAATTATATATAGTGACATTGAAAATATTTTATGTGTTGGATGTAGAAAAACCTTAAGATGTATTGGAGAAACCCACTTATTGTATCTATAATGGAAGGATTTAATCCGATGTAGATATATCATGGTTAATTACACATAGACCAATAGCCAGGTCTACATGAGAAGTTACACCTAATTAGTTTTTTTCCATGACCCCACCAATATCTCTATAGTAGTCCAACATTTGATAATGATTGTTGGATCACATATGAAGTCACATATTTTATTCCAACTGAGATCTGTTAGAGATGGTTTGAGGAAGTTATATAGTTATATTCACATGTTTTTATGACACTAAACAATTTTTTTTATTTCACACCGGTACGACACAATCAATTTTTATTGTGAGGGAAGTTGAAATCATGGGCTTATGGGTATAAATGATATATCATGTCATATGATAGAAAAATCTTTTAGGATATAATAATGGTAATTAATTTATGTTTCTATCATGAAATATTATAATAAGTCATTTATAATCACCATGGGACTTCACCACCCTTTATAGGTTCATTTATGACATCATAATTGGATTGGACTAGATTATTACCTATAATGTTTATATAAATGATTACATGTAGAAGGTTTTTTTCCACACCTGAGTGGGATATTCCTACATACAAGTGTGAATGAGATGTAAATTCTAGTAAGTCTCATGCTACGACAATAATTGATTGTAGTAAATTGTACTAATTAGTTGATTTTTTGGTGTAAAAAAAGAGACATTACATATTGGATATCTAGTGATATTTAACTAAAATTTAAATAAATTCCCATAAGACTTTTCAAGACATCTACAAAATATTTACGTATAGTTCTTGGTTGTTTTCATCCTAGTAAACGACTTTTATTCCTTCCATCATATAAGATGGAACTGCTGGTGTTGAGTAAATTCATGGTTTTTTAGAATATTTAATGAAAAACTGTTATGATCAGGATGATTACCTTCTCTAGTGTATCTATATTACTCATTATAAATATGGAATATATAATATTATGGTTTTTTATCGATCATAAAAATTTAAATAAAGATAAAATCAAGAAAATATACACACATTATATATTAGATTAATTATTCAATCAATCAAAGGATTATTTATTTTTTTAGATATTAACTTTTTCTTGATATACGCTCATTCCATGTTAATGAAATAATATATATAAATATCAGTTTTCCATGTATGTGAGGAAAATTTGATATTTGTTTATTCAAATTGGTCTTACTAATACCCAATCTATTTTAATGTAATTAAGTAAGAACTTATTTTAGTGATATATTAAATTAATTTTCACGGTACTCATCAATGACATATTGGAAAATTCATGTTCCAAGATTTACTATGTATAAAATTTATAATATTTCATTAGAATATTGAAAGACTATTATTTATATTCAAGATCATCCAAATGTGTTTCTTATATTCAAGAAGTGATAATAATTTATATTTTTATCTCTAAAAATTGGCTATTGATAATCTTGAGTATATTGATGTAGTCTTTTCATTGAAGGAGACCAAAAAATTTATTTGAAGTGAAAAGTTTCCATGGGTTTTCTATTATTATAGATGTGGTTTTAATGATTTCACAGAAATATTATTTGAAAATATAATCATTGTTTGGGTCATCATTCTACTAAAATTATTTATAATAATGTACTAATATATTTGGAATAAAAATAATATGGATATTGTCTAAATTGGGTGATAGGTGTATAGTTTATTATGATGTCATACTTTCCACTAGCATAGTGTTATATTTGGATTGTATATGAATAATTAAATTTTAGGGGATGTGAATGGAATGTCTTAATAAATGACATAGGGTTTTAGAAATCATTATTGTATTACAAATGTATCATTAGTACTAATTTTTTAAGATATTTTTTGTGTATACATATCACATGTTCTTGAAGAGTATCTTCTTGAAGAGTTATCTCAATATTTTGAAATGGGTGTGAATGTAGTATTTAAAACCCATTTAAATAAATATATCATGTACACATTGAAGATTTTTTATATAACAGATCGTTGATTCATAATTTCCATGAAGAAAAATTGAGGGTATCCATACAGTAATGTAATTTCATGAGTCTACTTATAGTGATATTATTATATCTTTCTGACTAGATACATCAGATAGATTTTATCATTTTTAGTAGTTAGACTGAACTTTCAAGATAATTTGAACATATCTCAGTTTATATATTGAGAATTAATTCTATTGTGGGAATACTAAAATCGTGTGGTAGACCTTTAATAAATTGTGAAAAGTGTGTGAATTTTATTTTTCCATTCACAAACTACTGTTTATCCCTTCCTTGAGGAGATAGGGGGTGTTAAAGTAGTTTAGTTATTTCAATTAGGTTATCCAAACTGATTTTAATAAGGTATTACTGTATTTTAAATGACACTTTTTATGATATGATTCGAAAAATAAAGTGGAAGACAATTTTTAAATTCCTTACATTTCATAAGGAAATGAATATGCAAAAGGGCCCTATATGAATTGTGTAACCACTGTACAAGATAGTTTTAAAGTGGTATTCAATATCTAAAATTATGTGGTGTCTTTAATAAATAGAATAATAAAATCTAAAACTTTATATAAAATTAGGGGATAATCAAATGGAATATATGAAAAAATACATTTGTTTGGGAAATGATTAAGCTTTATGGTTTCTTTTATAGGTTTTAAAAATCATTATAATATGAAATAAATGAAAAGTTAAATTGTTTTATTGAATATAATCCATAGATGAATGGTACATCAGAGATAATGATCCAGATTTTGGAAGACATACATGAAGAATATTTTAGGGTTATTTAGTTAATGTTTGGATTATCTCAATTTGGTGGATTTATCAAACAATAATAGCAGTTAATGTATGAAATGGATGGCTCCTTCCAAGATGATTTATGGTAGTTCACATGATTGACTATTATGTTAGGAATAATTGGAATGATCTTATAGATTTGACTTAATTATTGTTCATGAAACTACTTATAAAATCAATTTTATTGATAAAATAATGAATATTTCTTGTATATGAAGAAATTTATAATATGATCATCCTACTAGACATCAGTGTTTTCCATATAAGATCATGTATTAAAAAGGGTGCTTATGAGGTTGGGTCAAATAAGAATTAAGAATCATTGTTTGATATTCCATTGGTTGTATATCACAGTTATGGTGTCTATGTGAATCAAGGACGATGAATAAAAATTTTCATTTCCTTTTCAATATATTGACTTAAAATAAGTGTTTTAAATTTAAATTTTGAAAAAATATGTGGTCTAATATTCTTCCAATATTAATTTTTATCCTGATTTTTAGAACCAAATATAATATTTTCTCAAATAAACATTTATATTATTGATCACAAATGCATGTTGTTAAAGGGAAAATTTATATTGATGGAATATGATCTTTGGTAACAAAATAGAGTGCTTGATGAGCCATAAGTGAGGGAAACCATAATGCATTAACAATGGGTCGATCTATTCTACAATAATGTCATAGTATAACTTTTGATGGATGAGAAGAGCTGTAGGGAATGATTTATAATGATCTTGTTGAATTTTTTAAAGGTTATATTTATTATTCTTTAAAGTTGGTGTGGTTATAGGGAGAAAATAGAATGATTGTGTGGTTACACAAGTTATATGAATGGTAACTAAGAATGTGTAGTGGAACATTAAATTCTGTGGTTGGGGTATAGTTTATTACATGGGAAACATGCATGGTTTTAGGGGACATGTATTTGGACACTTATATACTTAATTACTCTCCCAAAAATTCACTTTATGTATTATTTTGAGGATGGAAATTTTATTTCTTCCACAATTACATGACTATATCATTTTCTAGGAATATCTTAGGAATAATCAACCCATATTGATATTATTTCCTATAATTCATAGAGTATTAATAATATATATCAACATAACCTAATAGTTATTTTTCATATTATTTTTGTTATTTTTTTATGGTTGACATCATCCATGTGTATTGATATAAACACCAACAAATTTTTCATCCAATATGAGTAGTTTTCTTTCATATTCATTGTAGAGTTTCAAAAAAAAAACTTGTATATGATACATTCATAGAGTTTCTGAGTTGTATGATTTATATTTCCTAAAATAAGTGTGTTATGTTTAAATAGTACACTCATAGTTCAAATTTTTATGTGGAAAAATAGTTTTCGTGGGTAGAACATACATTAGGAGATAATATGTGAATCCCACAAATTTGAGACTAATCTAGTACATAGGTTGTGGACATTTAGGTAAAAATATGATGAAATCATGAGTTATAGTATAATTTTAAATATAGGTAAGTCAATAGTTGGTACAATTATTGAAAAATTATAAAATCAAAATGTGATCCATGCCATGTTTTTTTAAAAGTCAAAATTAGTACTTTACACTTACTTATCATTGACCCAAAAATTTACCCCTCATTATACCATTTTACCTCATGGAAATGAACAAATCCAATATTTTGTTCATTCTATTCCACTAAGAGATTTAAATTATATCATGCTTGATTTTTTTTATTCTCCATGGTAATAAATAGTTAACCTTTTTCATTCTTTCTTATTATTGATTTCTTGTGCTGTTCTTTCACAGTGATGTCTCATAAATAATGTTTTTACCTTACCTAAAACTAAATCTTGGATTCCAAATTATTTAGTTCCAATTTTATCTTTTAGGGAACTTATGTTTTTTGAGGTCAAATAACACTTCCATTTGGATACAATGTAAGGATTACTATTATCCGGTCTCTTGGATAGATGTTAAAATTTAGACATGTGATTGCATATTATTTTAATTGCATGTTTCATGTTTCTAATAAATGAAATCATGCATAATTTGTATAATTTATTAATGGATCGTTATTACTAATTATTTTAAATTATATGTTCATGGGATTTTTATATATTTTTAATTTAAATTGGTTTTTTATTTTATACATTCTCATTTTACTTCTAAATTCCTTATCGGAAAATTAAATCATTTTTAGAGTATAATAGGTATTTGGATTATTGATATGATTTTGAGGATTGGTTTTATAATGAATACTTGTGATTCCAAATTTTCACCATCAGAAAGAGTTTCCAAATAATAAAAACCCAAATCAAATATGTCCCATGTATTTTTCGAAATGAATTCTTAAATGTTATGGTGAAAATGATCATGCCCATGTAGGGGTATTTTATATATGTTTATTTTTCCTTATTGAATTTAGGGATATTTATTTTGAAGGTTTTAGAGATGAGGGTGTGAATTTATAATATTTTATATTATATTTATCATTCTGATTATTTTTTATCCCCACTAGTATTCGAATACGATGAGTATTTATGGATATATTGGTGGGAAATTTAGGGACACTTGTTGCACTAGATAATGATCCCACTCATTCTTGTAGACTCAAGATATATTTTGTTTGGTTTATGTGATTTATTCATTAAATAATGATACATATGGAAACACATTATATTGCGTGAGGTTTTATTGCATAGCTTAATTATTATTTAGTTTTTTTGATAGATATTCCATATATTGGACCCCCATACTGCTAGGTTTTGTTGATGGTGGTCTTTCATGTGTGTTGTATTTTAAATTACATCATATATTTAAAATTAATATATATCATAATAAAATGTTTCCTTTATATTTTGATGTTTTCATCCTGTCATATAAATCATTTATAAAAATTTATTCAGAATGGTTATCTTTTAGAAAATATTTCTTCTAGTTAGAATTAATAATTTACATAAAATAGGAATAATACCTTAATGAATCTATAAATAAATTTAAAACAGAATTAATGAACCTACCTTCAAAATATAATCAAATAAAATTTACATTGAAGGGTATGTATGTATTGGTGTGTAGTTGATGACAGAGTAGTATAGCTTATGCATATCATTATTATAGTTTCACCAGATTCTGCAGGGTTACAATGCATACATTTTTTGAATGGGTTTGATTTGGGTTTCTGATTAGTTAATGTTTCCACTTTCCACAAGTAGATGGTTTTCAAGGTTAGTTTCTCTATTTTTATAAATATTGGAATCTTAGATGTAATAACCATGTCTAAATTCTGTTCCACATTCTATAACAAATTTTTCTTCAGACAATATAAGTTGAATTCATATTGATTCTCGTTTTCTTATTTTCATGAATTTTTTAAATTCTTATATCATGGTTGTTTTTTTAAATTTCAGACATTTATTGGTGATATAGGATTATAATGTATAGAATGGTCGCATTCAGTTTTCGGGTAGAAGTCCTCTACATTAGTTTAATTATTCATGTGAAATCATTATCAATAATTTTTGTAGGAGTCCCTTGACTTTATCTACACCTAAGAGGATATGGAACACATAATAGTCATTTTCTTGTGAAGGATTTAATATTTGGTCTAAGGGTGTCCACAGTTGGGAATTGGAATATTTGCGGTAGGCTATTTACGATGGGGTCCCATCCAAAAGGTTATTTGTGATGAGACCCTATAACAAATATCCTTTTGTAGAAAATATTATTGTAAAAACAAACAATTTACGAAGTGATGTAGCCCCATTGAGAATAGTTTCCTCGAGATTATATAAAAACTCATTCATGGTGGGCCATCATAAATAGTATTTGCGATGGGGGTCCCTGTCACAACAAGTCTTGACCAAAATATTTTTCCGATATTATTTTTTAAAAAATATTTATTATAGGCCATTGCAAATATCATAAAAAAATTAATTTTTTTGAATATAATAATATTATTAATCAAAACATTAGTATTTGAAAATAATAATAAAATAATATTGGAAAATAATAATAATAATATTATTATTATTACCACTACAATTAATAATAATAATATTATTAATATAATAAAATTAATAATAATAAAATATTGATATTATTAGTTTTAATAAAATATTAATATTTATATTAGTAAAAAATAAACATATTTATATTAGTAAAAAATAGAAAATGATAGTAGGATCCCTTTCAAACTAGGTAAGGAAAAATCGATTATAAGCCATAGGATTAAAGGGATAAATCGTAGTACAAAATCGATTACAATGCCTCGGAGGCCCAGTGGGACAAACCCCAATATTATTGTGGGTCTCGTAGGCACAAACAATACAATGAGAAAGGATAGCAAGATAAAATTATATTTCCCCACAACACCATCTCTAATTGTCCATGACATCGCTATAGACCACGAGGCTGATCTCCAAAAAGAGTCATCACCTTACAATTTAACCGCACCGTATAAGCCGCCACCTAAAGTGCCTTATACACCATCACCAATGTCCGACTGTGATCACCCCCATCATCCCCACTTCCTCAAGTAGAACATCATTTCTGCCAAGACACCTTCCACTATATTCTCTATGTCTTCGTGACCCGCTGGTATCAATGCCTTCTGCACCCTGCCTGCCACCCGAGCTCCTCCTTGTACCACCATCATGCCATTGACCTACAATCCATGAGCCTATATCCAACCTAGAAGCCACCCATTTCTGTTACTGACCCTTTAGTCCTCTACCAAAAACACCATTACAAGAACATGTCTACATCTCGTGCACATTGTTGTGTCGCCAGAGCCCCTGATGTTCGCCGACACTGACCAAAGTCCATCAAAATCTGACAAAATATGGTCTAGAACCATATCTAGACCAGATATGAAATTCCATGGAGGCCCAAAGCTGTGGCATGGGACACCATAGAGCTTTAATCCACCAATATAATTGATACACATGCTTTACCATGAAACTTGGTTGCCACGGCTGAGGGCCATGAGAAAACCATACAGGCTCTCATCCTAACATGAGAGTGCACCGTCAATGTTAATTTATTAAATTATTTAAAATTAATAAAAATAATATATTATTCTAATTGACTTTTATGTTTTAATAAATAAAAAATGTTTTATTTAAATGGATGTATTTATCTGTTACAATAATATTTTGACATAAATATTGTAAAAACGTTTTTAACAAGGTCTTGGATTAAGTAGTGTTTATGTGTGTCACATGCGCTTATTTTAAAATTAATTTACACAACACATGAATTTTGTATTTTATAAACAATAAATCATATTAAAATATTAGTGGCTCTATATTTTATAATAATAATCATTTTAATTTAGTCTTAGTGGTTAAATTACATAGTATATAACACTATATTCTTTAATGAAACCCGAAATAGTACAATTGGGGAATCTTAGAAGTTTTGGAACCAAATTATTAAAACAGACATATTTTTTTTTTGTGTCGGAGGTTTTTCAAGATCATAATTACCATTGAATCCATTATTTTTAAATTCTTTAGGACCATTAGGTAACGTATACATCCTATTAAGGAATTTCTTTTTCTATTTAAAATAGTCTCACTCCCCTTCCACTTTATTTAGGGAATCATTCTCTATCTTCTTCACACTTCTCAAACAATATAGGTTCATCTAATATTTCCCCAATACATTTGTAAACATACATACATTACTCTAATAAAAATCTGATTGGGAAAAAATTAATCCAAGGAATCCTTTTTGGCATAATCCAAAGTGACTTACCAGATTAAGAGGTATAGACTTCTCTCAAGCACATTTCTATTATTTTAATTCTACACCCCTTAACTCTAATGATTCCATTACGGTATAAATAAACAAGTATATTCAATATTATAAGATTTATTTTTGCTTTTTTTTACCAAAACATGAAAACACTTCCATCTAATTGGTAATGGACGTACTAGTTTTGGGTACGATAAACTACCGCCTCAGAAAATGATGATTCTTCATTTTTCGTTACCACCTATCATTGTGGTTATTATCATAGAGACATTGTTTATATATGTTCTATATTATATTTATTATGTATTTAATTTTATTTAATGAATTTATAAAACATATCTTTATACATTCAATTTTGTGTAAATATGATAATTTCGTTTGAGAATACGTGGACCGCCGCCCCCCCAAAGTGATGTGATTTGTTGACAAACGACATGGAATATATTATATATGGGATCAGTGAAATTATATGATATATATTATATAATAATTTTAATTATATATATATATATATATATATATCAAATTTTCCATTTTTCTTCCAATAAAACAATAAAGACAAAAACAATTTTAATGCGTATGCACGACTTGCTGTCTCAATAAATGGTGTATTACTGTTCACAATTCAATATTATATAAATTATTATAATACACATATAATGAATATAAATGATATTTATATCATTATTTAAATTAATTAAGTCAGGAAATATTTATAAGAACCAAAGATATAACAAATTAATACCCATGTGAATAACAAAGAGAATATTACCCGAAGTGAAAACGTAACAATGAATTGTCAACAAGAGTGTAATAAATAGTCATAATAAAACCATATATGATTTTATATATCAGAATATGGTTATTTAGAATATTTATATTAAAATTATAATTATTATCCATGAGTTGTGAATGACTACAATGAGATTCATTACACAAGGTAATGGAATTCCATCTCACTTTTATTTCCTTGAGACACATGCCTTAATCACCACTCATATATTTTTTGTGGTGTGTGTACATAAAACTAATTAATTATAAGTATATTATAATTAAATTTATTGATATTAATATATCCATTTTATGATATTTTTATCATCAGGTTTATGCTTCAAATGTTACAGAATTGATAAAATAGTTTTGTATCAATTTTCCTTCATTGAGACTAATATTTTATTATGAATCTAATTTTATTCAAGCTGTATTATATCATGAATATCAGTATAGTAATGATATTTTAATATTTATGTAATTCTCATTTATATACTGTATATTATGAAACCCTGTTTCCATCTGATAACAGTTTATTGAATAAATTACATCACTTTTAAAGATTGTTTATGCTTATGCTTCAATTAATGAAATCTCATGATCCATCTCTCAATAAAACTATTGATGTTTCTTGTACCATGGTTATTAATTATATCCACATGAATTAGTAACATTTTATCAATCATTTAAACATAATATAATGTTTTAAAGTAATATATGGATGTCTCTCTCTTCGGTCAGAAATCTACTATATTTAAAAACCATGTTTTCAGAAATGCTCTAAAAATGATATCGAAAGATCTTTGATGCCCATTTCAAGGGAAAAGTATTTTAAATAAATTTTATTATTTTCAATGACTTATTAAAATTTATTTAAATTTTTTTCATGGAAAATGGTTTTTAAAATGATTTCAAACGTCTTTTATAAATTTTGAAGGGGAATATTTTTCCAAACATTTTAAGGATTATTTTATGAATTTTCAATTAACAAGGTTGTAAAAACTGTTTAAAGATATTTTTCCAATATTCAAAGTTATTTTCAAAGAATTGGGTTTTAAAATATTTTCATGATTTCATAATAGGTTTTCAATTTTATTTTCAAGTTAAATTGTTCTCAAAATTTTTTAATGAATTCTTTTAATGTTTTCAACGTGTTTTCAATGAAAAATGATTTAAATTTTATTTTGAATCTTATATTATAATATTTCAGAGAAAGTTATATTAAACATGGTTTCCTGTATTATTTATACTTTTTCAAATTATTTTCTAGTAAAATAATTTTTAAATGGTTTTACAGATTGAAAACCATTTAAAATGATGAAATTACATTTCCGTCAAGAACGGTTTTTGGAAATATTTTTATAAATTATTTTCCATCAAAAATGACATCTATCAATTTCCCTCATACATAATAAATGATATAATGTATCCATTCATATTATTTATATGAATGGATATCCTTAATATTATATTCATTGTGAAACTTGTTTTCTTTCACGAGTAATATGTTCATGAAATCCATTTATCTTTAATAAGTTATATGTTTATGAAATTAATTTCTATTTTATTAGATATGATTTTGATCGAATGATTATGAAACAAAAATTTTTTCCATAGGTTATGATATTATTACATGTTTATGATACCCATTTCACTTCTTGGATTAATATAATATTTTTGTATGATTTGGTGGCACATGTATGTATGATTTAATTATGAGATGGACATGACAAATATCACCCTATAAATCATTGGGTTAATATTAATATCTAAGGATTTAGACTAAGATGATCTTGTAAATAAAATTTTAATATTAAAATGGCCATGAGAGTGAACCATAACTACCATTATGGTACGAGGTGTGGGCTCATGCTACTTACATGGCCATCAGAGTAAACCATGACAACCAAGATGTTATAGGGAATGAACCCATACTACCAAGATGGTATTAGTAGCAACAGATTATTTAATATGGGAATAACACTATATTCCTATGTAATTTCCACAATTCCATGTTTTATTCCTATGTTATTATTTCATGGATTATGTTTTCACTTTCTTATGGTTATTTTCTTATAAACCACCAATATTTAATCCAAGATTAATTTTTATGATCTTAGAAATACAAGGTATTATATTCTTTTTTCATGATCATGTTCTCATACTCTTTTGTTCATGGTTATCCTTACATTTCTACCTTTGTTACCCTTACTAAGAATCTATGATCACCACATTTTATATTTCATTCCCCCAAGTTATAAATATATGAATTATATTTGATGTGTATTATAAGGGTTCTAGTCAATAAGAACCTATTGGGAGTCAATATAACTCCTTTACATACAAGTTTTTATGTTTCTATATTTCTAAAGGAACTAGATAGGTACAGACATTGGGGCTCTATTTACATAATTTTTTTTATGTATTCTATATGTTTTATGTAATTTTAATGTATGGAAATATTGGGTCACTATTTTTTGTATGAGATAAACATTTTAGATAATAATTGGAATATAAAACATTTAGTAATATCCGTAAGTATATTTCTAAGGATATGTGTAGGGATGTATCTAAGGATAACTATATGGATGGGTAAATGTATAGGAAATGGACTTGAATTTGGGTAAAGGAAAGAGTGAGTAATTTTCTTGAAAAATACCCATATCTGGATACTAAATGTGGATGTGGATCTCAAACAGATTTACCTAGGGGTATCAACTTCGGCAAGATGTCCCAGTCTTGAGTCAGGGTTATCTTGATAACTAAAATGGGAATTTCCTCACAGCTTGGTTGAAACTCTCGAGGTATATTCTTTAGGAATTCCAAAACCCATTACAAATAATAATTGAGGATTAAAATAGAGTATTAATATGAATAACCAAGGATAAACCAAATATTTCATTAGTTAAAGATGTGGGATCCTTGAATTAGTTACCCTAAAAGTAATTTTCCATAATTATATGGTATACCAATATAATAAATGTTTCTAACACTATGTATTCTAGTTTTATTCATTAGAGGTAACTCCAAGTAACATGGTTGAAAATTGATATTTCAGATGTATAATGTATGGGAATTAGGTAGATCGATTTACCATGTGGAAATCTAATTATTTTAATCGGAAATTCAGTATGGGTATTATTTATACTTCTAAAGATAATGATACTGGAAATGATATTTGAAAGGTATGTGATATTATTCCAATATTGAGGACATTAAAAATAAATAATGTGATCTTATTGAGGTTGATAAAACTTAAAAATTATTAATATTTTATATTCTAGGAAAGTGGTATTATGGAATGATTTTTTGAATCCTAAGTAATGGTTTATGAATAAGGTTGGATCAATTATGTATTTGTGTTATGGAATTAAATGATTCTGTTATAAGAATCTTGAAATGTATTAGCATTTTAACTATAATTTTTCATTAAGGATTGAAAATGACATATTTAATGGTGATGAATACATAGACATGTTAATACAAGGAATAGTGATATTTTGATTAGCGGAAGGCGACACTTAATTAATTCCTAATGTTGAGATAATGATGTTTAGATAAAGATATAATGGATATGAATATATAAATTGGACGATACATATTTCTTTAAAAATGATTATTTAGAATGTGTTCTACATCATCAAAGATGATGTTTATGACTTATTGGATTTAATGAATATAACCATTAATCATTCAAATAATGATGCATGCATTTTTTACGAAAGGATTTATGTTACCTAAAGATATTAATATTTTTCAACCAAATATACAATGAGTGTTTTCAGATTTTGGAATATCACAACCAATAGTTACTTTTTGATAAATGGGGGACCAATGTTAAGAATATATCATGACATTCCTTCTAAAGTTTTGGATTTTCATCTTTCAGAAGCGTTATAAGTTAATACAATTATTGAAATTTTAAATTAAACTTAATATGAACTCACTAAAAGTAATGTGTTATCTCTCCATGTAAATATTTACTCATATTGGATATACTATTCAAAATACCTTGTGTTGATGTTAATTGAGGAAAAATGGGTTGTAATATCATTGATCTCAGGAAATATTAGTACTTAAGGAATGAAAAAGTAACATCATTTTTAGAGAAATAGGTGAAGAGTATCGACAAAAAATAAGGAGTGACAGTGTCCTAAAATCATGAAATTATATCTTTTCATGTAAATTGATCAACTTTATGAAAATATCTCTTCAATCAAAAAATGTTGTTATAGTACATTTATTTTTGTATTAATCTATTTATCTATTAGATAATCGATGATTTATGGATTATATTGTTAACATTCCCCTATCTATGTTCTCTATTACTCTCCTCTAGAACCTGATAGTAATATTTCTTTTCCATGTCCATGTGTTTACTTGTGACCTATGTTCTCCTATGTGAAAACCCTACTATGTTTTCCTCTAGGAAACTGCTATTGTTCAAACTTTCCCTTTTTAAGGGATTATTTTATATTCATTATTATGACGTGGGTATCGATGAATAAAATTTTAAAAAATTAATAATTCGATTACCCATATTAAATTTTTAGGGTGAAATTCATTTTAAGGGGGGGTAGAACATAACACCCAAATAATTTGTGAAATGCATTTTTCCAAATTATTTAAATATGTTGGACATTTTGAATTTCACAAAACACTAAAAATAATTATTTTTATACTAAATAAATTTGCTTCGATTTTATTATATGAAACAAATTGTTAATAATTCACTACATGAAACAAAAATATTATCTTTCTTTATATAGAACTAGTACTCACTTGTGCATTCACACGGTGATATAAAAAAATTGTTTGGTTATGCATTCGCACGATGATATGGTTCAATACTTTTTTTATAAAAAATACTACATTTCAGAGTTACTAATGAACATGAATATTGAATAGTATAAAATCAAAAAATAATGATACTTATTATTATAATTTAATAGCACAAAATATGGAGACTTCATTATGAAAATAGAATAACATTTGGATACATTTCAAAAGATGAATAAGAATATATAATAAATGAGAAATTTTTTTTTAGTGTAGTGATTTTAATTGAATGAGTAAAAAGAATATTGAAATTGACATTTGAAATTTTGTTAATTATGATAAATAATGTTATTATTGAGGACATAGTAATGTAAACAACAAAACATTGAATAATTGATTAGATTGAAAAACATATTATGTTATAGTAAAATAGAATATACAACTGGAAGAAAATATTGAAAACATTAATCAAAATAATGAACAAATAATATTTATTTCAAGACAACTCACATGGAAGTAATGTTGATTATGTTGATAAGAAATACATGTTACAAATTAGAATTGGAGACAAAGGTGCAATAAATAAGTTCCTACAGGAGATATTATAGCCTAGACAAAGGACTGGAAAAGTATCCAGCATGTTCAATTACATGAGAGTGTACATCGTCACCATCATATGGATGCTAGTCTGGGTATAAATATGGACAATTATCCCCTATAAGTGGATTAGTTTTTAGAGTCAGGAATGATGTTGGAATCTGAACCAGTGGATTATTCTAATTCTGTTTGAGTTGGTTTGTGATCCCCTACACATGGAATAGTCATTGGAGACCATACTCCAGCAGCCATTATATCCTCCTTTTGGGTAACTTATAAGTATCATGACCTAAAAAATTGCGGATGCGTAAAATAAATAATTCATTCGTTTAAACAAAAACAGTATAGAGGTATTCTTGATCATCTTGATGAATCTAGAAGATCCAAACAAAATCAATGAAGAACTAGTGGAACTGTTCATTTTTTCTTATTTATGTGAATAAGTGTTATATATCCATGCTTGAGACATGGATGTAAAAATCTGCAAGATATAATTAAATACAGTTCAAGAAAATAAGGCTATTGTTTAACTTAGATACAACACAATTCATATATTATGTATCTTCACAAAAAATGGTTCAGAGCATAATTTTAAGTAGAAAATACAATATTTCAATATTAAAAATAAACATGAATACTAAAAATATAGAAATCAATAATTTTCAATAATTTTTTTTATAATAAAATTAGAGAAAATAGATATTATTATGACAGTTGATAACAGTTATGAAAAATATATTTGAAAATATATAGGATAATCAATAAGAAATAAAAATATTATTTTCAACATGGATATTTGAATTACATGAATGAAAATAAAATTGATATTGACATTTGGAGGATATATGTTTTTGGTGAACTACTATACTCCATATTGGTGGTTTCTACTTGCTATTTCCCACTCTCGACCATCCAGAAAGCATGACTCATCACCCGTCTTCATGCTCACATCTAGAAGAAAAACTTGTAAATAAATGATAAAAATAGAAATCTTCAATTTGAAACCCAGACACATTCATATCAATGGACTTATTATAAATGAATGTGAAATATTCTATTTTTGAAACGTTTTCTCAAATAGAACCCTAATTAACTAACCACCAAAGAAGCTAGATTTCTTTGAAGTAACAGTATTAAGGAATCTAATCTTTCAAAAAATACGATTTATAAGTTCAATACACAAGAAAAAGGCATGAACCGATAGAAGGAAATCAGTTTTAGATATATTCATCAAAAATACATGTCAAAACAATAATGAGAAATTCATTAAAAAAAGGTTGATGATACTTCATTTGATATAACACACAAGCTAAATGGGATACATACATTTCATAGAAATAGATTAGGAAATTGATATAGTTGAACAGAGTAAATTTATAAAAATTTTGTAAACCATAATGTCCTTTTACCTATATCCATCAATAGGATGAACATATGCCATGTTTTTCAAAAAAAAAATACAATAGAAAAAATGTGACAGTCCATCAAAGGTGAAAAATTTATTCACTATACTTACTATGGGAGATTCAAAAAGGATAGAACGGCCTAAATTTTGTTCACAACAGAAGAAACCTTTACCTGAAAACTCCAATTCAACTTACACTCTCATAGCCCTACCTCTTACATCATGCAAATGAAAGAGAATTATAAAAGTATGACACCAAACAAATCCTTTCAATTTGTTCTTGATGAAACCTCAAATTAAAAATGGGATAATCACATCACCAAGTAATCAGGAGTAGAGAATTCACTATTTTGTTCTTCTTTGATGAACATTGTTGAAAATACAACCCCTCACAAGTGGTTTCTTTATAATTGATAAATGAACCATGAGTTAACCACCATCTGGGATTTAGGGAATACCTTTCCAAGAATAGAATCATTGACATCCCAAGGAATCTAGGTTTATAAAGTGTTCTACATCATCGAGGATGATGTTTTTGACTTCTAGGATTTAATGAATATAACCAGTAATCATTGAAATAAGGATGCACGAATTTTTTACAAAAGTATTTATGTTACTTAAAGATGTTAATAGGTTTGAAGGGAATATACAATAAGTGTTTTCTCATTTTGTAATGTGACAACCAATAGGTATTTGTGATAAATGGGGGACCAATGTTAATAATATTTCATGACTTTCCTTATAACTTTTTGGATTTTCAACCTTCAAAAGCATTATAAGTTAATACAATTTTTTAAATTTTAAATTAAACATCACATGAAATCAGTAAAAGTAAAGTGTTATCTCTCCATATGAAGATTTATTCATATTGGAGATACTATTTGAACTACCTTGTGTTGATGTTAATTGAGGAAAAATGGGATGGAATATCATTGATCTCATGATATGTAAGTACTTAAGGAATGAAGAATTCACCTTATTTTTAGAGAAACAGGTGAACTATATCAAAAAAAATAATGTGTGACATTGTCCTTAAAATCATGCAATTATATATTTTTATAAAAATTAATCATCAATGTGAATAAATCTCTTCAATCTACAATTTTTCTCATAGTACCTTTATTTTTTATGAATATAATTGTCTATTAGATAATCAATGATTTGTGGATTCGATCATTAACATTACCCTATCCATGTTCTCTATTACTCTCCTCTAGAACCTGATAGTAATATTTCTCTTCCATGTCCATGTCTTCACTTGTGACCTATGTTCTCCTATGTGAAAACCCTACTATGTGTTACTCTTGGAAACTGTTATTGTTCAAACTTTCCCTTTTTAAGGGATGTTTTTATATTCCTTATTATGATGTGTTTATCGATGAATAAAACTTTAAAACATTAATAATTAGATTAATGAGATTAATTTTTTGCATGAAATTCATTTTAAGGGGGGTAGAATTTAACACCCAGATAATTTGTGAAATGTATTTTCCAAATTATATAAATATGTTTGACATTTTTAATTTCACAAAACACTGAAAATAATTATTTTTATATTAAAAAAATATTTTTGGATTTTATTATATGAAAAAGATTGTTAATAATTCACTACACGCAACATAAATATTATCTTTCTTTACATAGAACTAGTACTCACCCATGAATTCACACGGTGATATAACAAAATTCTTTGGTTATGCGTTCCCACGGTGATATGGTTCAATTATTTTTTTAAGAAAAATACTACATTTCAATGTTACTATTGAACATAAATATTAAATAGTTTGAAATCACAAAATAATGATACTTATTGTTAGAATATAATGGTACAAAATATGGTGACATAATTATGACAGTATAATAACTTTTTGATACATTTCAAAAGATAAATAATAATCTATATGAAATGAGAAATTATTTTCAACATGGTGATTTTATTTAAATGAGTGAAAATAATGTTGAAATTGATATTTTTAATTCTATTAATTATGATAAATAATGTTTTAATTAAGGCCATGGGAATGTAAAAAACAAAACATGGATTAATTGATTAGATTGAAAAACATATTATGTTATAGTAAAGTAGAATACAAAACTGGAAGAAAATATTGAAAACATTAATGAATATAATGAAGACATAATATTTATTGCAAGACAACTCACATGGATGTAATGCTGAGTATGTAGATAAGAAATACCTAATACAAATTAGAATCGGAGACAAAGGTAAAAAAAATAAGTTCCTGCCGTAGAAAATATAGCCTTGACAACGGACAGGAAAAGTATCCAACTTGTTCAATTACATGAGAGAGTACATCTTCACCATCACATGGATTCTAGTTAGGGTATCAATATGGCCAATTATCCCCTACGCGTGGATTAGTTATTGGAGTCAGGAATGATGCTGGAATATGAACTAGTGGATCATTCTGCTTCAGTTAGAGTTGGTTTGTGATCCCTTGCACATGGAATATTCATTGGAGTCAGGAATCTAGTAGACAATCTATCCTCCTTTTGGGTACCCTATAAGTAACATGACCTTAACAATTTCGAATGTGTAAAATATAGATTATATTTGTTTGAAAAAAATTGTATAGAGGTACTCTCGATAATTTGACCTATCAAGAAGATCCAAACAGCATCAACGAAGAACCAGTGGAACTATTCATTTTTTCCTGTTTATGTGTTTAAGTACCATATATCCATGGGTGACATATATATGTAAAAATCTTCAAGATATAATTAAATACAATTCCAGAAAATAGAGTTTTCTTTAAACTAGATACAACACAATTCATCGATTATGTATCTGCACAAAAATATGGTTCAATGGTTAATTTTAAAAAGACAATACAATATTTAAATATTAATAATAAACATGAATACTAAAAATATAGAAATAAAATAATAGTAATAATTATTATTAGAATACAATTAGAGAAAATAGACATAATTATGACAGTAGATAATAGTTAGGAAAAATTTATTTGAAAAGATGTAGGATAATCAATAAGAAATAAAAATAATATGTTCAACATGGATATTAGAATTACATGAATGAAAATAACATTCAAATTGACATTTGGAGGTGATATGTTTTTGTTGAACTACTATATATCATAATGGTGGCTTCTGCTTGCAATTTCTCACTCCGGCCGTACAAAAACCATGACTCATCACCCATCTTCATGAGCACCACTAGAAGAAAACCATTTAAATAAATGATAAAAATATAAATCTTCAATTAGAAACCCAGATACATTTATATCAATGAAAATATTAAAAATTTACGTGAAATAATCTATTTTTGATAAGTTTTCTCAAATATAACCCTAATTAACCAACACCCAAAGAATCTATATTTCTATGAAGTAACAGTATCAAGAAATCTAATCATTCAAAAAATATGATTTATAAGTTGAATACACAAGAAAAAGGCATGAACCGATAGAATGAAATTAGTTTGCAGATATATTCACAAAACAAACCCACCAAAACAACAATGATAAATTCATTAAAAAAATTGCGATGATACTTCATTTGATAGAACACACAACCTAAATGCGATAAATACATTTCATAGAAATAGAATAGGAAATTTATATAGTGGAACAAAGAAAATTTGTAATAAATTTGTAAAACGTAATGTCTCTCTACCCATATTCATCAATAAGATGAACATATTCCATGTTTATCAAAGCAATACAAACGAAAAAATGTGACAATCCAACAAAGGTGTTAAATTTATTCACTATACATACCATGGGAGATTACAAAAGGATAAAACTGCCTAATTATTGTTCACAAAAGAAGAAACCTTTCCCTGGACACTCCAATGCAATGTACACTCTCATAGCCCTACCTCTTACATCCTACAAAAGAATGAGAATTATAAAAGTATGACACCAAACAAATCCTTTCAATTTTTCTCGATGAAAACTCAAATTAAAAATGGGACAATCGAATAACCTAGTGATAAAGAGTAGGGAATTCACTATTTAGTTCTTCCATGCTGGACATTGTTGAAAAGACAACCACTGACGAGTGGTTTCATTATAATTGATTAATGACTCGTGAGTTAACCACCATCCAAGCTTTAGTGAATACCTATCAAAGAAGATAATCATTAACATCCCAAGGCATATTGATTTAGAAAGTGTTCTACATCAGCAAGGATGATGTTTATGACTTCTTGGATTTAATGAATATAACCAGTAATCATTGAAATAAGGATGCATGAATTTTTTACAAGAGGATTTATGTTACTTAAATATATTAATATATTTCAATGGAATATACAATGAGTGTTTTCAAATTTTGGAATGTGACTACCAAGATGTACTTTGTGATAAATGGTGGACCAATGTTAAGAATATTTCATGACACTCCTTCTAATGTTTTGGATTTTTATCTTTCAGAAGTGTTATAAGTTAATACAATTTTTAAAAATTTAAATTAAAATTCATATGAACTTAGTAAAATTAAAGTGTTATCTCTCCTTATGAATATTTATTCAGATTGGATATACTATAAAAACAACCTTGTATTGATGTTAATTGAGGAAAAATGGGTCGGAATATCATTGATCTAATGATATGTTAGTACATATGGAATGAATAATTCAATGTAGTATTAGAGAAAGAAGTGATGTGTATCAACAAAAAATAATGAGTGAAAGTGTCCTAAAATCATGCAATTATATCTTTATATGAAAAATCATCAACTTTATGAGAAAATATCTTCAATAATTGTTTTTTTCATATTTGCTTTATTATTTATGAATCTAATGGTATATTAGATAATCAATGATTTATGGATTCAATTATTAACATTACCCTATCCATGTTCTCAATTACTCTACTCTAGAACCTGATAGTAATATTTCTCTTCCATGTCTATGTGTTCACTTGTGACCTATGTTATCCTATGTGAAAACCCTATTATGTGTAACTCTAGGAAACTGTTATTGTTCGAACTTTCCCTTTTTAAGGGATGTTTAAATAATCATTATTATGATGTGGGTATCGATGAATAAAACTTTAAAACATTAATAATTTGATTACCCAGAATAATTTTTGGATGAAAATAATTTTAATGGGGGTAGAATTTAACACCCAGATAATTTGTGAAATGTAATTTTCCAAATTATTTAAATATGTTTGACATTTTTAATTTCATAAAACAATGAAAATAATTATTTTTATATAAAAAAAATATGTCCGGATTTATTATCTGATACAAATTTTTTATAATTCACTACACACAACATAAATATTATCTTTATTTACATAGAACTAGGACTCACCCGGGCATTCACACGGTGATATTACATAATTCTATGGTTATGCGTTCGCATAGTGATATGGTTCAATTCTTTTTTTATAAAAAATACCACATTTCAATGTTAGTAATGAACATGAATATTGAATAGTTTGAAATCACACAATAATGATACTTATTATTATAAAATAATTGGACAAAATATGGAGACATCATAATGAATGTAGAATAACTTTTGGATACATTTCAAAAGATGAATAAGAATTTATAAGAAATGAGAAATTATTTTCAGTGTGGTGATTTTAATTAAATGAGTTAAAAGAATATTGAAAATGAAATTTTTAATTCTGTTAATTATGATAAATAATGTTTTAATAGAGGCCATAATAATATAAACAACAAACCATGGAATAATTGATTAGATTGAAAGAAATATTAAGTTATAGTAAAATATAATACCTAACTGGAAGAAAATATTGAAATCATTAATCAAAATAATGAAAAAATAATATTTATTGCAAGAAAACTCACATGGAAGTAATGTTGAGTATGTAGATAAGAAATACCAGATACAAATTAGAATCGGAGACAAAGGTGCAAAAAATAAGTTCATGCAGGAGAAAATATATCCTTTATAAATGAATGAAAAAATATCCATCATGTTCAATTACATGAGAGAGTAAATCATTATCATCATATGGATTCTACTCAGGGTATCAATATTTCCAATTATCCCCTACACGTGGATTAGTTGTTGGTGTCAGGAATGATGCTGGAATCTGAACCAGTGGATCGTTCTGATTCCGTTTGAGTTGGTCTGTGATCCCCTGCAGATGCAGTAGTCATTGGAGTGAAGACTCTAGCAGAAATTGTATCCTCCTTTTGGGCACCCTATAAGTAACATGACAGTAACAATTGAGGATGCATAAAACAAAGAGTACGTTCGTTTGAACAAAAATATTATAGATGTACTCTCGATCATTTTAACGTATCAAGAAGATCCAAACAACATCAACGAAGAACCAGTGGAACTGTTCATTTTTTCCTAATTATGTTTTTAAGTACCGGATATCCATCAGTGACATATGGATGTAAAAATATTCAAGATATAATTAAATACAGTGCAAGAAAATAAAGCTATTTTTTAACCTGGATATATCACAATTCATAGATTATGTATCCGCACAAAAAAATGGTTCAATGAATAATTTCAAAGATGACAATACAATATTTCAATATTAGAAATAAACATGAATACTAAAAATATAGAAATCAAAAAATAGTAATAATTATTATTAGAATACAATTACAGAAAATAGACATTATTATGATAGTATATAATAGTTTGGAAAAATAAATTTGAAAAGATGTAAGATAATCAATCAGAAATAAAAATACTATTTTCAACATGGATATTTGAATTACATGAATTAAAATAACATTGAAATTGAAATTTGGAGGAGATGAGTTTTTGGTGAACTAATATACTCCATATTGGTGAATGCTCTTATAATTTCCCACTCCAGACCATCCAGAAACCACAACTCATCACACATCTTTATGCACACCTCTAGAAGAAAAGCATTTAAATAAATGATAAAAACAGAAATCTTTAATTAGAAACCCAGATACATTCATTTCAATGCACTTATTATATATGATTGTGAAATAATCAATTTTTGATATGTTTTCTCAAATAGAACCCTAATTAACCATCCACAAAAGAAGATATATTTCTATTAAGTAATAGTATCATGGAATCTATTCATTCAAAAAATAAGATTTATAAGTTGAATACATAATCAAAAGGCCTGAACATATATAATTAAATTAGTTTGTAGATATATTCATCAAATAAACATGTCAAAACAACAATGATATATTCATTAATAAAGGGTGATGATACTTCATTTGATAGAACACACAAGCTAAACAGGATAAATACATTTCATAAAAATAGAATACGAAATTAATATAGTAGAACATAGTACATTTTTTAAAAAAATCTGTGAAACATAATGTCTCTCTACCCATATTCATCAATAGGATTAACATATTCCATGTCTATCAAAACAATACAACAGAAATAATGTGACAGTCCAACAAAAGAGTAAAATTTATTCACTATACTTACTATGGGAGATTCAAAAAGGATAAAACTACCTAAATTTTTCTCACAAAAGAAGAAACCTTACCATGGACACTCCAATGCAATGTACACATTCATTTCCCTACCTCTTACATCCTACAAAAGAATGTGAATTATAAAAGTATGACTCCAAACAAATCCTTTCAATTTTTTCTCGATGAAACCTTAAATAAAAATGGGACAATCGCATCACCTAATAATCAAGAGTAGATAATTCACTATTTAGTTCATCCATGTAGGAAATTATTGAAAAGAAAACCCCTCACGAGTGGTTTCTTTATAACTTATAAATGACCCTTGTGATAACCACCATCCTAGATTTAGTGAATACCTATCCAAGAAATGAATCGTTGATAACCCAAGGCATCTAGATTTATAAATTTTTTTACATCTTCGAGGATGATGTTTATGGCTTCTTGGATTTAATGAATATAACCAGTAATCATTGAAATAAGGATGCATGCATTTTTTACAAAAGGATTTATGTTAAATAAAGATATTAATAGGTTTCAAGGGATTATACAATGAGTGTTTTCACATTTTTAAATTTGACAACCAAGGGGTACTTTGTGATAAATAGGGGACCAATGTTAGAATATTTCATGACTTTCCGTCTAAATTTTTGGATTTTCATCATTAAGAAGTGTTATAAGTTAATAAAATTCTGAAATTTTAAATTAAACTTCATATTAACTCAATAAAATTAATGTGTTATATCTCAATATGAAGATGTATCTATATTGGATATACTGTTCAAACAACCTTGTGTAAATGTTATTTGAGGAAAAATGGGATGGAATATCTTTGATCTCATGATATGTTAGTACTTAAGGAATAAAGAAGTTACCTTATTTTTAGAGAAATAGGTGAAGAGTATCGACAAAAAATAACGAGTGAGAGTGTCCTAAAATCATGCCAATATATCTTTTCATGAAAAATAATCAACTTTATGAAAAAATCTCTTCAATAAAAAATTGTTGTCATAGTAACTCTTTTAAGAATCTAATGGTATATTAGATAATAAATTCTTTATAGATTCAATTGTTATCATTCCCCTATCAATGTTCTCTATTACTCTCCTCTAGAACCTGATAGTAATATTTCTCTTCCATGTCTATGTGTTCACTTTTGACCTATGTTCTTTTATCTGAAAACCCTACTTTGTGTTACTCTAGGAAACTGTTATTGTTCAAACATTTCCCTTTTAAGGGATGTTTTTATATTCATTATTATGACGTCGGTATCGATGAATAAAACTTTAAAAAATTAATAATTTGATTAGCTAGATTAATTTTTAGGGTGAAATTCACTTTAAGTTCAGTAGAATTTAACACCTAGATAATTTGTGAAATGTATTTTTCCAAATTATTTAAATATGTTTGAAATTTTGAATTTCACAAAAAACTGAAAATAATTTTTTTTACATTAAATAAATATGTTGGGATTATATTATATGAAATAAATTGTTAATAATTCACTATAAGCAACATAAATATTATATTTCTTTACATAGAATACCGAGGTTAGCTTACATTACATGCATGACAAATTTTTTTACCGCATTTAATAGCACACATATTTTAAAAATAATTTTCAAAATTTTATGACTTTATTTGTAAAAATAAACTTAATGTTAGAATTTATAATATAAAAATTATCTTAGGGGAAATATTTGTATTTTTTTGATAAAATTAATTTGTGATGAATAGTTAAAATACTGTATTTTAGTTGAAAATCGACTCTTCATTTAAATAGTTATTAATGTTAAATTATATGTCAAATTTGATTATAAAGAAAATATAGATCAATTATGTATATATATTAAACCAATGTAGGTCATTTGAAGCATTTTTTATTTTGAAATTATATTTAAACACTTATTGAACTTTGGAACGTTTTACTTTAAAAACACGCTTTCTCGCCACATCTTTAGGATCAACGTTATACATAATTTACCCACTTCAATTATTTGAATTCTAAAAAACTGAAATAAATGGTTATAATTAGTATAATATTTATTATCTAATAATATCATCTTAGTTTTCGACCAAAAACATTAGTGAAAGCTATTAAAATTATTCACATCAATTAATGTAAGACCAAAATTAAATAAGGGATAAACCTTAAACATATGGACCAATTTGACTGGAAACATTTCAAAATTACATTAGACGAGCATAATTAGACGATATACCCTCTTTGTTTAAATTTTATGGCTTATTGTGACATTATTTAATCGAACTTCCATATACAAAATGATAAGGAAAATGACAAAAAGAAATTTCCTTACCATTTATTTTATAGAGCACTGTGATATGTTAAAAATCTTATATTATATTATATTATATATATCCTTTTGAAATATAATTTTTTAACATACTAATATATAAATGTTTTTGAGAAATGATTTATTTACTTAAAATGCTTATGAAACACTAACATAGTGATTATTTAGTTAATAATTGATTGAAAAACTGATAATATAAATGTTAAAAGTGAAGTAACATGACGGAATTATTGTCAATAACTATTTTTTGGGATCAATATATCATTTTAAAAAGCATTAAAATAATTAAATTTAAATAAAAATATTTTTTATTTTTTAAAATTAAATAAATATTGTCAAAATTGACCATAATGTTATTTTACAATAAATGACATTTTATTAAATGATTTAAAATTAATAAAAATACTATATTATACCAAGTGAAATATAATTGTTCATAATTATTAAATATTATTTTTTAATTTAACAATTGAAATTTTATAATTAACATATTTACCTAATGATTGTAGAATCATTTTTTAGCATTGTCTAGGTTTAAGCAGTGTTTCAGCACATCACATGTGCTTGTTTTAATATTAATTTACGAAATATATTATATTTTTATTTTAAAAATTACATATCATGTTAATAATTAATTTGATATATATTTTATAATAAATATAATCTTATTTTCGACTAAATGGTAAAATTTCATAGGCTATAAAATTCGATTCTTCAATAAAAACATAAATGATAAAATTGGGAAATCATTGATGTTAGGGAACCAAATTATAAAAATACACATATTTTTGCATGGTGGGGGTTTTTAAAAACCATGATTACCATTTAATAATTTAATTTTTAATTTTTTGAGGCAAATTAGGTAAGGTATACCTCCCATTAATGAATACCTTTTGATATTTACTAGAGTACCACTCCACTCCCACAATAAAAAGGCAAGCTCTCTCCCTCTTCTCCACACCTCTCAAAAAACATACGTTTAGTCAAGATATTCCCAATAAAAATTCCATAAATAATAAATTACTATTTTAAGATTATCCTTGTGAATAAATCAATCCAATTAATCTCTTTTTCCCAAACCAAAAGGATTTACCCAATTAAGAGATAAAAACTTCTCTCAAGATCCTTTATTTTATTTTCATTCTCCACCCCCTCAAATCTATATATTCCATGACCATATAATAAAAATAGTAATTTAAATGTAAAAGTATTTTTTTCTATTGGTTTTAAAAAAATTACACCATTCTCTATATAATTGATAATGAATATACTATTTATGTTTATAGTGAACGACCACCCCACAAAACGAGGATTGTTCATTTTTCTTTAATGCCACTGATTGTGCATATTATGATGAAAATTTCTCTTATGTATGTTATATATTATATTTATTATGTCTTTAGTATTATAATACTATATTTACACACACATATTTATACATTATATTTGGTTTAAATATGATAATTTTTTTGAGTAAGTGTAGACTACCGCCCCTAAAAATGTTGTGATTCGTTCACACAGTACATGAAATGTATTAATAATGGGTTTTGTAAAATTAAATGATATATATGATTTAATAATTATAATATCATAATTATATATATATAAATATATATATTTATATTTATATTTACCTTATTGCATTTAATATGTTAATAATGATGATAAGACCGTACATGTGTATATACGACGTATTGTCTCTATGAATGATTTATTCCATTTCATCATTCTATATTAATTAAATTATTATAATTAAAATATAATGAATATAAATTATATTTATATAATTATGTACATTCTTCCAAACATTATATAATTATAAGGACCAAGGATAAAACAAATTAATACACATGTATTGCAAAAATCGAATTATACCCATAGTTAAACTATATAATAGGAATGTTAAGAAACATGTAATACAAGGTTATAATCAAACCATAAATGCTATTAGTTATAAGAATATGTTTTTGTAAAATATTTATAATAAATTTATATTTATTTTATAATAGTTTTGAATGGGTTTGACGAGATTCAAGACAAAAGGTAAGTGAATTTCATTTCACTTTTATTTCCTTATGATACATTCCTTAAACACTAATCACATATTTTTAGGTGTATTTACAGACTATGAATCTATTATATGTATCTTATAATTAAATTTATGGGTATTCACATATCTATTTATTTATATTTCATTCATGGGGTTTAGGGTTCCAAAGTTACCAAATATGTAAAATATTTTTGTTTTCTCAATTTACCTTATTGGAAATGCATGTTTTGTTATACACCAAAATTACTTATTGAGATTTATTATATAATTAACGTCATTATTTAAATTATATTTTAAGATTAATATAAATTAGTTTTCTTATATGGATATTATGATATCATGTTATGAATTTATAATAGTTTATTGAAACAATATAATCACAATTCTAGATTATTTTTTATTATGCTTAAATTAATGAGATCTTATTATACATATCTGATGAACACCCTTGAATTTTATTCTCCTATGTTTATTCATGATATACATATGTTTCAATATCATATTTTCACTCCTTTTTAGTAAAGAAAAAATTTTCAAGTAAAATCTAACAATCTCTCTCTTTAGCTAGAAATATATTGTATTTAATAATAATGTTTTCATAAATGTTATTAAAAATGTTTTCAAAATATCGTTAAAGGCCATTTTAAAGGAATAAGGACGTTAAAAACATTTCATGGTGTTAAATGATTTAATTATACATTATAAATGTATTATTCAAGGAAAATGGTTTTCATAATGTTTTAACACCTCTTTATATGTTTTTTGGGGAGATATTTTTTAAAAGCATTATCAAGGTTCTCTAATAAGGATTCAAGTAAAAATGTTTTCAAAATTATTTTAAGATTTATTTACATGTTTATAAACATATTTTGAAATAAATGTGTTTTAACACATTTTCAATATTTTCTTACTTTTTTTCAATATTATATTTAATGAAATTGTTTTCAAAACATTTTCAATATTTATTTTATTATATTCAAAGTGTTTTCAATGAAAAATGTTTTTAAAATGTTTTGAATAATATTTTATAAGTTATCAAGAAAAATGGGTTTCAAAATTATTTCAAGTATTATTTATATGATTTCAATTTATTTTCTCGTTATGTTATATTAAAAATATTTTATGCTTCACAAATAATTTTCAATGAATAACGTTTATTTTCCTCATGATTTCTTTGAAATATATTTCAAAATTATTTTCCATATAAGATTAAATCTATTTATGTTACTCATTATTTTCTAATAAACTATCTAAGGGTTCCATTCATATTATTTCTCTGAATAGATATGGTTAATGCCATTGTATTTATCAAACTTGTTTCTCCATTATGGGTTGTATGATTATGAAATCTATTTCTCTTTCATGAGTTTTTCATTTGATGAAATGATTGTGAAACCTATATATTCTTCCACAGGTTATGATATTATCACATTTTTATGATACCTATTTCATTTCATGGTATAAGATCCAATATTAAATTGGTAGCTATGCCTTGGATACTATGGAAAGAATACTATATGTTTATGTATTTTTGACAATTACAAGTTTTATTCCTATGTTATGCTTTTATGGATTATATTATTCATTTTATTTTGATTCATGCATTCTAAAATTCCAATTTTTATTTGATGATTCATGTTTATGATCATTTACATGCATGGTATGGTCTTATAATTTCATTATCTTCTTCTCATACCCTTATACTCGTGATTAAGCTAACATATCTGCTTTGTTTACAATTACTGATTATCTGAGCTCACCCATTTTTATGATTCATTCCCCCAGGTAATAAAGATATATATTATGTTGGATATTTATAAGAAGTGTTCTAGTCAAGAAGAACCTAGTGGGAGATGATATATCTCATTTATATACAACTATTTATGTTTCTATGTTTTCAAAGATAGTAAAATAGTATGGTCTTTTGGCATCTATTTGTATAATGTTTAACTTAGTCCACAAAAGTAATGTAATTTTAATATATGAAAAGAAAGGGTTACTATAAGGTCAATATTGGGAGGGAACATATAAGTATTTTCTATAAGATCTCATTTAACTGATCAAGAGAGTGTGATTTGGTGGGGATATTATGGATATGACTCTCTTTGAGTGGGAAGGTGTTCACTGGTCACAAGTAGTGCCCAGTTGATCTAAAATGTAATGATTGGTGAACATGAATCTACACTGGGAAATTTGGAGGTTATGGATGACCCAAATTAGTGTAGTGAAGGTATAAATTTTGTTATTTGATGTTGGGGTCACTCCAAGAGTGTTGTGATAGGTGTATTTGGTGATGATATTATGGGAATGGAGACCTTAGTTTTTGTGATCTGGAGAATGTTTCTTTGCTACTAGTGGTATCAATATTGGATTTTTTTTCAATTCTTTAATCTACCAAATTTTATCCCTTAAGAGGGATTGTCATGTATAAATACTATATTTGGTTAATGAATATATGTGGGTTCATGTGAGAGACAAACATAGATATGGGAACCATTCAAGTTAGCGCTCAAGGTGAAATTTATGTGAATCCATATGGTGTGGAGCTCATTATTTGTGGTTACAAAATGTTTTTCCTGAGGTGTTTGGAATTATATGTGTTTGGTATTGTTTGTTAGTTATCAATTATGAGATGGATGACCACATCATATCATTGTGTTCAAAATGTATGATGTTTGATATTTGGAGTTTGATGTTTTCATTGGTGGGAAGATATAATGATACTCCTATAGTGGAGAGCATCATTTGGGTATGGTTAAAAAAAATAATGATAGAGGAGTTGAAAATGAAATAAAAATACCATTTGATGGTCATGATAGTGTTGGGTTAGTTTTTAAGGGTAATATTAAATATTAATTGGATCCTTAGTAAATACTCAAAATAGAATTCATATGGGTATTTTTTAGAGTTAGTGAATTTTCATCGTACCGAGGGAGGTTTTGTTTGTAACCAAAGAAGATTTTTTTGGGATCTCCAAGACTAGTAACATGATTATATGAGTGAATCCCTATTAATTAAAATGTTTAAAAGGGTAAAACCTTATTCATTAGTATGTTTTTAGTGGTGAACCAATTTCATGACTGAGTTTTTGAGGTGTATCAATATTGTTTTTCAGGATTTCAAGAGTGAGACTTGTTTTCAATTACAGTAATGGTTCCAGTTTTTATAGAAATAGTTTTGAAATAAAATCTAGCTTATAATATTATTTGAGTATGAGTAGGACCCTATGTGTGTTATTTTTTTTTCTGAAATGTTTGGTTGCATGATATTTTTTCTCTTTGTGATTCATTGTCATGTGTGATAGATAGTTCTATAAAAATTCATCTAGTGGAGATCTGAATGATATTTTATATAAAAAAATAAAATTTTATGTAATATATATACTTGTTGTATTGTTTGGAATACGGTTAGTGTCCTATTGAAATACTAGAATAATGATTTAGTATGTTATTATAATGGTTGGGATCAATATTAAATGGATTTGGAATTTATGACTGTTTTCTTATGGTGGGGAGAATAATAAGCCTTGGTTTGAATATGTTAAAGACAATGTGGCATGTTTAGGTAGATTGGTTTAGCTAAGCAAAATATTGGTGGTGGTGACAATAGTGAGATGGTGTATTGGCTTCTATTGAATGGAATAGTTGGTGATTGGATTTTTAAAGAAGAATAACATTGTGTATTTAGATGTAAAATAAACTTTTGTACTAATATAGAGACTTAGTGTTGCGCCCAATGTTATAATTTTTCAGTGATGTGTCAGTATATCTTTCGTGAGTTCTGATGATTGTTGGTATGGTCTTACTGAAAATGACATATGTCAAGGAGGACACAATATTTATTACAATGTTTTTGAAAATAATGATTCAGAAGGCCATGAAATATTTTATTATTTCATTACTAATTCATATAAGGATATGTTAAATTTATTTTTAATTATATGAACAATAACTGAGGGGGAAGTTGAAAAAAAGAAGGATTTTGAGTTTTCCCTTGGTATATATTTATATACATAGATATTTCTATATATTATTTATAAATGTGGACATACTAAATAATAAGGTCTAACCCATAATTCATCCAAGGCCAGGATAAACCAAGTGCTCCTTGTGTTGGACCTATTGTTTCATTTTTTATAAATAATGTGTCAATATATGTTTGCTAAATTGTGTTGTTTTTTAGAATATACTTAAAAATACTGAGATGTGTCATGGATGAGACATTTTTGTTAAAATTTTGAACAGAATAAGAATATGACATAGTTTATTTAATATTTTATTATTTCAAGAGGAGTTTATAGAATTCCATATTCAATGTATTTACATTTTAAATAATGAATCATTGAGGTAGAAGATAATGGAATGTAAAAGTTTATGTTTTTTATTGATTTATAATTTAATAATTATATATATCTAATATGATTTATTATTATGGTTTAAAAAAAAATTCGTCCCCACATTCCCACCTAAGTTGGGCTCAACCAAGGTCACCTGTGGGACCTGGTGTTCTACAACACCAAAGGGAGCCAACACTGGCTCCCTTGTGGGTGGAAAATGTATGAGATGAGCCACGTGTAATCCCATAATTTTTTATTCATGTATAAGGTTCAATTTTTTTAGGGTTCCTAATGGACCCTATGGTCAACCATGCCCAAGGGAGACACCCTAGGATATCCCATAGAAGATAGGTGTATGTGGTGGCTTAGTTATAAGACCACCGTTGCACACCCATGTGTATCGCATGAAGGAACAAGTTGCCAAAGGAACAGATGTTCCCAAGACGTCTCGTTGGTATGAATCTCATTATTTATAAATAGTGTGGTGGATTTTGATCCTTTGATGAAAAATGGGGAGTATTTCGTTATGGTATTGGTAATAAAGGAGATCCATTCCATGTGATATTTTTTGTGAGGAATGTTATCCTACAACTTTGATCACTCATCTACTAAATACATAGAAATAATGTGATCCACTTAATTGATTAGATCTCAAAAACATTATTTATTGAGGTCATCATCTTCAAATTCATGTAACCCTCTATGGATTTTGGTTTCTAGATTTCATAATGGACTTCCATTGATCAAGCATGAGGTTGTCATGGATGTTTTATGATCATTAATATCTTGTGGAGAGGATAAGAATCTACATGATTGTATTTTTTTTATTATATTGTTTGTGAAAAAATAAAAGATAATCCCCATATAAAATAAAATGGATTTTCAAATGAATTATAGAAATGGAATTTTAGCTTATATAATTGATATGCATGTGATAATGGATTAAATATGATGATTTCACCATGAGGAATGAAATCTTATGAAAGAAAATAATCCATGAAACTCATATTATCTTTAGTAAACCAGAATTTCTTGGGTCAGATTAAATATTTCTAGACATTGTATAAAAATTGGTTTTTTGACACATCATAATACTCAGAGTTTGCGGTGGCAGAAGGTAGTGTCACATGTCTATAAATATCGAACCACTAAGGCCCATGTTAGTTTCTAAAAATCATTGTAGTCTCTAATTTATGGATATATCTAGAACCACATAACAGTATTGAAATAATGAATACTTCATCTTGAGAATCATCTTTATTCGTGATGGATATGAAAACTCGAAGGAAAATGACTTGTACATAATATAATTTTTTTCTATATGAATAACTTATTCAATGAAGAAATATGGATAGAGGGATACTATCATGTGTAACCATCATGTTTGTATGAATGGAATCAATACACCATGATAAATTTTGTACCAACACAATATTATGCAACAGAAAAAGGGATTTAGACCTATACATGTTGTAAATGCAATGAAACATCTTCTTCAAATCATGATGCATGTAAGAGGGAAGAAAGTGTGTTTGCACATATCTGTAGAATTAAAGATAGTGAAATATACAAGGAGAATAAGTTATTGAAATACTTTTTATAAAATAAAATAATACCAATGAATAATAATTGAAAACTTATTCAAGATTGAGTATAAGGTTTTGAAGTTTGATGTTGGATGGATAATGAGCACATGCACACATGAATACTCACTTTAGAAATTGAGACACCCAAAACATATTTGATAGTATAAAATAAAATTACAGTTTAGTAAAATGAATCTACTATGGATTCATATTCCATGAAATTCATTCTAAAAATATATGTGAAGATGATTTTGATCTTGTTTTGTCATTCATAAAATATATAGGATATATCTTCACATATTTCACACATTTACGTGAGATATGGAGTTTAGCATAATGATGAATCAACCCGAGTAATTTTTCAATGAGGAAAAAAAATAAATATAGTTGATTACAACATATTTAGAAATACCAATGGATATAGTACAGGTAATTGATGATACATGAATACTACATGAGAAAGCTAGATCCTGTAATGTTTTTGAGAAATATCATGGATCATTTTTTACTCTATCATGACATAAATAAAGGTGAAGTCATATGGTTGGTGTTTGAAGCTGGTGATGTATTTTGGTGAGAACGAATAGTAGAAGGAGTATCTTAGTTTTTTTAGTAGAATAATTTTTTCATAAAATCTAAAATAAGTGGAATTATTTTATTAAGATTTGGGTGAAAATTTAGACTCTCAGATGGAGTAAAATAACTGGAATAATTTTTTTATATTCAGGAATCTGTAACAGGGGTAATAACAAGTTATAGTAAGGAGTTTGATTTTTACAAACCTTGTACATATTATGTGCTACTCTCTCTTTGTTACTACAACAACCCATGTGGAGATATAAACATATTATATTATGTGTATTGATAACCTTAACAAGTTCAAGAGGATGAATTTGAAAGAAAATGATTTTTAAAATTGGAACTCTATATTCAACCATCCACATTCAATGGTCAATATGGTTTGAGGTACTATACTATGGATGTTTAGAAGAAATGTTTTGAGTAATATTTTATTTTATTTAATATAATAATAATTATCTTGGGTTATTTGTAATTATTTTTATATTTCAATGATTTTATTTTGAGTCGAAATATTTAATTATCCATTTGTGGATTTTTTTAGAAATGATAATAAGATAAATATTAAGAGATTTTTGAAATCTTAAAAAACTATTGGATGTTGAAAAAGGCTCAAATATTTTTTAATGTTATTAAGATATAGTTATTGGATAACCTAGTGACCCCGGATGATTCAGGTGTTCCATCTCAGATGATTTGTTATCAATTTTTTCGAGATGTTATTTTTTTAGGGAACACCATTGAGGCCTTTAATTTTATCCATGAAATAAATAATGTTTGGGGTAAGTATAGTCAAGCTGTTAAATGGTTTAGGGGTTGAAATTTTAGAGGACACAATTTTTTCTGAGAAAATGATTCATGATATGAGGGGCCACCAGGTGGATTTTCTAATAATGGATTTTAAATATATTATGTGGAACATGTCTCATAATTTAAGTGAGATGATGGATTTTGGAGAGGATATTTCTTGTTTTTTGTCCTCTCCCATATTTTTTCTTATGCTCCCCTCTATTTTTGATTGTTTCTGGTGTGTTCTAGTTCTAGATTAATATTATTGTTTCAGTTTTTATAATTAATCACGGTTTCCTTGAAAACCTTATAATTTAGGAAAATTTTGTTTGTGTTTTATGAATATTTTGACCATGGAAATATGTAAATCATATTTATCTATTGGAATTTACGTGGTGGTGAAAAAGGATGTTTCAAATTGATTCATACACAACATATAAAATGGTTCTAGTTGAGGTATTTCATTTCACCTTATTATTTTTATTTTTTTGTAAAAATTGATGAAATTGATTCTTATTAGAGTGTCCTAGTAAATGAATTATCTTTATATGGTGTCATAAGTATACAAAAATCCTCTTGATATGTTTTTTTAAGGTTTATTTTAGATGATAATTCCTATTGAGTTTTTATTATTTATGAATCTTTTGATTAATATTTATATTTAATTATACATATTTTCATATAATAAATTGTGTTCTATTATATTATATGATACATTATGTGGACATATTAGCTTGTATAAGGAATGGATAGGCATGGGGGAGGCTCAAAGAAACATGTGAATAATGGTAACTCCTTAATGGATATTGATGTCACCTTTAATATAAACTCTTATTCCAATTATGTAAAATCTTCTTGGTACATTAATGTTGAATGTTTGAATATATAGAAAATAAATATATGGATTGAGAAGGAGAATGATATAGGAGTATTATGGGTCTTATATGCTTGGGTAAGTTTCTATTTAATACTTCTTGTGTTGGAATATCCTAGATACTATAAGTCTAAGGGGAGAAAAATATGGTTTAGCTAATAGGAGACCTTGGGTGGACTGAGTATCTGTGATGAGATATGGGTAGCATATGTTGTATGTCATAGGTATAACAAATAATGTGAAGAACAAGCCTATTTATGATTGGTGATTTGATAGTTCATCACACATTTGATAAGTGACAAAATTGTGATCATTTTATGATGTCTTGTTTGGTATTTTGAGTGGGATGAGTCCTCCGAAACATACAAGTTTTTATATAGAGTGGGGTATCTAGAATAAATGTTGAGAGTTCTACCATTAGATATGTGATATGGTACCCAAGTGTAGTCAAAATAATCTTTTGGGTTATGGAATTATAATTCTTAATGGGATTATTTTGGTATGTCTTGGGGTGGTCCCAAGGTTACATGAAAAGGATTTCTCAGAGATCTAGATGAGAAGTGGAACATTCTAGGATGTGTATGGTGTAGGGGCCTCAAGGAAATTCCTTCACTAAGGTATTACAATTATGATCTGGTATCAATGGGCAGAGATCCTAATACATATAGAGTACATAGTGGATTCCCAAATGTGAGTGTTGTGATGTGTTCATCATCAGTGGATACGTCCTAACTATAGATATCCTTAGCATCATCAAGAATTTTATGTGAAATGTTACATTCCATGTGTACAAGTCATATATTGATGGACCTCTAAAGACTCTTTAGGGAGTTATTAGTAATCATTGGACCTATACGTAGATTAAAAGGATGGGTTGGCGTCCATTAGAACTATAAAGAATCTATAGGGATGGGTTAGTGTGATTGTGAATAACCTATAGTCTTTTGGGATGGATCTATGTGATTGTGCCTCTCTAGAGACTAAAAGGATGGGTCGGTATGATGTAGCCTCTACAAATATTGTGCTGATGGGTAGGTTTGATGCTCATTCAATGTTCTATCAGGTATTGGGTTGATAAAATGTACACGCACGGAATATGTCAGTGTTCAAGAAAAATACTTTTCCAAATCTAGGGTTGGCTCAAAGACCACCTTATGGGTTGATTCATGGGATGATGAAATTATTCACTGGTCTATATATTTACATAAGAATGTACCTAGTATTTGGGATATTAGGTTGATGTTTCAATTTTATTGTACCATAATTATTCAAGAATTGACAGGGAATTAGTAAAGTGGAATGAGATAATAAGGAGATGATTTAAATTATATCACGGTGTTTATTTAGGTAGGATAATGTTTAACAGTGTCCTAGTTTGAAGAAAATGTCCAAGGATCTTATGTGACATTACTATCTTATTGTTTATACATGAAGGCATATGATTCCTTTACTACGTGTAAATCGTTAGATCCTACTGATATGTATTTATGACACACTATATGGAAACCCAAGTTCATGCGTAAAATTTCTATTTTAATTCATGTTTAGTATATGATGGGTAATGGATCGTGCTTGAGAAGCTCGAGTTAAATAATTAAATCATGTGTGAGATCTATGTATTTCAGTAGGTATTGCATGTGGGAGTATATGTTTGTTGTATTTTATTATTTTTTATGGGGTTTTCCTAATGGGTAAATATTGTATGTTTTTAATTAAATCCACAGGAAAATTGATATAGTATTATTTTTCATTATTGTTTATATATTCTTTTATTAGTTTATGTATGTTTCAATGTTTTCATTTTTTATGTAACACCAAATCGAGTGAATTGTATCCCCATTGTGTAGGTTAGGCCCTCAAAAGTAGTCTTATTAAATTGAAATAAAGAGATAGATGCTAGAGGTGATGTGGAGACTTTAGATCAGGAACTAATTTGCAGAAAAGGGCAATGGTTTCACGGTTAGTCATCTCAAAAGTAAATGGTACATATTTTTTTACTCATGGTCTCAGTCTCCCTAAGGTTTTGTTTTTTCATGGGTGTGTTTGTGAAATCAATATTTCTTCTTATTCTTTTGGATTAGTTATAGTACCTTTTATCCTTTATATTTTTTATTCGTAAGAAAGTTATCATGTATCAAATTTTCCTTTTCTTTTTGATATTTTATTAATGTTACAATTTCAGTCATTTTTTATAAAAAATGTCTTAGATTTCCCCTTTTAAAATTTTTGTTGTTGAAATGTATTGGATTGTGAAAATTCTAAAAGGTCTATTTATCACCAATATTATCCCACTCGTGAGTAAAAATAGATTTTATATTATATGAAAATGGTTTTATAATGGACTTCGTCTTTACTATCTATTATTTTTAGTTATGGATTGGGGCCTATAGAGGTGGAGAAGTTTCTATTGTTAGGAATAATCATGGGGTTTTTTAGATGGTCTTGGGGAAGTAGGTGGAATAAATTTTTGGTCAGTTTCACTTTGTAGTAAATATTTATATACTTATTTGTTATATTTAAATTGTATTTTTTAGGTTCTGTAATAATTTATTTTTTGTAAAAATTATTTTTTTAGAAATTATATGATCCTTGTTAATATTATTGCAATCTATTTTATTTTTCCATTATGGTTGGTGTGCATGATTTCAAAACTACTCAACCAAAAATTTTATAATGGATGTAATAGAGAGGGACTGATTTATAAGGGTAAATCATTCCCGAATGGAATTATCTAATCCCAAGGTATTTGTTACTCACATTTAACGATCTAGGGGACATAATTAAGTAATAGTTATACTATAAATAAACTTGACTGAGGTTGATGGGTTTATTGTTGGGTCATAAAGTTAAAATTTAAAAATTATTAAATAAATTTGAATCATATTGATAACAAATAAGAAATTTATTTTTTAAACTTTTATAAAAAAATTATTTTTATTACCAAACACTATTGAATTAGTGGGGTGATTAAATAATTAAGTGTTATAAAAAACAAAAAGAAATAAAACATCCATTATGGTACCATTAAAATCAATATACCAAATATATTATCAATGAAATATAAACTATAGATTTAATTTAACTTGGATATAAAATTTTATATGCTTCTTCTCCAAAACTATATGTTTTCAAATTCATTCCATGATAATTAATTTCTTTCCATGGATAGATTTTAGAATTAATATTAACTCAACATATTATGATTATTCTATAATTAATATTCTTCAATAGAACTATAGTATTTCTACAATATTCAAGATATTATAAATAAAATAATATGTTCCTTGGTCCTTTAAACAATTAAACCTCATATAATAATGTGGAATACACTCTTGGATATATTCAATAAAATTTAGATATGTTATTTTTATTCCAATCATTACTGATATATTATGTCAAAATATACTCAGTCAATGAATCTCCTAGTATATAATTCAATGGTTTAAACTGATTTATTATCACTATATGTTTTGTTATTATACTATGTGTTAGATGATTTAATGTGATAAAATTAAACTCTTCAAGTTGAATCGACTTCCAGAAAATAAGCATTGCCTTTTGGATTTCAAATTATGTTAAACCATTTTACTCATTAATTTCATCAGTCACCATAGTGTGTCCATATTATCACTATTATTTGTTGATTTCAAAAAAATCACCCAACCCTAGGTAATAAGACTATAAAACATTAACATGGCGATATATATAGACATTTTAATATTTTTAAAACTAATTCATCGATAAACTATGGTTGGGTAATCAATACATCCCAAAATAAGTTGTTTTATATAAAAAAACCATCTCCATGGATTCATCTGTAGATTTTTCCTATTCATAGTATACTCCACTATAAATTTATACTGTTCATGGATTCCACTTTGTAATAACCAAAATTATTTTTCTCATTCTAACATCAACCTCCATGCGATCAAATATTCATCTTCCTAGACTCCATATAAAATTGGAGGACTTTTCTAACCACGAAGACATACATTATGTCAAGGATAACATCATATATTCTATTTTAATACTCATAAATATGGAATATGTTAAGATATATGGTGTTCACTATAGAAAAAACACCATTTTATTTTAAATAAATTATTTTAAGACCATGTCTTTCATTATGGAATTATAAAATTAGACATTCCATTTTATCTCATTCGAATGAACTACGGACACATCATATTCAAAAACTAATTTTATTTACTAATTATTCTTTTCAATATGACCACCGCCATTGAATAAAGATGTATTACATAAGAAAAAATGGCTTTATCTGATTCTAAATTCAAGAAAAAACAGCAAAATTTTCACATCTATAAGGGGATTCTTATATTACATTATTCAAAGATATAGTCTCTATAACGGTATGGAATGATGGTTTTATAATCTGTAAAATATATTCAAAACATACTAAATTAATCAATTGATTCACCTAACACTTTCAATGCAATTTTTATTCTATAATTGTTAATTTTATTTTCATCGTCATCCTTCCATGTTAGACCTGCTATTATTCAATATTTTTATTACTAAATTTTATGTGTAGAAACAATCATTACATTCCTTCATCTTCCTTCAACATATATTTCCTATAGTCCATAATTTGATTCTAATACATCCACCCTTGATCATTTATTTCAACTCATGTCAAAATCTCAACTAGAATTAATTTTCTACATAGACTACAAATCACATAACCCTTGTCTTCCGAATTTAGTATCCATTTTGATTTATTCAATTTTCAACATGAAAAATTTAATATTCATATCAATAAATTAATAGATATATTTTATTTTCCTCCTCTTCATAATTTATGTCTATTCATCATTATAAATAAATAATAATTTTTTAAAATAAAATATTACACACAAACTTTAGTGCATCACGTCCACCAGGATCTTATTGGAAAATATTCTAAAGGTATATATCAATACTATTTCACTAATTTTCTATAAAAATGTTTGTATTCTTTGTGTGTTATATTCCCTTTGAAAATATTATATGATGAATATCTTCACTAATATTTCCTCTTCACTCACATACACTTTGTTAATTCCTTTGATGCTTGAATATTGTATAATTTTTTATATATTTCATTTATTCTTATGGTAGAGTGTAAAGTATAATTGTACCTATTAACCTATAAAAACACTAAAATTAAATAGTTCTAGTATAAATTTTTTCATATAACCAAATAATATTATTTGCCTCTCTCCAAAAATTATTTTTATTTTCCAAACTGTTATACTTATTAAGCTATTTTAAAATCATCTTAAACATAATTTTTACTTATTTAATATCTATATTTTACACCCCAATATCTACTACCATAAAAACACTATATTAAATATACTTATCTCAAAATTAAGAAACCAATTATTTTCTTTCTATGATATCAATCAGAAATTATTTTAAGAAATTTATAAATTTTCATATATTTTATAAAATGTAAACAATTTATAGCTATACTCTAAATTTTTTTCACTAAGTCATCATAAAAAATTGTATTCATTCATTAGTAAATTATATGAGTCTACTGATTTATAATTCCATTTATGAAATAATATATATAGTTGACAACTTCTTTGATATCCATGGGACTCACTTTCTTTAATATATGTATGAAACTTGGACATTTTCTTCAATATTGTTTCTATTTTAGACCTCATAAAAACATAAATAAGAATTTTAGTAAATTAATAGTGAAATATATGAGTGGTATGTGTTATTTGTTTCTACTAATTAAAGTAATTTCTTATAATCCCCTGACCCAAATTACCCAATATGAGAAATAGTATTAAGTCATCCCATGTGTAACTCCATATATGGAAGAGACTACTAACTAGTAGTGAGGGATTGGGTTATTAAATTATGAAATAATTCTATCAATATTAGATAGACATAAATTTAAATAAGTATGTATAAATAATGAGAATATAATCAATAAAAATAAATAAAATGGAAGAAAATAGACAAAATCATTATGCATATTATCAAAATAGAATACAATAACTATTACAGTTATGTTAATAAGATCACCAGATGTTATGAATCAACATAAATAATTAATAATAGATCAAATTAATAATTTTTTTATTATATAAAAGGATCTAAAAGAATGATGAGTATCATATAAATTCATTTCTATCACCATATTCTCTAAATACATATATATGAATGTTTTTCATAGTTACAACTGTTGATACAAAATCTAAAAATTCCCCATGATGATTGTGTTGGTTGTCAGTAATAAATTCTAGTAGGAAACCACTAACATTTGTGTAGGATATTTTGATTAGTAATTAAATGATTATTATCAAGGAATAATAACTAAATAAATAAATAAAAATATCCCATTTGGTATTTGCATGATAACCAAGGTTCTATGAAACCCACCCATACCGACTACAGTCCCATGCCACGATGAAGTATTATATAAAACCCAAATCCATACCTTCAATAGGTCAATTGCATTATCATTGAATGAAAATACATATATTATCATACCAATCCCATAAAACATATTATAGGTCATATCCATAACAAGAACACCCATTTATGTCCTGGTTTTGCACAGCTCACATCGCTGACCACACCTTCTCACTCATGTTTATATTTTCATCCCATTTTAGGACACCTAAAATCACAAATCGTTATCTTATACATAACTAATATGAAAAGGTCTTCTCAATGACTATGGGTTGAATATTTTTTATAATGTTAAACCTTATCACTCAAGGTTTACTTAGATATCAAAAACCACAGTGAGTCGCAAATATCACATTAAAAAATTCAATCAACTAACAAACTCTAGCCTCTATTCTACTCACAGCCCAAACTCTAAGGGGGTTATTATAATCAAATTAATGCACCCAACCACACTAAAATTTCGGTTATTCATCACCATCACCCTAATACCATATATATGGGTATTAATGACCTTAATCAATCCCAAAGGGTTTTCAGGGCCTAATATCCAATTATTTATTCTTAAATATACCCATGAAATAAGATATGATTCAAAATTTCCAAGCCATAAACTGATTGACTTCCAAATTTGGTATAAAATATTCCTATAGGGACACAACCACACACAATGATGAAAAAATTACAGTCTTGTAATGATATATAAATAATTTTCTAGATATCATGATTCCTACTTTATATAAAGTCTATAATATAGTAATAACCTCCCTCATTTATGTCTATAGTGTATAACCATGAAATTTTTCTCATTGATTCACTTACGACCCAAAAAAACAAAAACATACCTCAAATGAAATCATTTATATTTTATACATGGAATAATATTAATGACTAGAAAAATTTTACATCTAGGGATTATGTGGGTCAAAATATACCAAGAAAGACTCTTAAAATTGAATGACACTTCAAATGATCAAGAGAGGAGTATGGTGGTTCTTAAAATTTCCAATGTAAGATATATATTTTAATCCATTAAATTTGAGTAATAATAGGAGGAGGAAGGGTGATGGTTCCATGGTGAAATCCCCAGCCATCCCTTATAAAAAAATTCAAATGATTATGTCGTAGTAATATTATTTTGGTCATGGAATAAAACCCTAAAACCCGGTGTTATTTATTTTCAAATGATAAGCGAAACAACATGAAAACCTAAAGATGTAGGGATCGACCATTTACAAAATTATTCATGATGTGAACCCTCATAATCACACTTTGAGAATCTATAGATCTAGGAATCATACTATGAACCCCCTATGAAATGAATCAGTTTCATTCATATAACAAAATTACAGTTGAAGGTTTGGTATGATTCTATTTAAACCACAATTTAATCCCCACGAACATCCATAATCATCAGACATAATCAAGATATATTATATTAAAAATATTTAAACACATGGAACTGTGACATTAAAGGTCCATTACAATGTACCCCAATAATGGATTCTATACTCCATGAAGTGTCACTATGATTTCAGAACAAAAAATATTGGTCACTGATCCCTCTTATATTATTCCAACATCAATTTATACTCTTGGTGTGAAAATGGTTCAATAAAACACAAATATGTGATATTATATTTTTTGTGTAATACATTCTCTCTATAGTCTCTAATTGGAATTGGGGACTCCTCCAACAAAGTAAGCATATCAAACAAAAACTCATCAAATTATATCATTTATGTGGGTTTTGGATTGTACATCTCAATCTATAAAAGGACCCTCGTCTGAGAGTGGAAACTAAAAACATCTAGATCATCTTAAGTATCATAGTTTCTTCCAAAACCAAGCATGGATCATTCACCATGACTTTTCCAACCTATAACTAGTAAAACTGTAAGTAACATGATCTACATTAAATGACCTCAATGGGTTCCATATATATATATATATATATATATATATATATATATATATCAATTCCTAAGATATTTTATTCGTACATAAAATCTAAAAATTCTATATTAACATCCCATTATCCACAAAAATCATGATAGAACACCATAATTATATCCCCATATTTTTCTCTAAGACCGACAGTCCAATCACTACTAGTATATTTTACACATCATCAGCTAAAACCCCATGGACATCTATAAGACCAATCAAAATCTCAACATGAATCATTCATAATGACACAATACTATTATCTTAGGAATCATGTGAAGCTGAACTATATCCCACACATATAACTTTATGAACTCATCTAAATATTAAGTCACTCAAATCATCATGACGGGTGAAAACTTTAATATTTGTTCAACTACCACCCACACTGCATCCTGACATGTCATGTTTTTGTGTAGACCCAATAAGAAGTATATAGACACATAATAAAATTTACAATTATACTCAAGAATTGGTTGAAGATTACCTTATGGTCATTGATGCTCTATCTTCACCGCTTAATACGTAAATTTATGCGCAAAAAACCACACAATATATTTCCTCATTCCCATTCAATAAAAACATTTCCTAATCAAATGATACAGCAAGACAATATCAGAATTGACCCCCTATCATGAGGCATGGGTGTCCCTTATCCACACCTCCCTCATGGATATTTTTACCACTACCTTGACATAGAAAAAAGTTTCCTTATAGAAATCATGATCTCATACTATAACTATTCCTCCCCCATGAGATATTCTTGTATTACCATAAAATCATTAAAAAAACACTTTGTGATCCATCAATTGATCCACCAATGAAGGTGTAATAAAAAAAGGAAGTATATGTCATGATGTATTATATAATAGATTCATCCATCTACCAATCTGATTTTTGTATCACTAGCTTCCACTACATACAAGAATTATAAAATCCTGACACATATGGATTCCTATAAACTCATTTTGGAAGGATATTCCCCATCTATAGGGAATATTATCTATCCAAATCAGAAAATTATATGAATTTGACCCAACATGATTATCTTAGGATTAAGACCTATATAGATATATTATAATTAAATATCTAATGTCTTATATAGATAAAAATAATAGCACTAAAGAGAAAATGATTATAATAAATTAAGGAATATATCATATATTCTTGATAAAAGATATGTATAGGGTAGTTCCACTCATAGAGTCAAAGATTATCAGATATATTTATTATGAGAAGATATTAATCCATCAGAATATGTCCATGTTAAACTTTTAAATAATTATAGTAAAATTTATAATAAAACCTATGGTCCGGAATAATCCCATTTTGAGGAGACATCAACATCTAATTCAACTTCCAGAAGTTTTCCTTATAATTTATTGTCTATAAAATCATTCTGACATCTTATTAATACGATCATGGGAGATTCTATGTAAGGGAGGTATTTAAAGAACCGTCTATAATATCCGTAAAATTAAAAAATAATCAGAATATAAAACATATTTTTTTTCCTTTTTAAGACATCACCAGCTCCATTTTTTTGAAATACTATGCTACCTTAGATATGACATTCTAACGAATGAAAACCTCTTGAATCCAAGTGTCAAACACTGAATACATGGACTAATTCTTATCTACAACATGTGTAAACAATTAATTATGATGTTTTTTAGATTTAATCTACATAAATAGTGAATACATCAATATATCATCCCCGAACACCACAAAAACGAATCTAGGTACAGATGAAGGATATGAATCATGAGATCTATAAACACTACTAGTTAATTAATCAAATAAAATGAAATCATAGTATATATATACAATGTATATATAACAATAGATTCTATCTATGACAACCCTTCTGTTCTGACCTATATTATATTTTTACAAGACAGTAGTTTAGTTTTAGAAAACCATAATAATTTCCATATCTAAACAAATTTTTCATTAAATAAGGAAAATAAATACCGGTTGTTTTATATAACACATTTATTCTTTTGGTAGTCTAATTATAGTCTTATAAAAAACCTTTCTTTATTAACGAATATACAAGAGAACTTCTTAGAGAGTTACTCAGGTGAATACAATGCCTTACCTGAAGGTCTCGAGCTGCATCATTATCTCTCTAAATATAGCTACTCATATAAAATAATTATTGATTTAAATAGTTTTATCAAAAAGAATAGGGTATATAAAATAGTAAATACCCATATTAGGATGGAGTCATGATAATTACTTTGGGAAATGACATATAAATGGTCACTCTGTTGTGAAAAATGACTGAAACTATCACTCCACCCGCAATAAAAACAATCCCACCACGATAATGAAATGACTACTACTAGAAAGATGCTAACCATTTTGTTCCTTATACCATGTCCTACACTCTCAAAATTACATTATATTATGCACATTTCAGGTAAAATGAACATACCTATAAAATAAATCAATGATAGACTAGATACACATCAATGAATTTATTTAGAAGATAATATCTATGTTTATCATGTATTAAACCAAGACATATTATGGATGGTTGTAGCCTCAAACAGATAAAATAAATTTTAGGAAACAATGTACATGGTATTGCCTCATAGAAGACAGTTTATCTTGCTCCAAAATCCTTAGGAAAACTCTATGGTAAACATAATATATTATAGAACATAGGGAGAAATTAAATAATAGGATTCCCTAGAGAGTGCCGATGTAATAAAAAGCATACTTATAATTATTTATGGACCCTCCAATCCATATTCTAAACCAGTTCAATAGAATATAATTTATTTCTTATATCAATGATGATGATCCAATAATCCATGACTCATATATAGAACCAACCCTTAAGGAATTGGTGGTTACTTCTACAACCTAGAACCTCATCAAACTACATGATCGGACCTCCAAATTTTAACTATGATTCTCAACTAAGGTCCCCGTCCCGAGGATGACAACATCTATATTTTGTATTTATGTATATCTTCAAATAAAAAAGGAATTAATTTGTGTAAAACCAATAGATATATGACATTCAATCACATGAATGTAACTTCCTTCGTATTTTTTTATCTGATGAATGAAGATACCTATCTTGTTCTTACTAATAGCATATAAGGGAATTACTACCCATGGAAGGGTTCAACGAACCCACAACATATTCTGAATACATTTAAATACACTAGTGTACCTAATCAATGTACCAATTCCTCCAAAAAAAATGAATCCATAACCCAAATAAAATTTCTAACACATGACCCATTGAATATAAGAAGATGGCTAACTATTCTATCCTCATATATAGCCTTATCAGTAGTGATGATATGGAATATAATTATAGAGTAAGTAGCCATGTAAAAGACACATAAATGGTTCCTCCAAAAATAGATAGTGTTCATTCGTAATAATATTAGTCCTTAAGACTTTCTAATAGATAACAATTCGTAAAAATGAATCACATCCCTAAAATGATTCCCTTTTTTTATTACAAACTATTTTAATATGGGATCCCTATAAACACATGATCTTGTTCTCAATACATCATCTATTTGGGGGTTCTAGAATCACATATGCCATATAATTCATCCAGTAATGGTTATGTGTCCTAAAATGCATAAAAACACAATAACATTGATCTCATCCTTACTATTTATAGTAATAAATATACATTAATAGTATGGATAATATTTTATCTAGTTGTCTCATGAAAAATCCATTATGGTGGATCCTCCATTATGGGAACTTCATCACATCGTTAGTACCAAATATTAAACCATGTTTTGATATGAATACAATACATATACCATTGTAATATTTATATACTAATTATCATACTCCCCCTCATGTCCATATGAAGAAATGACTAGGGAATTACCAATCCTTATAACCTCTTATACTTAGTCAGATGGTTTAATCACATAATGTCTTAGTGATGGTGTTGTTTTCATGAATACAAATATTGGGATTCAGAAAACCCACAATGGATTGAATTTTAAAAAACATATGCAATTAGTAGGTGAAAACACATCAAAATCCCAATAGAACCACACTCTAAATTTTTAGTCAGGAACACTGTGAAAAAAACATAGATTCCACCCTATATAAAATTGGAATGATTTTCACCTACATGTTAATCATAGTTATATACAATATAATTAAATCATGTCTATGTAAAATTAATGTATTTCATATATCATGTATTTGGGAAAATTTTGAATAAATTATGGTTACAATTTAATTAATGTAAACTTATATCAATAATTGAAATAGAGTGTTTGCCATGTAGACATATATTACCATCCATGATGAATGAATTCACCCTCCCTCTTCACTATAGGAAATAGCGAAATAGAGTAAAATCTATCACCCAAATAAAAATAAAAGAATATAATAAAACACTAACATCGTGACCAAAAATATTGTCCTACAAAACTAGTGACTCAATAATCCACCATGTAGATTTTGGAATGTCAAAATAATATATATTCTTTCTTGTTTTATAATCATATTTGCATCATTATTCCAAGAACTAAAAATAATATACAAATAGAGCTCTGGAAAGATTAATAATTCCTCATCGCAGATCACCTTTTCCAATATGTGGGGGGGTTACCACATGCATCCTTCAATATATATGAGAGGGTAATGACTATTCATGATGGATTATGTCATATAATGGGGATTTTGTGACCATTATATTAAAAATATATTATATTAAACAATTTTGATGAAATAAAAAAAATTATACTAAAATAAATTTAGTGGCTGTATATATATTTAAATTTATCATATATATTATCAAAAAATAATATAATATCAAATAATAAAATTTAATAAAAACCCCTTAAATTTTGTTTCATAATTTATAAGGAAAAATGATCAAAATAATAAATTATTCATATAATAAAAATATCCTTGAACATGTCTTAGTATCACCTTAATCATTGTGTATCTACAAATTCTCAACATCCTAACATAGGTTTTGTGCCTTGTAAAATATCACTGATTTTAAATTGTGCATAGTCTCTGGGGTTCATGTATAAGGTGTGATTATTACAACTCAGCAATATCCCACTTGTGTATCCTTAACATAAGTCCACTAGTCGTATAAAGTTATATGCACTAACATTAATATATAAATTTATAACCATTAAACACCAATTGGGCTATCGAGCACTAACCAATCAATTGTGAATCTTAACCAAAACATCTTTATCCAAATTTAAAAATGACGTTTCATGAAGCACCTCATTTAGTAACAAAAACAGGGCCAACGCCTTCTCACATAAAGAGTATACTCACATCAAGCATCTAGAAAATTCATTATCAATCTTGGGAAATCGTCTTCATCTCCAAAAGAATATTCTCACTCATTTTTTGTCTCCCCCACATAATTAATCATACCTTATATCTCATAGATAATATAACATGATAACTAAATTGAAAAATTATCACTCAAGGTTATGCAAACATTAGAGTTATAACAATTTCTTCCCACTCAATGTTGAACTCACATTCAATATCATATCACACCTTGTCATATAATGTTACCTGAAACAAAATAATAATTATAGATCACAAATCCTTTAGTATATCAATTAAATAAAAAATAACTTATAGCCCATATGATGCTCTCAGGAAAACCTCTCGAGGTCTGCAATGTACTGACATGCATAAACCCAACTCCACCACATGATAGTTAACTAATAACCAAATCCCCAATAAAAATATTCATGATCCTTATAACATTAAAGAATTTATATATCCCACACAAGGCCCAATTATCCATTTTTATATCTCGACCACTACTCATGGAACAATGTGGTATTCCACCCTTAGTACATAGACTCATAACACCCCCTCTAAGTAGTCAACCATGTCTAAATAGTCCTACCAAATTACTTTATTTCCAAAATAAGAGTATCACATTGATGAAAGCACCCTAAATAACATAAATAAATTTAAAAATATATGGAATTCATAACCATATATCTACTCCCATCCTCTATCCTAATATATTTCACTCACCATACAACAGATGTTAATTAATTGATCAAATAAATATAGTTCAAAAAATTATATAAAATCATAGAATTATGTATTATACAATGAATTATAGGAAATATTGAAATAATGATACTTCTAGTTCTTATAAATTATTAAAAATTACATTATTGTCTCTTTACAATGAAAAATGCTTAAAATTACTAAGAATAGTGGATATATGAGCACAATATATGGAAGGGAATCAACCACATTCTTCCAAATAACATGGGGACTGAGGGAGAAAGTGGGTAAAAGTTGCGGGTGGTGGGGGGAGGTCTAGAGTTAAATCCAAAATGTGATACATATAGAAAACATCAAAATGAATAGTTTATGAAATAAATATATTGGCCATGATAAGAAAATATCATCAATGATTTCAACAATGTGTGACCTGTAAAGGTTCAAACACAACAACCCCATGATAGGGGGATTAAACCTCTTTACAATGATTCATGAAACCACCCATCACAGTCACACCATGAGCCTCCCATTCTTAATAAATCTCCCCATGATACCCCTATACCACATTATGACTAGAAAAATGTTGCATAATATCATGTTCAAGTCCAATTTGATTCTCCGAACCCCATTAACATACCACCAAATACCTTCTCCCTATAAGAAAAAATTATTGACATTAAATATAGTAAAATAATTATAACAAATGACATCCTAAAATCAAAGGGGTATTACATTTCATATCTCTTCACCAATTGTATCTATATTAAAAATTTTGTGAATTTACCTTCCAATCATTTCTCATAAAATCTAATTTATTATTTCAAAAATGGAGTAAATTATAATGAAAAGGTTTATCATTATATTCTATATTCATAAGCTTTTCGAATCATAAAATCATATATAATACCACAACTAGATAATAATCATCTTAATAAAGATTTATTCATTTATTTTAAAACAAAAAATAGGGATTAGACTACTATCCTATTTTTTATATTTTTAAACCACATGGTGTGTTCCTAATAAAACTTTTTGGGAAAAATATTTATCTTAATAACACTTTTTTCGTTATACAAAATTTTGGAATAAATATTTAATATAGTTCATGATCATTACTATATTAAATTCTCCAACAACACTTTGATTTTATATTCCACCTTAATAGATCATATAATACATTTATGTTTTGTAATATATTTTTAAAAAATTAAAAGTATTCCCATATTATTTATGCATTAAAATAATAGTTTATGTTATTCCATTAATCGAGTAAAATTGAAACATTTTTAATTTCTATTAAATACATTATGGAATGGGAACTAACTAATATAACTTAAGTAAAAGAAGTTGGTAAATCATGATAAATCCAACCTTTCATTTCATTATTATTAGAACCCTAGAAAGGGTATCTGCAATGAACTTTAAAAATTATAAAAATATCACTCTTAATATTTTAATAGGAATAGTTTTTTTCATGAAATATATATCCATTGGGAGACTAATACAACAAATTTGTATCTCTTCCATTGATCAAACATTTCTACATCCTTCATCAGGATTACTCCCAAATGAGACTGTTCTTTCATCAATCATAATATCTTAAATTTTAGTGGTTTTTATGAGACTACATAAGAAAACATATCTCTTCACCTTTTCAATATACACTAATAATAACAAATATTTTAGATCCTTGGTATGTTTTTCTTCAAATAGGATTCCCAATTTTTTTAAATTATATCTTATTAATATTTATCTTGTATATTTGGTTTATTTTCTTATATGGTAGATACTACTAATAAGTAACATTTGGTTCTAGATTCAAACACCATTTTATTTAGTCTTGATAATAATTAAATGTGAATAATATGTATTTTAGTGTATTATATTTTTGTATATTCCATACCTATCACCCGTGATATGAGAAATGTGGTTATTTTTAGCGTAATTATCATCTTAGTTACTATAATACCTTAAAATAATCTCATTGATTAAAAAAATAAAAATACAATAATAAAATCATACCACTTGAAAAATTTTCTTGTCTGAGATGTCAAATAAGGGTTCCTTGACTCGTTGATCTCTTGGGATTATAGTCACACATCTATGGGTTTTCCCATAACCACAGAGTTGTATCACATTCATTTAAACTGTCATTAAGTACCATCACATTCAAATTTATAAAAACATTTATGTACATTAACTAATTATATATTTTATACATTAGAAAATCAACTTATTGAGGATTTTCTTGGAGACTTATAATTCATTAAATTTGTGGATTCCATATTTTTATCTCTCTTAATCTTAAAAAACATTTCATTCAACTGGTTTCCATCTTCTTTAAAATTAAATATGGTTCTTTTGTAGATTTCACTATCTGTTGATGTTTCATTTTGAGAGGGACGAAATAATATTTGAGTTACTTATAGAGGTTCATATATACTTCTAATTTATGTTATTTTTCACTTACTAAATAACTTTTTTCATTGCATATTTTCAATTATAAATGAAATATATTAATTAATGGAAAATTATTCTCTCATCAATACCTTATTCAATAATACCAAACCAACTCAGAATTCTAGTAAGATCTATGGATAAAATCCAATTGATTCACTATGTCATGCAAGGATGTTATTTATTCTTGGTTACACATAAAATATTATATTGATTTATTACTAAATATCTTTTCCCCTTCCAACATGAAATCATTGTCACTTTTCTAATTTATTTTAGAATATGAATATCTGTAATTTTAAACACCTTCTAATATAGTATTAGTTTAACATTTATTAACGCCACTATAAAAACATTAATTGGAATGTTGTTATCATGTGTAAACTTTATTTTACACTTCATCATATATCCCTTTAATATTATTATTATTTTCCATTATTTTATTTAAAAACAATTAGGATAAAAATGGAATTTTATTTAATAGTTTTTCAAAATATAACTTTAAAAATCAACAATAATTTTTTACTCATGGAATACTTGAATATTTTCTAGAATATGTCACTAGATAATATAGAAACTAATAGCATATGTTATAATGGATCGTTTATATTTTCCCTATGTCATCTGAAATCAGCTTCATGATTTATATACGAAAAAAGTTATCCAATCATGTCTTTATAATTACATATATTTTATTTTTATATCCATAGAGGTTATTGACAACAAATAAAAGTGGATATATAATAGAATCCATTTGTGAAAAAAAATTTAAATCAAATTTTATGTGATGAGATATAATTTAGAAAATATGTTATCATATAAAAATTTTAGGAGGGGAGAGTTAAGGGAAATTAACAAATCCATACGAGGGTGCCCATACAATATGTTAACCAAAAAAATAATTTAATTGGAAACCCTCACATATCATCATATTTTGTTCCCTTACTATAAAGATGATGTTAAATCGAAAAGTTCTTTGAATTTTCATGTACATAATATAAAATTCAAATATATAATTATAAATTTATATAAAATAATTAATTTTATTGGTTCTACTTTACCAGGATACATCCAAGGATAAAACACCCAAAAATGTAACAGTGTAATAAAATATAACAAATTATATTATTTGGATGATGGAATAATTATGTTGTGGTCACTCCCCACAAAGATTCACTGATTTTACAATGATTTGTTTGGGACTTCTCAGTATACATCAAAGGTTCAATAATTTTTTCCCATTAAAAAATATCATTATGAATAATGTTTTTTGTTTATTGTATTCAATTTTAGAATAGATAAAAAATTCATTATACAACATAAACACTTGATTTAAATCATAGATGATATTAAATTTTTTATTATTCATATACAGGATAATGTATGGTTAATTTATTATTTAAATATTTTATTTAATTCTTTACACCAAAAAATTATAGTACGATAAAAAAATTAATATATTGAGATAATTCAAAAATTGAATGTCCTTTTTTTTGGTTTGTGTTCTCTTCCAAATAGAGTCATATAATCAATAAATTACCTTCTTCATCATTGATCACACCTAATATAATAATGATCCCTCTACAATTGGAAATATTCTCTCAAATTTATATTAGTTAGTTTCATTACTATCATTCAAAATCTATATTTGAAAATATTAAAATGACATTATACCTCCATGTGTGCCAATAAATTTTATGGATGAATTAATTATAAAATCTTGATGTATGATATTTCTAAGTGTTCTATGTTATTTAGTGCAGTAAAATATGAACATTCAAGTTAGTTATTCCACCAACAAACCAAGACATATTATTAAGAGTTAAAATTTTAATCAAATATTTTATTTCATAAAATAAATACTCTCTGAATAATTTCCATGATATTACCATGAATTTTCTAACTTGATTACATCCCTTGACAATATAAACCCTAAAATAAAAATAATTATACCCTAATAAATATAGTTATTTCAATACTATAACTAAAAAAAATTAACAATCTAACCATATATTATTTTTCCATTTCAATGACTTCAAAATGTATAGAAAATAATTAACACTATTTTCTAAAAACATAGGGAAGTATTATGTGTCTAATTAGAACTATTTAAAAAATAACAAATTAATGATACTTATAATTATTTCTTTCAAACCACGTTTCCAAATGTTCTGAACTTTCCATGTTTATTAACGTTTCCAATTAGACACATATAAGAATAACACCAATTATTCACATTTAAAAACATCTTGAACTGGAAGAATTAATAATGGTGGATAACTAGTGACATATATAAATATGTATAGTTAGAAAAGTTTATATTCATGTATAATTCGAGGCATTTCTAAATATACCTAATTATAGACACCACAATACCCTACATTTTTAGAAAATCTAGGTGATTACATTTACTATGTTACAAAACATAACTATTTCATAAAAAAGACACCTGTAAAATGATACTTTAATTATGAAATTTATATCATTAAAAAATTAATTAATTCATTATTTCAATTTGTAAATTCATATCATTACTAAAAAAAATATAATTAAAATTGTAAAATAAAATGAAAATCTGTGAAAAATGAACTAAAATAGAATAATAAATCCATAATGAAATCACAAATATACTTGTTAAAAAATTAATAAACCCTCATTCATTTTTATATTTCCCACATCAAGGTACAATGACTAGCTATTTCAGAAAAAACATATAAAAACAGCTAAAAATCATCAACATGATCTAGTTTGAACTCTCATATTCCCACCACATAGTAATATAACGACATCCTGAAATACCACTATACTATAAAGAATATGTCATAATTGTATAAAAACTCAAAAAAATGTCTCATATTCTAGTCTATCAAGTAGAATACAACATGTAATTCATAAATCACTATTCCAATCTAGTTGAATAAGAATAAATTTCACCCACATTGACTGGTGCCATTGTTTTTAACTTCCTTGAGCAGTTTTAATGATAATAATTTTTAGAGTAATGTAATTAAAAAATAAAAAATATAGTGAATTATTAAATTTATTTAGTTAATAAATAGAAATAAATTTGTCTCAAAAGGGGGATATATAAAGTAATCTATCCCTGATGATTATACAATTTGGACAACATTATTACATCTATTTGGGTCTTTAATGAACCTAATATGGCATTATGATTCATATTTTATATAAATGATGATTTCATCCATCAATATGAATGAGAGGAATGAACAAGCCCTTATGATTCTGTAGGTCCCAATACAAACCCATTAAAACATCCCATTCATTCTTCACCAATAAAAGAATATCTCAATGAATCCGTAATGAAAATATCTTGTGAAATAGTTATATATTTATATATTTTAATTATCTTCTATTATAAATAAATATAAAAATAATTCACATATTTAGGAAATAACGTAAGTAGAAAACATTTAAATGAAAGAAAATTAGATCTTACATATATGTCTCTATCATTTTAATTAATAAACATTTTTTTATTGTTGGTACATACATCCCCTCTAATAATTTTTTGGGGAAATTATATTATCTATCAGTTAGATGTAAATTATGAGAAATATAATATTAATAATCAAAAGGTATGTTATTATAAATAATTTATAAATTTGATTTCTACCATCTATCAAAAAATTATTTAAGATTAACTATTATGTAGAATCAAATGTATCATTTTTACATTCTTTATTATTTAAAAAATATACAATATGATTAATTGTAAAATAAATTAATAATTATTATTTTAAAAAAATTGATTATAATGATACATTTTTACAAATACATTTTTACATAGGTTATGGCCGATAAAAATAGGTAAATGAATATAAATAAATGCATTTGGAACAATATTAATCAACTTATCCCTAGTACATGAGCCGTAATTTCATGAATTTCAAAAACCATAAAACAACTATTTCCATTACTAACTATTAATTTTCTTATGATAACTCTTATAATGATAAATCTCAACTATAAACATAGCAATTAATGAAATTTAGAATAATCATTTTTTTAATAATTAATGAAATCCTATCATACACATATAAAAAAATTCTAAACTATTTTTCACAGATGATATTTTTATAATGTAATATTTATATATGGATTTATATGATATCCAACTCACATAACATATGAGGAATATTTCAACTATATAGCCAAATATCCAATGAATCTATTCCATAAACAAGAACTCCCATATATTGGTCGTCTTATGTTAATCCATTAAAGTACATTATTTGCATTATATAGAGACAATATATATATATATGATTTCCATATCATTTTCATGTTATTTTTGTATGAAATAATAAATAGATTCTTAAATAAGGACAATTTTTTCTAATTACTTTTTATTATTTTCATCATTACTAATAACATAAAAATCAATATGAATATACCTCAAAAAAGAAATTTTAGGTTGTGTAGGACGTATATGATTTTAATTTTCATTATGAACCATATAAAAGAGGATTAATTCATTATTAGATAGGTAGTTTTAATAAATAATATTTTTCTTAAAACATCACTTAATAGAATTAATATACATTTTGAGAATATAATGTTTCATAATCAACATTATTTAAAATATAATAAAAATATTTGTAAATCAACAGTTTTAAAAATTTAAATAAAACTATAATCTAAAATTAAAATATAAATATAATACCTAATTATAATATGTGTCCCTCCAAAATTAGAAATAAATTGTTCACATTTTCTTTTTGATATTGTTCACATTTATTATAATACTATTTATCTGCCAAACCCCTTTTAAAATTTTCTCAAGGATCTAAATGTACATGGATTCTCTATGTTCTCAACAACTAATATTTTAGAAATTATTATATTTGTTCCCTAGAAGTTGGGATTCATGGATCATCGCTATCATTATCCCTATTGTCTGTTTACTATGAAAAATTTACCATTTTAAATTCTAAGTCATCAATTAAAATTCTTCTATTATTAGTTTACTCTTCCAAGAACCATTTAAATAAATCAATATTAATGTTTCCAGGATATCTTATCTAAATAATATCCAAATGGTTTTAATTGTAAGTAATTACACTAAATTACATTTGTTCAACTAATGTAAACTCCTGTTTCTCTTTCTTTAAAATGTTCTAAACATTCTATGATTTTTCGTTCAAAGTCCTTTATCATGCTCTTAATATATAAAGATAAACCTATTAAAATTATATATAGTATATAATTTTTAATAATTAAATAGTCTCATAGCATGATGCTTTAGGATTATTAAGAGGCTTCATGTGAATTTCCAATCTATATGGAAATTACAATGAAAAACATAATTCCAAAAATGAAAACCAATTAAAACAGATATTTTCTTTACACATCATGAAATCCATTCAAAAAATATTCAATTGTCCCTTTTTCTATCTCAGTAGAATAATTTTTAAAAATTATTAATTTTATCCACATATCATCTCAAAATTCCATATGTAGTGAATATGATGTGAATATATACGTCCAATTTTTCATAAATTCACATAATAATACTGAATTTTATTAATATATTAATGGATCTATAACTGCACAATTTATTCATGAAATTATGTTGTTCTTGTAACTTTTAACTTTTAGAAATTATAAAATAATCAGAACCAGTAATAGGATTTTCATTTATAATAAAATGAAATTTGAGATGAATAACTCCATTCAAAAAGATCATTAATAAGTTCAATGAGAATGAATTTTTTTAAATTTCATATAAATACCATATGAAAGATGTTAAATTCTATTGGGCCTCTTTTCCATCATCTATTGAGAATTCTAGTTGAAACATATTACATGGATAAGAATTTAGTCTCTAAATGTACGAAAATTGAATAGAAATAAAATATATATGCACAAATGAAAACAAAACACATGCATGGAACATGTGTATATATTTTCCTCTCCATGATAAATATCTATTTATATTGAATGTGATTTTATAATTTAACTTCATCAATAAAATGTATGTCTAATTTAACTATCAATATGAAAATGGATTGTGGAATTTAAATCTCTGAATGGGAGAAAAAATGTAAAACATCATAAAGAAGAAGATCAAGTTAATTGAAATTTATCACATTATTAAATATTTTCCTAATGAATGAACATAATTCAATTATTCATTTATACCCTTGATGGGAAGGGATAACCAAATGGAAAATGGTAATTGTTGTTACACAAAATATGTAAGTATTGAATTTTTAGTCCTTTATTATTTCATTTAAATATCCAAGTATTAATATAAATGTTACTTGAATAACCATCTAGAACTATTTATTTCTATAATACCTTGAGAAGAATATTCTTATTTTCATTTGATAATGGAAACATTTCATGAAATACGTCCCATATTCATTAGGCCAACAATTTTTCAAGATTCCTCTTTCAGATTTCTCCCTTTGATAATTTATGTGGTCTCTTGATTTCCATGCATCATTTAACAGTGTTGATGTAAAATTATTACACAATGTATTATAAAAATATATGAAATAAAAATTCAGGTCCAATAAATTGTTCACCCAGTAATGATGTGGAAAATATATAATATTTTTATCAACTATTAAGTTTCCTGTTAAATATTTTTATCTCACTACGGTATTTTGGCCCTTATTTCAATGTTTTTTTCATTACCAAATACAAAATTTAAATTCTGAACAAGGATAAATTATATGACACCAGATAATGAGAAATGTTAATTTCTACATTCTATTATTCATTCAAATACCTTTTTGCAATCACTAAAATTTATGTTTAGGATTCAAAATCATTAATGATACCTAAAACATGACATTATAGATTGGGAATTTGTAAGGTAGTTGATTCAAAATTTCGTTATATTGAAAAGAATACTGTATTTCTATTTCTATAGATAAATTATGAATCCCAGTAAAATCAACAATAGTCGAAAACAAATACTCACACTATTAAACACCACATTACAAAAATAATCAATTGTTTTGACACATGAATCCCAAGATTATTTAAATTATAATATTTATTGATAATTATAAACATAAAATTACATTTCCTAGTTTCAATTTATGAGGAATTATAATATATTAAATATATGATATTTGTTTCATGCACATCCAATGTGAAATATTATAATTAATGATTATAATAGAAAAATCAATAACTCAAACAAAAACTACTAAATCATTGAAAACAATTAGTAGATAGCCCAAGACATAAATCTCTCGGGTATAGAGGGAATCTAGGATGCATTATATCAATTTTCTTCTATTGTAAAAATTTATATGAATGTAATAACACACCATCAACATTACTCAAGGATGAATTTCATTATATCTAATAGGTTATTTTATTGAAAATGACCATATTTTCACTTGTGTAATTAATGAAAACTATTTCAACAATTTCTCATTATTTTTCTTAATTATTTTCACATTAATATTTTTAATTTACTATTTGTTTTCATATAAACATACTTCACATCTTACAAGATTCTTTATCCACATTATCTACAAAATATAACATCTGAAAATTTGAGAGCTAATAATTATTATTATAATTAAGTTTGATAATAGAAATTATTTTATTAGTTTTATAAAATTATGATGGAATATTAGAATGATCAATATAATTTGATCAAGATTCCAATATCATAACCCCTTATTTATCACTTATTATGAAAAAATATTTTATGTGATATAATTAAAAAATAAATAAATATTGAAATATTTATTAAACAATAATTTTATTCCCTTCAATAATTCTATGTAGTCTTCAAATTAATCAAAAAAGTTTTGTAAACCGACCATACTTTTCACCCAAATGATGTTCATTACAAGGAAATATTAAAAATTTATAATTAACCACATTAAACATAGGGTATATATCAATATTTATATCTTTAGTATCCTATTTTGTTGAAGGTTTTCATCTACTATTTTTTATCAATTATCCCACCATGTAAAATCCTAAATGTATAAAAAATCTAAATAAATTATATATTAAATTATTATATATAACATCACTAATTACACATTTTCTGATAATTAATTTCAAATGTGACCAATTTATGTTATTCTAAACACTTATATTTTAAAATTCTATGTTTAAATTTTTTAATACTTATATATAAAAAATATTTTTTGAGGCCTCTAAACACATGAATTAATAACTATTAATGTAATGACCTGGAAATTCCATGGATTTGTTTAAATAAATGGGAATTTGAAAAGCCTGTGATAATTGAAGGCACGTGATTCCGAGGCCTGGAGTGCCCGGAATGAATTTCTGAACATTCTTTCGGGTGTTCAGTAAACGATGAGCGGGTTTTTGTAACATTTGAACCAGTTCTCGGAAATAAAATATGGGGACACCATTGAACTCACAGTGCCATTTGTCGCTTAAAGAGACCTTCACCATGATCGTAGTGGGTTGAGAGTGAAGGTTAGTTTTTGTGTTTTCCTTGAAAAAATAATATAAAAAAATGTTTAACATTTTAATTAGTTGAAACATCCCATGTGGATGTTATAAAGGTGGGGACCACCAGAACTAAAACCTCCCACATGGGTTATAGTGGGGGGGCACCTGATCCTAACCCTCCCATGTGGATGTTAAGAGGTGGGGGCCACCTGAACAAACCCCCATTTTGGATTTAGAGGTGGGGACCACCTGAACACCTCTTAATGGGGGAGAAACCCCTCAGCTCCCCTTTCTTCCTTTCCTACCATTAATTTGAGCAATATAATAATTCCAATGTGGGAAAATTAATTGTGCCAACAATTAATTGTGCGAACCCATTTAATTTTATAAACATAAATTAATAAGGGGGTCTATTTCAAATTTTTGTGGAATTGGGAGAGGAGAACCTTTTGAGGATTATTCTCTCTAACGAAAAATGTGTTCTCCAATTAAAAACGTGCACCCCAATAATGAACACTCACACTGACGAGGAACGTCTTCAACGATAAGAAACCACGATCAAGGAAACGCCGAAATCACCGACGTCTGCCTATCCCCAAAAACTTCGTCTATTTCCTCATGACCTCCATTGAAAAATCATTGAGGTAGGGGTTTTTTATGTGTGGTTACAGATTCCCATGTACTTCCATTCTAAACAAAGAGCACAGATCAACTCTCTGACTAGTTGATCCACAATTGTTTTCTTTCTATGGGTTTGGTAATAATCATTGTTGGGGTTGTAGAGTTTGGCGTCCTTCATTCTAGATTTATTTGAGCGGATTCTACCACTCTAACGCAGAGTGTGTAGGTCAAAAAAACATGGCCCGACCCCTCCGCCGCTCTTCATATTTTGTGTGTTCTTCATGCTGGAAGATGATAGATTTGTACCACATCAGTGAACGAAGAATGGCTGGAAGAACCGGCCACCGACGAAGGTGTGTAACCCACCCCATGCCCTATGGCAGACCATCGTACTGCGGCCGCCGCACCTCCCTCATCACCCCCATGGCCTCGCACTGCCCTCACGACCCTATAGCCTCCTTGCCTCCCTCACGGCCCCCCTCGCCCACACGCTTCCCTCGCGCCCCCCTGCGCCAACCCCCCCCCCCCTGTGGCCTCATGCCTCCCATGTGGCCCCCATGTCCTTGAGCTGCCTTCACAGTCCTTCGGCCCTCGCGTCGCACCGCTGTCCGCCACCGAGTGTAGGCCAGACAGCCCAATGTGGGTTAGGCGGGATGTAGTGGGTCGGGCCAGACCCAGCGTGTCGGGCCGGGTTAACCCAAACATGGTCGGCCTCAGACGGGTCGGGTCGGGTCGTTCCGACTAGGTCGGGCTGTACTTGGACCCACTTCGACTCATTTATGCTCTTTGGGCCATAACATTGGCACCAAATGTCTATTTCACGTACCGTCAAAGGAATTGTAACTCTTTGAGTGAGAATGTTACTTTTGGAATACCCCCACTAGAGTTTTGGGTAATGTTAGGGTATGGTCCGGTTGGATCAAGAATGAATCCAACCGGGCCCCGAGACAAAAAGGCTAATACCTTACAGTCCGTGCATCCGATCGATGCACTATCTGTTGTGTTGAGATCCCTATAACATGGCGGTCCTTTGGGATACTTTTTCTTGGGACTTCATGGTAGATTAAGTATCAACCAGTGGATTGAGGAGTGGACCCTCTCGTAGATAAGAAAACATAGTGCGGGAACCTAGTAGCTAACTGTGACGTGAAGAATGAATTGCAATCCTATGTGGGTTAGTACCAAGCGATCTTGTGTGGTTCAACACTGAGCGATCCTATGGGGGTCAGCACCAAGCGATCATGTGTGGGTCAGCACCGAGCGATCCTCTGTGGGTCAGTACCTAGTGATCCTATGTGGGTCAGCACCGAGTGATCCTGTGTGGGTCAACAACAAAGCCCTTTAACAGAGTAATATTATTCAGTAATTACATCTAATCATCTCTACTATTATAACTATTTTATTACTGGTGTGATTTGAGTCTGTACCAGTGTGTTACTTAACTTCATAGTATTCCTTCTTTTGTGGAACAGTTGAGTTCTGGTATAATGAGTTGGGCCTTATGTTTCCTCATGTTGAGATGGGTATCCTTGATTACATAGGTATATGTATGGGAATATACCTAAGTAGGGTTGTCAGTTGATTTCATTCTTTGTGTATTATCCTTTGTGGGTTTTGTGAGACATTGAGGGTCTCGGGGTCCCTACTGAGTATCATTATACTCACCCCTGCATAGGCTATGCTCGCAACATGATGTGTTTGGTGCATATGACAAACAACGCTGACTGAGAATGAGAGTACCAGGACTAGAGGTGGCTTAGAGGTGGACCTAGATGAGGCATACTGTAGGGATGACCAATCTAGAGTTGTACCTACCCTTCTGGAAGGATCCTTGGTGGGTGTTCACAAGATTTGTTCTAGTTTACATGCACTTTCAGTTTCGTGTACCTTCCAGTTAGGATTTTATTCTGGCCCCTTTTACATATTGTACTCTCTCTTTTTCTCTAAAGTTTGATTTAGTTCATATCATGTTGTGTGCTTGGTTGTGTGTGTTTATAGGTTATAATGGTAACGCCTTCCTAGTTTTAGGGAATAAACCTTCGGTGCTAGTCGCCAGCCCCTATCCTATGGAAGGAGGGCTTGGGGTAGTCACATCATGGGCCTTGGGGGACGAGTAATGAAAAATTGTTACCAGAGGAGACAGTTCTACCATTGAACATTAGACTATATTCTTTTTAACGAAAATAATGTCTAGTGTAGAGAGTTTGGTTATCCGTTTAGGAATTATAGTGTGGGTGCGGTGGCCGACGTATCCATACACCAGGACCCTGACTTCTGAATTCCGACTCAGTGCATTAATACACTGATTTCATGTCTATTTTGAAGAGTTTTCTGTGTGATCTCTTTGAGTCAGCTCACCATGTATAACATATTGACTGTGGTGCACCTGTTTAATTTCAGGATGAATCCACGTAGACATCCAGCGAGGGTTCCGAGAGTAGTAGGCAAGGATAGCCCACCGAGCGATAAGGTTGAGGTATAGGGCCCTCTTCTAGTAGAGGCACCAGTGGAGGCACCATTGGTAACATTAACCATTGGGCCACTGATGCCATCATCCCCAGTAGTAGAGGGCGCACGCCACTTGGGAGCATTGCATGAGTTTCAGCACCAGAGGCCACTTAGGATCAAGGTAGAGATAGACACACATGTAGTAGAGGATTCACTAGAGGCTGTGGTGAGAGTCTTATGTCTGGTAGGGACAACGACTGATCTCATGGTGATCCTTCCTACCAGTCTTTTATAGGAAGCAACAGGAATATGGTGGATCATGATTCTCCAGATTCACGACAAGGTGGTGCTTCTCTGGAGAGACTTCGAGAGCCTATTTCAGGCAGATTTTGTCCTAGGGACACTTCACACAGTGCGTATTCAAGAGAATTTTCATCTACAGCAGGGCAGCATGACTGTTGCTTAGTACTCAGTGAGGTTCATTGACCTCTAATGCTAATCCACAAATATGGTGCATGACCCATTATTCAGGTCCCAAACCTTGGATCATGGACTCAGGTGGGAGACCAGGGCTTTAATAATCTCACTCAGCATCCCAACCCAGGTGGAGGTGTTACAGAGATCCCTCTAAGTTGGGAGTTTTCTTGCTAAGTAGTCACCAGTAGTGAGACCCTGCACCAGAAGTCACGTAGAAGAGTCTTCTGGAGTTGGAAGCTGAAAAACATCATAGAGGTCAAAGAGGACCAGGCCAACAGGTGGATGAACTCATGATTCTGGTTCGGTTGTCCGGGGCACCCGGGGTAGAACCAGTCATTCCAAGAGTTGGCAGCACTATGTTTGTGGTGGGCAGGGTCACATGGCTCATGACCGTATGAACCTCCATACAAATGATCAGTAGAATATATATGGATTTCTTATGCAGAGTTAGAGGTTTGACCGAGGAGGTCCGCAGGGAGAAGACGGACGTGGAAGAGGAGCTGGTCGTGCAACTGATGGTGGACGACGATTCGAGATGTTACTGACACCACCTCCAGGTGGTCCAACCCGACCACAACATACAGGAGGACATGGATGAGCTCATATCCAAGTATCTGAGGCTTACAATCACAACTATCTGGAGAAGATACGAGGTATGATCTGTGTCTACTCTACTTTAGTTGTTGTACTTATAGACACATGTGTCACCATTAATTTATTTCTACTAACATTGTTCGAAGCTCAGATATTCTAAGGAAGCCATTGGCTCAATCGTTAGGGTGAAATACTCCTACGGGAGGAGATTCGATGATTACGCACTGGTTCCGGTAGTGTGAGCTTACTCTACGAGGAGAGAGCTTCATCTGGGATCTCTTAGTCGCAGCGTTGAGGCCTTATGTTTTCATCTTTGGTATGGACTGGTTATCTACAGTCCATGCTCAGTGTGACTATATTAGGTGCAAAGTGTGGTGTTCCTGCATGGATGGAACTAGGTTTACCTTCACCGGTGAGAAGGGATCCTTTGTAACATGGGATGGACTTACCTAGATGAGAGTTCAGTCGATCAATCATCAGTTGGCTAGAATTACCCTCAGAGTAGTTGATTTGAAGCGTTCGAGAAAACCAGTAGTGGTGGACCAGTACGCTGAGGTTATCCCTGATGATGTTCTGGGTCAACCTCCTCATAGAGAGGTGGACTTTTACATTGACTTGTACCCCGAGACGACACCGATATCTACACCAACACATTGGATGGCTCACGCGGAGCATCATGATTTGAGAGTGCAACTAGAGGACTTGTAGGATAAGGGATTCATTTGACCCAGTGAATCTCCTTGGGCAGCCCTGATTTTTTCACCAAGATGGCGGATGGGAGTTTGAGGCCTTGTGTTGACTATCAGTTCCTGAACCAGGTGACTGTGAAGAAATAGTACGAACTTCCAAGGATTGATAAAAACTTTGATCAGCTGAAGGGAACACAATGGTTCTCAAAGGTTGACCACAGATCAGGCTATCACCAGCTTAGAGTATGGTATGAGGATGTGCAGAAGATGACTTTCATATGTCAGTACAACCACTATGAGTTCTCTGTTATGCCATTAGGCATAACCAACACATCATTAGTGTTCATAGGACTCATGAACATGATCTTTCATCCATACCATGATCGCTTTGTATTAGTCTTCATCGACGACATACTGATCTACTTGACTACAGAGGAGGAGCATGCCTATCATTTGTATATAGTGATGGGAACACTCTAAGTGAACCAGCATTATGGTAAGCTCTCAAAGCTCCAGTTCTTAATCTGAGATGTTCACTTTCTGGGACATTTCATCTCAGAAGCTGGAGTTGTAGTGCATCTAGTGATTGTTGAGGTGGTACATGCTTGGGATCCACCCAAGTGTGTGATGGAGGTACAAAGTTTGAGGGGATTGGCTGGATAATAATAGAGTTTTGCACTATATTTCTCTAGATTTTCAACACCACATTCCTCATTGATGAAGAAGGGGAAACACTTCATGTGGTCAGAGAGATGGTAGCAGTGTTTTCAAGGACTGAGGCAGAGGCTGACTAGTTCCCCCATCATGAGTCTTCTTGAGAATGGCATATGGTATATAGTCTACTGCGACACATCAGGGACCAGGCTCAGATGTGTCCTGATGCAAGAGCGAGTGGTGATCACATATGGTTCTCAATAGCTAAGACAACATGAGAAGAGCTTTGCTACCCATGACCTCGATTTAGCTGCAGTGGTCTCTGCCTTGAGGATTTGGCGACATTACTTGATTGGCGAGCATTTTATAGTGTACTTGGATCACAAGAGTCTCAGGTTTATCTTTTCTCAGAAGGACCTGAACTTGAGACATTGATGTTGGCTTGATTTCCTCCAAGACTATGAATTCGAGATATTCTATACTCCTGGGAAGGGGAACGTTATAGAAAATGAACTCAGTAGGGGGTCTGGTATACAACTTCTAGGTGTGGCGATGGGGTAGCTGGTCACTTTGCAGATATAATTTATGGATTAGGATAGATCAGCTTTTCTTCAGTCTCTTACAGTCACTCCCCCACTTCTTTAGTGAGTCAGGGAGGCGTAGCATGTGGATGCTGATTGTGTGGCTCGATGTGCTCAGATATCCACAGGTCCGGCACCTGATGGATTTTTTTGAAGGTGGGGTGTATGTCATCCTTTTCAAAGGACATACTACAGTAACAGTGGAATTACACAAGGATGTGTTGAGGGAGTCCCATATGTCCCCTCTATTGGTACACCCAGAAGTGGTGAAGATGTAACTGGACCTCCAGCATCATCACAGGTGGCAAGGAATGAAGAAAGCAGTAGTAGAGTTTATCTTTCGGTGCCTCACTTGTCAGCATGTGAAGGCAGAGCATCATGTACCAGTAGGATTAGTTTATCCTTTGGTGGTCCTATAGTAGATGTGGGATGGTATATCCATGGACTTCGTGATAGGACTTCCACATACATCGAGGGGTCATGATTTGAATTGGGTGATCATCCAATGACTCACTATGTCAGCCCAGTTCCTACTGATCAGAGAGTAGGGTATAGTAGAGGGCTTGAAACGCCTCTATGTGTAGGAGATTGTGCTGTTAAATGGAGTACACTCGACGATTGACTCTGATCATGATGCACGATTCACTTCCCGGCTATGGAAGGGGTTGGAAGGGGCATTCGGGATGAAGCATTGTCTGAGCACTGCCTTCCATCCTAAGACGGATAGTCAGACTGAGCGGACCATTCAATCCCTCGAAGACATGCTACGTGTTTGTGTCCTAGACTTATGTCATAGCTGGAAGGATCAATTTCCTTTGGTGGTGTTTTCAAACAACAACAGATATCACTCCACCATTGAGATGGCACCATTTGAGTCATTGTACAGGAGACCTTGCAGATCACCTTTGTGCTGGACTGACCCAGGGGATTCAGCACTTGTGGGACCGGAGATGGGACGAGCTACCACAGAGAAGGTGCAGATCATCTAGGAGTAAATGAAGACTCCACAGAGTAGATATAAGTCTTAAGACGACAGGAGATGGAGACCTCTAGAGTTCGAGGATGGCGACCACGTCTTTCTATGGGTCTCACCTGGATGAGGATTGTGGAGATTTGGTCGAGGTTGATTGTTATCTCTTAAGATTAATTGGGCCTTTTCATGTCCTCAATAGAGTTGGCGAGGTGGCTTACCGCTTAGCTCTTCCACCTCAGTTGCATTGGGGGAACGACGTCTTCCATGTATCCCAGCTGAAGAGATACATGCACAACCCTTCTCACATCATCAGCCATGGAGAGCTGGATTTTGATGATGTGGAAACTTTTATGGAGGTTCTAGTGGATATTGAGGATCGACAAGAGTGGGTCCTTCATTGGCAGTAGATACCTCTGGTGCACGTTCGCTGGCAGCACAGGATCCTCCAGAAGAGTACATCGGAGCGGGAGGCTCAGATATGTTTTCAGTACCTCCACTTGTTCCCTAAGTTTGAGTTGTGGATTACAGGGATTCAAATCCCTAAGGTGGGGTGAATGTAAAGATCTATAATTTTCATGTAATTTTTTTAAATATATGGGAATTTTACAAGTCCGCAAAAATTGACGGCCTGTGATTCTAAGGCCTGGAGTGCCTGAAATGGATTTCTGATCATTTTTTTGGGTACATATAGTAAACATGCGGGTGGGATTGTGTAACTTTTGAACCTGGGATCGAAATTGAAATATGAGGACACTGTTGAACTCGCATAACCTGTTTTCACTTAATAAGACCTTCACCACAACTGCAGTGAGTCAAGAGTGAATGTTCATTTTTGTTTTTTTTGTGAAAGAAAAAAATAAAATAATTTTTTTTCACATTTTAATTTATTCAAACCTCCCATTTGGATATTATAAAGGATTGTACAACCTGAACTAAAACCTCTCAAAAGGGTTATGGTTATGGGAACCACCCAAGCCTAAACCTCCCATGTGGATATTAAGAGGTGGGGACCACCTGAACTGACTCCCATTTTAAATTTAGATGTGGGGACCACCCGAAGCCCCCTTAATGGTGGAGAAACCCCTCAACCCCCCCATTAATCTTTTCATCACATTAATTTTATCCAATTAATTATTCCAATGTGGTACAATTAATTTTTCCAACAATTAATTGTGTTAACACTTTAAATTTGATAAACATAAATTAACAAGGGGGGGATATTTCGCATTTCGTAGGAATTGGGAGAGGAGAAACTTTGGAGGATTATTCTCTACAATGAAGAATGCCTTATCCAATGAAGAATTCATACCCCAAGGAAGAACTCTCATGCCAATGAGGAACATATTCAATGATAATGAACTAATGATCGAGGAAACACTGACATCACCAATGTCCGCATATCCCCAACGTCTTCATCTCTTTCCTCACGGTCGATGTCAACAAATCTCTGAGGTTGGGGATTTATTATGTGGGATTATGGATTCCCATGTTCTTCCCATATAAACAAAGAACACGGATCAACTCTCTAACTAGTTGATCTGTGAATTTTTTCTTTCTGTAGGTTTTGGAATAATCAATATCAGGGGTTGTTTTTTTTGACGTCCTTAATTCATGATTTTGTTGAGCCTCTTCTTACCACTCTAACGTGGAGGGTGCATGCCAAACAATCATGGCCCAACCTATTCGTCATTCTCTATTTTTTTTGTGTTATTCATGCTGTAAGATGACAGCTTTGTACCATGGTAGCGAATGGAGAACGGACGACCAAACCGACCGCTAACGAAGGAGCAGCGCATGACTGCACCGTGCGGTGAGAAGGGTTGGCCATCCGTATAGCCGCAGAGGAATGCCACACCGCATCCTCAAAACCACCCTTGTGACCCCCTCCCCCCTATGGCCTTATGCATACTTCGAGGCCCATTGACCTCCGTACTACACTCACTGCCCCCCATGGCCTCATGCCGCCCTCGTAGCCCCATGGCCTCCATGCCGCCATCACAACCCCCCGCGGCCTCTTGCCGCCAATGTGCCCCTACAACCTCCCACCAGGCTCATGTCCCCCCACAACCTCATTCCACCGTCGAGACCCCACAACCTCCATGCCACCCTCGAGGCCCTTTGCGGCCTCGTGCCGCCCACATAGACCTCACAGCCTCAGGCCTCCCTCATTGTCATGTGGCCGCCGCACTTCACCGTGAGCCACCACCAAAGCCGGGCCACCCAGCTCCGGCCGAACCAAACCCAGTGGTCAAAGCTGCACATCTCATGTCGGGTCGACCCAAACTAGGTCGGCCCTGGCTGGGTCGGTCTGACCAGGTCAGACCGGACCTGGACACACTTCAACCCATTTAGGATCTTTGGGCCATAACATTGGCACTGGATGTCCATTTCAAAAACAGGCAATAGTGATGTAAACCATAAAGAGAGATGGTACATTTGGAATACCTCCACTGGATTTTTGGGTAAATTTGGGGTTCAGTTGTGTTGGATCAAGAATGAATCCAACTGGGCCCTCAAGACTAAATGGCTAATAACATACATACCGGGCATCTAATTTACGGACTGTCTATTACATTGAGACCCCTATGACATGGCGGTCCATTGGGATACATTTTGTGGGACTTTGTGGCAAATCGAGTTTCGAATAGTGGCTTGAGTAGCATAACCTTCCATAGAGGAGAAATCTTAGTGCGAGACCCAATAGCCGGTTGTGATGTGTAGAATGAATAGTGATCATGTGTGGGTCAGCACCGAGCGATCCTGTACGAGTCAGTACCGAGCGATCCTGTGTGGGTCAGCACCGAGAGATCCTGTGTGGGTCAACATTGAGTGATCCTAAGTGGGTCAGCACCTAGCTATGCTATGTGAGTAAACCCCGATCAATCCTGTGTTTTTCAGTAGTAGAGCCTCTTATAGAGTAAGATGATTCAGTAGTTACATCTAATCATCTCTACTATTGTACCTATGTTATAACTGATGGGAGATGAGTCTGTACTTGTGTGGTACTTTCCATCGTGGGAATACCTGGGTGGTATTCATTAGTGTGGTGTACATGTGTGGTACTTACCTTCATGGTATTCCTTAATGGAACAGTTGAGCTTTGGACAAATGAATTGGGCCTTATGTTTCCTCAGTTGAGATGGGTATATTTGATAACTTAGGTATATGTATGGGCATATACCTAAGTAAGTTTTTCAGTTGATTTGATGCTTTGTGTATTATACTTTGGGATTTTGTGAGACCTTGAGGGTCTCGGGGTCCCTACTGAGTATCTTTATACTCACCCTTGCATGGGCTATGCCCGCACTTTGATGTGTTTGGTGCAGATTATATACAGCTCTGACTGAGGATGAGAGTACTAGGTTTATAGGTGGCTCAGAGGTTGAACTAAACTAGGCATACTATAGGGATGATTGATCGAGAGCTGTACCTACCCTTCAAGTAGGATCCTTGGCGGGTGTTCACAGGAGCTGTTTTAGTTTACTTGTAATTTTAGTTTCTTCTACCTTTTAATTGGGCTTCTATTCTAACCCCTTTTACTTACTGTACTCTCTCTTTTTCTATACAGTTTGCTTGAGTTCGTATCTTGTTATGTTCTTAGTTGTGTGTGTTTACATGTTATAAAGGCTATACCATTCTAGTTTTAGGGAAAACACCTTCGAAGCTAGTTACTAGCTGCTAGCCTATGGAAGGCGGGCTTCAGGTAGTCACGACATGGGCCCTGGGGGACAAGTCGTGATAATTATTTGTAGGATAGAAAACTGTATATGAAATTTTTTTATAAATGGTTATAATTTATTTAATTATCTATATATAACCCATTAAATTATTTATGAGATAAATAATACAAAAACAATTTAATTTATTACAAAAAACTTCTTAAATGACTAAATTCATTCACTTTTTTTTAAAAAGTGTTGTTTAACGGAAATATATCATAACTAAAATTAGTTTTAGGATATGATATTATGGATATTTGTTTGGTAGAATCATTTTTTACTTTTTAATGAAATGATATATATTTTTAAAATAATTACCTCAAATATAAATATATAAATTAAATCAACAAATAACAACCAAAGAATAATAAGTGGATATAAAATATATTTAAGTCAAATTATATGATCGAAATTTCATTATGAACTTATTAGATGTATCCTTTAATCTCAAATAGTTTACATACTACTAATGACATGACATGAAGTGTTATTAATTTTATTCAAAAAATAAATAATAGATAATAAATATTTTAGTTTTGATAACACTTTTTTGGATTGGATTGATGGGGTGTACATGAATATGGAATCCCATGTTGGGGATAGGGATAGAAATCCCAAATCTTCCCCTTATACATTGTTTCCATTATAATTGTGATTTTTATTAAAATTTATTTTCCAAAATAATTTTATAGTGTTTTAAAAATATATATTTTTTATAACTTTTATACATATATATACATATATAAATATTATAAACACATATTTTATATATAATGATATATAATTATTCAAAACAAAAAAATAAAAACAAAACAAATTTAAATATTTTATAAAAATAGATAGTTACATGATAAGTCTTATCAATTGGATTTCAAATTTCTAAAATTTGAACTATGTCAACCCCCAAGCCTTCTCTCATTTCAGTCAAATGATGTTGTTCTTTAACTAAAATTGTGGGATCAATTTATTGTGATTCACACCAATTTTAAACTATAAATAGTTAATGAAAAGACCAATTATAACTACTTATTGTTCAATCCATGAAATTTCCCTGATATTTTTTTGAGCAGCAATGCTACGAGTTAGTAAAAAATTTGTGTTTTATTATCTATAAATATTAATGAAATCATTGAGGTTAAAATAGACCAAGAAACCTACCCCAACAATGTTGGGGTAGATCAATGCCTTTTGATAAGTGAATTAAATTCATGCATCGGGATTCAATATGTATTTTCAATTTTACTACTTTATTCCAAAAACAAAAATATTTTAAACCTACGGTGTAACATGGAATATGTATTCTAAATCACTCTTTTTAAGGAACCATGAAATGGTCAAACTGGTCCTTTTTTATTGAAAAAAACTTATCCTGGTGAAATGATAGAATAAATTTTCATCTTACAATGTTGAATATTTTTTATATTATGTAACTGAATTTTCAATCCATTCATGATGAGACAGCTCTAAGTCCTAAAATCACACTTTTTTATGTGACTCAATTCAAGAATACATTGTAAACAAGGTGATAACATGAAGATGATTATGTTTTCTATGGAGAACATAATCTTGAAACATTATCAAATGAACTTTATGAATACTTTCATTAAATTAATTCCACTCCATATATTTGGTATGCACTTGAGTTCATGTACAATTCTTTGGATGAAGGTACCAATAAATTTTCCATTACAAAGTATATAAACTTCACGATGGTTGATTAAAATCTACATTGGGAGAAATTTCTGGGGAATCATGTTATTAAAAATAAACATTATCCCCTTAAGATTAATATAGAAGAAACATTCTAGGATGGTGTAATTATTTCTATATTATCACTTATGTGGAAGGATTTTGGTAAATCACTCATTAAAAAGAGTGAGGATATTTCCTTTGAACAATTGAAAAATCTTCTTCATATTGAAGAATAATTATTATTTGTTGATGTGGGAATGTAATTACAATTTGATACAATAATAATTATCATTAAGAGAAAGGGACAACCAAAATATTCTTTACTTAACAAAAATAAAGTTCAAAAATTCAAGAAGAAAATATATCCTCCTATGAATAATGTGTAATTACTTATTTGTTGAGATCCATGGATTTTTTCTAGGGAATGTTTATATAAAAATATTTATGATAAACTTATTAAAAATATTATTGTTGAATAGAAAATAGTTTCAATGCTATACTATGTCAATATGACATCGATTATGTTTGTATGGTGGAATGATTTAGTATAAATGATGCATGTGTTCAAGGATCATTCAATATTCCAAATATTTGATGACTATACTACCGTAAAGTAAGTATAACTTGGAATCAATGAATGAATCAGTTTAAATAGAAACTGAAGAATGGTAATATACCTCTTTTGGGAAGAAGGTTTCTATTATTAAAGTTTTTTATGTACCCTAAATTCAAAATAATTTTGTTTTTATAATATTTCATGTATAAGATTGTATTTCAGGTTTCATTCGAATTGTAGAAGTAAATCTTGTCAATAGGAGGCTTGTTTGTAGGAAAGGGTACTCAAATGATTCCATGTATCAGCTATCCCTAAATAATATGGTATAATAGTTTACTTACAAGATTGATTCTACTAATTTAGGACATTAAATTTTAGTAAATGTTCTTTTAAAATAATTAAAAATATAAACATTATTACCAAGGGAAATGAATTAAATAAATAGAAACATGTGTAGAATATAAAATAGTTATGAATAATTTTCATTGTTTTGAGAAAAAATCAGATATCAGAGAATTATTACAATCATAGATTTCTGGAGTAAAATAATTATTTACACTAGAATAAGAGAGATATTTTATTGCTTTTATTTATGAATTTTATAGAACATTCCATATTTAACTTCTTAAAATAAAGAATGAAACCTTTAAAATGTTTCAGAAATATTAAAAAGACATTAAAGACCAATTAAACAAATATATTAATGTATTACCCTTAGATGGAGGTGGTGAAAATGTTACGAACATGTTTAACGAGTTCTATGAATAAAATTGTTTAATTCAGAATAGTTAGGCTCCTTAGAAGGCTCATAGAAATTATTATTTAAAATGAAAATTAATAATTTAATAGAAATTTTAAATTTAAGGATTAATAAATTCATGTTGCTATTATATTAATAGGGATAAGATTTATAATCTTCATGTCATATTCATAATAAAATTTCTTCTAGGTATACTATGTAACCTAATTATGAAATATGGAGATATAGAAGACCAAATGAATCATATTTTAATTTTTGGGGGAGTTAAACATACTATGTAGTTCAGAATTCAAATAGAACTAATTTTTTTAGAGAAAATAAATGGGTTTTTTTGTATATGAAGACAATAGAAAATTAGTTAAATTCATTGATTTGGGAGATAATATAATTATTAAATCCAGTGATGTAGAGTCTTCTACAAAAAAAATATCTTTTAAGAGGGCATGGAAAATTTTCTTACCATTACCCATGTCTCACGTATTCCATTTATTTCAATTTCAATAATAGATAAATATTATGATTCTTGAGTTTGAAGTAATTGGAGTTCAAGGCATTGGCAGGAGAAACATCTACATCTAGATTTTATTTCTCATAATTAAATTGTTTTCCTTATTGAAGGATATCAAAATAATCATATTCTAAAAAAATATCCTATAAAATTCTCTATAGAAGATTACCCAGATACTTATTAGGAAGTTATGACTTATAAATATGTTTCATTATAACAAGAATCAATTAATGATGATATTGATAACAATATGGGGAATAACCCGTGGCACATTATATATTTACCATTTGGCTCAAAACCTATTGGTTTTAAATGGGTTATCGAAAATAAGTATAATTACAATGGTAATGTTGAGCCTTTAAATATTGATTTTTTACAATGGTTTTTAACAAATATAAGTGATTTAATATTTTGATACTTTTTTCCAATATTTCATATTACTCCAATAAGGACATAATTTTATATAGAATAAATTATTTATCTATATTCCCATAAAAGGGATGATAAAACATATTATTTAATTGAATAATTAATTTAAGAGACTTTAATTGAACATCCAAAAGATTATATTTTACTAGTTCATGAAAATAATGTATGTAAACATGTTAAATATTTATGGTTTTAAATATACACCGAAGTAATGGAATGTAAAATTTTATTCTATTATTTTATCAAATGTATTCACACATAAAAATAAATGTAAATAAGTATATTCAATGTTCATAAAATAATATAGAGTTAGTGTGTGTGTGTATGTGGATGATATGTTAATTTTTCGTAGAAATATGATGGTTGATATTAATGAAAATTATTACTAATATTCTAACTTTTGAATTAATGATATTGAAATAGATGATATTATTGTAGGTTTTTATTATAGAATGAATAATAGGGATTATTATTTAATTTTCATTCATTACATAGAAAAAATTTAAATAAATTTCATCATTTTGTATTCATGGACTCTATTACTCCATTTTATTCTGGTGTTAATCTATTTATAAATATGGGTAGAGTTGCATGATAACATGAATATTTTTGTGAAATTGGTTCTTTAATGTTTGGGATGAATTGAACTAGACATGATATTATTTTATAGTATCTGAATTGGGAATATATAATTTTAACCCTAGTGTGGGTCATTTGAGATGTATATCAAGAATCTTCAGATACATATGAAAGTTATTATATATAATAGTATACTATAATTATTATCCTACATATTATAAGGACACAATAGTACAAGTTAGATTACCGGTATTCGTGATAACCAATCTATATATAGATGGTTTTCAACTCTTTGAGGTTGTTATGTTTCATGGGTGAGAAAGAAACAAACTTTTATTTCACATTTGACCATGGATTCATAGTTTATTATTGTAGAATCATTTGGAAAGGAAGCTGAATGAATTAAGAATTTATTATTGGATATTATATTGTGTCCTAGTCTGATTCCACCTATATCTATCAATAATGGTAGAGAAGAATATTTATCAAAGGAATATATAATCATGTACTATAGAAGGTCTATACATATATGTTTGAGAGATGATTATTTGTGACAATTGTTACAAGATGGTACAATACCAATTTTTTATCTAAGATCATGTAAAAACATTGAAGACTCATTAAAAACTCACTAATGACAGTTATTATTCATGAAAGTAATTATGATATATGGTTAAAATTAATACAATAAATCATTTTTATAATGGAAATAAGGTAACTTCATTGGGTATATCTTAATAAATGTTTTTATTGGTTAAAAATAAGTTATGAAGACAAATGTTTTCTTGAAAATAATAACCCAAACTAATTGGTGTTTATTTCATGTGTTATGAATAGAGTTTGAGTAAAAAATCATTACAAAATATTACGAATCGATGGGTTATCTGTTCTAATAATAGAATCACATTATAATACTTTTCTACGTGAACTTAAAATTGGATCCGCTTATTTTGAGAGTTGATGGGTTTACTTAAAAGGGGGTTCATGAAAAGGATACAAGAACATTTCCATTAAATTGCGACAAAATGAGATTTTGAATGGAATGATCATTGTATGTATTATATCTTTGGTTTATCATTATGGTTAAAATGATTCATGTTTCAACAACATGTAAATATAATAATACATTGACGTATTGATACTATGAAAATGTTTACATAATTATATAAATTTTTATGTGTAATGATTCATATCTGATCTATAGAACTATTATTTTTGAATAAAAGTGTGGGATTGTTATTAATTTTATTCATAAAATAAATATTAAATGAATATTTATTTTAATTGGAAAACACTTTTTAATTAGATTGATGATGTGGTCATGAATGTGGAATCCAACATTGTAGATGGGGATTGAATTCACATAGTTCCCCTTAATATAAAAGGGACTTTGGAATTAGGGATTTCATAAAATAATATAATTTCCAAATAAATATTAATGTGTTTTAAAAATATATATTTACATAAATATTTATGTCATATATGATATATATATATATATATATAATTGAATAATAAAATATTTTATAAACATGTTAAATTATGTGAATAGTTGTAACCATAGTATATTGAATTTTTGAAATATGAAATGGTGTCCCACACAAAGAGATATCCCGTTTTGGTCAAACGACGGTGTTTTTTGAATTAAATAGTGAGATAAAACAAATTCAATTCACAGTAATATTGATCTATAAATCACTGATGAATAGATCACTAAAATTAATTATTTATTATTCTAAGAAATTATTCAGATAGTTTTTCCATCATCGGTGTTATGTGGTAGTAACAAAATGATGTTTTAATTTTCTAAATCTTGGTAAAATCATTTAGGGAAAATTCAAATTAGATACCGACACCAACATGTTGAGGTGGATCAAACCCTTTTTGTAATTATATTAAATTGTGACATTGAGATTCAATTTTTCTTGATCATTAGAAAACCTATTTCTAACATGAAAGGTTTGGAGCCGTAGGATTGAAAAAGTCATTATAGAAAAATCCCCATATAGAGATACACTATTTCGAGGCGCCAACAGAAAATTAGAGATAACACTGAAAACAATGATAAAATGGAGATTAATGTTGGATTTGTTGATTTTGTGGATAGGTCTTTCGTAAGGGAGATCTAGTTTTGGTAGGGTGAATAGTTGGAATAGAAATCCAATAGTGGCATGGGGTTGGAGACACCAACTAGGGTCTATTATGTGAGGTGGACAAAGGGGTGAAAATGAGTAAAGGGTGAAATATTGAAAGGGATATGGAATCTAAAATAGTCCCTTAATTGTAGTGTGATGCAATGGTCACCGTTCATTACAGGGGAGAAGTAGTTCAAAAACCTAGAGATAGGGGTATGAGTTTACATTTAAAAATATTCTATTTTTCAATTTTACATAAATGGTTGAAAAAATTTATGAATTACTCATTTGGAATACTGGACTATATTACTATTCTATACCACCTAAAAATTGAATGAGCTTTCCTTCCCTCAATTATCATCTAAAAAGATTGGTCTCAGGAATCCGTTTTTATAAGGTATGTCTACAAGAAATGATAATAAATATAAATATGTAAATTAATATATTTAATTATATATGTATATTTATATTTATATAAATATATATTAATATGTAGTAATATAAATGGATATATTTAAATATATTTCACTATTTATTTTTAAACATATATAATGTAATAAATTAATATTTTTATATTTATATATATGAAAATGTATTTGTATATTATTATTATATATATATATATTCTTATCTATGTGTGTGCGTGGGTGTCATGACCCATCCCCCAGGGCCTGCTCCACGACTACCCCAAGCCCGCCTCCAATAGGCCAAGGGCTAGCGTTTAGCATCGAGTAGGAATATCACACAAATGGGAGATATTTTCCAAAGAACCTCTACACATGCACCCAAATGAAATCCACGGGGATGGAGAGTGAAAAAAAATAATGAAAGTTCATGCATTCAACTACAACCCAACAACATAGGACGATAAAAAGTAAAGATGTAATGTAAAACAAGGAAAAAATAAAATACCACTAAATGAAAGTCAACTATAAATCCTGACCTGCAAACAATGTTACTGAATCTATTGTAGGATGCTCGTGGAAACACCTCAGCTCATTTGATCTCACAATGCATAATCTGGTCCTAGTCCTGGTCCAACTCCTTATAATAATCCGCTAAAGTGTTGGTCATCTATAGAAGACACAACACCTATGGGAAAAACCCATGTAGGGGTGAGTAAAATAATTCTCAGTAGGGTACCCCAAAAACCACAAAGAAAAAGACGAAAAAGTCAAACACGTACAAAAAGGTATAATAAGATCAATAATAGTATATGTCATCAAAACATATAACAAGAACATTATGGTATACTTGTATTGTATTCCAAGATGAAACACCTCATCTATTACTAGCCATATGGTTTTGTGTGTACCACACTCGATTCTGGGAGATCCCACTCTGTGATCTATCTCATAGTTTTCAGGTAGATCAATTCTACGAAAAGTATCCAAGATAAAATATGGTCTCGATAAATCCGGATATTTCCCCGAGACATTTAATCTCTCTAAGACAATAATTATTGATTTCACAACCTATCCTTCATTACAGGATTCGTCTCACAGAATTCTCCTCCTGGTATGACTTTCTCCTTTACCCATCAAGTCATCAGAGACCAATGAAAATAGGTCCCACTTAATTAGGCCCCACCTAAAGAGAACAAAATGAGAACTACCCAAATTACATTGCTTCAATCATAACACTGAACATCTTGCACTCCTAAGGGACTCATCCCCGATGAGTCACTGAGGTTTTCTCATCTTCATGGCCACTTAGGTCCACTCGGCTACCGAGATAGTGAGATCTGCTTCGCTATCGCTCATTTTCCAAGCCACTGTGGTCCACTGTTCTAATTCTTTTCTACCGAGACAATGAGGTATGCTGCTCTACTTGTATACCAGGCAAAATATGTCTGCTTGGATACTGCTTGACTAACATTCCACAGAGTTTTAGTTGGCTACTTCTCAGATGTCATGCCACTATGGTCCAATCAACTACTGATCTTCTATCTTTCTAATGAGGTCTTCTAGACAACTTCTTGTCTTCCAGGCCACTAAGGTCCGCATGGATACTACATGTCTCACTTGACACTGAGGTCCCCTTTTTCTGAAGCTCATCTTTCAGGCCACTATTGTTTGTTCGACTACTGATCGTAGCACACATGATTCTAGGATAATCTAACCTTCTATACATCTGTTCTATCCCAAATTACACTAATTCTCACTTATTGTATGTCAAAATGATAGTCTTATCATGAGTTTCCCAACTCCACAAATGAATCATCAATCAGACGCATGGTTTGGATGTTATGGACGTCTTAGAAAAAAAGGGTATGGTGGGTTTTGGGTCCTGTCCATCCTGGTTAGATAGAGATGACCCATCATGGGGTCCTCCGACCCAACTCAGATATGTCTCGGTCCTCTGGGCCTGGCCAGAACCGGCTGCGTCCAGGCCGGACAGGCTGTGACACGGGTTAGGCCCGCTGGGCAGTCCTAGCCCGCCATCTCCCACCCGACCCACCATGATCGGGCCGACGTGCCTCACCCGAAAGCCAAGACAATCTTAATGGGGCCCTAAAGCCACGGTCCCAGTGGACCAAAACCCTCTGATCGCATTACGTGACTCGATGCCACATCATCCACATACCCCACCATCGACTGTTTCTAGTGGCCCTCACCCACTGCCCCGTAGTCGTTGCCACATGGACCTCCACTCACGGTGGCATACCATCGGTGCACACCTCCTACCCCACCCTACCATCCCTAGAACCATTAGGTCTTTCAGTGGGCCGGCAAACTTGTTCTGTGGGTCTGTTCTCCAATCCGCGTGTGCTTCTAGGGTCCTCGGTTCATCACTGTCCCTAATATGGCTTTATAGTAGAATTGATGTTGATCTTGGGGTTCTATCATGAAGAACATAAGAACACCCACAATTGAGGGATCCATGATTTTCATGTCGATCCCATTCCTCCTTGTTATAATTAAAGGGAGATGGTAAACACTAATTTTCAATCCCTTCGATCCTAAGATAAACAAATCCACCTCGTATGAAAAAACAACCAGTGGATCAACCTATTAGTGGGTTGATCTACATTCTTTGTATAGAAATAAAGAACACAGAGTCAATTTCATCATGAAAAAAACCCTACCTAGACTTGGATCACTTGCAGAAGTAGATTGATGTTGTGTCTCCAGATCGATCCTTTTTCACCAGTGTTTATCGAATCATCACTGCTTGATCAAACCCCAACCTCTAATCTGTCATTTCTGGTGAGAGATCCTCCTCTCCCTTTCCTTAGGGACACTACCAGAGTTCCAGAGGAATTCCCTAGATCTAGGAATTCTAACACTTGAACCTATCCTTGATTAAAGTTAAAAAATGTTAATGTGTTAATGTGTTTTATCATTACTGTGTCGCATTGAAACGTAATCTCCACCCAAGTTTATTTATGAAAGGAAAACATGTTTCTATGTCACAACACCACCATACCGTGAAACAATAAAAGGAAATAAAATAATCTTCCTTTATTTTGTTTTATTTTCCTTTAATATTTCGATAAATTAATTTTTACCCTAGACCTGCGCTGATTGTGGTTAAGTCCTGCTTTAGGAGGACATCTCATTATGAACTCAACAGTGGTATCATATTTTTAATATGATTTACTGTTTGTGAGTGAAGAGGATTAAAAAATAAAATAATATTTATATAAATTATTTTATTTATGGTTATGTTCCAAAAAAAACATTCACAGGCAGCCTACGCTACCCGATGTTAGGCCCCACCTAAAGATAACATGCCTTCTAGAGCCCATTAGTGGTCTCAGATTTTCAATCCAAGTTACCATTCATATGTTATAAGGACAAGGAAAAAAATATATTTAATTATTTTATTTATGGTTATTCAGTTTTCTTTTTGTCTCCACCAGGGACCCACACCGACTAAACATAACTCGTGCCTAGGGTAAACCCACTATTCTGAATGAAACTGTTCCCTCAGATTTCTAATCTGACAGCATTTTAAGTGTTATTCTATTTTTTGAGGAAAACTCCTCACAAACACTATTTAAAACATATCGTTTTTTGACAAATCATTCTGGGAACTCCGAGACATAAAATTACCACCATCTCAGAGCCCTACATCATGATTTTCCCATAAAATTTCTAAAAATAGAAAAGCATAAATTCGAGCCATTATAATATGTGTGTGTTTATACATGTGTGTATAGTTAGGAAATTTTATTTTTATATATATGTGTGTGTGTGTGTGTGTGTGTAAATTAATATTGTTGTACACATACACACACACACATATATATATATATAATTAGCCATAATTTGAAACACAGGTAGAAAACATCACTAATATAACCAAATAATATACAAATATGGCTAAAATAGCCATATAGGCTTAGAATTATCACTAAATTTCAAATTTTCATTATAAAAAACATTTTTAAAATAGCCTTGTTTTATTTAAAAACCTTTCTACATTTTCGTCATTTTTTAAGCATAGAATAAATATCTATAAATTATCCATTTTTTTAAAAAAATATATCTACAAATTTTTTGATAAATTCCATTTTTATAGTTTTTTGTTATATATATCTTGATTACCTCTAACATGGTTATACCTGGATGCTGAGGTAACATGTTCTAGATTAATACATGTTCCTCTATGACTTCCTCCCAGATTTGCAAACCATTATCAATTTATTCCACAATTTCTCAATACTCAATATGACATACAATATAGCACAATCGTACTATAGATACTATCATCATATATGAATACTAAATCTTCTGTAATGATCATTACCATAATTACTAGGGAACACATGTATTTTTTAAACTACCCCTATAAAATAGTGTCTCCAACATTATCCTTATGTTTTTATTATCACACACATAGACTAGTTACAACTATTTAGGTTTTCTATGAACTGACTCAAACCAAACTACCACTTCACCTGATGTAGCCTAAAATACGCACTAAAGAATGTATCCATTTGATATGGGTTAAATATAGTAACCAATGAATCAAAACAAAATAGAGTTGTAATAATTTCACGTTAAAAAAATATAGAAACACTAATGGATATTTACCCTTAATTTTTTATAGTGTGTTGACACACTGAACATGCTTTTATATAATAGAAATGATATAAGATAATGTGATTCCAAATAAGAATAACATATATGAAAATCTAGTTGAACAAAATATATATACCAATGAATATAAATTTGATAATACAACATTATAGAAAAAAGTTAGAAATTTTTATGTGTCATGAAAACCAAAATACAATAAATGAAATAGATTTAAAGTTGTTCCTACAAAATAACTTCCAATAATAAAAATGTAAACAAAACTACCTCCCAGACATCATATTTTTACAAACATTTACCATACACAACCTAACACATTCATCAACTCACTAATAAAAACATAATAACCAATATCAATACTTGAGCACTTATACAAAACATATGAGTTACATAGACATATTTTGGGTTTTATACAATTTATAAGATAAAATTTCCAACTATTGATTCTAATAAAGAGTGAATAAAAAATATTTCATAAATAAAATCATATATTTTATAGTGAAATAAAATTTTAAAGTAGGTTTTCATCCATATAAGGTTCAAAACAATTAAACAGCATGATTTAAAAAAATGTAATATTCTCTTATTTTTTATATATAAAATGTGGGTTTCCTACTTAATGAATTACAATATCTTGAAATAGTAGAATGATATCTATAGTTTGTTAATATCATAAAAATATTTTTTCTATATTTCAAATCAATTCTAACAATATCTTGCATGAAATTTAAATGATTTTATTAATTTCACACTTTCAATTCTATAAATAAGAACCATTAACAATGTAAAATCAACCTTAAAATAATAAAAATATTACTCAAATATAATCTAATATGACAAATAAATAAAAACATTTATAATCACTTATGTAAGTGATGGTGCAAAAACATATTTTTATAAAAAGGGAACACAATATGGTGTGTACTTGGAATCCTATAGATAAACACATCTTCAAGTGAATAAGGGACAATGGTAACTCCCTAGGTCCTAAACTGAGATTAGGCAGACAATAATCACTTGGAACTAACTTCAAAACTATATATAATACATAAATACAATGTAATATAGTAACTCTCAGTATTCTAATTGTGGGTTCTTTCTATGCCATGTAATATCATAAAACTAGTTGACATTATCTAGTGAATAATCTAACTAGTGTTGCACAAATCAATATCTCTCACTTAGCTAATCAGAATCCCTTGACATATTGAATGAGGATATGATTATACAATAAACAATGTAACAACACATGAATCAGTAAACCAATACCAATAATCTGTGTCTCACATGAAACACTAGCTAATAGAAAAACTATTTTTATCTATGTGAATCATGCAATAATGTTTACCAAATCATATCCTAAAAAGGGTAAAATTAACAAGAAATAGTGTAAAGGGGAAACAGTAAGGAACTAAAAGTCCATGGAAACTCATTTTAGAATGTACTAGTTATGCCTTCATACCAAAATAAAAATTCAAAGTATTAAAATCATCTTTGTAACACTAACTATCAATATGTATTTTTATTATGAAAACCTAAAAAACTTAAAATCATCATGAATTTATGAATTGGTGAATCAGGTGGGAATACCCTCAAAAAATATCTTTATAATAATAAGGTAATCTTCCATATTTTTCACATCCACAAGGTCTCATTTGGAAGATAATAAATCCACCACACAATTACCCTCCTGACAAGCATGGATGATCACCACTAAGTGCTGAAGCATCCTTCTATAAGCCCTAATCATAAAATAGACGATAGAGTTAATGAGAGATGATCCCATAATGAGATTCAGAAAATGTTTAAATCCAGTTTGTCTTCTAAAAGGAATGAATTTTTAGGTTTATGGATGATATTACAATTAAATATGTCATCTCTTGTGAAATGGTGGAGATTTGTTCACAATAAATGGTAGATAAGGAAACAATGATAGAGCCTTGGTGGTCCCACACATCATAATTTTTACACACATATGAATCCTTTTATATCAGGTAAAAATTGGAAATTTAGTCACACATGTAAAACTATATTATAAAACAACATTTAAAACCTAATTTATATTTTTGTCTTTTAGGGAAAGCCCGGTTATCCACTTTTTGTAGTAACTTGATTACCAACACACACGTTTAATTTGAATAGATAAAAAATACATGGATTTCATCTATTGTAATTTTACAAAAGGAGAATAATTTTTATTTATCCTAAAATAAATTTTATAAGAACCTCATGTTCATTTTACTAAAAAATATTAATACAAAAAATAATGTTTGAAAATTATTTAATAAAAAACAAATTAAAAATACACAATGAAAATTATAGTGAACCAATATAACATTTTATTAATCCTTTTACTATTTCTAACATTGAATAAAATTATTCAAATATTAGTTTACCAAACCTACCCATTTAATTACATATTTCATAAATTAGTTACATGAAAAACATTACTACATCAATTGAGACAACATAGTTTCATAGAATAAAAAATCACGGATAAAGATAACATATAAGAACCATAGACACCCAAATCCACAAATACATATAGATAAAAACTATATCATCAGCCAAAAAAACCCCAAGGGTTTATAAGTGAATAAAATTCCAAATGAAAATGGGTGTAGGAGGGAGAATAAAGTATTAAAAATGGAAAACGATATATTTACCTCCTAAAATTACATATAATCCCTAAAAAGAGGGGTTATAACAATGGAATAATAAAGGTGGATTATCCAAGATCATTATATCTTGGATAATGTGATTAAACATAATGATGCAGAAGGAATATATTAAAAATTTTAATGAATATAGGAAGGATGAATGATTTTGTATCATGGTTTGGGAAACCATTATCTAACCTTTGGGTTCATACAATATTGAACTCAAGGCAATCACATGGTTTGACAACAATATTCACCCTATCTATGAACAAAAAATGTGAAATACCCTTACATCTGAAAAATATATCAATGTTTCCCATGATCATATATTGGTTTATAAAACCATTTTCTAACCATGCAGGATATATATGAGTACAATATCCCCTAAACACATTTTAGTTTCACAACTACAAATAACCATCAAATAGCATAATTCACAGTTATGTAACACCAATTATCATATTTTTTGATCAGAAGCTCCAAATAACTTATAAAAACATAAAAATAACTCGTAAGTAGATAATATTAAATAATGTAGTAACATTGGGTTTTCATTATATTCAATATTCTTTTTTTAATTTTTAGGATTATTTCATCTTCTATGGAATGGTATGCATGAATATCCCAGTTCTTCTCACTCAACCAAACTAGAATGATACATTTACTACAAACATGTTCCCCTCACCATTATTCTATCTAATAATGACAACCATTACATAAGAAGTAAAAAATTTTATGTCTATTAATGGTTTATCCATTTTAAACATCAAAACATGACCATTATATCAATCATTACAATGATAAAATCCTTTTTTCACTAGACCATGACATGGTATCATTACCTGTAGGGAGTGGTTTCCTCATCAATCACTAAATGGTTCATGAATTACTTCAAATTAATATAATAAATATCTTAAACCATAAAAGTAATTCTTAAGATACATTAATAAATTTCGAACTCATATATTGTACTTTCAATTAAAATTGTCTATTCATCATTATTCTTATACAATGTTTATGATATGTCGAAAAATCAGGTATTCTACTATTTTCCTTCACCATATATTTTATATAGTTATGTAATTATTTTAATATTTCTTCTCAATCTTCCAAGTACCCTCATTTATATATATCATTTTTTTGAAAAAATATCATTCTTTTAAAGTAATTAGATCATAAAAAATTGGGTTTACATACTTTCCCAATCATTGCATATTGTTTTAATTACCACGATAACCATCATCAAATTCCACCTCAAAAAAAATTATTTAAATAAATTAATAAACATTGTTATGATAGGAAATTTATCATTTACTATAGATGTTAAACTAAATAATAAAAAACATTTCAAAAAAACATTTTTTGTAACATCGATACATTAAGGCGTGATGGTGGAAGTCACATATGTAGTTTTGATTTTGGGTATCAATTAATGTGTGTTCAATTATATAAGGAGTTTTTGTAACATTCATTTTAAAAAATATTTAAATGAAGTACCCCTTTATCATGGAATAGGATGAATAAAGGTATTTCAATGAGATGTACATTAAAAAATATTATGTAATTGTTATCTTATCATATTATTTAATTAAAGACTCTTTCTTATTATTATAAGGGTTATTAAGAGTTTACCATCTCTCAAAATCTATGTGAATTTGTTTATTTATTTTCAATAATAAATTTATATAGACTAGGTTACCCATTAGGTGAGTATATTAGGTGTGTCTTTATTAGAGATACGATTCATAACCAATTATTAGTTTACATTAAGAGAAATATGTTGTTATGTGGGTGTTTCCAAATAGAGTAATAAATTATATTTGGCCTGAATTAGAGGTGTTTTTAGAATATTTCATATATATCCCATGGGGTTATTAATTATCCATAGTTTATTTCACTCATGATTATATTAAAAAGGTGATATGAGAGGGAAATATTTAACACTTGGTTAATACAATACATATGTTCGAATAAAGTGTTAGCGAGCTATCAAAAGAATCATTCTATCTAATGTATTTGTTTTTATATAAGTATAAAATATTGAAATAAATATATGATCAGTATGTATAGTGGATCCCTTCATTGTTCTAAATGAAAAATTCAAATTTTTCATATATTCTATATAATCAATAATGAGTTGGAGATTTTTTGGATCCAATTTTAAATATTGAAATGAATATAACTTGAGTTTGAAGAAAGTAAAACTATCATATAATATTAATTACAATAAAATATCCATAATTTATATTCAGTATTGTACATATATAAAATTATTTAGAAATTATTAGCTGTTACTACATCATTTTTTCATAAGGTTTTAGAAAATAACTCATATAAATATATCACATTGAAATAAATATCTATTTCTTATGCTTGTTTGGAAGAGAAAAATTTTGTTCACTAATGGGAACTTCCAAAAGATTTTCCTGAATGTAAGGATGTAATGGGTGGTTTTTATAGAATATTGTTCTAAATCATATAATTTTTTCAACATAGGAATTGTAGTCTAATGTTTGACACTATATTTTTTTAGCAACCCCATAATATGGGAAACATTTTTTTAGAGGTTATATAAATTTGGAAGGAACATTAAATTTTATACATTGTCACATATTAACATATTCAGCCATTTATTTTAAATTAACAATATATATTTGTATTCTATGAAGATTTAAATTGAAATTATTATTTTATTTTTATATATGGCATTGACCCTCACATTATGCCATAAAACAAGCTATTTTATTGTGATTTTTGAATGGTAATTAAAAAATAGAATGGTTATTTGATAAATTTGATCAAACATTATTATTTCTAAAATAAATATTAAAATATATTCATGGAGAAATGTTTTTATGGTTTAATAAGATCAATAAAGGTTCATTCCAGATCCAATAATGGATGAACAAGAAGAGGATTGAAGAAGAATAATTTTCATTATCATGACTTCTGTATAGTATTTCTTCTGTAAAGAATCACTTAAATGTTAAGGATATTCATTATAATGTTAATAATCCATTTAAAAATTTTTATTTACATTGATATAATAATCTATGAATTAAAACAGTTACATATCGTACTTAAGGTTCTCTCCCAAGTGACAATGCACCCCCATGTAGTAGATTGAACATCTATATCTTGATGCACAAATGTATCATTCCTAGGATATATGCAATCTTATAATTCATTATTTTTCATAGATGTTATTTAGATTAAAATATTACATCATTTTTATCCATTCTAGTGGTGACTCTGAGTCATAAATTTTGGTCTTCTGTGGTTGTGCATCTTGGATCGATATTGACTCTATAAAAATACCTTTTTTTATTTTTAGCATGGATACACTTATATATGTTTATAGGAACATTGTCATATATTATGATCAATCATACTCGGTTCCCTATGGAGATATTTTGATCTGCCCTATAATATAAAAGAATACTTATATAATTAAGATGGATCCTTTCATTATAAATTCCATGTTGTATTATTACAACCCTTATAGCCGTGATCTTGATTTTTCATTCATTCTAAATTATATTTCAAGGGTTCCATCATGGAAATAATGATTTATTTATTTGAATAGATAATTTTGGGTGGATACTCTATTATATTTTTGGGTTTAATCTTTGGTAATATCATTATATTATTTTTTCAGTAGTTCTCTCTCCATCAATATAGATAATTATTCCATAAAAATACATGTTTTTAGAATTAATTATTTGTAGTTATCTATAGGAATCAGTTTATGGTATTGTTCTCCAAGATCCCAGTTATGGGTTTTCCCCATTTAGGTTTTTTTGAAATCTATTATAGCTTCCCTTTTCATACTGAAGAAACTATATATTGATGTTTCTATGTTACAATCACTAATAATTTTCATGGGGTTTCCCTCTTCCATATATTTTTTACATTTGGATAGGTCATACTATTTGTTTTTTCCTATTAAATTAATAATATATATCCTCATATGTTCTTGAATGTGGTGTTTTATTAAATATTATTTTTTATTATATTAATTTGTCACTGTTGGCACCAGAATGCACGTCCACAAAATTTTTCAAATGCTTCAACAATAGATCAAATTTCATAGCCAATTTCTTAAGATTCAATTTGACATGTCGTTGGGCCCGAACGAAGTAACATATTATGAGTTATGCACATTTGATGTTGGGATGGAAAAGTGGTTCGCGAAGGCCATTCGAAAAGCTCCCTCCTCGATTGTAGAGCAAGGAGGCATGATTCTCTGCAAACCCCTTAGACATTCACATACCTACCACAAATCAAGGAGGCAGGATGCTCTGAGAACCCATTTGATGCTCGCAAAGCCGCCGTAGATCGAGGAGGCAGGATGCTCCACGGACCCCTTTGATGTTCGTGAACCTTCCACAGAACAAGGAGGAGGGATGCTCCGTGAACCCCATTGATGTTCGCAAACGCGCTAGGAAGAAAGATCTGACTTTGTGCCGAGTGAGATATGTTTCTCAGTGCCTCTTACTTATAAACAGTCTTCTCCCCCCCTTCAGACGGACAACCACATCACACCTTGGTCAGCCGATCTCCCATTTCATGGAGCTCCGCTAACCTTCACCAAGAAGCTCCATGAGTCCATGCTCTGTGAGGAGATTCCTTGGTAAAGATGCTACACGATTATATGATCCGTGAGTATCTTCCTTCACAAAGCTACTCCGTGAGTATATTCTCCATGAGAACATTTCCTTTGTGAAGATTCTCTACGAGACCCCATGCTCCACGAGCCCCTTTTCTCTGTGAAGCTACTATTTTAAGACCTATCCTTTGTGAGTCTCCTTTTGCGACCATAGGTCCATACCACAAGGGTAGAGACCCCACGACGCCTCTTGTGGTCAGTGTCAAGATGCGGTTCCCACCCTCCAGACCGGTCCTTTCACTATCGTCATTAACCCCCCATGAAAAATGGATAGTCGCACTGTAATCTTTCGGGCCTGGATGTCAACATTTTCCATTGCGCCCATATGTGCAACCACCTTACACCTATGAAATACCATGATTTGATATAATCCACTACACATGATGAAACAGCGTGAGTTGACATATTCCTCTTGGTTTTATTCCCATGTAATTAGTTGAGATTCTCGTCATCAATTTTCCATGTACCTTGAGTTGAACCATTCCTCATGTAACTCATCCAAACCCCATCACATTGCTCCTATTCCAGGTTGAACAAGAAAGGGCCGATCTTTTGTAAGTCCCAACACCATCCATTTCTAGGCACCTTATGCCAATAGTCCTCCCTACAAGACTATAAGTTGTAGCACACCCTATGTGCCAAACATATGAGGCCTATTGCTCCAAACAAGAGATGCCTTATGCTCCATGAATGAGATGCCAATAGTACTCTATACATGTCTTTAAACTGTAGTGCACCCTATGTTCCAAACATAGGATGCCTATTGCTAAAATCAAAATATGCCTCCAAGAATGATATTACAATAGTCCTCTCTACATGACTTTAAACTGTAGGACACAATATGTTCCAAACATAGGATTCTTCATGATCCAAACAAGATATGCCTTATGCTCCAAGAATTAGGTGCAAATAGTCTTATCTATATGACTATAAACTGTACTACTCCCCATGTGACAAACATTGGATGCCTCTGGCTCTAAACAAGAGATGCCTTGGGCTCCAAGCATATGATGCTAATAGTACTCTCTACAAGACTGTAAACTATAGTATTCCATATCATTCAATAATACAATGCCTCTTGTTCCAAACAAGAGATGCCTTATGCACTAGGCATAAGATGCCTCATGCCAGGAGTATATTGGCATAATTTCAAGAGAGTTGGAATCTATTCATACATTCCATCACTCCACCTCATGATTTTTGTGTCCCTCATTCAAATACTCATCTTCTTTCACGTCTTAAGGGACCCCCTAATGGCCTAGTCCCATGCTGCATCAACTCACTTACCATCCTAAGCCAACTCTCTAGAAGACATTGGACATTTCTTCGAGTCAGGTCTGGTGTTTCGAACATGGTCAATAATCGACCCTCGTTTGATTGTCCCCATTTCATGCTAATGTGACATGGATGTTATGTTTCAAACACAGTCAACATTTATATTCCATTGTACCGCGACCTTCACCATGTTCCTAATGTTGGGAATATGATTCAATGTTTTCCTCTCCCTTTTTACGGATTGATTCCAATGCATTAAGAATTATCCCTCTTGTGCACTAGTGCATAGGTAAAGGCCTCAACCCACAAATGGCTTGGGAGGCCCTCATTACTAAACATGAGGAAGACATTACAGACAACTTTCTTGTGTAATCCCCATTCACCATTGTCTCTTCATAGTGGAACATGGGTAGCTTCCCTACGTAAGTCCCCATTGACCATTTCCACTCTATAGCAGCACATGGGAAACTTCCTTGCGTAATCCCCATTCACCATGGCCACTCCATAGCGGCACCTGGGCAACTTCCATGCGTAAGCCCCATTCAAATCTACTGCTACATAGCATCACATGGAGAGCTTCCTTGCATAATCCTTATTCACCATTGTCATTCCAGAGTGGAACATTGGTAGATTCCTTGCTTAAGCCTCATTCACCATTGCCGCTCTATAGCGGCACATGGGCAGCTTCCTTGCATAATCCCTATTCACTATTTCCATTTCATAGTGGAATAGGGGAGGCTTCCTTGAATAAGCCCCATTCACCCATTCTACTCCATAGAGGAACAGGGGAAACTTCATTGCATAAGCCCCATTCACCATCATCACTCCATATAAGATCCCAAAAATATTCCTTGTGTAAGCCCCATTCACCATTGCTGCTCCATAGTGCCACCTGGGCAAGTTCCTTGTCTAAGTCCCATTCACCATCGCCACTCCATAGCGGCACATGGGAAGCTTCATTGCATAAGCCTCATTCACCATTGCCGCTCCATAGCAGCACACAGGAAGATTCCATGAGTAACCCCCATTCACCATTTCCGATCAATTGTTTCATCTGGGAATCTTCTTTGCATAAGCTGCATTCACCATAGTTTCTCCATAGTAGCACACAGGCAGCTTCCATATGTAATCCCCATTCACCATTACTGCTTTATAGAGGCACCCAGACAGCTTCCTTGCGTAATCCCCATTCACCATTTCTGCTCCATAGCGGCACACATGCAGCTTCCATTCCTATGCCCCATTCACTATTGCATCCCCTTGGCGGCTCATAAGAAGCTTCCTAGCGTAATCCCAATTCACTGCCCTTCATGGATTCACCTTTGCGTCATGATCGTCAGGTCCTCACTTCCTCTTTTTTCTCACTCTGATAATGACTCATATGAGCTTAGATTATTCATCGACCATGGAATCCTCTCTGGGAAGCCTAGTGTATAAGCCCCCAAAACCATTCTCAACTATGTTGACATCGATCCTTGCCAAGGAAAGGTATGTAGGAATCCTCTGTGGGGATCAATCCCACCATCCATCTGGACCACATTTCCTCATTCACATCGGTTCACTGACCTCCATTCCTAACTACGTGGACATTGACCCTTGGCAAGGCAAGGTATGTAGGAAGCCTCTCTGAGGTTCATTCCCAACACCCTATCGTTCCGCCCCCCTTCACGTCGGCTCACAAAACCCCATCAAAACAACATGGACATTGATCCTTTCCAAGTCAAGGTACGTATGAAGCTTCCTTAAGGTTAAATCCCAACACCCACCATTTCCTACCCCAGTCACGTCGGTTCCCACCATTTTGAACTACGCAGGCTTTGATCTTTATCTCCCAGATCGGGTACGTAGGAAGCCTCCCTGAGGTTTATCACTATTCAGCAGTAAGCTGTTGTCACCCCCATTTAGCGGTAAGCCCTTGAAGCTTACCAATAGATGGTAAGACATTTTTAGATGAACTATGTGAACTTTGATTCCCTACCACAGGGATACATAAGAAGCCTCCCAGTGGCTCTATCCCATCACTCATTACTCATCTAGATCTATCCCTCGATCCAAGGTGTTCTGGGAAGATCATTCCCCAACTTGGAGGATCTATTTTCTCTAGATCCCATCGACACATCCATTCTCACGGGTTGCCTCCTCAGGTGTCCCATCGTCCCGCCAAACTATGCAGACGTTGATTACCTGCCACAAGGATATGTAGGAAGTCTCTTCAAGGCTCAAGACCAACATCACTATCGTCCTAAACATTGGTTCCATCTCATTCTCCCTCCACTCACTTCAACTCTCCATCATAAATCCAGATTCTTACCCAGGAAGCCACATCCCAGTGAGATCATGTAATCCACATCCTCACTAATCCATGTAGTACATGGGATTCTTTCAATGCGTAAGCCCCAGCATGTATCTGGGGTTTTTTCCTCTGTGTACAACCAATTTCATCACCCCTTCAAACTACATGGGTTTTTATCCCTCTCGTCTACATGAGGTACATAGGAAACCTCCATGAGTTTCCATCTTGACCAATTGTAAACCATGGTGTTCCCCATTTTGGGGTGCACTCTCCTGATCCACCCTTAATTGAATCCAGATTAGCCTTCATTGTGTGACATATTCCATCTAAGGAACAAACCACCTCAGATCCATCCTCATTGGGCGTTCCAATGCATCCATCTAGTAAACAATCATGGCACTCCCTCCTAGGGATGTACAAATCTGATTCGTCTCTACCATATGTTCATATCACCATCATTCCAACATTTCTAGATGTTAAACTCGTAGCCTAACTCATATTGAACATGATATTCCTGAGGAAAATCTCATAAGACACGCCATTGGCGTAACTGTCTCCGCAAAGCATTAAACTCTCGTCATACCCTGTGTTAAACATGGGAAGCTGAGAAAAACATCAGAGACATGCCTCCAACATAAGATATACTAGGACTAAGGTGGGATTCCTAGGATTCTGCACCCTTAAGATTCCCTCTAATGAAGAAGAATACGTGTTACACAATTCCCATGCATCTAAGAATGCCCCAACTATCCTGATGTTTTCATCTACTCTGACTGAAGGTTGCTACCTTGTCAAGACCCCATGGAATGTCTTGAAATAAGTAGTATAATTAACCAGAATCCATGAAGATATGGCACCAGGAATGAGATTCATGAACCACGACTCAAATCTATAAGGGAGACTCGTACTAGGTAATGAGATCCGAGGAAGAATCCACTAAAGGAGGAACCGACTTTCCGTCATCCCATTTTGGTCATGGAGAAAACATTCCTGAATAAGGAACGGATGCTGCCCACCTTTGGGAAGTGGGAATTCAAGGAAAATTATGTGCGTCCTCCACAGAAAGATGTGTGCACCCCAGCGAAAGCCTTGGAAGAAAAATGGTGATCCTAACGTGAATGTCTTCTCCTTCAATGGTGAGTACCAAATATGTTGGGAAAAATGAGGAATCACACATGTGAATACCCTCTCATTAATATGTTAGAGGATGAGTACCATTGGGTGTGTGAATGCTATGTTCCATCAGATCTACGCCGACCCAACCGCCTTAAGAGGCCGCGTAGGTGGCATATGCCACCCGACACTTTTGGATCCTCCCCGACTCTGCCGCATCAAGAGGCTACACAGGTGGAATCCACCATAAAACTGCATCAGCTGATCGCCGACTATGCCATCCTAAAGAGGCTGCGCAGTTGGCATCCACCACCCGACTCTATCGGCTCCTTGCGGACTTCTCCAGCTCAAGAGGTTGTGCAGGTGGCATCCACCACCCGACTCCATCAGTGTAGAGACCCGTATCTTGACGTACATGGACATTACATTACATTTGCGGAATACTTAGTACATAACAAAAACACACACACAAGGACCGTAATAGTTTAGTGTCTTTGGAAACTCGGAGTATAATCTTCTAATCGTGGGGAAAGATCTTCAACATCTCCCATAAAGATCTTCCTTTTTTTAACCTAAAACCTTTCTTTATATCCTGGGGAAAAGAAAACATAAAAGGGTGAGCTCAAATGCTCAGTAAGGGTAAACAAAGGAAATATCAATCACATAATTTTCATAAGAACATAACATTTTTGGAAATCTTAACCTGCAAAAGAGAGCATAATTCCATAACATGGGATAAATCATAGTAGTGAAATGAAATCATAACTTAAAACATTACTCATTGTGGCATACACACATAATCATAGAGAATCATTTCTTGTTAGTCAAGACTCATTGCCAAGACTATCTTAGTGGACAAAGTCCCTTTCTGAATTGAGTAATCCTCGTTTCAGTCCTGTTTCACTGAACCGGTATAACCTACCATTCCAGCCATGTCTATCTCATGAGATATAAAATCTTTACCCAATGCATTGGAGGGAGATATAGGTCCCACCCATCTCTTAATGAATCCTTTCTTATGTGTGCCACAAAATCATAAATCATACATCATTGCATAACCCATGTAATAAAAATGGGATTCTTAAACAACATGACATCATAAAACCATTCATATAAGATAAAGGAATTCATAAACATAATTCCATCACAACATAGTCAAATCAATGTAAAAATATGGATAGAAACAGAACCCTTTATTATCTTATATGGAAAATAATTTTGATAAAACACTTGAATTGAATTCTTGAGGAAAATATCCTTTCTTCTTCAAAATCAATTTCTTTTCTCAAAACATCATGCAATTTTAAAAGAAATATATTTTATTGAAAATAGTCATAAAATCTTTTAGAGGAAGCTTCATGAAAATAAGGCTTCATAAAACAGTAGAAATCCGTTCGTGCCGTATAAGTTAAAAAAAACATTCTTTTTTACTTTTGTCGAAAAAGTCAAAATGTACCTCGTACGAAAAACGACAAAAGATTCCTTTCATATCTTTTTCTAAAAACTCACCAAAGGGTAAAATTGGATTTAAACAATTGTAGGTGGATGGAAATAATATTACATATTGAAGAAACATGGATGTGGATGGTAAAATACACCCCAGTAAATACTTACGAATAAACAATCTCGGATAAAAATGAGATTGTGATATTTCCCTTACCTTAGGTCCAATTTGCTTCGTATGTGTCCGAACCTCCTCTTCTTTGAAGTGCCTCTTTGAGACCTCCTCTTAGGGCACTAGAATTGGTCTTTGAGGAAGACCAGAACCTCTAGGATGTTGCTAGGGAAGTGGAGAAGGGATTTTGGCAGGGGTTGGCCGAGCTTGAGTGCTCAAATTGGTGTGAGGTGGAGGGGGAGGAGGTGCCCTTTTATAAGGGAGGAGAGGGGTACCTTAGGAATATCTCAAAATATTATTTTATATTAAAGTCAAAATCGGTTTATAATGGTTCCAAAGGGTCTTATTTCGAATCTAAAGTGGGGATGGGTCGAAATCCTATAAACCAATAAGATTTAGACATGTTTAGGGTATTATTTTAACCTTATCAATTAGATTTAACTCTAAGTTAATTAATTTAACTTTTACCGTGTCTTTTTGTTTTCTTTCACTATATGGTTAATACACTTACTATAACATGCCAAACGAACCCCAAATTGTTTATTATTAATATATATATCCTTATCTAAGTCATTTGGCCGAACCTTAGATTTTTAGGAATAAAATAACAATTAATAATATAATATTTGATTTAAAAACTATTTTGTGTCAATTTTGACACTATTTGATATATGATTTTTGTGAAAGTCATAACAGAATTATATGTTCGAACCAAGTTGATTAAATCAACATTAATATATCATAGTAACCTAGAAAATTAGTGGAATTCATAAAAAGTCTCAAATTACATTTATTTTGGTGTTTATAACATCAATTATGTCAATATTTCATTAATAAGATAATTACTGCATCATCATTGTGTCATAAATAAATTAAATTATTTAATGTCTAAAAATTACAAATAAAATACCCTTATGTAGGAAATCTTTCTAGATTTCTAATTAATATTTAAAGTCGAATTTATCTTATGTATAACCCCATATTAAAAATGATTTACTTATTAAACTTTGATTTTAACTATTTTACCCCTTCTTTAAATAAATTAATAATAAATGTCCTAATCTAATCCAAGTGGGCCTAAATGGTCATATTTTATTCCTAAGTTTGTTTTTGGTCGAATTACACTTGTCCAATAGAATTAGGACATGTGTTAGGGTAATATTAATATCATATTTACTCTTAGTTACCCTATTTACTATTAACCGCGGTAAAAATAGTAAAAAGTTACTATTCACCAAAAAATTATTTTCATCTCATTGAACCACATTTTAGTCCTTGATATTAACCGTGTCTCTCGGATTTTTGAAATTCCATTCACAGAAGCGGTAAAATTATGTTTTATGCAAAATTCAGTTTTTAACCTACCACTTAGTGGTTTCACTATTCATCAAAAATTGAATGTTTTCAGAAAAATACCAAAATTTCACCCTAGGCTAATTTCGATATTCTGAGTCCAAAAATGAAGTCCATTATGAAAAATAAAATTTATAAAATTTTAAAAAGTGGTTATTACTATTCATAACAGCTAGTTTTAATAGCATATTGTTGTTTAGTGAAACTCGGTATTGCGTATGACGCAAGCTATCGAGGAAGGTCGCGATTGCATGCAAAGCAAGCCAATCAAGTGTTGTGTAGAAAAAGATTCCTTTGATGGTTTATATAACATAAAAGTCTCGGGTGTTACATTCTACCCCCCTTAAAAAGAATTTCGCCCTCGAAATTCGTCACTTTGTAACAAACAAATGAGGATACTTCTCCCTCATCATATCCTCAAGCTCCCATGTAGCTTCTTCAAGTTGGTGGTTCCTCCATAAAACTTTCACCAAGCGAGTGGTCTTGTTTCGTAGGACTTTTTCGCTACGATCCAGAATCTCTATCGGCTATTCTTCATAAGAAAGATCTTGCTCCAGCGGTACAACTTCTGAGCTGAGTACATGTGAAGGATCTGGTATGTACTTTCTCAGGAGAGATACATGGAACACATCGTGAACTTGAGAGAGATTCGGTGGAAGCGCCAATCGGTAAGCTACCTTCCCAACACGATCCAGTATTTCGAAAGGACCGATATATCTAGGGCTCAACTTCCCCTTCTTTCCAAATCTCATAACCCTCTTCCAGGGAGATATTCGTAAGAACACTTTATCACCCACTTCAAACTCTAGGTCTTTTCTTCGGTTGTCGGCATAACTTTTCTGTCGACTCTGAGCTGCTCTTATGTGTTGTTGAATAGATCTGACCTTTTCTGCCATTTCATCAACGAGATCAGGTCCTAATAGCTTTCTTTCCCCAACTTCATCCCAGCAAGTTGGAGTCCTGCATTTCTTTCCATAGAGAGCTTCATAAGGAGCCATCTGAATACTGGAGTGAAAGCTATTATTATAAGAAAATTCCACCAAAGGTAGGTGTTGATCCCAACCTCCTTTGAAATCCATAGAGCAAGCTCTCAACATATCTTCTAGGGTTTGAATTGTTCTCTCAGACTGACCGTCTGACTGGGGATGATAAGCAGTGCTGAAACTCAACTCTGTATCCAGAGTATGCTGAAGACTTCGCCAGAACTTCGAGGTAAATCTCGGATCCCGATCAGATATAATAGAAAGTGGTACTCCATGCAATCTTACCACTTCCTTTACATATATCCTGGCAAGCTGATCTAGAGAGAAATCCTCTCTAATAGGAATGAAGTGTGCAGACTTTGTAAGACGATCAACTATGACCCAGATAGCATTATTGCCTTTGGATGTTTTAGGAAGTCCTGTGACAAAGTCCATAGTGATGTTTTCCCATTTCCATTCGGGTATGGGTAATGGTTGTAACATCCCCTTAGACTTCTGTCTCTCAGCTTTAACTTGTTGACAAACCAAGCATCGAGAGACATATTCAGCAACATCTCTTTTCATGCCATCCCACCAGAAGTACTCTTTCAGGTCCCTATACATCTTCGTGCTTCCAGGATGAATAGAGAATGAAGAACTATGAGCCTCATCCAGCAGCTCCTTCTTTAATTCGGGGATGGGAGGAACACAAACCCTATTCCTGAACTTTATTATCCCATCACAATCAAGGTTGAATTCAGGAACATTTCTCACCTTCTTTTGTAACTCGGCATCTTCTTTCTGTGCCTCTTTAATCTTCACATGTATAGATGGTTGAACATTCATTTGAGAAAGATAAGATTTTTCCCCTTCCATTATAATTCCAAGATCCATCCTTTGTAAATCCATAAATATTGGATCTTTTGTGATCCTCATCATGGATAAACTAGCATGGTCTTGTCGACTTAATGCATCTGCCACCTTGTTTGCTTTCCCAGGGTGGTAATGGATTGAGCAGTCATAATCCTTAATCAGCTCCAACCATCTTCTTTGACGCATATTCAACTCCTTTTGTGTGAAAATATACTTTAAACTTTTATGGTCAGTATAAATATCACACCTTTCACCATAAAGGTAATGCCTCCAAATTTTTAATGCAAAGATTACCGCAGCCAAATCCAAATCATGTGTTGGGTAATTTTGCTCATGGATTTTCAACTGTCGTGAGGCATAAGCTATCACCATATCATTTTTCATAAGAACACACCCCAATCCCTTCTTGGATACATCACTGTAGATCACAAACCTTTCTCCACTACAAGGCAGTGTGAGCACAGGTGCACTGGATAACCTTCTTTTCAACTCCGTGAAATTCTCTTCACATTCCTCTATCCAGACAAACTTAACTCCTTTCCGAGTCAACTTGGTGAGTGGATTAGATAATCGTGAAAAATATTTTACAAAACGTCGATAATATCCAGCCAAACCAAGAAAACTTCAGATCTCAGTTACTGTTGTTGGTCTTGACCATCTTTCGATAACCTCTGTTTTTGCTGGATCCACAGATATCCCCTCTTTTGAGATTATGTGACCCAAAAATGAAACTTTTTGAAGCCAAAATTCACACTTGGTAAATTTGGCATAAAGCTTCTCCTTTCTCAGGGTCTTCAATATAATTCTCAAGTGATCTTCATGCTCTTCCTTGCTCTTTGAATAGACAAGAATATCGTCTATAAAGACTACCACAAATTGATCAAGATAGTCTCTAAATACTCTATTCATTAGATCCATGAAGATAGCAGGGGCATTAGTAAGACCAAATGGCATCACTATAAATTCATAGTGTCCATACCTTGTACAGAAAGCCGTCTTTGGTATATCCTCCCTTTTGACCCTTAATTGATGATACCCTGAACGAAGATCAATCTTGGAAAAGTATTGAGCTCCGCGTAGTTGGTCAAATAAGTCATCAATGCGTGGGAGAGGATATTTGTTCTTGATAGTGATCTTGTTAAGTTCTCGATAATCAATGCAGAGTCTCATTGATCCATCTTTCTTCTTAACAAATAGAACAGGTGCTCCCCAAGGTGACGCACTAGGGCATATGAATCCCTTATCAAGATTCTCTTGGAGTTGCTTCTTCAATTCTTGCAACTCAATTGGGGCCATTCTATAAGGTGTCTTTGAAATAAGCAAAGCACCCGGTACGAGTTCTATTGAAAACTCAACTTCACGATTTGGTGGAAGACCTGGTAATTCCTCCGGAAAGACATCATCAAACTCCCGTACAATGGGCATATTCTTAATCGTGAGTTTCTCACCAACCATTTGAGATAAATAACCTTCATTTAGTGGAATCAATACCCATAAGATGGAAGAAATTTCCACTGGAAGGTTATGTTCATCCTTGCATTGATAGACGATTGTAGGTTGATCTGGAATATGAAATGTGACTTCCCTTCTTTGGCAATTGATATGAGCTCCATGTAGAGAAAGCCAATCCATGCCAAGAATCACATCAAATTCCACTAAAGGAAGGATCACAAGATTTGCAGGAAGCACTTTCCCACAAACTTCGATCAGAGAAGAATTATAAACTTTTGATGCGATTGATGTGCCATTAGGTGTTGTCACAGCTAACTCAACATCTAATTGTTGAGGTAGTACGGTGATACCCTTAGAAAAGTCTTCAGAAATAAAAGAGTGGGTGGATCCAGAATCAAATAAAACATTTGCTACTTTAGAGTGGATGGTAAGTGTACCTTTCACCACATCGTTATCGTACTCCACATCGCTGATAGAAATTGCATGTGACTTTCCTTTGTCTTTAGCCTTAAGAGTTTGTTGACGTCGACCATCATCATCAACCCTTGGATTTGGGCATTGATTGGCATAATGCCCCATCTCCTTGCACTTGAAACATTGAAGTGTAGTAGGTTCATTCTGTGTATCCCTTCCTTTGTTTGCATCATTAGACATCTTCTTCCCATTATCACGACATTCAAATGCCCGATGACCTTCCTTTCCACATTTAAAACATTTACTTGTCCCTTTAAGACAACTCCCTCCATGTTTCTTTCCACACTTTGAGCATAAGGGAAAGTTCATCTTCTTTTCCGTGTGCTCTTTAGATTTTTCTTTGAATTCCATCTTCCTCTTCTTATCAAACCCATGTGACTGATGGGTTACTCCAATCTCCATCTCGACTTTGAGAGCACATCGAACGATTTCTTCGTAGCTATTGAAGTCCCTTATGGCTAACGCCCTTCGAAGACTTGGTTTTAAGCCACTAAAGAATCGATCGATCTTACTCTCAGGTTGGATAATAATACCAGAAGCGTACCTTGCAAGTCTTGTAAAATTTGCTTCATAGGTACTAACAGATTCATCATCCCTTTGCTTCAGTTCAAGGAACTCTTTCTCCATCCTTGTTCGGAGAATACGAGGGAAGTACTTATTGAAAAATAAGTTCTTGAACTCGTCCCATTCCATAGACTCAATTTCATCCCTTTGCCTCGTATTCTTAACAAGATTCCACCATTGATCAGCATCTCCTTCCAAACGATACACTTCTAGGATGACTTTATCATGCTCAGAACATTGAAGAACTGAAAATATCTTTTCAGTAGTACTAATCCATTGTTCAGCAACTAATGGATCAGTAGACCCGCTGAAAGATGGTGGACGCTGCCTCATGAAGGATTCAACAGAATGTTGCTCCCTCCTTTGTTCGTTTGGAAATCCTGCATGATTCATAGCTTGAGAAAGTTGTGTGAGCATGGCTACAAGATTTTGCATTCCAGCTCCCATATCGTTTGGTTGCTCAGGGGGACAATCATTGCATTGCCCATCGCATTCCGCATTAACACGGTTCCTTCGGGTTCCAGCCATTGACTAAAACCAAGAAGAATAGTGTGAGCAACACTAATTATAATAGGAAACCACATAATTCAAGAATAAAATTTTCATACTTATGGTCTTATCCTAGGTTATTCATGGCCATTTCTAAGATTTTGTTCTATGCTTAGACTTATCCTTAGGGTTCTTAATAAGGCTTTCACATCCTAGTTTCCAAAGGTTGACTATACCTTTCCTCTGATACCAACTGTAGAGACCCGTATCTTGACGTACATGGACATTACATTACATTTGCGGAATACTTAGTACATAACAAAAACACACACACAAGGACCGTAATAGTTTAGTGTCTTTGGAAACTCGGAGTATAATCTTCTAATCGTGGGGAAAGATCTTCAACATCTCCCATAAAGATCTTCCTTTTTTTTAACCTAAAACCTTTCTTTATATCCTGGGGAAAAGAAAACATAAAAGGGTGAGCTCAAATGCTCAGTAAGGGTAAACAAAGGAAATATCAATCACATAATTTTCATAAGAACATAACATTTTTGGAAATCTTAACCTGCAAAAGAGAGCATAATTCCATAACATGGGATAAATCATAGTAGTGAAATGAAATCATAACTTAAAACATTACTCATTGTGGCATACACACATAATCATAGAGAATCATTTCTTGTTAGTCAAGACTCATTGCCAAGACTATCTTAGTGGACAAAGTCCCTTTCTGAATTGAGTAATCCTCGTTTCAGTCCTGTTTCACTGAACCGGTATAACCTACCATTCCAGCCATGTCTATCTCATGAGATATAAAATCTTTACCCAATGCATTGGAGGGAGATATAGGTCCCACCCATCTCTTAATGAATCCTTTCTTATGTGTGCCACAAAATTATAAATCATACATCATTGCATAACCCATGTAATAAAAATGGGATTCTTAAACAACATGACATCATAAAACCATTCATATAAGATAAAGGAATTCATAAACATAATTCCATCACAACATAGTCAAATCAATGTAAAAATATGGATAGAAACAGAACCCTTTATTATCTTATATGGAAAATAATTTTGATAAAACACTTGAATTGAATTCTTGAGGAAAATATCCTTTCTTCTTCAAAATCAATTTCTTTTCTCAAAACATCATGCAATTTTAAAAGAAAGATATTTTATTGAAAATAGTCATAAAATCTTTTAGAGGAAGCTTCATGAAAATAAGGCTTCATAAAACAGTAGAAATCTGTTCGTGCCGTATAAGTTAAAAAAAACATTCTTTTTTACTTTTGTCGAAAAAGTCAAAATGTACCTCGTACGAAAAACGACAAAAGATTCCTTTCATATCTTTTTCTAAAAACTCACCAAAGGGTAAAATTGGATTTAAACAATTGTAGGTGGATGGAAATAATATTACATATTGAAGAAACATGGATGTGGATGGTAAAATACACCCCAGTAAATACTTACGAATAAACAATCTCGGATAAAAATGAGATTGTGATATTTCCCTTACGTTAGGTCCAATTTTCTTCGTATGTGTCCGAACCTCCTCTTCTTTGAAGTGCCTCTTTGAGACCTCCTCTTAGGGCACTAGAATTGGTCTTTGAGGAAGACCAGAACCTCTAGGATGTTGCTAGGGAAGTGGAGAAGGGATTTTGGCAGGGGTTGGCCGAGCTTGAGTGCTCAAATTGGTGTGAGGTGGAGGGGGAGGAGGTGCCCTTTTATAAGGGAGGAGAGGGGCACCTTTGGAATATCTCAAAATATTATTTTATATTAAAGTCAAAATCGGTTTATAATGGTTCCAAAGGGTCTTATTTCGAAGCTAAAGTGGGGATGGGTCGAAATACTATAAACCAATAAGATTTAGACAAGTTTAGGGTATTATTTTAACCTTATCAATTAGATTTAACTCTAAGTTAATTAATTTAACTTTTACCGTGTCTTTTTGTTTTCTTTCACTATATGGTTAATACACTTACTATAACATGCCAAACGAACCCCAAATTGTTTATTATTAATATATATATCCTTATCTAAGTCATTTGGCCGAACCTTAGATTTTTAGGAATAAAATAACAATTAATAATATAATATTTGATTTAAAAACTATTTTGTGTCAATTTTGACACTATTTGATATATGATTTTTGTGAAAGTCATAACAGAATTATATGTTCGAACCAAGTTCATTAAATCAACATTAATATATCATAGTAACCTAGAAAATTAGTGGAATTCATAAAAAGTCTCAAATTACATTTATTTTGGTGTTTATAACATCAATTATGTCAATATTTCATTAATAAGATAATTACTGCATCATCATTGTGTCATAAATAAATTAAATTATTTAATGTCTAAAAATTACAAATAAAATACCCTTATGTAGGAAATCTTTCTAGATTTCTAATTAATATTTATAGTCGAATTTATCTTATGTATAACCCCATATTAAAAATGATTTACTTATTAAACTTTGATTTTAACTATTTTACCCCTTCTTTAAATAAATTAATAATAAATGTCCTAATCTAATCCAAGTGGGCCTAAATGGTCATATTTTATTCCTAAGTTTGTTTTTGGTCGAATTACACTTTTCCAATAGAATTAGGACATGTGTTAGGGTAATATTAATATCATATTTACTCTTAGTTACCCTATTTACTATTAACCGCGGTAAAAATAGTAAAAAGTTACTATTCACCAAAAAATTATTTTCATCTCATTGAACCACATTTTAGTCCTTGATATTAACCGTGTCTCTCGGATTTTTGAAATTCCATTCACAGAAGCGGTAAAATTAAGTTTTATGCAAAATTCATTTTTTAACCTACAACTTAGTGGTTTCACTATTCATCAAAAATTGAAAGTTTTCAGAAAAATACCAAAATTTCACCCTAGGCTAATTTCGATATTCTGAGTCCAAAAATGAAGTCCATTTTGAAAAATAAAATTTATAAAATTTTAAAAAGTGGTTATAACTATTCATAACGGCTAGTTTTAATAGCATATTGTTGTTTAGTGAAACTCGGTATTGCGTACGACGCAAGCTATCGAGGAAGGTCGCGATTGCATGCAAAGCAAGCCAATCAAGTGTTGTGTAGAAAAAGATTCCTTTGATGGTTTATATAACATAAAAGTCTCGGGTGTTACATTCAGCTCCTCACCGACTCCGCCGTCTCAAGATGTCAGGTAGGAGACTTCCGTCACCCGACTCCCGCGGATCCTCGATGACCGTGCCACCTCAATAATCTGCACAGGTTGCATCCTCCGCCGAACTCCTTCATCTCCTCACCGACTCTACCACCTCAAGAGGCCACACATGTGGAATCCGCCACCCGACTCTATCAGTGCCTTGCCGACGTCACCGACTCAAGAGACTGTGTAGGTGGCATTCGCCACCTAACTCCATTGGGTCCTCGCTGACCCTGCCACCTCAAGGGGCCACGCAGATGGAATCCACCACCCAACTCAATCAGCTCCTCGCCGACTCTGCCACCTCAAGAGCCACATAAGTGCAATTCATCTCCTCACCGACTCTATGGGATCAAGAGGCCGGATAGGTGGAATATGCCACAAGAAGCCATCGGCTCCTCACCAACTCTTCCACCTAAAGAGGTCATGCAGGTGGCATCAGCCACCTGACTACCTCGGCTCCTTGCTGACCGTTCTGCCTCAATAGGTCGCACGGGTGGAATACTCAGCTCAGCTCATTCGGCTCCTCAGTGACTCCACCTCCCCAAGAGGCCACGCAGGAGGCATCCGCCAACTGACTCCATCGGCTCCTCACTGACTCGGTCACCTCAAGAGGTCGTGCAGGTGGCATCTGCCACCCGACGCCATCAGCTCGTCACTGACGCTTCCGCATCAAGACCCATGCAGGTGGTATCCACCACTGGACACTATCATCTCCTCGCCGACCCCGCCGCCTCAAGGGGCCGCGCAGGTGGCATCCACTACCCGACTCCATCAGCTCCTCGACGACTCCACCGCCTCAAGAGGCTACAAAGGTGGCATCCTCCACCCGAATCCATTTTCTCCTCGACGAATCTGCCACCTCAAGAGGCCACACAGGTGGCATCCACCACCCAACTCCATCGGCTCATCGCCGATGTTGCCTCCTCAAGAGGCCGTCCAGGAGGCATCCTCCGCCCGACTTTATCGGCTCCTCGCCTACCATGCAACCTCAATAGGCTGCAAAGATGGAATCTGCCACCCGATTTCTCACTGACTCTGCCACCTCAAGGGGCCATGAACGGGGGGAATCCGCCAATCGACTACATCAGCTCCTCACTGACCTTGCCGCCTCGAGAGGCCACACAGGTGGCATTCGCCACCTGACTCCATCTGCTTCTCACTAACCCTGCTGCCTCAAGAGTCCGTGGAGGTGGCATCTTCCACCTGACTTCATCGGCTCCTCACAGACAGTGCCGCCTCTAGAGGTCGCGCAATTGGAATCCTCCACCGACTCTCTCGACTTCTCGCCGAACATGCCCCATTAATAGGCCACACATGTGGCATCTTCCACCCAACTCCATCGACTCCCCACAGAACCCGCCGGCTTGGTCTACCAAGCAGGGGGACTCCCCCTCCCCCCGACTGCATGGGCTCCTTGCCGAAGTCTCTGCCTCAAGAGGACACAGTTGTGGCATCCGCCACTCAACTTCATCAGTTTCCCACGGACTCCGCTGCCTCATGAGGCCGCACAGGTGGCATCCGCCACCCGCCTCCCTTAGCTACTCGTCGACCACGCTGCCTCAAGAGGCCGCACTTGTGGCATCCGCACTCGACTCCATCATCTCCCCGTGGACTCCGAACCCTCAAGAAGTCATGGTGGTGGAATCCATCACCCAACCCCATTGGCTCCTCACCGACACCGCCGCCTCAAGAGGTCGTGCAGGAGGAATCTGCCACCCGACTACCTCAGCTCCATGCTGACCATGCCGCCTCAATAGGCCGTGCAGGTGGCATCCACCAAGAAACTCCATCAACTCTTCGCTGACTCCACTGCCTCAAGTAGCCGCCCCGGTGGAATCCGCCACCCGACTGCCTCAACTCCTCACCAACCACGCCGCCTCAAGAGGTTGCGCAGGTGTCCTCCGCCACCCGACTCCCTCAGCTCCTCGCCGACCCCGCATCGTCAAGAGGCTGCGTAGGGAGAATCCCCCCACCCCCGAATCCATCACATCATCGCTGACTCAACAGCCTCAAGAGGCCACGCAGTTGGCATCCACTACCTGAATCCATTGAATCCTCACCAACCCCGCCGCCTCAAGAGCCCGTGCAAGTGGCATCAACAGCTCGACTCCCTCGGCTCCTCACTGACCATGCCACCTCGAGAGGCCACACAGGTGGCATTCGCCACCAGACTATATCGGCTCCTTGCTAACTCTACCACCTCAAGAGGTCGTACATGTGGAATCCGCCACCCAACTCCTTCAGCTCCTCGCTAACAACGCCGCCTCAAGAGGTCGTGCATGTGGAATCTACCACCCGACTCCCTCAGCTCCTTCCCGATCACGCCACCTTAAGAGGCCAAGAAGGTGGAATTTGTAACCTGACTCTATCAGAATTTCCCCGACTCCTCCACCTCAGTAGTCCACATAGGAGGAATCCGCCAACCAACTCCCTTGTCTCCTCGCCAACCAAGCTGCCTCAAGAGGCCGCCCAGGTGGCAACTGCCACCCGACTGCATCGGCTCCTCGCCAACCCGTTCGCCTGCCGCGCTGGGGAATCCACCCCCCCCCCACGAATCCATCAGCTCCTCGCTGACACCGCCGCCTCAAGAGGCTTCGCAGGTGGCATCCGCCACCCGACTCTAATGGCTCATCATTGACCCTGCCGCCTTAGGAGGCCACATAGGTGGAATCCACCACCCGACTCCCTCGGATCCTCGCTAACCATGCCGGCTCAAGAGGCCACGTTTGTGGAATCCACCACCCGACTCCATCAGCTCCTCACTGACTTCACCACCTCAAGAGGCTGTGCAGGTAAAAGATGCCACTCGACTCCTTTACCTCCTTGAAGACTCTACCGCCCCAAGACACCGCACAGGTGGCATCAGACACCAGACTTCATCAGCTCATTTCCCACTCCATAGCCTCAAGAGGCCGCACAGGTGGCATCCGACACCTGACTACCTCAGCTCCATGCCAACCGCGATGTCTCAAGAGGTGGTGCTGGTGGCATCCACCACCAACTCTTTCTGCTCCTCACCGACACCGCCACTTCAAGAGGCCACGCAAGTGTCATCCACCACCCATCTATATTAGATCCTCGCCGACCCCTCCGCCTAGTGAGACTGCATAGGTGGCATCTGCCACCTGACTCCAACAGATCCTCACCGACCCCACCACCTCAAGCAGCGGCGTAAGTGGCATCCACCACCCGACTCCCTCGACTCTTCTCTAACCACGCCATCTCAAGAGGCTACGCATGTGGCATATACCACCTGACTCCATCGTCTACTCGTTGACTCCAACCCCTCAGGATGCTGCCTAGGTGGCATCCCCCACCTGAATCTATGGGCTGCTCGCCAACCCCACCACCTCAAGAGGCTGCACAGGTGGCATCCGCCACCAGACTCCATTTGCTCCTTGCTAACTCCTCTTCCTCACGAGGTTTTGTTGGTGGAATATGAAACCCGACTCCTTCGGCTCCTCGCCAACGTCGCCACCTCAAGGGGCTGCACATGGGCAACAAACCCCGACTCCATCGGCTCCTCACCGAACCCACCGCCTCAAGAAGCCGAATATGTGGCATCCACCACCTGACTCCTTCAACTCCCTATCAAATCTTCCACCTCAAGAGGCAGCACAGGTGGCATCTGCCACCCAACTACTTTAGATCCTCACTGACTTTGCCGCCTAAAGAGGCCACGCAGTGGGCATCAGCCCCCTACTCCATCAACTCCACGTTGACTCCACTGCCTCAAGAGGTAGCACAGAAGGAATCCACCACCCGACTCAATCAGCTCATTGCCGACACTATCACCTCAAGAGGACACACAAGTGGCATCCGTCACCTGACACCAACGACTTCTCTCCATCCTCACAACCTCAAGAGGCCACATAGGTTTCATTCACCACCCAACTACTTTAGCACCTCACTGACCATGCTGCCTCAAGTGGCCGCGCAGGTGGCATCCTCCACCTGACTCCATTGGCTCCACACCAACCCCGCCGCCTCAAGAGGCCACGCAGGTGGCATCTGGAACCCGACTCCATCGGGTCCTCGCCGACTCCACCACCTCAAGAGGCCGTGCAGGTGGCATCGACCAGCCGACGACATCAGTTCCTCACCGACCTTGCTACCTCAAGAGGCCGTGCAAGTGTATTCTGTCACTCGACTCCCTCGGCTCCTTGCCAACCACACAGCCTCAAGAGGCCGCATATTTGGCATCCTCCAGGCAAATCCATCGGCTCCTCGACGACCCCACCACCTCAAGAGGCCGTGCATGGGGAATCTGACCCCGAATCCATCGACACCTCGCCGACAACGTTGTGTCAAGAGGAATCACAGGTGGAATCTACTGCTAGACTCCATTGGCTCCTCGACGACCCCGCCGCCTTAAGAGGCCCAACTGGTGGCATCCGCTGCTCGACTCCCCCTAGTCCCCACCGAACACGCTGCTTCAAGAGGCCACACAGGTGGCATCCGACAACTTACTCCATCGGCTCCTCGCCAACTCATCCACCTCTAGGGGATGCATATGTGGCATTCTCCACCTGATTCCTTCATCTCCATACCGAGTCTACCAAATAAAGAGGCCGCGCAGGTGTCATCTTCCACCCGACTCCATCGGCTCCTCGTCGCTGCCGCTGCATCAAGAGGCCGCGTAGGCGGAATCCACCACCAGACTCTCTATGCTCCTCGCCGACTATGCCGCCTCATCAGGTCTTGTTGGTCGCATCCGCCACCTGACTCCTTGGGGTTCTCGCTGACTCCGCCGCCTCAAGAGGCCATGTAGGTGGCATCTGCCACCCGACTCCATCAACTCCTCGCTAACCCTGCTGCATCAAGAGGCCGCGCCGGTGGCATCTGCCACCCGACTCCCTCAACTCCTCGCCGACCGTGACACCACAAGTGGTCGTGCAGGTGGCATCCGCCACCCGACTCTATCATCTCCGCACCAACGATGCCAACTAAAGAGGTCGCGTAGGTGGCATACTCTAATAGATTTAATTGGATCCTCGCCGACCCTGCCGTATAAATAGGTCATGCAGGTTGAATCTAAAACACGATGCCATCGGCTCCTCCACAACTCTGCCGCCTCAAGAGGCCCCGCAGGTGGCATCCGCCCCCCGAATCCTTCACCTCTTCACCGACTCCTCTGCCTCAATAGGACATGTAGGGGGCATCCAACCATGACTCCATCGACTTCTCGTCGCCACTGCCGCCCCAAGAGGACATGCAGGTAGCATCCGCCGCACACCTCCTTCAGCTCCTCACCATCTTTGCCGCCTCAAGAGGTCACGCTAGTGGCATCCGCCGCCCGATTTCTTCAGCTCCTCGCCAACTCCACCAGCTCAATAGGTTGCGTAGGTGGCATCTACCACCTGAATCCATATTCTCTTCGCCGACCCTGTAACCTTAAGAGGTCGCCCAGGTGGCATCCGCCTCCCAACTCCCTTAGCTCATCCCAAACCATGCTGCCTTAAGAGGCTATGCAAGGGAATCCTCCCCTCGACTCCATTGACTCTCCGCCAACTCCACTGCCTCAAGAGGCCACATAGGTGGCATCCGTCAGCCGACTCTGTTGGCTCCTCACTGACTCCGTAGCCTCAAGAGGCTGCGCATGTGGAATCCGCCACCCGACTCTATCTTCTCCTCACCGACTCTACCGGCTTAAGAAGATGCGCAGGGGGAATCCTCCCCCGACCCCATCACCTCCTCGCCAACTCTTCTTCCTTAAGTGGCCGCGTAGGGGGCATCCGCCCCTGACTCCATCAGCCCCACACAAACTCGACCACCATAAGAGGCTGCAAAGGGGGAATCCTCTGCTGAATCCATTAGCTCATCACTGACTATGTTGCCTTAAGTGGTCGCGCAGGGGGAATCCTCCCCCAACTTGATCGGCTCCTCGCCAACTCTGCTGCCTTAAGAGGCTGCGCAAGGGGAATCCACCCCCTAACTCGATCGGATCCTCATATATTCCACCGCTATTAGAGGTCGCGGAGGGGTCATCCTCCCTGACTCCTTCGGATCCTTTCCAATTCCACCACCTGAAGAGGCCACACATGAAGCACCCCACCCCCCACCGACTCCATCGGCTCCTCGCCGAATCCTCCGCCTTAAGTGGCTGCGCAGGGCAAATCCTCCCCTGACTCGATCAGCTCCTCATCAACTTTGCCGCCTTAAGGGGTCGCGTAGGGGGAATCCTCCCCTGACTCCATCGGCACCTTGCCGACTCCGATGACTTAAGAGGCTGTACAGGGGGAATCCGCCCCCCTGACTCCATCGACACCTTGCTGAATCCTCCTCCTTAAGAGGTCACACAGGGGGTATCCTCCAACCAACTCCATCAGCTATATTCCGACTCCACCACCTTAAGAGGCCATGCAGGGGGAATTCGCCCCTGACTCCATCGACTCCTCACCAACTCCTCCACCTGATCAGGTTGTGCAAGGGGAATCCGCCACCTGACTACATCGACTCCTCACCGATCCCACCACCTCAAGAGGCCTCACAAGGGGCATCCTTCCCCCGAGTTCATCGGCACTTCGCCGCCTCCATAGGCCTGATAGGGATCACTGGACAAAACCACCACCAATCCAATCGAAAGAATCTCCAAACTCCATCTTCCGCTGCTACGGTCTTCCCTGCACTACTACAGTTCGACACAAAGGCATTCACTCCTCCCGGGCTCCATATCACCCATTATAAATATGTCCCATATTCCACTCCTTCTAGGATCCCCCTCCCCTATCATATCGTTGTCCAGGCTTCCCCACCTTCCAGGCTCCATCGCCCCCATTGTACCGACACTCCAGGCTTCCACGCCATCTGGGCTCCTTTTCTCCTATCGTACCGATGCTCCAGATTTCTATGCTTTCTGGGTTCCATTGTACCAACGCTCCAGGCTTCCATTCCTTCTTGGCTCCTTCACCCCTGTCGTACCAAAGCTCCAAGATTCCATGCCTTCCGGGATTCATCAGCCCCATCGTACGGACGCTTTAGGCTTCTACGCCTTCCGAGCTCCATCGCTCCCTTCATACCGACGCTCCTAGTTTTGACGCCTTCTAGGATCTGTCACCCTGTCAGACTATGGGGATTCTATCATCCTTTAAACCCTTGTTACACTCTATTCCATCCCATCTACTTCATTTCATCAAATGCATAGGTCCTCCCAATGGTCCTGACACCAGCTCATGGAAGGTTAAATGTGAGGTGTCCCAGCTCACGCACGGAGAACATCCATGCGTACGACCAAGAAAATTTAATGAAATCCAATCACATAGATTCCCCCCTCATACCTACACTCTAGAATGGGGTAGAGATGTTCATCCCTCTACTGACACAATCTATGTGGTTTCACATCCCAGTTTCATGACGTTAAACTGTGTAAAAACCATGTCCTAGTTGTAGGACATTAAACTGAATAACATCCATTGTGTTGGTCTCATGACGATAAACTATGGGACATCATCTTAGTCACATGACGTGAGACTTTGCAACATTTTGGTCAAAGCTGTGTGACCTAAAAACTGTAGCAACCATGGTCAAAGCGATTTGACCTTAAACGCCATCCATCACTCGTCCTAGCTACACGACATTAAACTATGAAATGGTTCTGAAATCTATGACCTTAATCTAAGAAAATTTGGTCAATGAAATAATACATTAAACTATTTTCAACCCCATGGTATGTTACTCTGAGTCCATTTATGTGTTCACAATGACACACTCTGATGCGCTGTGGTGTAGAACTGAGAGTCTTGGATTCCAAATGAACATAATACCAATCCATCACCAAACTTTGTAGTACTGCTTTATTTGGATACATGTCTTCATTTTTGTTTGAAGGGACCCATTAACAGTATAGATGCTCAGCCTATTTCTTTCCAACACTCCTGGACCAATGCCCCAGAAAACATTAGAAACATTTTGTGATAGGTCCCATTTTCCGAACTTCGTCAGCGGTCGACTGTCATTTGTCAATCCTCATTCCAGGTAACATGATAGGGATGATGTGTTTCAAACATGGATCCTCCATCGTGGGACTACCATAATCATGATCCATATATTGAATGCTATAATTCACCCCCTTTTCACCTCTCTATATTTAGGTGCGCCTCCAACACCCTTGGTGATACCCTTCCATGCATCTTTGCATGTTGAATAATTGGGCCAGTGTCACTGGGATATTTACATCCTAACATACCCAGTCCTCTTTTTGTGTACTTCTATGTGTTAGGAAAATCACATTATTATTTCTCATTTCCCACATAGAGCATGACTCACATGGGCTTAGTAGTTTTGGTATGATGTGTACTAATACAGTTGATTTACATAGGCATCATCATCTTGTATGACGTTAAACTGTTCATCATTTTCCCACATGACTGTAAATGTAATCATCGTCCTACATGTTGTCAAACTTTTCATCTTCGTCCCACATGAAATTAAAATGCATCTTCGTCTCGCATGAAGTTAAAATTCATCATCATCCTGCATGATGTTAAACTATTCATCTACGTCCTGCATGACTTTAAATAGCACATCTCTATCCTACATGACATTAAACTGCATCATCGTCCTGCACGACGATAAACTATTCATCCTCATCTGCCATGATGGCAATCTGGTCATTATTGTCCTGGACGACATTAAACCACATCATCGTGAGGCATGATGTTAAATTGTTCATCATCATCCCACATTACGTTAAAGGGAACCATCGTCATGCATGATGTTAAATTGTTCATCTTCATCCAGCATGACTTTAAACTATTCATCTTTGTCCCACATGATGTCAAACTACATCATCGTCATGCATGACATTAAATTGTATCTCCATCCTTTATGACGTTAAACTATTCATCTTCATCTATCATGATGTTAAACCGGTCATTATCATACCACATGATAATAAACTGCAAAATGGTCTGTGATCTATGACCATAAACTAAGTTAACTGTCGTCCTCATTGTAAGACATAAAACCGCATGATCCATCCAAACTGAAGGACATAAAACGACTCATCACTTGTCTGGCATGACAATAAACTGTAATACAGGCAGGGACTTCCCATCCTTCTCCCTGCCTTATGTCCCTCAGCCTTTCTAGGCCCCTGGCCCAAGTAATCATCTAGGATTGTGCAATGTGCTATGGATTCCATGTCTTCATCAACATAAGGATATGTTGGCCATGCCACATGTATCCCTTCGAGACATCCCACTTTCATCCATTTTCCTTCCATGAATGTTGGCCCCGCCTTGCTTCCCAAGACACACCTTTTGGGTTTAGATCATCTTATTGATACAAAAGGACCCCCCGTGGGGCATGGATAATTATCCTAAGGTCTCTCTTACCATTTTGGGCCAACGTCCTGAAAGATTTCAAGAGAAAAATTGATACAAGTCCCATGTTGCAAATATGGTCAATGATCGATTGTAAATTGTCTACCCCCGACCTCTGGTCACACAAAGGTGGATACTATGTTACGAACCTGGTCAACATATTTCCTCTATCATCATTGTCTCTCTGTGGTCTTCCATAGGAACGATGATTCTCCATTCCCATTTAACTGTCCCATGCATATGTCATTAAATAGGGCATTTACAGTCCAGGCTCTATGAACTTAAACCAAGATCATTATCATCCTCTCTACAAGATGTTAAACTGCAAACTGGTTGTGACCTCTTATCTGCGGCCCAAACTCAGGTCCCTTGACCTTTTTGACCCCCCATCCCATGTTCTCAATTAGGGTTGTAGGTGTGATAGTGGATTATGTCCTAATTCACATCAGATTACTCGTTTTTCTGTACACATCCCTCGTTGGGGAATCCTTCCCTTACCCCAGGTCCTTCCCTCAAGACAATAAACTGCATGACATCTACTAGATCTATGTGTGGCTTGATCCACATCGTCATGGGGTACATTGGAACCCCCGACACTTTGCTTCAGGACTATCCTAACATTCACATTCTGTACCATGACCTAATGATCTTTCTCCGGGGATACGTGGTGTGGTGCGGAGTTCATATATCCTCATTCACGTTGGGTTTATACCTACTGCACCACATAATCCCTTCCTAGGATCTTCACATTCACTCCTTTACCTATCATATGGCGTTAAACTGCACGAGTCCATATGTCCTCAATGCATGACACAAAACTACAATTCTACCTTAAAAATATTAGGATGCCCTATGATAATCATGGGATGCGTTAGTTTCCTCGTCAGAGAGGATTCTCCTAACCAGTGTTGGTCTCTGATCATAATGTGCTCCAAGAACTACATTTTTATTAATTCTCATCCATATGGGATACGTAGATATGCCCATGAATTTTTCCTTGGGACCAACCTCAATGTCATTAACCCTTCTAGACCCTTGTCCCCGATCACAGTCCACTCTCTATGACCTTGAACTAGGAGACTACAGTCCATGAAATATGACCTTAAACTATTATATATGGTCCAGGAAGTATGAACTTTAAAACATGTGAATTTTCCTCACCATGCGATGTTAAACTATGTTCCTATCATCTTTATTGGTATGTAGTAAAACTGCTGATCATTATAAGTCCTTACAATAGAGTTCATGTTTTTAATTATGTTGGATACCTAATCAGACCGATGTGCCCACCTAATGTGTTTCCATCATGGTGGCATCATTTCAAGAGTTTTGGACTCCATTTGAACAAGCCATCACTCCACCCTATGCGCATTATGTGCCCTTTATTCGGACCCTCATCCCCTTTCATGTCTGAAGGAACCCCCTAACATTTTGGATGCTCAGCTTATGGCTTGCCTAACAACTTGGGCCAACATTCTGGAAGACTAATGGTTAACATTTTGAGTCAGGCCCCATGTTTCAAACATGGTCAGTGGTCGGCCCTCGTTTGTTATCCCCATTTTAGGCTAACACAAAAAGGATAATGTTTTTCGAACACAGTCAACAGTTATTCTTCATTGTCATGCAATTATTACAGTGTTCCGAATTTTTGGAATCATGATTCACACATTCCACTCCCATATGTTCGGATTAATTCTAATTCCACTAGAATTACCCTGCTCGTTCATAAGAGCACACTGTGAAAATGGTAATTCGACTATTCTAAGTGCTTAATTCTCCAGTCATTCCTCCCTCTTTCTTCTAGGAACTCCATTTCATCTATTTAGAGAGACCCATTCTCTCTCAGAAATACCTCTTTTAGGTTGCTCCCAATAGTGATCGATGTCCCATTCTGATCCCCTCAAACCTTCTGTTGTTTATAACTCTTGTAGGGGTGAATGACCTCCTATTGCCTCTTGTTTCATGCCCCAAACATGGCTCATGAGGTCTTAGAGATTTCTTTTGATATTTACTCAATGCGATAGTGATGAATTGGACCCCAAGGAATAAATTTTCCTCTGTGGTTTCCTCAGAATGCGGATTGCCTTTCCCTCCTCGTCCTCATTGGACCCCAATCTAAGGTGGGGTATTTTTTTGAACTGAGAAACTTGTCAACAAAAGTTTCCAAATGCTTCCATTAATGATCCAATTTCAAATCCCGTTTTGTAATCTTTGATTTTGGCAGGTCATAGGTCCCGAATAGAGATACGGATTATGAGTTATGGAAATTTGAAGTTGGGCTAGAAAAGCGGTTCGCGGAGCCCATTCATGAAGCACCCTATGTGATTACGGAGCAACAAGGGGGGATACTCCATGAACCCCTTTATCCTTCACGAAACCACCTCAGAGCAAAGAGGTGGGATGCTCTATGAAACCATTTTAATTTCATGAACCTTCTATGAAACAAGGAGGTGGGACTCCCCACGTACCCCTTAGAAGTTTGCGAACCTACCGTGGAGTAAAGAGGGGGGATGCTCTCCGAACCCCATTGATGTTCGCGAATACGCCGCGGAGTAAGCTCCGCCTTCGTACCGAGCGAGCTCTGCATCATATAACCTCTTGCCTATAAATTCCAATCTCACAACCCTTCAGATGAACGTCCACTTATCCACTTGGGTGGTCGATCTCCCATTTCGTGGAGCTCTTATTTCCATCACTAAGCGGCTCTGTGAGTCCATGCTCTGTGAGTGGCTTCCTTCACAAATCTGCTCCGTGAGTCAATGCTCCGTGAGTAGCCTCCTCTGCGAATTTGATCCTCGCGCCCACGCTTCGTGAGTAGCTTCCTTCGCGAATATTATCACAAGTCCATGCTCTGCGAGTGAATTTCCTTTGTAAAGATACTTCGTGAGACCCCATTCCCCACGAGCCCGTTTTCTCTATGAAGCTACTTCACGAAGACAAATCCTTTAAGAGGATCCCTTCATGCCCACCAGTCCACACCATGGGGCCTGCGCCCCCTCACCCCCACTCAGGGCTAGTCTCGAGATGATTTCCCAACCCTCCAGACTAGTCCCTTGGCAACCATCACTGAGCCCCATGAAATATGGACAGTCATACCACAGACTTTTCGGGTCGAGACGTAGACATTTTCCATTGCGCACCCACCATCTACCTATAGAATACCATGATTTGAGATACTCCTCTGCACACCATGAAACACCTTGAGTCTACATATTCCACTTTGTTCGTTTCCTAGGTATTGAGTTGACATTCTCTTCATCAATTCCCTGGGTACCTTGAGTCAAACAATTCCTCAATTAACTCATCCATACCCCATCACTTAACTCTTATGCCAGGTTGAACCAAAAAGGGCTACTCTTGTGTATGTCCCAACACCAGCCATTTCTAGGAACCTTATTCTAATAGTCCTCTCTACATGACTATAAACTATAGCACACCCTATGTTCCAAACATAGAAGTCCTCTTTCTTGAACTAAGATATTCCTTATGCTCTAAGCTTGAGATGACGGTTGTCCTCTCTACATGACTTTAAACTGTAGTATACCATATGTTCCAAACATAGGTTGCCTCTTGATATAAACAAAATATTCCTTATGCACCAATCATTAGATAATAATAGTCCTCTCTACATGACTTTAAACTATAGGACACCCTATGTTCCAAACATAGGATGCATGTTTCTCCAAACAATAGATTCCTTATGTTCCAATAATGATATGCCAATAGTTATATATATATGACTATAAATTGTAGTACTCCCTATGTGACAAACATAGGATTCCTCTTGCCCAAAACAAGAGATTCCTTATGCTCCACGCCTAGGATGCTAACAGTCCTCTCTATAAGACTATAATCTTTAGTATTACCTATCATTCAATAATAAGATGCCTCTTGTTCCAAACAGGAGATGCTTTATGCTCCATGTATTAGATTCCTCATGACATGATTTCAGTGGCATAATTTCAAGAGCGTTGGAATTAGTTAAAACATTCCATCACTCCACCTCACGCTTTGTGTGTCCCTCATTTAGATACTCATCCTGTTTCATGTCATAGGGGACCCCCTAACAACCTGGTCCCATGACGCCTTGGCTCACCAGCCATCCTGGTCCAACACCCCAAAAGACATTAGACAACACTTTGAACCAAATCCTGTGTTTCAAACACGGTCAACAGTCAAACCTCTTTTTTTGTCCCCATTTATGGCCAACGTGATGTGGATGTTGTGTTTCAAACACATTCAATAGTTATACTCTATCATCACACCACCTTCACCATGTGCAGAATGTCGAGCATGTGGTTAACACTTTTCATATCCCTTGGATAGAACTGATTCAAATGCCCTTTGCATTATCCCTCTTGTGAACTAGTCCATAGTCAAAGGCCTCAACCCACCAGTGGGTTGGGAGGCCCTAATAACCAAACACGAGGAAGAAATAATGGGAATCATCCTTGTGTAAGCCTCATTCACCATTGCAGCTCCATAACGGCACATGGGAAGCTTCCTTGAATAAGCCCTTTTCCCCATTGACACTCCATAGCGGCACACATGCCACTTACTTGTGTATGCTCCATTCACCATTGCTGCTACATAGCGGCACATGGGATTCATCCTTGCATATACCCCATTGACCATTGCTGGTCTATAGCTGCACATGGGATGCTTTCTTGCGTAATACCCATTCACCATTACCGCTCTATAGCAGCACCTGTGTAGCTTCCATGCGTAAGCCCCATTCACCAGTGTCGCTCTAGAGCGCACATGGGATGCTTCCTTGCATATGCACCATTCACCATTGCCACTCCAAAGAAGCACATGGGCACCTTCCTTATGTAATACCCTTTCACCATTCATGCTCCATAGCGGCACATGGGAAACTTTCATGTGTAATCCCCATTCACCATTGCCTCTCTATAGCAGCACATGAGCAACTTTAATGCGTAAGACCCATTCAACATTGTTTCTCCATAGCGGCACAGGGGCCGATTATTTGCCTAAGACCCATTCAACATTGTCACTACATAGTGGCACACGAGAATCTTCCTTGTGTAATCCTCATTCACCATTTCCACTCTATAGTGGCACCCATGAAGATTCCTTACATATTCCCCATTCATCATTGTCGTTCCATAGAAGCACCCGGACAACTTCCTTATGTAAGTCCCATTCACCAATGCTACTCTATAACGGCACACTGGAAGCTTCTTTTCATAAGACCCATTCACCATTGCTGCACTATAGTGGAACACAGGCAGCTTCCATGCGTAATCCCCATTCACCATTGCACTCTATAGTAGTGCCTGAGAAACTTTCTTTTGTAAGCCATATTCACCATTGCTGCTCCATATAGACAGATAGGCGGCTTCCATGCGTAATCCCCATTCACCATTTCCACTCTATAGAGACACCCGGGAAACTTACTTGCATAATCCCCATTCACCATTGCCACTCCATAGTGGCACACATGTAGCTTCCATGCCAAATCCTCATTCAACATTGCCTCTTATTAGTGGCACATGGGTAGATTCCATGCGTAATCACCTTTCACCACCCTTCATGGATGCAACATTGTGTCGGGATCGTCCGGTCCTCACTACCTCTTGTTTCTCACACCAAGAACGACTCATGTGATCTTAGAGTAAGCATAGACCATCACATTCTCTCTAGGTATCCAAGATTATAATACCCAAACACCATTCTGAACTATGTTGATTTGATCGTTGCCAAGGCAAGGTACGTGGGAAGCCCCCATGAGGTTCGAGCCCACTATTTATCTGGACCCCATGTCCTCATTCACGCCAGTTCACTGACCACCATTCTGATCTATGTGGATATTGATCAAAGCCCGCATAGTTCAAGATTGTGGGAACCTCTAATAAGGGGGTCGGAACCATTGGTTGTTGGGCTTGAACCTCAGGGAGTCTTCATACGTACCTTGCCTTAGCAAGGATAAAAGTCCTCATAGTTTTGATGGGGTTTGATTAGGAAATGTACGTAGGAAGACTCCATGATGTTCAATCCCAAAACATGGTCATTCCCACCCCCTTTAAATTGTCTAATCAAACCCCATCTAAACTATGAGGACTTTTATCCTTGCCAAGGCATGGTACGTAGGAAGACTCCCTGAGGTTCAAGCCCAATAACCAACGGTTCCTACCCCCTTCTCAGAGGTTCCCACTATCTTGAACTATGAGGGATTTGATCCATGTCTCCTAGATAGGGTACATAGGAAGACTCCCCGAGGTTTATCCCCATTCAGTGGTAAGCCTTTGTCAGCCCCATTCATCGGTAAGCCATTGAATTTTCCAAATCGATGGTAAACAGTCGTCAGATAAACTTCGTGGAATTTTATTTCCTTCCACGTGGATACGTAAGAAGCCTCCCTAAGGTTTAATCACATGAATCATGACTCTTCCTTATATATCCCTCATTACCATGGGTTCCGAGAAGATCATGCCCCAACCTGGAGGTTCTATTTCCTCCGGATCACAACCATGCATCCATTCTCATGGTCCGCTTGCTCAGGTGTCCCATTTTCCCACCAAACTACGAGAACATTTATTCCCTTCCACGGGGATATGTAGGAAGTATCTTCAAGTCTTAAGATAAACATTACTATCATCCTAAATGTCAGTTCCATCTCATTATCCTCCCATTTAATTCAACTCTCCACCATCCATCCTGATTTTTACCCATGCCACCACATCTCGATTGGATCATGTAATCCACCTCCTCACTTGTACTAGTAATACATGGGTCCATTTTAATGCAGAAGCCTTAGTCTGTATTTGGGTTGTTGTCCTCTGTGTATACACTGTTTCATCACCCCTTCAAACTATGTGGGTTTTGATCCCTATTGTTTACATAGGGTATGTAGGAAACCTCCACGATGTTGAATCCCAGCCATGGGTAAACCTTGCTATTCCCCATTATGGGGTGCAATCTACTTGATCCTCCCTCTGTAGAATCCAGATCAACCTTCAGGGAGGGACATGTTCCCTATAAGGAACACATCACCTCAGATCTATCATCATTGGGCGTTCTGATCCCCCCATCTGGTTAACACTCTTGAAACTCCCTCCTTGGGATGTACCAATATGATCTATCTCTATGGAATGTTTTTATCACCCTCAATCCATCTCCACAAGTCATTAAACTCACATCCTAACTCATGTAAAACATGAGATTCCGATGGAAAACCTTAGAAGACACACCATTGGAATAAATGTCTCTGTAAGATGTTAAACTCACGACATAACCTATGTTAAACATGGGAAGTTAGAGAAAACCTCAGAGACATGCCTCTAGCATAAGATACCCCATTAATAATGTCAAATTAATTGGGTTATTCACCCTTTAGATGACCGATTATGGGGAAGAATACATTTTCCCCAATGCCCACTCATCCAAAGATGCCCCGACATGCCTAATGTTGTCATATGCTCCGATCGAAGGTTGCTACCATATCATGACCCCGTGAAATTACCTGAAAAATTTATTGTAATTAACTGGAATCCCTGAAGATATGTCACTAGGACAAAGATTCATGAACCATGACTCAAATCTCTAAGGGAGACTCGAACTAGGTGATGAGATCCAAGGAGGAATCCACAGAAGGAAGAACTGACATCCCATCATCCCGTTTCGATCAAGGAGAAAACATTCCTGAATAAGAAATGGATGCCACTCGCCTTTGGAATGTGGGAATATGGGGCAATATCTGCACGTCGTCCATAGACAGATTCATGCGCCCTGGCAAAAGCATCGAGAACTGTCTCATTTAATATTTTTTTATCGTTGGTCATTGAGATATAGTGGATGGAATTGAATTTAATTCATTTAAATATCTCCAAAGACCTATTCACAATCATAATATGTGCATTATAATTATATACCTACCACCATTGACACTTCCCATGTGTACTTATAGTGCGTTTCCCCACCTTTTCATGGTGATGATTGGTCATAGATTTGAGGCGGGCCGTATTTTCCTCAGTACTCATTTTAGGAGATGATCATAGATATTTTGTAGAATAAAATATCCATTATAATATCAATACTGGTATTTGTTCATTTTTTATGTGTCCTAGATGATTACTTTTTAATATTTTGGTTGTATAATTTCTAATCATGAAAATGTAAGGATTTTGTAAGGATAGGATATGTAATGATCAAGGATTTAGTTTTATAATGCTATAAGTGTAGTGTATTTGGTTGAGTGAATGAGATAAGAATTATTTTGTGTTCATTTTTTTGTGTTCATTCCCATTTAATTTTTTTATTTATATGTTTTTACCGATATTTGAAAATTCGGCTGTATTTCATTAGTATTCAGGTTATCTAATTTTTCTTTTTTACCCCTTATATAACCTCCTTTTATGTCACTTATATTTATTAAAATAAATAAAGGATTTTTCACCATGAATTAATAACTCAACAAAAGAATGAAGATGTATCGTAAAAATATCACATTTTATGTTAATTATTTGTCTATCCCATTATGAATTTACCATCACATATATTTGATTATGGATCCAATATTTTCACTATCCCAAGGATAAATATTTTGAAACTTGAGATCTCTAGGAACATGTATTCACTCCCCTTATAGTGGTTAGGAATCCCTCAACTTGTTATATTTGACTTTTATGAAAAGGATAGTCCCAAATTTAATGGAAACATAAGTGCAACTTTATGATTTTTTAGTTTCAAATCAAATTTAAATTTTTGGAAATATGGGGATTGTTTATTTTTGAGAACCAATATTTGGATTTGAATTTTGTAATTTAGAGTTTCCCATAGAAATTTTGTTTTATGCAGTTTCATATAAGAGACGTTCCCTGGGTTCCCATATGAGTCTTTGGTGCATCAAGTTTAATTTTAGGTGTTTTATTTAAATATTCCGGGGGTTTATGGTTTGGGTCATATACTTTAGAGTGAATTGTGTCATTACCATTACATGTAATAATTTTTAATCAAATTTTAATATTTCACAGTTGATGTACATGATAAGTATATATTTTAAGGTGTGTCATGATTACTCCAGGTACATCAATGTGGGGTGAATTGGATATGATAAATGGTTCATGGATAATGTGTGTATGAAAAAAATCCATGAAAACATTTCACATGACTTGTATAGTAGATATTCACATGGTATGTTAATCTGTGTGCTAGGCCATGTGATATGTATTACCTTATATAGTTATGTCCATATTGTGGGTATATGGTTTTACAATAAATTCTTCCAAACCATGTGTCTACTTAATAGTATAGAATTTATCATTTTACCCTCTAATATTTTGTTTTTATCCTTAAATTGCTTCCTCTTCCTCAGGCACATAGTCCAACATCATCATTACCTAAATTGAGGATATTATGTATGGTATTTAATAGAGTTGGTGAAATTATTTTCCTTCTATTTCCCTCTACCATTTACATTCATTTGTTTCCAATTGATTCCAAAAATTTAGGTTAGGGGTTCTGTTCCAATTCTAGCAGAGTATATCAGAATCAACTTGTATTGATGGGGCTTTCATTCATCCTTGTGAGAGGACATCCCAAGACTATAAATATATGTTGTCCTAAGTTGTTTTAATGAAGTTACACCACAATTTATATATTTTACTGGTTTCTAAAATAATTTAAAATTAATTGTGTGTAGAAAATATTTAACAGTTTAGAATTTTTCTTAGGTGAATATCGAATGGATACATTAATGCATTGAAATTCCTTCTGTAATAGTATAGATTTCAAGAGAGTGTTTCATTAGTATATTTGAATTTATGAATAATGGAATTAATTTGACTAATTAATTTTTAATTTTAATTATTTATGAAGTTATTATTATTAATTTAATAGGATTTCTTGATTTCGGTTATGACCTAAAAAAAATGGATAATGACTTGTTCATCTTGGATGACCCTTGGCTATAGTTGTTTGTTCTTTAATTAAAAGAGATGGTATTATAATTATGGATAATGGTACGTTATGCATCCCATATGGTATTATGAATTTATATAGAATTTCATTTGTGGTCTCATCACAAAGGGATATTGAACTTTCATTTAAAATGGACTAATAATTAAAAATGAAACAAACAATGACTAAATAGAGTGACAAGGGATTTGATAGACCCTTATGAAATAGAAATATTTCATTACATTCTTATTTAATAGGACTTGATTATATATTACTTCCTTGAGAAACATGGTGGTCAATTAGTGTTAATTGAATAAAATGACAGTAATGTTTTTGTCTGGGTGTATGGTCCTTTTAATACCTCAAATTTCTATAGAGTGATTATTTGAAAGGGTGGACCAAGGTAGTTGAATTTTTGAATCCTAATAGAACATAGAGCCTCCGATCTAGTGAGATTATTATGGGGGTGAGGGTTAATCCCCCAATAAAACTTGATGACCCATGTAGGTATACCCTGATGAGATTAAAATTTTGTTTCAGAGTTAAATAGATCTAATTGTGACATATAAAGGGGAATAGATTGTGTTTATCTCTTTTTTGATACATTTCCTGGAGGATAGTGGGGAGTTGATGAGATTTGATTATGTTGACGGAAACTATTCCCTTTAAGGGATGACTTTTTTACTTGAGGGACATAGATGATATTAAGAAAATTTAGTGATGTGTCTTGAATGATATATTACCACAAGGACCCTTGTGGGTGACGTAGTGATGTTATTACCCCAATAAGTGTTCTTGGGAAATGGGTGGTAATGATTGGTTGTGTCACTAAATAACCTAGATAAATGGTTTGTCCCTATAGAAATTTTTATATGGAGGGTTTTTAACTAGAGAGGAATACCTGAATTTGTAGGATATGTTCTAGATGATGTACAAATCCATCAAGATGTAACTAAGGAGATGATTGTTGTGGTAAACACTACCCAACATGATATATTGATACACATGGGGTTTTATAAAAAAATATAAGGTTTTAGTTGTAAATTCTGATAATAATACTAATATATTTCTATAGAATTATTGAAATTAGAAATATATCCTGATATACCCAAACATTATTCCTAGGACTATTGAGATCCACCCATCAATATTGAGAAACATGGTTTCCTAGGATGTTATGAATCCCAAGTTGAGAATAATATGCTAGTATACTATATTACCATTGAATCCAATAAATCTAATGTTGGTACTTACATTCACACTCTATTAATTTATTTGAACAACTGGGAATTAGTATAAAACCCCATTATTGAATTCCATAGATGTTAGGAAACAAACTATTAAGCCATACATGCATGTAGAAGTTATTTTCCATGAATCATTACAGTCAACCATTAAATAATTGAAACCATATTTCTTTTGACATAATGGAATTGGAAATTGATCCTAATAAAAAAATATATTTCCCTAAGTAACAATGTAATTTTCTATAGTACCTGATAATCTTTGATTTCCAAGTAAATTTTGGGAAAACAATTATTCATGATGATAATGGAATGTCTTCGGCAGGCTTCTATGAATCATCGAAGATCATGTTATAATGTTAGCATGATTTTCAGACCTTCTCAATAAATCCTTAGTATTTGAAGGAGTATTTTTCTATCAATATTAGGTTTCATGTGTATGAATAATGGTTGAACATTTTCATTAATTAATGATTCTATGACATTTATTTTATTTTATATTTTATATAATATCTCATGTATATACTTGGATTTACTTGTTATATAAATGACTAAATTGGTGGAACCCTACTAGGTTGTACTCAAACTCCACTCGGGTAGTTGTGGAACATGGTTACCCATGAATAAATTATAATTTATAGGTTCATGATTGTTAAATTGTTAGAGTAGTTGGATTGAATAGGTTAGCTCAAATTTTTTTTCATACTAGGATGAGGTGAGGGATAAGGATATTTTATATCCCACTATTCATTTTCTTATTTTATATAGTTTATTTTTTAAAAGTTCATGGCCTAGTAAGTGGAAAATGAGTCTATATAACTATATAATTTTTTATTTACATTTAATATAACATATTGGGTTTAATTTATTATGATTATTCTTATTTATGTTATGGATTATTTATAATTATTGATCGTTATTTCACACTCTAATATGGGTGTAATGTCTCCCAAAAGTATCACTATAGTCCCCCTCTTCTAGTAATAAGGATATTAAACTTATGGAGGTACATATGAGGTCTTCTAATAACCTAGTATAGGCATCGTTTAGTAGCCACTACCAAGGGCACATTAAAAATTAACTTCATAACTCTTATATACTTCATACCTTAGATATTACAAGATAATTATTTTACCTTACTACATAGGGAGATTTTTTATAGGTAACAATAGGAAATGTAATTAATTACAATGGATATGAAGTTGTTGAATCAATAATTAATTTTCTGATAGGATGTCAAAGTTACCATTTATATGGGATTTTTTTCCATGTATACAATTTTATAGTTTTATGATTTCACCTATTATAACACTAATGAGTTTTTTTATTTTATGATTCATGACTTTTCAATGTTTTGGATACTTTTTCACTAGTGTGGGGAGAATTATTTTTTTTGGCCTATTGGAATATGGATTTAATTCTAGGATAGATGGTTTATTTTTTAAAAATTATTTTTAAAAATATATATGGGGTTTTCTATATAACTAGTTTATTAATTCTACTGATGTGAAAAAATATTTTTTAATTATAATTGACAGGTCATGAGGATCTGTGGATGGATGCTTATTGATGATGACTACACAGTCCCTTAGTACAAAGAAGGTGTAGTTTCCCTATTCAGGGTTGTATAGGCATGTGGTTCATTATAAATGAGTATATTGTGGGTAATTAGAATATTTTTTATAAAAAATATGTTCATTTATATAAAGTGTTAGTAACAAAATATATGGTTCTTTCTTATATTTCCTGGTGATAGAGTTCTATTTAACTAATCCTTTTGACTATGGGATACTTGACATTGCTCATGGTAGGGCCATGCTATTATATATATCTATAATATCACATTATGAGATTGTGGATCTTTAGTTTGTGACTCTAATAATTTTTTTCTAGTTATGATCAACTTGAGACTATATATTCTCATGTGGGTAGTCCTATATGCGGATACCCTGGGAGAATAAATTCCCTAGAAGGATGATGGCATGACATATATTGCCGGTTGATTTTATATGTGAAGCCATCAAGCACAAATTGGAATGTTATTTTTAGGATTATGTTATAGATAAAAATATATTTTTATTTTTTGAAGCATAATATTTGTATTTTATTAAGGAACCAAAACCACAAACAAATAATATAAATGAGGGAATATAAAAGGTCATTAAGAGTCATGGGGCCTAATGTAGTGAAGCCTAATAGAATTTCCTCAAATAGGATTCATGAAAAATATGTGTAGGTATTCAAAAATAAATATCTAAGTAAATATGCTAGCCTAGGGGCACATTTATGTGCGATTTTAGGTATCTTTATTCCCCACATTCCATGTATGAAGAAGATATATCTGGTTGTTCATGATGTTCATACATCTTCACATATGTTAGGATATGGGATATAGGGTGGAGAAATTCTCTTTAACATAGTTTTTCATGATCAATGAGTCTATTTAAACATTATATATCTTATTATTTTTAAAAATTCTGAACTTGAACACTTTATGCAGGGCAGAAGATTCAGCACAGAGTGTGCTTCCATTCCAAAAAAAAACTGGGAAGATGGTGAAAATGGAACATTTGGGATCCCAGATGATGCCTCCCCCAGATAATAGCCAATTTATAAGAGCCATTAATGCTATTATTGAGTCTTTTATTATGGGGTTTCTAATTAATCCATTCTCTGGGTGAAAGAGACCATTGGGGGTATGGCACATGGTTTCATTTATTTGTCTTAAATAGGGATGACTACTCCATTTTCCCCTTTGTTTTGTATGGATAGTTGTTTTAATTATAGTTATAGAGATGAGATTTATCATCATGCTTAGGATTATTTCAACCCAATCCTTATTTCATAATTTCAGGATACACAATATATTGACAACCTGTAGAATATCCCTTACCTTCTTCTAGTAATTATATTTTTTTGCACCATGCAACCAATACTAGAGGACATTTACACTTATGATATATTGAAAAGATATACCAATAAACACTCCCATAGTGTTGAAAATAAATGTTTCCCACTCACCTTCAAAGAAAAAAGTTGGTTGTGAATTCATTACAACAATTTTAGAAGTGGAAACATTTCAATGTAATGTAAATCCCTTTACATATAACCTCAATTATAGTAGAAAATAATTGGTTTTAGATAGGGGAAACTCAGATATTGATATTGGGAGGAATTTATCAGTGCCAAAGAATAATTCCGTATATATATCGAATCTATGTATTTTAAAGCACATTGTGAGAGACCTTCACAATCAAATTTCTCAATGAAGAAGTAGTGAAAACGTACATTTCTCATTTTTTGATGTGCTTGAGGAAGTTGAAGAATATTGGATATGCCTTTGAATAAAATGGATAGAATAATTTCCCTTCTATGATCAGTGTTCTTCCTATACTTTCTCATAATAATAATGGACCATAGTATATGTCCTTCAATAACCTACCAAAATATCCTTGTATGTAGACAATCATCATGTCAGGGATGGTCCTCAGGTTGATATCGTCTTCATCTATCTCCCCACCCAATATTTCCCATGATTCCCAATGATTATTTATATCTGAATCAGAATCCCAAATAAACATCAAATTGAGATTCTCTATATCAATAATGATGTTTATTCACACCATACGAACTAATAGAATGCACATGAAAATAATTTAAGTTATGTTAATAATGAGATCCATTGACCCTCTAATGGAAGGTAACTTGATTCTTACAATAATTTATATTTGAGGAAATATTTCATTACCACATTTTCTAAGACATGAATATGAATACTACTTGAAAAAATTAGATCTCCAAGGTATTCCAATGGGTAGATCATTCTGTGGTATCCCAAAATGTTCTCAATAATATATTTCTCCTATGAAGAAATGGATTTGAAATATTGACTACGATATTTTATTGTTAATATATTCCACCTTGACATTAATTATTATACAATAATCTTGTTGATTCATCATATAGACCACCTATCACTATTAAGATAAAAATCCATGTTGTCTGAAAACATCAAAAGATAGATACTATGGGAATTTTTCCTCCATTGAAATGGCTTAATATTACCATTTGAAAACTATTTTAGATGTATTTATAAAAAGATTCTCGAGCCATGATAAATAATATGGGCCAAAATTGATCCAATAACCAATCCCTAAATCCGATTTGCAAAATCCAATGATCCTTCAAAAAACGAAATTGAGAGATATGGGCAGCATAAGAACATATGAAGAACGTCACTAGACCCTACATAGAATCCCATATATGATAGGTTCTTTAAGGTGAAACTACATTATAGCCTATAATATGATTTATACATAACCAATTTGATAATGATGTTTAATAAAAGATTTATATTATTTCCATATCATGTCAATTCAATAGAAATCCAAATTGATCCATGAATATACCTAAATTGGATACATCCATGTGTTGGTATAGATATCTAGGATTATATGAGGTGAAATATCCACTAGTTGTTTGAATAGGAAGGAATAATATATGAAAAGATAAAAATTCTAATGGGATGATACTATAAATGTGATGAATGATCCATAATGTTACGTATAAAAATCTTGGTGGTAGCACTATCCAACCAAGTTATATATCAACCACGAAATTGTTCTTTCACAGCCTCTATATGATCTCCCTTATTAAAATTAAAAGATGTTTTTTTAAGGATCTAATGAATCCATCAGGGCCAAGTGATCATTCTTGGATAAGAGGTATAAAAATCCATTATTTCCATCTCCTTTGGGTCATTTCTTGATTTTAGATTTTTTCCTTTAGAGATCATATACGGAATGGTTTCAAAAATATTTTAATGGCCTCATGGGTAGTAATTATATATTCCATGTATGTGACCTCAAAGAAGATATTTGAAATGAGAGTCCACCATAACTCTAATGACATTGATATAATTAGAGAAATACCCATAATCTCTAAGGATTTTCAGCTTGAATACAAGCTTATTCTCCTTGATACATTCTTGAATATATGACATATCATTGTATATTTATCTTAGCTACATTTATCATGAGTGACTAAGACCCATCCTTTCTCATTATAGGAGTTTCTTTTTTAGCCAGGTATTTTTCTTGATGAGAAAATCGAATAGGTCATCATCTTAGAAATATTTGAGACTAGAATAAATTTCTTAAAGGTATTTTTTAGTGGAGAAAATGACATAAAAGCTGGTTGGTGGTTATTTTTTCAATAAATCAGGTCACACATTAGACACAACATCTTATCATGGAGGCCAGTCCTTATACTTCACTGAGTATGTGATTCTGACACTTTCGTCAGGGTGCATGCGTCTATCTCTCTTTGTGGGACGACAATGCTATTTTTCCCACGCATTACCGCTTTCCAAAGGCGGGCGGAATCCACTCCATATTCAAGTACAACTTCTCCTTGATCAAAACGGGATGGTGGGATGTCGGTTCTTCCATCGGGGGATTCCTCCTCAGAACTCGTCACCTAGTCCGGGTAACCCTTATAGACTTAAGACATTGTTCATTAACCTCTTACTAGCACCATATCTTCATGGACACCAGTTAATTACAATGATTCTTTTTGGGACATTTGAAGGGTTCTGATCAGGGCAGCAACCTTCGGTCAGGGGAGTAGTCACATCGAGCATCACTGACATGTCTAAGAGTTACGACACTGGCACGTCTGTCTTATGTCCCTTATTATAGGGCTTCATGAGGGTGCAGAAGATCAAGTAATTCCATGCCGAATGCATGGAATTATATTCCATGGGCATGTATCACAGGTTTTACTCAGCTTCACATGTTTAACAGAGGGTATTCCACAATATTAACATCCAGCGGAGACAGATTAGACTGATTAGAACACTGACTAGAGTAGATCAGATCGGTGCAATCCCCGGATAGAACACTGATGTTTGGTCCAATGCATGGTTGAAATCCCGGTTACTATTGAGGGGAATTAGGTAAGAGGTGGAATGATCCCAATGGGATGTGGAAGCCTGGGTAAGAATCAAGATGGATGATGGAGCGGTTGAATGATGTGGATGGTTAATGGGATGGAGCCTCCATGAGGATGAAGATGGTTTTGGGCTTGATCCTTGGATAAGTTTCTAACATATCCCTATGGTAGGGAATCAAAGTACACGTAGTTCATTTGATGATGTCCTACCATCGATTGGGGTTCAAAGGTGTGCCTCTGGATGTAGTCACAACAGATTACCACTGAATAAGAATTTAAACGGCTTACCACTGAATAGGATCACAATGGCTTACTGCTGAATGGAGTGACAACAGCTTGCCACTGATTAGGGAATCAAAAATGTAATACAGTTCAACGTCATGTAGGATGGGGGTGGACAGGCGTGAAGTGGCTGGGACCATTGGTTGTTGGGCTTGAACCTCATTGAGTCTTCCTACGTACCCTACCTTAGCAAGGATCAAAGTCTACCTAGTTCACGTGGTGGTGGGACTTACACTCTAGGTTTCCTAGAGTGTTGGTGAACTGTCGTGAAGATGGTCGGAACGACTGGGCTTTTGAGCATGAAAATTATGGAGGCTTCCTATGTACCATATTTTAGCAAGGATCAAAGACCATGTAGTTCAGTATGGGGCATGGTGCATTGACGTGAAGATGGTCGGGACCAATGGTTATTGGGCTTGAACCTCGTGGAGGCTTCCTACGTACCCTACCTTGAAAAGGATCAAAGACCTCATAGTAGAGGTGGGTGGGAACCAATGTGAAGGTGGACCTGTGGTCCAATGTTTTTTGGGGTTGAACCTCGTGGAGGCTTCATATGTACACTTCCTTGGCAAGGATCAAAGACCTCATAGTTGAGGTGGGTGGAAACCAACGTGAAGGTTGACCTAGGGTCTAATGGTTGTTGGGCGTGATCCTCGTGGAGGCTTCCTACGTACCCTGCCATGGAAATGATCAAAGACCTCCTTGTTTTGGTGGGTGGGAACCAACATGAAGGTAGACCTAGGGTCAAATTGTTGTTGGGCTTGACCCTCATGGAGGCTTCCTACACACTCTGCCTTGGCCAGGATCAAAGCCCTTGTAGTCTAGGTGGGTGGGAACCGATGTGAAGGTGGACCTGGAGTACAATGGTTGTTCGTATTGAACCTCATAGAGGCTTCATACTTACCCTTCCCAGGCAAGGATTAAAGACCTCGTAGTTCAGGTAGGTTGGAATTGACGTGAATGTGGACCTGGGGTCCAATGGCTGTTGGGCTTGAACATCATGGAGGCTTCCTACGTACCCTTCCATGGAAAGGATCAATAAACTCGTAGTTCTGGTGGATGGAATTTGGGATATACACTTTGAGGAGACCCATGGATGATATCATGGTTAGTTCTCACTATAACCCCATGTGAGTCAAGATCAGTGTGAGAAACAAGAGATAACAGAGACCTGATGATCACGTCGTGAAAGGTGCATCTGTGGGAAGTGGAGTGGGGCTTACACGAGATCGCAGCCCAAAAAGATAATAGGGGATTATGCATTGTTAAAGTCTCAAAGAGGATGGTACATACTACATCATGGAGGCTCAATGATGAAAAATACCAGTGGGAGAGGGATTTGGAACTGATGAAAGGAGGGTCAGGGATGCTGCTTCCTTCAAGAAATGCTAGGGGCATACACTAGGGTGGTTTCCCTTTCCCTGCAGACAAGCTCCCCTCTTATAAGGAGGATATCATCCCCTATGAGGTAATATCTCATCCACATGGAGACTAATGGTCTTGTATAATGCCCATGTTAGGGGCACCCCACGTGAAAAGCATGGGGTGAGACCACAGTTTAATGTCATGTGCTGAGGACGATGGTGCATGGCTGTTTAACATCCTACAACTCGGACAAGGTGGGTTTTCTCAGCACCCCTAGGACATACATTACTGGTACCTTCTACTCCTTGGTGAAGATAAGTGATAGTCAACACTGTGTCATGGGTGTGTTATGGAGAAAACCATTGAGTGGCCCACGTTAGCGTGACTATGTAAAGAAGAGCATGAGTACCTCGCATAGCTCATGGTTCACAGAGCATTAGATGCTTTGTGATTTGTGAGCTAGGAAGTTGAAAGATCCGATGATCCACCCTTAGGACTTGGGGGGAGGCTGGTATTTATAAGGGAAGGGTGCCGCGAAGTAAATCTCCCACGGCGGGAAGATGGAGCTTGCTCCGCGGCGGGCTCCTGAACGTCAAATGCGGTCGTGGAGTGTGACACCTCCTTGCTCCGTGGCGGGCTCATGAACATCAAATGCGGTTACAGAGTGTCAGAACCTCCTTGATCTATGAGGGCCTCGCAAATGTCAAGGGTGGTCATGGAGTGGACCGCATCCTCACTCCGTGGTGGGTGCGGTGTGATTGGGTCTCTGTGAAAAGTCTTCACGTGACCAACCCTTGAGGCTTTCTGTTTCATCATATTTTTCGCCCATTTTGGCGCCAAAAAATTCCCCCATCAGACTTGAATCTACGGAGAAATTGAGGGTAAAATTCTAAGGTTCAATCACCAAAATCCTCTGTCATTCGTGAAGCTGTATCGAAAAGAGGGATCACGAGGTGGATATCGACGCAAAGGAGGAGCGCGCCACACACAAAATGGACAAGTCATGAAGCTCTGAAGGTCGTCGCCAACATAAATCAGAGGAGACCTCTCTTTTCCTTATTCCCCTATCAGTGAAATTGTCTTCTTTCACTTTTGATTCGTGAAGCTCTGCATTCTCCATGATTTCTTTCTAGGAATCGGGTCTTCGATTCGCAGAGCGCAGTGAGTTTTTGACTACGAAATAGTGCTTCACAATCTTGCTCATAAAGGCATTGGATGGACTCCGTGAACAAGCTTCATGAACGCTCTCTATGAACGAGCTTCGTGAACCAACTAAAAAATCATCCACGTTCTTAAAACGAATGGCTCATCCAGAAGCTGCCAAGGGGGTTCTAGCGGATGTCGCTCGGAGGGATGAGTTGGTGAATAGTAAGGGCCTTGGTGAGTTAGTACGAAGCCACTCTGACCTTGATTCATTGGTGTCTCTATAGTTGGATATCTAGAAGAACTACACACAGTGTAAGAGTCTGCCTTGGTATGGCTTCAGGATGAGGGATGACGTCTTCATCTCGGAAGCAAGTAGGGATGAACGATATTACTTGTTTAAGCGTACGTTGTGCCAAAACCAATCGTTCAGGGTGGCAGATGGCCATGCCTAGGAAGACTTCACACCCATCATTTCTGAATTCCTATACAACCACCTGAATAATGTCGATGGGAAGGAGTTGCAGCTAGAGATGTCTCACCCTCTGTACCACATGATACTGAAGGCAGCTTTGAGGAACCCGAGAAAGGGGTGGCCCTAGGAATGGGACCTGAACCAGGGCGACAACTTCATAGACAATTGGTCATGGGCCTACTGGGTAGGTGACTCATGTAGGGAGTTTGGGGATGAGTTGAGGAGAGTTGGTTTGTATGAGGCGGCTTGGGCCCCCCAATTCCACATATATCAACCAAAACAACTAATGTCAGAGCTGCTAAGTATGTGGTTATCGAGGACCAATACCTTCCCTTTACACCACAGGGAGGTTGGTATTAGCTTGTGGGATGTCCACCAGATTTTGGGGGATCCGATACTAGGGGATATGTACGATGAATTACTCCCTTTCATATGCATGTGGGAGGATCCGGAGTAGATGTCAGGGCTGGCAATTGCATTGATGGATATGGTGTCGAGAGAGGACAAAGAAGCAGTGAGAGATGTCCACTTTAATCAGTGATTCATGTAGTTTTTGAATTTACCAGTAGACCAACAGTTTCTGGAGAGGCCTCTGACTTTCCCAAAGGGGGCTCAATGGGGAAAGGAGCAACTGTACTGGCGGCTCTTGGAGGACAATCAGTGGAAGAATTGGGGGTTTAGCGTCATCACTGAGCAGTATCCAATAGTCAAGCTGGCGGAATTTATTGCAGATCTTATCTGTGGTTGGATCCTATCAGGGAGGAATACCAATATGAGAGTATGCACAATCACATTTATGATGGCATCCACTTTGGAAACTGGAGGGTGGGTCAACCTAGGAATCTTGATGCTCACCAAACTGTATAAGATTTTTTGGTATATGAGCGAGGGGAAGAGGCCACATAGAGTATGTGGTCCATTCCACCTCATGTATGGGTGGATAGCGGAACATATTAGGGGGGTTTATGAATACCCAAACCCTAACTCTCTTCTAGGACCGAACTTCCTCCCATCAATCCTGAACGTTGCAGGGAGCCTTTTCGCCCAGTTGACCACACCGTTCATATAGAAATTGGTGTGGAAGGCGGAAGAGTTCAATTTTAACCCATTTTCATTACCGACGGGGGTATTCAATAATGATGGAAATGGAAAAGAAGATCAATGGGCATATCTCCTGGCCTTTCATGGTGGTTTCTTGGTGGAAAGGGAGGACCATGATCCCCTCTATGAGCCGTACACCACACACTGGTTTGCAAGGCAATTCATGTGCATGTAGTGATTGAGCCTACGGGTCTATTTGGAGGTGCTCCATGATGAGAACCGGTGTGTGATGATGTAGATCTAGCTCATGTTCACACTAGAAGATATGGAGGATGTGGAACGAACTGCCTCTGCCAACCGTCTTCTTTAGGCTGGTGAAGGAATATGCCACAAGTTGGGAGGCGACATATCTAGGGGAGATGCTGAAGCAACCAACTATTAGATTCGGTGATGGTAAACCTCCCTGACCTTAGGGTCGGGGCCATAAGGCTACAAGGGCATCCCGTGGTGGCGAGCTATCATGACCGTAAGGCCCGCACTTGTTGAGGGTGAGGCAGCAGCCATAGATCCAACAGTGGTAGCGGACCCGGCAGTTCTAGAAGAACAAAGCCATCCATAGGGGAGGCTTCAGAGAGGATTCTGTAGGATACCCACCCAGGATCCGTGGAAGCGGCTATGCCATATTGACATGCCATAGGATGCTCTCTTCCCAGAGGCCTGTGACATATGGGAAGTCAGCAGAAAATTCATCAGCCCCGTCGAGTTGTGGCAGCACTTGAACCGTCTGGGGATGGATTTAGTAGGGACATGCCCTATATGGGCTGGATTTTTGGTGCCCTAGGTAGAGGCAGAGCGGTACCTGGTGGAGCTGGATGACTTTGTGCATTCCTGGGGTGCCCCTCGTCCAATGGAGGACTGTGTCAAGGTGCTGTTGGACTGTGCTACTCCCCCACAGTTGTCAGTGGAAGATTTAAGAGAGTGATTTCATCTGCCGGAATAATCAGAAGAGTCCTCCTAGGGAGATGAGTCCGGTAGAGGGATCCTGTTGGAGGTGGGAGAAGTTGGAGATCAAGAATCAGTTATTGAAGTGTTTTTAGAGGCCCTTGAGGTGACAAATATGAAACCCCCCTTCTTAGATACTTTCATTGAGGTCATTGTGGACTTCTTTGTTAACATCTGAACCATACAAGATAGTCCTATATATAGGACTCGTTCTGATCCCTTAGTCGGTGAAGATGTGGGAACTTTGGGATCTACGCCTGCCGCCGCATCTACTGTTGTGTCCAACAAGGCTAGAAAACCTAAGGTGACCACAACGGAGTTTTCAGACTGTCTGACCATATACAAGGGGGCACACATTGGGGTCCCAACGACATCGACCGTAGAACAAGACCATGAATTCGATCTCGGTACGTCTCCTCTACCAATTTTATGATTTTCATACCCTAACCATATTTACTGACGTCCATGTTCTTTTTTGGCACGTATAGTTCATCAAATGGCATGGGTTGCCTTGGGGATTTTGGATAGGGCTTTTTACAGCGTCCCTCCTAGGGGAAAGCAGATGATTGTGGAGGCGGAGAACCAAACTGACCGAGCGTTGATGCTCCTGATCACTTGTGGGACCATCATGGGGGCAGAACATGAGATCATGGATGTAGGATTTGATAATGAGGATTGATCGAATAGTCCAGGTCCCACCATGCCCGATCTAACACCAGACGTGGACCCTGCTGAAGAGTTCCTAGGGGAGTGCCTTGCGTATGATCCTACCAATCGTGTCTATTGGGATGAGATGAACTCTGACTAAGAGGATAGAAATATTTTATATTTCCGATCATGGAAGATGATCACGCACTTCATCAATGACACCACCCCAAGCACTATGGTCGGATTAGAAGGATAGACTTCCCTTATAACTGCCCAAACTATGTGCTGGGGAAGTGGATTCCCTGCATCCTCACATGCTCGTCTGAGATCTTATGGAAAAAAATATTTGGGACTATGATTGTAGACTCAGTTTGGGCTTGAAGCGAAGGAATGCGGTAAACATCACGAGGCTATAGGAAGATGATGATGATGTTCAATGGCTGCAGGACCTAGAAGATGAGAATTCTGCTTCCCTTGACATGCTATCCGAGCTTGTATCGCGGATGAAATCCCAGTTGGCGGAGGCCGAAGAGGGCATGAATCAAGATTCTGAGGAGATGACCATCATTCGGACTGATGTAGAGCGGGCCCAGATTGCAGCCAAATAATTGCACCCCATCACTACAGAGGAGGAGAAGGAGCTGAACATGCAGCAGCAACTCCAAGATGCCACTACCTAGAGGGCAGAAGATCTGATACGCTCTTTTGATGAGGTTAACCTGTCCATGTGGGGAAACGACCCTCGGGTACTGTAATGATTACTAAACCTCAAACGTACTTTCATGCATTGATTTTTTGATGCCACAACATGCATGAGTTCCGTTGTTTACATTGGATTATTTCATTATTGTGATATTGTGGAGTTTCCAGTGATCTTTCTATAAGCTCACATGGGTCGGGCCAGATGTGAGGAATAAGGGATGGCTAACTTATCACCCCAATAAAAATATAGGGGGTGAAAACCAATCATCGCCCATCCAGGGTTTGAACAACCAGCCTGGATTTCCAGGAGGAAATGGGAGAGAGCTGAATGGAGAATGAAGCTCTCATATTATCCAAATTACCATTTTCTTAGTGTGCTCTTGTGCAAGAACATGGTAACTCCAATGGCGCTGGAATCAATCCAAACAGATGGGATTGGAAGGTGTGAATCATGATACCCATGATTTGGAAAATTGTGGGGTTGGCATGAAAATAAAGAATAATTTTTAACCACATTCGAAACACAATATCCTTATTGTATTAGCATGGAATGGGGATAGAAAATGGGGGATGACCACTGACAATGTTTGAAACATGGGGCCTGACTCAAAATGTCATCCATTTGTCTTCTAGAACATTGGACCAGGGTAATAGGCGGGCCATAGGCTGAGCACCCATACTGATAGGGGGTTCCCTTAGGCATGAAAGTGGATGAGGGTCTGAATGAGGGGCATGCAAATCATTAATGTGGAGAGATTGTTTTTTTTGAACAGAATTGAACACTCTCTAAATTACTCCATCGTGGTGGAAGCACATTAGATGGGCACATTGGTTTGATCATGGATCGTTCCTTCTTCTAGACATGACCTCTCTGGCTTTGGAGCCGAAAATGAGGAGGAATAGGATTTTTGATTCCGAGGGATAGAACCAAGGAAAAATGATTTGGTGACTTTATGTATCCCATAAGGATGGGAATCAAGACATATGTATTTCAATGGGGTGGCACGGTAAGGTACCAGCGCGAGGGATAAAAATTCTGTGCGAGTGTGTCTCTCACTCCAAAAGATGTGGTATTTGATGTATCTTGTTTTTGCTTTAAGTTGAATTGTTTTTGTGTGAAGCGACAGGCCTAGGATAGAAAGTCCCAACATTGCCACAAGAATCAAGCCACATGCAAGTGTTGACAAATGGTATGGCATGTGACCAATACCAAAGATGGTGTCCCCTTGAGTGTGGACATCACGATGAACTGATGTTTTTCGTCATGCGGCCAGGACTATAATGTCACAATTTAGGGTCATGTGATGGGACAAAGCGTGCATTTTAATATCATACAACACAGACGTAGTAGAGACGAGGCTAAAGGGGGAATGTGCACAATGCAAGAAAACATACCCAATGTGAATGAGGGAATAATACCATACCACACTGTATGTGATTCGGTGAATGAAACCTCGGGATAAGTGGACAAAATAGAGGTAAGAGGGTAAGGGGCAAGAAAAACTTTCTCCCAATTGAGCAAGACCTGAAAAAAAGAATTCGGGGTGTTCCTACGTATCCCATGAGGATTGGAATCAAGCTACACGTAGTTCTAAAATAGATCTTAGTTGATTGTATTAGATCTCATGCCATGGAGAAGGAAAATCAGTACAATGCCTCGAATGATGCCTTTACCACGACTTTGTCCTCATAACATGCAAATGCACACTTAGTGATAGTTTCAAGAGTGTAAAAATTCCACATGGACATGATAGGGTGGACAATGATGTGAATCATGTTATCAACATTCATGGATTAAAGGGGTTGGAATGATGATGGAGGATTATTGTTGACTGTGTTCGAATCATAGCATCCATATCGTGTTAGCATGTAGTGAGGGAAGACAAATGAGGGTCGACTGATGACCTTATTCACAGTGTGGGACTTGTATCGATTTGTTGTCAGAGACCCTTGAGGATGTTGGTCTGTTATGGTAGGAGAGCCCTTAGGCCTAGAATCCATGCCATTTGGGGGGTCCCCTTTGGTGTGGATTATTCTGGAACCCCAAATGATGGGAAACAAAAAGCCTAAAAAATGGGTGAAAGCATGTTAATGTAAGATCTGACACTCCAAACGCTGAACCAGAGTAATATTAGATGGGTTGGTGAATCACCTAAGAGGGCTGAGGAGGGTTCTCAACATGATTGTAACCAATTTGAAGGGTTGAGTATATAATTAAGGGATAGAGAACTCTCTGGATGGTGTGTTCTGTGGTGTGGTCTTTACAAACCTGACATGAATGAGGACATAGTCCCATACCACAACATATACCCCCCTACCTGGTAAAGGGTAGGCTAAGGGCCCAAGGTGAAAGGGAGATTTCTGAAGGATGGGGCTGGACTCGAAGTCTAGATGCTCAGGCAGTCCTACGTACCCCATGAGGATGGGAATCAAGCCACACATAGTTCTATGAAAGGGGAATTATGAAAAGATCTTAGTTTATGGTCTTAGAACACGGACCATGTAGAAGTTGGACTATCCCAAGTAAAGGAGGACCTTAGCCCAATCCCTAAGCCTACCTGAGTCGAACTCAGTAAAGGAAACAAGGGAGGATAGGGCACTTGATATACGTGAAATATATGAAAAAGGGAAATCGGTTGAGCCCTGAATAATTTTTTTATCGCGGATTTTTCCTCCTAACGTGCGGATACACAATGAGGAATAGTACAATGAATTTCGAAGTTCTACATGGACAAGATGATGTGGAGAAGGATGTGAATCATGTAACTAACCTTTTGGTCTTAATGGGGTCGCCGTGATGTTGGAGGATAACTATTGAATGAGTTAGAAACATACCATCCATATCGTGTTAGGCTGAAATGGGGACATACAAATGAGTTTCGACCACTGACCATATTCACAACGTGGGACTTGTATTGATTTATTGTAACTCCCCGACCCCAGTTACCCAGAGTCGGCGCATTATTAAAAAACATTGGAATGATCACAAAAGATCAAGTCTCAAAACACTGATTAGTTTACTAGCCTTGGAAACACTAGATACATTCATAAATGTTACATTACATCATAAAGTGAAAAACTACAATGACATAGCATCCATACTCCACACTCATATCCCCTTCAGACTATCACTTTAGGTCAGTCATAAAATTTTTCATCACATCCTGGAAAAAATAAAACATAGAAAGGGGTGAGCTCAGATGCTCAATAAGGATAACAATATAGTGGAAACTTTCAAAATAAACATAAACATTTAAAGAAATGTATAACTAAAACAAAAGCCTTTTAAACTTGAACTTCATCATAATATGACAAAAATAAAATGAAATAATTCTATTTACTTATTCAAATGGATATTCTACTAGTCGAATAATCACATTCAATATCAATAACCACTTTCATAATAATGGAATGCATAATGCCAGACTCTCATAACCATGTAGCCAAGTCCTCGTGCCAAGACTACGAATAAGATTTTGTCAAGTCCTTGTTCCAAGACACTAGTTTGTGTCATGAGACCTATCGATGCATCGAGGAGCTATAGTGGGCTCCACCCATCACTTACTAAGTCCAATTCATTCCTTATATGAAATGTTTTAAACATATCATAAACCATAACATAATTGTATCTCATAAAACATGCATAAAAGAAAACATAACATTTCTAAATTCAACCATAAGATATCAATACAACACATTGATATAATAAAACCATTTTAAATACCAGAATAATAGAAAAGTAATACCAGGTATTTATTTTTCATTTAAAAAATGTTATGGTTTGTAGAAGAAGCTGAAACACAAATAATGGTCACGGCGGTTAAGAAGTCGTTGTCGCCACATACGTAAGACAAAAACATTCCTTTTTTCATCTAGTAAAATGCTTCGTACAAAAATATTCCTTTTGATTAAAATTAAAAGTCAAAGGGGTTTTTACACCGTATAAAAGAGAATAGTGTATAAAACAAAATATGCCTCAATGAAAGGAGATTGAGATGAAGTCCCTTACTTCGTGTATGACATGACTTGATCGTTCTTTAATCTCCTGAATAATAAAATATAGTTAATTTATTTTTTCTTAAGAAATTTTCCAAGTAAATTATTCCTTTTACATAACTTATTAACATGTTATGAACCTTATTTAATCATTTAATTTAATAACGGTCATTTTGTCGATCCTTGGTACTTGAGTGAAACATAAACTTCTTATAATTACAAGTTGTTTATGTGGTAAAATATCCATCATCTCCATAATTATATTCATGATGTAGATATAATATATATCATATATATTTTGTATATATATGCATTTATAATATTACATATCATTTAGAGGTATGAAATGAAATGCACCGTTCATGGAGACAGTAAGACTTACGTACGAATGAACGCTACTTTCATTTCTATTTCATATTTAATGGAATGAAAGCATAATGATACAAAGGAATATTATAATTTGAGTATAATATCATATATAATTTCATTAACTCCAACCTTTATACGTCCCACATATGGCATTAACAATTCAAATCACTTTGAGGGGGCGGTAGTCCGCACTTCCTAAAAAGCAATTATCACGTTTATCCATAATGGAAATCATAAAGGTATGCAATAAATGAAAAAATAAAGAATCATAAAGAAAATATAAACATAATATATATCATATATAAATCTAGTGACATCTTAATTTCCACCATTAATGGTGTTAAAAGAAGATTTAACCATCATCATTTCATGAGGTAGTAATTCACCACCCATAAAACAGAATTTTCATTAACCATTAGACGGAGGTGTGAGTAAGTGTAAATAAAATACTTCTCATAAAACCATCCTATTATATTGAATATACTAGTTTTGTTACAAAATAATGGAATAAAAATTGTTTGAGGGGTTGTATAAGAAAAATAAAACAAAAGAACATTAGAGAAGACATTACCTTAAAATCGGGTACCTCTTTTTGATTTGAGCCAAAGGCTACCATAGGAAGACTTCTATCCAAAGTGAGGATTATAAGAGTAAGAGAGGGAAGTTGAGAGAGTATTTGGGTAGAGGTTTTCCGAGAAAACTATCTTGATGGAGTGAATAAGGTGGTAGAGGTGGGGGCCTTTTATAAGAGGAGAGGAGGGGCTCTTTTGGAAAGATTGAAATGTTACTTTATTATGAAATGATTTTCATATTTTAAAGGCCCCACAATGATATATTACAAGGATAAGGTGATAAGGGTTATAAATACACCCATACAATTGGCTTTAGAGAAATTTAATTCTAAATTTTACCTTGTCTTTTCATTTTATTTAAATCGTTCATTATTGATGTAATCACTGCATCATCATGGTGTCGTAAATAAATTTATCTATTTAATGTATAAAAATTATAAAAAATATAAAATTATGTAGGAAATATTTATAGATTTCCAATGACTATTTATATTCTAATATATCATTTATGTAGACAAATTAAAGGTATTTTACGTAGGTCTTACATACTTTTGTTATATTTTCTATTCTTTAAAAAATAAAATGATAAAATGTCACTATCACAGAAAAGTGATTCCATGGGGTCCCTAAGTTGGAAAAAGGAATCCCATGGTAGGCCATGACACAAAAAATAGCATTAGGATACATTTTGGGGTCATTTTATATTATTAAGATATTATTTCATTACCCTTAACTACCCGATTACTAATTAATCATGATAATTAAAGATAATTGTCATCATTATATTAATAATGTTTAAAAACAAAAGAATATTAATTACATAATTTGGACCTTATGATTAAAAATATGGAATCCATTTTAACCAATTATAAACACATAAATTTCAGTAATTAATTTAAAAATAATTTCTATTGTCAAAACAAAAGACTAGTTTTTTAAGAAGTAAAATCTATCAAATGATTGACATGTTTTTAAATCCAATTGAAAAGTGGAATTACTTCAAATGAAAAAAATTGTATTAAGTGATAAAAAAATTATTCAATTATTCTGTAAAACCAATTAAAATTACAATCTAACTATATAAATAAATTGGATGAAAAGGCAGTTTTGAATTAAAATACAACATTTTTTACTATTCATTAAAAAATGAACATTATCAGAAAAATACCAAAAATTAACCCTATAATATATTTGATATTTCAAATTAAAAAATGATATCCATTTTACCCAATTAAAAACATATAAGTTTCATTAATAAATTATATAGTTAATTCCCCTTGTAAAAATAGCATGTTTTTAACAATATCTATCAAAAGATTGACAATTGTTTATGTCCAATTTCAAAGTGATATTAATTATAATGAACACCATTGGATAAATTGGTAAAATTATACTCTAATTATACTTTAAAACCACTCAATAGTATAATTTATCAATATAAATTATTTTGATTAAAAAAGTTGTTTTTAAGTATCTTTCAGTATTAATCAAAAATTGGATTTCCCAGAAAAATACCAAAAATTCAACGTAGGATAATTTCAATATTACGAATCCCTAAAATGAAGTCCATTTTGAAATATAGAATTTCTATAATTCAAAAAGTGGGTATTACTATTCAAAATGACTACATTGATTGGTTGCAGTGTGTTAGAATCTCGAACATGCGTACAATGCAAGCTATTGCATTACTAAAAGAGAAGCGTATCGTGGAAGCTTGGGGTGTTACAATATCCCGTCCTTCAATAAATTGCATCCTAGAAATTTGAAATTGTTATTAAAAAATATAACTTTGAAAATAGAAAATTCCTTTTCAGAAAACCCACATCGGAAATAAGGTTAATAAAATTTAACCTTAATAAGAGGGAAATGAAAAAAGTCTCCACCAAATAAAGGTCTCGATTAGGAGAACATTGGTGGAAATTAGAGACACATAATTGGAGGAAAAATGTAAATATTTTTAGGGATTTTTTGAGGTCATCAATCACAAACATGTGTAAAATTGAGGGCCTCAATTCCATCAATCTACGTTGAAAATATGATGAGTTCAACAAAACATTAGGTTTTAGGATAACACATTTTCGTTTTAATATCCACTACATAAAGTTTAAGAATTAATTTCTTCATAGAATAAGATATATATATATATATATATACTTGAAAATTATATTTTCATCCTTCAACTAATTTATACCACAAACTCATCATTCACTAAAAAAAATACAATAGAACTCAAAAATATTATATTTATCCTAATCGTATAAGGTTCCAAATATTAACACATAACATTTAGATTAGGAAAAATATTTTTTAATAACCAGGGTCTTCTTGTAGGCTAGTAGTAGGTAATAAAGGCCTATCGCACTATAGTTTTGGGTTCGATTCATGCATCTTTTTCTAACGCGACGGGTTATCCCCTGACCTGAAGGTTGTCCTTTTCGTAAAACTATATTATTATAATATTCAAAAATTAATCTTCAGAAATGTTTTAACCATAATCAATACTATCCAAAGTTCAACTTAATCCATTCCAACCTTTATATTTATCCAAAATACCTCTGTCCAGAATCTCTTTAAAAGGTCTCTAAATTTCAAAATCAGTTGTAACATCAAATTCCCCAAACAATGAAAAGTTTCTCTTATTGTCACATAATAAAAACATGATTACATTCATCATATTAAACCATAATGAAAAACAAGTACTATAGTACAATCCTTATATATATCACATTATTATTATAACCATTATATTGTTCTTGAGTCCAAAAACACAAACAAAATAATTATTCAACTTCAACTGTAGTAACAACATAAGATTGGCCTTGATCCCTTGGCCTTTTCTGAGGTAAGTTTCCATGGATCTTAAGACATTAATTTGAATAATTACCCATTCCTCTACAATTGTATAATTCAACATTTATAGCCTCTTTCTTTCCCTTGCAATTACGATCCTAATGACGTTTTATCCACATTTATAACAAACTCCCTTTCCTTTTAGGAAAGTAATGGGGTCATTCTTCCCACAATTACCGCATAATAGAAAATACTTCTTTTCCTTTTTCCGTTTATCTGTATCTTGTTCCACTATTCTCTACTTCTATTTCTTTACTTTATTGTCATAAGATTTATAAAATTCTTTTTCTATCATGATAGAACAAGAGACTATATCTTCGTACGTTAAGAAAAATTGTGACACTAATGCTCGACAGAGAAATGGTTTTAAACCGTCAAATAAATAATCAATCTTACTTCTTGGGTTACGTATATAATCTTCTTCATTCCTCGCTAACCTTGTAAAGTTAGCCTCATACTTTGCGACATTCTCATCCTCCTTTTGCCTCAGACTCAGAAATTTCCTTTACATATCCGCTCGATGGTCATGAGGAAAATATTTTTCTATGAAAAGATCTTTGAACTCTGTCCATTCCATACTTGATACTTCTTCATATTAATTTGTATTTTGAATCAATGACCACCATTGATCAGCATCTCCAGTGAAGCGATAAACTGCCATGGCAATGTTTTCCCTTTCACTACTCCCTAAAGCCTGAAATATTTTCTCTAGGGAATTTATCCGTTACTCAGCTACTAATGGATTTGTACCCCAATTAAATGTTGGTGGTTTTTGCCTCATGAAGAGGTTTAACATTGATCCTATACATTACAGATTAGGGTGATCCATACGAGTAAGGTTATTATTCGTAACCTGAGTGAGTTGTCCCAGTATGGTGATAAGCTGATCCGCACCAGTTGTATCACAAGCTCCACAATAATTATCTTGAGTAGGATGGAAATCCCTAAATGGAGTGCATGAAATGATACAGTTTCCATTCTTTTCACGAGGTGACATTTCTAAACAATGACATGAACTAGATCAGTTCATGAATCAAAATACATAATTCCATACTTGTAAAACACTTATCATAAATTAAACTATTTATGGATATAATCCATAATCATAAAATAAAATGTTTTATTTGTGGTAGTATATACTCATAAACCCTTCATAATGGTTTTTAAATAAAATGATAATTATCCTAAGCATATCCCCTGGGAGTTTCGTAACCAAGAGTGTATCAAGGCCCGTTGTCGTGCACCAGTTCCCGTTCGAGTCTAGCTCAAAGCAGTGTTTTTGGGTTTTACCACTAGGTACATCTGTGCCAGAGCCGCCTGTACCTGATAATATATAGACATGGATGTATTGCTCGGAAACTCAAAAAATCTCTACAATACCAAAATTTTAGGAAGTTATTCTATATTAATCCTCAATGTATGTCAAAGGGCTATGTGCTCTAATCAGAGTTTATCTAAATCTAGCTTCCAAGGTTTCACTAAAATTCCTCTGATACCAACTGTAATGCCCCGAACCCAGTTACCTAGAGTCGGTGCATTATTACGTAACATTGGCATGATCACAAAACATCAAGTCTCTAAAGACTGAATAGTTTAGTATCCTTGGAAACACTAGATACATTCATAAATGTTACATTACATCCTAAAGTGAAAAACTAAAATAACATAGTATCCAATGTCCACACTCATATCCCCTTCATACTATCCCTTCAGGTTAGTCATAAAATATTTCATCACATCATAGAAAAAATAAAACATAGAAAGGGGTGAGCTCAGATGCTCAATAAGGATAACAATATAGCATAAACATTAATAAATAAACATAAACAGTTAAAGCAATGTATAACTAAAACAAAAGCCTTTTAAACATGAACTTCAGCATAATATGGAAAAAATAAAATTAAATAATGAAATTTACATATTCACATGGACATTATACTAGTCAAATAATCATGTGAAATATAAATAACCACTTTCATAATAATGGAATGAATAATGCCAAACTATCATAACCATGTATCCAAGGCCTCATGCAAAGACTACAAATAAGATTTTGTCAAGGCCTTGTGCCAAGACACTAGTTTCTCTCATTAGACCTACCGATGAATCGAGGAGCTACATCAGGATGCACCCGTCACATACAAATTCCAATGCATTCCTTATATGAAATGGTTTAAACATGTCATAAACCATAACATAATCATATCACATAAAACATGCATAAAGGAAACATAACATTTCCACATTTCAATCACAAGATATCAATACAACACATTGATATAATAAAACCATTTTAAATACCAAAATAAAAGAAAAGAAAAACATGGTATTTATTTTTCATTTAAAAAAGTTATGGCTTGTAGAGGAAGCCGAAACACAAATAATGGTCACGGTGGCGAAGAAGTCATTGTCGCCGCATACGTAAGACAAGAATATTCCCTTTTTCATTTAGTAAAATGCATCATACAAAAATATTAATTTTGAATAAAAGTAAAATTCCACAGGTCTTATAAATAGTATAAAATAAATTTGTGTATAAAAGAAAATATGCCTCAATGAAAGGAGATTGAGACGAAGTCCCTTACTTCGTGAATGACTTGACTTGATCGTTCATTAATCTCCTGAATAATAGACTACAGTTAATTTATGTTTTATTAAGAACCTTTTTCAAGTACATTATTCCTTTTACATCACTTATTACCAATTTATGAACATTATTTAATCATTTAATTTAATAACGGTCATTTTGTCAATCCTTGGTACTTGAGTAAAAAATAAACTTCTTATAATTACAAGTTGTTAATATGGTAAAATATCGATCATCTCTAGAATTATATTCATGATTTATATATAATATATATCACACATAACTAGTATATACATGCATTTATAATACTACATAACATTTAGAGGTAAGAAATGAAATGCACCGTTCATGGAGAGGGTAAGCCATACGTACGAATGAATGTTACTTTCATTTCTATTTCAAATTTAATGTAATTAAATCATAATGATTTAAAGGTATATTATTATTATAGTATAATATCATATATAATTTCATTTACTCCATCTTTTATATGTCCCACATATGGAATTAACGATTCAAATCACTTTGAGGGGGCGGTAGTCCACACTTCCTAAAATGAAATTATCATGTTTACCCATAATGGAAATCATAAAGTTATGACATAAATGAAAAATACAGAAGCACAAGGAAAAAATAAATATAATATATATCATATATAAATATAGTGACATCTTAATGGCCACCATGAAAGGTGTTAAAAGAACATTGAACAATCATTGTTTCATGAGGCATTAATTCACCAACCACAGAAACAGAATGTTCATTAACCATTAGATGGAGGTTTGTGTAAGTGTAAATAAAATACTTCTCATAAAAACATCATGGTATATTTATTATAGTGGTGTTGTTACAAAATAATGGAAGAAAAAGGGTTTTAGGGGTTGGTGAAGAAAAATAAAACAAAAGAACATTAGAGAAGACATTAACTTAAAATAGGGTAACTCTTTTTGATTTGAGCCAAAGGATTCCTTGGGAAGACTTCTGCCCAAAGTTAGGATTCTAGGAGTAATATAGGGAATTTGACAAAGTATTTCGGTAGAATTTTTCTCACACAAATTTCTTGAAAATGTGAATAAGGTGGTAGAGGTCGGGGCCTTTTATAGGAGGAGAGGAGGGGCTCTTTTGTAAAGATTGAAATATTACGTTATTATGAAATGATTTGCGGATTTTAAAGGACCTACAATGATATATTTCTAGTATATGGTAATAAGGGATCTAAATACACCCATACAATAGGTTTTAGAAATGTTTAATTCTTATATTTTACCTTTTGTTTTCATTTTATTTAAATCGTCCATTAATGAGGTAATCACTGCATCATCATGGTGTCATAAATAAATTTATTTATTTAATGAATAAAAATTATAAAAAAATACCATGATGTAGGAAATTCTTTTATCTTTCCAATGACTATTTATAGTCTAAGATATCATTTATTTAGACAAAATTAAAATTGTTTTACTTAGGTCTTACATACTTTTGTTATATTTTCTTTTCTTTAAAAAATAAAATGATAAAATGTCACTATCACAAAAAAGTGATTCCATGGGGTCCCTAAGTTGTACCAAGTCATACCCTGGTCGGCCATGAAACAAAAAATAGCATTAGGACACATATTGGGGTCATTTTATATTATTAGGATATTATTTCATTACCCTTAACTACCCGATTACTAATTAATCATGATAATTAAAGATAATTGTCGTCGTTACTATTCAAAATGTAAAAAAAAGTCTTAATTAAATAATTTGGACCATATGATTCCAAATATGGAATCCATTTTACCAAATTCTAAACAGATAAATTTCAGTAATTAATTTAAAAATAATTCTCGTTGTCAAAACAAAAGACGAAATATTTAAGAATTAAAATCTATCAAAAGAATGACTTGCATTTACATCCAATTGAAAAGTGAAATTACATAAAATGAAAAAAATTGTATTATGTGATAAAGAAATAATTCAATTATACTTTATAACCAATTAAAATGACAATATAAATCATTAAATAAATTCAATGAAAAGAATATTAGAATTAAAATACAACATTTTTCACTATTCATTAAAAAATGAACATTATCAGAAAAATACCAAAAATTCACCCTATGATATATTTGATATTCCAAATTAAAAAATGATGTCCATTTTACCAAATTAAAAACATAGAATTTTCATTAATACATTATATAGTTAATTCCCGTTATACAAATAGTGTCTTTTTATGAAACAATATCTATCAAAAGATTGATAATTGTTTATGTCCAATTTCAAAGTGAAAATTAATTCTAATGACCAACATTGAATAAAATGATAAAATTATATTCTAATAATACTTTAAAACAACTCATTAGTATAATTTATCACTATAAATTATTTTTATTAAAATTTTGTTTTTTAAATATCATTCACTATTCATTGAAAATTGGATGTTCTATGAAAAATACCAAAAAATTTACTTAGGATATTTTTTATATTCCGAATCCAAAAAATGAAGTCAATTTTGAAATATAGAATTTATATAATTCAAAAAGTGGGTATTACAATTCATAACGACTACTTTGATTGGTCATAGTGTGTTAGAATCTCGATCTTACGTACAATGAAAGCTATTGCATTATTGAAAGAGAAGTGTATCGTGGAAGCTTGGGGTGTTACATTTGTTTCCTAGAACCCTAGAAGAAGTCGGCCCGTAAAGGTAGTAGAGCCCTTAGGCCTAGAATCCATTCCATTTGGGTGTCCTTCGGGTGTGATCGGTGATGGAATCCCTAATGAGGGAGAACACAAAGCCTCGAAAATGGGTGAAAGAATGTCCGAGTATAGTCCGACATTCTAGGTACTAAACCAGAGTACCCTTAGGCACATTGGTGAATCATCGAAAAGGGTTATGGGGGTCATCTTGAGAGAGGCCGATTTTAAAATACCAGGATAGCACAAGGGGTGGAAACTCTAAAGAGGAGGAGGTAAATGGAATGGTATTTACAACACCCTACGTGAGTGAGAGCATAATCCCATACCACAACATATACACCACTCTCTGGGGGAATGTGGGCCAAGGCTCCAAGATGGGGAAGGACCAGAAGATGAGGTGCTTGCATGGTCCTACGTATCCCATAAGGATTGGAATCATGCCACACGTAGTTCTAGAATCGCACAAAGGGGAAAGATACCGTAATGAGGGGGTGTACAACACAACGAGTAACCCGACGTGAATGAGGACATAATCTCATACCACACTGCACAACCATAATTAGGATCTTGGGCTGGGGGCCCAAAAATGCCATGGGGATGGAGGCTGGGCCTCGTATAGGAAGACCCGGTCAATTCACAGTTTAACATCTTAAAGTGAGGACGATGAGATGGGTAAGATACCCCAAAAAAGGGAGGTGTACGACACGGAAAATAAACAGATTTGAATGAAGACAAAATCCTACACCACACTGTACAAAATAAAACAGAAACTTGGGTCGGGGTCCTGAAAAGGCCAAGGGGATAGAAAGGGCCAAGGGGCCTGAAGCCGGGCGTCTCGACCAACAGAATCCATACAACCTCTTGTACGATTACTGCCTCATCACAGCTCATAATCCTACTAGAGCAGTGATCTGTGTGGGAAACAAGGATTTGGATTTGGCTATCCCTATAATACAGGGGTCTAGTGGCAGGCATCACCCGATGGGAGTTCGTCACTTGGATATACAATGGGGTAGAATGAACCACTGCACTCAATGATTGAGAGATCTTGGGGTGGTCATGACAACAAAGGATAGTTTTTGACCATGTTTGAAACACATCGTCCATATAGTGACCTAGAATGAGAACAACAAATGAGCATCCACCACTGACCATATTCGCAATTCAAGACTTGTATCATTTTTTTGTTCAACATCCTTAAGGGTGTTTCCCTGAAATGTTAGGAGATCCCATGGGCCTAGCATCCCGGCCGTTCGGGGGCCCTTCTGGATGGGAAGGATAATGGAGTCCTAATCAAAGTAGTGGGTGAAGCATAGTTTTACCCATACATTTTAAAATCAAGCGGAGAGATGAAAGAGGTGGACACCTCTGTGGAGTGGGACGTATGGTGGAATCGGGATGAGCTCGATGTGTATTGAGGTAAAAACCCACACATCACTATATGTCTTGACCCAAGGGGAAGTTTTGTCATTTGTTCTAGCCCAACAGGTAAATGTCCGAGAATTCCTACATATCCCATAAGAATGGGAATCAAGCCGTACGTAGTTCTTGAAGGACATGCAGTTTAATGTCATGCGGTGAGGACATGGGAGGATAGAAGAATGGGGATGGGGCACATGGTGTGACATTAATAATCCGAGAATGAGTGGGGCTAAGTAATCCTACACCACATAATGCAAGGATCCTCCTTGAGAACTACACCCAGGGTGGAATAGTCAAAGAGAATAGGTTGTGGGATGGGATCATGACTAAATGCTTGAGCATTCCTATATATCCAATGTGGATGGGGATCAAGCCATATGTATTTCTAAGGGTGCAGTTTAATATCTTAAGGGACGATGAAAAGTTTAAAGTCATGTATGACTAAACAATTTAAGGTCATGCTGGACCATAAAGTTTAAGGTCATGCAAAACCATCCATTTTAAGGTCGTGCAGGACCATCCAATTTATGGTCATGTAGGACCATATAGTTTAAGGTCGTGTAGTACCATCTAGTTTATGGTCGTGCAAGACTTTTAGTTTAAGGTCTTGCAGGACCATATAGTTTAATGTTATGCTTGACCATCCAGTTTAAGGTCATGCAGCACCATCCAGTTTACGATCATGCAGGACCATCCAGTTTAATTTCATACACGACCATCTAGTTTAAGGTCGTGCAGGTCCAGCTGGCTCAGGCAATGTATTTCTTGGGAATCATGGCATTGGTTAGAGGAGATATATGTGCAACATAATCGGTCACTAGGGAGTATTCTCCATTAGCGTAAACCCTGTGAATTATGTAAGGTACTTCCCATTTAGCCTCCAACATGGGTGGTTTCCAGCCAGGGATCATTAGTGTCCAGAGGGCCAATACCGTGTCGCCTTGTAGGTAAGAGGAGAGGAGAACCTTCTTGTTGAAGGCTCTAGATATCTTATTCTGATTCCTCTCCATATTTTGCAAGGCAAGAAGCCTATTCTCATCATGTGCTTCCAATTCATCCATATGAATTTCGGCTACCTCATCTGGCGCCTGATAGTTATAGACCGTTGTGCATATCAAAGGCAGCTAGATCTTGATAGGCTGGGTGACCTCATCTCTGTACACCAGGGAATTTGGAGTAACTTGAGTGGAACTACGAGTCGTCATCCGATAAGCCCAGAGGGCGTTGGAAAGCTTGTACAGCCAAATCTTCTTATTCTGAAGAACCATCTTCTGCAAAATATTAGAGAGGGTTTTTTTGAACACCTCGAACTGCACATTTTCTTGCGCGTGATAGCTGGAGGTATGGTTCAAATATATTTTTTACTTGGTGTACAATTTTTTCAGCTCGGCTGCTCAGAATTTGGTGCCATTATTGGTGAGGATAGCGTAAGGGACTCCAAACCGGTGGATGATATTGGAGATCATGAAGTTGACGATATAAAAAGCATTGGTCTCCTTAAGAGGAACGAGTTTTTTCCACTTGGAAAAGAAATAGGTTGCGGTCAAGATGAACAGACTCTACTGATATGTGGCTGGTGGGTATGGTCCCATGATATTGAGTCTCCACACTGCAAATGGACAAGAGTACTTTTTGGGGTGGAGTGGTTCTGGCGTCCGATGCAAGAATATTACATGAATTTGTCATGCGTGACATCTCTTGGTGAATTTGATACAGTCATGGATCAAGGAGGGCCATAAGTACCCCAGTCTCCGGATCTTATGGGATAGCTTCAGCCCAGTCTGGTGAGTGTTATAGGAACTGACATGAATCTCTTGCATGACATGAGAAATCTCGACTCTTTGGATGCAATGGAGGAGAACACCATCGAACCCATGCTTATAGAGGATCTTCTCAAGAGTGGGACTACTCTAGAGGGTAAAATACAGCAGGTGGTGTCAGATTAACTCTCACTTGGCCCGATCTTCTCGGAGGTAACCATTTTGATGATAATCAACAAAAGGGGATCTTTAGTCGAAGTTCACTTCATCCATTGTGTTCTAGGAACCTTCTAGTCCTGATGTGGAGGATTCTGTGGTAATATGGATTACTAATAGGTCATCATCATCATCTGAGGCGACGGGAGAAAGGACTCTCTGATGTGCCACATGTATGATTAGATCATCCTTCTCTAGTTCTGAAAGTGATGCAGCCAGGATGACTAGGGCATCAGCTCAACTATTCTGTGATCGAGGGACATGAGTAACTTCTGGCCAAGATGGAAACTGAGCAATTAGCTGGAGGGTGCACTGTAAAAATGGTACGAACTCTGGATTTCTGATGACATATCCACTGTTGATTTTCTTGATGACTAGTTTGGAATCCCTTTTCACATGCATATGGGCCACATCGATCTCAAGGGCCAGCTCGAGGCCAGTGAAAAAAGCCTGATACTCAGCCTTATATTTTGTGCAACCTTCCAACAATAGGAACGAATACAATAGAATGGATTCTACCGATGTAATAAAGACAATACCCAAGCCTACTCTGTTAAGCCTGGGATCATTGAGTCTCCTACTAGTGGGGCTTCAGGATGCACCATAAAAGTGCATATGGCGACATGGGATGACATTATCTACCGAGAGGATTGCCTTGTCGGGAAAACCTATGTCCAGGGACATGTCTACAATGGTTGGATGGGCAGCTAGAAAATCTTCCAATGATTGTCCCTTGATATCCTTCTTGGGCACGAACCTGATGTCAAACTATTATAGGATTACTTCCCACCATGATACACAGCCAGTCAAATGGGGCGGTTCAGAATATACCTCAACAGGTCTACTCAAGTCACCAACTGTACCTCATGGTGTTAAAAGTAGTGTGGCAATTTATGTACTATGAATACCAGCGCAAGGAAGCTCTTATCGATGGGGGAGTATCTGGTCTCCGTATCTAGGATCATGCATCTGAGGTAGTAGAGGCTCTTTTACATCCCCTCACTCTTCTTCTGGGCGAGATGGGCGCCAATACATTATTCCAGGGCAGTCACGTACATGATCAGCTGTTTTTCGGGGATGGGTGGCATCAAGACTAGTGGTTGGTGTAGTCACTGCATGATTTCCTCAAACATGGTCTAGCACACCTCGTCTCATTCGTAGGAATAGCCTTTCTTCATGAGCCAAGAAAAGGTCTTACACTTTCTAGCCAGATTTGTAATGAATCGGCGTATATAGGCTATGTGGCTTTGGAAACCTTGAAGCTCCCGAATATTTCTCCGCAGAGGCATCTGGTTGATGTCCTTGATCTTCTCTGGGCTGATCTAGATGACATAGTACCTGAAAAAAAAGATAAGAAACTTCCTAGAGGTGACCTCGAAGGCACACTTCAGCGGGTTCATTTTCAGGTGGTGGGAACGGAGGAAGCCGAACACTTTCTCATGGTCCTTGAGATGGTCCAGAAACTGGCGAGAGTTGACCACCAGATTATCCACATAGCATTCCACCAATGTCCCGAGGATTGGCATGAATGTGCGGTGCAAGGCCCACTGATAGGTGGCACCTAAATTCTTCAGGCTAAATGGGATTACCTGGTAACAGAATGTACCTTGGGGAGCCCTGAGAGCAGAGGACTATTCATCCTTGGGGGCCATTAGGATATGATTATATCCAGAGTACCCATCCATGAAAGAGAGGGCATGAAACCCAGCCATATCATTAATCAGCAATTCCATCACAGGAAGGGGAAAATCTTCCTTCATACAGTGACAATTGATATCCGAGAAGTCGTTGCAGACTATGATATGTCAGTTCTTCATCCTGACTATCACAATTTTGGCTAGCCACTTGGGGTACTAGACCTCCTTGACAATGTTGGCTCTGATGATCTTGTCAACTTTGGCCTCGACCATAGAAAGGTGGGAATGGAGCATTCTTCTGGGAGTCTTCTTGAACCCACGATGATTTACATGGAGACCGAGGTGGTTGACGACTACCTGAGGATCTAGCCCCGGAATCTGGTCATAGCTTTAGGTAAATACATCACGATGCTGCTTCAGGTAATCTATGTACTGTTACTTCATCTTGAGGGACATGGTAGCAATGATAAATGTGGGTCTCGGGTCTGCCTCTCTACCATGGTTCACATGTACCAGTTCATCGACCATGGCGGAGACGCCTTCTCCAAAGGTGGGGGAAGCATCCTCTAGATTCTCATATTCGCTTGTGGATGAGGGATTCACAGTGGGTAAATCTTCATCTAGGTTGTCAGATCCTAATGGGAGGCTGGTACCATCCTGGATAGTAGTGGATAGCATATCGGGAGATTCACGTGCTGCTGAAACCATAACAATGAAGGTAGCCGATCCGATCCCATCTGGCCTTCGGCACAAGGGCCATGCTTGATGATAGCAATGTAATAGTGGAACGTCGGCATGAGACGGTTAATTCCAGCCTGATGAAATAGAAATGTATGAAATACTACAGTTACCATGGGGTGTACATCCCAATACTGTACATGGGTAGGAGGCTCCAGGATCACCTAAGCATTGTTTGTGTAAATGTGTGAGGTGATTTTCCATAGTCTCTTGTACATGGGAATATGCTTCCCTCTTGTACCAGAGACAACAAAACATTACCCCATGTCAGGGGTTTTGCCCACCAATCAATGGATTAGGAAGACGTAGGAATCATCCATACCTATCCAGGGGTTAGTTGCGATTGTGGCTGGCTCAAGCTCACTTGACTGAATGTGCTTATCCTTGCTTTTGTAATAGTCGAAATCCAGGTTGCAGGCTTTACAAGAGGCTATGTAGATGCATCACCATGGAGTATGACTACTAGATCATTAATGTATTACAAGAATCACTGGTGATATGACAAGGGAACAACCATATGAAGGTGGAGCCCTGGTTTTCCCATAAATGAATTTTACGAGGTTTCCTGGGAGACAACCGTAAACACGTTGCTAGAAACTAGGTCGCCGAAATGAGTCTTCAAGCATATCATACCAATAGGAGTCTGCTCTGTCCTATCATATCCCTGTATCCTTAAGTTGGAGAGGATCTGGTCACCTTTGGATAATCCCAGCTTCCGCAGTTTCTATGTTGAGATAAGCTTAATCTCGGAGCCAGTGTCAACAAGAAAGGGGAGAACATCCATGCCATTAAATTAGCCAGTGACGTATAGTGGGTTGATGTTCCCATGTATGGGAGAGCCTTCGTACTCTCTAGATAATGAAATGATGGCCTGTCATTCAGCATTCTCATACACTTAAGCATGAAAATATTCTACTACTGCTACCTCCATCTCAAACTAGAGGGCGCTTCTTAAAGCCTCAGGGAGGGCCTCACGCATATCTAATGATAAGAGTAGGTCCTTGCGGATGTAAAGCATCACTGGGATGATAAAATGTGCTTGATTACATCATATTTCCGTGCCATTCATGAACTTATGATTGCAAGGGAGCACTCTATGATAGGAGTCATGGAGGGCCCTGCCGACTAGACCGATGACTGGAAGGTGCTAGGCATGTCCCCATGTTCACTAGTTGAAGCCCGGGGAGTAGCTGTCAAATGAGGACCGGACGACTGAGATCAGATGGTAGTAGGTCAAGGCTAGTCGCGACATGGTCATGGTATCTCTGCCTGAACCAGAAGCACAAACGGCGGTGGAGGCGGGCCCAACAACACTGGATGAAGAGGATATGCGTGCTGAGCTCTGCACTGGGTCTACTGTCTGGTCATAGTGTCATGCATGGCCTGGCTAGAGGTGCCAACTGACATGCCTTTACGACCCATCTGGTTGTGACTCTACTGATGCTGGCATTGTTTGGGGACGTTGGGGAGGTTCACTGGGTGCTCCCTGTCGTCGGGTGTCATAAAGGGATTTACCAACTCTACGGTATTAACCGAATTGTACCCTTGACTATCACATGAAGAGTCATCCACTATTAGGAGGATTCAAGGAGGAATCCCCATCATAGAGGCCATGAATTCGCTAATAGTGCAGGATGAAAATGGCATTGGTGGGGCACATTGATTCCCCTTGTGCCAATTATGATTTCTCTTCTCAGAAGAGGCTGACTGAGATGATGGTGCATAAGTAGTGGCCGCAACTTCTGAAGGGTCCTGCTGATTCAGGCATGCTCGAATGATTCCATGGGCATGGGAAACCATTTGTCAAGACATAAAGTCATCATACATCTGGGTCCCATTATTAGAAACATGTTTCCACTCAACTTCACTATCGCTATTGTTGTCTGGCCTTACAAAAAAACCTGCCACTTGTGCTGGGGTTGGGCCCATCCTAACTAAGTTGTTATTTACCTGGACGTGTAGCCAATTCTTGAACACATAGAACTGCTTGAGGGTGTTACCTAGGATCTGATGATAGGGTCAGTAGTGGAGGAGATCATTTAGATTCGCCTCTTACAGCCTTCAACACTCAGGTTAGCACACAATCCCCTATATTAAGGCGATATGAATGTTACCAGGTTCTTGATTCTTGATGAATAAGTTGGTCCAATTTCATCTGTCCAGGAAGGGGTCCCTTGGAGTATGTCCCTCATGAGGATCTGTAGGGGACTATCAAGGAGGCGGAGCCTGGTTGTCCCGCTTGGGCTGTGGCAGCGCATTACTCGGGGGCACCTTCCGATTCAGAGGCAAACGCTGCTGAGCCGGAGGCTGTGCCTGAGGTGGAGAGGCTCTGCAAGGATGCGGGACTGGTTCCAATGGTTGCAATTCTAGTTTCCTGGTGGATTCTATTTGGGCCCCCGTAGTGCTCTCGGCTCTGGAATCCCTCATTGCTGGAATTACAGGGGGCAACGGACATGCCTGGATGGCCTATTGCAGGGCTTCCTCTAGGATCTAGGCCTAATCAGAGATGTATCAGAATCCCCCGGGGTAGTTCTAGGTTATCAGAAAGGGAACCAGTTCCATCCTGCAATTTCCTACACACATCGTCAGTAATTTATCCTGAGTTAGTGGCATGTCGAGGGAATATGTAATCCCTTTCCATAGGGTAATACAGTCTGCGACTCACTCATCAGACCGTTGTTTTCACTTGAAGAGGTTTGCAATGCCCATTTTCTAGTTGGTGGAGTTGAACTTGTAGAGGAATTTCCTGCAAAGGTCCTCCCAACTAGTTACAGACTCGATGGGAAGCCGGTTGTACTAGATGAATGCTGGCCCCTCCAATGTCTGAACAAAATAGCAAAGCTTTCCAGCCTCTTGTTGCGCTGGAGTCCTTATCATGGGCCCAAAACATGAGTTGAAGTGGTCCAGGAGCTGCAGTGATTCCCCCATCCTGTTAAAGGGGGAGAAGGTGGGATTCCCAAAACCCGGAGGTTCCAGCATATCATCCACCCTTGCCAGATCTGGCCTACCATCAGGTGGGATTTCCACCTGTCGTGTTTCTAATGCATCAAGGTGGGATATGAGTTCCACCACAGGATCATCTAGGAAGGGTTCTCAGTCTTGATGGGGATCCCTAACAATGAGCCCGTTGGCGGGTTCATCAACATGGTAAACAGGCTCATCGGATCGTGGAGCGGCCCACAGGGCAGTTGGGGGAACCCAAGATGGATTACTTGGATTGTCATGTCATTCAAGAGGGTTTGGTGAGACATACCATGTCCTATTTCCATGAGCTTCAGATTCATACCTGTCTGTGGGAGCAATATGATAAGGGTTGCCTGGGGTCAGCTCACTGAGGGGAAGTTGTTCCTACCCCAGCTGTAAGGGCTGAGGATTGCTGTAGTTGGGCCATCTCTCTATAGGGTGTTCATCCTTGTTTTCGTCGACCATCTTATTCTTCTTATCAAGTTGTTGGCACAATGTGGCCTTCGTAGGGTCCTCCTCCATCTTATGCACTGAGTCAGATGGGTCAGAGTGCTTGGAATCTCCAATGTGCTCTTTTCCCTTACTAGAATTTTGGCTGTGTACCAGTGCCTAAGAGGGCACTGGGAGACCAAGTAGGTTCCTCTACTGACTATTAATCCTTCTCGATGGGTCCAATAGTGGTGGCACCCCCTCGGGGGGTAAGTCTCAATCATGAATCTCCATTCTGTCTTCCTCATCCACAATGTTGGCCATGTTGACTGTGACCCTTCCTGGGGGCATGTGCTCGATATCGCCAAGCGAGTTAGGCCACCGTCAGATTGGAATGACGAGGAGGGAATCATACTGCCCAAAATGATGGATTTTCACATGGGGTTATCCTCCTTGATAATTTTTTAGAGTACCTTGATACTCTGAATGCATTGCTGCTGGAGGGCCTCACGACGACCTAGAGACTCAGGGCGCTGGGCCACAGGGAGTGTGGCCAATTCGACCAAACGACATTGCTCACTAATGGAATTGAAAATCTCTTTCCTCCTTAGACCAACCTGTCACCGATGATGAAGACTAAAATGTTTCACCGAGAGGTTGTGACAGAAACACTCAACTTCCTCCAGGGTGAGGGATTTCGGTATGCAGAACTTCTGTGCTTCCACATGCCAGAACATTTCGAGGAAGTGGTCTGCTGCGAGGATATTCAAGAAGCTCCCCGGCTCAGATTCAGGGTCAAGCACATGATTGACCCACTCGTCAGCTGGGGGTGGCAGAGGAATAGGCAGCGGTACTGAGGCATAACACTAAGATGACAGGTTGGCTGGAGGAAAGTACAACAAACAGGATGACTGGCCCCTGATTCTCAAGTTGTCCTCCGAAGAGTGTAGCAACCTGGGTACGATGTCAGGATAAGATGGGATGACAACGTCCATTCCTGGATTAGGGGCTAGGGATACTAGCAATAGGTTTTCATGTTTCTTGCCCGCCATTGGTCCCTAGAATAGATATCTGTGATATCAAGTCATGGTAGGGAGCACTACTGGTGATGATGGTGCTGATTGCATGACTGTAATCTGCAGGGTTGCTAGATTTTAATCCTCATTGATATACATGCAGAGGGATGAGAGAATCTGATGGACCTCATATTCCGAGAGCACTAGGCTGATGCCCCTTCTTTCTACCCTGGCCATTGACTCAGATGAGCGAGAGGAGGGTTCCCGCGTTGAGTTATATTCCGCCTCAGAGTCTGAGAAATCGACTAGTTTGATCTTTTTATGGACCTTCTAAAAATAGTTCTTATGGAATTGATGAACCACCTTACTACCATTGGGTTTCTCCTCGGGACAAGGCATATTTTTGACACGGTGCCCTTCTTCTGCAATAGTGCTGGGGCAGATAGGGTCTCCACCCGAGAATGTTTGGGTGCGAGGAGCACCAAGAGAGATGTCAAAAGGGACATGGGGATGACCTCCATGGATAGAAATGGAGTGGGAAATCCCTCCACTAGAATTGGTAGTGGCATGGGGAGGTCCTCCATGCATGTTTTCACTTGCAACCTCAGTACGAGGAGGGTCAGTGTACCAGTCTAGCTAAACACGGGTAGGAACTTAGTGCTGGATGCGGGTGGAGCAAGGCTGTCCCTCACCCATCTAGTTGCTGAGTTGAGGAGGACCTTTACCAACTACTGATATGACATGGGTAGGATCCCCACATTGGAGAATGATCAGATGGGTGATGTCCCTACACTGGCGGTCAGGGGCAAGAGGAATGAATCTGTACCTAGTGTAATGGGAACGGGAGAGGCTTCCATGCTGAGTATCACCACAGTGGGGAAGGCCTTCATTCTTATTGGGGGTGGCACGAGGAGGACCTCCATGTTGATCCTCAATGTGGGGAAGGATCAGGCTCTCTCTGGTAGTGGTATGGGGTGGACCTCCGTACGGGGTGGCATCGCTGCAGGTTGGTTCGCAGCGGCCACTACATGGCCAGTGACCAAGTGAGTCGACCCAGCCAGACCGTGGGGCAGTTGGGGCCTTGATCCCGACCGGGCATACAATTTAGCCTATTTATTATATGTAGGGAACTGATGATATGCATCGAAGGTGGCTCGGGGCACAACAGCGGCCGACGTTGACGCCGCTTGGCGGGAATCCTCCTTATCTTGCGCCCGACACTGGCGTTGGGTCGGACTAACCGGGGTCGGTGGTGCTGGTACGTAGCTTACCTTCTCCACATCCAACAAGATAGGGTGGTGGAACTGATGTGGCCAGGTGGGAATCATTGCTGGGAGCCACTAGAATGGGACTCTAACAGGGCTGGGCTGGATGCCACCTACCTCATCTGCGTAGGGCAGGTAATCATCAATGCATTCTAGGGATTGGCTCCCAAAATGGTTTTATGTCTGGGTGGGGAGCAATGGATCCTTGCACGACCCTCAGGGGTAGCATTTCTGATGAGGCGCAGATGCCTCCACATCAAGGCAGGCCAAATATTGGTTTGGGATTATGCCCTTCTCCATGTAATGGTGCACGAGGTCATTGATCACCCATCTTTGGATGACCTCGGACAGAGAGAGGGGGATTGGGTGCCCCATGGTCATAGATGTATAGGCCGTCATGGGAGAGGTGAAGCCACGTGGAACGGCCATGTTGTCACTCCCCTTTCCCCCACGTCAATGGGAAAGCGGTGATCACATCTCAGAAGCAGCAACATGATTCCTGAGAGCAGGGAGATTTACTCAACAGTGCTGAAATAAAATGGAATCGACAACCAAAGCCCCAGTTTCATCCTGTATTCCATGGCCTGTAAGAGGGATCCACACTGAAAACATCACAGAACGGGATGTCCAAATTCTACTACACCAACTTCTGTTGAGTTTCACGCCATCCCACTATATGCTTAGCGGGACATGACACCGGATAACTATATTTGTTGACACACCAATCCAACGATGCCTCAAATGATACTAATCTCTATATTGATGAGAACACCTTCACTTCGGGTTCACCATTTCTGTTTTCGACACTATCACCATGGCGCGCGCATCGATCTCTTTTGGTGGAAAATGATGCTTTTTGTTGCCCCATATTTTCTTTTTCCAATGTTGGGCCGCATCCGCTCATTATTCTAGGATGTCTTCTCCATGATCAAAACAGAATGATGGGATGTTGGTTCTTCCTTCTGCGGATTCCTCCACAGAACTCTCCACCTAGTCCGGTTCTCCCTTATAGACATAATACATTGTTTGTGAAACTCTTCCCATCCCTAAATCTTCATTTACACCAGTTAATTATACTACTTATGTTGGGACATTCCAAGGGGTCCAGTCCGGGAAGAAATGTTCGGTCAAGGGAGTAGTCATGTTGGAATCACTGGCATGTCTAGGCATTGATAAACTGGCATGTATGTCTTCTATCCCTTATTATAGGGTTTTTAGAGGACACTAAATCCCAAGGGATCATGCGTTTAATGTGGGGAATTATATTCCATGGCCATGTATCAGAGGTTTTCCTCTGCTTTCCATGATTAACACATGGTATGCCGTACGTTTAAGGCCTAGAGGAGACGAATCAGACTGATCAGAACACTGTATAGAGTGGATTGGATGGGTGTAACCCCCGGAGGTAACAATGATGTTGGGGCCAACACATGGTTGAAATCCCAGTCACTGTTGAGGGTAATGGGGTATGAGGCGATGCAACACAACATGCAGTATCATCTTAGGGACTTTGAAATCACATCATGCAAACTGAGAGGGTCGCATGGGAAAATAAATTGTAAATAAGAGACATTTATAGGAAGGGGCCTTGTGAAGCTCTGCTACTCTGCATGGCGGAGGGTACTTGCGAAGGGATATGTTTCACGATGTGGGGCGCATCATCCTAAGAATAGGGAAGCAGTGAATAAGGGAGGTGCTTCGCGAAGGGTAAAGGAATTTGCAGAGCACATCCTTGTGGAGCAGAGGTGCCTCGGGAAGCAAGGTATAACGAAGAAATATGCTTCATGAATTACAGGGACCCTTCCTTGGCATGTGGATCAAGTGTACATGAAGGGTATTTTGCGATTCATAAACTCTCCGTGACGACCAGGGTCCCCTTGGGGATCCCCTTCTATCGTGAAGGACCTTAGGCTCCGTGAAAGGAATCCCTCTCAAAATAGGGGACTAAAATAAGGCAAATGGGAGTCACTTCGTAGAGCACAAGTACCTCGTACAACTCATGGTTCATAAAGTAGAAGGGGCATCACGATTCGAGAGATAGGAAGTTGGAAGGTCAGATGATCTACCCCTAGGACTTGGGGGAGGCCGATATTTATAAGGGAGAGGCACCATAAAGCAGAGATACCTTGTCATGAAGACGATGCTTGATCTGCGGAGGGATCACAAATTTCAAATTCGATCACAGAGCATTACCGCCTCCTTGCTCTGCGGTAGGCTCGTGAATTTCAAATGCGGTCGCAGAGCGTCACCGCCTCTTTTCTCCGTGGAGGCCTCACGAATGTCAAGGGCACTCGCGGAGTGGCCTGCCACCTCATGCCACTGCGAGCATGGTGTGATTGGCGTTCTGTGAATAGTCCTCGCTTTGCCGCCGCTTGAGGCTTTCTGATTCTTAGTCTCCTTCTCCCATTTTGTCCCCATCAGTAGAGAAAGACCAAGAGGTTTTCATTTCATGAAGAAATTTTGGATCAGGGGTCCATATTATAGAAAAGAAATTGTTACTCCCTTATGTATGGGTTATAGGATGATGAGGATAGGGGTTTGGTCATAAGAATCCCATATTAGATGGGTGTCATTAGAATATAGGTAGAAGAAGATTGATTGAAGGTTATAGAAACATCATGGAAACAACATGTTTAATAGATACCCTTCTTATTGTATCACCATTTTTACTTATCTACCAATAATCCCATTACCATTAAACCTTTGAGAGATGAGAATGAAGATAATTGACCAGGGTTTATAAGAGTGAACACTCATTTATTTTTGATAAGACCATGGTACCGTGATCTATATTCATGAATCATGCTAGAGTTGTGGAATGGGGAGAAATAATTTATTAGATAAGGAACTATGGAAATACTAAAATGTTATGGGAGTGGTATCTTATGACTTTTCATAAAAATAGAAATGTCTGTTGATATTTTGAGTGAAATCAGAGTTGATCGCATGTGGTTTGATGTTAAATATATGATTTGATCCAAGATATGAGTTTTATAGGATAACAGGGCATATATCAAGAAGAATAAATCCCATGTTTTGATAAAAAAGTTGAGTTTTCACTTGAGGAGTCTTATTAGGGAATACGTATAGTGGGGAGCACACAATTTTCAAGTTGATCATGTGACCCATGTATTGATTGAATTTTTAATGGATTACTGATGGTGGAATTATTTTAATCCGTGAATGGGTAATGATTTATTGTTTCTTGAAGGCCTACTGTATGATCCAGATAATCATGTCGATTAATTACATGAGGTAAAAGATGAAAAACTGATGATGGATGTATTACCCTTATTTTAGTATTGTCATGGATACGATGAGATAATTGGTTTGATGTTATATATGATTGTAGGATATTAGGCGGATTTTCAATCCTAAATATTTGGTTTCAAGATAGATGCATGATTTTAGATTCAGATGGGTTATTTGATAGTGTTCGTAAATTGCCTCTAGGATTGAAACGCTTTTAATTTAATCTAATTGTGTGTTATATTAGAGGTGTATCCATAAATGGGTGAGATAGTTTCATTTTTTTGTATTTTGAGGATAAAATCATGAAATTCGGCTAGATGACTAGTTGAGACTAAAGTGTGGGTTGGGGGAGGTGTTTGGATGATCTGGTTTTTCATTCAAGTATTTAGGAATCATGATCATATATAGAGGTAGAGAATTGGTGGGTGAAGCAAAGCATTCCTAGTAAAGGATAACCAGTGGTGGGTTTCTGAGTGTTTTTTAAGAAATATAAGGTTTTGTGTTGGAAGAAACGTCAAACAAACCATATTGGGTATAATTGATGTGTTTCATGAATCATTATGGGCCGTCCAATGAATGCTGGTGGGTTTGGGACTTCTAATGGGATTGATGAGTATTGTGAGACTAAATTCTGAATTAGAGACAAGGTGACTGTTTAATGAATCAGTTGATGACACTATTATTTCATTGATTATACATGACCAAGTTAGTGTTTTGTGAATGAAAATAGGATTATTATGAGAAAGTGAATAGTTTATGAAGAATAATACAACCAATTTTAGATGTTTCATAGTTATACCTCATTATACACTTTAAATTAGAATGTATTAATTCTTCATGAATATGTAACTATAGTGGGTTAGTATTTATGTTGAATGGATGATGAGATTTCATAGACGAATAGAGTATTATGGTGTAGAGGTTATAAATCACTATACATGTATGTGGTTTTATTTTCATAGGAAATTTATAATTTTAGAAATCTTGTGGATAGTTCATCTTGAGATCTGATGTTTATATTTGATGTCCATGGATGAGATATCTCAAATTAATATTTTTGGAAATAGTATGAAAATCAAGAGCTTCCTCGGGTGATTGGATGACAATCTCGATCTTCAAGTAAAATTTATCGAGTTTTTAGAGGAATATTCCTTAGATTCATGGTTTGTTCCACATGTTTTATTTAAAAATGTATAGTTACCCTACGAAATACTAGTTTTTAGTTATATTTTTGTAGTGTATGATTTATGTACATGGTTTGTTCCTGATTCTAGGTAAACCATACATATTTTAGGGTAAAATATAAATAATGTACATACCGAGGTCATGGTTCATAATACTAGAAAAAATATGTAAGATACAATTGTTTAGTTATATAGGTTATGCATATAGTTTTTAAAAGGTTTGAAAAAATACATGTCTAGACCGTATTGGACAGATGGATATACACATTACAAATTGTACAACTGGGAAAAAATTCTTATGAAATTGTTTCCCAGACATTTGGGTCATTAAATGTATATAATTTAAAATTTTGAATATCTAATATTTTATGTACCTTTTCTAATTTACCACTCCCTCATGCACATATCCATATAATCATCCCTTCTGTTATACATTTTTTTATCTTTGGATTTGGGTGATTCTAGGTTATATTTCCTTTTATTATTAAAAATTGTTTTTCTATTGAAATCCATTCTTGATATCCATTTTGATTTTCTTCATTGAACATCATCAATTAATTTTTTTGTTTTTTATTCAACTAGAACAAGGTTTAATTGGTAGGTATTTATGGGGAATTCACACAACCAAAAAATAAGACTTCGTAAGAGGTAATTTTCACATCTTATCAAGTAGTTTTAGTAAAAGTACATCACTATTTGGGTTTTTTTCTTTCAAATATATATATATTAAATTTTTTGATAGAATAAATGTTTTGGGACAGATAAGTTTCATGGGATGATATATGATGTTGTTCATGAAGAATTAAATTGCACTGAGACACATTTTGGATCTGACCAGAGTGTCAGATGAGTATTTATGAAATTATTCCTAGTTGAAATTAAATTATTAATTAATTGTATATTGTTGAAAAACAATAAATTGGTTATAATTAATTGAATATGATTTTTTGATATGATATATATCCTCTAGTGATTGAATTTTTGTTTAAAATATTCATTAAATGAATGTGAAAGGAATATCTAATGAATAGAGTTTCATGGGATATGAATTTTCCATTAGAAAAAGCATGATTTCACCAATTGTCAAACGATGAGGCCATGACTATCAAGCCTTTGCATGTGACAATTGGACATAAATAGTAGTTAATTGAAATAAATTTTCATAATGTAGTGGCCTCAGTATAGGATACAGTAGAGATATCCAATTTGAGGGGGGTCATTGTAATATACCTTATATTTTAAATTCTTTTATTTCTACGTTATATATAATGCACCTAGAGAACCACTAAAGAAAAGATTCAGAAAAATTTTATTTAAATCTAATTATTTATTACTATTCATTGGGTTGGCAAGAATGAATAGTAAGTAAATAATTATTAATTTTTTATAAAAGTTATATCATTAATAAAAATAATGTATTCAATAAAAAATTTATCTATCCAATTATTATTAGTAGGAGAATTATAATAATCAATGATTCTCTTGATATAATAATACATTCAATAAAAAAATATAATTAGTTGGTTTATCTATTAAAAATTAGAAATAATTTCTTTATGTTTTGGGATTTTTTTGAAAAAATTAACATCATTTTTTAATTATAATTTATATTTTTTGGGTGGATTTTTTATATTTTTTTAAGAATTTATGATTTTATACATGAAGAGTTAATTATTTATATTTTAGAAATAAAATCACTTTTATTATATTATAATGAAATAAGAATAATATGAAAGATTATAGAACCTTTTCAAATGAACAAATATATATTCAATAAGTAACATAATTCATATAAACATATAACGGTGATATTATTATTATATCCTTAGACTTTTTTGGATATTCATAATGATTTTGATCAAATAAAAAATGTTACTAGTTATTTGATATTAATCATGTATTTAAAAGGTACTATTCAAGTATTATTTAATTTTAAATGAAATTAATTACACACTTATTTCTTATAATAAAATTTATTCCACTAGCATAATCATTTTAATTTATATCTCTATAAAGTCATTCTTATTCTTAAAAGAATTAATTTTCTAATAACTAATTTCATGTGGTTCTTATGAATGTATTTTAAAATAACTTTTTTCCAAATATGGATGTATAATATTGTAAAATGAATTAATTATTTATAATCAAAATAACTGAAATTTGGAAGTACGTTCAACATATTTTTTCATTATAAATTGTAAAACCAGTAAGATATTTTTACAAAGGATTGAGTTAAAACACATTTTTAAGGGTAAATTACGAAGTAAAGGAAAATATTCCACAAACACAAGAATAAATATTTCATTTCGAATATATTTAGACCTTACATATATGATCGAAAATTTTCATTATAATATCATAGAACCCATATTGTTGGATCAGGTGCAGAAATAAAAAACATTACATTTCTGGCATTGACGTAGATAAATGTGACCCAATTGTATTAAATCCAAACTATAAAACCTAAAAATGATAAATTAGACCATTTATATTTTCTAGGACCTTTTAGATAATGAGTTTTTGATAATTAGGATAAACTCATACATAAATAATACCCATGTATTTAAATTAGTATTTCCCCCACATAATCCAACTTTTCAAATATCACATTTACATCATCAACATTACAATCCATATAAAATTCATTATATATATAATATTTTCAATTTCATTCTTTATAATATGGGGAATAAGGAATCATATGAAGGGTGAGATCAAATTATTAGTATGGGTAAACATAAAAATTAACAAATGAATGTCAACATTGATCCTAAAAAGATGATATGGGTATAATAACCTAATAAATGTAAATGAGAAAAAAAAATTAATTCACAAAAATTCCTACATCATTACAAATGAAAACACATCATAAGGATTTTTCTAAGTAAAAAATATTAAAATAATCCATATTTCTGATCCTTTTGAAGTCAATCTAAATCAAATGAAACATCATAATATAACTATAAGACTATACAATAAATGTTTTTATCATGGGAAATCATCTTTTTAGAACACTTTAAATCCCTTTATTGTCGTAATAAATATATTTCAAACATTAAATATAATTCTCAAATGAACAAAATCATTACCCAATTGAAGCACTATCTTAGCACACCCATTATTAAACCTATAAATTCCTTACATGGAGATATATGAGCCACTCAATAATATGAGGTTTAATTGAATAAATCTAAATTATCTTGTATACCTCATCATATAAGTTGTTATGATCTCACCTGGATAAATCAACGCCACACCATAATATAATCAATATTGGCCTCACCCATCACTATCTGAGTGCACAATTTTGTAACGTATAATATACATGTCCTATAACATGATTAATGCCCAAATATCATTCATGTCATTATAAAAATCATAAAAATCATTATTACCATGAATAAATGGTAATCCTAGAGAAAGGATATGGGTTTTATGACAATATATTTGAAACATGAATACACTATGGAAGATAAACTGGTTTCGTAATAATATAAATGTGATAATATTATTCTATATAGAAAATATTGAGTAGGTTATAAATACCAAATAAACCTATTAGTGGATAATTAATAGAAATTTGTTCCACATTAATTAATTATAATTATAATAAAATACCATTAAAAACATTCACGATGAAAATAATCATTTCATTTGGAAAAATAAATTAAAAAAATTGAAAATAATTTTATATGAAAATAATTTTTAAAAACCAATAATTTCATAATTATTAAGAAATTAAATTTTTTATATATAAACTTTTCTAATTTAAAATAAATATTCAGTGAATTTATGGTCATGTTAGTGGTTAATTATTCACATGTTGTAATAATATTTTTCATGGTAAAATATATAGAAATTTGCATTGTTTTGAAAGAGGAAAAGTAGATTCCGTTGTTTTTTGTTTAAAAAATTGATAGATATTAATATAATAAATCATTTTGAAAATGTTAAAAAGTTTTATAAAAACATTTTTAGAAAACATGTTTTAGAAGAAAATATATTTTTTGCTAAATTGAGAGATGATAATGGATTTTCATGAAAACATTTTATAGATTATTTTATGTACAAAGTACTATGAAAATGATATTATTAAATTAAAACATCATTAATAACCATAGGGGAATAAAATTGTGGATAATATTTGACATATGTATCAAAAGATCCCATAATTGGATGCATAATCATAATCAATCACAAAAACAACGAGATTGTAACATAAGGATCTCTCCACATTGATAAATTTGAATCAGAATCCACATGAAATAATAACATTAAATGAAAATTATAATATCATTTAAATAATTAAATTAATTATGTAAAAGGTTTAATTATTTTTATATATCCCTCACAAAATAAAATTGGTGTATTATATATTATACATCTCAAAGAATGAAAATTAAGGAAACTAATACATTACTACATTATTAACATTGAAACTATAAACCCCAGGAAATATAGATATTAAAATTAATATATAAATCCCAATAATGATAATTATAATAAAACTTAAATATATTAATTGGTAATAAATACACCATAAAAAATTAGTGGTGGTTATGACATACATCTCACAGAAAGTGACACAAGAAAACCCTTACCATGTTGTTCCTTTTTATTTACCAGAGGAATCCTATTTTATTTTGGCATTAAAAAAGTTAATAAATAATTAAATAACATTATTAATGTTTATAAAATCATATACTTTTATTTTATAAAATCATTCCACCCTACTTTCAATAATATTTCATTATTTTCATTTATTTTGTTGTTAATCGCCTTCTTTTATCTTTCATGATTTGTTATGAAAGTGTCTGTTCTTATTAATATAACAGTGTTATATAAGATAAATAATTATAATAAGGAAATAATTATAATAATTACATATTTATAATACTTCAAAATTATATAATTAAATATGGCTATGAAAAATAAATTATGTTATAATCATAGAGAAGGTATGTTGTATGAATGCCTTCCTAATGTTTCCATTTTTCAACAATCATTTTGTAAAAATGTTAAGTAATATTTTATACTTAAATAATTAAAATTATATAATATATACTATTTTAGTTAGTTAAATATATTTATATATACCGCTCACATGGTGGGTTGATGAAAAAGAGACACCCAGTTCTTTATGAAGGTGGTAATCCACTTATATAACAACAGTATTATAATCATTTTTGTGTAAAAAATGAAAATAATATATTAAATTTTTTATAATTATAAATATTTAATAAGAATTATAATTATTTAATGTATATGACATATAATAATTAAATTTATTCAAATTAATTTTCATGTAAATAGTTAGTGAGAAAATGAGTCACATCGCTTTGCGAGACAATATTCCACCGTACACACGAGTGATGTTATCTTATCCCCAATGGAATGGAAGTTAAAATAATTTATATGATATAATTAAGAGATAAATATTATAATTTTTTAATTTTAATATATATTATTTAAATCTATCATCATACCCAACTATAAAATGTGGTAATGGAAGAATGAATGGTATTTATAAGCAATACAATAGTCTACCGTACACACGAACTATGATTTTTTAACCCATTTGATGGATGTGAAGATTATTTTGATCATTAAAATATAATAAAAATATCATAATATATTTATTATTTATATGTTATTATATCATGATGGTTTTATAATAATTTATGGACATGTAGAAGGAAATAAAATAAGGATTCTCATTGAAGAGCAATACCTCTTATTCAGGTATCCTCCGTAGATTTTCACTAAATCGTTACTAGGTCATATTTATTCCCACCATAATGATTCATGGATGAGTATAGGTAAATTTTTATGTTACATTGTATGGAATTTATAGATACAAAGAGGTTTTATTTTTTGATGAAAATAAGAGATGGGGTGTGCTTTTATTGGTGGGGGGAGTGGACAGACTTTGTATTTTTTAAAATAATTGGGTGTACCCAGATTTTCATATGTCATAAGGGTAAAACATAGACCATTATAGAAACCTATATGTTTAATGGTCAAAATATATACATAATATTTTTTATATACATCTTTATAGTTCATTGGTATCTTTTTATTTTTAGTTTAACCCTCAAAAAATCAATTTTTACCTTAAATTGTTGTTTTTTTGTGTTATCACTATTCATTTTGGTCAATAATTAATTTGATGTTATTATAAAATATAAATTATTATGATTAAAAATAATAAATATATTTTTCCAAATATTTTTCCAGGAATTTGAAAATATCAATTGAAAATTAATATCCCAAATGCTGTGAGAGAGTGAGTTCTTAATTAGAAAATTAATCAAAAGTATTATATTGTTTTTATGTCTATGTCCAATTTGAAATTGATTGAAATGAAATAAATTGGTTTCATGGATATATAAATTAACTAATTTTAGTTTAATATCAAGTTAAAATATAATTTATCATTATAAATAATTAAATGGAAATACAATTTTCAATTAAAATTTAGTATTTTTCATTATTCTATAAAAAATGAAACTTTTCTGTAATGAAAAATATTTCATCATAATAAAATTTTAATATGTTGATTAAAAAAATTCAAATTATTATTTATTTTTTATTTAAAATTTATACTAATTAAATTAATATCAAACACATAGATATGATGAAAAGGAAGGATTCTGAGAAGTGCAGATTTTACAAGTACAAGATAATTTTTTATTAAATACTTATCTAATAATATTAATTTTTTGAATATGAATTAAATTTTTCTGAAATATAATATATAAATTTCATTTAATTATTTCATAATTTGGGGAGTATTTTAATTAATTAAAATTTGGAAACATTACACACATTAAAACGGTTTTTAGAAAAATTCAATTTTTATATAAGAAGAAATATACTAAAATACAATAATTACAACAATAATATAATTAAGTGGATTAAATTTAACAAATGGTTGCATATGTTACATTAAAATATAATGAGGAATTTTAATTGTCTAACTTATTTAAAATAAATGATAGTTTTACCAATATCAATATAAGTAACTATTTATTGAAAATAAATATTTGATGAAACATTTCGTAATTTCACCAAAAGATGATTTTTTTATTATGATTTAAATAAATTTTTTAATTATTCAAAAATATTTTTCTAATAATTCAATAAAAATTATAATATCCCTTTCATGAAAAGGAATACAAATGATTCTTTAAGAAGACACATTTTTGTATAGTGATTGATTATTTTGTAAAGGTTTCAAATAATTTCTATTTAGAATGAAATATATATATCATAATGTTTTTAATTCTATTAATACCAACCAATTTTATAGAAATATTATAATGGTTATATATTTCATAGGTTATTTAATCTCAGTGGTGTTCGATGAATATGAAATCAAACATAAAACTCTTGAGTTTTTTTGTACCATAGGCTACTAAAGATAATAATATTACTTAAAAATATATATATCATAAATTATAAGGGTGTTAAATTCTCATATAATCATAGATATGAATTTCATTTATGATATCCAACATAATTTTCTTCTTTTAAAATATCAGGGTATTACATCCACCCATTAATAAAATATTTCCTCACAATTTGAACTTTATATTTGGCAATCAAATGATGTAAATTTGAATATAATTTTGTTGTTAAAACAGATCAAAAAAGTGATTTTTGAAAATTATCTTAATATAGGAGAAGGGTAATTATAAAGTTTATATGGAATAAAACATAACTTGGTTTCCAAATAGGAGAACATATGTGGGAATAGAATAATTGTATTAATAATTATTGAGAGTGTTTGATAACATTAATAATTATAAATTTAATGATCAAATTAATGTTAAGCGACTCTACAATAAATATGAGATGATCAAATAGACCATTAAATTCATCAGATAAAAATGTAATATGATAGAATTTTTTAAAGATATATTTCCTTGAGTTGTGAAATTATTTTCCATCCAGACTTTGAGAGAAATGTAATATATTTACCTCATGATTATAATTACATCATTTTAAAAATTTCCACTACAATATCAGATTTTTCTCTAAATGATGATTTTATGAGAGGAATTCTTCATGTATGAATAACTAAAATAAACTTATAAAGATCAAATTTCGTTAAATGGGATAAAAATATATTACTTATACAATTATACATTAATTTAAACAAAAATGGTTCAAATATAGAATGGTAATCTAAAAAGTAAATAAAACATCTTATGACATATAAAATTCAAAATTCAATAGTAATATATTTACTTGAAACAAAAATAACCCATAAAACTATATCAAAAATAACCTAAATAATATTAAACATTAAGAGTGTTTCATTCTCAATGGTTATGTCGTTCCTCTCATATTTTAATCTGGAAAATATATAGATCATCATGTGAGGTATAATTAATTAGTTAGTCTCCAAATAAATTTTCCATAAGATGGTCATTTATTTGATAAATCATATGTTACAATAATTACCTCAAAATCTAATATCATATAAAACATAAATGACATCAATACCATAAATACTATTTCAAAACAATGTTAAAGCATACTAAAAAATAAATTATAGATTTAGATAAATATAAAAAATATAAAATTTATTCTAAAGTGTCATTAATCACATTAATATTGCATCATATTCAACCTCAAAATCGGTGTCAAAGGCTTTGGAATTATTTTAATCATTATGTTTATAAACATATAATTGTATCCTTAACTCTTAAAATAACCTCACATTTGAACATCATAATATCCAAAATTATATAAACAAACCTATGATAACAACAATAATAGACCATAATTGACACTCTATGAGCCAGTGGTGAAATCATAAACTTTATATTTTTTTCATTGACGCTTATAATTGTGACCTATGTTTTTCCATCAAAACCATAGAACCTAAAAAGGAGAAATTTTTTCACAAACATTTTAGAACAACTTATTTGTTTTTTCACTTTTAAATAATACGGATAAATTTATACATAAATAATAATCATGTGATTAAATGAAAATTTCGCCTACAAAACCTATATTTTTTTATTTCACGTTAAGTCATTATTAGAATTTCTATGAAACAACTTCTTGGAATAATTCATTCAACCACATTATTTATATCATATGGGAAAATAAAACATAACTTGGGTGACCTCAAATACAAAGTAAGGGTAAAATAAGAATTAACAAGTTAATTTCATCAATGTGTGTAATAATATAATAAGGGTATCATTACATAATTATTGTGCACAAGTATAACATAATAATATTCATACCATTCAATATTTGTATCATTAAATGTGAAAAAATTTCATAAGACTTTAACAGTTTATAAAGTAACACATATAAATTATCATGATCCATTTAATGTCAATATTAATGAAATTAAAATCAATAAAACCATATAAATCATAGAAAAAATGTGTCGGTGTGTTGGGAAATAATATTCATAAACACATACCAAACCGTTATAGACCCATTAAAACTAAAATTACCACATGAACAACATCAAATATAATTATCCAGGGAAAATAACCATTTCTTAATGAATTAGGGATCTATCTGGGATCACCTATTGTTTATGAAATAATTTTCTTACCCATTACTATCTGGGATTCCCTATTATATAATTTTAGTACTTTGGATTTCCATGGGTATATTATTTTTAAAAATCTAGTGTTTCTAGTGTTCGGGTAATAATCTATGACCCAATCTAAGAGTAAACAAAAAATATAGTTTGAACCACTGAAATAGATGAGTCATGGGCATCGGCACCAGTGATTCATGTGAATCAACATTGGTGATTCAGTGGTATAAAAATTGAAAATTTAGGGGTGTCAAATTTAGTAGGTTAGGGGTTTTGACAGCAGTGAGTTTGGGGCATCAGCATCGGTTAGTCTGGGTCATCGACATTAGTGGGTCAAGGGTGTTGGTGTCAGTGTGTCTGGGCGTTTGTAGGACGAGGTGTTGGTTGGTCGTTATTTAAGTAGCTTATGTTGGATGATCTTCATAGGTGGATCATCATTGGTATGTTGTTTCGATAGATCACCCTTCAGTGGCTCGGTGTCGCTGAGTCACCCATCAGTGACTCATTTACAGTTTTTCTTGTAATTTCCAGTTTTCCAATTTCACGCCTCTTTCATTTTATTTTACGTAAACCAAGTTCAATGACTTCCATAGGTGTTTTAATAGATTTTAAAAGGATATTATGTATATATTTAATATCCTAACATCTAATGGGATTTGATATACTCAAACCAAGTTATCTTGACCACGATCCCATGTTAATTACTTATGGAAACCATTCTTCCTTTAATATAAGATATGGATCTTCAAAGCCAAGATCTACACTTCCTAGTGTGTTTTCCATTTCACTTTTGTGCTTCTAGATTCTTCCTCTCTAGACGAGTCATGTGACTATTCTATAGTACCTCTCACTCAATTTTCATGGAGTTCTTTTACATTGCTCCTGCGATCCCCTATTCTTGGTGAAAGGAGGATCTTTGATCAATTGATCATCCGGTAGGGATTTCAACTTCCTCTATTAAATTTTTTATCATGAGGGGTGGGTGTATGAATGACTATTTTTGAATAAAATTTAATATTCATTCCTAAAATAATAAAAAAATAAGAATGGACTATGATTAAAAGAAAACAGGGGTTAGTAACATAAAATATTTGGAGTGGTTTGATTTTGATCTTTTGTTTTATTTTTTAGCCTTGCTGATATTTTGATCTGTTGTAGCAATAGATCCTTATAAAAATCATGTCCATTGGTGGTATTTTTCTATGAATTAGTGATACTTTATTACTATTTTTGTTTCCTTATGAACAATTTGTGTAAATTCTAATTGGTCTAATCACATATACCTAGTTAAATGAAATGAATGACCATGATGAAAACACCTATGTGATCACCCATACTTATCAAGTGGACATACAGAAGAGTATTTAAAAAATTAGAATATTTCTTATTTGATAGTAGTGTCAGAGTGTTGTGTTTTATTTGGTTTTGTGACCTTGTGTGTTCTGTGTAGTGATGTTGTTAGGAGCACAGTTATGGGTGCAGGCATGATTGAAGGAGTTGGTTCTGTGACAAGGTTGTGGGACGTGTGTGTAGTGGGATTGTGGGGTAATGGTGGTTTTTGTGTATTTGGTGTGTAGGATGGTAAGCATGGTGTTTTGGAGTCTTAGTCTGAGATATTGTTGTATTATAAAAATTAATGTGCTTGTAGGTAGTGAGACTACATTTTTTTGTGATGTGGTAGCATAGCGACATTGGAAAGTGGGACTACATGGTGGTTATTAACATGTTTGTATTGTGACAACATCAGGGAAATATTATTATTTTGTTGTATAACTTTGAATAATTATAGTTGGTAGTGGTTGAATGTGGGTGTGTAGTAGGACTGCAAATCCATTTTGGTAGTTTTTTTTGATATGGTTGTGGTTGGTAGTTTCTGATTAATAGTTGAATAAATTAATGTTAATCCCTTAATTAATAAATATATAGTGGTTGAATGAAAATGGTTTATATATTTCATTTATAGTGGATATTTCTTGGTTGTTCATATATGTGTAGTAACAAAATCTGGTTTTATATGAGTTACTTTTCTGTTGCGGTTACCCAAAGGTTAGGCTGAGTGTTTTCATACCAATACATATAAAAATTGTAGTTCATTGTGATTTCTATATTCCCCCCACAATTTTTATCACCATGTTCCAAACACCCCCATTCATGGGGGAGGGTTTTATAACATCCCAATGGATGGATAGATGGATGGTTGCTAACGTACCCCCAAACACCCTTTTCTGACTTCTTACCGCTCGAGTGTATCTGGGTAGGCTGCAATGGATTGATGCTTATTATAGTCCTAGATCCTTTGGGATGGTATTTTGTGGATTTGTGGCCTATGTGTTTTTGGTCCAGGATTTTTTTCCCAAGTGTCTCTAGGATGAGGGCTAGGTTTCTTCGGGTGAGAGGTGTGGTTGTTGTGGACCAAGTTCCTGTGAGAATCATTTTGTGTCATTGGAGGCATAGGTGCATGCGGGAATGTTGTGGTAGTGGAAATTCATATGTGAAGATTGGTAGTGTCATGATGTTAGCCATTAGGGATGATCATTTATCCAATGGTAATGTGGTGCAGGATAACCAAATGTCAATACACTTATACTATTACTTTACATAACTTGCAATCTTTTGAGAGCATGCCTTGTTGAGGGTGGGATAGTTATTATTCATTGTTTGGCGAATTTAGGTTGTTCTATTTTCTCATAAGTACATTACTATGTTCCCAAACTTGTATAATAGTAGAAATATTTTCTTTACTGAGTATACATGTATGGTCACACTACATATATAAAAATGTTTTTAGGTTTCGTGGAAGACTTCAAATACAATGATAGAAATTACTAGCTCGTGCATCGGGATTAGTTGATTTTAATGCCTTGTCTATTAGAATTTGGAACTTTACCTTTAATTTTTGTTTTACCTTGTATCAAATTTACTTTTGAACATGTATGTCAGAATTTAATTGGGATTTTATTTTACTTTTAGTATTTTGAGTTTCATGGAATTTATCATATTATCTCCAAATATTGTTTTATGAAAAGTGAAATGTTTTGTAAATTATGTGAGAAAATGTACCCTTGGTGCTAGTCGCTACTCTAGGGCCTAGTGAAGGCAGGACTCATGGGAAATTATATATCCTTCATCTCGAGGAAGGAATGGTGTGGAACTTTTTTGTCCCTTCCTTCATCTGGAAGAAGGCGGGTTTTTGACAAAATGGTATCAATGTAATGAGGTTTGGGGCTTTGATGGATATGATGGATTTAAGAATTAGGCAACATAAGTATTTAATGAGATAGTAGGGAAACAATTTTAGGCATACTTGGTACACAAAATAGGCTAGGGGAGACTGGCTAGGACATAGGATTTTAGGCCCCCATGACCTGATGCAAGGACTCTGGACCTACTGAATTACCAGGTGAGTCTACATCGATTATAGGGTAAGTAAACTAAGAATGTTACATGAAAAATAATTACTTTTGTTCTTATGTGTCTTTCATATTTTGGGAAGTTAAAATAAATGAAAAGTAAAAATGAATTTAAAATAAAATTTCCACACTACCTGGGATTATGAGTTACTTGTTTACATTTTCAGTTATCGAACCAGAATGTTTCCCATATGATGTACGAGTAGATGAGGCCTATTAGGCTGAAATGGTTGATCAGTGGAGGGACGATCAAGAGGAGGAGGATGAAAATTGGTAGAACATTAATCATGCCTTCTAGTGGAAGACTCTAGGAATGTACTAGGGCAGCATCTCAAGCATGGAGACGGAGAGTCGGCTCGAGGAGCTGGTGATATCATTCATCATGATCTGGGATTGGATATATTATTGAGTTCATCTAGCAGTGATCCAAATGATGGGAGTAGCTTGTTATTTGTGGATTCATTGCCTCAGGGAAAGTAATGAGAAATATTGTTTTTTATGACTTTGATAACGTGTTTCAAGTGGAATTCATTAATTCCATGATGATAGTGGTGAAAATAAAATAGATACTATCCCTCTAGCAGGGGAGTATTTTGGTGATGAAATTGGGGATAATGTTCAATTATCACCTATAATTTTCTCCAGATCACTTTCTGTATGAGGATTCACAGGATATGTGGTTGGAAGTGTCTCTTTGAACTTCTATTCGGTATATTGTTACTCCATTAACTCTGCTGATGTACATGGTGGTTCAGAAGTAGGATGGGGTAGTGGAAAGGATTCCCTTCTTAGGAGGTGTACCATGATAGGGGAGCTAGCTGAGTTCGTCAAAGGGGAAAGAAGACCACAACAAGTCATCGGTGTTAGGGGACTTTAATGTGTGGGGCAGTGGAAATGTGACTTCAGTAGTTCAAATTCCGATCTCCTGGTCCTTGCCATTTCCCCATGGGCCAAGAACCATGGTTCTTTATCTATGGAGGCTATGGGAATCTCCAGTTTTATTGCCTAGCTATCGCACAGTACAGTGGGGGTGTGCAGGTTCAGCGCCCCCACAATAGTAATAGTTTCCAGTCAGGCCTTTCCAACAACAGGGGTAGAAGGCTTCTGCTCAACCAAGGGTAGATGGTGTTGGAGGAAGGAGACATCTATGTACTCCTCAGGAACCTAGACCAATGCATGGTTGGGGAGGTGATATATATCAAACATATAAAGGATATGGGAATGGGAGCTTCACAGCATAGAGGTAGTGGTTCTAGAAATTCTAGAGGATGTTTGAGGTACGACCAGTCTCTTTAGTAATTGTGCATGTGATTTGATTGATTCAAAATATTCACACTTCATTGTTTCACCCATTATCTCCCATTCCCTTAGACTAGATATGGAGAGATATTATGTTCCCTTAGTGTTTATTTAATCAGTTAGAGGTCAAACCAATCAGTTTAATGTTTGCTGGGGATATAGACTGATGATGGGACCACATCAGCTGTTCATGGATGTTTTCTTACTAATGATTTAGCCGTAAAATGTCATCTTATGCATATAGTGGTTGTTTTTTGTGCATTAAAATATTGGATTCTTCTGAAGAAGAGTCATGTTCTTTGATATGGATTTCCAGCACATAGATTTCATTGGCAAGTAGATTTTTTAGGTGGACAATCGGTATGCAGAGCCTCTTTTTTCTCTATTAGCCGAGCTGCCAGCGGGATCAGTTGACACAGAGACGGTGGAAGTTCCAAGGGTTGTTTGTGATTTACTAGATTTCTTACAAGAGGATATTTTGACTTTAACCCCTTGACATGATGTTGAGTTTGTGATAGACTTACAACATGATTCCCATCCCATTTCGATGGCTCCTTATCTGATGGTTCCCACTGAGTTGCAAGAGTGAAGGATTTAGGTGGATGACCTCATGAAGTAGGGTTTTATCTATTTGAGTGTGTCTCCATGGGGTGATCCAGTCTTCCTTGAGAAGAAGGAAGATGGTGGTTGAATAAATTACATAGGATACCAGAGACTAAATCAGGTGATGATCAAGAACTGTTACCCCATTCCGTGGATCAAAGATATTTTAGACAAATTAAATGGATTAGGTTTGTTATACAAGATCAATATGTAGTCTATATATCACCAATTGATGGTGAAGGAGGATGATATCAGAACGTCTGCTTTCAGATATAGGTATGGGAACATTGAGTTCGTGGTCATGCCCGTTTTCATTACGAATGCACCAACCATGTTCATATTGATCATGAAATATTTTTTTCATTGAATTCCTTTACCTATTCGTTGTCATGTTCATTGTTGGAATCTTGATCTACTCATGGTCAGAGGAGTAGCATGTCGAGCATCTAAGGACTGTCTTGGGGGTCCGTAGACACCATCAGGACTATGGAATGTTGTATAAGTGCATGTTCTGGATGAAATAAGGGAACTTCCCTGGACACATAGTGTCTCTGCAGGGGTAGCAGTGGACCCGTCAAAGGATGAAGCAATTATTTAATGGGTAGTGACTAATAATATAGAAGGGGTTATTAGCTTCCTAAGACCAGCATGTTATTACCAGAGATTTTTCCTCACTTCTCTTGAGTTGTGTCTTCATTGATAGTTTTGATCAGAAAAGACCAGGACTTTGTATATAGTGAGTAGTGTTTGAAAATCATACAATACCTTATGGGGAATCTATTCAGTTCCCTAGTGCATTGGTTTCTAGAGGAATGTGTGATGTTCAAGGTGTTCTATGATTCAGTCTAGGTTTACGGTGTGTATTGATGCATCTACAATGAGTGATATCTTATGGGTCTAGGAAATTATGTCCACATCAATGTAACTATTACACCCATGATCTGGAGCTTTCTGAAACCTTGTTTGTTCTATATTTTTTATGGAAGTACTTCATTGTAGTGGGCTTTACAGTTTTCACAAATCACAAGATATTGAGTTTTATATTCCCCTAATAATACATGAACTTGTGACAAATATGGTGGATAGAGTTTATCCATGTCTATGACTTAGAGATCTATTACACCATCGGGAGTGGAAATATTGTCATTTATGCCTTGATAATTATGTTTTAGAAGGTGTTGGTTCGAGAATCCACTGTTTCATGGAAGGTGATGGAGGATTTGGCCGCTTTGCGTCTCGATGCGAGAGTTGATGGTTTCAGATGCTATCTATTTCAGATGATGGTGTAGTCACTCTTAGGGTGGCAGGTGGAGGAGTCTTAGAGTGGAGTCTTAGAGATGGAGTTGATGCATGGTCATGATATATAGGGAGATTATTCGGAAGGATCGTCGAAGGATACTTAGAATCAGAGGATGTTCCGTGGAAATCTATTTGTCCATGTGGAAATTCCCGAAGGAGTTATCGATGAGTTCTACAGTTCACCCCTGGAGTTGTATCAAGGAGTCTCAATTATGTAACAAGGCTTGAGGTAATAGTTTTGGTGGCCCATCATAAAGTGGGTTTTTGAAGAGTTTGTGGTAGTGTTCTTAGTGTGTTAGAAGGTGAAGGACGATCACCGTGTTCTCGATGGTTTGTCGCATCCCTTAGATATCCCCAAGCGGACGTGTGATGAAAAATTAATTTTTTCACAATAGACATCCTCAAGACTTAGGGAGGTTGTAATTCTCTTTTAGTAGTAGTGGACTAGTTGACAAAGTCGACTCACTTCCTAGAAATCAAGGAATTAAGCACAATAGAGGCCTTGTAATGGAGGTATGTGGATGAGTTGGTTCAACTGTATGGAGTTTCAACATCCATTTTCTTGGATTGGGATACAAATTTTACCTCATGAGTCTAGAGGGGATTACATCATCCTTTTTTCATCCAGCTACACCTCATCACTTATTTCCACCCTCAGACTGATGAGAAGATTGAGAGGGACATCTAGACGTTGGAGGATAAGCTGTGAGTGCGTGTCTTGAATTTCAGAGTATTATGTGTACAACTCTTTCCTTGGGTAGAGTTTTCGTACAATAAAATCTACCACTCTACCATTGGAATTTCACTATTCGAGGCTTTGTACATAAGGTTGTTTCATTCACTAGTATATGGGAAAAAATTAGGGGAAGCATCCCTTCTTAGGCTAGAGTCAGTGCAAAGTACGACATAGAATGTTCATCCTGTGCATAAGAGGATGAAGGCAGCTCGGGATTGGAAGAAGTCATATGTTGATCACAGGAGGAGGACCTTGGAGCTCAAGGTTGGGGACTATGTTTTCATAAATGCTTCACATTGGTGTGGGAAACAAAGGTTCGTTAAGGGATGAAATATTTTTCATAGGTTCATCAAATCATTCATGGTGTTGGAACGAGTTTTTGAGGTGGCATATCACCAAGCATTTCCATCATGTTTAGAGAGTATCAAAAATGTATTCCATATCTATTAGCTCTATCAGAATCTACATGATGGATCCTATGTCATTGAATAGATAGAGTTTGATATCAATGACGAGGCGAACATCATGGAAGGACCATTAAGAATAAAGGATCGTGAGGAGAAGTGGCTTCATGGATGGACCATTCCATTGGTTTGTTTTTATGGATGCACGGTGGCCTCTAGGAGAGTACTTAGGAGTTGGAGGCACATATCCATGCCCATTAACAAGTATTTTTTTGAGTTTTTCGCCTGTGGGTTTTCATTGTGCTTCTCTTGTGATGTAATGATTGACCTTATTTTCTTTGAGATGAGTGGTTTCCTTATCCTTTGAATGTGTGTGAAAATTCATGATGTATTGGGAGGGGAAGACCTAATCCCTAATCGAGAAGCAATAATGAGTTTGGGATTACACCCATGGGGGAGAGTCAGTGCGACCCAAAATGGATGGTATCATAACATGGAGGAAAGAGATCCCTAATCCTTATGTCTAGATAACATTACCTTTGGTGTTTATGTGGTTTTTTGGGGTAGTGGATATTTATTGTTTTCATATTTTTTCAAGAGATAAATATCAAGGATGTGTCCATGATATGGTGAGTTTTTCAATCCATCTCTAGAATAACACAAGGTGGAATCTCTTGAGAGTTATCTTAAGGGGTGGTTATTCAGGCCCTATTTATTCTAGGTTAGTTTTAAAATCTCGAGGAAATGTATAGTTTGAGTGGTTTGGGATGTAATAACATGGATTTACCCAAGTCTTTCCTTTTTTGAAAATCTAGTGATTGAGGTGTTTTGCGAACAATCGCTGTCACATTCCAAGAGTTAGCCAAAAAATCTAGTTTGAACCATCGGTATCGTTGAGTCAAGGGCGTCGACATCTGTGATTCAATGGAATCAACATCATTGAGTTAGGGGAGTCAGCATTAGTGAGTTAGGGGCAACAACATTGGTGTTTCAGGGGCATCAGCATCGGTGAGTCGGGGGCATCAGCAACGGTGGGTTTGGGGCATTGGTATCGGTGAGTTGAGTTCATTAGTGTCGGTGGGTCCGGGCATTGGTAGTATGTTTCATTAGTAGATAAATTTCAATGGATCATCACCATTAGGCCACATTGGTATCTCAGCCATCGGTGGCTCATTGTCGGTTACTCACCCATAAATTACAAATTTACAGTTTTTCTTGTTTTTTCCATTTTTCCACTGTCTCCTCTCTAAAATTGTATTTGATGTAAACTGTGTTTAATTCATTTCATGAAAATTCTAAGGGTATTTTAGAGGATATTAAGTATATCTTTCATATAATAATGTCCCATCGGATTTAAGATACTCAAACAACATTATCCTGACCCTGATACCACATTAATGACTTGTTGAAACTATTTTTCCTTCAATATAGTATTTGGCTCTTAAAATATGGGATATCCCCTTCCTAGTGTGTTTTCCATTTACCCTTGGTGCATCTAAATCCTTAATTCCAAGATGATTCATGTAGCTATGCTAGAGCCCCTCCAACATAGTTTTCTTGGAGTTCATCATTACTACTCATGTCAGCCCCTGTTCTTCTAGCAAGGAGGAAATTTGATCCATTGATCATCTGGTATAGAGTTATGCTACCTATATTCAATTATGAATCATGTGGGGTGAGAGTAATGATTATTATTTGTTATGAACAGTGAATAATCATTCATAAAAAGAGAAATATATAAGTATGTAATATGATCAAATGATAATAGGAGTTAGTAAAATAACGAGTTGGCAGTGGTTTAATGTTGATTGACTATTTTATTTTTTATCCTTCGTGATGTTATGATATGGAGTGTCATTAAATAATTCTTAAAATAATCTATGATGGTGATATTGTTCTTTCCATGGGTGACTCTTTATAACTATTTTTGTTTCCTTTTGAACAATTGGTGTAAATTGTAATATGGATAATAACATATACTCAGTTAACTGAAATGAATGACCCATGATGAAGGCTCTACTGTAATCAACCCTATTTATCAAGTGTGCCTAAATAATACTGTTTACCAAATCTAAATATTTCATGTTGGTAAGGTGTTGCTGAGTGCTATGTTTTATTATGTTTTGTGATCTAGTGTGAGTTGTGTGATGCTACAGTTGGGAGCATGGTTATGGGTGTAGGGGTGGATTGTGGAGTTCGTTCTATGAGAATGGTGTGATTTGTTTGTGATACATGGACGTGGGTAAATGTTAGTAGCTATGGGTTAGGTGTGTGGTGTGGTACATGTGGTCTGTTAGATTCTCAGGTTGGGAGGCTGATTTATTGTGGAATTGGTGGACTTGTATGTAATGGGATTGTCTTTGTTTGTGATGTGGCCGTGGAGCGACATTTGGGAGTGGGACTACGAGTTTTGTTATTAAATTGTATGTAGTTGGACTTCATCGATGATATATTAGTATTGTGTGATATAACATTGAAGAAGGATAGTTTCTGGCGGTTTAATGGTGGTGTGCAGTGGGACTACAAATCTGCTTCTATTTATTGTTTTGATGTGGTTGTGGTTGGTAGTTTCCCTATAGTTATGGAATAAATTAATTTGAATCCTTTAATTAATAAATGGAATGTGTTTGCATGAAAATAGGTTTGGTTGTTATTTTTTAGTGTCTGTTGTGTGGTTGTTCATATTGGGGTTGCATCAAAATGTGGTTATGTATGAGTTGTTTTTTTGTTTCGGGAACCCATAGGTTGGGATGATTGTTTTATTACCTATATATATATATATAAATTTTTTTACATTGTGATTTCTATACGCACAACACTCTTGTTCAGAACCATGTTTCAAGCACACCCACTCATGGGGGAGGGTGTCATTCCCAACATTATGTAGGGAAGGTGGATGGATGGTTACTGACATTCTTCCTTGTGCCCACTTCCATGTTCTAACCACTTCAGTTTATCCAAACCGGTTGTAATGGCCCGAGCATTACCATGTTTCCATATCCATTGGGAAGGTTTGTTTTTGGATGAGAGGTCTAGGTGTTTGAGGGCTTGGATTGTTTTCCCACATTTCATTGGGATGAGGCCCAGGTGTCTTCATGCGAGAGGCATTGTTATTGTGGCCCAAGTGTCTTCTTGTGTGATAATGTGTGGTTTGAGGGCCATGTGTGTGTGGGAAGGTAGTGGTAGCAGGACTGCATATGGGATGATTTGTATCATAAAGATGTTATCCATTAGGGATTAACAGTTAACTAGTGGGAATGTGGTAGGGGTTACCAATAGTCGATGTTTTTGTAATATTATGTTAATTAACTTGTGATATTCAGTGAGAGTTCCTTGGTGAGGCTGGGCTGGTTATTATACCATGGTAGGTAAATTGAGGTTATAATATTATATCATAGGGATATTAGTATGTTCCCCCACTTGTGCACATCTAGATTTAGTTTCCCTAGTCAGTGTACCCGTATTCCCAGCCTACGAATATAAAACTTTTTTCAGGTTTCCAGGAGGACTTTGAGGATCGTTCTCAACATTACTAGCTCAAGCATCAAGATTAATTACTATTGATTCTTAGTACCTTTTACTATGGTACTTTACCTTTTAGTTTTTTCGTACCTTTTAGTAGTATTACTTTTAAACATGCATGTTGGAATGGATTTTGTCTTTACTTTTACTTTAAGTATATGGATTTTCTTCAGATTTACCATATTATCTCTATATATCGTTCAATTAAAAGGGTAATTCCTTATATATTATTTTAGATTCTACACAATTGGTGTTATTCCCAACTATGGGGTCATGGTGGGTCTTAGGGGTCATTATCTCTCCTTCCTGTTAAGGATTGAAGGGCATGGAATATTCATGTCCCTTCCATCATCATGAAGGTAGCGGGTCATGACAATAAGTTGTAATGGGATCACCAGACCCTTTTTGTGATACCCCATTTAATTATCCATAATGTGTTCACTAAGCGCTATCTAGGACACCACATCATATAATCTATAATGGGATCAACCAATACTATCTAGTTGAACCCTTCTATCATTGATACTGTATAAAGACCACAACATGAACAATGTACATAGAGAATTCATATCTTCATAAAAAATATAAAAAATCATTATTGCTTTCAAAAATTATTTATGTTTTGTAATGGAAACTTCAACCAGGGTAATCTCATTGAAACATGATTAAACCACAAATGAGAAGCCGGAACCAAAACAATATTTTGAAACAATCTAATTCCATCAAGAGAAAGATTGAGGATGGTATCAATACCAAATATCCCTAGTGAAGGAAAAATTATATAAATGGATATTGATATAGGTTAATAGAAATACCATTAAAATATATTTAAAAAAAAATTATTCAGGGGAATATCCTTTTTCCTTTTGAATATCATTTTTTAAACAATAAAAAACTTTTATAATAATTTCCATTGATTTTTAAAAAAAATCATGAATTTCTAGAATATTTAGAAAATATTTTCATTCCAAATATACTAAAAAAAATTAAATAATGCATCAATGAAATGACAGTGATGTTGGTGGGTAATTCCATACATTCAGTAAATAATATTCCTTTTGTATGATAAAAATTATAGAATAGTTATTTTTGAAAAGCAATAATAATATTCCAATGAAAAAATTATTCAAAAATTCAAATGGTGTAAAAGTATTCATTAAAAATATTTTTAAAAAGTAATATCATTTTTGAAGACATTTTTCCTAAACATATTTTCGATGAAAAAAATTTCCGATCGAAGAGAGACATGAGTTACAATTTTTTTAAATAAACATTTTATCAATTATATTAAGTACCAAATAGTTGAAAATTGTTAATAATACTTAAAAATATCATGAATAACCATAGTATAAGAACATTATGGAAATTTATTGAGATATGGATTATAAGATCCATCTATTGATGCATAATTAGAATCATTCACAATAAACAATGATATTGTGACATACGACTCTTACTACAATTGAATGTTTTATTCACAATCTCTTTGAAAGCATTAAATTAAATGATAATTTAAATATCATTAAAATATAGAGTTTCATGATATAAAATTACATTGAATTATTATATACACATCATAAAATAAGATATGTTTACAACATAACAAACATCTCAAAGAAAGGTTAATTTAGACAAGAATCCCTTTCCACTTTGGTAACTATAAAATCATAAACTCTGTGATAGAGAGATCCTAAAATGTATATGTAAATCTGCATAAGATTAAGGATAATAATCATAAAATAAATACATGGTTAGTATATACCTCATAATTCCAATATAAGTGGTGAATGCGGAATATATTTCAGAAAAATAAATGTGAGATGAGAAATCCCTTAACTCATGCTTCCTTTTAGTGGAACATGATTTATACTACTTTATAGTTATTCTAAAAATTATATTAACATATTAACTAAAAGTAATAATATTTATAACATCATATATTATCCTTTTATGAAATCTTATCACCAACTCATTAATTATATTTCTTTATTTTCATTTTTAGGTGTCATTCACCTTGTTTTTACAATAATTCATTTATATGAAAGTCCCAGTATTTTTTCTAATAATATTGTTTTATCAGGACCATAATAATAATCATATTTATAAATCAATTATAAATTCAAATATAATCAATAATTATGGTTATTTAATATTATGTACGTTATGATCATAGAGATGGTAGGCCATACATACGCATGTTTAGCATTTCCATTTTTCAAGTATCATTATTTAAATAGGTAAGTAATATTTAAATATTTTAAAATAAAAATTACATCATATATAAAATATTAAAAAATTAAATATAATTATATAAATCAATCATATATTTGGTTGATTAAAATATAGTAACTTAGCTTCATGAAGGAGGTAGTACACATGTACACGAACGATGTTATAATATTTTCAGTGTAGAAAAACAAAATGATATATTTTGTTTCTAGAATGTTAAATATTTCATCAATATCAAAACTATTTCATGTAAATAACATATTACCATTAAATTTATAATTTTTACCTTTCATGTAAATGGTTATTAAGAAGAAGAACTACATCACTTCATGGGGATATTATTAACCTTACACACAAATAATGTAAATGTATCCCATAAATACTATAATGAAACAATTTTTATATGATATAATGAATATAGAGGAATAATTATTTTATAAATATTCAACGTCCTAACCTCGGTTCCTTGTGATGGTGCCTTGAGCTGGTTCACCACATGACCTCAAGCGCGCCTCCCTGTACACTTGAGGATGCTGACTAACAGTGGGGGTATGGTACGTCATTCATTGGGAGACTATACCCCCATTTATGAGAGTAAAATTCCAATTGAAATAAAAAAATAGAGGATGTATATATATAAAAAGATGATACTCATGTCACACAATAATCAAATAGGAAAACTAAACTCAATTGAAAGGGAAAACATGTTATGCTAATTTAAGTGTCAAGTGTTTAATATGAAACTAAAAATAAAGACACTATGAATCCCCAAGTGGGTCTTGGTCCATGTTTGGTTCCCACCTCCAAGATCCATCCCAAATAACCCACTTACCCTAGGGCATTTGCCCTTATCTAGTCCAACAACAATATAATCTATTCGGGTACCGATCGGGAAGCCCAACTAAGGCGTGAGTACAACCTAGTAGGCCACCACCAACAGTTTCTAAAACTAGTGTAGCCAAGAGATAGTGCATGATGTTTTATATCGAAATATGTACAATGTAATAATAAATTTTTTATCACATTTTGATTTATTCTTATCTAGGTACATTTACTCTATGTTTTCCAAGGATACCCGTACCTCAATACTAACTTCATATTGTACCATATCCCAAAGTGTTCCCTAGAAAATTTCATATCTTAAAATGTATAACATAATTAATATTTATGTATTAAATATTATATGATATCTCAGTACATGATTCAACTCATGTTGGAGTAATAATATTCTCGCGTGAGGCCATAACTCAAAGTTTTATTATTTCTATTCTTCAATTCCAAATTTATAAACCTAATTTCCAATGTTACCAATATAACAAATGTAAGTAAGATGCCCAGTTTTCCATGCCTACCTCTAAATAGAATGATCATATTCCCATTCTATCTATTCATAAGTATAATGACCATGTTACCATTTATACTTCTCAATTTAGAATTACCATGTTTCCATTATCTTTACTCATAATTATTTTGACCATGTTACCATTTTTATTTACCAATTTAGAGTTTCTATTTTCCCATTAATTATCAAATAATTAATTTAACCTTTAATTACCCACCTTAATCCCTTTAATAATTCTACAATTAGTAAAACACATCCATTTCATTAGTTAACTCAATAATTAACTAAGTGCTTCAAACCACTAATTAATTCATCAATTAATTAATCAATATCAAAATTCATATTTTATAATTAATTTTCCAGAAATTATTATCTCATTATAATCTCAATTTTCCATAATTAATCCCATAATTAACTTTTTATATCATATTTTCAATGGGAGATAATTAATCCTTAATTAATTAACTCAACCGAGACATTTCAAAATCCAATAATTAATCCCCCCAATTAATTATCTAGAATAAAACCCAAAATTATTATAATCAATTACCCAAATTTATTATCTAATATAGAAGCCCCTTATTCTCATGATTAATTCACTAATAAATCACCCATTTAATCATATCATCAATAAATTAATTGGTTAATCTATTAATCCCAATTCAGGATAAAAAATTTCTAATGGATTCTCGAAATTCAACAATTTTTCATATACATATAAAATAAATGACTATGAGAATTAGATTTATACCACCAACCTCATTTCATTGATGGACATTTTCTCAATGTAAATCCCCTAAATTTGAGTATCATAACGAGTATGATATTATGATTTGATCTAAGACCCTAAACTGAAATCATTATCAAACCCATCAATATCTCTTAAATCTAGATCTATATATACAATATTAGATCTAAATCTCTTCACATAGTTTTATATCTACGGAATCCAAGAGTATCTTCAATGAAAAGATCAAGGAAATATAGAAGAAATAATGGGAGAAGCATCGGGATGAAATCCACTTATCGGGAGAAGAGAGGATATTAAATTTAGGTTTTGTATCTAGAAGAACAGAGGTCGTACATCCTTATAAAACCTTTGGAATGATCTGGTATCACCCATAATCATAATGTCCTCATCCAATATCAAATAAAAGGTTTTTCTAGGGTTGAGGGGATTCCAAAACCAATTTTTGGATATGTTAAAAACCACACACATGGTTTCCTAGGTAGGGGCACATGGTTTGGTGAAACAATGAACCAACCATGCCGACCTCACTATCATGGGTCACACACCTTTGTATATTTGAGTGCATATTTATTGAAACTATGGGCTAGAAGTTCGAACCTTTCTACATTGGTTTGTATGGTTTACTGGGTTGGGTGTACGATATACCCATACCATGTGCTAACTATGCACAGAATCATTTTCTAAAATTAATTCTTAAAACTCCACCCAAACACACCCGTACTAACCACAAACAAGGGTACTTAAATAAGATGAAACTTAAATGATATTGATCCCCATAAAACTCTAAAAATGTTCAGGATCTTACAATCTCCCCAACATATAACAACCCGTCCTCTAGCTGCACTTCCAATCGTTTCTAAGATTCTGAGCCAAAAGATCAGGCCATTGTGCCCTCATATCTGCTTCTCTTTACCATTTTCTTTCTTGCACACATCCATGTCTCCATAACAGATATACTATCGGTAAAACCCTTACTCACAATAATTTCTCATTGTGATCGAACAAACGTATTAGATAAACCTAAAAGGATGCATATATCTCAGTGTAAACCTCATCCACATCGATTACATGAGAAGGTTCGAGGTGATACTGAAGATGTTTGGATATATGGAAAACATCATGCATAGTGTCGTATCTCTGTGGAAGAGCCAATTGGTATGAAACATTCCAAATTCTATCCACTATCTCAAATGGTCCAAATAACTTGGGAGCTCACATTCTAGGCCTTTGTATCATGTAGCGACCCAACATAGGTGACACCCAAAGGAACACATGATAACCCTCTAAAAAATCTTGGTGTCTGCTCTGTATATCAGCATATTAATTATGTATACTTTGAGCAGTAGTAATTTATTTTTTAATCAAATAAACCAACTCTAATGTCTATTGCACGAGACATGTTCCCAATAACTTTGTCTCCCTAGAATACATCCATCATATCGGTGATCTATATGGAATACTATAAAGAGCCTCATATGGTAACATCTGTAAAGTTCCCTAATAATTATTATTATAGGATAACTCTACTAAATCCATGTTATTTTCCCATGATCTACCAAAGTCATCCACACATGCCTATAAAATATCCTCATGCAAATGTATAGTTTCCAACGGCCTGTCTTTCTGTGGGTGGAAATCCATACTCAACAATACCTATGTGCCATGAAAATTCATGCATCCCTTCTAGAAGTTTTATGTGAAGTGTGAATCAAGATATGAAACTATTTTATATAGAAATCGATGAAGATATAATATCTCCCAAATGTAATTTTCTCCAAAATATTATACTAAAAGGATTCCGTTATAGGGAACAAATGCCCGAATTTTGTCATTTGATCCACAATGACCCAAATAGAGTATGTACATTCATGATACCCACCACAAAATCCATGGTCATGTCATCCCAATTACATTTTGGAATAGACAATGGTTATTTCAAATAACCAGGTCATTAATGTTCCACCTTCACCTGCAAACAAAGGAAGTATCTTGTCACAAACCCTTTTATCTCCTTTTTCATCCTGGACAACAAAACTATCTTCATAGGTCATCGTACATTTTGGTTAAACCTGGATGAACCACCCATTTTGAGGCATGAAATTCCAACATGAGATCCTCTTGTGAGCTCGTAACCACAATAGCTCGATTCCTCCCATAGATGATATCATCCTCATCTACCAACCTATCTGAAGTGGTTTCCCCACCTTCAAAGATTTCCATCTTGGCTTTGAACTCTTGATCCTCATACATTTTATCCACGATCTATCTCAATAGCATAGAATACACTGCATCTAAAACTACTATCATATTCTCTTAACTCTTTTAAATAACCACTTTTATTTCATCCAACAAAGTTATCATTTTATACTATGCACTCGACTCCCAAACCATATGTGTAAGAGTTTTCTTGATAAATGAATCAACTATACTATTTACTATCCTGAGAGTATATTCCAGTTCAAAATCTGAAGAGTTCATATATATAACCCATCTCCACGTCTAAAGATTCAAATCATGCTGTGAAAATATATAATTCACACTATTGTGATTTGTATAAACTGTATGATTTTATTCGAAAAGGTACTATCATCAACACTTTAGATCATAAACCATTGTTTCCAACTCTAGGCTGTGCATGGAGTAATTCCATTCATGAGGCCTCATTTACCGAGACCCATATGCCACAACTCGATGTCCCTAAATCAGAGTGTCTCCATGTCCAATTTTAAAAGAATCACGATAAACCGTATACTACTCACCTGACATAGTGAGGATAAAAATTGATATTGATGTTAAATGATTATTAAAATAATGAAAATATCTTCCAAAATCCTTTGACCATTCAAAAATTACTACATTTTTTGTCATTATTGACAATATCACTTCCAAATGGAAAAAGTCTTGGATGAATCTCCAATAATATCCAGCTATTCCCACAAGGCATTAGATATCAAAAAAATTATTGAGATGCTCCCAAGAAACTACTACCTAAAATTTCATTCTGTCTACTTACACACATTCCTTCGAGATTATGTGCCCTATGAAGTGCACCCAGTCAATCCATAACTGACACTAATGTAGTTTGGCATATAACTGATACTCTCTCAGTGTACATAGGAATATAAATTCCATAACCACCACCATGAACTAATCTAGATATGAAAGAAAGATCGTTTTTATCAAATCCATAAACAGTGCTAGTGCATTTTTCAAGCCAAATGACATTACTAAAAACTCATAATGGTGATAACAACTTCTGAAAGAAGTCATTGGTATATAATAAGTCTGAACACTCAAAAAATGATACCATAATATCAATTAAATCATTAAAAACGGACAATATCCCTTCAATTTTTAAAATAGATCACTGATACTCAGAATAGGATATGAGTTATTCACATTTACATTTTTCAACATTTGGTAATCGACAAAAAAACCTAAACTCCCATCAGCGTTATTTGTGAACAAAACAGGTGATCCCCAAGGCAACGTACATGGATAGATAATTCACTAATCCTACAACAACTCCAACCGAGTCATAAGCTCTTTAGTCTCAGTCGGTTCCATCCTTTAAGGTGGAATAGAAACTAGGTGAGCCCTGTTTATGATCTAAACAGTGAATTCCACATCTCTCTAATGTGGTAGCCCTGATAAGTCTTCTGGAAAGACATCCTAAAACATTTCCACTAATGTTGGAAGGAAATATTATCTAACACCCCCCATCATCCAACAAATGTCTAGAATAATGGACTGTGAGATCTCTATGTTGTTGTGTAATTGGCCCTACTTGACCTTCATTGATATCCCACTCTCCACGATGAATATACTGGTCACCCTTAGAAGATATAAACATAACCCTCCTATAGTAATTGTCAACATGGGATCAGTATGCGAATAGCCTGGCCGTACCCATAATTTGGTCGAAGGATATCATATCAAGAATATTAATATCCAATAGAAAATGATATTCCCAAATATCTAGTGAACATCCCTTGCGTTGATAGATATATCTAGACCATACTCTCTATGGTGTATCTATAGTCATTACCCCACTAACTAAATCTGCCTTCAGACTCAATCAATTAATATGTTTGGTAGATATAATGGAATGAGAGGAACCGTTATCTGATAAGACACTAGACAAAGTAGAATCTAATAAAATAATACCTCTCACAATAGATGGTCCGGCCTCATTATCCACAAGTGTAGGTTGTACATTAGGTAACTGAACTTCCCCTCTTCTGTGTGATGTTTTCTGATTCCCCTGAGTATAAACACTCCACTGATGTAGGAACTCCTTCAAAAAAGGACCACTTCCACTACCTCCACATCCTAATCTAGTATAACTCCATCTGTTATCCTAATATTTTGTAAAATATCTACTTCCCATACTCTGAGTCTACCCAGCTAGTCCTTAAATACCACTAATGTCGCTGCAATCTACATAAATTCTTTAGATGTCCCATCTTGATGAAATATCGACACTCTAATGGTGTTCAGGAACAGCGTTGAAGATAGTGTCTCATCCTACCACAATGATGAAAAATTACCCTAGTAAGGACCTATACATCTGACCCTCCTGTATGCATACTCTTCTTTCCACTACCTTGCATGAAGTTGTCATAACAGTGCTTCCATCTCACAGAAGTCACACCTCATTGTTGTCTAATAAAAACTACTTATACCACATAGAAATCCTCCAATAGATTCCCATAAAATATGATATCTTATTCCACCACTTTTGTAAATTTCATTATCTTAATGATATTTACCTAGGATTAAATCTCACTCATAAGTCCATCCTGAAAATATTCCACCATAGTTTCATCATCACCTGCTAAATTTGGAGCATAGCATTGAGAATCTATGTAGCATCTAGAATTTTAAATCACTAAAATTATCCCTTATGTGAGATACCTGAAATAAATAGCTATCACTTGTATCAATTCCTCTATATAAAAGTATTCCAAGAACCTCTCCAAGAATTAATTCCATAACAAATAACTAGTTTGTCCAGTTCGTGTCTGAATGTCCCACCAACACTTTGCTGATCTCTATAGAATGTATGTGGAAACATGACCATTATCTAAGTTGGAGTCTCCATATTGGTAATGTATTGTCTCTATAAACTCAACCCAAAATTACTTTCCCTTAAGTCCACCATATCCAGTAAATGTTGGAGGGTTTTGCAGCTAAAATTCCCTTGTCAACTCAGACATTCTTTTCACAACCCGACCTGGGACTCTTTCCATGAATTTCATAAAGGGAATGAAGTTCTCCCAAAACTTCTCCCCTTCATCCTTAATTGGGATGATTAGTGCCTCAACATCCATAACTGGAAACAATTTACTTGAAACTCCCCTCGGTCAACCCCTCAACAGGAATCAAGGAAGGATAATCTTGACAAATCTAAACTTAAGTCTTAGGTCTCATTTCACAACCCTATCAGATTTACATAAGAGGACATAATCACAACACATATTTTCAACCACCTACCCACACTATCAAAAAATGAGGTGCTATCAGTACCGTGTACTATACAACACCTAGTTTTTGGTTATAAATGATAAAAACACTATCATTATTATGTTTCTCATTTAGAAAACCAATTATTCTCATGTAAAATCTATATCAAATCATTTTAAGAACCATTATTCATTTTAATCTCACATAATGGAAAAAAGTTTTAATTCAATAACGTACCCATAACCCATTATCTCATGCGTGCGTAAAATGATTCATGTAACAATAACCCCGAGTTCCTGAAATGATACATGAAAACGAAACTCTCATTTTATTCTGGATCAGAAATCAATACTAAAAATTATCAGAAAAATAATCAAATCCCACCAAAAGTTAATCACCCAATGTGAAATAATATTCAAATCTAAAAGAAAAAAATAACAAAAATCACAATCGATGTACTTGGGGTTTCCCCCATACATGGATTTTCAACTCCCATTCACGAGATCAATACCAAGCCCCCAATCATCCTATTCTCCTGTATACCAGTCCAAAAAATTTTATGTTAAACGAATAAGAAAGAAAATTGGACCTCTAACACAACTTTATATCATCCCGACCTAGGTGAAACACAAGATTTCGCCATGCTGGTTCTCCACATGACCTCAAGCCCATCTCCCTATATTCTAGAGGATTCTGACTAGCAGTGGGGGTCTGGTTAGTCATTTATGGGGAGACTATACCCTTATTTATCAGAGTAGAATGATACTGTAAATAAATAAACAAAATAATAAGAATATATATAACTAGAAAAATACTCATGTCATAGGGTAATCAAATAGAAAAAAACTGAACTAAAATGGAAAATATTCTATTCCAACATAGATTTCAAGTGCCTAATTTTCACCTTATAATAAAGACACTAAGAGTCTCATATTAGCTCTAGAACCATGTATGGTTCCCTCCTCCAATATCTATCCTAAATCAGTGACCTATCAAACAGCCTTTTCCCTTATCTAGTCTAACAATAATAAAATATATTCATGTACCAATTTGGGAGCCCAAATATTGTGTGATTAGAACTCAGTAGGACATGACCAACAATGTCTAAAATAATACTAGTCAAAATATAGTGAAAACAGTTCTATAATTAAATATTTAAAATCTAATAATAAATAATTTATCACATTTTCATTTATTATTATCTAAATACATTGACTTCAGGGTTCCCAAGGATACTCGTACCTCAATACTATCTTCATCGTTTAACAAATATTGAAGTGTTCCCTAGGTAATATCATATTTTAAAACATAATTCATGCCAGATATCAATGTATTCATAGTGATTTGATAAACCAATACCTCATTTGACTCATGTCATGGTTTCAAAATTATCGTGTGTGGCCATAACTCAGAGTTCCATTATTTTAATTCATTAATTTCACATTTATAAGCCACATTTCCAAAGATACCCACATCAAAAATTTAAGTAATATGACCATGTTACAAAGAGTAATTTTCAATATAATGTCTGTTTTCCCTTTTTTTATTCATAATTATATTGAACATGTTACCATGTATAATTCTCAATTTAGAATGAACATGTTCCCATTCTCTTTACTCACATGTCTAATGACCTTGTTAAAATTTGTACTTCTCATCATAGGATGACCATGTTCCTATAATCTATCATATAATTAATTTACCAATTAATTATACACCCTAGTCCCATGAATAACTCAACAATTAGTTAATAATATCTATTCTATTTGTTAAATAAACTGCTAAATTAGTGCTTCAAACGATTAATTAATTCATCACATAATTAATCAATATCACAATTCATATTCCATAATTAATTTTACCGAATTAATTATCTCATTATAATATCAAATTTCCATAACTAATCCCATAATTAATTATCAAGAGTATATTATCAATGGATCATAATAAATCCATAATTAATTATCTCAACTTATCCATTTAAAAATAACATAATTATTCCACTGATTAATTATCTAAATTAGAAACTGTAACTATTATAATAAATTCCCAAAATTAATTTAATAATAGATAATCCCCTTTGTTTTAGGATTAGTTCCCCAATTAATCACATATCTCAAAAAATCATTGATAAAGCAATTGGTCAATATATTAATCCCAATTCAAGAAAACCAATTTCTAAAGGATGTTAGAAATCATAGTATATTACATTTACATAACAAACCCAAGACTACAAATATTATATTTAGACCCCATACATCAATTTATTGATGGATTATTTCTCAATGGAAGTCCCCAAAATCCAACCATCACAACAACATTGATATGTGTTCTGGATGTAGATCTATAAACCAAAATCAAGATCAAAGACATTGTGATCTCATAAATCAAGATCTAAAACCAAAATCATATATTTATATCATACAAAATAGGATTAGATACAAGGAAAAAAGAATATACTCCAGGAATATATAATTGAAATATAGAATAAATAATGGTAGAAGCATCATGATGAAATTTTCATACTGAGAGAAGATAAGATCTTCAATTGGGGATTTGGATCTTGAATAATAGAGATCATACGTTCTCAGAACCCATCCGAAAAGCTCGGGTATCACAAAAAATCATCAAGTCCCATGTCATGGCTGAATATGATGTGTTTTGTGGGTTTGGGGGATTTTAAAACCAGTTTTTGAATAATTAATAACTAGATGAATAGTTCTTGGGATAGGGTGAATGGTCAGGCAAAACCATGCACCAACCATGGCGACCTCACTACCCAGGTCGCATGATTTTTTAGGTTTTGGCACACAGATTGTCCAACCCTATGCCATTTATGTGAACTCTTTGTCTGAGATTGCATATTATGTTGGGTTGGGTGCATGGTTTACTTTAACCATGCTTCAATCGTGTATAGACCCATTTTTTCAAATTTCTTTTAAAACTCCACCCAAATGCACCCCAAGTAATAACACCAAAAATGGTACTTAAATTAGATGAAAATTACTAGAAATTTGTCTTGAAAAAACTCTATAAAAGATAAATACCACAAAAAATATCATAAATATACATTACATTTATCATCATACTCAACCATGAAATGTGTTAATGAAAAAATGAATGATGTCCTCCCGCAAAGAGGTAGTGTGCAATACACAAGAATGATGTTGTATTAACCCATTTGATGGAAGTATAGAATTAATGTTGGTAATTACCTTATTATAAAAAATTACCATTATATGGAAGATACTAAGGTTATCATATAATCATTATTTAATAAAAATTTAATGTTGTTTTGAATGAAAAAAATTAATATGTTCATTGAATAACAGTATCTCTTATTCAGGTGTCCCCCTTATGATTCCACTAAATCCATCTTAGGTTGGATTTCATCAAAAAATAAGGCCTATATGATTAGGGGGAATTTAGGTCAGTGATTTGGGATTTCATTCACTGATTTCAAAATTTGTTTAGTTGGAAGAAGAGAGCATATGGGGTATTCTTTTATAATTGGGGGAGAGGACACAATTGGTAATTTTAAAAATCATGAGTGCTATAAAGTTTTTCAAGTGTAACAATTGTCTAAAATAGACCGCTATTTAAATTTTAGAGGTGTAATGGTATAAAAATAGATATTAAATAGTTTTTATACAAGTTTATTATTCATTTTGAGTCTTATAATTTTTTTTATCCCAGATACATATAAAACCATTTTTACTATAACTTGAGTTAGTAATTTGTAATCTTTTCATTATTCAATTGGGTAAAACAATTATTTTGAACATATTAGATATATATAAATTATTTTGATACAAAATATGGAATACATGTTTCTTAATTCTAATCACATAAGTGGAAAAATTCAAATTGAAAAATAATCCTGCAAATGAAACAAGAAAATTGGGTTTTTGAGAAGTGTATTTTTTTCCACGAATATAATGATCATATATTAGGTATATGTATAATTATAATTAGTTAAAGAGTATAAATTAAATATTATTTATATATAAACTATAAATTTTGTTTAATATATTCATCATTATGGGTTATATTAAATAATTCAAATTTAGAAACATTGTGTAATTTAATTTTTTTTTTCGAGTAATGTCACTTTTTTTGATCTCCAAAACAAATCTTATAATAGATACAATATAATGATCATTAAAATGTAATTCTATGGATAAAATATAAATAAATAATAAATGTGATACATTAGAACATAATGGGGCATTTATGTTTCTTAATTTATTCACAAAATGTATGTTTTACAAAAATTGGTATTTTTCCTTATTCACGGAAAAATAAATATTTTCACAAATTCCCAAATTTCACCCAAGGTAAATTTAAATTTTCCAATTCAAAAACGAATTTAATTATATTAAATTATTTTTATACAGTTAAAAAATTTATTATAATATTATTTTCATGAAATTAAATAAAAATTCATTTTTAAACAAAAATGGTTTTTAGAGGATGAAATCACTTTACGATAAATTGATTTATTATTTATATATAATTTATGAATAATTTATATTGACTATGAATATATATGTACATATATATATATATATGATAATATAGTAAATATAATTAATAAAAATTAATTTAATGTCTACGTTATAATAGTTATATATAATACAGTTCAGTTAACAGTGGTGTTTTTTATTAAATACTCTATAAAAAATCTTGGGGTTTCTTATGCCACATGATATTGAAGTGATTATTTTTTTAATAAAAATATAAACATAAAAAGTATTTGGTACAAACATTCTCATAAAAGTTCATTGATACATATTATATATGCTGTCGAATACAATTTCCTTTTATTAAAATCCCATGATGTTACATTCCAAGACATTTGGTTCCACTTTTAAAACAAAATGACTTTATTTTAATTAAATATTTTATATTATTCTATGTGTGTCCCTCCAATCACATATAAAACAGAACCTTTTCTCCTATATTAATCATAATAATTTAGATATCTATATAAAAAAATAACACAAAAACATTATTATATTATTTCCATTTCTTTCTAATCTTGTAGAATTCTCCAAATACCATCCCATGAATTTTTAAGGTATATTTCAAAGGAGGTATCTCGAAGAAGAGTTATTAACCTTTAATGAAACATTGAAAGTATATTTCTTATTTTATTTCTTAATATTATGTTTATCATATCATCACAGTAATAATCATGTATTATCACAATTATATGATGTTATTATGATTATGGGATATCTATTTTCCCCCTAATTTTCTTCAAATGAGCAAAGAAACTACAAAAAATTCATATTTGTAGACTACTGTCTCTATAGAACAATGTGATTTATTCTGCACCACTAAATATCATGGATTGTTGTAAATATAGATTTAAAAAATTATAAAATATAAATAATGAAAATATAATTCATATATAATAATTATTATATATTAAAAAATATAATTTTATTTTTTTTCCTTTTACTTGGTAAAAAGTGTAATTATCATTCATGCTTATATATTGACTACTATCTTCATAAGTGATATATTTTATTTTCTCTGAACCCTATTTATATATTATTATATATATATATTTATATATAATATATATATGTGACTTATGAAAAGCATAAACATATTTAAATTTTATATTAATGTTATACATTAATATGTTCTTACCTATTATTTATTTATAATATGCTCTTGTTTTGGACTATCTTCCCACCTACATGAGTGATGTTTTGATTTTCATGACATGAATGATTAATGAATTTTTATTACATGTTATATTATTTTATAATAATATATACACGAAATTATTTTCATTCTATAAGTGGTTGAAACATCATAAATATGTATAGACGACAACCGTCAAATGGAAACATGCAAAAAAATGGTTTTCAGCAGGAAAAATTATTTTAATGATGTGTTATGAAAAAATTAATGATTATATGTTATATTTAGATAATATATAATAATATTATTTTTAATATATGGTTATATATACATATAGTAAATTTTAATTTCTTTTTGAATGATGATAATTTTGGTGACCCAAGTATTACAAGCCAATATATCACATCATTTTAGATGGATATTCAACATACCTCATAAAAAACACACCCCCTAATTGGAATTATTTAATATATATATATATACAGTTGATTCATTGAAAACTTATATCCTAAAGGATCATTAATATCACTTAAATAGTTCATTAATTATAATTGTCTTCTTAGAAAAACCTTATTTAACACATTTCATCACAACAAGGGGAAAATGGATGCATAACAGAGGGTGATATTAGAAGCTCTATGTTTAAGCATATAAGATATCAATCAATAATTTTATATCATCATAATGGTTTTATAATATGGTCATATGATAATAAATAGAACCAAATAAATTAAATATCATTAATCATGAGTCATGGAATATGGTTATTTTAGAACGAATTTAAAATAATAATTATAGTGTAGAATAATTAGTAAACAATCAAAATCCATGAGAGAATATCAAAAAAATATGAATGTGAAAGAAGAATAATTTTATAACATATTTAACATGTATAAATAGTAAAAGTTTCATTAATTAGGTTATGGAAATGAAATAATTTGATCTCGAAATATTATGAACAAACAATGTGGTCCATGTATTATATTTTGAGCATTAAATCAGGTTGGTTATGCTCATGTTTTTCTTATGAGTTATCTATTTTATCCATTTCATTGAAGTTATATAATATACCCACCAATCAAAATACCATAAATAAAAAGTGTTCAATGATTTTATAAAACATTAAACATTTCATCATTGTATAACCCTCGGAAATGAAAAAGTATAAAAAAGATGCAGTCACAATATAGCTACTATATAGAAAATTAATATGTTTCACAGAATGATTCATAAAATTTCATCATCAAAAACCGTCAGTATGATATAATGTTTCGGTATCATTGGATCATATCCCCATAGAATCATAAGTAACATATAATGATGGAATCATATATTAATATTAATTAAACAAAATACAGGAATATTTATTGACGAAAATAATATTTTAATTTTAAAACAACTTATTTAAAATCTATAATGTTCCATAATACGAATGAAAAAAATTAATAGAAAATTTGGTTTAAATATTTTAATGAAATATTCAATGAAAATATTAATTATGATATTGGTAAAAGGAAATATGTTTGTGTATGTTAAAACATATATTTAGTTCTTATATATGGTTGAAAGATAATCTTTCAAAAAATATAAATAATATTCTTTTATATATATTTTTTAAAATAAAATTGTAAAAAATGAAATTAGAGAAATATTATATAAATGTAAAAAAAATTGATAATTTAAAGAAAAAATGCACATGGAACAGAAATGGTCTTAACCAATGAATAAATATTGTCATTTTTAATAAAATATCAACCATTTTATATACCAAGGATAAGAAAAGTTTCCTATAAATTTTATATTTCATGAATAACTATAGGAATATAAAATTTATGGGTTTTAAAAAATAATAAGTATATAATTGTCCTTAATATATATATTTTCATATAAAATCTCTAAATGAAATGTGATTATGAAATACATGTTTACATAAACTCTTGTGTTTCTTTATATGGGTTAAAACATGTATATAATAAATATAGATTTATTAAAAAGAAAGTAAAAAACAATATTCATATGTATCATAGAATATAAAATGTAATTATAATATGTTATCATCTATTTATGAAAAAATGTTTATATAAATCACTATTCATATTGATAATAATATTTTTTTGTGAATGTTTTTGTTTAAAGGTTATAATCATCGAAACATGGCCATGATTTAATCACCTATTGAAATTTAATCCTGTTATAATTTTTATATTTATAAGTTTCATAATCTTTTACAACAATTCATAAAATGTGTTGGGGAAAAATTATATGTTTTCTATTGATGGAGATATTAGTCTGTATATATGTACATGTAATTATTTCACTTTTCAAAGAACACGAAGAAATAAAATAAAATAATAAGTCAAATTCAAAGAATAATTTTTATATCATCATTATAATAAATAATTATTAAATAAATCTATATTTCAATCCATATCATATAAAAATGAAAAATGAATCACATCACTTTGTGGTGGTGGTGGTCCTTATGTATGTAAAAGTGACATTATCGTTTCCCAATCCGATGGTAAGAAGATATCTAAAATATTATAAATAAAAAATAATTATAATTACATAAATATAAAACATTAACCTTAATTCCATCTTAATAAACACCAATGAATTATAGTGATGTAAAATGAATCATATCGCTCTTTGTAGGTAGTTGTCCTCATATATGGTCTAGTGAAACATTAATTTCTTATTTTATAAAAAGAAGGTGGAAAATATATTCCCCATAATAATAATAACAATTAAGTAAATTGATTATACTATAGTGATTAGTATAGGATTGACAAAATATATTTAGAAGACTAATATGAGGAAATATACATTGTAAGTTTCTGAGATGATGATTACTTCTTCTTTGAGATACAACAATTGATTTACTACTTAAACCTTCATAGTATAGAGTTATGGTAAGAAAAATATCTGAAGAAAAAAGGGATGGAATATATGAAGGATTTGGGGAATAGAATAGAGAAGATTTGTGTCTATAATTTTTTGATCATTGGAGTATAGGAGGTTCCATTTTATAAGTGATGGGAGGGACGCACATGGAATTATAAAAACCATATTTTAATAATATAATCTCTCATTATTTTGATTCTGGAACCAAATGTGTTGGTAAAATTATTAATTTAAACTAATTATATTATATTATATTATAATAATTATATCCAAACAAATATGGTATAAATTTTACAATATATAAAATCTATAATTTAATGAATTTTTTTTTAAATTTTTTTAATAAAACATAAAAATATTAATTGAAAAATTAATTTTAAGAAGAAAAATGAATTTATTCTTACTCCCCATAATGTAAAAACCATTTTATAAAATTGAAAATATTTGTTATTAAAATATCAAAAAAATCATTAAAGTAAATTATAAATTGTGATTAATATTTTTTTTGGAAAAATTCACATTGCATGCACAAATACTATTATTTCCAAATAATATATCTTCTTATATTAAAATGATTATATTTTTATTTATAAAAAAATTATAAGAAATAAATTATTTTTAATAAAATGAAAAAAACTATTTAATAATTTAGTTAGTACTATTCGCACTATCCAATCCAACAACTGGGAAATAATTTTAATATTAAATAATAATAAATAAACATTAATTCACGGGTCATTAAAATAAAATATTGTGTATGAGGAATTTCATAAAAGAAATTAAATTTAATTAATTATAAATATATCATAAATTTTTTTGTTGTTATATTCTCTCACTATTATATGAATTTTCCCCTAATGATTTCACTATACCAATATAAATAATTGAGGATACATATGATTTATAAAATACTTAGGTTTCTACATAGCTTCTTCAAATTTATGTTTTAACCTCAAAAAGTCATATATGTGTGTGGAATTCATATGAAAAATATTCTATCTTTGATCTATATTTTCCATTAATTTTTTTAAATAATATATAGATCTTTCTCTAAGTTTATAACCTCTATTATTTATATGTGAAAAATAATATATAATCTTCCTCAAAAGTGATGCATGTAACACTACATTAATACGAGAGGGATTTTTTTTGAAACAGAAAGTGACAAAAAACCATCCCAATCCATGAAAAATATAGAATGGTACAATATAACAAGTTCACACTATTCCATTATTTCTAAATCACATAATATTCTACCATGGAGATATATAATGAAAAACTTTTTTACTAACATAAAACCATATATATCAATTATGATTGTATTTAAAACTTTTCTATCTTATTTTATCTTTTGTTATGTGATGTTGAATGATTTTAACATTCACTTCCATTCCGATTGTTAGATGAGGAACGACTATTATTTTTTATAACATCATCATCCATGTTAGAAATTTTCACCTTTTTCCATATTAGTTTTCATAAGGAGACATCTGTAAGCCTGAGTGATGCATATTTGTTTTAAAAATAATTGCACCATTGTAAGGTTTTCATCCAAAAAAACATATGAAATTCATTGAACCAGATCATACCATATACTTATTGATTATAACTGTTCATCCAGATAGTGCATCAATGTATGGAAGATAATTAGTATTGAAATACCAATGTTTATTTATAAATTGATGAAAAATATTCCAGGAAGTTGTGGTAAAACTAGAATCTCAAAGAGATGTTATAAAATATGGAACTATATGCAATATTATATCTTCTCTAATTTATTTACGTGAAATATGGTCAAGATAAAAATTATCACAACTGAAAATTACTTGTGGTAATTTCATAGAATGATGGAATATAGATAAAATAATATATATATATATATATATATATCCATTCGAGTTTTTAGGGTCTCCAATTAATAAAAACATGGTTTTATTTTACATTTTTCATTATGTTATAGGTATTGTTAACAAAATTACCTTAGGATTTAATTTCTCATCCATAAAATTCTAGCACACGAAGAACTGCAGTAAAGACTCTAATATTTCTATTTCATGTTTTCCCACTAGAAATATCAATTCAAATATCTATAGATCTTCATACTTCCACATTTTAAAAGAGAATTATGAACTATGGGCTTACTAAAATAGATCCATAGTGATATATGGTATTGAAAATACAATTACTCAGTTCTAGAACCTTATCATTCCATCATGATCAAGGTAAATATTAAAAAAATATCTAATTCTTATATAGTGAAATATCAACCTTTTACACCTCCTTAATCCATGTATGGAACAATGGTTAAACATTCATATGATCAACATATTATTTTCCCCATTCCTCATGATTTCATATTTATTATTTATAAAATACTTTAATATTAGAACTATTTTAATAATTATTATGGGAAAACTGAAATGGGATTTTTGAAAAAGATAATGAACCACCTTATTCACATTCCTATGGTGGTAATTTTTTTAGTAGTCATTGTATTTGATAAACTCCAACAGCCCTCTATGGCATAGATTTAACTATTTTTGTGTGAATATGTTATTCTTTAATTTTTGGCCAATATATATATATATATAATTCTCACCATATAGATATTTAATTCATATCATTAGTGAGAAATTATAGTATACAACATCATATAATTATTCGGGTAAATTTTCTAATAAATTTTCATTTAGCGATAGGTATTTGTTGTAACCATATTATTATGAAAAAGGAATAATACTAATCCATTATCTAATGAATCAATATATATCAAAAAGTCTCCACTCTATGGTAGTGTTCCTGTAGGTTCACTAAATAACCTTCACATTAGTTTCTTGAAATTATCCTCAAAGTATTCTATTCACTATAACTTTTTCCCTTATATATTAACTTTATTAGTTGATTTTATTGTAATGATGACTTTCTCTCAATGTTTCTTTAGTTTCTTTCTAAAAAATGAAATCTATAGTTATCTACCACTATTGTATGTCTAATAAGTTGTTAAATAACTTCATTCATTGATGGAACCTCTGACATAAAATACCATGGGATAATATCAGGAAATATTGATACATTTATAAACAATAAATCACACTTGGTAAATTTGGAAGGAAGCATATCCTTCCTCAGGGTATTTAGAGGAATACTCAAATAGTCTTCATGATCTTCCCTATTCTTATTATTTGTAAGAATATAATCTCTAAATACTACCAAAAACCAACCAAGGTTATATTTATGACCATATTAAATAAAGTAATTAATATAAAAGTAATATTGGTAAATCTAATTTGAGTTACTATAAATTCAAAATGACCATACCTCATATAGAAGGATATATTAGGTATATCTTTGATAATAAACCTTTGTTGATGATATTCAGATAAATGTTTATTCATTGAAATATATTAAGATTATCTTGATTGGTGATACATATCATCTATATAGGGTGTAGATTACATGTTCTAAACAGTGATTTTATTATGTTTATGATAACCAATGAAAACACTAATTTTCATATCTTTCTTCTTAAGAAAAAAATAGGTGTACCGATGGGAAATCAGTGGAAGAAATGAATTATATTGTGTCTCTTATAGTTTATTATTAATTCTAAACAACATAATTAGGGATATTCTATATTTTGTCTTTAAAACAGTATAACATTAGATATGAGTTATTTTGAAAAATCATCTTCATGATTAAGGGGAAGTCTCGTAAGATCCTATATACACATATAAGTATATTCATGATGATTAGAAATTTTTTTTATTTTTATAATTCTCCCCAACCATTTAAGATAAATATCTTAGATTTATGGTTATTATAACCATGAATCTAGACGTAATTTTCATTGATATTTTAGTTTCATGCTCACAATAGTAATGGATCAAAGGATTATTCATTATATATGATTCCACTTTCCTTCCACATAAATTAAAAGTCTCTATATTGAGAGAAACTGTAAAGCCTAAAATTTCATCATATTCAACTAGTGGAGGAATAAAATTATTTTAATGATGTATATTTTTATTAAATATGAATAATAGTGATGATATATAATAAAAATGTGAGTAAAAGTTTTCACTTCAACAAATTTATTTAGTCATTGAGGTGGTGATTTGATATGCTAAATAATTTTTTTACACATAAAACAATAGATAATATATAACGAATCATGATTTAGATACATTGATATTAATTAAAAAGAGATTAATATTCATTACAAAATATAATAATTCCACAACAAGACAATATAGGTATTGTGTCTTTCAAAACTAGGAAACATAAACAAATCTGTCATAAGACATCTTTATTATCTCCCAGTTATTACTTCATAAGAAGACCCATTTTTTTCATGTCATACTTAATACCCATATACATGACTTGGGGAAAAGAAATATATGAAAGGGTGATCTTAGATTCTCAGTAAGTGTAATCAAGGGAGATATCATATCATAATAATTATACATAATAACATAACATTTCAAAATCATCTTCTTCATATGAAAGATCAGGATATTATGCCATGCGATAAATCATAAAAGTTAATTAGAAATAATCATTGTGATCCCAAAATCATTAACATAGGGCATGAAATTTTTTATCATATACGTAATCATAGAAAATAATTTCATATTTGTCACGTCTCATTACCAATACCATCATAGCGGACAAGGTCCATCATGTAACCGAGTTTACTCATCCTTCCAGCCCTGAACTACTGAACTGAGGTCATTTCATGGTCCATCCACGTCAATACCATGATATATAAATCCCTGCCCAATGAATTGGACTGATATTTAGGTCCCACCAATCACATAATAAAATCGTTCTTACATATTTAACAATAACATAAATCATTCATTATAACTGAAGGAAAAATGAGTTTTTTAAACATAATTCCACCATAACATAATCCATGAAAAACAAATGGATATCATAAATATAATTCCATCATAAAGACAATTAAAATAAAAGAACAATAAGGATATTATACTTGAAACATAACCCTATATGATAGTTCCATATTATATAGAAAATAATTTTATATAACACTTGAAATTAATTCTTGAGGAAAATATCATCTTTTTTCAAAAAAAAGCTTTTATAAAAATGACATGAAATTTTAAAAGAAAATAATTTATTTCAAAATAACTCAGAACAATTTTAAACCAATATTCATGTAAATAAGTAATTATTAAAATATAAAAATATATTCATGTTTTATATGATAAAAAGATTATCCTCGTACTTTTCTTGAAAAAAGTCAAAAATGAACCAATATCAAAAATGAAAAAAGATTCATTTGATACCATTTATTAAAGATACGACAATGGATAAAATTTTAATTTATGTAAATTTAGAATAATTGAAATAATATTTTGGAATACTTAATTATGAAACATGGACACAAATGATAAATATACCCTTTTAAATACTTATATATAAACAATCTCGATAAATAATGAGATTGCGAGACTAGCTCTTACCTTAGTTCTAATTTCTATTGTATGTATCTGAAAATTGTGTATAATTATTTAAATAATTCCATTGAATTATTTCGTAATCATAATTATTTTTATGTTATTATATATTATCATATTATCATGCAATTGATAGTAACACTATTAGTCATTCTTCACGTGTTAACTTCAATATTTTCTTATGCATGTTTTGTTAGATAAGTTCTTATTCCTATTATTAGGATATAATTATATAATTTAGTGATATATATTATTATAATATATTTTATATAGATTCATTACATTCATTTATATAATCATTCTTTAATTCTTATTATGTATAACGAATCACATCACATCATGAAGGTGGTAGGCTATACGTACACATGAGTGACGATATCATTCCCCTAATTGTTGAATGATATATAATTGGATGGTGTATAATATTTCATAATACATATAATGTTATAATAAAAATATATTTTTATTATTTCCATAATTAGATCCATCCAATTATGATGGATGTGAAAAACCAATTACACGATGATGTGGAGATAGTAAGTCATACGTACGCACGCGTGGTAATTTTGTTTTTCATATGATGAATAAAAGAAGGAATATGGTTCTTTCATAATCATAAAAACATCTCAGTATATATGGGATACCAAATTTATCACTTTATATTAAATCAACTAATGCAGAAGTTGTAGAATAAGAAATAAGTTTGAATGAATCAGTAGAAGTGATTACATCTTTTTCAACGTCCTCCCTCTAAATCTCATGTTAATGCACTCGAGTTGATCATTGATGAAGACCACAACCTCTATAATGTTAATATGGAAGATTATATAAGAAATATGTACGTTATGGAAGATATTAAAGTCTAAATGTTATGTGAATAGGCGAGGGATGAGTTTCCCTTTTATAATTGATGTGAGGGGCACTTTTGGAAACTCCAAAAAATATTAATTTATAATAAACTCAATCCACATTAAATAACATAATAAATATCCCAATGTAGAAGACGCGATTATATAAGTTTTTAATATAATCAACCCATAAATTTTATTCATTTATTTATCTCAATTTAATCCTTATCATTTTAATTAACACTTAGTTATTACTTTTACTTTTTAACTGGGGTAACATATATTTCAATATTAAAGGGGTTTAATATTTACTTATTTGATGTCAATTAGACATTAAATAAATACCTTAGAATATTTTAGAATGTATCATTATTATTATATATTTTTAACAATTTCTTATGATTTTTAAATAATTTCATAACAAATTATTTTAATAAATAATAAATAGTGTTAATTTTGACATCATTCAATTCATTAATTTATTAAAATGTTAATATAATAAGTTATCTTAGAAATAAATATTTAATTATATTACTAAGGGGTCATGATCATATAAAAAATTCATTGGAAATATTTAGTATCACAAATTATATTTATTTTAATATCTTTTAATAATTTTTTGATATTTACCTTAATAAAATAATTACTACATCATTTTTGTGTAATTTTTTTGTATGCATATTTGTGGAAAAAAATTAAAAATTAAGTTCAATGGAAATTATAAATTCTCAATATTTTATAATAATAGTTATAATATAATATATATTTTGTATAATGCACCATTAAAAATGTTATAATTATTAAAACATGAATGTGACAAGTTTATCATCACATTAAATAAAATAATACAGGTGTCATAATAACTTATATAAATATATAAATGGTCTATAACTTTAATTTTATATGTTTATGGTCTATATATAATCAATCAATATTATTTTGGAAAATGTTTGTTTATTTTAATGGTTATTATCACTTTAATTAAAATTATTTTATTGATTTCTCATCCATTAAATAATTTCAACATCATTAAATTATAAGCCTTTAAGATAATTATTTAATTTCTAAAAATTATATATAAGATATTATTTAAAATGATTATTTATATTAAAATTTTTATTTTTTATAACCTTCTTTTAAAAATGATATAGTTTTTAAAATTTGAGTAAGGTATATTTAACTTTTCATTAAATAAAATAAAATAAATGTCCTAATTACATTCAAGTGGATTAAAAAAAAAACCATTTTTATCCAAGGATGGTTTAAGTGGAAAAAAACTCATCCAATGATATTAGTAAAAGTGTTAGGGTAATTTAATAACATTATTTTTACCCTTAATTAACCGATTTACCCTTTTAACAAATTAATAAAAATTAGCGATGTTACTATTCATAATGCCAAAAAACAGAATTAAGTTATTTAAATTATTTGGATCTATAGATTCCAAATATGGAATTGATTATCCAATATTAAAAGAACTGAAATTTATCGAATTAAGTTTATATTAATCTCGTTTTTGGAAAGAAAGAACATGTTTTAAAAGTTAAAACATTACAAAAGATTGAAACATTTTTACATATGAATTTAATAAAAAATTAATACCAATGTACTATATTAAATTAAATTATGAATGTATATAATATTTATTATTTAAAAGTATTCAATAATATAATTTAAACATATAAAATATTTTGATAAAAAAAAGCTTTTTTAAATTAAAATTTTTCGTATTTTTACTATGCATTAAAATTTGAATGTTATCAGAAGAATTTCAAAACTTCATCCAATGTAAATATATATATCTCTATTCCAAATAAAATGGTTATTATGTGATATAAAAATTATTAATGTGTCAAAATATAAATTTAAAAATGTTGCACCATTAAAAGGTAGAAAATTACTCTTTTCAAAAAATATTGGTTTTTATGCCTTACACGGGGTTTATTCATAACCTGTGAAAAAATATATAGTAGATGAATATAAAAAATATTTTATTAAGTATATAAAAGATATATTTATTTTATTTCATTTAATAATTGTAATTCAAACAATAAATTAATACAAAATTTTAATATACTAATGATTTATAGTTATCATGAATAATTGGTAGCCAATTAATTCACCATAAATTATAATATGATTGTTATCTTTCCTCCCACTAACCTAATAGATTGGAAAATTGGAAATTTTATACTAATGGAAAGTCATGATTTGTATAAAATCTAGATTATGTGCAATTTAATGTATTAAAGAATTAAATTTATTTAATGAAATATTTTCATTAAAACATTTGGGTGTTACATTATACCCCCCTTAAAATGATTTTTTACTAGAAATTTGTAAAGACCTGTAAAATTCAAGGGAATGTTTTTCTTAATTTTATTTGGAATTTTACAAGAGCGCGGTTTCTGACGGCAGCTGATTCCGAGGCCCAGAGTGCCCAGAATTAATTTCCAAAGTTTGGCTCGGGTACGTTCAGTGAACGAACGAGCGGGAATTCCTAACTTTTGATCCGGTGCTCGGAATTGAAATCCGAGGATACTGATGAACTCGCAGCGCCGATATTCGCTTAAGAAGACCTTTTCCGAAGTTGAGTTTTCCTAGGAGGAGTTGTTTAATTTTCTGGATGAAATGAAGAGTAAAATAAAATTGTGATACAATATTTATTTTATATCTTTAAAGTGGTTAAAATCTTTTGTTGGAAGTTGGGTGGTTTAACCACCTAAGAGAGGATTAGGGTGAGGAGGGGCCCACCTGAGCCCCACCTTTTCAAATTCCCTAACTCCCCTCTCTCTCTCTTTAAAGCTTGATAACTTAACACTTAATTAATTACACAACTCATGTATAATTAATTAAGTGTTTTGTTTTTGAAATTTATGTTTTTGAAATGCTTGGCTTAGTAAATAAAATAAGGAGGGACCTTATTTTATTTGGATTGTTTGGTGAGGTGTGGAAGAGCTTTGGAGAAGCTGAAGAAATCCTCCACCTTCTTCATCTCCTTCGTGGAAGAACACGAAGAACGTCCGCCGCCCACGAAGATCACCGACGATGACAACTTGACTCGTCTTCTCCGATTGCTTCCTCCTCGACTTCTTCGTCTTCTAACCGACATCAACGAAACGACGACCGCTTCCCACGACTACGTCAACGTGCGACTATCGAGGTAGGGGTTTACTTCAATATGATTATCACTTTTCATGTTTTCCTCTTCTAAATCTATTGTGGGATTGGAAAAAATGTTTGATGAGGATTGTAGGGAATTTTATTTAATTTACGTGTGAATCATTTGTAACAAGGTTCAATTTTTAATTAAATAAAAATTGTGCCATTTGGGTGTTGGTTATTCCCGATTGTTAGCATCTAATGCGGAGGGCGCGGGCCGAACGAACACAGCCTGACAACCCTCCGTAATTTTGTTTTTGGTGCGTGGATTTGATAGTGATGAGGAATCGAATCCGAAATGGGAAAATGAGGTATCCATTCCGAAGATCTCGATCCGAGAAAATCGCCGGCAAAGACCGCAAGTGGAACGGACCACCGGAGTGCGTCCGGTGGTCCTCGGAAGATGGCGTCCGCACGCCGCTCCGGCGCGACGGCATCGGCGACCCACGGCGGAGGCGCGCCGCCGGAGTAACCCACCGCGGCTAAGCCGCGGTGGTCAGCAGGCGGCCGGCAAAGCCGGCCGTGACGGTCCAAGAGCGGGACCCTTAGGGTCCCGCGTTTCGTATTTCGGCAGGCCAAACGGCCGGCCGTTTTCCAGGATTTCCGGGGGATTAAACCCCCGGATGAAGGTGGAGCGGGCCCCCCACGTGGGGGGGGGGGGCGTTGTTTTGCAAAGCACGGGGGGCTGCCCCCCCCCCCCCCCCCCCGTTTCCTCGATCAGCGCTCGGCCAACCGGCCGAGCTGAGCGGCCGGGCCGCGCCTCCGGCCGAGCCGGGTCCAGCGGACCGGGTCGGATCCGGGTCCGGTCGACCCGGTTCGGGTCGACCCAGGGGGGTCGGGCCGGGTCGGCCCGGACCCGGACCCCCCGTTTTCGAAATAGTTTCGGTCTTTTGGCCATAACTTGTTCCACTGACCTCCGATTGACGAACCGTCTGCGGTAACGAGATACTTGGATCGAGACAGTCGTTTTGATATATTACACTCAGGGTTTCAGAACACTTTGAGTTCGGCCGGGTTGATTCGTACACGAAACCAACCGGGCCTTCGGAGCGGAAACACTCATATCTTGAGCTACGGACGTCCGATTGATGTGCCGTCAGCTTTGTTGTGTTCCTCTTAGTGAGATGGATCTTTTGGCATACTCCGCCTGAGGTTTGGATGCAGGTGGAGTACGGTTGGGTTGGTTTTTCCTTAAAAACCAACCGGGCCCCGGGGACGAAAATGCCAATAACTCTCAGACCGGGCGTCCGATTGACGCGCCGTCTGTTGCGTTGAGTTCCTGTTGATGATACGGAACATTTGGATACATCAACTTTGAACTTTGTGACAGTTGATGTATCAGCCTCTCGGCTCGTGGAGCGGACCCTCCGAACGAGCTTGCTGTGTGCGGGAACCCTAGTGCTGGCTGCGACTGTTACTGCTACTGCTAGTGTGACTGCGACGACGACAGTATAGAGATCCTGTGTGGATTCGACGATGACGACTACAGCACACAGCGATCCTACGTGGATCAGTGCTACAGGTCCTGTGTGGCCCCGATCCTGTGTGGGTCCGATCCTGTGTGGGTCTTTGCGCTCAGCGGTCCTGTGTGAACCAGCGCCTACAGATCCTGTGTGGGTCCGATCCTGTGTGGGTCCTTGCGCTCAGCGGTCCTGTGTGAACCAGCGCCTATAGGTCCTGTGTGGGCCTGATCCTGTGTGGGTCTTTTTCAGGGGTTAGTTACCTATCGATCCTTCGTGGTTCCGACGACTTAGATGGATCAGAGATCATCTTTATCGTCTTTCGAAAAAGTATACATGTGTGAGCTGAATCCTGTTGCTTTCGAGTGTGGATTGTGTTGTGCTATCCTGTGTGGATTACGTTTTTCTTTCCTGTGTGGAATACGTTTACTTTCCTGTGTGGATTTCATTTCACTTTCCTGTGTGGAATACGTTTACTTTCCTGTGTGGATTTCGTTTTGCTTTCCTGTGTGGAATACGTTTACTTTCCTGTGTGGACTGAGTTGTACTTGGGCTCGGAGGTTGGAGCGTATTTGAAATTGATGACTTAGGTATATGTATGGGCATATACATAAGCAGTGCCGGTAGCTACTTCTTGATTGTACCTATCTTTGTGGTTTATCATTTTTGGATTTTGAGAGACCTTCAGGGGTCTCTGGGTCCCTACTGAGTAGCTTATACTCACCCCAGCACGGGCTATGCCAGAACTACGTTGTGTTGGTTGCAGACGACGAACATCGTTGATCTTGGCTGAGGCTTGCAGAGCAGGACGGTACCTGGAGGTGAACCACTAGGCGGGACGTGTTCGGAGCAGACAACGGGACCCGTGGAGCAGTGGAACTACTTGTACCCACCCTTCAGCTGGGATTTCCCGTGGACAGCTCGGTGTAGCGGATTTTACTTTATAGATGATGTTTTCCCTTTCGAGTTGTACTTTACTTTCAGTTTGGGTTTGTATATTGGCCCATTTACTTTTCCACACTTCAGTTGTACTCTGTTTTTACTTGGTATTCACTATTCCGCTTGCTTACTCTGTGGTGGTTGTTTACTTTTCAAAAGGCAATTCCTTCCATTTTTACTAGGATTTACGCCTTGGTGTTAGTCGCCATCCCCTGGCCTATGGAAGGCGGGCTTGGGGTAGTCACGACACGGGCCCCGATGACCGGTTGTGACAAATTGGTATCAGATGAGTTCGATTCTACCGCGAACTCTGATCTTTTCTATGAGAAGCAATAATGTTTAGCGTATTGATTGTGGTTATCAGTCCAGGGAGTCCAGTGTTGGTGCGGCGGCCGACGTATCCGTACACCAGGACCCTGACTTCTGATTTCTGACTTAATGCATGAAAACATTGATTGCGTGTGTGTTTCAAAGTTTTATTTATGATTACTTTATATCAGCTCACCAGGTATACTGTTTGACCATGGCACACCTGTTTCCTATTCAGGATGGCCCCACGACGGCAGCCAGCTAGGGTTCCGAGAGTCGAGTGTGACGACAGCCCACCGAGCGACGAGGCCTCGGTGCAGGGCCCTTTGTCAGCAGTGGCACCAGCGGTAGCTCTACCCGACGAGCCACCGATACTTCCAGCACCAGCCGCTGACGATGCATGTCGCCTCAGTGCACTGCATGAGTTTCAGTGCCAACGACCGCCTAGGTTTCGTGGGGAGACGGACCCCCAGGCAGTAGAGGACTGGCTGGAGGTAGTAGTACCTGTGTTTAGGCTAGTGAGGACACCAGTAGACCTCATGGTGATCCTCGCTGTGAGCCTACTACACGCAGCAGCAGGACGATGGTGGAGCTTGATGCTCCAGGTGCACGATGAGGCATCTCTACTTTGGACGGACTTTGAGAGCCTCTTCCGCTCGGAGTTCGTCCCAGCCACCCTTCGTGCGGTGCGTATCCAGGAGCTTCTTCAGCTACGGCAGGGCAGCATGATGGTCGCTCAGTACTCGGCGAGATTTACTGATCTCTCACACTACTCGACCGACATGGTATGGGACCCATTCTTCCAGGCCCGGACCTTCGAGAAGGGTTTGAGACACGAGATCAGGGCATCGCTGATCTCCCTCAGCATACCAACTCAGACAGGAGTACTGGAGTGGGCCCTTCTGATCGAGAGATTCCTTGCTGAGTCTATACTAGCGCAGCGACCCACAGCAGGGCAGCACGAGGCAGAGTCATCTGCAGCAGGCAGTCGACGGATGACTCAGGGGTCCAGGAAGACCAGACCTTCAGGCAGACGACTTCGGGACACTGGCTCAACAGTGCGGGGCACACAGCGCAGAGCCAGTCTTTCGAGTGGAAGACAGTGCTATGCATGCGGTGGGCAAGGACACATGGCTCGTGACTGCCCGAACCGCCATACAGAGGAGCAGCAGACGATTGAGGAACCACCTAGGCAGAGGCAGAGGTTCGACTGTGGCGGTTCGCAGGGAGGAGGCCGACGAGGCAGAGGAGCTGACCGAGTAGCAGGTGGTTGGCGACATTTTGAGGCTCTACCACCACCACCACCAGGAGGTCCACCCCGACCTCAGGGGATAGCATAGCTTCAGGCAGCTGAAGCTTACGATCATGGAGCTCTGGAAGCGGGTGGACTAGTGCGGGACTAGCTCCAGGCATAGAGGCCTTTGCCCATAATGCCTCTAGCATCATAGTTTGTGTTTCTTTGTGTCTTTGTACTTTAAGTTGAAGTAATAAAAGACACTTGCCTTAGTGAGTTTTGTTTTCTTGTCTTTTGTTTGTTTTTACTAAGAGGTGCCGGTTAAATAGACTGTTGACTTGACCCTCACTTGCGAGATTCTTACTGGAGGAAACCCAGCGACCACACACTGATGCCGACAGTGTGACTCAACCCTTGGAGGCGAGAGTAACGGTTGGATCTCTTGGTACCAGCGTTGAGGCCTTAAAACTTCATCCATTCCATGAATTAACTAATCATGACGGGATTGACTGTATTAGGCAAGGAACGTGGTTCATCCAGGGAATGAGACCGGATTTCACTTTTCAGCAAAGGAGAAATCTTTGCAGCTTTGCCTAAGGAGGGAGTAGGATATGTAGTCTACTGCGATGCATCAGGGACCGGACTCGGATGTGTTATGATGTAGGAGCGGGCAGTGATCGCTTATGGATCACGTCAGTTGAGGCTGCATGAGCAGAACTACGCTACCCATGACCTGGAGTTAGCAGCAGTGGTCTTCTCTCTGAAGACATGGAGACACTATCTGATGGGAGAGCGCTTTACAGTCTTTTCCGATCATCAGAGTCTCAGGTATATCTTCTCGCAGAAGGACCTAAACCTGAGACAGCGGCGATGGTTCGAGTTTGTCCAGGACTATGACTTTAAGATAGTCTATACTCCTGGGAAGGGGAAAATAGTAGCTGATTCCCTCAGTAGGAGAATGGGCATTCAGCTACTTGAGGAGGCGACGGATCAGCTAGCCTCTTTGCAGATATCCTTCGTGGATAGAGATGGAGTAGCCTTCCTCCAGACTCTCACAGTCACCCATCCACTACTGCAGCGAGTCAGGGAGGCACAGCGTGGGGATGCTAACTGTGAGACACGGCGTGCACAGATATCCTTGGGATAGACATCTGATGGTTTATCCCTTGGAACAGAGCACGACATCCTTTTCAGAGGACGTACCATGGTACCAGTCTCTTTGCGAGAGGAAGTGCTGAGAGAGTTTCACACTTCTCCTTTGGCGGTACATCATGGAGTGGCGAAGATGTACCAGGACCTCAGACGACAGAACTGGTGGTCGGGCATGAAGAAGGCTTTAGCAGAGTTCGTTTCTCGATGCCTCACCTGCCCACAGGTGATGGCAGAGCATCAGGTACCAGCAGGCTTGGTACAGCCCTTGGAGGTTCCGGAGTGGAAGTGGGACGACATATCTATGGACTTCGTGACTGGACTTCCACGCACTTCCAGAGGTCACAACTCCATCTGGGTGATTGTTGACCGACTCACCAAGTCGGCACACTTCTTACCCATTAGAGAGCATGGCTCAGTGGAGAGCTTGGGACGTCTCTACGTTCAGGAGATTGTGCGGCTCCACGGTGTGCCATCATCTATCCTCTCCGATCAAGATGCTCGCTTTACTTCCCGGCTTTGGAAGGGGTTACAGGAGGCGTTCGGGACGCAGCTACGTCTGAGCACAGCCGTTCACCCTCAGACGGATGGTCAGACGGAGAGGACCATTCAGAATCTCGAGGACATGCTCCGCTCATGTGTCCTCGACTTTGGTCGTAGCTGGGAGGACCACCTACCCTTGGTGGAGTTTGCATACAACAACAGCTACCACTCCACCATCGGGATGGCACCGTACGAGGCATTGTACGGCCGACCTTGTAGATCTCCTTTGTGCTGGACAGACCCTGGGGAGTCAGCACTGGTGGGACCGGAGATGGTCCAGGCCACGACAGAGAAGGTCCAGGTCATCCAGGAGCGGATACAGACAGCTCAGAGCCGGCAGAAGTCATACGCTGACAGGAGGCGGAGGCCACTGGAGTTCGAGGATGGCGACCACGTCTTCTTGCGGGTCTCAACTCGACGTGGTATTCGGAGATTTGGCCGAGGCGGCAAGTTATCTCCGCGCTTCATCGGACCCTTCCAGGTCCTCAGCAGGGTTGGCGAGGTGGCTTATCGCCTGGCTCTGTCACCTCAGTTGCACCGGGTGCACGACGTCTTCCACGTATCTCAGCTGAGGAGATACGTGCATGACCCGACGCACATCATTGACCATGGGGAGCTTGACGTTGACGATGGGGTGACTTTTACGGAGGTTCCAGTGGAGATAGAGGATCGACAGGAGCGGGTCCTGCGTGGGCGATCTATTCCTCTTGTGCACATCAGATGGCATCACGGGAACCTCCAGGAGAGCCAATGGGAGTGGGAGGCTCAGATGCGTGCTCAGTACCCTCATTTGTTTCCCTAGTTTTTGATGTATCTTTACAGGGATGTAAAGCCCAGAGGTAGGAGTAATATAAAGACCCGTAAAATTAAAGGGAAATTTTTTCTTAATTTTCTTTGGAATTTTACAAGAGCGCGGTTTCTGACGGCACCTGATTCCGAGGCCCGGAGTGCCCGGAATTAATTTCCAAAGTTTGGCTCGGGTACGTTCGGTGAACGAACTAGCGGGAATTCCTAACTTTTGATCTGGTGCTCGGAATTGAAGTCCAAGGACACCGATGAACTCGCAGCACCGATATTCGCTTAAGAAGACCTTTTCCGAAGTTGTGTTTGCCTAGGAGGAGTTGTTTAATTTTCTGGATGAAATAATGAGTAAAATAAAATTGTGATACAATATTTATTTTATATCTTTAAAGTGGTTAAAATCTTTTGTTGGAAGTTGGGTGGTTTAACCACCTAAGAGAGGATTAAGGTGAGGAGGGGCCCACCCGAGCCCCACCTTTTCAAATTCCCTAACTCCCCTATCTCTCTCTTTAAAGCTTGATAACTTAACACTTAATTAATTACACAACTCATGTATAATTAATTAAGTGTTTTGTTTTTGAAATTTAAGTTTTTGAAATGCTTGGCTTAGTAAATAAAATAAGGAGGGACCTTATTTTATTTGGATTGTTGGGTGAGGTGTGGAAGAGCTTTAGATAAGCTGAAGAAATCCTCCACCTTCTTCATCTCCTTCACGGAAGAACGCGAAGAACGTCTGCCGCCCACGAAGAACACCGACGATGACAACTTGACTCGTCTTCTCCGATTGCTTCCTCCTCGACTTCTTCGTCTTCTAACCGACATCAATGAAACGACGACCGCTTCCCATGACTACGTTAACGTGCGACTATCAAGGTAGGGGTTTACTTCAATATGATTATCACTTTCCATGTTTTCCCCTACTAAATCTATTGTGGGATTGGGAAAAATATTCGATGAGGATTGTAGGGAATTTTATTTAATTTACGTGTGAATCGTTTGAAACAAGGTTCAATTTTTAATTAATTAAAAATTGTGCCATTTGGGTGTTGGTTATTCCCGATTGTTAGCATCTAATGCAGAGGGTGCGGGCTGAAGGAACATGGACCGACAACCCTCCATAATTTTGTTTTTGGTGAGTGGATTTGACAGTGATGAGGAATCGAATCCGAAATGGGAAAATGAGGTATCCGTTCCGAAGATCTCGATCCGAGAAAATCGCCGGCGAAGAACGCAAGTGGAACGGACCACCGGATTGCGTCCGGTGGTCCGCGGAAGACGGCGGCCGCGCGCCGCTCCGGCGCGGCGGCGCCGGAGACCCGTGGCGGAGGCACGCCGCCGGAGTAACCCACCGCGGCTAAGCCGCGGTGGTCAGTAGGCGGCCGGCAAAGCCGGCCGCGACGGTCCAAGGGCTGGACCCTTAGGGTCCCGCGTTTCGTATTTCGGCCGGCCAAACGGCCGGCAATTTTCCAGGATTTCCAGGGGATTAAACCGCTGGATGAAGGTGGAGTGGGCCCCCCACGTGTGGGGGGGTGTTGTTTTGCAAAGCACGGGGGGCTAGGCCCCCCCGTTTCCTCGATCAGCGCTCGGCCAACCGGCCGAGCTGAGCGGTCGGGCCGCGCCTCCGGCCGGGCCAGGTCCAGCGGACCGGGTCGGATCCGGGTCAGGTCGACCCGGTTCGAGTCGACCCGGTTCGGGCTGACCCAGAGTGGGGGGGGGGGGGTCGGGGAGGGTCGGCCCGGACCCGGACCCCCCATTTTGGAGACATTTTCGGTCTTTTGGCCATAACTTGTGCCACGGACCTCCGATTGACGAACCGTCTGCGGTAACGCGATCCTTGGATCGAGACGGTCGTTTCGATATATTACACTCAGGGTTTCAGAACACTTTGAGTTCGGGCGGGTTGATTTGTACACGAAACCAACCGGGCCTTCGGAGCGGAAACACTCATATCTTGAACTACGGACGTCTGATTGACGTGCCGTCAGCTTTGTTGTGTTCCTCATAGTGAGACAGATCATTTGGCATACTCCGCCCGAGGTTTGGACGCAGGTGGAGTACGGTCGGGTTGGTTTGGCCTTAAAAACCAACCGGGCCCTGGGGACGAAAATGCCAATAACTCTCAGACCGGGCGTCCGAATGACGCGCCGTCTGTTGCATTGAGTTCCTGTTGACGATACGGAACTTTTGGATACATCAACTCTGGACATTGTGACAGTTGATGTATCAGCCTCTCTGCTCGTGGAGCGGACCCTCCGAACGAGCTTGCTGTGTGCGGGAACCCTAGTGCTGGCTGCGACTATGACTGCTACTGCTACTGCTACTGCTACTGTGACTGCGACGACGACAGTACAGAGATCCTGTGTGGATTCAACGACGACGACTACAGCACTTAGGGATCCTACGTGGATCAGTGCTACAGGTCCTGTGTGGGCCCGATCCTGTGTGGGTCTGATACTGTGTGGGTCTTTGCGCTCAGTGGTCCTGTGTGAACCAGCGCCTACAGATCCTGTGTGGGTCCGATCCTGTGTGGGTCCTTGCGCTCTGCGGTCCTGTGTGAACCAGCGCCTACAGGTCCTGTGTGGGCCCGATCCCGTGTGGGTCTTTTGTGTGGGTTAGTTACCTATCGATCCTTCGTGGGTCCGACAACTTAGATGGATCAGAGATCATCTTTATCGTCTTTCGAAAAAGTATACATGTGTTAGCTGAATCCGGTTGCTTTCCTGTGTGGATTGTGTTGTGCTATCCTGTGTGGATTACGTTTTTCTTTCCTGTGTGGAATACGTTTACCTTCCTAGGTGGATTTCGTTTTGCTTTCCTGTGTGGATTTTGTTTTTCTTTCTTGTGTGGAATACATTTACTTTCCTGTGTGGACTGAGTTGTACTTGGGCTCGGAGGTTGGAGCGTATTTGAAATTGATGACTTAGGTATATGTATGGGCATATACCTAAGCAGTGTCAGTTGTTACTTCGTGATTGTACCTATCTTTGTGGTTTATCCTTTGTGTATTTTGAGAGACCTTCAGGGGTCTTGGGGTCACTACTGAGTAGCTTATACTCACCCCTGCACGGGCTATGCCCACACTACGTTGTGTTGGTTGCAGACGACGGACAACGTTGATCTTGGCCGAGGCTTGAAGAGAAGGATGGTACCTGGAGGTGGACCACTAGGCTGGACGTGTTCGGAGCGGACGACGGGACCCATGGAGTAGTGGAGCTATCTGTACCCACCCTTCAGGTGAGATTTCCAGTGGACAGCTCGGTGTAGTGGCTTTTACTTTACAGTTGATGTTTTCCCTTTCGAGTTGTACTTTACTTTTAGTTTGGGTTTGTATATTGGCCCATTTACTTTTCTGCACTTCAGTGGTACTCTGTTTTTACTTAGTTTTCATTATTCCGCTTGCTTACTCTATGGTGGTTGTTTAATTTTCAAAAGGCAATGCCTTCCCTTTTTACTGGGATTTACGCCTTGGTGCTAGTCGCCAGCCCCTGGCCTATGGAAGGCGGGCTTGGGGTAGTCACGGCACGGGCCCCGAGGACGTGTTGTGACAAAATTCATAAATTGGGTACAAATATATGAGGATTTTTATGTGTCATCCCATCCTCATATTCCCATGTATCTTCCTCAAATTTGAGGTTTCTCCATAAAACATTAACCAAGCGGGTGGTATAGTTTTGTAGATATTTTTTTCTATGATCCATAATCTCTATTGGTTGTTATTAATAAATAATATCTTGCACAAGTGGTTGAAGTTTTGAGATTAGTACATGTGAAGGATCAAGTATGTACTTTATCAACAGATAAACTTGGAACCCATCATGAAATTGAGAGAGATTTGGTGGAATCTATAACCGGTAAGCTACCTTCGCATCAAGAGCCATAATTTCAAAAGGAGGGATTTACCTAGGGATCAACATTACCATCTTCCCCAATCTCATTACTCTCTTACATGGAGATATTTACATAAACAATAAGTCACACACCTCAAAATCTAGTTCTTTTTTCATTTTTCAGCATAATTATTTTGTCCACTCTGAGATACTCATATGTGGTGTTGAATAGATATGACATTTTTTACCATTTCATCAACAAGATATGGTCCTAATAGCTTTCATTCCCCAACATGATCCCAAAAGGTTGGTGTTATTCACATATTTCTATATACGCATTCATAAGGATCCATATGAATATTAGAGTGAAAGATATTGTTGTAATAAAATTCCACCAAATGTTGGTGTTGATCCCAACAACCTTTGAAGTCCATAGATCAATGTCTCAATATGTCTTATAGAGATTTCATTGTCCTCTCAAACAGATAGTATGTCTTAGGATGACATGTAGTTCTAAAATAAAACACTTTATCTAGAGACTACTGAATAACTCTCCATAACATCGAGGTAAATCATAGATCCTAATCAAAGATAATGGAATGGTCTACTCCCTAAAATATTACAACTTCCATTACATATATCCTAGAAATCTGATCATTATTGAAACCCTATCTAATAGAAATAAAGTGTACTAACTTTATAATGTGATAAAAATAACCCATATAGCATTATAGACATTATATATTTTGGGAATTCTGATAATAATGTATATAGTGATATTTTCCCATTTCCATTCTTGTATGGGTAATGGTTATAACATCCCCTTAGACTTCTGTTTCTCAACTTTAACTTGATGAAAAACCAAGCATCAAGAGACATATTAAAAAACATCTCTTTTCATGAGATTCCTCCAAAAATACTCTTTCAGGTCCTTTTACATCTTTGTGCTTCCAGTATGAATAGAGAATAAATAACTATGATCCTCATAAAATAAATCCTTCATTAATTTTGTAATGGAAGGAATACAAATAAAATTCCGTATATTTATTTTTTCATCACAAGCAAGGTTGAATTTCAGAACATTTCTCACCTTATTTTATTTCTCTACATATTCTTTATGCACTTTCTTTATCTTCACTTGTATGGATGGTTCAATATTCATTTTAAAAAGATAAGATTTGTACCCTACCTTTAAAATTTCAAGATCTATCCATTAAAAATCCATAAATACTGGATCTTAGTGATCCTCATTATGAATTGTCTAGCATGGTCATTTTACTCAAGACGTCTGCCACCATTTTCCCTTTCATAGGGTGGTCATGCATTGAGTAGTTATAAACATCATTCAAATAAAACCATCTTCTTTGATGCATATTCATCTCCTTTTTTATGAAAATAAACTTTAAACTTTTATGGTCATTATAAATATCTGACCTTTCACCATAAAGATAATGCCTCCATATCTTTAGTGAAATGATTACCACAACTAACTCCCAATCTTGAGTTGGGAAATTTTTCTCTTGGATTTTTAATTGACTTTATGCATAGGCTATCACCATTTCATTTTTCATGTGAAAAATCCCATCACCTTCATGGGTTTATCACTATAGATTAAAAACCATTCTACACTACAATGTAGTGTGAGCATATGAGAGGAGGCCAAACATCTTTTCTTATTTTTGAAATTCACATAAAAAATCTCCAATGACACGAGCATAATTCTATTATCAGTTCAGATGGTAGGTGGATTAGACAATCATGATAATTCTTTCATAAAGCAATGATAATTTCCATCCAAGACAAGATCAATTCAGATATCAGTTACTGTTGTTAGTCTCTGCCAAATCTCAAAAGCATCAACTATTGTTGGATCTAAAGACATCCTCTATCTTGAGATTATTTTAGTATATAAATAGAATTTTTTACATGCTCAATTACATGAGTGTGTGGGGGGTTTAATAGTAGGATTAAAAAAATTTCTTTTAACATTAAGTGAATCTATGTTTAACAAAGTTAAACAAGGTAAATTTTAAAACCCTATTTGGTTCTTACTTAGAGGGATAATTTTAAGGGACCAGGTCCAATTATATGAAACCTAAACATAAAAATGTTAAAATTCCTAAAACATAAGTTGGTTTTATTTTGTTAAATATTTTATCTTAAATATTATACAATATTATTTATTAGAGTAATTATTAGTACAAGAATGCATAATAAAGATATTTCCTATTTATTTAACAAAATACAGTAGAAATAAAACATGAAAATACTAGTAAAATACTAAAAATTTCTTTATCCCAAAAATAATTATATCTAATAACCTTTTATATAGGTCCTATGATTTATACTTTCACTAATGTCTCTCTTACCCACACCAGAGTTAGCCCTCGATAAAAATATCAGAATATTTCATGATTTCCCCTCATGCCCTTGAAGTTTAAGGAAGTCAGAACATCAGTCTTCTTATCCCAATAATTCCTCAAACTTTTATTTATTCAGAACCCCTTTGTTCTTATTCCGATAATCTATTTATTATACACAACAACAATCAGAGTTGTACAATGAATGCTGAACAAGTTGTTCATGGATGAACAAGATGTTCAAAAATCACACAAAACATGAGTCTCTATCTCTATAAATAATTTCATGATATATAATATCTATGATCATTAATTGATATTGATATCATTCAAATGATATCTTATTTATAATAAAAACATCAACGATCATATCCCTCCTCCAATAGTCATATTTTCCCATTAATTTCGGTTGTACCTGTACATATGTCAATCGATCAATGGTTAGTTAGAAATATATTGTATGATATCGTTACATTATGACAAACATGTGTAAGGAGTTTTTATTATATATGTAAAACATTATTAATTTTATGAAACTTATATAAAATATGATCCGAAAATTTTGGAACAACACATTAAGGAAATGAAATAACTATACAAGCAACTTTTAATCATATTATTAAGGATGTGAAAAATGGATTACAAAAAAAAGTGATGTTTCAATTATTATTATATGTAATTCAGAGTCTAAAATATGATTAATTTGGAGTTTGAATTTTGAGGAATTCGGAGTCTTAATTCTGAGTAATTTGTATTATGAATTCTATGAAATTCAAAGACATAATTTCATAGAAGTTGAATTGTGAATTTCATAGAATTCAGAGTCTGAATTTTAGAGAATTCGGATTATGAATATTAGATAGTTTGGAGTCTGAATTTTTGAGAATTAGGAGTCTAAAAATAGAAAGACTCAAGAGATAATGAACTATATGATTCTAGGGGTTTTCACAAGGATCCAAGTTTTTTGTTTTAAAAAATATTGGTAGACATGGTTTAAGAAATATCTAATAAGTCATTGAAAAAAAATTTATGGATAAAACTAATCATAGATAAAGGAAGATTTTACATAAGTAGAATGCTCTTAAAGAAAGATAATTTTTCTTATGTAAGTGAGTTTTTGATCTTCAAATGAAATAGGAATTGAAAAGTCATAAGGAAAACTTATTGACTCAACAATTATTTGACCCAAAAATGAAACTTTATAAATCCAAAATTCGCGGTTGGTAAATATTGTAAAATGATTATTCTTTCTTAGGGACTTCTATACAATTATCAAGTGATATTCATGATATTTCTTTCTATTGGAATATAAATTTATATTGTTTATAAATATTTCCACAAACTGATCAAGATTGTCTCTAAATAATATATTCATTAGATCCATGAAGATAGTGGGGGAATTAATAATACAAAAAGCATCACTATAAATTCATAGTGTTCATACATTGTATGTAATGCCATTATTGGTATATCCTCCTTCTTAAACCATAGATGATGATATTCTGAATGAGGATCAATCTTGGAAATTTATTTATCTCTGCATAGTTGGTCAAGTATGTCATCAATATGGGGAAGTGGATGTTTTTTGTTGATAGTGATCTTTTAATATTCTCAAAAATAAATGTCGAGTCTCAATAATAAATATTTATTCTTAAAAAATATAATATGTTCACCCTAAGGTGATGAAATATGATGTATGAATCCCTTGTCAATATTAACTTGGAGTTTTTTCTTCAATTCATACTATTCGATTAGGTATATTCTATAAGGTTTATTTTAAATAGTCATATTACCTTGTATGAGTTATATTGAAAACTAAACCTCATGATTCAGAGGAAGACATGGAAATTAATCCTGAAAGAAATCATAAAAATATCATACAATGGGTGTATTCTAAATTGTATGTTTATCCAGATCCATTTGAGATATATAAAATTAATTTATAAGAATAAAAACACATAAGATGAAATAAATATCTTCTGGAAGTTCAAATTCATCCTTTCATCGATAGATGATCATAGATTGATCTGGAATATGATATATAACATCCCTTATATGGAAATTGATACAATATTCAAATAGATAAATCTAATCCATGCCAATAGTTGCATTAAATTTAATTATATGAAGGATAATAAGATTTTAAGGTATAACGTTCCTACAAACTTCAACTGGAGGAGAATTATAAAACAATTTGTGAACGTTCTGCCATTCTGCGTTGCATAGCTAACTCAATTTCTAATTATTGATGTAATATAGATATAACCATATATTTTTTTAAAAATAGTGGGTGGATCTATAATGAAATAAAATATTTCTAATTTAGATTGGATGGTAAGTGTACCTTTCCCACCGTCAATATCATACTCCACATCTCTAGTATGGATCAAATGTCACTTGACTTGGCCTTTTTACTTAAGTGTTTGCTGGCATCGATCATCGTCAATAACCCTTATGTTATTACTTTGATTAGAATAATTCCACATTTCATTTTACTAGAAATATTGAAGTGTAGGAGGTTCATTCTATGTAGCCTAGTCATTATTCAGATCATTAGATATATCTTTCCTATAATTTCGTCATTCAACTTCATGATAACTATTTTTTCAACACATTAATCATTTTATAGTTACATTATGAAAATTTGCTCCATGTTTCTTTCAAAACTTTTTTCATAAAGGAAAACTTAGATTATTTTTAGTGTGGTATTTAGATTTTTCCCTGAATTCCATTTTTCTCTTATTATCAATCCCATAGGACCAAGGTGTCACTATTGTTTATATCTCAACCTTGAGATAACATCGAATGATTTCCATCTATATATAGAAGTCCCATATGGCTAATTAACTCCGAAAACCTAGTTTCAATCCACTAAATAATTGATCAATTTTAATATCAAGTTGTATAATAATTCAAGAAGCGTACATTAGAAGTCTTAGAAATTTTTCTCTGTTGTTACAAAAGTATTCATCATCCTTTTACTTAATCTAAAGGAGCTCTTACACCTTTTTTGAAGATTAAAAGGAATTTAATTATTGAAAAATATGTTATTTAACTCATCTCATTCCATTTATTTGATTTTATCACTTTTCCTTGTATGTTTGATAAGTTTCTACCATTGATCACCTTCACCTTCCAAATGAAAGAAAACTAATATTAATTTACCTTTATATGAGAATTAGAGACCTGATTGTTTATTTTGAATTCTACTGATCCATTGATCAGCCAGAAATGAATTAGAAGGCCTACTGAAAGAAGGTGGATTCTACCCCATGAAGGACTCAATAGAATATTGTTCCCTCTGTTTCTTATTTGGTGGTCTTGTATGATTCATATATTGAGAAAGATGATTTATCATATCTATATGATTTTACATTCAATCTCTCAAAACATTTGGTTGCTCAGGAGGAAAATCATTGCATTTATCGTCCCATTCAGTATTAATTTTCTTCCTTTAGGTTCCATCCATTTAATAAAACCAAAAAGAATAGTGTGAGAAACACTAATCAGAATTACAAAACCACATAATCATGAATGAAATTTCAATTTATGAAACAATATGATTTTTATCCTATTTTATTCATAATAAAATATAAAACACTAGGATTGTGATCTGTACTTCTACATATCCTTTTGGTCATTACTAAGGATTTCTCATCCTAGTTTAAAAAGGATAACTTTCCCTTAATATCAACTATAATGAACCATACACTATATAAATTGATATTACTTCAAAACTGATCAATATTGATTAAAATATATAACAATCCCGTTAAAGGACGATATAGTTATAGTGTTTATAGAAACATGGAATCATAAAAAACTTGTTCATAAGGCTTCTTCATTGTCTCTAACTTATTTCATCATAACTAGACCTCATTTTGACATATTTTACTTATTACCCATATTCATGACCTGGGAAAAAAACATATTAAAGGGTGATCTCAGATTCTCAATAAGGGTAAACTAGGAATAAATCATATCATAATCATAAAACATAAGAACATAACATGTAAAAATCATATCCTGTATATAAAAGATCGTGATATCATACAGTGGGATAAATCATAAAAGATCATAAGAATCCATGAAGGTAATCCCAAAATTCAAAACATAAGACACAAAATATTTTGGAATACTAATAATTAAGAAAATAATTTCATATTAGTCCAGACTAATTTACTATACCATCATAGCCAACAATGTCCATTTTCAGATTGATTTCACTCCTTGATCCAGCCATGTACCATTGAACTGAGATCATTTCTCATTCCATCAATGTTTATGACATGAAATATAAATATTTACCCAATGTATTTGAGGGATATTTTTTCCCACCCATCTAATAAAAATAATATTATTATGTTTTCCACAATAACATAAATCATTTATCATTACCGAAATAATAAAATGGGTTTCTAAACATCATTTCACCATTACATAATCCTTGTAAAGCAAATAGATTTCATAACTAACATTCCATCATTAACAAAATAAAACAATTTGAATAATAAGGATATTATAATTGAAGAATAGCACTATTAGAGAGATCCCTATTATATGGAAAATAATTTTGATATAACAGTGGAAATTATTTATTGTGAAAAATATCCATTGTTCTTCAAAAACATTTTATTATATCAAAACTCTATGAAAATTTAAAAGAAAATAATTTATTTAAAAATAAACTTGAAATAATTTTAAGGATGCTTCATGGATATACGACATTATAAAAACATAATTTTTTTTTATACCATATAATTTAAAAAATATTCTCCTCAAACATTTACCAAAAAATCCAAAAAAGCACATTGTATTAAAAATGAAAAAAGATTCCATTCATACCATTTAATAAAAATTAAAAAATTGGTAAAATTGATTATAAACAATTGATAACCATATAATGAATATTTTTGAATACATAATTATGAAACATGGACAAGTATGATTAATATACCATAATAAATACAGACATATAAATAATCTCGGATAATAATGATATTTCGAAATTGTCCTCTACCTCAAGTATAATGTCCCTTTTCAATATATGAACCTCCAGTACAATGATTTAAATAATATAATTTACATAATTGAATACCATAATTATTTTTATAACATCATATATTATCATATTGTCATCCCTTTTCTAGTGACATTATTACTTTTCCATTGGCTGTTAACTTCTTTATTTTCTTATGCATGTTTTGTCAGATATGTTTTTGGTCCCCTTATTTGGTTATAATTATATAATTTAACGAATGATATAATTATAATATATATCATTTATTTTCATTCAATTAATTTATATAATAATTCATTAATTAGGATCATGTATTATGAATTACATCGCATCGTAGGCACGGTAGAGCGTATGTACGCATGATTGATGATATCATTCCCATAATTATTGAATGGTATTGAATTTGATGGTGTATAAAATTTACAAATAAATATAATATTCTAATAATCATAAATGTTAATTTTTTCAATCATTATACCCATCCAAGTAATATGGTGGGGAAAAAAAGATTACACCATGGTGTGGAGACGATAAGTGATACGTACACACATGTAGCAATTAGATTTTTCATATTATGGATATAAGATGGAATATGATTTTTTCATAATATGAATAAAATATCAATATATAATTTATAATAGACTTGTTAAATTATAATGTAAGAACACATGAATAGGATGTAGAAGAATAAATAAGTTTCAATTTATTTGTTGAGGATATTACCTCTTCTTTAACTTGCTCATTCTTAATCTGCTATTAAAGCACTAGAGTTGGAATTTGATGAAGACCAGAACATATATAAAGTTACAATGGAAGTTTATAATGGAATTGGGAAGTGAATGGAAGATCATGAAGGATCAAAGTGATTTGAATATGTGAGGGAGGAGGTACCCAATTATAATTGAGGTTAGGGGAACTTTTGGAAACTCCAGAACATATTAATTTATAATAATCTCAAACCACTTCCAAAGAACTACAAAATGTACCAATTTTGATTATGAGATGGGATAATTTTTTAATTGCATAAAAAATAAATTTTTGACACGTATTTCTTTCAATTCAGTCTTTATCATTTTAATTAACACTTAGTTATTCATTTTTCTTTTTAACTAGGGTAAAAAATATTTCAATATTAAAATGGTTCAATATTTAATTATTTGATGAAAATTAGACAATAAATAAATAAATTATAACATATAAGAGAATATCTGAATTATTATATATTTTATAAATAATTTACTAATTTTATATAATTTAATATTACCTTATTTTAAGAAAAAATCAATAGTGTCAATTTTGACACTATTCAATACATTAATTTATAAAAATATTAATATAACAAGATAACATATAACCAATTATTTTATTATGTTACTAATAAGTACAGGTAATTTATAAAAATCATTAGACATATTAATTATCCTATAAAATATATTTAAATATTTTTAGTAATATTTATTTGATATTTCCTTTTATAAAAGAATTACTACAATAGTTTTTTGTAAATATTGGATATGCTAATTTTTTGAATAAAAATAAAAAATAAAAAAATAAAACAAAGTTAAATCCAATATATTTCATAATGATAATTATAATGGAATAAATATTTTGTATAATCCATCATTAAAAATGATATATTTATTAAAACAAGAATGTGACAAGTTTATCATCACATTAAATAAATTAATATAAGTGTCATAATATCCTCTATATGGCTCCAAATGATCAATACATTGACCCTTGGATGCTTAAAATAGAGATATAATCGACCAGTAATATTTGGTAATTGATATATTATTTTAATGGTTATTAATACTTTAATACTATTTATTTTATCGATTTCTCATCAATTAAATAATATCTGCATCATTAAATTATAATCCATTAAGGTAATTATTTATTTACTAAAAAATTAAAATTAATTTTCATTATAAATAATAACATTTTAGATATAAAATTGGTATTTATAATTGAATATATCTTCTTTATACCCATATATTAAAAATGGTATAGGTATTAAAATTTGAGTAATACATATTTAAATTTTCATTAAATAAAATACAATAAATGTCTTAATATCATCCAAGTGGCATCCAAAGGATACAATTTCAAACCAAGGATTTTTTATGTCCAATACACTCATCCAATTATATTATAAAAAGTGTTACAGTAATTTTATAATATTATTTTTACACTTAATTACGTGGTTTACCATTTTATCGTATTAATAAAGATTATAGAAGTTACTATTCCTAATTCCCAAAAATAAAAGTAAAATGTTTACATAATTTGGAAAAACTAATTCTAAATATGAATTAAATTTTTCAAAATTCAAACCTTATAAGTTTAAATAACTAATTTTAAATTAATCTTGTTTTCAGTTAGGGAGAACTAGTTTGAAAAGTTAAAACATTAAAAAATATTGATTTTTTTAATTAGAATTAAATGTAAAATTAATACCAATCACATAAATTATATTATCTAATAAAAATATAATCTATTTATACTTTAAAATCATTCAATAATATAATGTAACCATTTAAATTATTTCAAGGAAAATATAATTTTTTAAATTATAATTTTGTGTATTTTTACTATTCTACAATACATGAATGTTATCAGAAAAATTTCAAAAATTCAACCAAAGTAAATTTTTATATCCCACATCCAAATAACATGGTAAAATTTTTATATAAAAATTATTAATGTATCCTTATATTAATTCATAAAGGGTTCTCCACTAATGGATGAAAAATTACTCTTTTGAAAAATATAGGTTTTTATACACCACACAGGGTTTATTCATACCATATGACAAAAAAATCTATTACACGAAAATCAAAAATATTTTTTAAGTATATAACACATATATTTACCTAATTTCATTTAATAATAAAAATTCATTAAATTTATTAATATGAAAATAAAAATATAAAAATGATTTATATTTTTCATAAACAATTGGTAGCTAATGAATTCAACATACATTTTCATAAGATAGTTTTATTAATTCTTGCAAACCTGACATCTAACCTAAAGTGGTCAATTTATTCTAAGTGAGTTACACAATTAATTTAAACACACTATTTAATGAAATGTAATATATTGAATAACATATATAATTTAAGGAAATTATTTCATAAAAATGATCTGGTGTTGTATAGAATCTCAATGAGATAGAACGTTTTCAACATAAGAGTTTTTGATAAGAATATCATTCACCATGTTGTTCTACTAACCCAAATCCATAGTTGTTACTATAAAATCATTTTCATTTTCATTTAAAATCATATGTTTTTATGTTCATTGTCCTCGTTAATCCTTTCCTTATGGTACTGTGTTTCAAAATGGCAAAACACTACTCATTTAATCCACAAAATCATGGGCATGGAATTTAGTTGGGATTTATATATCTTCATTTCATTATCTAGAATCCTCACATAACTTATTAATTCATTTTCATTAAGAAAATAACTCCCATACATGAATCATATTATCATTCATTTTATGAAATTACATCAGTTATACATCCCTAAAATTTTTTATTTTTAGGTCATATCATATTCTTCCCTATATGTGACATACCTCTAAATCTTCAATAAAACTCTATAATCCTTTTATTATCACGAAAAGAATTAAAATAAGGGTTTATACCATCCATTTCACTTTTATTTTAGACTAAATAATCTTTTCATATCTTCCAAATTCCCAATTAAAATGAATTTAAGTGACTTTTTTTCAAATAGTTAAAAAAATGATCAATATTTATTTTATGGATGATGATAAATCCTAAAGAGTATCTCAAATAGTTTTTAATGTTTTCATCATAGGTATATATGGATTCATTATCCATATACATAATCTCAATAAATTAGGTCTCTTTTTATGTACAATGATTTTTAGGAAATTAAATATTGAGAAAGACCTACTTAAATATTTCCCAATCCATGAGTATATTTCCTCCTTGGTCTATATAGTATAATTATGAGTCCAACATTGATTTTCTTCCCCATAAATGTGATAGTCTCCTAATAATACATTCTCTTAGTCTCTGAATTACATGACATTAAATATCATTTCTATCATGTTGATCCATTATTTAGAAATAAGTAGATCAAATGATACCTAAAAAGAGGGTGGAGATTTTTTTAATTATTAAGTAGAATGTTGTACCATACTTTTGGAAATAAAATTTAAAAATGGTTCATTCAACCACTCATATAATTAAAGAGATAAGAGATAATAGTAACGTGATATTTTGTAGTATATCCAAATACATTTGGTTTCTCATGAGGACTGCCATTACATGGGAAATCACTTTCATTTTTCAAATTATTCCTTCCGATTCCAACCACTTACTAAAGTAAAAAACATAGTGTAAGAATAATTCAATAATAATAAGTATTTCGAAAATCATATATTAGTAAAAAAAATATTTTTAAATTCAAAAATAATTTCACCATATTACAATACATAGATACTATAGGATTAACATAGGATATCCATTGTCATTATCTATTCATATCATTATAAATGGTTTATAATAAGTATATCAAATAAATAATATACCTCAAGTGTTTATAGATATGTGTAATATCTAAAGACCACTAATATTGAACTGGTGATGATAGAGTGAAATGAAATGTTACCCTTCCATATTTTTACCCCATAGGTGCATCTATTCCACAACCACATCCACATTCCATTGTCCATAATAAGATTTAATTTATTTTAAAAAAATATGTGTATTATATGAACTTTAGGATGTTATACTATAATTATAAGTATCACTTTCCATTTTTACAAATATTACTAAATCGTAATATCAAAAAATACTATACCCTACACTGGTACTAGTTGACATGGCCTGGCTATTACAGACAACAATATTACATCTTTTTATTTTAATATCCAACAGATATAATAAAAATACATTCCCCAAAATAGTAAATAGTAATTGTATTTGGATACTAGATATAGAAAATTTTTATTTAATAACATATGATCAAAATATACAGGAATTTAAATCATTCAAAATTCATTTCTAATACATAACCTACATTTAACCATTCATCACAACCTGAAGAAAATATAAATATCAGAAACTGTGAGATCATATGCTCAATAAGGGTGACTATGAGAGACATAAATCAAGATACATAAGTGATAATAAGGTTATCCTAATATGATAATAACATAATAAATTCATACATAATAAACATAATATCACCAATCAATTTTCAGGGCATAAGGTATAGTCATAGTAAACGATTAATTTCATAAGAGTGTGGGATTATAAAAAATAAATAATGATCAATAAAATGATATAATAAGCATATAAGTATCAAAAAATAATAAGTTTAAAGATTTTTTACCATTTATAAATATTAATATGTTCAGTCATTTAGTTTTGTAAATTATATCATGCCCTCACATAAAATCATGAACATCAAACTAGGTCCTGTTATATTATTTTCAACATGAGATAATATTGACACATGGTAACATATACATATTTACTCAACACATTTAATTTTTCAAATAGACATACCCATAAAATAACCTTTAATAATAAAATTTATAAAATATCATAGATACATTCATCATTTTGTCAAACTATAAATCAGGGAAAAGAAATGAGTTTCAGAATGATTTTATCGTAACATAGTTAAGACCTAGGAAAGTAACATGTTTCATAAAACAATCTATAAAACATCATTAGCATGTCATATCTTGTGAAAATAATTTTATGTGCACATTGGATCATATCCATAGTTAATCATTATAAATATCCAACTATGTTATCAATGATTGAAATCCCATTACAATATTACTAGGATATTTACTAAAGAAAATGACCATTTTATTTATAAATAAATTATTTAAAATAAAATCATTTCTAAAATATTAAGTGATATATTTTCTTTGAAAATAAATATGTAATATTTTATAGTAATATATAAGTAAAGTTTAATATAGATAGTGGAAAATGTTGTTTGTGTGGTGCATGTTAAAACACTGTTTTCAATAAAAACAATGGAAAAAGGTAAATTTTTTAAAGAACACTGGGGGATTGCCTTGAAAGAATTTTATTCAATTAAAAATATATTTAAATTTTAATTTAGTCAATCAATTAAGAATATTAAGAAAATTATTTAAAAATAGTAGAGATTATATGGTAGTGGGGGAAAATGATTTCTGACCAAAATTGAAATAATATATATTTCACTCAAACCAATTTTTCTTATCATCACAATCACCACAGATACAAAAATGATACTATTAAACAAATATTATATTAATAATAATATGAAAATAATATATACATTATTGAATAGATAAAAACTTATTAATTTCCCACTATAGAAATTTATTATAGATAATGATAAAAATAATTGATATTCTAATATAAACCCTTACCTGTAGTCTCATCATGCTTCATACGGGTGAAAATATCATGTATAATAAATATTTATTTATTATTAATAATATCCAAAACAACATTATTACCTATAATATAATTTATAATATTCTTATAACATCTTATCACCTATTTTTTAATAATTGATTATAAAAATAAGTGTTTCTAATGAAAATTGTTTTGTTTTTCACGCTTGTTTCGATTCACCAGTTTTTGTACTCACCCATTAGTCATGTTTTCAAATTTATTTAATATTAGTAATTATATAATTATAATATTTTTCCATCACAAAATCTTTTTATTCTATTCATAATTAGTAATGATGAAAAATTATGTAAATTATTTCAAGGAGACAGTAGTCGATACATACACACAAGTGACATTTTCCCTTATCAATATATTGAAAGAGTAATAGAAAGAAAACATAATATTGTTGAATAAATTTAATATCATGAAATAAAAATATTTTCATTCAATTTGTACATGTTACAATACATGAAAATCATAACTGATAAAACAATCACATCACTTTTTTGATGTTGTTGTCCACACGTACAGAGGTGTTATGTTATCCTTTCGCATATCTTGTGAAGGTATGATAGTAGAAATGATATGACAATTAATAAAGAATAATCATGTCATTAATATCATATATAATAATAAAATCCATCATAATGACCAATGATGCAATAAGTAAATGGAGAATGAAGCACATATCAATGTGGATGTGGTAGCGCACACGTATAAATGATGGATAATTGCATTTAAAATTTAATGGAAATGGTGTATAAAATGTTTTTCTGATAATCATAAATTTATAAATATTCATGATAATCAAATAATTAATTTATTCTGGGTAAAAAATATATATATAAAGTATAATAATAACAAAAATTTAATGAGTTGGCTAAGATACATACCTAGTTTTTGAGAGATGTCATTTGGATAACACATTAATCCTTTATAAATTTTTATTAGTGTATGAAATTAGTCTCAAGTGAATTTTGAATGAATATAGAAAGGGTTTTACATTAGGATTTTCCAAGATATGGTACTAATATTTCTTGAATAATAGAGGAGAATATGCTCCCTTTTAAATGTGAGGGAATGACACACAAGGAATTACATATATGGTATAATAAATATAAGGACACATTCAGGTGTTAGTGAAATGAAGTAGCCATAAATATATTTTAGGATATGATAAGGACTATTTATATTCATAAAACAACATTTATACATGTTTAAATGAGATTTTTAACCATATAACTTATTTTTACTAATGATAACCCTATTTTAACCATAATAATGTTAAAAAATATAACATTTTTAACTATTCATTATAACCAAATACATCATTGATCCTATTAAATTATATTTATTATGTTGACTCAAAATGGTCAATCCATTTTAAAAGATTAAAAATTTTTATGTTGTAGAAATCCATTTAGGATAAGTGTGAAAAAACCATCTAAACTGTTTCAAGAATAGTTCTTTTTCATAATGATAATTATTTTATTAATATTATATATATAGTGAAAAACATTATATAAAAATTTAAATAAATTATTAAATATTTATCATAAAACATTCAATAAAAACAATATAATTATAAGAAAATATAATTGTCAAAATAGAATTATTTGAAATTAAATTTTCCTTATTAACTTAAAATACCTTTAATAATTGTAGAATAAATCTTCATCTTTGTAGATGAATTTTCTCTCTATAAATATCATCTGCTATGTATAAAATATTATCTGATGTTTGAAACAAAAAATATTTAAGGCAGTGGCTATGACCCTATCTCTTTCTTGAAAAGGATTTACTTGACAACCTTTCGTCCCACTCGAATAAGTATTTCTAGAAGAGGAGGATTTATATAGTTTTCTTGGATGAAATACAAATATTTTCATAAATACAATTGAATAAAAATGTGTGGATGAAATCTTCTAATTTCTGAGCAAGAATATACCCAGATTGAGAATATAATACAAACCATCACTTCCACAAAAAACTGATCCGAGGATGATGAACTTATATAGAATCAGGTAATATATTATAGTTTAGGATCATTAAAAATGATACCATTAAGATGAAGAAAATGATAAACTCAGTGGTATTATATATATTATTTTTGATTTAGATATATTTATGTATCTTCATGAAGTAGTGATTTGTATGCAGAATGATGTATTCCAAACTAAAAAAATATTTTTTCAGAAACGTTATTTGAACTTTATAATGGCCACTTTTGAATGATAACATGGAAAAATGATGATGATATAGGGAGAAAAATTGAGAAATGGTTTAGATGTAAACCACATATGAAGTATCAGTATTAAACGAGCATGAAAAGAAACCAATAATATAGCGAAAGACACTATATGAGGAAGAATATGACACTAAAATTAGATAAAAACACACCTACCAATAGATCTTAAAGATCTCAAAATATCTGCATTGTTTTCTCGAAAATCACAATTGCGGCTCAGACCAAATAGGTGTTTCTCATCAGTAGACTCCATCTCAAATGCGAAAACCATTGGACTCAAAAACACATTCTATGCACTCAGACGGAATGATTCAAACTGAAATCTTTTTCTATGATCTGTGTTAAAATCTTCAACTGTGGTCACATTACTAGATCAAATACTCAACACGACTCCATATCTATTCTCACTTGCCTCCTTCGACTTCGACTCTAAGAATGGAATTGAGTACCGAAGAAGAAAATCCATCGACTCGTGACATTCACTGAGATCTCAGGTTCCCTTATAGTTTGACTCGGATCTCCCTAAAACTGTTAGACTGAAAATCCTATATCATATCGATTTTATACTATTATTCATTTTCATATACATTTTGATTTTAATTTATTATTTTAATTTAATTTAATTTATAAAAACTAAATTTCTGTTAATTTAAAATCATAATTTATAAATATATATATATATATATATATATTAATATGATAAAATTTTAATAATTACATATATTACATGGTATATTAATTCATTCAATGAAGTTAATAGAAATAATGATTATTTTTATTTGTAATATTTAGTTAATAGTTTGATTATTTCCTAATCAATATAGTTTATAATAAATTTATATTTTTCATAATTAAAACATATATGAATATATATTATTTTATATGTTAACATAAAATTATTTTAAAATTTCATAAATGATTTTTTTATTTTTTTTAATGTAATGTAATATTTTATAATAGTTATATAATTCTTTCCAAAAAAAGTAACATTTATTCAAATAAATGAAATATTATTTTAAATAAAACATTTTTTTAAATTATCATTTATAAAATATTTATTTATTACCTAATCTTATTATTATTAAATATTATAATTTAAAACATATTTTATTAAAAAATATTTTTATCATTTTTATTTTTTAAATTTATTTATATATATTTATTAATAATAATTTCATATTTCTTAAAGAAGACAACATTTAAAAATGTTGTATTTAATCATAACTTATTTAGTAAATTGTAGTTTGAATAATTATTTACAAATTTGTTTTATTAACATTAACATTAAAAATACTAATAAGATAAGTAAAACATTTATTTGAACTTGGGGTAATACATTCTCCCCCCTTAAATGAATTACACCATCACAATTCGTTTGTTGAACTAAAGAAAATTCTGAATATCCATCTTTATAATTAATGAATTTGTATGGGGACATAACAATCCAATGAAACTTTTAATGCAGAGATTTTTTTTCTTCAAAGACATCATCAAATCTCCAATGTTTATTAGACCATTCATATCATACCAGTTATAATAGCCTGGCCCCATACATCTGGACTCAACACATATAAATGTTATGTAAATTTTTTAATAAAGTAATTGAATAATTAAACTACACTAAAAAAACGAGGACCATTTACCGGTCTAGGTTCTGGATACAACACCTAACTTTTATCAGTGGTGAAAAAAACAAAATCCTACTATGGTTCCATGCATGCTAACTCCAAAATGTGAAGTTCATTGAAATAGAACTTCTAAGACACCAATGAAAAATAAATTTAAATAAAGGGTGGACATATAATTTTTTTGTAAGGGGTTTTGAAATAGTTGTAATACTTTTTAGAAAATCATTATTTGGAAATAAAATTGTGAAATGAATATAGAAAATATTTAGATAATAAAAAAATAATTTTAGAAAATACATTTGAATATAATATTGAAATTATTTATGTATTGAAAATATTTCTATATTTTGAAATTACATAAGATTAGATTGCTTTTAAAATAATCGAGTGATATTTCTAAAACAATATATGCCTGCTTTATGAAAACAAAATAATCGGGAAACATGTAACAATGAAGGATATCTTTGTATTACCCAATTAATGAGGGATTGGGTTCACTCCTTAATTCCCATCATTTTTACAATATTTCACTTCTATATTTTCTAAAATAATTTTAAGATTTCTTTATTTATATATACATTCACTGGAGTTATTGTTTTTGAAAACATGTCACTGAATTGAAATAAACATTCACATTTATATTTATATATATATAAGTAGGTATATAGATAAATATATGAACTTCCCCTGTATATCACTTACAAGTTTGGTTCCAACCAAAACCTTACCATATAGTTGTTTTGTAAACATACATGTGCCTAAACTTTTATGAAATAGGATTTTTACATATTGTAATAACTTAAATCATTTTAAAAACACAATATTGAATAAAAATACAAATTATTGTTTAATTATTTATATGAATGAATAAAATGAAATGACTATATAAATAAATAACAAAAATAATCAGCAGTATATAATTGTGTGTCTCACAAGAAATTATCAAGGTATCCTTTCATATATATTCATCATTTCATCGAAAAAAATATAATTTTTGAATAAATTAACATTAATAAATGCATATATATTTATATATATGTAATCATAATAGAAATTAAAATTCAATGATCTGAAACTTCGAATAAATAATTTTTTTGTTCGATGAATATGTTCCCATGTGTCTTACACCAATATAGGATACATACATAATTTATTCAAAGTGTGAAAAGTTATTCATAAATATATACACACACACAAATATATATATGGAATAAAAATAAAAATTAAACAAAACACTCATTCAATTCATAATTTACAAACGTGATCTTGGATTTCATTCAATTATAAGTTATGGTATCAAAATATTAAGGTATTTATAAATCCTTGAAACAAAAATTCTTGGAATTTTGTAATGACACCCAACCACACACAAAGATATATATATATATATATAATTGAATCACATAAATTCAATATATATATATATATATATATATAATTTAATATCAAAACTAGACCTTTATCACCAGAAAATTAAGATTTATTTTATTAAATTAATTACCTTACTAACAATAAAATTTGGAATGCATAGATAGATTGATGAATATATTTTTAATTTTACAAATTAGATATAATAATATGGAAAACAAATTCCACCTTCAATTTAAGATCAAAATTCAAATATGTAGTTTTTTAATTAATCCCACTTTGAAAAATAATTTTATACCAATTAATATTATACCAAAATATAATTATTTAAATAGAAATATTAATTTTTTTATAAAACTAAAATACAGTACATATTTTTAGAATGAATCTTCCTCTTCATATTTTAATGATTCCTCTAAAACTATCATCTGTTATGTCTAAAATATTAACAGAAGTTCCAAAAATTAAATATTGATGGCAGGGGTTATGGATCTTTTCCTTGCTCAAAATGGATTTCCATCGCCATCCTTTCATCTCAAAAACATAATTATGTATGGAATATGGGGATTTATATATCAATCCTAGAGGAAAAAAAAATACTTTTAAATAGAAAAGAAGAAAAATGTCTGGCCTAAATCATCTGCTTACTGAGAAAGTATATAACCAGATCGAGTGTATAATATATAACATAATTTCCACTAAAAAACAGACATGTTGATGATGAATTAATATAGAATCTGATAATATATTATATTTTAGATTCATTTGAATTGATACAATTGAGATGAAAACATGATAAACTCAATGATTTTATCTATATTTTTTTTCTGAAAGGCTTATGCTTCATCATGGAGAATTTATTTTCTTCCCCAAAAAATTATCCAAAGGTGATAAATTTTGATTGAAAAAAATATTTTAATATAAAATAGCCACATTTTATGTATAAATGGCCAAAAGATGATGATTTTGGGAGAAAAATTGATAAATTATTATGTAGTAAAAAAATATAGTGTATCATCATTAAACGAGGATGATAAAAAGTCAGCCAGTGAATGGAAAGAAACCTTTTTAGGAAGAATACGACATGAAAACATATAAAAACTCACCCACTTGGAGATCGGAATGATCTTAAAATCTATGCCTCATTTTCTTAAAAAAAAATTAGTCACGACTAAAACCTAATATGTGTTTCTCATTAGTGGTCTCAATATCAAATGTGAAGACCATAATACTTGAAAACTCTTCTTACATAGTCATCCTGAACCATTCAAACCCTCATACTTGACTGAGATCTATGTTTGAACCATCAACTTTGGTCACTCTAATAGATTGAATCCTCGACTAGACTCTATGTTAGTTCTCACTTTTCTCCTCCGACTTCAACTCCATGAAAGGATTTGACAACCAACTAAGAAAACCCCTTGACTTGTGACCATCACCAAGAGTTCGGTTTCCATTATACTTTGAATCAAATCTCTCTGATACCCTTAGAACGAATATCCTATTCATCCAGATTTTCTAATATTATAGATTTTTTACATTATTCATTTTCTTATTCATTTTGATATCAGATTATTATTTTAATATGGTCACTTTTATAGAAATTGAATTACTTGGAAATTCAAATCATGATTTATTAACAAATTATCTCTATATTAATATGATAAAATTTTAATAATTTCAAATATTACGTGGTATAATAATTCATTCATTGACTTTAATAGTAAAAAATTATTATATTTATTTTTAATATTTAGTTCCTAATTTGATTAATTCCTAATAAATAGTTTATAAAAAATTTATGATTTTCGAAATTAAAACATATATATATTATTTTATATGTTAACATAACATTATTTGAAAATTTCATAAATGATTTTCAGTTGTTTTTATTATAATATAATACATTATATTAGTTCCATAATTATTTTATATAATAAATTTAACATGTATTCAAATAAAAATATATTATTTTAAATAAATATTTGTTTATAAAAAATTATTTATAAAAAATTATTTTATTACAAAATCTAATTATTATTAAATACTATCATTTAATAAATTATTTTATTAAATCATATTTTTATCATTTTTAATTATAACATTTATATATACATATTAAATATTAATAATTTAAAATTTCTAAAATGAGAATATGATTTAAAAAGTAACATTTAATCAAAACATATTTAGTAAATTTCCATTTTAATATTTATATACAAATTTGTTTTTATAACAAATGAAAATTAAAATACTAATAAGATAAATAATTCTTTTATTTAGAAATTAGTGTGTTATAATATTATATATAAGAACCACCAAAAACTATTTAGGGTAATCTATAAAGGGTTTATTGATTAATGAAAATTAAGTAATAGTTGAATTAGTAAGAAGGAATGGAATCACTGTATATTCATAGTTTCCATACCATGTATATAATAAATATTTTAGTATACCCTACTTCCTCACCCTTAATTTATGATATATAGAATGGTGTTAAATATTTGGAAAATATTAAGCTTTTAGTAGCTAGTCAGACCTGCCATCAATGCATAGAAGAATATACTTGTTCATGAAACAGATCATGTTCAGCAATCAATATATAGTCACACTAATTCGTCTAACTTTTTATGAAAATGAACAAGTTCACCCCCATGTTGACCCACATGGATAAATGAATCCATTTTCATGGTTCTCCTAGAGTTTCTAATTCGTTTCCTACTATTCAATGAGGGAAATTATATTATAAGTCCTTGAAATTGGTTTCAAAGTAGTTATGAGTTCTAGTGAAAAAAATATCATGATATGGTGGATGAAAAAAGAACTATTTAAAAAATACATCAAAAAATTTACACACAATAGGAACACCAAAAATTTAGAGTTTCACCGCAACCATATAAGATAATCACCAATTTTGAATGAGAATTAGGACCCTGATAATGTATGTTATTTCAAAAAAATGTTTGTACTTATCATCACATTGATATTTCTATATGGTTGTTGGGAATATCAAATTTTTCATTCCATTAATGTAAATATAAGTGGAAAAAATGTAAAGAAGTTATATTTATGCCTATGATGACATAAAATTCAACCATAGGAAGAATGATCTGATTTTTTAGAAGTATATTTCCATAAACATTGATGATATATGAATCGTATTATTGAGATGTGATCATTATATTATTCTAGAATTTTAGTTATAATTATAAATCATTATCATTTTGGTGGAAACTTGATTCACATATAAAATTATTTAGATATAAATGAATTGTTACTTCTAATGAAAATAAGATATTAACAGTTCTAGAATGGATGGTATGTGTACTTTTCACCACATCATTATTTCACCTCTCATGAAAAAAATTATTGCACGATATTTAAATTTTACTCTCAACATAATAGTTCGATTTAATCCATCATCACCATTAACCATCAGATTTGGTAACTTGTAAACCTAGTTCCCTACATCCTTGAATTTGAAACGATGGAGTGTGGGTGGTGCATTATACAAAGCATTATCTTTATTTAAATTATTATCTAATTTATTCCCACCACTTTTTAAATAAATTTCTCAATGAACATACCTTCCACACGTAAAACAATTTCAAGTTACCTTACAAAAAATCCCTGCCTATTTCTTCTAGCACTTTTACCTTAAAGGTATAATCATCTTATACTCTAAATGGTTCATGGATTATCTGTTGAAATACTTTTTTATCTTCTTATCAAAATAATGAGATTGATACATAAATACACCCTTAATATTAAACATGATAACACATTGAAAAATCAATTCATATCTATTAAAGTCTATTGTAGCTAACTCCCTTCAGAGACATGGGTATGATGCTTGAAAAAATTGAAAAACCATATATTCTGGACGTATGATAATACCATAAGCATACCATGAATGTATTAAAATGATTTATTTGAAGGTGCCAACATATTTATTATAATTTTTCATTTATCATGGAACTCTATCTCGATATTCTTATGAAAAATAATGGTAATTTACTTTTTAAAAACTAATTTCTTAAACATATCTATTTCACTGGTGTCAATTTACTCATATTGCTTCATATTCTTGCTTATAGTCCTCCATTGATACACTTCAACATCTAAAATATAGAAAAAATGACGTTTTAATTTTATAAACACTGGAAAATAGAAAATATATTTTCAGTGTTACTAATACATTTCCCAATAACTAGTGCACCAAAAGTCCCACTGAAAGATTTAGGAATTTAATCATGAATGACTCAATAGAATTTTGTTCCATAATTTGTTTATTCTGTAACTACAACATGATCCCTAACATGAGAATGTTTTGTGAACATAGAAATGCAATTATTTATTACATATGTCATAATTTTTGGATTCTTATGAGGATAATAATTTCATTGTCTGTTACTCATGGAAATAACACGGTTCTTTTGAGATTCATCCATTGACTAAAAACAAAATACATTGTGTGATAGACAATAATCATAGTAGGGAATCAAATATTCAATATATATAACTTATTGTATATATAAATCATGATACCTTATTTTTAATCTATGAAATATTTTTTAATCGTATTCTATTCATATAAATATTATACTTGAACACTTCATGATGGTTCATATGAAGTTTTTGAGCATACAATGAAAATCCCATAAGAGTGTCAAACCATGTGTACAGAAATGCCCATTTTTATACACCAGTTTCTTATCGAGTCTAGCTCAGCGAACCCTTTTTGTAGTTATTACAACATGGAAGCTCTGTTCTAGATTCACATCAAATTTTAGTATCTATAAATTGATATATTTTTTTTAAAACACTTACTGTATCCATTAATAAAAATCCAGGACATTTCGATATACTATGGTCTAACTGTATACTTATTCTTAGAGGAATGTCCTTAATGATATCACCAAAGTTTCACAATCATAGTTTTAAAATATTAACTAAATATATCATTTAAATCAAAATAATAGTTAACAATTATTTTCTTAAATACATATTAAAAAAAAATTATGAACATTAATTACATTACACAAACACATGAATGGGGATTATAAAGGCATAATCCCTTTAGATTCATGGAAATAGAAACAACTGGTTCATATGTGAACTATGTCATCTCTCAATTATTAATTCAAATCTATAACCCTTCTTAGACATATAACGCATAATAAATTTCTTCATATTCTAGGGAATGGAAACATAAGCAAGGGTTACATCAGAATATCATTAAGGGTAAATAAGGAAGATACATAAGCATAATGTGTATATAAGGATATTAGAACTTGATTATAACATTTGAAAACCATGCCATACCTATCACACATCATAATATTTAGTCATATAATATATATTCTATGTTCATAATACTTTAATAATAAGATAATAAAAATACGTAATCCATGATAGTATAAAATTGAAAGAAGACATTGATTTGAGGAATTTATATAATTATAGAAAATCATTTCCATAGTAGTAGATACTCACTACGAAGGGTATCGTAGTAGAACGAGTTAAGTCCCATAAGCATAATATTAGTCATAGATCACTCCCAATACCATCATTGTGTACAAAGTACCATACTAAAATTGGTTCACTTATCATTCCATTCATGTCTATCTCATTCAATATAGATCACTGTATAATGTATTAAAGAGAGACATAAGTCTAAAACATCACATAATTAAAACAATATTTATTTTCCCCCCAGATAATAAAAAATTAATCACATATTATCCCATAAAATGAAATTGGTTTCATCAAAATTTCATTATTGTATAACCTATGGAAATGTGACATGTTTTATATTCAATTCATCGTTTAATCAGAGTAAAACTCATTAAAATAGGGGAGGGTTTCGAAAAATTATATTCATTGTATAACACATGGGTGAGATACTGGTCTCATAAATTTTTTTATAGTAATTCAATTTTATAAATAATAAAAATGTTATACTAGGTTCATATCCACAGTATAATATAAGTAACATCATGAGATCCCATATTAGTTGAAATATTATTTTGAATGATCCCTTAAAAAATATCATGAGGAATATATCCATTTGTATATGGAAGAAACTCTTGTTTTAAAATCATTTTTTATTTTAAAAATAATTTTTCTTGTGAATAAAAAATAATTATTATAAGGAAATCTTCGATAAAAAAATGGTCTGAATGACGAGAATTTTCATTCATCTCATACACAATAAAAATTTATCATTTCACAATTTCTATAAATGAAAAATCCCATTTCCTTGAAAAATAAATGAATTGAACATTCAATATTTTTTTGTAAAAACTAAAACATGGGTAAAAATTTATTTGGAAAATAATTGGATAGTAGTAAATAAATTGAAAACATTTATTCAATGTTTTTTTTGATGAAAACAGTTTTCTAACTGAAGATATAAATAAATTCAGATTTTGTTAAAAACAGTTTCATATTTATTTTATGTAAAAAAGAGTATAAAAAACTATTAATATAATTAATAACCATAGTAAAAGAAAAATCATGATATTCATAAGATATTTATCATAATATTTTGTCCTTAGAAATATAATCCTAAACAATCCTAACAAATGATGATATTGTAACATAAACAATTTACCACTTTTGAATTTTTGAAATGTAAGAAAATTGAATGAATATCACTAAAGGAATATGAAAATATCACAAGGATAAGTAAATTAATTATATTACATGTCAATTATGTTTTACATACACTTTATAATGTAATATAAGTGCTTAAGATAATATTTTTCTAAAAATGAAAATTGAGACCAAATTCCCTAGCCTAATGTATTGACTTTCCTTATAACACATTAAAACCACGTGTATAATGAACATAATATAATTATAAATACATTAACGAACCATAATTATATATATTTTACAATATATGATATACTTATGAAATTTTAAGACACGTTTATTAACAATTCCAATTTAAATCCTCATCTTAGATAATTATAACATTGATTTTTGTATGTTTATTGTGATGTTATATTAAGTCATATTTCTTTGGTCGTGGTCCCATAATCTAAATAATATTACACATAATATAAATATCATATATATTCATTGAATATGTGATTAAAGTGATCCATAACTTTAATAGAATGAAAATAAAAAACATAGTCTATAGAGATGGTAGGTTGTATGTTTGTACGATAATTGTTTCCATTTTTCAACAAAAAAGAATAAAATATTGGTAAATAGTATTTTAACATTAAATAATAATTTTAATGTAATATATATCAAAATATCATTAAAACCATCACTATCACTTTCCATGTAAATTGTGAACAAATGTAATCGCTTCGTAGGGTGGTATTTTTTCATACACACAAAAGACATTATCTTATTCGTTCATAATGGAATGTAAAAAAAGAAAAAAGTGATATTAGTTTTGAAAATTTATAATAATATCATACATTACATATATACTAAATTAATACATCATTATAACAATCCTTGATAGGTGGAAATGTAACAACGAATGACATTAATTCACGAGGCAGTGTCCTCCAAACACACAAATGATGATTTTGTCTCCCATATGATTGAATTAAGATTGTTCTAGCTCATGAAAATGACATTAAAATATATCTTCATATATATAAAAATTTTATAACAATAATATAAGTAGGTGGTGGGAGAAATTATATAAAAATACTCGATGAAGAATATTACGGCTTCCTCGGGAAACCTTATTAGGTTTTCATAAAAAAATTCATAGGGTAGAATTATTCCAATATAAGGATGTAAGGAGGAGGTGAGGGAATTTTCTGAGTAATGTTGGTATGTATTTTCAGAACTAAAATGGATTTAATTTTTGAAAAAGAGGGGGGAGGTCGTGGTCTTTAATAAGTTAGGTGAGTGGAACAATTTTATTTTTTGATGAAAAAAGTAAAGCTTTCTTAAAAAATTAATTTAATCTTATTAAAAAAAATTTAATCCATTTTTTAAAATTCCAATTATTGAATTTTAAAATTTTTATTTGAAATTAATTCCCCAAATGTGATGACAAATCTTGTTTTCAAATAAGGAAATGTTGAAATGTTTGGAATATTTTTATAAAAAATCTTAACATCAAATTAATTACATTTAGAAAAATTTGGTTTAATATATATTTATTTTAACTACTTTTTCCTGAAAATAAATTTCTAATAATATAAAACATTATAAATAAATTAAAAGGAATTTGAATTTTTAATTAAAATTCATTATTTTTCACTATTCATGAAAAAAATATTTTGTTAAAATTATAAAAAACAATATAATCTTATTTGGAAAAGATGGATTAAAAATGAATTATATTTTATCAATAAAAATTTATAAAGGTGTCAAAAATTAATATTAAAATTTTCAAAAAAATCATAAAAACCCTTTTTGAGTTAATACAATTTCCCACACATATAAATACATTATCATATATTAGTTATTTTTTATCAATGGATTTTATTTATATAAAACTGATATAATTTATTTCTAATAAGTAGTTATTAATTTTCACATCAATATTTTTAATGTATATGTAATAATGATTGTGCTTAAATAATTATTTTAATAATTCATTATTGTCTTATTAAAACTAAATATTGTGTTTAACATTAGATAAAATTGGGGTTTCATGTAATGCATGATATAAAAGAAATAAATTTATTCATAAAGAAATAATTCATAAAATTTCTTGGAGTTACATCCAACATTATTGAAAAATTTCATGTTCACTATCATATATATAGCGTGCCCACTTTCAAATATCAATTTACATTCAACCTTTGAATAATTAATATAATTTTATACATCAAGAGATATATTGATACATTTTTATTGGAGCTCCATTTAATATTCATATAAAATAATTTAATGGACATTATTTTACAATATTTCCCAGTTTATCCAATAATTTGACACTTCTTGTAAAAATTAATATCTATTTTCAAACGTACAAATAATATTCCAAATTATTTCTGAATCTGAATTCATAGAGTGGGTTGAATCCACTTAAATGTTTTTCTCTAATGTATACTATAATCATCAGGATTATGATAGTTAAATAATTACATTCATGCATTATTTCCAAATCCTCTATAGTACAATTAAAACACATAAAGGCATATATACATATCAAAATAGCCTTCAGTCTAGAACAATACTATGGATTTCTCGTTTATATTCATTAAAAATGTTGGATTCATTTTTGTGAACCAAGGTGTTTTTTATACAAAATTAGTTCCTTTGATATTTATATTCATCTATAGCCACCTTTTATCCATTTTAGTATAATGAACATCAGTAGAAGATTATCTCTGTAAACTTATTTCACATAATTCTTCTTTGAAAATTCGTTAACTTCATAAATAGAAATTGTAAATATAATTCATGAATGATTTTGTTATTCATCTACATTGAAATGTATTATTTGAATAAGACAATAATTCTTTTAAAATAATTATTTCTATTTTTTAATCTCAATATACAATGGCTTCTCATTATCATGTATTTCTCTATATTATCAATCAACATGAAAATCATAGAATATCATTCTTCACATTTTGTTCCCAAACTATTAAAATGATGATAATCTATCATTATCATTTTATCTTCTCTTCTTATTTTAATATATTCAATATAAATTCTATAAATTGACTCTCCAGCATAAAATCCATTTGGTATTACTTATCTTCACTTATAATGTCACTACATTCAACTATGGTGATGTATTTATCATTAGCATTACTAATAATAATATTTTCCCAAACATTTATATCAATATCAACTTATTCCCATTCCACATTAATTAATTCACTTTACTTGTAGTTAGATAAAATATTTCTCTTGGTATTCATATATAAATTATTAAAATCCTTTTAGAATGGGTTTTGTATCCTGGAATCCTTTTTTAAGGATCTTCCAAAAAATCATATTATTATGAACATAATTTATCCTACTTCAATTTTGGATATTTGATGTATAATTTCTAACATCACAACAATTTTATTATTTATGTGCTAGAATATCATTAAACATTCATTTTCAATTGCTATAATTTCATGACATAAGGGAAATAATTTTAGAAAAATTTACATCCATAACTGAATATTATTTTTGAGTTCTAGCTACATAATCCTAAAAACATTATTTCCATTCATCTATTTTGGGGATACATAGATAGTTTATTTTTCAATATTTACATTATTCTTAATAGAATCGTCATTACTAATTTCATATGAAATAATTATACTATAATTATTATTAAAAGAGATATAAAATTTTCCTTTTTATTCCAAATCTTAGACATAGGAATTAAATTTACATAGTAAGATATTGAAAATCATTTCAAAAATAATATATTCAGTCATATTCTCCCCAAATAATCTGATGACACTCAAAACATTATTTGATTTTTAAATCTAAATATCAATGGTCTCATCATCATTCTTTAAATGTTATTCATATTAGAGTTTCTAAAAACTGAACATAACCAAAATCACATTGATCATTACGTTATATATATTTTGGAACATATACCATATATATATTAAGTATAGAGGCCTCTAAATTTCATAAAACCACCTTTTAATAGAGAATGTTAAATTTAATTATTAATAGGACCATCAATTTCTAAATTTATTTTTTCTATAAACTTATAGGGATAATGTTCTTCACAATGAAAAATTCAATCATTTATCATACCTTCAACATAATAAATGATATACAAGAGATATAGAAGAATAATGAACTTCCATATGTAAAAACCCATCCATTAAAACATGGGAAACCACTTGAGTTTTTCTATATATAAATTATAATTTAAGGATAATTAAGAAATAGTGGATACTTCCAAAAAATATATTTTCAATTGAAAAATGACAACAAAGTTAACCTATATATGAAACCAAGGTTGGTAACAAATGATAAATGAATAATTGAGAGGGGGTACAGTGAATTAGTGATTCAAAAAAATTGTTATTTTTTTTAATATCCTTAACCACTAGGTTGTGTGAAATATTTTGATAATACATACATATGAATAGAAGATTATATCATAACTTATTTATTTGTTTCACTTCTCAATATGAGTAGCTATAAATTTTCATTATGATGTAATTTTTTATTATATGAATTTTATTAAGTATTAAAATCATCAATGTGAATACATCATGTTACGATTCGGCTACGTGAAACATTTACATGGCCAAATTGGCTAGTTGACAAATCTGATATCTAAATCTGTTCTATAGTAGAATTTGCTTAGTGGGTCATCAACATGATCATTCATATTTGTAATTACCCTATTTATATATTCTTCTATGTGGATTTTCTATGTTAAGATTCATCAAATTTTCAACTGCACATACGACTTCTTAAACATAATCTTCCTCACATATATGAGTTCATACATCTTTTAATATTTATTTAATTACACATTATGGTAATAATGAATTATTTTGGATATTTTTTTAAATATAATGGGATTTAAATTTTAATTAGAAAATTTAATTCATGGAATCTTTAGATACCATAAAATATATGGTAGTGTCACAAGTGTTAAATACACAATACAATAACAGAACCATAATTATTGAATGGTTACCATAATATTCCCCTCATTCAATAATACATGTCCTTTTGGTATGAACCTAAATATTGTGAACATTATTTTTGAAAATATATATTAGAGAGTTAACACAATGAAAATATCTAATTATAATCTTTTGAATTTTATAATATCATAATTTTTTGGTAAATTAATGATTTCTTTTTCAAGAAATTATATTATTTTATAGATAATAGAAATGGGATGTAGTATTGGTATAGATTATTGTAGGGATAATAACATATAATGTGTTTGATTGAGTATTAATAAAATTTTTACTAATGTATGATGAGTGCACCTATCACTGTACACTTTGGTAGTCACATATAGAGTATATTATTTTGTTCATTCATTCTCTCTTTATTAACCATCATTAATTATTTCAATATATTCATATAATTTGAGGATATTCCTAAAGATACTATTATTTATATTATGATACTACTTATATATATGGTTTTAATATATGATATGTGTCATACTATATTTAGTATTGTATATTATGATTTGAAATTAAAGAATTTGTTAGTTAATTCAATATATTAAATTATTTATTGTGAAAGAAGAAAATGTTATGATAAATAAACATTCACACAATGATCAACCTACTTACCCCCAAAAACTATGAAAAAAATGTTTGAAAACATCATGCCACAACTACCTCTCGCAATCAATGACACTCTTAATAAATTAAGAGATAAGAAATGGATCATGTCTTAGTGAATATATTTATTTTATTTTGATGTAATTAAAGGGAGATTTTTATTTTGGATTTTTATTTATCAAAGGTATATTTTTATTAATGTTCATCATTGATTCAAAATAAAAATTAATAAGAGAAGATAGAATTTATGGATTTGGAGTATTTCAAGGATTCTTTTTTTAAAAATAAACATTTTTATGGGAAATTAATTATTTTAGGACTGAAACTCACCAATTTAAAAGACACTATAAAAGAATGTGGTGAAAAGTATGAGTAAAAATTTAAAATACTATAAATTAATGATTTGGAATACATAAAAAATTCAGAAATTATGATTTACCATTTCATTGATAGTATTTTAACAATACTCTAAAGGGAACTAGTATCATATAAAAATTCTTATAATGGTATTGTTTTTATTTCCATTAATATGAAGAATGAAATCTAAAACTCTTACATTTTAAAATGAAATCTGGAGAATAAGGGAAGTATTATGAAATAATAAAATGAACTGAGGTGAGTAATTTAACTATTGGATGGAACTTACAACATGCGATAATAGTGGAAAGAAACACCTTATTACATTCTTGATGTGAATTGGAGTTCCATTATGTTTGTAAATAGTGTCTGTTATGGGCCAAAATCAAAGGGGGAAAATAAGCATCCAAAATCTAGTCTTTAAACTCTATGAAGACGAGGAACTATGAAAATGAATTCCTCATGTAGTAAGGGAAATTATTTTAGAAAAGTATAAGGTATAATGACTATGTATATGAAATAAAAATATCTGAAGTTGAAATCCCCAATATTTCTATAATATATACTTTTATCATACAAAGATGCTATATTAGATTCATTACCAAAATTATATTTTATATTTTTCATGGAAATCAATTTATCCGTTGACATTCTAATGAATTAATGATCAATCAAAACACTAAATGGAAATATGCTTATATTGAAAATATATTTTGTGATTTCTAATATAACAAACAACTATTCACTTGTTAAAAATATCTATATTATACATATAGTAGGCATAGATATTATCTTAATTAGTTAAGATAAATTATAAAATAGTATATGAACCAAAAAATAATCTTGCACGATATAGTGTAATTATAATTTAATGTATACTGTTGTTTATAATTTATATGGGTGTTATTATTTATTTTTTATGTATTAAATAATTACTTATTAATAAGAAAATTTATAAACATTTAGTATTATCAAGTATTATTCATATAATTTTATGTATGATGGATATAACCTGTAATTATTTTATAGACACATTGATAAATTAATGTTTGTTGTTCATATATTAGGAATGAAAATTCCCTTTAGTCGATCATCATTAGAATTAGAGGACGAGAAGAATTAAAAAACACAATTACAGAAAAAAATAACTTATAAATTTGAAATTAATGAAGAATGTGTTTTTATTATAATACCACAAATTCTGGCAATGTATGATAATTCAATCCATTTCTTTTGAAATTACAAACTTATTATTACGTTAGACCTTTAGAAACAGAATTGAAAGATGATGTTTTATAAAGGTGGACATATTTATTATATATGAAAAAATTAATCTCTTAATTTGAACATTGAAATTTAAATTTAGGGAAATATCAACTGAAAATTCATGATATGATCAGAATGAATTAAAAAATGTGGTAAAATATTTTGTAAATAAGGGATATTGTAACACTACATTGTTGTAGTTTCCATGAAATAAATACTACACATGATAGGGTTCACCACACATGACCCAAATTTTAAAGGACATCGGATATAATGTTATATAAATATGATTTTTATAACCTTGTCAATGGGTTGGAGGGTATGAAAACATTATTTAGAAAATGGGATTGATTTTTTTATTAGAGAATAATTATATTTAATTTATTCCAATTCAAAAAAATTATATGATAAAATGAACCTCATTTTTGAAAATATATAGTTAAACTAAACCTATAGTTATGTTTTTTTATTTTTCATAAATAATTTATTATTCATTTGAATAGTGAAAATTGAAAAATTTTAAAAATACGATCGGTTTCTTACATTATAATTATATAACAACAACATGTAATGTTTCATAAAAATAAAGAACCCATTTTTTTAAATAATAGGATGTATAAAAAATATATTGGTTAAATATTAAATATAGAATATCATTTTGGAAATATATATTAAGATTCTTATCAAATAAATTTTATTTATTTATTCTCATATTATAAATTATATTGAGGTATCCTATAGGATTTGGATGAGTTATAAAGGCACATAAGAAATATTTTTTTACATAATCCTAATAATTACATTTTAATAAAAATTATAATTTTTGTTTAAAAATAATTTTTACACTTTTAATTAAAAAGTTTCTACAAGAGGTTATCATTTCACATTGTGCACTCATATTAAAATTAATTTATGAAAAATATATAAATTTATTATTTCAGAGTTTATTCCATATTATTAATCATCACAATTAATATTTGGGAAATTTTATAAATTTTTTGATAACATCAATAGATATATTAGTAAAAATCGGGTACCATGGTTAGGGTTAAAACATGTTTAACAAGGTTTGTAACTATTTTATAAGGGTAAAAATTGTACATAATCTTGTATAAAATTAGTAAATACAGATTATTTGACCTTATCATAACAATATTTATAATTATAATTTATTTTATAGAACATTCACAAGAAAAATACATTATATTATTTATATCATCTAAAAAAATCCATGTGAGTCTATCTGACGTCAAATAAAGGGGGACATATTCTATTATTTTATTCACAAACATTAAAAGATACAGATCATCTGATCCCTTACATGAAAATATCCAGTATTACTTTAATTCCAAGGTCTTTTTTCTTCTCATAATACCATTCTATGAAGTGTACATTTGTAATCCAGAGAAGGAATCTCAATGAATAGGTAAACATTATTATTTACTGTTTGAAGGTTTAAATATTATTTTAATTCATCTAAATTAGTTATATACACGATAAAATAATTATACCATCATCATCATCATTAATATATTGATATGTTATTTTTAGTGTTTCATAATCATTTTCCTTGAACACTATTCAATGATAAATTAAGCTATTGCTCATGAAAACATGTAAAAGACCCCATCCATTTATCAATGTGATGCATTTTCCATAACTACATATCGTAAATGACTTTATTGAAAGTTTTCCAAAATCGATATGATATTTTGGACATGATGTATTTTCCAGATTGATAAAATAGTATACTATTTTTCATCATCTTTCTCTTTAAAAAATGGGTATATCCATTATGCATAAGCACATACTACCATATATTTGAGTGATATATATCATTTTCAGTGTATGACATTTATTGATAGACCTATAATTATAATATGAATATTTATAATACATATGACATTAATAGTATTTTGTAATTTTTATATTATGACTATACCTTATCATTTTCATACCCACTATTTCATTATAATATACACTTTTTTAGGTCTTTTTTTACCACCTAGATGATTGATGTTTTAATGTTTATGAAATAAATTGTTCCCAAATATTGAAACTAGTGATATTAAGAAGTAATTTGATATAAATTAAATTATTTTTAATTTTTATAAAGTGGAACCATGATTCATGTTCGAGGACTGAAAATATCAAATATAAAATTATTTCTAAAACGAGATAGTTATCACCTAGAATGAGTATTTAAATAATGAATTATTATTTAATGGGTGATAGGATGTTATGAGATTTTCATAAAAAATATTATAATTATTAATTTGTTTATTTAAATTATTATACTAAATTTAATTTTATTATACATGAGTTTAAAAGAACAAATGGGGAATGTTGGACTTGATGGATGGTTTTATCACTTCACCTTTTCTATTATGGGACATTTGATATATTCACCAGATGTTTCATTCATGTGGTGTATATAATACCCATTTTATGTGATATATCAGGTGTATATATATATATATATATAATTTAATGTTTCATTTCAATACATTTGGTTCATTGGGTTATGATTCATTAGTTATAAAAGAGGGAATAGTTTTATATTACAATGTCACTTTTCATCGAGATTGTATATGTAGAAACATTAAATGATGAAATCATATTATAAATCTCTTAAAAATGATATTCCATTATTTATATTTTAGTTAATAATAGAAAAGGATATAATTTTTCTCTCATTTTCTGTATCTATGTAATCAAAAATATGAATAAACGTTTTCATTGAAAAATGACATCATTTGTCTCTTCAGTAGAGAATAATTTTTTTGAATAAATGTTTTCATTGAAAAATGATAAAATCATCATTTAATTTTATTATTCAAGTAAAAATCCAAAGGAATGTTCTTGTGACCATTTAAACATATTTTTACATATATCAATATCCATTGATGAAAATTAAACTATATTTCGAATGTACACTAATGAAACCATTCACCATATTACTCTAGTTGTATGATTATCTTGTTTCTATAGTGATTTACTGATGGGAATATTAATATTTCATATTCAAGTTATTCAATAAGAATATTTTTATTGGTTATGTATAGAAATATTATTCTTTTATTTTATATATTAAATTAATTAGAGTTATTTAGATGGTTTTTGTGTATATTATAGACACTTTATGCATTGATGGGTCTCAAGAGAGAAACTAATAGGAGTATTTTGGGTATTTCATACCTATTTGGGTAACATTTCATATAATGAAGCCTTGATTGTATGATTATGATGTTTTTCATTGGGAATCATATAATTATGGATATAGATATTATAATATAGTTGATTAAGTTTTTTATGTAATTCATAGATACATTCAGCTATAATGATAATAGTTTTATGGAATATTTTATTATTATTTATATTTTTCATATTATTTAACATTTATTTACAAAGTAATAGATTCTGATGTTTTCTTTCTCTTAATAAGAATACGATATCACCCTTTATTATATTTTATGTTCTATAGGATATCTACAATTTATTTAAGAATAAATTTAGTTATATAAAAGATGAAAGGATTAGGATCTCAGTTGAATATAGTGTTGTATATCATATGAAAAAAATTTATTGTAAAAATAATGTTTTAATCTAGTTTCCAAAGACTTATAAAATAGTTTTAATGTGATATTATCTATTACATCCAATAAAAATGTAGTTAAATACCCACTTTCCCTAGATTACTCGATATGGGGTGTTACAGTCTATAATTTTTAATGTGGATTAGGAAGTGTCCTGGTGGATGCTTGAGATGCTTTAATTTTTGGTATGGGTTTGCATAGATATGAAAACCATCAAGATTCTAATGACGATAATATTTCAGTGGGAATTACAGTACATCATTATATATTAATAAATATGGGTTTCACCTAATAGGCTCAAAGTATTTGGTTTCTAATGTTGATACTGGTCCTCTTAGAATTCCTTGTATAATAGGAAATAAATTTTCAAGATTGATATTCATGAACATGGGTATCCAAGAACCATGTGAACAATCCATAAAGCCTAATATAGTGGATTTACATGGATATTTGTAATTATAATTTGATCCTAACATTCCCATAGATAGTACTTCCCAATATGACAGTCAAGTATATGTTGATTATGAAAGTCAAATAGACTAGATTTCCCCCGATGCTTGGGATTCAAAGGAATTTTTTATGTTTTATTGCATTAGTTTATATAGAATCAAATTTTAATATAATCATAAACATTAAATTAATTTCACTAAACTCATGTTAATAATCCATGAGACCTAAGAAACTGTCTTTCTTTAAAAATATTGGAATTTTCTATTGATCATAATACACCCACATACGCACACACTCGATTTTCCCTGAATCCTATGATTTGTCCATAGATCCCAATTAAACTAAACTATATATATGTTAAATTGTAATCTATTTATACTTTATGATACTAGATTTCCCAAGATATTTCCCAATGGAAATTTTTATGCAATTGGTTTTGGGTTAGAACAATTACCCAACATGCTCACCGAAAATTCTACAATAGCCGATGATGGTTTGAGATGATCTTAGGTTTCTTATGAGAACATAAATATAGAAGGTGATTTTTTTCAGATAGACAAAATTTATAATAACATGTGACTATAATAATATCACAAGTGTATAACAACTTTTACATTTTATATTCATAACCTCATTTGTGGAGGTCTAATATGTTGTACTAACATAGTGCTCAGATCCCATGGTATATAGGTACAAAAGAAGAACTCATTGTTTTAATGTTTAGTATGTGAAATGAAAAATAATAGATTCATATAGAGGAATATCTCATATGATACAAGAGACTGTGATGAGGTGAGGTTCAGGGATATATTAGTTCCTTAGGATCATTTAATTTGTTATAATATTTCATATTATATATGTTTAATCTCCTAGGTGACCAGTGTTTATATTTGGTTGTATTCTTCTATAATTAAATTTCATATAATATATTGTGTTATTTTTCATCAACATATTCTATTTTATGTTATCTATGTTGTGTTTTTATTTTATTTTGTTGAGAACATTGATGTGTGGGTAAAATATCTTAATTTTATCCATATATATCCTCATAACTAGTTAGAAACCAATTGAATATAGGGAGTAATAGATATGGTTATGTGATGAGATGGTCTAGAAATCAATTAGTGCACTTAGGTTCTGCAATGTTACAATGACCATAATATTTTCTGAGCAAATTGAATTTTTTTATTCTTACCCATACAATTGAAAATTTAATTCAATATAGATTAATGGATTAGAAATCTATGTTTATAAATAGTATTTTTGTAGAATAATTATATTTAAAATAGATTAATGGTATTGAAATTATTTTAAATGAGAAAAAATTGATTTAATTTAGGCAAGTAATTTATGGGACGAATGAGGGACCAAGAACATGGTATTAAAGGCTATATCAATACATGTTAATGTATATAACCAAATATTGGGTGTTTTATCCTAATATACATATAAATGAATAGAATTATGAAGATTATGATGTTTTTCATTTGTTTTTTATCCTATAATACATATTTTATTATTGAGGATCAATGAAATGAGTTTGATATTTTTACAGGGATAATGCTTTCAATGTGTATAACATGGGAATTAAAATTTCTCCATTGACTTAAGTTTGTATATGGAAATCAAGATAATATTACCATAAATATAAATATAATAATGAGGGGATGATGTGATTTATTATTTAGGATACAAAGGTAATGACAACACAGATTGATTCTAAGATTAATTTTTTCAAAATATGATGATGTTAAATTATTTGATATTATAAAGTGAATTAATATAATTGGAAGCCTATCATACCACAAAACATCAATATTTCACAATATAACTGAAATATATCTAGAGGTGGGGTTTAAAATATGTACAATGTAATGAAAAGTGATTTTTTTAAAAATAATATTATGATATTTCAAAGGAATAATGGATTTAAATATATTTTTAAGGGGAATACATCATCATAAGTTGAAAATATCTTGTGGATGATTGGTGAGTGTCATTATATTATTCATAGAAATGTATTTAACAATAAAGTTCAATATATGATAAATTCCTCTATGATTATTGATTAATATTAGCATGAAAAATATTTAAATACCATGAGAATTATTGATGAATGCTGGTGATGATTTTTAAATAATTATTATGGATTATTAAAAAGTCCTTTGATTTCATGATTGTAAAATTATCTAGGTTAAAATATAAAGATTTTTGTTCTGGTCATACCCCTAAAAGATATATGTCAATTTTATTGAGGTTGATATATTTTTATATCCAGGAAGAATATGTGAATAAAATTCAAATATTGATTTTCATGAAGAACAATTTAGTTAATATCATGAAAACATTTATATTTTATAATGATTAATTTGGATATACGATCTAAAAATTTTTACATGAAGAGAAATTTATTGTTAATACCATGTAAAAATCTAATTTCTTTTTTATTATAGGTATCCTTAATCTGATAGTATTTTTCTGGATTGAAAATTACTTTTTAGTAATTACACTACTTATTTCTTGTGGGCCTAAAAAATGGGCTATAACACCACCAACTAGGGACCCCTCAACTACATGTAGAGACCAAGGGTCAGAAGCATAGGGGAGGATAAACATAGTGAAAATTAAGTGGAATATGGGTCATGAATAGTTCCCATAAGTAACACACATGAAATAAAATGTGGTGTAGTTGGTGTATAGCACCCACAGGGTGCTCAGGTGGACCATAAAAGTGTATGGAATGACCTATGTGGGTGTTTTATGTCATGTATAACTTATTCAATTCCACTTTAGGATAATGAAAATTTTTACATGAGATATTTTATTATGTGTCGGTAAACCGTGATGAAGATAAATTTGGGGTATCACATAGTTTGAACTATCCATCCTCCATTAAAAGAATCAAATATAACGAGGTCCTTATAATCAATTAAACTTGTAATTAACAATCATCATGGGTGAATCCTTTAACCACATGATTCTTGAGAGTTGATTTTCACTAGATTTGTTATTTTCCAAATGATATACAAATCATATATCCATCATCAGTTATCAAACTGTTGATGTGTTACTTACCAGATCATCATGAAATCATTAATATAATCAATGAATTTCATGAATGAAATACTTCAACATTTATGATTATTTGTTTGGTGTTATGAAGATATATCATTCCAAATGTGAATATAGTTGCAAGAGGATATTCTTTCATCTGAGATATAAGGACGTGATTCATCATATAGAAAATAATAGAACAGAAGATTATTTTTATATTTACTTGGGTATTCATTACATAGAAAAGGTTCTTATATTTTTCAGCACCACATAACCTATGTTTGAAGGATATAAACATTAATAGTGTATGGAATTCAAAATAGTATTCAAATTTAATGATTTTAATGATATTATATGTGGAATGAATCATGAAATCGAGGAAGTGGTCAAAAAATATATATAGAATTAGACAATGGGGTATTATGTTTTGATTCCATTCAAACATTTGAGGGTCCCATTTTCCATTTTTTCACTTCAATTGGTATCAGTGTGTATGTTTTCTTCTAATTGAATCACTAATTTAATTGGATGTTATTTCTGATATGGTCTATATAATGTTAAAAAATTATTTTCATTATGACTTACCATAGGTTGATAACTTATTCTCCAACAATAGTGAAGAATAAATGAGATTCTATATGAAGAATATGAAAAAAAGAAATTATAGAGAAGCAAAAAAATTGTCAAAAATCACAATGAATCTAGATATAGTCCAATGATTTATTTTCAAATCAGTTTTCAATGATAATTTTGATGAAACTATCTTATGTAATGGTAAGTATAAGAATGATGAGTATTTCAGAATCGCTAATGTCTAATAAATTCAATATTAATGATATATGAATAATTTTTCTGAATAAGTTATTTCATAATATTTTTTTCCATAGGGTATTCCTAATGAAAAATCACAATAAGAAGAGGAAATTAATAAACAATATGATTCACAAGGTATTAAATTAAAAAATTTCTTTTTTTTCATAAACCTATTAAAAGAAAAGGAAGATTTTTTGACTGTTTGTGATAAAAATATTTCTTTAATTGAAGAATAATTTAATAGGATCTATTATAAGAGGATTAAGCGTAATAATTTTTTAGTGAAGTAATTAATTCACTTGAAATAATGTTAAATGTTTCAATAGTTTTTTTATATTTTTATATTGAAGAAATAACATTTATGATCGAATAGATTAATAATTAATTGGATGGAAGTGAAATATTAATGTAGAGTATATTCAAAAGATAAATTGTCTAGAAGAATAAAATAAGGTTATTATTGGTTTCAATGAATACCTATTAGATGTTAAATATACAAGAATTAAAGGTGATGAAAACTCTTTTAATGAAGGATATAGCAATCTAGAAGATTATGTTAACAAAATTAAAAGTGAACGAGTTTGTAGGTTAAAATTAGGTAAAAATGATAAACATTAATAGTTATTAAATTTATTGGAATATATGTAAAATTGATAAATTTTAATGAGTCACATGTTAAATATTCTTACTCTATTAAAAAAAATATTTTTCCTCCAAAAAATATGAAGGGATTAATGAACTAAAAATGAAATTTTCTATAAATATTATTGATGAAACTCATGTACCTAAAAGGCTCATATTAGTGGTAAAAATATCTAAAATTCATCACTTTATCATCCATCTATAATATTGTTAAATATGTTTTCCCATTAAACACTTACTTATATTTTTACTATTGCAGTCACATCTACAATTGTAGGTATAAATCTAAAATTTAGGATGATTGTGAGGAAAATAATACTGGTAAATCCAAAAAAAACCCATGTTTGATACTATTATGACAAAAAATAACTCCCAAAATTATTAATCATTGATGTAAATATAAATCTGGAAAAAATGGGACAAAATGTATTTGTGATGGTATGATAAGTAATATAATTCCATTTTTTCTACCATTGATACTACATGATGTTTGGAAATCAAGATATTGTGTGTTGTACTTTTTTACAATGTTTGAAGGCTAAAAAAAGATTTCATCTAGGGTATTTATATTAATAGTAATGAATTATCCTTTTAAAAATAAGTCTATTCCAAAAAAATACTTAATCTATATAATATACACAAATTCAAATTTCTTTAAATGTTTTGTTACAACTATAACATAGATTTTGAAATATATAAAGTTTTATGTTATACACCAACTAGGTGAAACTCATATTTAAATATGAATATAAGACCCTAACTCATATGAGTGAAAAGTGAACTAGATTCTTTGGGAGATAAAAAGCGAGGAAAGAAAATTATTTGAGAAAAATAACACAATAATTAACTACTAAAAATGAGTAGATGGATTCTTGGAAAGAAATTCCAACCAAGGAAATACACTAAAATTGTGGAAAGATATGTAATATCATGGACCTATTCAAATAGGCCTCATAAATGAATGGAATCAATATAAAATCAATAATATATTCAATCCATAAGGGAAATAAGATGATATGTTAGGTTGAATACATTCATGAATAGGGCTTTGATAAGTTACACAATAATGGTTTCTGATAATCATTGATAATGACTTGTGGATGCTCCAAATAGGAATGTGATAAAAACAAATGACTGGTTCTTTTTTATTATCATGTTTATGATTATATTGAAATGAGAAAAGTGATGATTAAGAACTATGAAGAGAAAAACACATTTCAATTTTGTTTATCATGAAGAACAACATACATTTCAAGAGTGATTATCAAGAAATGAAAGCTCATATGCAGACATAAATTTTTTTGAAGTTGTATGTTGAATATACAGAATGATATAAATTTCCTGACACTTATAACAACTCAAAAACAGATATTTAAATTAGAAAAAAATACCTGGTAAATCTATATATCTACGGGAATATATGATGAGAAATATAACACAAAATATCATATTGAAAGAATATATCGAGGAATGAAAAAAAAAATCTATGAATTTGAAATGAAAATGTGACACAATCACGAAGATTACCATACACATTAGAGATATAATGAAACAAAACTATGGGTTGAGGGAAAATATTCTTCCTTGATTCACTTATTAGGATGATCATAAGTATTTAACATTATTACCTTACTTCATATATAGTATTTTATTGATTATATTATATACAATTGAAGGTTAAGTTGATAATAAAGATGATAACTGAGAGAATAATATAGAAAACCGAAACATGGAATAACTATTGATGATCCAATATAAAAAATATTTTTTTACAGTGGTGGATCATCACTATGAATATTTTGAAGGCTATTTGAGCAAACTATTCACCATGTAAAATAAAGGGGTAACAATCCTTGAGGGGGTAACACATAAATTAGATTCCACCTAGTCTTAATCCATGAATATTTTGATATTCAGGTCATCTATCTAGAAGATGAAAATTTTAGATCACAAAATTACACTTACCATTTCCATAATTATATCATATAAGTTTATAAATGATACCTGTTGGTTTAGGAGTAAACTGATATTAAGAGGGACTAAATTATTCATAGATGTAAAATTTATGATTTTCTACTAATGTGTGAATGAGTATATTATATTGAAATATTTATTTTATATAGTCCCCATTTTAGAAATAATCCATTTATATGAATGATAAATCATGCATTGTAATTAATGGACAACAAAAACAACCTTCATTTTATATATCTTCTTTTCAAATGATGCATATCAAATATATACATCAGTAAAAAAACATATGGAATATTTAATATGAGAATCACGTGGTACCATATTTTATTCTAAAATAGGAAAATAGAATCCTAAATGAATTGAAAGTTATAATAATAAATTCTAAAACACCTTCATTAATCATTTTTTTATTGTCTATAAGGGAGAGAAGGGTCATCATATTTTTTATAAGGAACTAGTTTTTTATCAAAAGTAATAATTGTAGATTGAAAAGGCCATGTGGATGGTTGATGATTATGATTGTATACATTGTCCAAATATATTAAGGAATCAATTTCAATCTATGATGAATATATATGTGTTTTGTGATTAATCATTAAAATAAAAATATTGAAATCAATTGAGAATTATTGAAGAAGAATGGTGAAGATTCATAGAGAGTTTTCATGGATTCATGAAATGAAAACATATTTCATGATTAGACAATTCTTTATGTGTAAATATGATTATTATGGAGCTCATATTATATCTAAAATACATGTTTCAATTTCATTTACGATGAATCATTATTTTCAATATGGAATAAGTAGTGATACCCTAGGAAATATAGATTTTCATGAAGAATAATTTTATTATGGGGATTCAATATTCAATATATCAATAAGAAGAATAATTCATTGTGATATAAAAATTATTACATTATGATAGATGAAATATGAATGGTATTAATAAATATAAATCCTTTTTACCTGGATGGATCATTTGGATGAAAGAATACTATTTCATTACAATTATGACATAGTAATTATACCATCTTTTTCAAGTGTGTTAATAACAACATAATTTCAAAAAAAACATGAAATGGTGGACCCCATTAAATACATGTCTTACCCTAGGGGTTAACCATGTAGGTTAGATTCAACTAGTCCATAACCAGGCATCAGAGAGGTATTTCATAGAGGCCATAAAGAGTACACAATCAATAGTATGAGGATCAGTAGGCACATATAGGCATAAGAGTTCCCAGATGGACACTAAAAGTGTGTGTTGTGAAATTTGTTAGTAGTCTGTGTCATTTTATTTGTTCCTAACATCACTACTAATTCAATAAGAATATGTCACATGATCTATAATTATGAACCACTAAACCATGATGAATATTGATGTAGGAAAACAAATAAAATGAACTGATTATCTAACATTAAGAGATGTGTTAACTACACTTCCCATATGATCTATTTCATATCAAATTTTCTTTCAGTGTGATTAATGACCATCAAAATATTAACATAGGGTAGTTCATAATCATTAGTGTTATAACATTCTATAAGCTACACATGACATATGGCCATCTTCACGGATCAAACGTATGAAGTGTGACTTGCTCGATTCGTTCAAAATCATTCATGTTGGATAAATCATAGAAGCATGAAATAATACAAAAAGTACGATAGTTTCCAATGTCATAAGAAAAGATATCATTCTGAATGTGAAAAAAATTTATGGAGGGTATTCATGTATTTGAGATAGATGTATCTGTTCTATATTATAATAAAATATAGAATCACGATATAAATTTCAGATGAACTTGAGTCTTTGTCACTTAAGAAATGATTCCACAATATTTAGATTTACATAATACATATTTTTAGAATTTATATGATGATATTGCATGGAATTCAAAATTGGATTCAAATGAAATTAATTTTTTCAGACTCTATATGTATTGAAATATAGATGAATGATGGTGATCATTCTTATAAATATCAAGGGACATAGGGATATTAACTTTTTCTCTCATTTAAATATTTTAAATTTTCATTTTGTCATATACAATGTACGATGACTATTTAGTATCATAAATACAGAGTTACTATTGAGTTATGTCAACTAGGCTAGATACATTAAGAGCAGGGATAAGGGAATGATAGATTATAAAAATTGGCCCTTTTGATCTTTTTTCACTTTTAAAAAAACTCTCTTCTATCTCCTTAACATTTGAAGAGTATGAAAAAATATTCAAACATGCATAGGACGCCACAAATTTACTTTTTTTACACTCAATGTGCTACACCCAAAAAGAATACAATGGTGGTGTGCCAATATACCAAATCCAACATATGGTCACTATTGATTACAATGTTTGGAGTGAACTCACTTTCCCTCATGGCTTACAACCAATCACATTTTGAAAGACCATTGATCTCTCAACTAATGTGTGGACACTAATTCTACAAAATATACACTCATAGTTTATAGACTTGTATATCACATAATTATCTATAAGGAATGAATCCTCCACTTTATGTAGATTCTACATTGATGTCCCACCTTCATCCACTAATAATCACAACTTTATCGCAGTATTTTTCGGAAACCTAACATATTTTTCACAACACATATGTTTTCTTACATGAAAAATTATTTATGATCATGAAAGATTCCAAATTTTTCATAGAACTATTATTTCACGTAACATTAAACTTACATTAAACTCAAATCTTACATGCAATATCCTTATCTTGTGCGAATCTAAAAATCTTTCGCACAAATCCCATTGCGTAAAATTTTTTATTTGACATGGAATTCATATTTTCTCTAAGTGTTGATATTTTTTGAATGAGGGGTTTACATATTCTTTATAGTCTTCATAGACCCCTGCATAGAAGATTCAAAGGGTCGCAGATGATCATCCTCGAGTGGGAAAATCCCATTTGATATCTCATAGGTCGCACAACTTTCTTTTGTGTAACCTCATCATTCATGCGTATTTCCATATATTTCGTAAAAATCATTCCTTTTCCATTTGTCCTAAATTTTGATCTCGAAACATGCCTTTTTCACAATTTTACAAACCCCCATTCAATCTTTCATTCAACATCCTTCTCAAAAATAGGTTTCCCCATATTTTGATTTCCATGCCCTAAAATTGGGAAAAAACTAGAGAATGGTTCCACCTTATATCTATTATTTTTGTACCACCTATATATCAACAATTCTGTTTTCATGGTTCTTTATCCACATAGGTTGTCTATAATATATCTGGAACATAACAACTCACCATTGAAACCCTATTTTTTAATAAACAAACCAACTTTTTCAACAAACATAATCAAACCAAAAAAGCTTCAATGCTTCCTTGAGGGATTTTCCCCCCAAAATATCCACATTTGAGTTTTTTTAAAAATCATTCATAAAATGATACCTCTTTAATGATGAATATATATTCATCCACCATTTTCTACATGTGATTCAGATAACAATGACGTATTTACTCAACACATACTATAAGCCCATATGAGCAATGCTCGGCATGAGAAAATATATGATGACAAGTTCATCAATGAATCACTTCATTCCTAACAATAATTATTGAAACCAATCAGTTTCATTCATCACAAACCATAGATTTCAAGATATATAATTTCTTTACAATAACTAGTAATATAGTTAGATATAATACTCCCCCTATCTCACAACATGTGTTCTTGTGTTTTTGAATGTTTTAAGTTAACCAAGTTATGTTCTGATTGATTCCTCATAACATTGAGTAATTATGATCATGTTACTCCCCCTATCAGCTTATTCACATATCTTTATTAAATCTCCTATCTCGTTTCTACACCTGTCAGCTTCTCCCCGTGTCTTGACCTAATACATTTTATCTCTTATTTAGCCTAAATTTATCCCTCTTAAAGAGCCACACATTCTCCCCCATTTTTAAAAACCCAAGTTCACTACTTTGTAGTTTGCAACATTGGAAGGAACACAGATCATTACATTTAGGGAAAAAACACCATACATCAAGGAGAGGTGTTGTCCCACATCCACACTTTTTCACATGTGGGGATTTGACTGAACTCCTAGAGCCAGTCGATGCCTCTCAAATTTTTTGTTGGGTAAGGAATTTTTTAGAATGTTCTCAACAAGTAGATCTATAGGCACATACTCCAACATCAAAATCTCATGTTATACATTACCCTTTATAAAGTGATATTTTATCTCTATTTTCTTTGTCCTTGGGTGATGAGTTGGATTTTTTGTATGATTTATTGAACTCAAATTATGACATATGATTCAGATAGGTTACTTAACTTCAACTCCCATGTCGTCGAGTTTCTATTTCATGTATAATTGTTTTTTGCATGCTTGAGTTGTGGCAATGTACTTAGCTTCTGTGGTGATCAATGAAATGCAATCCAATTTCTTGATCATACAATAAATACACATTACACCAAGATAAAAATATCATCCTGATGTCGATTTTTTGTCATCTACTGAACCAGCCCAATCTGAATCTATGTATCCCAATAAATCTTGATGATATTTGTCATTATTATTGATACTAAAACCCACAATTCCATTGATATACCAAAGTATTCTTTTTTATTTCAGGAATGTGGATTTCCTTGGGATTTCTTTGATACATCGCTTCTTGATATGTGGAAAACACAATATTAGGTCTTGTTGTAATCAAGTACAATAATATTCCAATGATTTTCCTATATTCTATGTTGTTAACTTCCTTTCCATCATCTTCTTTTGATAATTTCATCCGAGTACCAACTGGAGTCTTCATATCCTTGTAGTTTTCCATTCAAAATCATAATAGAACAAAATTTTAATATTTTAATTGAGAAATGAAAGTGTCATTCCTCCCTTGTGTCACCTGTAAACTGAGGAAAAATGACAACTCACCAACCACTTACATTTCTAAATCACATTTCAAGAATTCAGAAAACTATATCCACTTACCTTCATCTGATCCTCCAAATACTATTTCATCAAAATAATCAAGCACCATAATCCTTTTATTATAATTTTTTCTGAAAAAGATATTGTAATCAACTCCACTATGCTAAAATATGAGATTCTTCAAATACTGATCAAGCCGTGACTACCATTCTAATGGTTCTTGTTTCAGCCCATATAACACATTCGTCAAATGAAAATCTTTATTCTCTTCTTCTTGAATGATAAAACATATGTCTATACAATATAAACTTCTAATTATATAAACCTCTTAAAAAAGTTTATTTCATGTCCATCAATAAAACCATGAACTTCCATTACACTACAATGTCCATAAATAATCCTATAGTTTCCAGCCTTTCAATCGAAGAGAATGTTTCATCGACAGCGAAACCCTCTATCTAGGAGAATCCATTTCACCAATATTTCATTGATTTGAATCACTATTCCATATTCATTTGTTTTTTTTAAATAAAAAATTTCTTCCCAATTACATTCATATATGTTGGCCTCAAAACAATCATCCATGTGTAATTATTCTCAATTTGATCTAGCTCTTCAAAAATAGTTTCAAACCAGTTCTCATCTCTAGCTGCATCGGCAAAACATTTTTCATCTTCCTAAGTTAAGAATGATGTCTTCTATAATGAAGTAATTCTTCTTGTTTGAACATGAATTGTATAATCGTCGATGATATTTTTTATGTTAATTTACACTCGACTATTTGGATACATTGTAGATACAGACTTGACTACTTCTTTCCCTTCCACTATATATTCTTCTAAATCAGCATCTACCACTTTTCTCCCCCTCTGTCTCTTGTCTCTTCATCGCTTTCATAAAAGAACTATTCATTATGTTGTTGAATATTCTATTCCTTTTCTACTAAATAGACATCATTTCTCTCAACTACATTACCTAGCCTCTTATTAAATAATTTTTATGATTTTATTTTTCATGAGTAGCCAGGGAATATCCTCTAATCTTGACATGATTAAAATTTCATGAGTTTTTATTTGTTGAGAATAAAGTACTTACTTCTATAGATTCTAATGTTCTTCACTATTGGATTATTTTCATACCACATCTAATATGTAGTCGGTCCTTCCATCAGACACAACATAGCCTATTTTAATTGTAGAATGATGTTAAAATAACATCCTTCAAAAATTTCTTTGGTAGGATTTTTTCAATTAGCGTCATTTTTTCATTTTTTTTATGATCTATATTATCCTCTTAACCACTCCATTCTGTTGGGGAGTTCTAACTAAATAGACATGATGCTTTATCCCGTGTTTTTTAAGATAGTCTTCTACCTAACTATTTTTTAATTTAGTACAATTATCAGTACAAAACATCAGAACATTCTGGACAGACATCCTTCTTAATTCCTTTAGATACTATTTTAAGCAGCTGAACACATCAGACTTATGGGAAATAAAAAATACCCATGCCATTCTACTATACTCATCAATGAAAAGAATGTATATCACTTCCCATTAATGTTTCGTGGTAAGATATTTCCAAAAAACCTAATCATTCACCAACTCCAACACTCATGTTGAATTATTTTCCTTATCCTTATACATTATTATGATGATTTCCCCTTGTTGGAAAGCATCTCACCTTTGATTTCGATTGTGTTATAGGTAAGGGAGGTCTTTATATACATCAAACATCACCAGATCTTATAGGGATGGTTTTAATAGATGATCCAATTGTTTATGACACATATTTTTCTCTAAATCAATAGACAATAAATCTCATAACCTATTCTCCACTTATAATATATAGATTTACCTTTTTCATTATCCCCTACAAGAAAACTACACTATATTTTCCTTTGATGAGAAATTTATTCTTTGTAATTCTTATAAAATTCACAATGTCACATAATTGAAAAACACTGAGTAAATTGTGATTGATACCTTTTACTGCTATGACATAAGCATGTCTCATATCTTTTCCCCCAAACATGTAATTTCCTAAGACAATTATTTCTAGGCCTTCATCGTTTCCAAATTTGAAAACTCCTTCATTTTCATATATTATTTTTGTAACATGATCCTTATTCCCTGTCACATAGGATGAGAAAACACTGTCAATGTTCCATACACCGGAATAGTCTGGTGATTTAAATGAAATTTATGCAATCACTACCTTCTCAACTATTTTATTTTTTATCCATATTTTTGAATTCATAATTATTATAGTAGGATTACCTTGAACATCATAAAAATATGATGGACCAGCTTTATCATGTAGATATGTAAATTGGATTTTCGTTTTCATCTCAAAAGTTGATTTCTTGTGAGCTCTTTCGTTCAACTTTGGCACATTCTTCATCATGGTTGATGCAAAGTATATATCCCTGTTCCCATGTCATCCACCCGAAAAAAATTTCTTCAAAATAAAATATATAATTTTGAGCACTATTTAAATTCCACATTTTTTATTATGCATTTATGTATCTCTTGGTTATAGAAAACACACTCATTGAATGTCCCATCCTTCCAGAGAAATAACACCTATTATAGGGTTCATTACCACATTTCACTTCAGTACTACTGGTTGTCCATTAGGATCTTTGAATATTCTGATTCTACTTTGTTCCTAAATTTACCTTCAATATCAGAATGAGTGTTTGCGGTATGGATTCAATTTTCATAACTCTTTATTTATGGTTAGGCACAACATCAGTCCTATCATATGAACATGATTTTTTATTCTCTTATGCTTGACCACTATTCTTTACATCCATCTTTTCCATCTTATGAGTCATCTTCTTCGCTGATGTCATATTGTGAGTCCTGATTTTTCCATGATCCTTAAACTTTATTCGCAGATTGACACCTTCTTATTCAATGTCCTCAATGCATTTAATTATTTCTCATACTATGTTATTCAAACCATCAATAACTCTTCTCTATTCTTCAACTCTGAGTTTGTATTAATTAATTTTTCCTGATTCCACTCACAACAATGACTTATGATTTTCCATTTATTTCATCAACTCAAACTTCTCTTCTTCCTACTTTTTCATATGAAGTTTAGTATCATGTAACACTTTATTATCTTTCATCTTTTTTTTCTCTCAAAACATCTATCTCATCATGAGTTACTTTTAATTCATCTTACATATCAATTCTTCTCCCTCCTTCTTATTATTCTTCTACATCAACATCAGTTTATTCCTTTTTTTTGTTAAATAACGACAGCTATAAACATATAACATTCTCCATGCTCCCTGTATTTCTCTAACTACTCAACCTCTTCAACCTCAGACTCTTTTAAACTATCACAATGTTATGAAAGAATATTGTTTTTCTTAAAAAAACTTTCTCATGAACAATTTCATGCCTTACACATAGGATGAATACTTTTTCATGGGAATTCAATATCATCCTCATAATCTTCTTGGAAATTTTTTGGTAACCATTACATAATGTATCCAGGAATCATACGGCCAATTTTCGTCTATCAACCAGTCAATGTTCTAATGCTCTGCTAATGTGTATAGAAGTACTTGGGTCTAATCCTCTATGATGATACTTTTTAATAGTCGTTTGTTTTTAGTTGATTGTATTCTGATTGGGAGGTTTTTTTGCAGAGCATATGAAATAATTTATGGATGATGTTTGATTTAACAAATTGATAAAGATTGGGGTCAGTTCCTCATTAGGTAGTTAAGCTTGTTATATCCTTAATCTTTGCATTGTATTTCATTAAATTAACACTCATGCCACAAGTTAACGTTGATTGGAATTCCTAAGTGTTAATGCTTTAATCCATGACTTAACATAACATAAGGTTCTAATATCAATCAGATCATGTTTATGGTGGCGTATTAATTGTTCCAATAATACATGGAAACCACATATTAAACAAAACAATTCATTAATCCATGAAATGTTAAGTCCAACATACACAATTTTAATTCAAAGAATATTTATCAAGAAAAAGATCGCAATGAATTAATATACCTAAATTATAACTCACACCAGTGAAATAATTACTCATAAATCTAGGTGTTTAATAATCTGTTTATAATGATTATGATGATAATTTAAGAATAGAATAAAAAGAAAGGGATAAAAATAGTGTTGTGTCGAACACACACACACACAAACAATGATAGAAATTAAAAATGGACGTTTGATTGAATGAAGAAGAAAATGAAGAGAAGGGGATTCAATGGTATTTAAAATATTTTAAGAAAATTAACATTAAGCTTTAAAATTTGGATGAGAATCAGGGATATTGATGAAGAAACTTTCATTAAAATAGAATTACAAAAAAAGACTTACAAGATTACAATAATGAAGAACACAAAAGTAAAAGGAAACAAAGAGAGGAGGAAAGGTCTCTCAATTAAAAAACATGAGTACGGAAGGTCCTCCCAAGCCATTGGAAAGTATTTGGTCGTTCCAATTGATGCTCCCCTCTTCTAAAATTCCAACTCATTTGAAGGATAGGAGGGTGATGTATTTATAGCACAAGGAAGTGGACTGTTGGAATTCCCAATCTTTCCCTCTAATTGGCTAGACGATTTGGACTTCCCAATAACCAAATCACGAGACATCACCTTCATAAAAGTTATAGATAATAATGTAGGAAGACCTCTCTCAAAATTAGGAGTAATTTGGACATATAGATCCAATGTTATTGTAGTTTGATTAAACAATGTTAAACTGTCCATTTCCATCCATGATTTTTTCAATGGACAAACTATGAATGGGTTTTTGAATAAGATGTTGCCTTCAAATCCGAATGATTTCTTCAATAAAGTCAGCCATCTATATCCCCTGTTTCACACTAAAAAATAGTAGATTTATTTGATGATTACATGGTGAGATATGTCATGAATGGTGTCTGGATTTTAATTTCTGGATAGAATGGTTGGATAGAATTCAAATCTTCATTTGGGCACATTGTTCTTGGAGTTGGGCCCTGAAATTTCTATCCATGAGTATTTTAGATAATCATGAACAGATTATGGAGTTTCTTAAAATATGGTCTTCAGGAGTGAGACCAGTAACTCAATCATCATGATTGGTCCAGTTTCTTCACAAATTATTTGGGTCATCTTGTGTGGTCTATATGGGCCTTCAAATGAAAAAATTGGCCCATTATACCTTCTAATGAAATGTTTTATATTGAGTTATAAATACTAAAAAACATGAACCACATAATTCAGATCCATACGGTGATAGTTATAAATAAAATAGTAAACTGAATCAATTGGACTACTTCAAAAAATCTCAAAAATTAAACTTAGTATTAAAACATTAATATTTCACACAAATTATGAAAATTTTATATAAAATCAGTAAAGAGAGTATATAATAAGACATGAAAATATTAATAACATCAACTCCTCAAAACATAGTCTTGTGCATGTCCTCATGTGCAAAAAATAAAAAAAACATGAAAAAATCACTCACCAACAAATATTAATAATTTGTTTTCCCTAATTAGGGGAGGATTAGACAATTTTACTCATCCATTTTTGATTCCACCACATGTTGTTACAGAAACAATGTTCTAAAACGAACTCATTTTTTTCATGCTCAAATTTAGAAATGGAAAATGGTGACACACAAAGCAAACTACTCTCAAGATGATAAAATTAATTTATGTAGCTTTTCTCATTCACCAACCAAAAGTGAAAATCCTAGAGTTTGAAAGAGATCTCATCTTCCATTACCTATCCAAAAGTCCTAAAAAATCAAGAGGTATTTTTAGGGGTTTTTCTGTGGCTATGGGATGGTAGGAAGATGATATCTAAAAGATAGGAAAAATTGGTTAAAACACCAAAAAAGAAAAAGCAATGCATATTTTATAAAAAATTAAACATGGAAGAAAATGAAAAAACATATTTATAAGGGAATGATTGTGTGAAGATATACATGTGAGAGGAAGAAATTTTGAAGGGAATGAGAAGATACAATATTTTCAAACAACAAAACTTCTCCCACTGACATACGAATTTAATCCTAGTGTTCTTTTTTCTTTTCTTTCCTCCTTTGTTTAAAAGTTGAAGTTGGAAAAGATCACACACTCATATCCAAACCCATTATTGATCTCTTAATGACACTAATTGTAATAGTTATACCATGATCAAAGGTTTAAGAAGAGTGATTTTTGACATACCCAAGGCACAACCCTTTTTATTTACTTTTTTTACTTTTTTTTAATTTTTTTTGGTTTTTTACAATAACTAGAAACTAACGACTACTTAAAGAACTATCCCCAAAAACAGATCCATTTGAAACAAACATCTGATTGTCTCATATCGAACGGTCAAAGATCTGATGCTCTGCTAATGTGTATAGAATTTCTTGGATCGAATCCGCGGTGATGATAATTTATAATGGTCATTTGTTTTTAGTTGATTTTATTTCATTGGGGGGTTTGTTTTCAGAGCATATGAAATAATTTATGGATGATATTTTATTTAACAAATTGAAAAATATTGGGGTGATTTCATCATTAGGTAGTTAAGCGTGTGATATCCTTGAGATTTTCTTTATATTGCATTAAATTAACACCCATGTCACAAGTTAACGTTGATTGGAATTTCTAAGTGTTGAGGCTTTAATCCTAACCTTAACTTAACATAATGTTCTAATATCCATCAAAGCATGTTGATGGTGGTGTATTTATGGTTCCAATAATCCATGGAAACCAAATTTTAAAAAAAACAAGTCATTAATCCATGACATGTTAAGTCCAACATACACAATGTTAATTCAAATAATATTCATTGAGGAAAAGATCTCAATCACTTAACATACCAAAATTATAACTCACCCCAATGAGATATTTACTCATCCATTTTTGTGTTTCATAATATGGTTGTAATTATTATGATGAAAATTTAAGAATAGAAGAAAATTATAAGGATATTAAAAGAGTGGTGTGTCTAACACACACACACGAACAATGATGAAAATAAATAACGGACTTTCGATTGAATTAGAAGAAAAAAAGGGAAGGGGATTCAAATTTATATAAACTTTTTTAAGAAAATTTATATTAAACTACTTAATCTGGATTAGAGTAAGATATATTGAAGAAGAAACTTTCATTAAAATATAAAATACAAAAAAAAAGACTTACAAGATTACAATAATTAAGAACACAAAAGTAAAAGAAAACAAAGAGAGGAGGAAAGGTCTCTAAATAAAAAATTGAGTAAGGCATGTCCTTCCAAGCCTTATAAAATGATTTAGTCATGTCAATTGATGATCATATATTCTGAAATTCCTACCCTTTGGATGGAGAGGAGGGGGATGTATTTATAGCCCAAGGAATTGGACTGTCAGCATTCCCTATCTTCCATCCTTTTGGATCGATGATTCGGACAACAAGACAGCCAAAAATCGAGACATAGCCTTCTTCAAAGTTTTATATACTAATACTATCCATCCTCTCTCAAATTTAGGATTCATTTGGTCCTATGGAGCCAATGATATGGCAGTTTGATAAAACAAAGTTAAACTGTCCATTTCAATCCATTCTTTTTTCAATGGCCAAACTTTTATTGGGTTTTGAATAAGTAGATTCCTTAAAATATGAATGATTTCTTCAACAATGTTGGCCGACTATATCTCATATTTCACACTAAAAAATCTCATACTGATTTGATTATTACATCATGATATATGTCATGCATAGTGTCTGAATTTTATTTCCCAGACAAAATGGTGGGCTAGAATTCATAGCATCGTTTGGGCTTCTTGTTATTATACATGGGCCCTGAATCTTTTATCCATGATTATTTTAGTTAATATCAATCACATGGAAATGTTTTATAAAATATGGTCTTTGGTAGTGAGACTAGTAACTCAATCATCATGGCTGGTCCAGTTTCCTCACAAATTCTTTGGGTCATTTTGTGTGGTCCATATGGGACTTCAAATGAAATAATTGGCCCATAATACCTTCTAATGAAATGTTTTATATTGTGTTTGAAATTACACAAAACAAGAACCACATGATTTGTAATTGTAGGGTGATAGTTATAAAAAAAATAACACTAAATCAATTGGACTACTTCTAAAAATGCTCAAAAATTATACTTACTATTAAAACATTAATACTTCACACAAATTATGCACATTTAATATAAAATCATAAAATTGAGTATATAATAATTCATGAAAATATTAATAACATCAGACCATCCTTTCCACAATAAATTAGATCTTTTGGATGTTTCCCCACTTGAACACTCATTTTCCCCATTATATATTTGAAGATAGGAATGACATCAACACGCCTATTCCTTCTTCTTCCCTATTTTCATCAATTTTGATCTTCTTCATGTCATTGAATGCCACATATTTTGATTTAAACTTATCCATAGAATGATTTTCATCATTTCTCATTTCATACGCTACCGGGGTAGTATGCATGTTTTCTAGTGTCCACTCTTTCAGATCTTTATCTTCTAAAATTAAAACCTTCGAATTGAATCGAGGTTGATGTTTCCTCAATACAGGTTTCACAATATTTATGTGTTCAATGGATTCTCCAAGACCTCTCATGTCATAAATAACAATATTTACCCAATCAAAGAATGAATCAACACACTCATTCTGGTTAATTCTCAAATATTCATACTTGTTCAATATAACATTCATCTTTTCCTCTCTAACCTTCGTTTCTCCCAAATATATATAAAATAGTTTTTTCAACAAAGCATGTGAGGTTTTTCAGGAAATCACCATCGTAAAGATAGAATTGAACAAGGATTCCTATATTATTTAGATTCCCATAGCATCAGCATCTAGTTCCCTTCATTCAACCTCTGATAACACACCACTATTGATGTCGTCTAAGATACCATGCATCACAACTGTATACACATCCATTCCCAAAGATCAAAAGTATTGTTTCATCCGATTGTTTCATAACTAAAAATTATTACCCTCAAATATCTGAATCCCTTTATGATTGGTGACTTATATTGAATGAGAAACACAAATATCTACATGCCTCTGATACAAATTTTAAGGCCCACTAAGCTAGATAAAATGAGGGGGGGGGAGAATCAAGGTATACTAGATTTAAAAAATTTCCACATATATTTAGTTTTTTTGTTAAAAAAATCCCTTCTCTCTGTTTCCAATTATAGAGTATGAACAAATCACAAAACATGCACATGACAGTTCAATTTACTTGGTTCACCCTCACTGGGCTACATCCAATGAGCATAAACTAGCGATGTCCTGAAGTACCAAATCCATTATAAGCATGTTGTTGTTTACAATGACTGGAGTGAACTCAATGTCCCTTCTTGTTTTCATCCAATCACTATTTCAAAGCTCATTGCTCTCTCAACTGAAGTGTGCACACTGCTTCTTTTGAAGATCCAATTATAGTATATAGACATGTAGGTCAATTCTTTATCTCTAATGAATGCATCATCCAATGTATGTAGATTCTCTATTGATGTCCTACTTTCATACACTGATTAGCACAACATTACCAAAATATTTCTGGGAAGACTCAAATTTTTCATGAAAATCATATTGATTCTTGCACAAAACATTAATGGAATGCATGAAATATTCCACTTTTGTCATGAAACAAAACTTTTACACTACTCAAATATTTTGCGCAACATCTTTAGCTTGAGAAAAACTCAAAATATTTCATGAAAATCCCTTTCATTAAAATTCATAAATGATTTTAATGATAGAGTCTCTCAATATTTTGAGGGTTTTTTTAATTAGGAGGGTCACCTCTTATTTATAGGCACCATCGACCCTTGCGTGGAATATTCGACGTGTTATATAAAATCATCCTTGAGCTTGTAAAACCCCATTTTCTATAACATTGGGAACAAATTCTTCTTTCACTCAAACTCATCATTCACGCACATTTCCAAATATTTTGTGCACATATTTCCTTTGAGATTTTTGGATGTTATTATCCAAAAACATGCCTTGAAAAAAAAAATCATGACACTTTATTTTTTATTTTTGTACCACCTCTAGATCGACCATTCCTTTTTCTTGGTTCTTTAACAACATAGGTTGTAAAAAATATCAATTGAACTGAAAAAATCTCCATGGAATCCTTATTTAAAAAATGATCTTTACCAATAAACATAGTTAACCCAAAAATGCTTCAATTTTTCATTGAGGTATTTATTCTTAAAACCATGACACAATCACTTGAGGAGGAGATCATGTGTACTTACTGTGTTATGTAAATATTAAAGTACCAAAACCACTTTCAATGCGAATATTTAATATAAGAGACTCATGATGATATTTTTCAATTTTTTTAGGATAAAAAAATATTCCAAATAATTGAGTTCCACATACATGGATTTAACATATGGAATGAGGAAAAGATAAGATATAAATCCAATTTATTGATATATGTAGAAGAAGAAATAACATGTATAGTATTACATGATCCTCACATGTAGTGTGTTGAGTTTATTTCTGTTTAAAATGGGGATATTGTTAGTGAGATAGTACCACATACATCTTCTTTGAAGAATATTATTCAAGGATGCACTATACACATTTCGTACAATATATGTGGGACATGAAATATATTATATGTATTTATACACGTCAACAATTTTTCTAACAGAATACATTAAATTTTTTTATTTATATTCCATTTTCATAGAATGATCTTGGTATAAATTATTTTTAAATAGAGGATAAAAAAGTCAATAATATCATTTTTATATCATAGTTTAGAACACAAGAAGAATAATTTGATATTGTCGGTTTTTTATTTTGTAGATTATTATTGAATAAGTTGTGTTCGTCACTTTTAAACATTTATTTAGGCTATGAATATTATGGATATTTGGGGTATCTGATAGAGAATATAATTATTATTGAAGAAGAATGCATAGAACATGTTTAATATTGGTCATTTGATCATTCTAAGAAAGTAGTGGATTGGATTGGAATTTTCATCATCCACTTATTAAAAAGAAATAGTCTAATGTGATTAAAATATTGTTGATATTTTAGCTATTTTTGACCTTTATTTGAGGAACAAGATCATTCAGTTAATGAAAATAGATCATGTTTTTAATACATGTCATCTTATTCACCATTAATGAAACAGTATTGGATGACGAAACCTGTTGAAGATAACTAAGGTAATCTAAATTCTGTTATTTTGATTAAATTTGATAAATCATGTTTTATTTATATAATTTATAATATTGATCATCATTTAGGATGCATAAAATCATGATAATGTATTATTTTATTTAGTAGAGTAGTAATCAAGATCTTGTGTGACTTGATAATGTTATCATGAAATGGTTCTAGATATCATGATAATGAATCAATCTATAAATATTTTGAGATGTATCAATTATATCCTAGAGTGTAATTGTACCCATCCAGCTGATTTTTTGTAAAATTCATCTATACCACTAAATATTTTTCATCCCATCGATTTCAATAATTTTTATCATTAATGGAACAATTTAGTTGGTGTTACTACAATAAATAAGTTATTCACTATAAAAAATATAGATTATCACACTTTTATTGATTATATTATTGGATCCTCATAATATACTTAATTATATTCATCTTAGGATCATTCAAAAAATGAGGAGATGATATTATATACTTTTGAGGATGAATGTATTTATTTTCTAAAATGGTATACATTTTCCATTGTATATTAAGGGGGATAATATTTCTTTTTAGGAATATGGAATGTAACATGGAATATTAATTTGCTGAAATATATAGATTTTATGTGGTATGAATTCAGATACAACAATTTTTTTAATATATATATATATTTATTTATTTAAAAGAGGACTACCTAAAACATATAGTTTGATTCATTATGGTTATTCTAGTAGTGAATAATTAATTATGGAATAATTTTTGTGAACTTATGATTTAAAAATTATTCAAAAAAATAAAAATACCACACCATAATTTTTTATGTGTGGTTTAGCTATAAAGAATTATGTTAGTATAATATATTACTATTACATGGATATATCATTAAGGGATGTCGTGAAATTTTTATTTCACTATACATCATATATATTTAATACAATATATTGATCATTTATATTTTTAGGACTATTTCCATTTCAAAATTTCATATTTTTAAGATAATTAAGTCATTTTTTGGGTAAAAATTATGAATGAATTTCACCATAATTCCTTATCTTTCACTCTCATGACCTGACCTGCATGTGCCCTTCTAGACAATATTAGGTATAGTGAGACACCCAATCCCAACTTCGATAGGTAATGATCTAGAGACCCTCGTTATATAGGCATACCATACACATGAGAGGCCTTAGTATATATTACATGTTCACAAACACACACACCATAAAATTTCAATAAAATATTGAAAGGTAAAATGAAATGGATACCATGATTGCATTGATACATTTTTATCCCACATTATAGTACAACACAAGTACTATAAATCTTAATGTGAAAAATATAATCATAATTACACTATAGAAGCGTCCACCCTATTAGGATGAGGGTGGAACTATCGAATACGATATTGAATATACAACAAGGTCTTTCTAGAATAAGTATTCTCCACAAAATCCTAGTCCACCTATGACGACATAAAAATGAATTTCATCTAAATAATACATGTTATGTGTGGGTAAAGGCTAAGGAGTGGTTATGTATATCAATACCCAATATAATAACCCAAAATCAACATAAAAAAATCATCAAGATATTTGTTAGCAAATGATCACAAAGGAATGAAAATCCAAATATGAGACAAAATAATAAAAACATTGATATAATATTGATATTAACTATGTCTCATTGTAAAACCGTAACTACATAACAAATAGAGGATTCTAATCAAGGATTCCAAGTAACATTTCTTGAGAGAAATAATTCCATGAGTCTACTATCAATGATGGTGATCATCTCTTAGGTCACTCTAATCGTGTCTCACCAAGATTAATAACATTCAAGAACATAGAATATATTGATACATATATACGATATCTCATCTTGGTCCTATAAAGGATTCACTGTAAAGACCCGAAATTTCAATGTAATTTTTTTATTTAAATGAGAATTTTATGAGTCCACAAAAATTGAAAGCGTGTGATTCGGAGTCCTGGAGTGCCTAAAATGAATTTCTAAACTTTTTTTTCAGGTACGTTCAGTAAACTTGCAAGCCAGTTTTTCTATCTTTTGATCTAGTGCTCGGAATTGAAATATGAAGACACCAGTGAACTCGTAGCCCTAGTATTCCCTTAATGATACCTTCACCTGGACCACAATGGATCTATAGTGAATGATATACTTGGGGGTTTTCGTGAAGAAATAAAATAAAATAAAATGGTGTAATATTTTAATTTTATTTAATTTTAAAACCACCCATGTAGATATTTCTCGCGTGGGGACCACTGAGCCTAATCCTCCCATGAGAGGTTATGGTGGTGGGGACCACCCAAGGATTAAATCCCCTTGAACACTATGAACACCCTCATATGTGTGGGGGGCCTATTTAAACTCCCCCACTTTCCACCCCCTTAAATTTATTAATCCAACCTATGAAATTAATTAACCCAATTTTTAATTGAGGAAACAATTAAATTGGGGAAACATATCATTTTGGCTACTTTGCATTTTTGTGTATTTGGGGAGAGGAGAAATATTGGGACGATTTCACTTCTCCAATGAAGAATGCCATCAAAGAACATTCAACTAAAATCAAGGAAGAGGACGATGAGTGAGCACAACATCGAAGCATGGTTTCGAAAGCGATGATCATTGGAACTCTCTTCACCTTCTTCTTATTCCTTCTCCCGCCACCATCAATGAACAATCAAAGGTAGGGGTTTACTTGTGTATGATTATTTGTAGGAAGTTGTTGGGTGGTTTTTTGAAAATCCTCTCTATTTCTATTCTTGATAATTCTTTGGAATTCAACTAGGAATTATAGTTGTTTGATACTACTCTAACGTAGAGAGTGTGGGCCAAACAAACATGGATCATCCTCTCCGCCAACCTTGTGATTAATTTTTGATCGAGATGAATTATTGACTACAAACTACAGTGGGGCACGAGAACGATGGATGGCACCCCCACTAGCCACGACGAAGGTGATGACACAATGGGCCCACCCCGCATCCACCACCACCCTGCAGCCTCCGCGCCCCACGACACCACCATCTGCAGCCTTCGAGTCATCCGAAGTTAGGCCGCCACCAAGAAGTCGAGATGAAAACATCTGCGGACGAGCCTTTGCCCACGACTGCTCTGCCGCCCTACGACCGAGCTACCACCTCCCTACAGCCAGGCCGCCTCCCTCCCGGCTATGCCACCGTGGGTCGGGCTGAGCCACCCAGCGCCCTTGCGGAACCCCCCGACCAAGCCTCCCCATAGCCACCGCCATCCCGACCGAGCTGCCTTGCGCCCTCATAGAACCACCCTGACCGAGCCACCCCATGGTCTCCGCTCTCCTGGTCAAGTCTCGCCGGGCCTGGTCGAGCCACCTCGCATCCACGTGGCACCCCCGTGGATGAGCCACCATCTACGTCCAAGCCGACCCGTAGCCTCTACCACAGCGCAAAACCCACGGCCTCCGCGGCCCCTCATGGCTCTCGTGGCCTGCTGGACTTCCCTGCAGGCCAGGCTGCACCATGGGCTAGGTCGACAAGAATAGGGTTGACCTAGGTCGGGTCGGTCCGACTGGGCTAGGTCTGTCCGACCGGGTCAGACTGACCTGGACCTGATATGAACCTATACTTTACTTGGGCCATAAAATTGGCACCAAATGTCCATTTGAGGAATCATCAACAGCGCTAGAAATCATGGAGCAAGAAGGTCCCTTTGAGTATACCCCACTGGTGTTTGTGTAATGTTGATGTATGGTCGGGTTGGAACAAGCATGAATCCAACCGGGCCCCAAAGGACAAAAAGGATAATAACTCACAGATCGGGTGTACGATTAACGCGTCGTCTATTGCATTTAGACCCCTATGACATGGAGGACCATTGGGATACTATTTTGTAGGACTTCATAGCAGTTAGAGTATTGACTAGTGACCAGTGGAGAAGTTCCTCCCGGAGACGAGCAGACTTAATGAGAGAACCCAATAGCTGGCTCTGACATGAAGACTGACTATCGACCCTGTGTTGGTCAGCTCCTATAGCAACCCCATGTGCGTCATCTCCTAGAGATCCTATGTGGGTCAGCTCCTATCGATCCTTTGTGGGTCATCTCCAAGAAATCCTGGATGGGTCAGCTCCTAGCGATCTTGGGTGGGTCATCTCCTAGATTTCCTTTGTGGGTTAATTCTGAGCGATCCTCTATGGTTCAGCTTCCAGCGATCCTGTGTGGGTCATCTCTGAACGATCCTATGTGGCTCAGCTCACAGTGATCATGTGTGGGTCAGCTCCTAGAGATCCTGTGTGGGTCAGATTTTAGCGATCCTATGTGGGTCATCCTCTAGCGATCCTGTGTGGGTCAGCTCCTAGCGATCCTCTTTGGGTCAGCTTCTAGAGATTCTATATGGGTCATCAGGAGAGCCTCTTAACAGAGTAAGATGATTCATTAGTTATAAATAGTCATATCTACTACCATACCTATGTTATTCCTAGTGTGATATGACTTCATACCTGTGTGGTACTTTTTTACATGGTAATACCTTGGTGGTATTAGTTTATGTTAAGTTCGTATGTCGTACATGCCTTTGTGGTTTTCCTTCATTTTTGGAACAAAATATATTTGGGCTTTTGGGTTAGACCCTATGTTTCATCGTGATTGAGATGGGTATACTTGATAACTTACGTATATGTATTAGAATATACCTAAGTAGGGTTGACAAATGACATCATTCTTGGAGGTTTATTAATTGTTGATTTTGTGAGACCTTGAGGGTCTCGAGGTCCCTAATGAGTATTGTTATACTCACAGCTGCATGAGTTATGCCCGCACATTGTTGTTTTTGGTGCAAACGATGAACATCATTGATCGAGACAGATGGTACCAGGACTGGACGGTGCTATGAGGTGGAACATACGGTGTGTCAGTACGTGGAGGAGACGGGTGGTCATGGAGTAATAAGTAGGTGATCTATACCTATAATTCAGGTTGGAACCTCATAAGAATACCCATATGACGTCTTCCTTTTTTCTCCAGTTTACTTGTAATTTCAGTTTCTTGTAATTCTAGTTGGGATTATAGTCTGGCCGTTTTTAATTATTTTACATACTATATTTACTATTTATTTTAATTGGGTTCATATCCGAATGTGTTCTTAGTTACATGTTCTTATAGGTTATAAAGGCAATACCTTTCCAGTTTTAGGGATTACTCCTTTTGGTGCTAGTCTCTAGCCCCTGGCCTATGGATGACGGGCTTCGTGTAGTCACGGCATGGGTCCCGGGGGATGGGTCGTGATAAATTGGTATCAGAGGAGTCGATTCTACCATACAACATAGGACTCTGATATTTATTTTAAACAACAATAGTGTTAAGTATAGTGAGTATGGTTATCAGTTTAGCGAATCTTGTGTTGGTGCGGCGGCTGACGTATACGTACACCTGGACCCTGACCTCTCATTTCCGACTCTGTGCACGAATACACTGATTAAATGTGGGTTCTCATAAGTTTTCTTTGTGATCATTTGAGTCAACTCACTAGGTATAACTTCTTGACCATGGAGAACCTATATATTTGCAGGATTCTACCACACAGACAACCATATAGGGTTCCAAGAGTTGTACGCACTGACTGCCCACCGATCGTTGAGGCCTCGGTACAGGTCTCATTTCTAGTATAGGAACCAGTGGAGGAATCTGCAGTACCATAACCGGTTGGGCCACTGATTCCACTGACCCCAATAGCAGAGGTTGCCCGCCACTTGAGCACGTTGCACGCGTTCCAGTGCCAGAGGCCACCTAGGTTCAGGGGAGAGACGGACATAGAGACAGCTGAGGATTGGCTAGAGGTTGTGGTGTGAGTCTTATGAATGGTAGGCACACTAGCTGATCTCATGGAGATCCATGTCGCTAGAATTCTACAGGTAGAAGCAGGTAGATGGTGGAGCTTGATGCTCCAAGTTCATGACGAGGTGACACTACTCTGGGCAGACATCAAGAGCTTGTTTCAGGCATAGTTTGTCCCAGTGACTCTTTACGTAGTGCGCAGGCATGAGATGCTTCTTCTGCCACAGGGTAGCATGATTGTAGCTTAGTACTCAGTGAGGTTCAATGACATTTCCCGTTACTCTACAGATATGGTGAATGACTGATTCTATAGTGGTCGAACCTTCATGTTGGGACTCAAGCCAGATATCCGGGCATCCATTAGCTCACTCAGCATCCCAACACAGGAAGGGGTGTTAGAGATAGACATCCTAGTGAAGTGTTTCATTGCTGAGTAGTCACCAGCAGTGAGACCCACAACTGGACATCATGTATAGGAGTCTTATGCAGCTGGTAGAAGAGAAATGACATAGTGGTTCAAGAAGACCAGACCAATAGGTGGACGACCACATGATTTAGGGTCGGTTGTGCGGGTCTCCAAATAAAGATCTAGTCCTTCCAGGAGTGGACAAAGTTACGCATTCAGCAGGCAGTGTCACATGCTCATGATTGTCTGACCTGCTGTGCGGATGATGAGTAGACGGTCGAAGGACTGCCTAGGCAAAGACATTGATTCGACCATGGAGGTTCGCAGGTAGAAGGCGAACGTGGTAGAGGAGCTGGACATGCAGCTGCCGAAGGGAGATGATTCGAGATGTTACCTCCACCACCACTAGGAGGCCCACTCTATCTGTCGAGAGCAGGTGGATAGGGGTGAGCTTAGCTCTAGTTAGCTGAGGCCTATAATCAGGGTGCTCAAGAGATGATATGAGGTAAAATATGTGTCTACTCCACCTTAACTGTAGTACTTATAGACATATAGTCCAGTAATTCTTTTCATACCACTACCCTCGATTAGAGCTAGGAGATTCCAATGGAGACATTGGCACGATCCTTACGGCTAGAGACTCCTACGGGAGCAGATTCGACGATTACACAATGGTTTCGGTAGTGTGATCTTACTCAAGTTGGTTATAGCTTCAGCTAGGATCTCCTGGTTGCAATGTCGAGGCCTTACGACGCAATATTGGGTACGGTCTTGTTATCAACATTCCATTCTCATATAGATTGTGTTAGGCGCAATGTGTGGTGTGTCTGTATGGATGGGACCGATTTTAACCCTCACCGGTGAGAAGGGAGCCTTTGCAGCATAGGATGGACTTACACGAAGGAGAGTGCAACCGATTACTTATCAGTTGGCTAGCCTTACCCTCAGAGCGGTTGATGTGGGGAGTCTGAGTTGTCTTGTAGTGGTGGACCAGTACAGATATGTCTTTCTGGATGATGTTTTGGGTCTACCACCTCATAGATAGGTGGACCTTTACATTGACCTATACCCTGGGATGACATCGATATGTACACCAACATATCGGATGGTTCCTACAGAGCTCGTGAGATGCGGGTATAACTTGAGGACATTCAAGGGGAAGGGATTCATTCAGCCCATTGTTTCAGCCTGGCAGCCCCGATTTTGTTCTCCAAGAAGGAAGATGGGAGCTTGAGGCATTGTGTTGACTATCATTGCCTGAACCAAGTGACTGTGAAGAACAAGTACCCACTCCCATGGATTGATGACCTCTTTGATCAGCTAAAGGGAGAACAGTGGTTCATGAAGATAGAACTCGGATAAGGCTATCACCATCTAAGTGTACGAGATGAGGATGCACATAATATTTCTTTCAGATGTCGGTATGACCATTATGGGTTCTTGGTTATTCCATTCGGCATAACCAATGCTCCAGCAGTGTTCATGGGACTCATGAACAAGATTATTCAGCCATGCCTTGATCATTTTGTAGTAGTCTTGATTAGTCACTGAAGGTGGCTAATATTAATTGTTAATATCTTTATATTCAATGTTCCAAAGTCCATAAACATTGTTTTTAGTACATTACATAAATAGAACTTCATTTCTCATAAAAAATGCAATTCATGTTTAAAATGAAAATTTGGGCCCAGTCATTAATTTATTTGTGGACAACATTATATTCATTTCATGAATTTGTACATTTTGGATATTATTTACCACTTCCGTTTGGAACATTTTATCTTCTAGGTCCGATGGATGAATCCCAAAGGAAGATGGATAATTTTGAGCCTGAAGGCAGAAACTTTCTGGAAAAAGCATAATGGGCCTAAGGCCCATCAAGAAAACGTGGGGCCAAGAAAACAAGCCCAATGAAGCTCAAATTTATACAGTAGAAAGATAAGAAAATTATGATCATTTTATTCAACTGTGTCTGGAGCTAATTCTGATTTTTTTCATGATGATAAAGGGATCTGAAGTTGAAATTTAAATGGTGGACAAGACATTAATGTACAGAAATTTGTCCCACCATTTCAACCATAACATCCAAACGGCTCGACCAAATTTCGTGAAATTTTTAGAGCATCTAGAAGACACATGGACGAAGATATGTACTATTTATGACACCTTTGGATGCGGCCGTATGAAGTGTCAAACGCACACGTCAATATGGAGGATGAATCTGGATGGTTTTGTGGTCAACTTTGTAACGTCAATTTCCATTTGATTATTCACCCTCGTTTTGACACTATTAATTTATGGGGGGTGAATTTATTGTGGGGGGTGGAACTAAGGCTCCTAATATTCCTATATAAGGAGATGGTGTTGTAGGGAATTGTCATCTATCATTTTCCTTTGAATCCATGTTTTTCTTTTAATTGTAATTTCCCGCTTTCATTTTGTAATGGCATTGTCAATTTCTCTAATGTAAGTTTTTCATTCATGTTTAGTATTTTAATAAAATTTATTCTTATTAAGTTTTTATTTTCCTTTTCTTAACACGTTGATAACATTGAATTGTAGTGTGAATTTATTCACACATGCACTTGGGAATTCATCACACAACGGTGGAGTGTTCATTTTGATTAATGTTTTTTTCTTCTTCTTCAATCCTGGTTCTTTAAGTCAATTACCCACTTCCATGTATAGAATAGAATCAATGGAGAGCTAACCTTTTATAGGATGATCATAGAGAGTTTCATGAGTTGAATTGAATGTTATTTGATGTTCGTAAATTCTTAAATTTTTTCTTTATTTTAAGATTTCATTTCTTTGATTTATCTTCTTCTTTGTCTTCACTGACTTTAACGATGACACATTTTGAGTGCTAGTACGATCTAATTCCTTGAAGTGCTCATTTAATTGATCCTCTATGTGAATTGGTGATTATCCTTGAAATTGTGTATGGATTAAATCAGATAATGATATTGAGGGATTATTTCATTTAATGGATACCTCTTGAACCAATGAACAGAAAATAAAATGAAAAACAATTACATCCAATAAATCCCAAGAAACAACCTATGATCAACTCACCTTAATTAGTTGTTTTAATTCAAGAAATTTTATTGGTTTTTTTTAAATTTAATCAATATTCCTTCAAATCAATCAACACCATAGTTGGCCACTTCATATCCAATCCCGCTTATAATCAATGTGTCTCAAGGTTTCTTCTTCTGTCCTTGTGGATTCGACTCCTACCTGTACTACAACGACCGTATACCTATAGGGTAAATTTGGGCGCAACCAAATTTTGGCGCCGTTGCCGGGGACCCATGTAAGTTTTCTTTGACACCCACATTCTATTCTCAACTAACTTCTCTATTCTCACCTATATTTATCTTTTGTTTTCCCCCTTCTGTTTTCGTGTGTCCAAAAAATCCAAATCTAAATTTCCTTCAACTCCAATAGAGTATCATCAACAATTTCCTTTCATAAAATCAGGCTGGAATAATATAGAAAATCAACAACGGGAATCCCCTCAGATAGAAAATTACTTTGATCAACACTTGAATGATTACCCCACACCCGATAACATGAACAATCAATGGGATTCTTAATGTTTAAAAGATGATTTTCCATAACTATCAATAATGATGGAAAAGATAAATAATGAGGAAGTCCATGATGTACAAACATATATCAACCATAATCCTGAAAAAATTCACGAACAATTGTGTGAACAAATGGATAAAATGAATTCAGAAGTATCATCTTTCACATTAGAATTACAAAGCTTTACGACTTTTGAGGAAATCATTCCCACTCAAGATGTTCTTTCCTCATCATTGATAGATGAATCGTTTATCCCAAAAACCTCTCCTGAATTGAAAAAAGAACTAACCTTTGGATATGGGATAACTGAACAAGATCAAGGAATTGTTGAAGGGTATTTAAATCAGGAGGAAATTAATTTTTTGGATTCACAAGGGGAAAATTTGTCTTCATGGATTGAGTGTTCAGAATATTTCCCCAATAACATTTTTTTAGAATCACCGATCATTGAGCCATTGGGAGATATAATGAATAGTGATCCCATACACACTTCTGATATTCAACTGGACAATTTTCAAGATGAATCTTATTTTCAAAATGAACCAATTCATTCTAAATGTTTTGGAGAAGAAACTGATTTTGATTTAATTTGTCAATATCCTTTAGGAAATTTCAATGAACCCAAGATCAAAATTAATTTACTTTCTTCCGAACTCAAGAATCCCACTATAGGAGATAAGAAAAACCCTGTATTTGTAGTTCATTCTTCTCAAGAAACTAATAATTTTGGAATGGTAAATTACGACTTAGGAAAGACTAGAAATTCAACTGAATCAACCATTACCAAATTTCCATGGACTTCCACACTCATTATTGACACTGGGATTTTACATGAATCAAATTCTAAAAAAATCAATCTGAATCAAGTTGCAGTGGACAAAAATGGGGACCTAAAAATGTTGAAAGTTGGAATTGGATATGTTGGGGGGGTACAAGTCGATCCAACGACGTTAAACAAAAGCGCTACATGGGAGGCAAACCACAGTTTTCTTATTTCCAATCATTTTGAATCATTTTATTTTTCATATAATAAATTACCATATACTGTTGACATGTTCTTCTTTTATGAGTAATGATGGGTATGAAAGGGAGCGCCATATTAATTCGTGTCACGTTGTGTGATATCTGAGTAATACCTTACCCATAAAATATAAAGAAGACAATGTATCATCAGTTTATTTTGTTTTGTTTTTTTAGGTTAAAAAAAATAAAATGACATGTCGAAAGCCATAAGGAAGATCCATTCACCACCATCCAATCCGCTGAGACTCAAATCCACGATTAAAGGGATACTATGGCATGCGCTATCATCATTAACCAACAGACGACTTCTTTCCATGATTTTCATTTTAAATTTCTTCATTGAACTACTCTCATACCCCCTTCTATCTTTTCTTTTCTTTAAACAGCGAGGACAATGTTATTCTATGTTGGGGGGAGATGAGATAAAAAATGATTTTTTTATTTAGTGAATAAAAACATACATGTAAAAAAAAATTCCATTAACCTTGAACATGATAACACACATTGCAAACTATAAAATTGGATATCAAATAATTTTTTATGCCTTGATTCTGATTTTAATGGAAGTTTAAGTTCATGAGCATAGTTTTTGGAAGGTGTGGTTTTCTGATGTGATTTTTTCAAAGTTTACATTTTCATCCTCTTAATAAAAAAGCCACAATGCACGTCTACTATATTGCGGGTGTAAATTTGAGTTCTCAGGTCCCTTTCATTATAGCATAGGGTTCTGGGGTCACTTTTAGTTTAATTTGAGTATTAAAAAAACAAACAAAAAAACGAAAAAAACAAAAAACAAAACAAACAAATTGACCACATATAGCAATGTTTTGACCAAATTCATGGCATCCGACACTTGGGGATCGTGACTCCATAGTTTTCTTTCCCAGAGTTAGGCTTTATATCTCTATTGTAGAGCATGAAATTGACAATATGTTTGGCGTCCGAAACTTAGGGATCATGACTCCATAGTTGTCTTGCCCAGAGTTATTCTTTTCATATCTATTGTGGTAAAAGAAGAAAAACAAAAAAATGGATTCTCATCTTAAGGATTAATGTGATTCTCACCTAGATCTTCCATTTTTCCCCTTGAACAATAAAATGGGCCCCATATCTTTTATTATGCACAACACTTTATCATGCTTAATTGGAATTGGATGAAATGTGGCGATGAATTTGAACAATAGAATGGGCTTGGGATTGGGATATGCCTATGGACCTAGCTTTTTTTTAATCATTTTGATGGGTTTTCATAATTTTTTGGTAGTAGATATTTGGGTGAGCAATCTGTATTAAAATGTTTTTCGAAAAGGGGATTTGAATTTCATATTTGTAATTTATTTTGCTCGGGACTAGAAAAACTCATGTTGGGGGTGTTATTAGTCACTGAAAGTGGCTAATATTAATTTCTAATATCTGTATATTCATTGTTCTAAAGTCCATAAACATTTCTTTTATTGAATTACATAAATAGAACTTTATTTCTCATCAAAAATTCAATTGATGTTAAAAATGAATATTTGGGCCCAATCATTCATTTATTTTTGGAAAGCATTATATTCATTTTCAGAATTTGAAATTTTGGGATATTATTTAACACTCTTTTTGGAACATTTTATCTTTTAGGTCCGATGGATTAATCCTAAAGGAAGATGGAGAATTTTTATCATGAAGGCAGAAACTTGATGGAAAAAGCATAATGGGCCTAAGGCCCATCAAACAAATGTGGGGCCCAGAAACCAATCCCAATGAAGCTCAAATTTATTCAGTAGAAAGATACAAATATGAGGATCATTTTATACAACTGTGTCTGGAGATAATTCTAATGTTTTCAGGATGATAAAGGGATCTGAAGTTGAGATTTAAATGGTGGACCCGACATTAATGCACAGAAATCTGTCCCACCATTTCAACCATAACATCCAAAAGGCTGAGCCCAATTTCCTGAAAGTTTTAGAGATTCTAGAAGACACCTGGAAACAGATATTTTCAATTTATGACACCTTCTTATTCGGCCGTATGAAGTGTGAAACGCACACGTCAAAATGGAGGATGAATCTGGATGGTTTTGTGGTCAACTTTGTAACGTCAATTTTCTTTTTGATTATTAACCCTCGATTTGACTCTATTAATTGTTGGTGGGTGAATTGATTATGGGGATGGAACTAAGGCTCCTAATATTCCTATATAAGGAGATGGTGGTGAAGGGAATTATCATCTAACATTTTCCTTTGAATCGATGTTTTTCTTTCAATTGTAATTTCCCGCTTTCGTTTTGTAATGGAATCATCAATTTCTCTAATGTATGTTTGTCATTCACGTTTAGTATTTTAATAAAATTTATTCTTATTCACTTTTTATTTTCCTTTTCTTCACACGTTGATACCGTTGAATAGTAGTGTTAATTTATTCGCACCCGCACTTGTGAATTCATCACACAATGGTGGAGTGTTCATTTTGATTAATGTTTTTTTCTTCTTCTTCAATCCCGGTTCATTAAGTCAATTACCCGCTTCCATTTATAGAATAGCATAAATGGAGGGCTAACATTTTATGGGTTGATCCTAGGGAGTTGCATGAGTTGGATTGAATGTTATTTGATGTTCTTAAATTCTTAAAATTGTTTTTTATTTTAAGAGTTCATTTCTTTGATTTATCTTCTTCATTGTCTTCGCTGACTTTAACAATGACACATTTTGAGTGCTAGTAAGATCCAATTCCTTGGAGTGCTCATTTAATTGATCCTCTAAGTGAATTGGTGATTATCCTCGAAATTGTGTATGGATTAAATCAGAGAATGATATTGAGGGATTATTTCATTTAATGGATACCTCTTGAACCGATGAACAGAAAATGAAATGAAAAACAATTACATCCAATAAATCCCAAGAGACAACCTAGGATCAACTCACCTTAATCAGTTGTTTTAATTCAATTAATTTTATTGGTTTTTTTAAATTAAATCAATATTTCTTCAAATCAATGAACACAATAGTTGGCCACAACATAGCCAATCCCGCATCTAATCAAAGTGTCTCAAGGTTTCTTCTTCGGTCCCTGTGGATTCGACCCCTACCTATACTACCACGACCGCATACCTGTAGGGTAAATTTGGGCGCAACCAAGTCTTGATCGATGACATTTTGATCTACTCGGTTACTAAGGAGGGTCATGAAAATCATTTTCAGTTAGTACTAGACAGACTCTGAGAGCATCAGCTTTATGGTAAGATCTTGAAGTGAATCTAAGAGATTCACTTTCTATGACATGTCATATCAGAGGCTGTAGTTGTAGTGGATCCATCGAAGATTGAGGTGGTACTTGTTTCAGATCCACTCAGGAGTGTAACGGAGGTGCGAAGTTTCTTTGGATTGGATGGATACTACTGGAGATTTGTGCTAGATTTCTCTAAAGTTTCATCTACTCAATCAGTGTTGAAAAAGAAGGGGAAACCATTCGTGAGGTCGGAGAGATGCCCGTGGTGTTTTCAAGAGCTGACGTAAAGTCTGAATAGTGCACCCATCTTTAGGCTACTGGAGGAGGGAGTAGGGTATGTAGTCTACTGTGATGTATCTGGGACTGGACTCAGATGGGTCCTGATGCAAGACTGAGCAGTTATCGCATATGGTTCCGACAGTTGAGACAACTTGAGGAGAACTACACTACCCATGACCTGGAGTTAGCAGTAGTGGTCTTCACATTAAATATGTGTCGACATTAGTTGATGGGTGAGCATTTCACAGACTAATAGGATCACAAGACTCTCAGGTATATCTTCTCTCAGAAGGACCTGAACCTAAGACAATGATGTTGGCTTGAGTTCCTCCAGGACAATGACTTTGAGATAGTCTATACTCTCGGGAAGGGGAACGTTATAGCAGATGCACTCAGCATAATATCATGTATACAACTATTATTTGAGGCTATGAAGTAGTTGGCCACTTTACATATTTCCTTTGTAGATCGGGATGGAGTCGCTTTTCTTTTGTCTCTTACAGTCACTACCCCACTTCTTCAGTGAGTCAGGGAGGCACAGCATGGGGACGCTGACTATGAAGATAGACGTGCTCAGATATCCACAGGGCAGGAACCTGAAGGATTTTCTAAGGGTGGGGAGCATGTCATCCTCTTCAGAGGATGTACCATGGTACCAATGTCACTTCTGGAGGATTTGTCGAGGGAGTTCCACACATCCCCTCTAGCGGTACATCCTGTAGTGGCGAAGATGTACCAGGATCTCCGATGATAGTACTGGTTTCTGGGAATGAAGAAATCAGTAGTAGTGTTTTTAACTCGGTGTCTAAATTATTAGTAAGTGAAGGCGGAGCATCAGGTACCAGCATTCTTGGTTCAACCTTTAGAGGTCACAGAGTGGAAGTGGGATGGTATATGCATGGACTTCGTGACATGACATCCATTTACAGCTAGAGGTCATGACTCGATCTGGGTGATCGTCAACCAACTCACCAAGTTGGACCACTTCCTACCGATCATGGAGCTGGGTTTAGTAGAGATATTGGGACAACTCTATGTGTTGGAGATTTTTCAGGTACATGGAGTAACCTTGACAATTGTCTCTGATCATGATGCATGTTTTACATCCTGGATATGGAAGGGGTTACAAGAGGATTTCGGGATGTAGCTTCATTTGAGCACCGCCTTCCATCCTCAGACGAATTGTTAGACTGAGCGGACCATTTAGACCATCAAGGACATGTTACAAGATTGTGTACTCGATATCTGTCATACCTGGTAGGATCACATTCTGTTGGTGGATATTGTATTCAACAATAGTTATCACTCAACCATTGGGATGACACCTTTGGAATCCTTGTACAAGGGACCTTGTAGATCCCCTTTGTGCTGGACTGACCCAGGGGAGTCACCACTAGTGGGACCAGAGATGGTACGGGCTACCACATAGAAGGTGCAGATCATCACAGAGAGGATGAAGACTATACAGAGTAGGAAGAAGTCTTCTGCCGATATGAGACTGAGACCACTAGAGTTCGAGGATGGCGACCACGTCTTTCTATGGGTCTTACCTTGATGAGGTTTGTGGAGATTTTTCCGAGGTGGAAAGTTATCTCCGTGGTTCATTAGACCATTTCAGGTCCTCATTAGAGTAGGTGAGGTGGATTACTTCTTAGCTCTTCCACCTCAGTTGCACTAGTTGCATGACGCCTTCTACATATCACACCTTAGGAGATACGTGCACAAACATTCTCACATCGTCGACCATGGAAAGCTAGAGTTCAATGATGGGGAGACATTTATGAAGGGTTCAGTAGAGATTAAGGATTTGTTGGAGTGGGTCCTTCGTGGATTGTTGATACCTCTAGTGCACGTTCGATGGTAGCACAAGAAGCTACAGGAGAGAACATGGAAGCAGGAGGCTCATATGTGTGCTCAGTAACCCAACTTGTTTACCTAGTTTGAGTTATGGCTTATGGGGAAATAGATCCCTGAGGTGGGGAGAATGTATAGACCCCAAATTTCGACATAATTTTTTTAATTAAATTTGAATTTTATGAGTCCACAAAAATTAATGGTGCGTTATTCCAGGTACCGGAGTTCTCAGAATGAATTTATGAACTTTTTTTCCAGGTATGTTCAGTAAACATGCAAGCAGGTTTTTCTTACTTTTGAACCGGTGCTCAGAATTGAAATATGAGGACATAGTTGAACTCACATCATAGGTATTCTTTTAAGGAAACCTTCACTTTGACCACAGTGGGTCGAGATTGAATTATATACTTTGGGTTATTCATGATGAAAAAAAATAAAATAATATGGTGTAACATATTATTTTTATTTTATTTTGAAACCACCCAGGTGGATATTTCACATGTGGGGACCAGTTGAACTAAAACCTCCCATGAGAGGTTATGGAGGTGGGGACCACCATACCAAAACATCCCATGAGAGGTTGTGGTGGTGGGGACCACCTGAGGCTTAAAAACCCTTGAACCCATTGATCTCCCTCATTAGTGTGGGAGAGCCTCTTAAACATCCCCCACTTAAATGGTGCAACCCCCTTAAATTTATTATGATATACTACAAAATTAATTAACCCAATTTGAAATTGTACCAACACTTAAATTGTGGAAACATATCATTTTGGCTACTTTGCATTTTGGTGGATTTTTGCAGAGGAGAAATATTTGGAGGATTTCACTTCTACAACGAAGAACTCCATTGAAGAACGTTTTTTGAAAATCTAGGAAGAGGATGACGAGCGAGACCTACATCAAAACATGTATTAAAAATCTATGATCATTGGAACTCTTTTCACCTTCCTCGACTTTCTCCTCACACAAAAGTTAATGAAGAATCAAAGGTCGTGGTTTATTTGTATACGATTATTTGCAGGAAGTTATAGGGTGGTTGTTTGAAATTATTCTCTCTTTATGTTCTTGATAATTAGTCGTAATTCAATAGGGAAATATAGTCTCTTTCTACCACTCTAACATGGAGAGTGTGGTCTAAAAAAACATGTCCCATTCTCTCTATAAACGTTGTGATTAATTGATGATCACGATGGAGGAATAGTAATGAGCCACTGTGGGGCACGAGAACGGCGACTGACACCACTGCTGGCCACGACGAAGGTGGTAGTGCAACGATGCCGCCCTATGTCCACCGCTTCCCCATAGCCTCCATGTCCCGTGGAACATCCATCTGTGGCCTTTGTGTCATCCGCAGGCGGGTCACCGCCCCACGACCGAGCCACCACAGGTCGTACCATGTTTCCCTAGCCCTTTGCGACACCCCCCGACTGAGCTGCCCCGTGGCCACCACCATCCCAGCTGAGCCAACCTAGGACGAGACGAGCTACCTTGCACCCTTCCCGGCCGAGCCGACCTTCTGTCTCCACCCTCTCGGCCGAGTCGGCCCAGGGCCTCTGTCGCCCTACGACACCCATGGCCTTCGTGGCCTCGGCTGCCCCATGGCACCCGCGACCTCCACAACCCCTTTTGCCTCTCACGACCTGCCGGACCACCCAGTGGTCCAAGGTGCACCACAGTCTGTGTCGACCAATACTGGGTCGACCTAGGCAAGGTCGGGTCGGGTTGGTCCAACCAGGTCATATCAGACCCAAACCTGATACGAACCAATACATTACTTGGGCCATAACATTGGCACCGAACTTCTGTTTGATAAACCATCAGAAACACTTAAAATCAAGGAGTTAGATAGTCCCTTTGAGTATACCCCACTAGAGTTTTAGTTAATTTTTAGGTAGGGTTTGGTTGGATCGAGCACGAATCCAACAGGGCCCCTCGGACAAAAAGGCTAATAACTGACAGACCGAGCGTCCGATTGATGCACCATTTGTTGTGTTTAGACACCTATGATGTGGTGGACCTTTGAGATAATATTTCATGGGACATATTAGTAGTTGTATAGTTGACCAGTGACCTATTTAGAGGATCCTCCTGGCGGCGAGAAGTCTTAGGGAAGAAACCTAGTTGCTGGCTATGACGTGAAGACTGACTTACGACTCTGTGTATGTTAGATCCTAGCGATCCTTTTTGGGTTAGCTCTCTAAAATCATTTGTGGGTCATATCATAGTGATCATGTATGGGTCATATCCACGTGATCTTGTGTGGGTCAGCTCATAGAAATCCTGTGTGGTTCCGTACCTAGCTATCCTGTGTAGATCATCTCCTAGAGATCCTTTGTGGGATAGCTGCTAACGATCTTGTGTGTGTTAGCTCCTAGTGATCCTATGTGGGTCAGCACCTTGTGATCCTATGTAGGTTATCTCTTAGAAATCCTGTGTGGGTCAGCTGCTAGCGATCATGTGTGGGTCAGCTCCTAGAGAGTCTGTGTGGGCTTGCAGTAGAGCCTCTTAACGGGGTTAGATGATTTAGTAGTTATAATTAATCATCTCTACAACCACACCTAAGTTATACCTAGTTTGAGCTGATTTCATACCCATGTGGTACTTTTATTCATGGTAATACCTTGGTGATATTCTTCAATGTGGATTACATGTGTGGTACTTTCCTTTGTGGTTTTCATTCCATTGTGGAACAGTTAATCTATAGGATTTTGGGTTGGACCCTATGTTTACTCATGGTTGATATGGGTATACTTGGTAACTTAGTTATATGTATGGGAATATACCTATATAGGGTTGATATTTGAATTCATTCTTTGAGGTTAATCCTTTGTGGATTTTGTTAGACATTGAGGGTCTCAGGGTCCATACTGAGTATCATTATACTCACCCCTGCACGGGTTATTCCCTCACCTATTTTTTTTGTGTAGACGATAGACAACGTTGATTGAGATAGAGGGTACCAGGACTGGACGGTGCTCAGAGGGGTACCTTACGAAATGTCGGTACACAGTGGAGATGGGTCGATGTGGAGTGCTGAGGAGGTGATCTCTAGCTACCCTTTGGGTAGGAACCTCAGAGGATGGCCTAACAACTGTATTCCTTTTTTCTACAGTTTACTTGTACACTCAGTTTCTTGTACATTCCAATTGGGCTTGTATTCTGTCCCCTTTTACTTACTGTACTCAATCGATTTACTATTTAGTTTACTTGAGTTTGTATCTTTATGTGTGCTTTGTTATGTGTGCTTACAGGTTTTAAAGGCAATTCCTTCATAGTTTAAGGGATTACACCTTTTGGTGCTACTCGCCAGCCCCTGACCTATGGAAGGCAGGATTGGGGTAGTCATAACGAGGGCCCTGGGGGATGGATCATGACATTCACTACCATGAAAAGATTACCATATAGGGAGTGAGTCAAATTCTAGTTATATTAGTCACATTATTCCAAACCCTACAAAAGGTAGGAATATGTAAAAGAGGATACCACTAATGACCACAATAAGTGATTCTTAGTCTCTATCTAAGAATAATTACTAAGTGGGGATCACACAATATGATGAAGACACAATTCCCCATTATACCCTTATAGGAATGGACTAAGGGAACAAAATTTATAGATATTGGACTATATTGAAGATAATGAGGGGCTAAAACTACCCTATATAATTACAATACTTGTACTAAGTATACAATATGTTTCTTTCCATAATTGGGTGTAACTATGAACACTGTGTTGTATGCATGTACTATATCCCTTTCTCTTATTCATTGGATGTTCATGGGAACATGGCCATGTTTTTGTACCATGGTCGTGCCCATATTCCAATGTTATGTCATAGTACCATGTTGTGCCTATGTGATCTATCCAATCCCAAGTACGTATCCTTATCTGGGGACTATGGACTTATTTGAGTATGTTGTTGTTCATGTACACTTTGGTTTTTCCCATTTACATAACCATTAATGTTCCCATGTAACACTTTTTTCCATTCCCAAATACCCAAGGTTACATGCCATGTTTCTATACATGGGTCACAGAGCTGTGGTAGGTCCCACATATTGTGTCATATTTTATATTTCCAAACCCGAGACACCACATCCAATGGAATACACAATTTATGTTAGTAGAACTACTTTTCATGTATGTTGGGATTTTATTGAATCAATAATATTCATGTATCTTCTCCTTGGGTCTCATATAACCTCTATTACAACAATGATTATAATTGTAGAACCCATATCTAGCATTGAAAATTTATCTCCATCACTAGTGGCTAGATTTCAGCCCTCAAATCTAAATTGTAATGGTCTTCAATAACTCTTCACCAATACACATGTAACTTATATAATGACCAGCTCTGATCTATCACTGAATCATCTATTATCATCATCAATCCTTGATTTACCATCAATCATATAACTAAAATTGAGGTAATGATTCGTTATTATAAATCATGATTGCACACAGATTTTTTACCAGGTATTTTTTGAATCATCAAATAAAATTTATAGCGATGATGGAATCACATAGAATAGGGTTAGGAAACAAAGAAAAAAGTGAGAAATAAACATTGACCATTATTCAACTTTTTTACCATTCATTCATGAATATTTAAATAATCATAAGGGGTAAACCATGAATCATAAAACTTTAATTCCATAAATATAACTTCATCAAATTAAATCAACCATAAAACCGAGAATCAATTATTGTTGAGTTAATTAAATCACGATTAACATGGTACAATAAATGTATTAGTCCAAATTAGACAAAAACCCTACCTGAATTGTTGATCAGTTTTTATTGAATAACTATTCTATATCACTATTGTTGGTTAGATCCATGTTCTATTTTGGTGCACTGATCACTTCGAAAAAATCCATTTTCAGTATTCCATAAAAACTCATCCTATAGAACATCTATAATACCTATGTTAATGATTATTTATTTAGGGATTTACAAAAATATAGATTAAATAGAGACGATATGATCTAGGTATATAATCAATAATAAATTAATTTATTAAATTAATAATCCTCCAACAACAGAACATAATATAGACACCCAATACACCTAATACACACAATGACTATATAATTCCTTGGTTAGAATTTGGAATCTAAATTTATTTTTAGTCATAGGTTTACAATATGTGAATCCATTTATATGATATATTCCATTATTTTATATAATATTTTATATTAAATATACTCTATTTAATAATATTATTATATCAATACCAAGCATCACATGGCTATATATCCATGTGTTATCTCAGCACCATGTATCAAATTTATTCTTTAAAATACTCCAATATTTTTCAACGAAATAATATTGTTCTTAAATTCTACCACCATCATATATTTTTATCAAAAAAATATTATTAAGATAAATGTGGAAACAATGCTCAAATATGGGCTTCTCACTCTTAGGTTATCTCATGATGATTATTTGGCATCCAATAGACATGCACAATTGGAATCACACACGTATAAAGGATATTCACCCTACTAATCCATTATCTTTGTCAGTTACACTATGATGTATTATCCATTCTTTATATCTATCTCAAACTTATTTATAACATGATATGCGTAATTACCACACATCATTAGTTGTGACATGAAGAATAAAACATGTACCTAGTCTAAATATTGTTTTAGGGTCAAAAGATAAACCACCTAAAAAACCCTAGGTAGTATCTAGAAAGGTCGAATAAACCTCAAAGATAAATTTCTTCCATAAAAAAATATAAAAAATCACCACTGAGGAGAGACCTTCAGAAACAAATAGTCTTTCTCATCGAGTTCCAAATTCCTCCATTTCCAATCCACATAACACCTACTATGGGTCATCCCATTACTTATTCACTCATATAAACCTTTCACCATCTCATTTACTACAAGCATGAACATTGGGACCATATATATTGAATCCTATTGATGAGTCCAATATAGTGGTTACCCACATCTCCTTCTTTAAAATGAATTGAATATTTCATTACTGATAGTGGAATGGTAACTATTTTAATATACATACTCCACTAAGGGATGGTCATCCTAAAAACTGTGGAAAAAGTCCAACCTGAAATCCCAAGGAATATCATCTAGAACATGAATGTTGTTTTGAATGTTTCTGTCTTTCTAGGGGTGAAATGCTCTGTTCAAAATAAATAATTTCATAAATTCCTCTTGAAATCATATCCATAGTCATGATTTGTTTCCACAATCACATTCATTAATGATCATAGAAGGAACTATATAAAGTAGATATATCTATTTATTTTGAGTTTTCCCATGATCTTTAATAAATATTTCTTTTTGATAAATATATTATGGGTAAAATGTTTACACATTCTATGATCACCTAGTTAAAATCATTCACACAAAAAATTGTGGATTCTCAGTCACACATTTCATGGATATACCATCCCACACCCTCTTCAACACCACAATGGTATGTGTTAAACCCAATAGATCTTGATACATAGCCTTCACCTAATGAAATTTATAGCATAGAGACACATATATTTCTACCCATTTCTCTATCCTCGACCACCAGAACTATTTCTAAAATTTATATTATATATTCACCACTGCTGGATGTACTTCTTAGGGGGACAAACATAGGACCCTCAAAACCGCTCCATTACTGCCACTGTATATATTAGTCATCCTTAAAAAAGTATAACTTGCTCCCCAAATTTTTAAATCCCATCAAGAGAAATTATAGTGGTTATCCAAACACATAAAGTTCCACAATTTACATCTCAAAGATAATAATCTATAAAATTATATAGATGTGTATGAGTGATAACCATAAAATATAGGTAATCCAATCCATCCTCATCCACTAAGGACAAAAAAATCGAGGTTAATTACCCTCATGCCCCACTCAAAAACAATAAACTAGATTTACTTATGTGAACATACTCCACCACATTTTACTTCATGGGAGTATAATATATCTTGAAGTCATAATCATGAAAGATCAATGTCCATAAAATATCTAAAATGTTGTGATCCTTCAATAGAATGATTTATGTATGACTCTTATCATCAAAGTAAATGATAAAATTTACACCCATAATATTGTGTTTCAAAATAGTCTATGAGAATACTATAACTTAAATCACTTGAATATGGGTTACACCATTCTATTCATGGTTACTCAACTATCATGTGCCATAGGAAATCACATTCTACCTCTATATAATAACAAATCCAATCCTAGTTTGAGAAATATAACATAAAAATAAATACTAAACACCATAATTATGTTGCCTTAGGATGGGTGCACTCATAATTTTTTGCTAAAATTATTTAAAATCCCACATTATCCTCTCTGTCATTGAGAGAGGTCATTTCATGTAGGTAAAATCATTCAAGGCTTCTGAGAAATTGAAAAATAATGTATGAATCTATGATACTATCCATCAAAACCATGGAATCTAGGATCCTAGAGAATTTTCTATGGTGGATCCCAATATAGAATAGATGGAAAGAATAATTGGGTCCACTTCAACCTCCACTTATGAGATGACATATCACAAGAAGTGGGAATCATTAATATATAACAAAGACAATGTAAGTTTCCCATAAATCTAATTATCTTTGAGTATATGTAGTTCCATCTACTTGGGATTCCTGTGGTCCTACAATAATGTAGAGTACACTAGGATTTCATAATTGATCACCAATAGGAGCAGATCCATGATGGGATGAAATAATTGGATCATGTTTCCAATGAAAAACTGTAAGGAATTTTTTATGTGGACGGGAGTCACTATATAGTCATAGTGACTATTGATAAATATGAATTCTAACATCGGTATATCATCATCTCAAACTCTAGTTTTGTATATCATTGATCTACATTCATATTAAATAACAACTTCCCCCATTTCTTCTAGTTTAATTTTCCATAAACACCCTATAGTATATACTTATTCATGAATGTTTCTAGATTTATGTGATGGAAATTCACACACAACATTAGGATCTCTCCCACCGTCCTGGTAAATAACAATTGGGTTTATCATTATGAACCATTCATTTTACATAAATTATTACATGTTAACATATATATATATCTATTAATTACAACCCAATAATCAAGAGTAAAAATGTTTTTTGAAGGGTAGCTTCCTAATATATAAAATTTTGGCTAAAATATATCTTTTTTTATTTTATTCTCATTATAGAGACCCATAATCAATTTTAGAACATTGAACATCATAAAAAAACATAAAGAATAAATAGAAAAAATAGGTGATCTAAAAATATTATTAAGGGAATAAGCATGATTAGTAAGTATAACATGTCCTTCAAAAGTATAATATGTTATCATAAAATAGAAGGATCACAAGTTAGCTCATGGGAGACTAACATAAAGAACATAGACTAAAAAGATTACAAAATCTTAGGAAATGTGGTGAAAATATAAAAAATGACATAAAAATAAGACAAGTATAACTACCCAGAAAACATTACATGGTGGAAAAATTCTTATAATGAATTTGGTTCAGTCATTAATACACATACACCATGTCTCATGAAAATGTGAATTTCCCAATGTATGGAGGTGGTATATTATTACTCTCTCACACCATCAGATTCATTTTATGTACATGAATATTTTTTCATCATAATGAAATAAATCAAAATTCATAACACAATAATTACACCATGAGATATATTGGTTTCATAATACATCTCATAACATAATCAAAAGAGGTTCCATAATGAGGTAAATTTTAGAAATGATCATAAATAATGTGTTACCCCACCATAGTAATTGAGTTGAGTAATTTACATATGTAAGATATATATGTTTTATTTGTAATAATTATATAAAATTATAGCTCATTATCATTGATTAATTGAAATAAATTTAAAATCAATAAAAACAATTTAGTAAAATAACCATTTATCTTTGAAAATCATATTTTAAAAACTAAAAAATTATGAAAATAATAAAGAAAAAATTTAATTACAAATATCCACTAAAACATATAATAGAATATTCAAGTAGTTTATTTATAATTAATACTTTTATTTTATTACATTATGAATACATTAAACTAATGATTTCTTTCACATTTTTGTAACAAAATTAAAAAATTACCGAGTTTAGAAAATAATAAGAATACTTATTTTTTAAAAATTTACAAAAAATAAATCATGATAAAAAATTAATTTAAAAATTAATGTGATAATATTTAATTTTTTTGTAGACACATTAATGAAAACATAGACTTGGAAGAGAAAGGGTTATCAATCCAAGAGAAAATTGAAATCAATTTTCAATAAGAAAACACATTATAAATAATTATATGTGCCAAGGGGGGGGAATTGTATTATTAATTAAAAATTTCATGGATTAAATTATGAGAATAAAATTAAAAGGTTTTATTATATAATTATCAAATAATTTCGAATAATTAAAATTCAAACATGAAAAATCCTGATTAAAATGGAATTTTAGCATAAACCCCTACTGATTGTGTTAATATTGATTCATTAATCAAATGAATAAATTAATAGAATTATAACGTAAAATAACATTATATATTAATGATTCATGATATAATATATAATGGGGCATTATATTATCTATATAAAATAATTTCATTGTATAGTAGAACATAAGTCTTAATGATGGTTGTTTTGGGACAGAAAATATTACCTAGAGTCAAAACATTATCATGTATGCATTTTTTATCCAACATAAAAAATTTAAACAAAATATTTTTTTATAATGATTATATTATATGTTTAATCAGTTCTACTAAAACTCTTTTTATAATTTATTTTAATGAAATTTTTAATAGCTTATCCAGTTATGTCCACAAGAGGTGTTCATATGATTAATGTATTAGAGTTAAAAAATAACATAAATTTGTTGAAAATGGTGAAATATTTCACTATTAAATCATCTATGAAACAATTCTACATACATATTTATCATTTTAAACTCACAAATTACAATTTTAAATCCATTAATGTAATTTGGTTATGAAAAATGAACTATATTTCATTCATGGAGACAGCAGGCTGTACATACGCTTGTGTGATGATTTCATTTTTAACAGTTCATGATAAAATTAAGGTAATTGATATTTAATATTTAAATATTGATCATAATATCATAAATTTAATATTATTTAAATAAATTCACTTCCTATACCATAAATATGATTTACTAATAAAAACGAATATCATTTCATCGCAAGGTGGTAGTCTACAACACACATGAATGATGTAATCATTTATTCAATATGTGAAATATTAAAAATTTATATGATAAATTATTTTTCTATATTTATTAATATATCATTAATATCATTTAATAAAATAAAATCAATCCATTATACCTTCCATGTAAATTATATGTGAAGAAAATTACATCGCTTCATGAGGTGACACTTCATCGTACACGTGGATGATGTTATAATTTTTTCAATGGTTGTTAGGGTATTGAATCATATAATATATTTAATTCCTAGAAATATTATTTATTTCATTAGTGTAATATATAAATATAAAATAAATCATTATTACATGTCACATAAAAGACCATGGGACAAACGAATAACATCACTTTACAATATACTAGTCTTCTATACACAAGAGAGACATCATAATATTTCCAATGGTATGTACAAATAAATACGTAATTTTTAAGATTAAAATGTTTATAATTATATCCTAAATATATAATATAAAAATTAAATAAATTGTTATATCCATACATGAGTTTTAATGATGTAAAACAAATCACATTGGTTTACGTGGTGTTATTACACCGTACACACAATCAATGACATTGTTTTTGATTTGAGTATTGAAGAGATGTATGTAGGTCATGCCCATAAAAACATTAATTGTATTAAATATTTTATTTTCCTTATATCATCATGATTTAATTTTATTTGACTTTTTTGTATGATGATATGAAATAAAACACTCGGTTAAGGATGCTAGTTCTTCTTCCGACAACTTATATAGGTTTGAATAAAAATCCTTCCTAGGTTATGTTTATTATAAATCAATGACTTAGAGGAAGATGATATTTAATTAAGGAAGTTATTTTGATACTTATTTTCCGAAAAAATATGTTTCTTAGTGTATAAAGGTTAGTAGAGGCTTCACATTTCATATGTTGTTTAGAGGGCATAATTAGAATGTTTTGAAATAAATAATTACAACTATATTTTTCTCATTCCAAAAGGATCCAAAATGGGCCATTTTTTAAATTATAGTATTAATTATTCATATATAAGTATATAATTTTAATTATTCATTTTTTAGATAATTTATAACCTTTAACAAGTTTAGCTTAATACTAGGTAAACTAGTTTTTACCTTAACCTCTATAAATAATTTTATCCTATTTCACTATTTATTTGGGGATGAAATATATGTTGTAATTATCAAATAATATATATTATTTTGATTTAAATTGATGAATCAATTTTCTCAAATCAAAATCAAATAATTTTATGAATTTAATTTGTAGATAAATATTTATATGTGTTGAAAAAAAGTGTTTCCATGGGATTCATTTTATAAAAATAAGATGATCAAATAATAACTTTATGAAAAGTAATAATAAATAAATGAATATAATTTAATATTTATATAACTCTAATATATATATTTATTTAAATCATTCCCCATTATAATTTTTTTATGTTAATGAAGGTGGTTAAACATTATGTAGTTTAAGATAGATTTAAGAAAAAAGTGATTTCATCCAAATAATAAACTTATACTAAATTTTTTTATACAGGTTATTTATATGTTATTAATTAGATTTTGTATCAATTAATAATATTTATTTTAATATTAATTCATCAAAATATAAAGATAATAAATAATTTATTAAAATTAAATGACAATTATATAAAACAATTGTATATTTACTATTCACTGAATAATTAATATTTTCTTGAACATTCCAAAAATATCACCACATGATAATATTGATAAGATATTTTAAAAAAATATTTATTTTTAACAAAATAAAAAAAGGTATAAAATATTAATTTTATAATTTTATCTAAAAAACTAATTTTGGAAGAATATATATCTTTGATGTTTAAAATGACTTTTCAGAAAATCAAATAATTAGTTGATGAGAATTTCTAAATAAATTCATATTGAATGATAAATTGATATAAAATTCATAATGTAGTAACTTATAATCATACCCAAAAACGTATTGGCTTGATTTGAATGATCGTATTAAAATAATAATATTTTAATAATATGTCATTGTTCGCATAAAATCACTGTTGTGTGTTGAATATGATCTCGAACATAGAATTATTTTAAAATATCAAGTATTAAATTATACTACCTTAAATAGAATTCATGCTCACAATTATATCTGGTGCTTAGTTGTGAAGTGTTTTAAATTAGAAAATTTATTTATCGAAAACCCACATCATAAAATGTTTTACTCTTCCTTTCTCTAAAATAGAAGGAGAGGAAAATATGGTCATCACCAAACCATGCTTCCACATAAGAAAAAATTAGTGGAATGTGATGAAATATATATGAAATAAAATTTTAAATAATTATAGGGTGTGATAGAGAAAATAATCTTAATAATTTCAATGATCATGGGAATATCAACCTTAATTAAACAATAAATCTATAACGAATTAAAACCCTATTGATTCCTTAGATATAAAGGTAGTGTAAATATATTATTTGTTTTTATATCACTTATCTATAGTTTAAAGATTATTTTAATAATATTATATTGATCACTAAAAAATATACTTATATAAGATCTATTTATTTTGTAAATATAATTTTATTCCTTCATTGTGCATCAATAAATTTCCACCTCACCTCTAACCCGAACGAATGAATATGAAATATGAATTTTTTATTTTTGAATCACTAAAATTAACTTTTAACAAATAATAATTTTTATGAAAGTGTAACATTTTATTTCTCATATATATTTGAAAACCCAAAATGGCTAGAACATTGTATGGTGATCCCAAATATGAATATTTTAGTCTCCCAAAGTTAACAATAAAACCAAAAGATAAACATAGATCATTCCATTAATAATAAATCATATATCTAAAATAATATTAACAAAACGACAAGAATTACATTGACATCGATTCAAAGATTAATAATTTATAATTCCTATGAAGTGCAATGTATTGCAATTTGTAAGGTCAAACCCATTGGGAAAGAAGGAAACCACTTTTCCTTATAAAACTTTTCTAACACCCCACTGTAGTCAGTAGGGGGAATCATTCTAAATTTGTGTAATATTTTTTAACTTTTCTATTTTTTTATTTTTTATAAAAAAAATATGCCTAAAACAAGTCTATGATTAACTAACCATAAGCAGGGCACTAAAAACATGGACCAACACTGACAAAATTAATAAAATGAAACACTCAAGAATTTTGAATCTACTAGTTTTAAGGTTGATTTACTCAATCCTCTTGATTGATTCACCCCTCGAGAAATAAGATGTTGATTCTCCCTCACTAAGAGACTTGTCATAAAGAATATTGAATCCTAGATTTCTCCAATCTAGAGTTCCATTGTACTTCTTAGAAATTTGTAATAGAAATAGTTGGAATTGAATTCTCCATAAAATTTCAACTTCTTTATGAAAAAACATAAGTAAATAAATTCATTTTCAATATCGCTAATTGATTTTGAATTTATGAACTTGTAAATGAAAGGAGTGATTAATTAAATTATAATTAGAATTAATCTCGCTGAATTATTCTAATTCCGTGAAAATAAAACATGTGAATAAATTTAAATGATTAACCTGCTAAAATATAACTCTAGAGATAAATACATAGCCTAATGACATGTCCAGTGATGAAATTGAAAACATCTAATTACAGGGTACATTAATAGAAAAAAATAAGAGGAAGAGGCTCCCTCCAATGCAACTTTTCTACTAGACACCTCAGATATCCAAGATGGACTCTCCGAGGATCTTCTTGAAGGATCTGCTTTGCTTCGATGTGTGAGAAGATGAAGGAAACCATTTGATGAATTTTTTTTTGTGTCGTACCCCCCACATTTTCTACACTGCTCTATTTGAAACTCTATGTCACCATTTTTAGGTTACCCCTATTTACCACCAACTTAAAGTGTTCTTCACCTATACACCACACTCATGCACTTTTTCACGAACCACACACCGCACTAGTTTTTCTCTTGTAACTATCTCCCTATGTGTTAGTTGAATTTACTTGGATGTATTTACGGCTCCTGCGTGAACCTTCGCAGTAATGAAAAAAATAGAATAGTTAGAAAAATGAATAAATATAATTAATATATTATAGTTATTTTTAAAAAATAAAATAATATAAAAGTTATATAAAATTGGTAGTTGTTGTTAATTGGTAAATATTTTAGTTTATAATTATTATTTACTTTTATATTATTTATTGAAATTATTTTTAGTAAATATAAGATTATTCAATTAATATTATTAAGGTAAAACATAATTATTTTAAAATGTTATTAATGTATTTAAATTAATTATTAATTTAAAAATTTTATAGTTTTGAAACTAAATTATGACCATTATTATATAACATTATTATTAATTAAGTAATTAAATATTTTAAAATTAGATTTAATTTAATTATTAAGTTTATCATCATTTTGAAAATTAATTATTTACTATTTTAATTTAGTTAGATTAAATATTTTAGTTTTTTAAATTATATTAATTATTTTATTTTAAAATAATAGTATTATTTTAGTAAATTATTTTAATAATTCTATTTTATTAATGTTAATTATGTTATATTTATTATTTATTTTTATGTATCATTATTTAATATTTTTGTTTAATTATTTATTAAAATTGATTTTTAATTTTATGACTGTATTTATTTTTAATTTATTATTTTTTATAATAATATTCTTCTCCCCCACCAAATTTCCCATGAAGGGGGGGGGTCTTGATTCATTAGGAGGCTTCCAGAGGAATCCTTGGGCTGCAACTATTCTTCATGGTGGCGACATCCTTCTTATGGCGGGCGTAGGCGATGAAAATGCTCTAGGTGACTCTCTTCCATAGAGCCACGCCATCACTGGACCAGTTCGACTCCCACAGAAATAGATCCCCAACATATTCTTCAGCGGATCACGATCAAGTAGAAATTGATAGGCGGATCTAATTGGATAAGGGGGAGTTACGATGGAACGATGCTCTGGTGTAATGCAAAGAGGCACCATGGATGTTGGGGAATTGCATCGGTGAGAGGTGAGGAGTAGCGTTAGTGTGTGGTGAATTGCGGAACAATGTCTTGGTAAAGAGGTGGTAAGGAATTAAATAATGTTATCAGTTTCTGTATGTAGATGAGATACTGATGATGGAAGATTGGAAACGTGCATGGTGCCACCATGTTAAAATGCGAGACCAAAACCGATACAAAAATTAGTGAAAGGGAGAGTGTCGGTATTGGTGGAAAAAATTATCGGTGTCACTAGCAGGATTAAAGACTGATATAGTGTCGATGACTCATATTTTATATACCCAACAAAAATGTAAATTTGTTACTTAAAAATTTTACCAAACCTTAAATTAATATAATTAATTCTTTAATATATTTATTAAAAACAGTATCTAAAAATACTTAATGAAAAAACTAAAAACTAAAGTAAAGAATATAAATAAATTGTAACTAGTATAATAGATAAATTAAAATTAATCTTTAAAATTAATTATTTAAGTTGATATAAAGAGTTTCATAAATAGAATTAATATTAATCCATTTTGATAAAGTGCTAAAGTTAAAATTTAAAATTAAATTTTGTTAATTGGATTGGTGAGTGAAAAATAACTATGTCGGTGACTCATGGATCACCGATAGTAGAAAATGAAAATTGGGGAGTGCCAGTAGCTTGGGCTACCGACAGTTAGTTCATGTCTGTTAGTAAGGCAGACATGCAAAAACAAATTTCAGTGAATTTTTTTTTAACTGCATAAATAAAACTAAAATATAAAAGTTTTAAAATGCTAAATTAGTTAAATAAATGGGTAAATTAAGACATAAAATTAAAATTTATTAGATTATGAAATTAAAACTTATCTTTTTCCCTTTTATTAAAAACCAAAAATATTATTAAACAAATTAAATAATAATGTTTATTTATTTTATTCAAAATAGAATAAATAATGAAATATAAAACTAAAAAATATTTTTGATAAATACAAATAATATTATTAAATTATTGTTTAATATTTATGCATGTTTATGAAAAAAGTAAGCATATTAAAAAAATAACTAAACAAATAGGTAAATTATAAGACTATTAATATTAGTAAAACAAAAATAATTATAATAAATGATAAATTTTACATAATTAATAATAAAAATTGAATGTTTAATAAATTTAATTATAAAAAAAAGTGTGATAATTTAATAAATACAACAATATAATTTAATAAATAATTAAAAATTAATTAAAAAGATGTGAAAAGAACTATGTAGAAATAAGGCCACATAAAATTCCCCCAAACATAAAATTTTTTTATCATCAAACAATTTCATTTTTTGTTATCCTAGAAAAATTGAAATTTGTTTATATTTCTCAGCTAAAAATGTAATATGTACAGAAATTTTCAGACATAAGACTGTAATTAACCAATAAAAATGAAATGTTCAATAAAAATTTCCTTAAATCAAACTCTCACTGGTAGTGTAGAATGCACTGAATCATTAAGAAATAAAGATTTCATGCCTCAAACATGAAACTGCTTAAAATATCCCAGTGTTATAAGAAGCTAAATTTTTTTGGATTTATGAACATAGCAGTATGAACCTTATACTTTGAACTTCACTACACCTAGGTTCCAAAAATAAGTATATATATATATATATATGAATCACTTAATTGATACAACCTAAATGACTCCCATATAAACTAATTGACACAATTTTCATTTGGCGTTCATCATTCCCCTCACCTTAATGCACTTTTTCTTTACCGCAGACACTTTATTTTATTTCTGTCAATCCAAGTATCATATTTTTGATCATTGGGCATGTGAAATTATTCAAATTGTATAGAGGGCTTATAGTTAACTGAAACACACCCAGTATTTAGGGTCTCAGTGATTCACCGTGGGATCCAAAATTCTAATATTACTCCAATTTCAAATGATTTATATAAAAACCATTTATCTTGGCTCAATAATGTGATTAATTTTAATAATAAAAATAAAACTAAGTCCCTTAAGATAAAAGTTCAAAATTACTATTCCTAGATCTATGATTTCAATTCCCTAAACAAGTAACCCATATCACTCTTAAAAGTAGTTCCTAAACCAAAATTTTTATAAAATATCTAATAATATTGAATCAACAATAATACACCCACATTAATTTTAGATTCAATGCAATTCTTAAATACCAAATAGATATCATCTTATGGAAATACTCATTTTACAAGTAGTGTAATTCCTCAAATGTGAAAGGTGTTTTGTAATTTTTTGAACCATTTAAACTATAAATTTGATCTTGGGAATTGATGGCATTTTATTTTATCAAAATTTATCATAGACAAGAGTTGACCCACTCCCCCACACTTAAAACCCAAATTTGTCAATATAGTTGAATTCTAAATGTGGTGGAGAACACTTTAATAGTAAATTTTCAATGAATACATCCAATTTTAGTAGATTTTTGACAAGTATAAAGTCTCATTAATGGTTTAAAGAATATATTACATAGTAATTAATGTATAATAGGTTCACATAAGATCAAAAATTATCATTAAATCTAAGGAATGATTTTCAATATAGCTCAAAATTGGAATGTGAGGACTATGGATGCATAGTGAATTAGGATGAAAGAATGTTCATAAAATATTATTCCATTGGATGTACAAATAAGTAGACAAAGGCCTGACAAACAATAGAACCTAAAGAACATTAAGAAAGACATCCTATATATACCCACACACTTCAATAACTGAAGTAGTTTTAATATATAAATGAAAACCCATTATCAACAACAAGACACATGAAGAATTTTTTTTTCAGCTAATTGACATGCAGAATAAAACATCCAATAGAACAAAACATGCAGCAATATTTTTAGACATAGAGAACACTGCAGTAAATTTTTTTGAAGAAGAAAGTACAATTTTTCAATAAATACAGTCAGTATATTTTCAGAAAAATGATAATATTTTTTAGTAACATTAAAGGAGTCATTAAAATTATCACCAATGAGTCACTTACCGCAGTGCATCAGTGGCTCAGGGGCATTGGTGAGCCAAGGACTACCGGATAACTAAACAATGTGAATTATGAGAAATATTTTTATTAATGTAACATTAATCATAAATAATTAATAATTAAATTAATGTACTTCCGTGAAATAGTTTTTAATTAATTATTAAGCATGGGAATTCCACTCCCTTGTGACACAACAACAACATCCTTACACAAAAAAACAAGATCCAAAAGAAAGAACAAAGAAACATCAGGGATAACATAAAAAGATCATGCATCATTTTTTAATTCAATTTCCAAAGATGACACAATGAAAAGGACTAAACAATATCCATGGGTTTCCTCCCATGAAACTCTATGCTTAATATATTCAATTAGACTTTATTCAGGATCAATTATTATATTTAATGAAGGAAGTCAAGCCCTTTAGATATCCATTAAAATATAGTTTCACTCAATTACCATTTACTTTCATGTGATTATTATCTTCACATTAAATCTCTATATCTCTAATATTAATAACTCTAAAATTAGTAAACGATCCACACCACTTGGACCTAGCTTTTCCCAGAAAGAGTTTGACTCTGGAGTTAACAAGGAGGACCTTCTGTCCAGGTTTGATTTATATGGCATGAATGATAGAATCTTGAATGATCTTATTACTATCCTTATAAATCATTGAATTATCATAACCCTCTCTCCTTATATCATATATCTCACTGAGCTCAAGAAATATTCTCTCACCAGGACTCTTAAAGTCAAATTTACAGGCCTTAACATCCCAATAAGACTTGTGTCATAACTCCATAGGAAAATGACAACATTTCCCAAACATCAGCCTGTATGGAAAGATACCTATTGGGGCCTTGAAATCAGTTCTATATTCCCATAATGATTCATCTAGTTTAAAAGATCAGTCTTTCCATGAATTTGGCATAGTTTATTTATGAATTTATTTCATCTCTCTGTTAGAAATTTCCACATTTCTAATAGTTTGTGGATGATAAGGAATTCCAGTATTATAAAAACATCAATATTTTTCCATGAAATACAAAAATATTTAGTTCTTAATGTGTGTTACATTATTAGTAATGAAGGATTTGGGGACCCCAAATTTTGAATATATTTTATTTTTGAAAAAAGTTATATCATTTTTTTCTTGATGGTTGGTTTGTACAACTCACTCAACCCACATAGACACATAATATACAACAACAAGAATGTACTCATTACCATGATATGATGGAAATGGACCCATGAAATCTAAACCCCAAACATCAAAAAATATCTACTTCTAAAATACCATTTATGGGTAACTCCTATATCCTGTCAGCATTGCTTAATCATTTCACATTCCACAACTAAGTACAAAGATTCTAGAGTACTTAAAATGGGTGGTCCAATAAAAGCCAGATTGGAGTAATTTTCAAGCATTCTATTCACCACCATGGTGATCTCCCCAAGGCTAGGAGTGATAACTCTCTAGAATAGGCACCATCTCTTCATCAGGTACACACATCCTAAGAATACCATCAGAACATATCCTAACAACAAAGAGTCGCCTCAAAGGTTATAATTAGGTTCATAAGTAAATTTCATTCATTGGTTACTGGAAATATCTTTTTAAAAGACTCATTCTGCCGGGAAGTTGGAAAAATCAACATACCATGAAGGCTGCCTGATAGAAATAGAGGGCAGTTTTCCAATGTTAAAGGAAGAGTTTAACTCCATTGGATCCTCAGAGTTGGTGTGAGGAAGACTTGATAGTTGTTCAACAAATATATTCTCATCTCCTTACCTATACCTTATTTCTATATAAAATTTTTATAGCAATTAAATCTATCTAATCCGCTTAGGGATTGTTTCTTTCTTAGATAGAAAATAATTCAAAGCAGAATGATCTATAAATATGATGACTTTAGAACCTAAATGGTATTTCCAATGCATATATAGAGTAAACAAAACATCTAAAAATTCATGTTCAATAGTGGTGAAATTTCGTGGAGCCTCATCTAGAAAACTTATAACATAATGAACCATGTGTAACTGCCTATCTCCCCACTTTCTATGGAAAGAACCTATAAACATTTCACTAGCATCAGATATAAGTTCCAAAGGAAATTTCCAATCAGGTGTAGTGATGATTGGTGATGTAGTGACTTTTTCATTATGCAGATTGAAACATTTAAAATAGTATTCATCAAAATTGGAAGGTTCATCCTTAGTAAGGATATATAAAAGGGCTTAGTTATTATGGAAAATTCTTTAATAAACCTCTACTAGAATCCATCACACACAAAGAAACATCTAACACATTTTATATTTTCCAGAGGTAAGAGTTTTTGGTTGACTTATATCTTTGTAGTATCAACTTCTAGACATATCTTTGGCACTTTAGACCAAGCACAATACCTAATGTGACAATGAATTGACACTTTTCCCAATTATTCACAAAGTTATTTTCAATGAATCTTTCAAAAAGTAACCTTAGATTTCTAAAACAATTTATCAAAAGTACTACCCATAATGGAGAAATCAATCATGAATACCTCAATGATTATTTAAATCATGTATAAAATGATAGCCATCACAAACCATTTAAAGGTAGCTAGAGCTCCACACAACCCAATGGGATCCACCTGTAAGCAAATGTCCCAAAGCAGCATGTGATTGTAGTTTTCTCCAGATCCTCTGGATCAACCAGAATCTATTTTTAACCCAACTTCCCTTCCTAAAAGCAAAAAAAAATCATTTCCCACAATCCTATTAAAAAATAGATTAGGAATGGGCCTTGTAAAATGGTTCTTCCTATTGGTTTCATTTATCATCATTTAATCAATAGAGACTATCCATTCTATGGCTTTCCAAACATGAATTTATTCATTTATTCATTTCTGACAATAGTAAAACCTCCCTTCATAGAGATAACATTAACATGGCTAACCTAAGAAATATTATAAATGGGATAGATTATACCAGTTTCTGATAGCTTAATTACTTACTCTCTCAAAACACCATTCATGTTTCGATTTAATATTCTTCGAAACATTACCCTAGGCTTATGATCAGGCTCCATAAGAATTTTTTCAATGAAGAATGTGGGACAAATAGATTTTGTATCCTCTATGGTCCGTCCTATGAAATATTTAAATTTATTCAATAAACTCATAAATCATCCTTCTTGGTTCTCATTAATTTCAACAGAAATAATGACCGCCAACATGGAATTATCATCTAAAAATGAATATTTCAAATGTGTAATATCTGGTTTAATTTCAGGAATGGGTGGTTTTTTTCTAACAGAAAGACTCTTAGTCCTATGTGCACCATGGTCTTCAAAATATCTCTTGGAAGGATTTTTAATTGATGAGTTATTTTTAATTTCATATTCAGTTTCAGAGATAACAACTATGCTGTCTAAAGTGGATAACACACTATCAAGATATTCCAGTTCATTATTTTAAAAATTTAATAAATTAGATGCATAAAATTGTTCAATTATATCTCCATCTACATCATCAAAGTTTTCAGAGTTATTAAAATGAACAGAAACAATTTGAAGATCACTAGAGTATTTTCAAGTTCATAGGAAAAAAGAAACTATTTATCTAGGAGAAATAACTAGAGAGTTGTCTAGATCTATTTAATTTTCCTAATTCAGTATTTGAGTAGAATTTTTATCTTCTATGACCTGAAAAACTGGATTTTCATCTTCCAAATCAATTTCTTTAACAGATGGTTAGTTTTTAGATTCTTCAATGTGTTCAATTTCATTTTTAAATGAACTTTTATCTTCTTGGAATTTTATTTTTGAATAGTTTTTTAGAATATTTTGGTCACTTAATATGTTTAAATATATTGAACTTTTATTATTGTTCTCAAATTTTGAAAATAATATGACCCTTATAGTCATCTATAACAACACCACTAGTTTCCATGAAGGGCCTGTCCAGAATGAAGTGAACCTCTTGATCTCACTCCATTTCGAAATCTAAAATGTGAGTAGGTAAAAATATCTTTCAACCCAAATAATAAGTCATATATCCTACCCATAGGATGATTGAATGACGACATAACTAACTGAAATATGAATGTGGTGGGTTGATGATCACCTAGCCTCAACTATTGAAATATTTAATATGGGTGAAGGTTGATTCTGGAACCTAAGTCACAAATATAGTTGTGTTAATCATAATTTCTAATGTTGTATGGGATAAAAAAACTAACAGGGTATTTTAGTTTTGGTGGGATTTTTGTTTGGAGTACAATACTTCACTCTTTAGTGAGGTTGTAAGTAGAAAATTATTAAATGGACTTTTATTTGAATTTTTTTTGAGATATTTAAAATAATATGGAATTTGAATCAAGGATTGGATTAAAGGAATGTTCACTTAGAGTTTGGTAAGGAGACCATGGAACTGAAGATAATTAGCCTTGGTGTTTCTTTGAGGTTTCATCTTTTAAGGGAAAGGCATCATTAGGGAAATAATTTTCAGAATATAAAAAATACACCTGATTTATTTAGCTTCATTTTCCTTAAAAATATTCTTTTTATTTTCATATGAATTTACAGCATGAATTTGTAATGAAAAAAGTCAGATTCCCTTCATTTTCAACATCTTTTTCATGGTTTCCAGATTGATTACAAAGTAGATTTTTATTAACAGATTCCAATAGTGTTTCATAATGAGAATTTTTATTTCTTTTTCAGTAACAATTTGAGTATTTATCCCACTTATATTTACTAAATCCATATAATTCTCTCTATGGTTTAGTTCAATTGATCTTGGAAGTCTACCTATTAACATTGAACTTCTATCCTGAGCCAACTACCGCATTTCAATTTCAAGATTCTTCATTCTTTCATCCACTTGAATTTTATCATTATCATTTTTTTTTCTTTTGTTCATCAAACCTACATATAAACTATTGATTCATTTCATTCACCTAATCCTTATTATTTTATTATACAGATTTAAGTTGATATTGGGGTTGGAATTACTAACTGGGAGTCTGCTTGATTCTAGTTAAGGAAGTAGGTCAAAGATCTCTCTACACTCCCCAAGAAAGGTTCAGATGAATCTAATAACCATGATTTTTTTTCAAAATGGATCATCCCTAGGTTGAATTATTTCACCATATTCTGAAAACATTCTATTTTCAAGAGTTCAGGTATGCTTGTCATTATTTGGACAGGAATTCTCAGTTTTCCCAAACATACCACAATGGGAACATTGTTCTATAAGAGATTGATTCTAGGTTTGGTAGTTTACTTGGTTAAAAGATTATAGGTAATTATGGGTAATAATAGATTGATGTTATATGGTTATTTATACTATTTTAGCATAAGATTCATTCATTTAACCAGATCTAGTATTGGCATTTAGTTTATGTGGACTCTTTCTTCTTGAATTCTTAGGTTGAGAGTTTCGTGCAAGGTTTTAAAATACTTTTCTCAACTCTTCATCAGTTTTGTCGTTGTAATTACCCACAGTAGCATGGTCAATTATGTTTTTTCTAGTTGAGGATAAAACATCACAAGAAGTTATCCATGAGAAGGTGGGATGAGAGTTGATGATGGGGACACTTTTTCAGAAGGTCCCTAAATCTATCCCAAGCTTCATTAAAAGATTCTACATCATCTTGATAAAAATTAAGTATATTATTTCTAAGTTCACCAGTCAATATTTTGGGATAAAATTTCATTATGAAAGACTTTTACACTTGATCCCAATTCTGGATTATGTTTTAATCTTGACTCAAAAACTAGTTCCCAACATTCCCATTAAGAAAAAAGATAAAGACTATCATTCTTAGCTCATTTTCTATGAGTCCTAGAAGTGGAAACTGGTACACAATGTTATAGAAGTATTTAATGAAGGAAAGAGAGTACTAATTAGAAAGCCTAATCAATGTTGGAAAAAGTGAAAAAGGGACTATTTCAACTCATAATCTCTAGATCTTGGACCAAGTCTGGTGGAAGAAGGTTTTCGTGAAACATGAGTGAGTTGGAACTCCCTCATCCAAGGTCACTCATTTTATCTTAAGAGTTATAAAAGGTTTTGGAAGTTTTTTGTTGGAACTATATTACATATTTTCTCTAATTCAATTTTATTCTACATTCATATATCAGTGACATGTTTGTCTATTTTTTCATATAGAGGCTCTAAACTACCAGAAGATGCTCTTGTGCTCATGAAATGTGTAACATAAATTGAAATCAACACAAATTTTCAAAGAAGAAAACAATAAAACTAAACCAGAAAAAAGTATTAGATAATTGAAATATATTATTAGCAAAAACATAGTATCTCAATGAATTTGACATAACTGAATTTTTTAACGGTTTTAAAATTTTTCCAATTTTTTTGGATTTTTATGTGAATTTTTTTTTTATGTTTTTATAAATGTAATGGCTCATTCCATCCCCATAAACAGTTCCAAAATATTGTCATGAATGTTTTTTAAATCTAGTTAATGTTTAATTATTTATAATTCCTACTAACTACAATTTATAATGGTTTGTTGGGATGAACCCACATGTAATGAAGGAAACCACTTTTCTTTATAAAACATTTCTAATACTCTCATTTCTTCAGTAGTGGGGGAACATTAAACAATTTATGAATAATTTCTTACCTTTTCTATTTTTTTACAAATCCCTTCTAAGAAAACTAAGTCTAAAACAAGTTTATGATTAACTAAATATAAGAAAGGAACTAGAAACAGAGACTAACGCTGAGAAAATTAATCTCAGTAAAGAATAAGTAAATTTAATCGACTATTTTTAAGGTTGAATTCTCTACTACTGTTGACTGGGTCACATCTCAAGGAATATGTTTTTTAATCTCCCTATCTATGAGATTTGACATAAAAAATATTGAACCCTATAGTTCTCTACTACAGAGTTCAATTGTACTTCCTAGAAATTTGAAAGAGGAACAATTGAAATTGAATTCACTATAAAATTACAACTAATTTACAATAAAAACATTAGTAAATATATTCAGTTTCAATATAGCTGATTGATCTTGAATTTGTGAACATTTAATTGCAATGTGCGATCAATTAATGTATAATTAGAATAAATCATGCTGAATGATTCTAATTATGTTAAAATAAATGTAGTGTATAAATTTAATTGATAACCCATCAAAAATTAGAACCCTTGAGCTAAAGATTGTAGCCTAATGAGATTTTCATTGATGAAATTGAAAACATCTAATTACAGAGTGTAGTAATAGGGAATGAATAAGAAGTGGCTCCCACCCATACTGCTCTGCTACTAGACAAATTAGATCTCCATGAATGATTATCCCATGATCTTCTCGAAGGATATGCTCTGCACTGATGTGTGAGAAGTTAACAAAAATTGTCTGGTGAGTTGTGAGTCTCCCTTTACCCCCCACTTTCTCCTTACTGTTCTATCTTAAACTCACTATCAACTGCTTCATGTCACCCATGTTTTCCATATACATAAAGTGTTCTTCACGTATGCACTCCAAACGTGCACATTTTCACTAACAACCTGGCGCAATGTATTTTCCCGTATAACTAAATCCATATGAGTTATTTGAATGTATTTGGACATATTTTCGGCTCATGTGTGAACATTCACAGTAAAAACAAAAATAAAACAATTAAAAACACAAGAAAGTTAATAAATCTATTGTAGTTATCTTTTATAAATAAAACTAATGTTATATAAAAAATTTAATTGATGTTAATTAATTAATATTTTTGTATATAATTATTATTTACATTAATATTATTTATTAAAATATCATTTATTAATTATGAAATTATTCAATTAATATTATTAATGTAAAACATAAGTATACTAAAAAGTTATTAATTTAATTAAGTAAATTATAATTTATTAAGTTTAAAATTTTTATACTAGATTATAAAAATTATAATTTGACATCGTAAGTAATTAAGTAATTAAATATTTTAAAAATAGATTTAATATAATTATTTAGTTTATCAATATATTGAAAATTAAATTATTTACTTTCTTAAATTAGTTTGAATATGTATTTTATTTTGTCTATATTTTATTAATTATTTTAGTTTAAAATAAAAGTTTTATTTTATTTAATTAATTTAATAATTGTGCTTTATTAATGTTAATTATCTTATATTTATTATATATTTATATGTATTATTATTTAATAATTTATTTTAATTTTTATAAGTAAGCATTTATTTTATGTCTTTATTTTGTTTTATTTTATTATTATCTATTATAATCTTCTTCTCCACCCAAAATTTCTTACGAGGGAGGGGGGGTATAGATTCTTTAAGAGGATTCTAGAGGAAACCTCTGGACACATCCATTCATCACGGTGGAGACATCCTCCCAGTGGTATTCATTAGTGACATGGAAGCTACAAGTGACCTTCTTCTATAGAGCCAGAGTGTTGCTAGCCTTAGTTCAACTCCCACGGAAATAATTCCACAATATCTTTTTATGTGGTGCATGATCAAGCTATAATAGAGAGTTGACACATATTGGATGAGGGGGAGTTATGGTGGCAATAATATATTTTTCAATTCCATGAGGCATTATGGATGAAGTGGAATTGCATTGGTGAGAGATGAGTAGTGGCGTCAGTGTTTGGTGATTTACGGATGAGTGTATTGGTGAAGTAGTGGGAAGTATTTAAATGGGGGAATCAATGTACGTAAGTAGTGGTGAGACTGACACTTGGATATTGGAAGTGTGAGTTGGTGGCACCATGTTGGAATGTGAGACCAACACAGACGAAAAAATTGGTGAAAGGGTGAGCGTCGGTATTGGTGGAAAAAAGTATAAGTTTCAGTATGAGGCTGAAGGTCTGATGCAACATCAGTGGATCATATTTCTTCTACACAACAAAATGAAAATAAATCAATAAGTTAAATAAAATTTTAACAAAACCATAAATTTGGATAATTAATTATTTAACTGATTAATTTAATACAAAAAAGAAACAAACTAAATTGAAAAATTAAAAACCAATGTAATGAAAATAAATAAATTGTAACTATGTTATCAACAAAATTAAAATTAAACATTAAAAATACATATTTTTGTAGATACAAACTATTTTATAAACATCATTAATATTAAAAAAATTGTTAAAAGATTCAAGTTAAAATTCAAAATTAATTGTTTTTAAACAAATTTTTGCGTGAAAAAAAACTATGTAATTGACTCATGTGTCACTGATAGTAGAAAAAGAAAATATGGGATTGTTAGTGGCTTCTACTATGGATAGTTAGTTTATGTCCTCCATTGAGACAGATACGATAAAACAATATTTCAGGGACTTATTTTTGTTAAAACTGCATAAATTAAATTAAAATATAAAAGTTTTAAAATGATATATTAGTTAATTAAAAATGTAAAATATGAAATAAAATTAAAACAAATTAGATTATTAAATTAAAACATAATGTTTTCACTTCTATTAAAAAATAACGGAATTATTAAAAAAATGACAATTTATTTTAATCAAACTAAAATAATAAATAAAATATTAAATTAAAAACTATGTTTGATAAATACACATAAGATGACTGAATTATTGTTTAATAATAATTTAATTTTATTAAAATGTGAGTTTTTTAAAAAAATCTAACTAAACAAATTAGTAAATTATAAGACTATAAAAATTTGTAAAAATAAATTATTGTTTCTAAAGGCTAAAATTTACATAAGTAATAAGAAAAACCAAATGTTTAATAAATATAATTTTAAAAAAACAAAAGGGTGACAATTTATTAAATATAATAAAACTATTTAATAAATCATAAAATATTAACTAAAAAGATGTGAAATAACTATGTAAAAATAAGGCAACATACCAACAACCATAATAATTATGGTTTTAACCTCATAGGTTATCTCATAAAATTTAAATTGATTCTTTAAAAAATAATATTGGTCATCCCAAACAATTCATTACATTAATCCTGAAGATTATATATATCTCTTCAATATAACATGTTTCCAAAAATATAATAAACAACTTCAACTTAGCATTAATGTTAAAATAATATTTTAACTACTATTATCTTCTATACCACATATTGTTTTTAGGAAAATCAAATAATCACAATTGATTATAATAACCCAAACATCAAGTACATATTGAAGATTATCTTCTCCATAGTCATTTTTTATCCATAAAAAATAACTTTATCCTCAAACAAATATTTAAAGGCATTAGAACCATTCAATATATTCATTAAAAAACCCAATAAAACTACCACAGAATATTCATTAGTGTGTTTTTTATTTTTTAACAAGAATACCATTGATAAAAATTCTTCATCAAAATAAGTATTCCCTACCAACACCTAAAAACTTATATAATTCAACATCAATGATTATCTTAGAATATGACCATAGTAATTAGTCCTTAGATTAGGGATTGAAATAGAAAATGACAAAGTTCCACATATTTTTGAAATTGAGATGTTAGTGGTTCTTTAGGATGGCCTAATTTCATTATGTCTTGTTACCAAACTCTTAATTTTCATTCAGAAACTATATAATTTGTATCCTCATCTCACACCCAAAAAGCATCTTCCAGTTCCTTAAGACATTTGGTATTTTTCCTCTTCCCACATTTTTGACATGTAACAAATTGAATCTCCCATTCTTTATCATATTTTACACATTATATTCCATGAGATTCCATCCTTATCTTCATTGAGGTGTTTGGAAATTTTTATATATTTGAGTTATAAACCATATTTCATGATAGCTCATTTATCATTATCACAAAATGTCTAACTGCAATTATAATAATATTAAGAATATAATTAGGGATATCATTACTTTTCCTGTCAAATTGGTTGTTGGCATGATTTCTTCTATTTCACCCAATTAATAATAATAAATAGAAGATGATAACACATTAATATAAAATAGGGAATCCTAAAAAATTAGGGTCCTAACATATATATGTTATGTATATTAGAACTTATGAGATTACATGTCTCAATATAGGATAAACTTGGTTATTATTCCTATTTGGTTTTAAAACCTATCAATTTCTTCAAGTCATACATAATGGTTCACAAAGAGAATTGTAAATATCAAAAACGTATCCACAATGAGTCTCAAACTTATTTTACAATAAGGCCCATTTTAGTCTACCACATAATTATTGGGTCATGAACGACATTCCATTCTCAATGTTATTTTTCCCTAGGTACATATAATCTTGAACAATGTAAAATTATAGTGTCCATACAGTGATGTAATTTCTCAAAAACCACATTAACTATACTATACTAATATTCGTGGATATTTATCTATACATAGTATTATTCTTAGTCATATCCTATAGTGTTCTCAATAATTTTTTATCATCCATGTTTCAAACGTGATAGTGTACCTTTTCCATGATACCAGTAATTACAACACATAATTTTTCTAATATAATTACGTAACTTTTATCATAAAGATCCATTAATTACATCCCAATGACAACGAGGCATAATGTATTTGGATTATTGGGTTCAGAATGCATCATACTATGGATAAAATAAAACTTCAATATTTTATTGTCCCTAATAAACAGCAAAATCATTTATTTCATGACCCTATCCAACAAAATATACCACAATTAATTTTGAGGGATAATAACCCGTAGTCCTACCTTTAGTAGGCCCTCGGATGGAAAGTATCACTGATGGTATAAAATCTCATGAAATGAGAGGCATTAACATCTTTCAGAATGATGGTTGAGGAGATAAGTTGAATTATCCATGAACTGATACAAGTAATAATATAAAAAAATTCAAAAGATCCCAGAACTATTGTATAAATAGTACTAATAAAGGTAAAAATGTCTAAAGAAAATACCCAAAAACAAATTTAATGCAGCGACCCAATAACGTTCCAATTTTTCAAGCTCATAATGTCCAACAAGGTATATAAATTCGTTATTGAAACATGAAAACATTTTTATATATGTAGGGTGACCACACAAGTATACCCAATATAAAAAACAAAGTCACTCATGAATATGAAAAAAGTTCATACTAATGTACCCAAGACAAAATATAAAAACTAAACAATGCCTATATAGGTATACTAAGAAAAAACAACAAACTCACTAAGGGTTTTAACAAAATAAAACATACACATATAATATTATAATATGAAAATTTTTGATTAAGGGTAGAAAACACCTCTTTCCCACTATGTTTATGATCTCACACTCAAACATCGTACATCTAGTCACTTAGACCTCATCTGAATAACATCAAATTACAACACATCTCACTCACAGAAACCTAGGCCAAAATTTCGTACCACATATCAAAACCAATGTAGGTGTGTGTTGTGAAAATTAATAATATCAACCTTGTTCCCTCCTCCTACCATACGTGACTTCCACCATAGCCATCTTATCACCTCTCACCTAAGGACACCTAGGCCATCACATCACATCAAACCACATTTAGATAGTAGAAATTTTGATTCTTGGACATCACAGCACATGAATATCAATAATTCCTTAAAGAGGGAGTGGGGAGGAGTGGGATTCAATCTATCCATCCTCCCACCAAGATTTTGGGAACACCCCTCCCCCAAAAACATTTGGTGTCATTACATGGTGCTTAGTGTGGTAAGGGTTCATATAGATATCATAATGAATATAAAACTTATATACATATCAATTTAAACCACATTACTCCATTCAAGGGGTTCATAACTATAGAATACAACTTCTCCATGTACCAACACTACAACTACTAAATCTAAAATCACAACCACAAGCACGCATGAACCACACAGTAATAGATCATTCTATGTTTAATTATCATGAATCCATTTCTATATTTTTTACCAACCCTTTCCCTTAAAATGGGAACATTGTTTCGTATTTCAATCCCATTAGTTTATAATAAAATATTTTTTTAAACCACACATCCAATCTATAATTTAATAGATAAACTTTCCCATTTTCATCATTTTCTCGAATTCAGTACCATTTCCAATTTATAAACTATTGTAACCAACTTCCATCGAATCCCCATTACCAAACAGAAACACCACCACTAACACAACACCACTACTCAACCCTATTAAATCTACCATTGCTTCCCTACTACACAACCATATCAAATCCACTACCCCTAAACATATCAAATCATTGCATCTTCCCATACAACACATCATTACATCCAGGCCACAACACACAACCAAATCCATTAAAAAATTACATCATATACCATATAAAATTATGGATTAGGAATATGGGCTTTTAATAAATTCCCATTCATTATTTATGGGTGTTATCAGAAAATCCATATACCTATTCCTTCCAATTAATTATCCAATTATATGTGGTTATTGTGTTATTTATGATATAAGCACAATAATAAAACCACATGAGAATAAAATACCATATAAAAACATCAAAAGGGGATACCGATGTCCATGATTTTCATGAACACATTACATCTATACTGTCACAATATCAATAATAATAATGATTATATACATCACGTGTTTCAAATATCCCGAGCCCTTTTTCAATAAATTTAACCAAATTATTTATCTTTTTAAATTTGTATACTACTATTTCATCTTAGTTAAAAAAATATCCCCACCTCACATGATTCACATAATGATGAAACAAAGGAATTATTCATTGGTAGATATAAGGATCACCATAACTCACGGTACCAAATATAGGCGGTGAACATATAATAAGAAAACATCCACTGGGAAAAATGAATCAAATATCACAAACAAGGCTCCATGAATTAAAAGAAGAAAGCCTTCATAGCCGCTCATCATAAGAAGAATCAAACTATAATGATAAATGAATGTTATTTTTTAGAAATATTATATTTTAAACTAGTGAAATTTGATATAGTTTAGTAGACCATTTAAGGTATATCTCATCATGACCACATGTTTGAACAATTTTAAAAGTCTTTGGACATTGAAAAAATAGAGGATATAATTATCCCCCAATAAAAAAAATTAATACCCATTAATCAATGCATTAATCCCATTTTTTCTAAAAAAAAGTCATCAAAATGGAAAATATGTATTTTTTTAGAAATAATAGAAACACTATAGATTTCCATTAAAAGGGTTTAACCTATAGGGTTCCATCACCGTGATGACCTACTACAAAAAATTAATGTAGTTATAATATCAAAATTAACTATAGATCTACTACCAGAATTATCTACAACAAAAATCACTATAAATAAACAACCAAAATAATATTTGACAATAATACATTGTCGATGTTCCTCCAAACTGATATACTATCAGATTTAACTGTTGTTGTACCTCTAGAATGATCTACCACCAAAAATAAATGTACATATACCATTAGGATAATCTACAATTAGAAATAACAATAGATCTACTTCTAGAATTATAATCCATCGGAATTCACTATAGATCTACCAATAGAATTTATTGATTATGTGCCATCAGAATTCATGGTATATTTAAAAAAAGAATAATCTACCTTGCAATTCAATGTATATCTAATAGAATAATGATCTAAAACCATAAGGAGTTGTATATCATGATTGGTTCATTTCATGAATGTGTATTGTGATGTTCAAGAAAAATAATTTATATATTAAAATGAATAATATTTCAAATTTATGAATAGTTCAACTCATTTTTTATTTTCTATCAGGATTAAATAGTTAATTGAAAAAAGGAAAAAAAGACTGTTCATACTGTGAGTGAAGTAATGTAGTGCGACACTAGATTTTTTACGATGATCATTAAGGACTTCTAGGGCTCAAAACTGACAAAACTAGGCATCCAAATAAGAATGGCATGATTTCATGTCATTTAATCAGTACACATCATTAAGCAGTGCATATAGGGAAATAGTTATATGTTGTGATGTGAATAAAATATAAATTATTATTTACACATGGTATAAATTGTCCTGATATGATTTTAATAATTATATTTTTTAAATCATCAAATTTTTACGCATTTTAAGACTCATGTCCCACCTATGAACGCTTTTAGACAAATCCATAATATTGTCAATTAATATTCAATCCCATAATTCTCATATAAATTTTGGTCCAGTATTTTAGTTTAAAGGAGATTCAGGAGACCAAATCATGGAGTGAGATGCTACACTATGATGGGTCCTCCCCAGTTTCATCTTCGTTTTCATTACATAGTCTTTTTATTCTTTCCTTCCATCTTATCCTCTCCTCACTAGGATAAGGGGGTAAACCCACCCTATTGTAGGGTTATATAATTGAAAGTGATGATATCATTTAATTTATTTCATTTTCAATATTTGTGTAATTATTTTTTCTTAATTCGTTCAATCAGTTTAAAATACCTTTATATTTATTTTATCATGAAAATCGTTATTTGAATCTAAAAGGATTATTAAAATATTGAAAATAGAAACCCCAAATGAGACATGAGCACTTTAAAATTTAGGGGGATGTAGTTTAAACATGTCATCAAGAAAACCATGATCCTCCAAAACCCTAAATTATTGATCTAAGGGAAATAAGTAATTACCACATCAAATACAAGATTCAATGAACTTTGGATTCCCCTCATACTGTATCTCACACTATTCTTGAATTAATAAACATATTATCTAAATTACCATTACAATTGATCCCAAAAATTACAAAACCCAATAACTCATTCAATTATGTTTTCAAGACAAACAAAAATTCTACACCACATTTGATTCATGATTTGAATAAATTAATTTTAAAACCCAAATATGATTATTTCTACATTATTTAATCAATCAATCAAGCCATTTTATTTTTAAAACCCAATTAAAATAATTTCACCCTCTATGTGGGTTCAAACTCAAATATTCCAAATACATAAGTTTAATTAATTGGGTATCATAGTTTATTTTTTTATAATATTTTTATTTTTACATGACCCATAATTGAATAATGATGCAATACATGTGAATTAGATCTACTTCCTGAATTATCTAATTCCATAATTTACTGTACAATTACCACTAGAAGGATTTACCACTAGAATTTACTTTAGATCTACCACCTGAATAATCTATCACAATAAGTAACTGTATTTATACTGCAAAAAATTTCTACCACATGAATTTACTATTGATCTACTACTATAATTCCACTATTAGTGATCTAACACAAGGCTGTTATCGTCGGAATCACAAACATCCCAAACTTCCCTTGAACACATAAACCAAAAAAATTACATCAAACTGCCATTTTCGAAGGTCAAGTCTATTATATCAAATATATCTCAAAATATTTTCACCCTTAGGAATTGAATACCATCCCAAAAGGAAATTTAGAAAATGTAGGAACAAAAATCCGTCAAGATACCTCTCAAGGATATCATTACCTCTAAAACACTATCACCTACTAAAAACACTAACAAAAAATCCTTCAAAATTTTTACAGTGTACTTTCTCGAATATAGTAATTATGTAATTTCATCATCCATGTCCACATACTATCCACTGTTGGAATCACTAAATTTCCCGCACTGTTTGAATAGTATCACAATTATTGTGTATCGATTAAGAATAAGGTCATCTTCTTTTCATGTCTTAGGACATTATCATACATCATATGAAAGAATGATAATTATATATCATAAAAAATAGTTGTATTAGACAATAACATAAAAGAATAACAAATAATTAAAAACATCAAATGATGAAAAAGAACATTGGGTACTGGGAACACATCTATATCTCACACTCCCAAGTACTCCCCTCTCGGCCACCTTGCCTTTAGGTAATCTGAAATAGGGGAATGGTTCATCATTGTAGTGAATTGTCAATAAAATATTGGATCACTATTGGAATCTCCAGAAATGGAATAGAATCCTCAATATCTTACTCTACCTATTCATTTAACTTAGAGTCTTCATGATGATACCGATGGATGTAGGAGATGTGGAATAATTCATGGATATGGCCTAGATGAGTTTGATATGAATATAGATAATCCACATTCCCAACATTCCAAAACATCTTTATGGGACCAACAATAGGGGTTAAATATTAATCCCTTTGTTGAACACCCACTGTCCACATCGATGGGAACCCATTACGTTCCTGTGGTCCTCGATGTCAACATCCATGGACCCTCTCACACGATAAGATATAATTTTTTTCAGGTCCTTTATTTCATTCATTCTATCTAGATCCAAAAAAATATTCATTGTTATACTCTACACCACATAAAGTCTAATAACTAATGATTCCCCAACCTCATCTCATTTAAATATAGAATTTCATGGATGCCTATATGTAGCCATAAATGGGGCCATGTAAATGGATGATGGGTGGATATTGTTATCAGTAGACTCAACTTTTGGAAAGTTTCATGTCCAAAATACACTGAATTCAGTGATACATGAAAAAAACATACCCTAAAACATCTAGATAGCTCTCTTTATCAATCTATTTATCGAAGGGTGGAAAGTAGTGTTGAGGCAATATTGAGTGAAAAAATATTGCGGTAATCCCTTCCAAGTTCATTATGTAATACATGAATTCAGATCTGAGATAGTGGCCCTCAAGAATCTATACATCCATACCACATTATCCACGTAACACTTTTCTAAAACATAAATTTCACCCAACTCCCTGATCAATTGGAAGTGAGCTAATTTTGATAGATTACCAATAATTTCCCACATATTAGCATACCCTCTATGATCTCAGGGTAACCCTATAAAGGAGTTCATCAATATGTAATCCCATTTCGAATCAAGAAAATAAAAATAAAGATAAAGTGTGAAAGGAAAATCATAATAAACCATTATATTCTATAAAACCCAAAACCTCTACACGAACTCTGTTATTTATCATTTCATCGAATGCCAAAAAATGGATCCTCAATCAAGGATACATCTTGGATACTATCACTTGTACCATACAATATTATTTATGGAAGACCCAAAGGACTCTATTTCACATCTATAATGGGAAAAAATATAATAGGAAACTTCATACAATTTTAACCAACCTATGATCATCCCTTCAGGGCATCTTTGCACCGAAAATGTTGATTCATCACCTATTCCTCTGAATCGACTCACTGAAACTACAAATATTACTTCAACAAAGAATAAATAACTATTATTAAAAAAAATCATTCAAACAACTTCTAAAAATTTATCCAATTTCAAGACTAATAACTCCTCTTATTCTCTCCAAAAATTTCCAAACTCTTAAACAACATTATTCCATGACTTTATGATCAAAGTGTTAGCTAAAAAATTCCATTTTCTAGAGGTTTTTGATATCTAAAAATCATAATCCTAAATAGAATATATCTAAAACCATTTTTATAGGTATAGTTCATGCGGATAAAATATATACCTCTAGATATTGTTATCATTTAAGACCTCAAATATCTCCCCAATTATGTAATGCTTCCATAACGTCACAACAAAAAGAAGATCAACTAACTCCAAATCATGGGTGGTAAAATTATCCTCATGGTGATACAATTTCATAGAACCATAACAAATCAAAAAAAATTTCCAACATCAACATACATCCTAATACAAGATGATAAATGTCACAACAATACCTCAAATATCACACCATCCTTAGTTGAATGAAGCACTAGGGAATTACCAACTTCTCATTAAGGTAACAAAAGGTTTATTCACATGGATGATTACACAAAACCCAGTTTCCCTCCTGGTAAACTCTATCAACAGATCCATTCATCAAGATGAATCAGAAATAATCCATTAATAATATATTCCATGACCACATAAGCGACAAAACTCTTCCATATTATGGGGTTCTACCGAAGAATCAATTACTATGACCTTTGATGGGTCCACTACCAAACCCTTATAAGGAACCACATACCTAATAAAATGTACCTCTAAATAAAAAAATCACACTCAGACAACATTACCTAGATATACTTTCCTTGATGAATTTGTAAAATAGCTATGTGATGCTCTGTTTGATCCTTCGATGACCTTGATTAGATCTATATCTCATCAATAAACACAACAATCAATTTTTACTATAATTCATGGAACATTTAATCCAAGAGCCCCATGATCATAACTAGTGTATTAGTGATACAAATAGACATGACCATAAATTCAGAGCTCTTATACCTACCTTTGAAGGCAGTATTATGGATATCAACAACCTTCACCTTCAAATTGTTATATATAGGCTAAAATTAATCTTCTAGAACCATATAGCTCCACTCAACTATTTAGAAAGATCATTTTTACTTATAAGAGGATAACATTTATTAATTGTCAATTGGTTAATCCTCTTGAAGTATATGAACAAGGAAAACAACCATATTCCTTCTTACCAAATAATTATATACCACCCCATAGTTACACACTAGGTTGGATGAAAAAAATATCTATCAAACTATATATTTCAAACATAATATCCAAAAACTTATAAGGTTCCATCAGATATAGTGATATTGAAATCGGATAAGAAACAACCTATTAGTATATCTAGAAACTCAACATCACATCAAGGGGGTAGTGTCAACACCTCCTTGGGGAATATATGTTTTAATTCCCAAGGAACTTTGGGGTACTTCCCTACCATATAATTCACTAAGTCCCCTAAAAATACACCATCATATAAAGAAGGATCTCAACAAAGTGACTGCCCACCTAACAACCCAGTTCACCGTTGAAAACAACAAGCTCACCATCCACATCTGAGAACACAAATATCTTATAAAATTAATCAATATCTACATGCATAGAGTATAATTTGTCGATTAGAAGGATGACCTTGTATAGATGTATATGAAGTATGAAAAAACCACTCATGAAAAATACTCCCCCATCATAAGTTCAAATACCTAGAATAAATCAGACAAGCTAGTCTAGCCTCTGACTATTGTAGTCAATACCAGGTCCATAGGAATCCTCCCTAGGTCTATACATAGAGAACAGAATAGATATATTAAAACATTAGAGGTTATCGGTACTGAAAAATACATAGAAAAAACATGGTTACACAACAAAATCTGCACACCTCTAATGATATCTATCCACACATGTGATGATACCTCCATTACATTTAACTGGACACACCTAGATCTCCTACCTCTATATTGATGGCCACCTCCCCGAACCTGATTATGTATAATTTCATTAAACTTAGGTAAATTTTGGAGTTGGCCTCTTCCAAGTCCATCTCCACTAGATGGATCATAAGAATACATCCCCTTTATCTAAAATGGGTTTAATGGAAATTTTAGAAGAGGATGGAACTAAACCTACATGCCTCCACGAGGATGGGCTTGAGAGGCCACTGATCACTAATCTAGATTAGGACAATGACCTCCATAGAAGAAGCTAATCGGCCTGAATCTCCCATTACTATATAATAGATGTTTTGGGGATTCATTTGTTCTCTCTGAATCCCAAGGTTCCTTGGATAATAATACATACGAATGATAACTCTACTCCAGGGGGAATAGTGTTTCGTCCCCAATATTGATAAGATTACTCACAAGTTCATCTTCTCAATCACCATTTACTTCTTCAAAACCATCAAGTAGGTTGGAAGGATGGTGTTCCTCTTCCTCATTCAACACTCGGTACATTTAATCATGGAATATATATAGGAAAAATGGAATGTGGTCCATGAACATGATAATAAGACCCTGCAACAGAAATACTCTCCATCTGATGGGAGAGTATCTCCAATGTCTTCACAACATTCATGGTCAATGAAAGTATCTCCACTTAAAAATAATTCAATAATTCAAACCATGAAACATGTAACTCCTTCCTCTTTACATGTTATAACATTGACCACTAATGAACATCTCATCATATCTGACTGACTTCCAAGGTGACCCATAGTCTGTTTCAGACCCTATCAAATTGAAAGAGATCTACAACTCATATAGCCAGCACTCTATCTCCACATCAAAAACTCTACCAATATACATCCCTTAAACCGTTGATTGAAAAAATATAAACTACCTCTGCCGATGTTCATCATCCTTAATCAGATCTACCCTATGGTGATTAACTAGGTTAGCCTTCTAATTTCCCACTGCTTGATCAACACATTGATGATGACTTGGATCTATAGAAAAAATAGAAAAACAATTTGTAATCCTAGTTTTATGGAACTTCATATTGATTCATTTTAATTCAAATTATTTAATTTTAACCTTCCAAAAACAACCCTACATAGAAAGAAACATAAGTTATCATGATTCATGTACCTATCCTAAATTTCAAACCTGTATAAATTTCCACCTGTCTTAGTAATTCCATAATATAATATTTTAAATATATGATAATGGGGGACCTAATATCTTGTTTCCTAACCATTCTCCCTATCTTATGCCACCCAAAATAGTCAACTACACCTATTTATGTACCATTACATGAGATTCAAAATGTTCTTTAGTGAAAACTTCTTCCTATCTCCCTATAATCATCCCTGATACCACTCTTTTCTGACCCCATCCCCTCAAAGATACATAGTGAAGGGGGAGATATAATGACCCCTAGGTCCCACCTATAGTAGGCCCCAAGTACGTGACTATGTCCAAGGATATATAAATATCATTAAATTGGAGGACTAACATATATAATAATATAGTATCGATAGACAAGATGAATCATCCACAAATAACAGTAAAATATAAAATTAAATAAATAAAGAAACCATCCTACAATTAATTTATAAATAATACTAATACATGTAAATCATTGCATGGTAAATACCAAATAATATATACAGATCTGACCATGAGACTCTAAGATGGTAAGATATAGTAAAGTCCAAAATGGCCTATGAGGTCCGCCTATAATCTTGAGAACTAGTTCATATATATAGGGTGGAATACATGAATACTCAGTATGAAAACCATAGTATCTAAATCACTTGTAAAAATAGTATACTAATGCACCCATGAGGGGAAAAAGGAACCAAACACTACCTATGTAGGTATAATAACCATAAAACCAACCTCACAAAGGCAATCTAACCATAAATATTCATCCAAGTACAGTAATATAATATTTAGTGTATATAAAAAGGGTACCCCACACCACTATACCATTTGTGTTCCACTCTGATACCCCATAATTTTACATCCTGGAACACCCTACTATACTGAATAACATCACATTCCACCCGCAGAAACCTAGACCTCCACCTTTCATCACATATCATTTCCAGTAGATTAGGTTATTATGAATATTAAGGACATCAACCTTGTTCCATACTATTTCCAAGCATTACCCCCACTGTATGATATTTCATTATCTCATGACCAATGATACTTGGGATATCACATCTCATCTAATCACTTGCATTAGTGAAAAGATTGAATTTTTTCCAAAACGTCCCAGGAATATCATCAATGCTAAGAACATGGAGTGGGGAAGAGTGGGTGGCCATACATCCATCCTCCTTTTGGGAAGTTTAGAAAAATATCCCCAATACATTTTTTGTCCACACTTGGTGCTCGGTGTGGGTGGGATACATAATTAAATCACAAAGAATATATATTATATATATATATATATAAATATAACACAAGTCCCATCCTAAGGGTTAAAAATCATGACAAAATGAATCTTTAAAGAACTTCACCCACAACATCCCAAACTAAAATTAAAACTATACACAAGAAGAACTTAATCAACAATTCATTATTCAATCTTGAATTCTCATTAATACATTTTCCCTATTTTCTTTTACCAACCATTTCTGCTAAAAAAAGTCTATTTATTTCATATTTCAGTCCCATTAGATTATAAAAAACATTTTCTTTTTAATTTGAATATCACACCATCAATTCATTCATTAAACATTCTAATTTTAAATCATTTCATTTAATATAGTTCCAATTCTACTTAGGATACTAGAGTAACCAATGACCAATGTATCCATGTTGTACAACCACAACTCCACCACCATTGTAGCCTACCTACTCAACCATATTACCTTCACCATCGCATCCCCACAACATAGCCACATCAAAGCATTGTCCACACACACATGACAACATAACATCTCCCATGTATCACATCATTACAGCCAACCCAAAACACACAAGGACATCTACAAACACATGAAAACACATACCAAATCATTTCCTAGATTAGTAATTGGGGATTTAAAATAATTCCATATCATTATTTAAGGGTGTTATCACAAAATACCTCAATCTAGGTGAAACCAATTCATTATCGAATTTATATGTGGTTAACCAATTATTTGTGATAGGTTCACAACAATCACATAACATGAGCATCACAATATATATAATAACCAAAAAACAAGGGATAATAATTGAAATGATATTCACTGAGGTATTACTTCTATTGAGTCTCAATTTTAACAACAGTAAAGCTGACAGAAATCTTGGGATTCATATCCCCTACCCCTTTTCAATTTAATTTAACAAATTTTATTATATTTTTTAATTTGGATGAAACAATTTCATGTTATATAAACATAATATCCCATCCCTTCATGATACAAATTGATAATAATCAAAGAATTATTACCTAGAAGAGATAAGATTTATAGAAACATGTTGGACAAATAATAGGAGGATCATGTATGGGAGGAAACCAACCACATAGAGAACTCGAGTAAACACCAAAAATAGGACTCCATGACTCCAAGGGATAAATCCTTCAAAACCATTAATCTTAAGAGAATATAAGAAAAAAATAGAGAATGAAATCATTTTTTTTAGAAATATTAAATCCAAAAAAGTGAAATTTGAAATAATTTAGTAGACCATTAATGGTTAATCTCCTTAAAAAGACACAGTTGAACAATTTAAATGACCTATGGTCATTAATGAAATAAAGCATATAATTATATTCCATTAAAATGAAATTAAACCCAACTAATTAATCAATTAAATCCATTTCACTCCATAAATTTCAAAATGTAAAATATATAAATTTTATAAAATATGGAAATAATGTAGGCTACAACCGCTAATGTGTCGCTGCCTAGGTACCACTGTTGGGGTTCCACTGCTAGGATAATCTACTGTCAGAATTAAGTATAGATATACAATAATAATTCAATATGTATCTTTATACAAATATGTATACTTCCAAATTTCACTATAGATCTACCACTAGAACGATCAAATACAAGAATTCACTATTGATCTACGAGATGAATGACTTCCACTAGAATTCACTATAGACTAACCACTAGGAGGATATATGATATGAATTCAATGATTATCTTCATATAAGATGATATAAATTCATAATTAACTATTTATCTACCAAAAATTTAATATTTCATAATAATTCACAATAGTTGTGCCACTCATATTAATTATAGATCTACATCTAGAGTAATATAACCCTAGAAATCACTATAGATCTACTGTTAGAATGACATACAGCTTGAATTCAATGTATATGTACTGCTAGAATGACTTAACATGATTATTCATTATATATGTTCTAAAATAATTATAAACCAATATAAATCAATATATATCTACATCTAAAAATCTCTCATTGCTCATCTTTATCCAGGGTGCTACCGCTATCCTAAAAAACACCCCAAACATGACATAGAAAACTGAACAATAATAATTCCTACAAATAAATGGGATATAAGTTATTGGATGTTACACTTTAGTTCTCTAAAAATTTAATGGGGAAACATGAGAATCACATATAAAACTAGCATGAGAATAAAAAGCTATTAGAAGAATAGACATGATAATGAAGAATTACTTGTGAGTCAAAATTATAACATTATATAGTAAAATGTGACGAACCAAGAGTAATCACATGAAAAAATAATATAAAAAATTATGTAATAAGATAATGGAATCATAGTAAATTTGTCAACAACATAAAATATTTCATAACCCTATGTAATGAAAAACATCAATCAGGACATGACATGGTGTAAAGGGTCCATAGTGGATTAGGTTCACTCTATAATCCTATAAATGACATACCTTGAAAAAAAAACATTACCTAGTGAATTAGAGTGATATATAATCTTTGTACCACACAAAACATTCATTACATGTACATGTATATTTTTTTCAAATTAGTAAATCAGTCATTAGTCATAACATAATAATTTCCCCATGAAGTAAATGGGTTGTATAATGTTTTCTAGTAACATAATTAAAATATGTTCCTTAATAATGAGAATTTTTGGAATGATCATAAGGAATAAATTACCCCATAAAAATATTGGATATTATTCTAGGTAGTTATATAAGTGATATATATATAATTTTAAATAAATAAATAACATAATTCGAAGTCATTATTGATGAATTCAAATACATTTCAAATGATTAAAAACATTCTTTAGAAAGATAAACTGTTCATATTGAATTTTGTTTTTTAAAATCTAAAAATATTCAAAAATATTATAGAATTTTTTTATTAGATGGAAACCACTAAAATTAATAAATAAATATTAAATGAGGTGATTGGACATGATAATAAGTAAATATGTATATATTGAGTACAATAAAAAATCATTTCACATTTTTTAAAGATAATTCAATAGTACATTATCTAGGAACTGAAAACATAATTCCATTATTTTTTTGAATTAGAATTATGTGAAGTCATATTTTATATAAGCATAGTATATTATTAAATTATATGATAATACAAATTCAATTAAACATTAACATTCAAAAGAAAGAGTTTTCGATCGAAGAGATAAATGAATTTGGTTTTCCTTAAATAATGTATTGTTTAATAATATTAAGTATAAAATAGTTTTAAATGATATTATTATAGTAAAATATCACGTATTCAAATAAAAGAATAGAATTAAGGGGTTTTATTAGGTACCGATCAAATAGTATCTCATAATAGAAATTCGGGTATTTTTAATCTTGAATAAATTATATTAAAGCATAATCCATTTTAATTTTAGTATATATTGAATCATAACCCCATGAATAAATAATGTTAATTGTGACAATAAATGACATTAAATATGAACTATTAGTGATATAATATGTGATGGGGAGATATATATACCATATAAAATAAATTAGTGGTATTAATGAGAATGTACCTCAAAGAAGGGTGTTTTGAGATAGAAACATATACCTCGAGATAAGACATTATCATGTATGTTTTTATCTCATATATAATAAAAATATATCATAAAGTTTTACTGATATTTTATAGGATTAAATCCTTTTATATAAACAAATTTATTTCCTTTTTATAAGTACATATTTAATTACTTATTCAATTGTGTCTATGTATTGTGTTTTTTTGGATGCTTCATTCACAATTGAAAAAAGAAATCATTGTTTTGGAAATGATGAAGGGTTAATTTTTATATAATATCAAATATAATAATAATGACATAGTTAGCATTTTTATTCACTAATTATTGTTTTAAAAAAACCCATAAAATATGGTTATGAATAATGAAAAAACATTACAATCATGGACTGGTAGGTTGTAGTTATACATGTGTAATATTTACATTTTAAAAAAATCATCATAGAATGAGGGTAAGTATTTATTAATCATTAAATAATGATCATACTATAATAAATACAATATTTCATCTTTGAATACACTTAATGTTACAACCATGTGATGTAGATAAAAAATTAATCACAATTCATTTTGAGGTGGTAGTATTCAATACACATGAATGATGTTATCATTCCTCCAAATCCATATTTTTTATATTTTAATAATATAATTTATGGTTGAGTGGACCCACACATTAAATAGGATACCACCAATCTACCAAAATTATTACAGTGTACAAAAACATGATACACCAAATACTTATATCCCTAATTTGAAACTCATGAAATAATAGGTCCATGTTTCCCATCACCTAGATTCACTAAATATATGGTAGAATCATACCTTTAGATGTTCCCTATGATTTTACCACTTCACTGGTGTGATCCCAAGAAGTGATCATCCATTTATAGAAACCATCATTAAAAACCCACCACATCACCACTTCATCTTCTTCATCACCATCATCATCGGCATCCATCACCACTCAAAAAAACTATAATCGAAACAAGATAAACAAAATTAATTGAACACTAAAAATTAATCAAACAGAATTTTCTCATAGGGATAATCAATACAAATCTTCACTTACTACATTTTGGTGGAAACACAAATAGAATTCGGATAAACAAGAAACTGATTTCTTTGGAAAATTATGCCTCATGACGTGTCTGGAGCACAAATAGCTATCAAACCACACATCCCATAAACTAATGGATTCCACCAATCGATATCCAAACTATATAAGTGTCTAGGAATGAAAGGAATGAGCAGTATTGAGTAAAAAAGGTCCCCAATAGAGACATATTCAATGAAAACTTGTATAATGCATCAGATAAGTACATAAATTCCACAGAAAAACTAGAAACCAATCAACCACAGGACCATATAGCCCAAAAAATTATACGAATCTTTGATCTAGATATAATGTGGAGAGGTATAGGGGAACATAATTTTAGAGTAGGGTGAGACCAGCTGTGGACTTCCACAAAAAATAACAGACAAAGTGAAGACCAAGATATAAGAGGAGGAAAACCTAATATATCAATCCCTGGTGAGAAGAAGATAATGAGACACTGAATATATGGAGGAAAAAAATAAATAATAAGAAGTCTAGAGATAAGTAATGTCAAAGAATATAGAAATAGTTGGGAGATCTATCGCTGTTGAAGGGCTGTCAAACCCTTAGGTGTAAAAGAGAGTGGAGGATCCTAGCAACTAGGGTTCCATCATTCTAATCATTCAATCCCTGAATGATCTTATCATTCATTCGACATATGGAAAGTTATAAATTTGTAAAATTAATTTCATTACATTTTGAGGTGGTAGTCCATCATATGCATGAACGTTGATATAATGTATTTAATGGATGGTAAGGTAAGAAATTATATTACACATTTCTTTTTCAGAATTATTATAATTATGTGGATATAATATATAAACATAAAATTAATTAATATTACCTTTTTTGTAAGTAGTATTTGAAATGAAATCACACCACTTCGCAATGTGGTAGTCATTTTTATAAAAGAGCATCGTTCTCATATTTCATTAATAATCAAATATAAGTCAGATTATGTAATATTATAAATATATAAGTATAATGTTATCATAAATATCATATAAAAACATTAAATAAACTATTATAATGATCCTTTAAAAAAATAGGGGAAACATTATGATGGCTCATGAGGAGGTAGTTCATTGTACACACAATCAACGATTTCATTTCCCATTTCAGGGATGAGGATACAGTTGTAGGTCATGAACTTAAAATAAAAAATTAATTATATTTCATATACTGAGGATATTATGTGATCATTATTTTATAATATTTTGTGGATTTGGAAGAATAAATAATATAATATTCTTGAATAATGCGGTTACCTCTTGTTCAGAAATATTCTTTAGGATATTAGAAAAACATTTCCTAAGATATAATTTTAAAAAAACCAGGTATATAGGATGAGGAGAGGTATGCAGAGAAGTGTTTTGTTTGTATATTTTCTATATAATGGGTTTTAGAAGTGTGGAATGGATAGGATAGTGGGATCCCTTTTATAATTGTGGGAGAGATCCCACATGGAAATATTGAAAAAAACTGAATCAGAACTATTTCATTTAGGAAAAGGCTTAAAAATAGACCATATTAAAACCATAGAAGATATTAGGTCGAAAAAATAAATGAAAATATGAATTATACATATTTTTAGTGATTTCTAACCCTTAACATTTTTTAAATCAAAACCTCGGTAAACCCATTTTTACTTATAATGTGATAAATAATTTTTAATGTTTTCATTATTCATTATGGTCAAAATATTATGTTTAACATAATAGATAATATAAATTAGTTTGATTAAAAATATGTAAATCACATTATATATGCATCCTAGATCTGTGATAGAATTTAATTTTAAATTAAACACGTATTCATGTTGAAAAAAATATTTTAAAAATAATATATTTTATAATAAAATTATGATCTGGTATTAATTATAGAAATATTTCCTGCATTAAAATAAATTAGTTATTATTTATATATATATTCTATACATTTAATTTAAATTATTCTTCATTAGAAGTCACTAAAATTAATTTAAAATGAACAAAATTTCAAACATTAGAAAAAGTTTTCAGAAAAAATCTTTTTTATTCTTCATAGTGAACTTATACTGAAATCCAGTATAAAGGTGATTAAATTGTATTTAATTTTATTTTATATGAAAAATATTATTTTATTTTTTAAAATAAAATTAAATATTTATGGGAAATAATTTAATAAAAATAAATTAAAATTTTATAGAATACTATATTTTTCACAGTTAAAACAAATCATATTTTTTAAAAAATACTAAATTTGCACTATAATTTAATATCGATATGATGATTTAAAAAATTAAGTATATTTTATAAAATATATATTTAAAAAAAATTAATATATAATTTTATTTTATCATAAAAATAATTTGTTTGAATAAAATGAATTTTTGTTGAATAAAACAACTTTGTTTAAAAATAATTTGTTAGTTAATAAGAATTTGTAACAATGTTTTATAATTAGTATGACATTTATATAGATTTACTCGTATAGATAATAGTATTCATACTAGCCAATTTAATTTCTTGTCTGAAATGATCGTATATAAATTATAACATTTTATAAATTTGTAGCAATTTGTTTAAAATCAATATTTCTTGATGAATACCAAATCAAACATATATTTATTTTAAAATCTCAAGTTGTTTCACAGATAAGGGGAAACCACTGGTTCTAACAAAGGCCTTTATCTCTAACTCTAATTGTTTCTCCTTACATCATGATGCTTTGAATGAATAATCAGAAAGGGTGGTTTAGATATTGGGGTCCTCCCTTGAGGCATGGTTATTTAGAAGTGAATATCTCAGTGGGGAGGAAACTTTGACACCACCATAGGGAAGATTTCGTTATACCCCTCTACCACTATAGGAATTTGGTACACATAGAATCTAATTATCATAAATTCATACTATCCAACTTTTGAAAAATCGATTGTATCATACCATACATTAGAATATCTTGCTATGTATGGACTTCCTCTGCACCAATAAAGTGAAAAATAGTCCAATATACATTTGAAAAAATCATATTCCTAAAATATTAAATTTTTGAATGAAATATATATATATATATATTCAATAACTAGAATGAATTCATAATTCCTTATATCAACTACACAAATATATCAATGTAATATTTCTCCACTAAGAGTCATGTTATAATGATATGAGAAGTGTGTGATCACTAAATATCCTCATGTAAGAGTCTCCAAAATCAAGGTTTTATCCAAAGGATCAACATAAATATAAAAATAAAAAATATGGTATGTGCTAATAATTTAATCACTCACTCATGTATGAATCATTAATAATTATAATGTTGAGAATTCATTGATTCTTCTTTGATATTCACTAGATCCTTCGAATTATAGGCCTCCACATCATATTCGTTTTCTTATCCATGACAACCATCTCTCTATGTCTATCATGGGACACCGTGTGCTGTCGGTGGAACCTAATAAAAACATTTACCACCTCATGCTACTCTCTCAACTCCACTTCCACATCGAGCAAACTGAAGACCTCCCTTCTCTAGCCACTGCCACTGCCTAGGATTCCCATGACAGTCACATTCATATATCTATGGGGGGTAATACAATCCCACATTATTTTTCGTTAACTATAATTAGAGGAACAACACCTCTACATAGATGAACTATAAATAATTTTTGAGACTTTTATTGTACACCATGGATCCTGAGACTATCACAGATAAATGGTACCTCTAATAGATCCTAAATTCTGACATCAGATACTAGCTATTAATGTCTCGACACCAGGGTTCTCCCATAAAACACTAAAAATATGTGATTTATCCACCAATAAGGACCACTACCAAATATCTCTTAAAAACTACGAATGATGTAGAAGAGAGAGGTGTCACAGTCTCTTGGGTATCCTAATTGAGGCCACACCCAAAGGTTTTTGACAAAAAAAACAAATTATAAATAGTCTTCATGGAGTATAAAGGGTTGGTATTTAACCATGATGAATACTCTACATCATTCATGTTTCTATATTATAGAATCAGAATCTCAAGAATGTGAACTACTCCAAATGTGTATGGGTAGAATTTCCCTATACAATGTTCCCCAATTTATATCATCTACAATGTTAGAACCCTCATAAGTTTGAAAACTCATAAATTTAACTATTTTATAGTCCCCAAATATATATGGGTATGGGTCACCATGAAAACTAATTTGTATATTTCATTTAAACTCATGTTGTGTGATAAGCATATACACAACCTCAAATAGTACATCCTTAAAAAATATTTCTCAACAGTTAGAAGTATTTCATGAAACCCACCTAAAGTAACCACATCTTGGATTGGACCTTGTACTAGAGCCTCATCACTGGATGAATCATCCTCATGATCTTTCTCCAGAATCCTAGTAGGATATCATTGTTTATGCATCCATAAAACATAATATGTTCGACAGTAAAAGAGTATATATTGGTTGAAGAATCAACAAGAACATAGAAACTGAATCCCATTCATATATGATACATGTACCAATATTTTCCCCACAACAAGATACTACATGTACCAAGTAAAAATGTATTTTATTAGAGTATTAGAAAAAAGATAAATCATCTTCCAATCTAATACTATATTCACATTCCAAATATACAAACATCAAACAAATAAACATTATTTAATCGTTCCCAAAATAAGAATCATAATTAGAAAACCTTTAGGATTGGAAAAAATATAACACAACTTCGAGAATAGTCTTTCTTGACCCATCCCTCCTAGCCTCACATAGCAGCAGTATGCCAAGTGGGAAACCATATTCCCACCTCTACTATGCTAGGGGCCATTGAACCGCACTGAGTAGGCGTTCCACACACAAGGTAGGCCATTGAATAAGGAACCTTTACACATGAACAAAACTCCAAATACCCATTCAATTATGAAATAATAAAATAAAATTACTGATTAAATTTAAATAATACATCTATATACCACACAATATTATGAAACAAGTACTAAAAAGAAAAATTTTATAAATGAAATCCCACAAAAAATATTAAAGACTCTATCCTTCTATGTGGATGGGGATCATGAAATATAATACACAAAGTAAAAATTGTTATCTATTTATCTCAACTATGATTCATATTCCCCTATCCCACCTATGACTCTATAGGAAGGCATATCATAGGAATAAGATATGACAAGTGTGGGAAGATTCCATTAAGGGTGTGACTATACCAATACCAAGTTGGATATCCAGAAATCAATAAAAAAAAGTATCAAGAGAGTTGTTAGATCATCATTGAATAGTAATATCAATCATAACATAATACATAATAATAATCAACAATATACACTCAGGATTGACATAGTATCTGAGTAATGAAACAACCATTAATTCATCCTAGGATTCTAATTGATGCTTTTAGGGGAATTTTTTTATAGATAAGTCATTTTATGATTATTATAACACTAATGGAACTCATCTGATTGGTAATACTCATCAGGTGTCACCAAGAATAAGAACACACTGGAACATAAAATATATTGATACATAGATATGATATCTCACCCAGAGCCTATGGGGGATTCGTAAACCATACTGAATATCCCATTAATCGTGGAATTAGACACATAGTATATTGTTCACATGATACGAAATCCTATATGGGGAGTAATAAGTGATGGGGATCACACTTAAAGACCCAGTGAGTAATTTATAAACCACATCTAAGGGTAATTTAATAGAATGGGTCACCTAAGTTTTATAGGACATGATTCCTCATATACCCTCAAATAGATAGACAAATGGAAGAAACCATATAGATACTGAACTACATTGAAGGGAATAAAGGCCAAAAACTACCCTAGAAAATGTACACATCATGTACAATGAATACATGGTGTGGATTGCCTAACCAAGGCGTGCCTATGTACTCTAGCCAATTACCATTTAGTATAGGTTGTACCTATACAATTTAGATATTCCCATGTACCTATACTCTTCCATGTATAATTTACATGTCTGTGTATCTGGCTATTCCTGGGTACTCTAGTCGTGTCTATGTACATAGAGAAGTCTCATTACTATAACCATGTATGAGCACTGGTTCATGCTCATGTACATTTTCTATTCTCATATACCTAGAAACGTACGTTCCCATGTAATGAAAGGGTGAAATCTGAGTTGCGATTCATGGTTCACATGACATGTGTCAAGTCCCATATAGTGTTTGATATTTTATTTTTACAAATTTTTATCCTTCGTAGTAGGGGTACTACAAGGATTGTGTTCAAAAAAACACTTGATATATATGTTATCATTTTACAGAACCCCAAACATACAATCATGTTAACCTCATTCCTTTATAGATTATTTTGAAACTATTATTATCACCATATAATAGAGATATTTTATTGAATGAGAATTTCTATCACCGGTGGTGGTATTCTGGACATTCAATCTGTGAAGGATTTTTTATCCATCACTTTTCACTACAAAAATTCCAAACCTATGAATGAAACTCAACATATTCACCTATAGATCATCCATAATTTTTATCAAATCACATATATTCCATCAATCGTGAAACTGAAATGGATGTAACAATCCATTAAACCAAATAATGATAGAACAATAACCACTTATCATAAATTTGAGGAATCTACATACAAAATTAATGTAAAAAATGAATCCAAAAATAAATTAGGGATAAACCCAAATTAGAAATGAGAGGAATAATCATAAACCATTTTTTATGAGGGAATGTATATTTTGAAGAAAAAAATGAAAAATACATGGAATAATCAATGAAATATGAATTTCTAATTATAGGAAAATAAAAGAATAAAACACAATCAACCATTAAAAAATATTTAATTATTTAACGGTTAGAGGATTCATGTTAAACATGGGATAACAACCCATAATTAATCAAGAGAGAAAAAATTCCCTACCTCAATTTTGGTTAATGTTTTAGTGAATAATGGTATCAAATCACTATCATTAGAGGGTTCCATAAACTCCTTTGACAGATCAATTGCTACACAATGATAAATTATCGTACATCAAAGAATTATCCTCCAATTACTCTTTTGAAATATTTAGGATTATGATGGTAACCATAATGTTCGTCTATAACATGGATTAAACGGAGAATATTAGTTTATTTGATATAATAACTAATAAATATATTTATTTATTTACTAAATTATTTATCCATCCGTGATAACAGGTAAGCTAAACCCCAACACAAACAAAGAATATTTAATTACTTGGGTAAAACCCACATTCCATATTTAATTGTAGCCTTATAATGATAAACATAGGTATTATTTATTATTATTTACATTATTTCAATGAATCATTGTTTATTTGATATATTATATTTAATATTTATAATGTATAAAAAAACTAGCCTTAATGAGTAGTAGATTAATTTGTTGACTTAGTTACTTGATTTTTAAATATTAATTTAAATATTATAATGTTTTAAAATGATAAAATTGAGTCGTTACATTCACAATAAGGAGGTGGTGTCTACATTTTTCAAGTAACTCAAATATCCTTCTAATTTATATATCAATACATTATAAAATTAGACAAATGAATTTATCATTAGATGATAATATAATAATAGGTAATGACATATAACATGATAATTAAAGATTTTTATTTCATGGAGAAATTATAACCATTTATTAATATCTCATAATGTTAATAAATGTTAAGAATTTATAGATTGAATATGAGGATAGGAGTAGATAATAATATTTTTAAATATAATTTCTAAATACATGAAAATATTTGGATCTTGTTGAGAGATCTATCAAAACAGAATAGAGTACACCATCAATAAAGATGATAATAGAATGTATAGTGAAACCCAATTTTAAGGGTATTAAAAAATTTACTCCTCAGGGGTAGGGAGATCATTTCATGGGGGGGGGGTGGAGTAGTGAGTTAACATCTTGTGAGTATTTGTGAACCGAGAAAGATAACAAGTCTACCATGAACATTGAATAAGTGACTCTCTTATTTAATATTTGTACCCTAATGCATGCATGAGTTAATTTCACATGGTCATATCATATTTCAAGGGTACCAACTAAAAACATTATACGACTTATTCTTTGTTATTTTTATATGTATTGAGTAAGAGAGATAGGGATTAATTAATTTAAAATCATGATCAATGGAATAGACTAATTTGAATTGACATAACAATATTCTACCCATTGTAAGGTTATCATAACTATATGGTCTCATATAAAGATAATTCACTGTAACATATATCTATTGGATAATAGATTAATTCTATTAAATTTATATTTTTAATTTCCGTGAGGATTGTTTTTCAATCACAATCTTGTTACCCATTTATCAATTCTCATTTTTATGATTTTGGTACATTTTATGACCAAGATCATTTGACAACATTTATTATTAAGTTGAATAAACAATACTTAAAGTACTATTCTGGAAGGAAACACGGTTTATTACAACATTATATTCATAACACCAATAATAAAAATGAATCACTATTGTAGGAATATTTAAGGGACACACAAATTCTTAAAATGGGAACACCTATTATTCCCACTCTATAATCCCAATCCCTTTCTCCCCCTTCCATCCATTTATTAATATATCCCACTATTTGTGTTATTTTTAAATTTTTTAGATGTTCATCATTTTAAATTCTTAAATTCATGCTAATTTTGTTATTTTTTACTTCTTTATGTATTTGTAAATAAATTAAAACATTATTACTCAAAAAAATATGTTTTTTTTCTACTCTCTTTATGGGATTAAAAATACTGTATTATCATTCCCACTTTTTATTATCATGTAAAAAATATCATAAAAAAATTATTCAACCACATTCAATCAATTGGGTTTTTATTAATCATGGATAAAAATATTGTTAATATATAAATATATATACTTGAGTTATTAGGATGAGTTATACTTTACCATAAATTTCATTAATGTAATATTTTTCATTAAAAATATTAATCTATTTTTTTATTTTTCTTATTCAAAATCAATACATGATTATATAGTTCAATGAAAATGTCAATTTGAGTTGGATAAAATTGATCATTTTATAAAATTAATCACCAAACAATCTAAATGTTGGAATACTATATGAATTTTAATGAGATATAAAAATACCGGGTTCGTTGTTTAACAAATTAAATTCATTATATACTCTCTTAATTAATAGAAATTGATGAAATTTATATTTATATAATTTTTATTTATGTGTGGGTGAGTTTTTGTAGTTGATAATTTATCTGTCTTTTAATATTTATGAATAACATTAAGTACAAGTAGGTATTTTGGAGTCATTTTATTATCATTCTAAGCTTTTGTGTTGCTCATATTTATTATATATGTTGTATTTTTTATTATTACCCTTACAATTTATTAATTTATTTATCCATCACATTATTTAAAAAAATATATAAAATTTAATGTAATGAATATATTAGAACATAAAATAATAATAAAAAATAGAAAATGTTTAATTAAATAAAAAATTAATTATTCTTTTTATATCATATTCTGAATCCACGTTGAGAGAAATGTTTTCAATTTTTTGTTTTCAACATTATTTTACATACATTTGTATAATTTTATTTGAAATAAGAGTTTTAAATCCAAATTAATAATCCTTTTTTAGTTTCATTTTATACCATAACAAAAGATATTGGTAAATATTTTAAAATACGTTATGTTGTTCCAAATCATATATAATGCTGTAGAATTTGGGATTCATTAAAAAAACATTATTTTTTTTATTTCATGATGAATAATTGAACAATAGTAATTAATTTCAATCTAAAAAAATTGAGTGAATTTGTTTGTATAAATATTTACAAATTATAATTTGAAATTAAAATATAATGTTAAAGAAAAGCTAACAGCTAAGGAATAAAGTTATTAAATAAAATTTTAGAGTGTCAATATTATTTTCCACCTTGGGATGGGAAAATAAAATCATATTATTTATTTTTATATAAAAATAATTTTCATTTTTGGTTTTATTATGCTCATGGATTATAAAAACACTATATTTGGAGAAGTTTATATCATATATATTTCTTTAGATTTCTTAAATTGAATTCTCATAATGGATTATATATATATAAAATTTATGTTGAATATGATTTTATTTTATTGAAATTTAATAAAAATTGATATAATTACATAAATTTATTATTTCTTAATTAAATATGGGTATTTTAATTATGAATTTTCCTTTTGTGGTCTAAATTTTATGACACTGTTTTTGTAGGTTTCATTAGATTTATGTATATCATAAAAATGGATACATAACTAAATTCTCAATTTACATTTAGAAAATAGTTGTAATGTGTTAATTATTTGTAATTTAATAATAGGGATGATTTTTTGATATATTAAAATGAACAAATATAATTAAAAATAATTATTTTACATCATATTTATAAACTAAATTGATTAAAAAATTTATACTCCATCTTAGACTCTATGCCAACAAACAAATAAAGGATTTATGGCCTAATATTAAATATAAGATTTGATGAATGATCTTGATTTTTCATATAGACCCTAAAATAAATTCATAAAATTGAAAAAAATTATCTATATTAATTAATTAAAAAGGTAAAAACATTTTACAAGATGTTTTTCAATATTTGAATTTTATTAGTACATTAATGTTTATTACATTTATTCTATAGAAAAAAGAAAAACCTATAGAATAACACATATTTAAATAATATTGTTATATCATTTTATATAACAACATTAATATTTGGGGAAAAGAGTTTTTAGAAATGGGAATACACTAGAATAATTTTTTATAATATTCATGATTGAGTTAATACATTATTGGTGGTACGAAAAAAAGTCATTTCTTAGTGTATTAAATTATTGGGTACCCTTAGCCAAAAATTTGGTCATTAATAACTTCCCACTAACCTATTCAAATAAATTGGTACATTGAAACTAAAAGGGGATAAAATGACATGAAAATATTTTTATTATAGTACAAGAGAATATTCTATTATACAATTTAGAAAAGAGGAACCTCTCCTCATTATATTTTCATTATAAAAATCATATTTAATAACATATATTTTATTATGTATATTATTCTTTTTTTACGAAGTGTTATTTTAATATTTTTTTCTAATATATACCTGATTAATTTAATTTAATATTTTGATTTAATTTTTAAATCATTTGGATTCCCATTGAACCATATTATTTATAATTTACTACCCATATATTCTATTTTAATCTATGGATTGAAATAAATGATTAAATGTGGGGAAAAAATTAATTATCATTATATTAATATTACGACTCTTCTATAGAGTTTTCCATGGATTTTTTACATATACATTTAAATTTAAGGGTTCAATAGATTATAATAGTATAGAAATATATAAATCATTGAATACTATTGAAACTTTAATTATATACATATTATTATTGATAAAATATCGAGTGAAGGCTTGGTTTGTTTCTACTTCATGAAAATCAGGTCCACAATGTATAATATAATGAATGGTTTTCTAAAATACCATATTATTATTCCATGTGATATCATTATATTAATTAAAAAATATTTATATTCACATTGATCCGTATAATATTTTATATTATTATTGTAACTCCCTATTTTTTAAAAATATTATTATTCATGTATTCTTTATAAACATGTAACACCGGGTCTTATGTGAACTATGATATACTATATAACTTTCAATGTGACCATTATAAGATTGTTGTTAAATTACGAGTATGAATTAAAATAACCAGATTAAGTAATATTTTTATAAAGGTTTTATATATTGAAGATGAGATCAGCAATTCATATTTATTAAGAACTCAATTTTTACCTCAGTAATGTTTTACATAAAAATATGCATTCTTCAAAAATAATTTTTTTTATTTGGTAAGTGAAAAATTATTTACGAATTATTTTTTTTTGGAGAAATTTTATTTGGGGGAATTTATATCATTTTAAAAAAAATATTTCAATATAATATTAAGGTGATTATTATATGATAACTCTAAAAATATATTTTTCATTAAATAATGAGATATACAAATTTTTTAAAAACAATAATTACTTTTCATTTTATTAATAATTATTATAATACCATCATTTTTTATATTTTAATACAAATATAAATTAATTATCATTTAAATAATTATAATATAATTAATTAAATAGAAATAATTATTATACATGGATTTTTATATGTTCATTTTTAGGCCTAAGAAAATACATTCCTAAAAATGGTTATTCATTTTGTATTGTGAAATTAATTTTAAATATCCTTCCACCACCTCGAAAAATTTAATACTAAAAAATGAAATTCAATATCTTGAATCAAGAGGATATAATTTTTTAATAGTTTCCATTTTATATTTGTCGTATTTAGTAGCAACTAATGTAAATATTTAATATATTGTTAACTGTAAAAGTGGTAAAATGAGATTAAAATTATTAGAAAAGTACTATATTTCTAATAAAATTCAAGCCTAAAGTTCATTGAATAGTTTCCTTTTTACCATATTCATATTCATATTCTATATTTTAGAAATTATATTCCAATTTCATTTGATAATGATACTTATATAATTTTATTTAATGAAGAAATAAATAATTTCTATTTTGTTATTTTATAATATCTAATATTTTTACAAAGTGATAAAAAGATGATATGTTTTATTAAAACTTAATATTTAAAAAAAATTATTTTAGCATATTAATTTTTTAAAAGTTATAGATACTAAAAAATATCTTAAATTCTTATGAAATGAGGGAACAATTCTTGTTCAAGTAGTATAAAACATAAAATAAATTATATTAAAAATGATAAATGTAATAATGTTTGGATGCGTTATTATTTTCCAAAAATAATGTAAATAAATATAACATGTTAGTGATGTTGTAGAGGAATGGAATCTATTTTAATTTTGATATTTATGAAGTTATATTAATTAATTTGAATAATCCTAAAAATGTATTTTTCGGTATTTTATGTCAACTAATACTTTATTCAATGATTTTAATTAAAAAATATTATAATTGGAAAAGTTGATGGGTTACGGTCTAAAATGTCAATTTTTTTTAAAAATATTGGTTAATTTTATTTTATAGTAAATTTCATGTCTCTAAAATGGAAAACATTGATATTTCACATCCTCTTCTAACTTTTCAAAAACAGTGCACCTCCAAAAAAGCCACCAAAACATGCCAAAACACCTCAAAACCTCACGAAACTCAACCTGAGCATCATATAAACTAATTTTTTTAATAAAAGATAATTTATATGAATTTATGGTTTCTATAATTATTAATATTTCCATAATATTTATTCATAATTAATTCAAAAAATAGTAAAATAATTTACCATGATTAAAGTTATTAATTGTTTACAGGGGGATAAATCTAAGAGATAATGTTAAGAATTCCACATAATCTGGTAAAATTATTAATTCATAAAGATATAAAAACTATAAGTTATATTAATTTGAATATGATTCTAATTTTATGAAATATAATAAATAAATTCATTAATTATATTTAAATTTTTTAGGTAATTTTACTTGTTTCTTCTCCCTGAGTTATAACTTGCCACCTCCTCTCATCCATTTTTTCAATGTTGTATCCATATGGATTTAAAAACAACGAACCTATTAGATTTATATATTCTTTTAAGTCATCCTATTTGAATTGGTATCCTCTTAAGAATAATATTACATGAATTAATGTGTAATTCAAATGATGTCTTTCAATGAAGAGGTAAAATCTTAACTAACTATTTCCAATTTTGTATCATCTTATACCATATCTAATTCTATTTTTTCCACACCAAAATAAATTATAAAGTATCATGTTTTTATATGTGTTATTTTATTATTATGGGATAAATTTTTTCCACCACCTTTCCATACTATAGAATTTGAAAACATCACTTGTGCGTACATATAACCCATTGTCTCCACAAAGCATCGAAATTCATTTTTCATCCCCACATTACATGGATGGTAATAAATATGTAAGTAATTAATATATATTATATAACAATCCATAATTTTAATAAATTTTTATTACATTAGAATTGAATCATATTTATTACAACATATAACAAAACCATGAAAGGACCGTATAGGTATAGTGTCTTTAGAAACAGGGAAACATAAACAACTGGTTCATAAAACATCTACATTGTCTCTTCATTATTTCATCATATTTAGAGTCCCTTTTAGAATATTCTACTTAATAACTTTCATCCTAACCCGGGGAAAAGAAAATATACAAATGGGTGAGCTCAAATGCTCAGTAAGGGTAAAAAATGGAAATATCAAACATATCATATTCATAAGAACATAATAGTTTGAAAATCTTAACCTCCAAAAGAGATCATAATATCATAACAAGGGATAAATCATGGCAGTGAAATGTAATCCCAATAATCATATAATAAAACATGAAACTTTTTGTCATACACAAATAATCATAAAGAATCATTTCTTAGTATTCAAGACTCTTTTCCAAGACTATCCTAGCAGACAAAGTACATTTCTGAACCAAGTTCACTCCTCGTTTCAGTACTTTATCACTGAACCGGATTAACCAGTCGTTTTGGCCATGTCTATCTAATGAGATATAAATCTTAACCCAATTAATTGGAGGGAGATATAGGTCCCACCAATCTCATAATGATACCATTATTATGTGTGCCACAAGATCACAAATCATTCATCATAGCATAACCCATGTAATAAAAATTGGATCCTTAAACATCATGCCATCATAAAAAAATCCATATAAGATAAAAGTACATCATAAAATATATTCCATTATAATGTAATCAAATCAATTTAAAAATATGGAAAGAAATATAACCCTATATTATCTTATATGGAAAATAATTTTGATAAAACACATGAACTCCAATATTGATGAAAACATCCTTTCCACTTCAAAATCATTTTTCCTTTCTTAATATGTCATACAATTTTAAACTAAAATAAATTGAATAAAAATAAAATTGAAAACATGTAAAGGAGGATTCATGTAAATAATGTTCTATGAAATCATAATAAATCCATTCATGTCGTATATGTTAAAAAAAATTCTTCTCGTAGTTTGGCCAGAAAAGTAAAAAAGTACCTAGTATGAAAAATGACAAAATAAAAACACACCAATGGGTAAAATTGGATTTAAAAAATTTTATAAGGATAAAAATAATATTACATATTGAGGAAACATGGATGTGGATGATAAATACACCCCAGTAAATACCAATGTATAACCAATCTCTGATAAAAATGAGATTGTGAGATTTTCCCTTACCATAGGTCCGATATGCTTTGATTGTTTCCGAACCACCTGTATAATGATTTAAATGATGTCATTGACTTATTCCGGGGACATAATTTTTGTTATGATATCATATATGGTCATATTCTTAGGTTCTTATTAGTAATATTTCATTGCTACTTGTTATTCGGGTGTTTATTGATTTATGTTCTTATGCGTGTTTTGTCGAATAAATTATTATTATTCTTTTTAGATTATAGATACCTCATTTCCAAAATAGTATTAATATAATATAAATCATATTTATTCATTCAATTCATTTATATAATCATTATTCAATGAAGATCATATAGAATGAGTCGCATCATATCATGGAGACGGTATGCAGTACGTACGCATGTGCGATGATATCGTTCCCATGATCATGGAATTTTATTGAAGTGTATGTATACTATTTCAGAATAAATACCATTTTAAAATAATCGTATATAGTTATTCTTTACACCATTATACCCATCCATGTATGGTGTTGGTGGATAATAGATTACACCATGGTGTGGATATGGTATTTCGTACGTACGCACGCGCAGTGATTTCATTTTCCATAGGATGGATAGAAGGTGAATTAAGGTTTTTTCATATTTATAATTACATATTAGCATATGATTGATACTGATGTTATTAATTCATAATGAAAAAACTAAATAATAAGAAGGTGAAGAAGAAATAAATTTGAATGAATCGGTAATGGATATTACCTCTTCTTCGACACGCCTCTTTGAATCCTCCCCTTAGGGAACTAAGATTGGTATTTAAAGAAAACCAAGACAACTAGGATGTTTCTAGGGAAGTAGATAAGGGAAATTGGCAGGGGTTGGCCGAGATTTAGGGCTCATAGTGGTGTGAGGAGGAGAAGGAGGTGGTGCCCTTTTATAAGGGTGGAGAGGGGCACCTTTGGAATTATAAGTAATGTTAATTTATAATAAAATCCAACCCCAATTAAAAATCTCAAAAAATGAATCAAATACAAATATCAGATGAGATAGGGTTGTTATCTCATCAACCAATAAAATATAGAAATGTAGGGAATTTATTTTAAACATTATCGACTTGATTTATCTTTATATAATCTATTTAATTTTATTTGTGGTAATAATATTCCAAAATTTAAATCATTATAAATAATAACTTATATGTTGTGAATTGTCCATAATTTTATACATTATTACATTTTAGACAATATTAATTTTAATTTATATTTTTTAAATATATTTTTCATTTTTAAACGATTTTATAATAAGTAATTTTTATAAAATAACAATAGTATCAATTTTTACACTATTCATTTATTTGAATTTAAATAAAATATAAACAGAAGATATATTCGAAATAAAAGATATAATAGATTCATAACATGTCATATTTATCTATAAAATTAGTTGAGTCCATTAAATAGTTCATATAACATTTATTTTAATAATTTATAATCATTTATTTGATATCTCAATCAATAAAATAATTTCAACATCACTATTTTGGCATAATTAATGATAATTATTTAATCTCTAAAAATTATAAATAAATTAATGTGATGCTGATAATTTTATTTTCTTTCTAGTGACTATATATATCCTAAGTTTTATGATTTTTATCACTAAATTAAAATTATTACACTTATAATATTTAAGGGAGTGACATGTTGTCACTTTCTTTGGTTTTAATAATAATTATATTATTTCATGGTCAAAAGTCCATGAAATGAATCTAGTCCGAACCTTAGGTGATATGGGTCGACTTTTATTCACCCAATAGGATTTTTTCAAGTGTAAGGGTAATTTTATAATATTAATTTTACCCTTAATTACCATATTTACCTTTAACTATAGTAAATTAAAATTATCATAGTTACTATTCATAATATCAAAAAAAATATCCTATTAAAATAATTTTGACCCACTGAATCAAAATATGGAATCCATTTTTCAAAATCCAAAAAACAAGAGTTGCAGTAAGTAATTTAAAATTAATCCTGTTGTTAAGCAAATGGGTTTTAAAAGTTAAAAAGTTGCCAAAGATTGAAATGTTTTTTCCTATGAATTCAATATAAAATTAATGATAATGACATAAATTATATTAAATGGTAATAATATATTCTATTTATACTTTAAAACCATTCAATATTATAATTTAACCATATAAATTATTTGGATGATAAAAGTTGTTTTTAATTAAAATATAGTGTGTTTTTACTATTCATTAAAATATGAAAGTTATCAAAATAACATGAAAAATTTATCCAAATTATATTTATATATCCTAATTTCAAAGAATAATTTTATTTTGTCAACTTGGACTTATAAACTTGTCGAAAATAGGTTTAATTTTGGTGTGCCATCAACAGGCGGCAAAACTACATTTTTTAAAAAATACTTATTTTACCCGAAAAAATTATTTTGTTCTCATACTATGTTCTCGAAAATATGTAAGATAAATAAAAAATTTATAAAATTCAAAATTCAGTTAATATTATTCATGACGTCTAGGTTATAATATTATAATAATATATCGTTTTTTAGTGAAACTCGGTATTGTGTACTACACACAATATCGAGGAAGGTCGCGATTGCGGGTAACACAAGACAAGATACTATTGTGTGCAGTGAAAGATTCCATTGATGTTGCGTATAACATAATACATAAAAAAAATAATTCTCATAAAATATCTGGGTGTTACATTCTACCCCCCATAAAATGAATTTCTCCCTCGAAATTCGTCACTTCAGAACAAACAGATGAGGATACCTCTCCCTCATCATATCCTTAAGCTCCCATGTAGCTACTTCGAATTGGTGGTTCCTCCATAAAACATTCCCCAAGTGAGTGGTCTTGTTCCATAGAACTTTTTCACTCCGATCTAGAATATCTATCGGCTGTTCTTCAAAAGAAACTTCTTGCTCCAGCGGTACAACTTCTGAGTTCAATACATGTGATAGATCATGTATGTACTTTCTCTGGAGAGATATGTGGAACACATTGTGAACATGAGAGAGATTCGGTGGAACTGCCAATCGGTAAGCTACCATCCCAAAACAATCCAGTATTTTGAATGGACCGATATACCTAGGTCTTATCTTTCCCTTCTTTCCAAATATCATTGCTATCTTTTAATGTGATATTCATATGAACACTTTATCACCCACTTCAAACTCTAGGTCTTTTCTTCGATTATCGGCTTAACTTTTTGGTCGACTATGAGCTGTTCTTATGTGTTGTTGAACAGATTGGAACTTTTATGCCATCTCATCAATAATATAAGGTCCTAATAGCATTATTTCCCCAACTTCATCCCAACAAGTTGGATTTCGGCATTTCATTCCATAGAGAGATTTATAAGGATCCATCTGAATACTGGAGTGAAAGCTATTATTATAAGATAATTCCACCAAAGGTAGGTGTTGATTCTAACGACCTTTGAAATCCATAGAGCCAGCTCTCTGCATGCCTTCGAGAGTTTTAATTGTTCCCTTAGACTGACAGTCTATCTGAGGATGATAAGCAGTGATGAAACTCAAATCTGTATCTAGAGTATGCTGAAGACTTTTCCAGAAAATTGAGGTAAACCTCAGATCCCGATCAGATATAACAGAAAGTGGTACTCAATGAAATCTTACCACTTACATTACATATATCCTGGAAAGCTAATCCAGAGAGAAATCTTCTATAATAGCAATTAAGTGTGACAACATTGTAAGACGATCAACTATAAACCAGATTGCATTATTGCCTTTGGAGGTTTTAGGATGATCAGGGACAAAGTCTATAGTGATGTTTTCCCATATCCATTCTGGTTTGGGTAATGGTTTTAACAACCCCTTAGACCTCTGTCTCTCACTTTAACTTGCTGACAGACCAAGTATCGAGAGACATATTCAACAACATCTCTTTTCATGCCATCCCATCAGAAGTACTCTTTAATTTCCCTATACATTTTCGTGCTTCCATGATGAATATATAGAATGAAGAACAATAAGCCTCATCCAACAACTCCTTCTTTAATTCTTGGATGGGAGGAATAGAATCCCAATTCATGAACCCTACTATCCCATCACAATCAAGGTAAAATTCATGAACATTTCTCACCTTCTTTTGTAACTCTACATCTTCTTTTTGTGCCTCTTTAATCTTTACATGCATAGATGGTTGAACATTCATTGGAGAAAGATAATATTTTCCCCTTCCATTATAATTCCATGATCCATCCTTTTTAAATCCATAAATATTTGATCTTTAGTGATCCTCATCATGGAAAAGATATCATGGTCTTGTCGACTTAATGCATCCGCTACCTTGTTTTCTTTCCCAGGGTTGTAATGAATTGAGCATTCGTAATCCTTAATCAGCTCCGACCATCTTTTTGGCACATATTTAGCTCCTTTTGTGTGAAATTATACATTAAACTTATATGATCAGTGTAAATATCACACCATTCACCATAAAGACAATTCATGGAAATCGTTAATGCAAAGATTACCATAGCTAACTCCAAATCATGAGTTGGGTAATTTTACTCATGAATTTTCAATTATTACGAGGCATAATCTATCACAATATCGTTACGCATGATAACACACCTCAATACCTTCATGGATGCATCACTGTAGATCAAAAACCATTCTCCACTACAAGACAGTGTGAGCACAGGTGCACTGGATAACCTTCTTTTCAAATCCTTGAAATTCTCTTCACACTCCTCTGTCCATACGAACTTAACTCCTTTTCAAGTCAACCTGGTGAGTGGATTAGAAAATCATGAAAAATATTTCACAAAACATCGATAATATCCAGAGAAACCAAGAAAAGTTTGATCTCAATTACTATTGTTGGTCTCGACCATCTTTCAATAACCTCTGTCTTTGCGGGATCCACATATATCCCCTCTTTGGAGATTATGTGACCCAAAAATGTATCTTTTTGAATCCAAAATTTACACTTGGTAAATTTGGCATAAATATTATCCTTTTTTATGGTCTTTAATACAATTCTCAAGTGATATTTATGTTCTTCCTTTCCCTTTGAATAAACAAGACTATTGTCTATAAATACTACCACAAACTGATCAAGATAGTCTCTCAAGACTCTATTCATTAGATCTATGAAGATAACAGGGGAATTAGTAAGACCAAATGGCATCACCCTAAATTCATAGTGTCTATACCTTGTACAGAAAGCCTCCTTTTGTATATCCTCTTTTTTGACCGTTAATTGATGATACCCTGAACGGAGATCAATCTTGGAAAATTATTGAGTTCCGTGTAGTTGGTTAAATAAGTCATCAATGCATGGGAGAGGATATTTATTCTTGATAGTGATCTTGTTATGTTCTCGATAATCAATGGAGAGTCTCATTGATCCATCTTTCTTCTTAATAAACAGAACAGGTTCTCCAAAAGGTGACACACTAAGGCGAATGGATCCTTTATCAAGATTCTCTTGTAGTTTCTTCTTCAATTACTGCAACACAATTTGGGCCATTCTATAAGGTGTATTTGAAATGGGCATACCACCCGGTATGAGTTCAATTGAAAACTCAAAGTTACGATTTGGTAGAAGACATGAAAATTGCTCTGGGAAGACATCATCAAACTCCCGTATTGTAAAGCCCCGACCCCAGCTACCCAGAGTCGGTGAATTATTACATAACATTGGCATGATCACAAAAGATCAAGTCTTAAAAGACCGATTAGTTTGGTAGCCTTGGAAACACTAGATACATTCATAAATGTTACATTACATCATAAATTAATACAAAACTACTACAACATCTTGTCTTCATATCCCCTCATATTATCCCTTCAGGTCATTCATAAAATAATTCTTCACATCCTGTAAAAATTAAAACGATGAATGGGGTGAGCTGTGATGATCGGTAAGGATAACAATATAGAGGAAGCTTTCATAAATAATCATAAACATTTAAGGCAATGTATAACTAAACAAAAGCCTTTTAAACATGAACTTCAGAATAATATGTAAAAATTAAATTGAAATAATTCCATTTACTAATTCACATGGATATTCTACTAGTCGAATAATCACATGCAATATCAATAACCACTTTCATAATGATGGAATGCATAATGCCAGACTATCATAACCACGAAGCCAAGGCCTTATGCTAATACTACAAATAAGATTTTGTCAAGTCCTCATGCCAAGACAGTAGTTTGTCTCATGAGACCCACTAATGCATCGAGGAGCTATAACAGGATCCACCTGTCACTTATTATGTCCAATTCATTCCTCATATGAATAGGTTTGAACATATCATAATCCATAACATAATCGTATCACATAAAACATGTATAAAAGAAACATAAAATTTCCACATTTCAATCACAAGATATCAATACAACACATTGATATAAAAAAACACTTCCAAAACCATTTTCAATACCAAATAAAAATAAAATTAAAACTTTGTAAATATTTTTCATTTAAATAGAGTTATGGCTTATAGTGGAAGCCGAAACTAAAATAATGGTTACGGCGGCGGAGAAGTCGTTGTTGCCGCATACGTATGAAAAAAAAATATTCCCTTTTGACATTTAGTAAAATTATTCATATAAAAAATATTGCTTTTGAATAAACATAAAAGTCAAAGGGGTTTATACACCGTATAAAGGAAAGTTGTGTATATAACAAAATATGCCTCAATGAAAGTAGATTGAGACGAAGTCCCTTAAAAAGATCATTTTTTAAAATAAAATAGATCTATTATGTGTATTCACTATATGTACACATAAATAAAGTACAAATAAAAGATAGGACATAATAATATCATAACATAATTTGAAAGTAGGAGATTAACCCAATGAACGTAAATTGGGTTAAGAAGTTCCCTTACCTCATGTCCGACTTGACTCGATCGTTATTTAACCTCCAGAATTATAAACTAGAGTTAATTCATAATTTCTTAAGAAAATGTTTCAAGTTTATTATTCCTTTTATATCACTTATTACCATGTTGTGAATATTATGTAATTATTTATGTTAATAACGGTTGTTTTGTCGATCTTTGGTACTTGAGTCAAAAATAAACTTTTTATAATTACAAGTTGTTCATGTGGTAAAATATCCATTATATCCAGAATTATATTCATGATGTAGATAAAATATATATCATATATATCCAGTATATTCATTCATTCATAACATTATGTAACATTTAGAGGTAAGAAATGAAATGCACCGTTCATGGAGACGGTAAGCCGTACGTACGCATGAACGCTACTTTCATTTCTATATCATATTTAATGGAATGAAATAAAAATGATATAAAGGTATATTTTAATTCCAGTATAATATCATATATAATATCATTTACTCCAACCTTTATACATCCAACGTATGGAATTAACGATTCAAATCACTTTGAGGGGGCGCTAGACCGCACTTCCTAAAATGAAATTATCGCGTTTACCCATAATGGAAATCATAAAGGAATGAAATAAATGAGAAATACAGAAGAATAAAGAAAACATAATCATAATATATATCATATATAAATATAGTGACATCCTAATGGCCACCATGAGAGGTGTTAAAAGAAGATTGAACAATCAGAAATTCCCCAACCACAGAAACAATATGTTCTTTAACCATTAGACGAAGGTGTGTGTAAGTGTAAAAAAAAATCCTTCTCATAAAAACATCCTAGTATATTGAAGATACTTTTATAGTATCAAAAGAATGTAATAAAAATAGTTTAAGGGGTTCGAGAAGAAAAATAAAACTAAATAACTTAAGAGAAGACATTACCTTAAAATCGGGTAACTCTTTTTGATTTGAGGAAAAGGCTTCCTTCGGAAGACTTCTACCCAATTTGAGGCTTCTAAGAGTAATAGAGGTAAGTTTATAGAGTATTTGGGTAGAGTTTGGACCATCCAAATGGATTTGAAGGTGTGAATAAGGTGGTAGATGTGGGGGCCTTTTATAAGAGGAGAGGAGAGGCACTCTTGGAAAGTAATGAAATGTTACATTATTATGAAGTGCATTTCGGATTTCAAAGGTCCCAAAATTTTCTATTTCTAGGATAAGGTGATAAGGGTTCGATAGATACCCATCCAATAGGTTTTTGACAAGTTTATGTCTTAGATTTTACATTATCATTTCATTTTATTTAAATCATTAATTAATGAGGTAATCGCTGCATCATCATGGTATCCTAAACAATTTAATTACTTTAATGTATAAAAAATATATAAAAAATATCAGGATGTAGGAAATTTTTTTAGCTTTCAAATTAATAGTTATAGTCTAAAATATACTTTATATAGACCCATGTAATAATTGTTTTAGTAAAACAACTCATGTTTGTGACAATTTAATTTTTACTTTAAATAAAAAGTTATTAATGTTATCTTCTTACCCAAGAGGCTACATGGGGTCCCCAAGTTGACCCATTGTTTGTCTTGGTCGGCCATGACTCACCCAATAAGGGTAGGACATGTGTAAAGGTAATTTCAAATTATTATAACATTATATTTACCTTAAGTTACACTAATTACCTTTAATCGTGATTAATAGAACTTAAAAGTTACTACTCACCAAAAATTATTTTAATCCCATTGAAGCACCTTTTAGTTATTAATGTTGTATGTAGGATTTTGGAAATTCAAATCACAGAGGTGGTAAATTTTCATTTAAACGAAAAATCAGTTTTTTTAACTTTCACTTTGTAGTTTCACTATTCATAAAAAATCGATGTTTTTCAGAACAACACCAAAAATTAACCCTAAGCTATATTTGATATTCCAAATTAAAAAATGATGTATATTTTAAAAAATTCAAGACATATATGTTGAATTAATTAATTTAATAATTAATTCCCGCTGTCACAACGAATAGCATGTTTTTAAGAAAAAATATCAATCAAATGATTGACAATTGTTTATGTCCAATTTCAAAGTGAAATTAATTATAATGACCACCATTGGATAAAATGGTAAAAATATATTCCAATTATTCATTAAAACCACTCAATAATATAATTTTTCCCTATAATTTACTTTGATAAAAACTGTTGTTTTTATGTATTTTTTTCTATTCATAGAAAATCGGAAGTTCTCAGAAAAGTACAAAAAATACAACTTCGGATAATTTCGATATTTCGAATACAAAAATGAAGTCCATTTTGAAATATAAAATTTATATAATTTCAAAAGGTATATTACTATTCATAACGGCTACTTTGATTGGTCGCGGTGTGTTAGAACTCGAGGTTACGTATAACACACACGGCTCTATTATTCAAGGAGAAGCGTACCATGGATGCTTGGGGTGTTACATTCTCCCCTACTTCAATAAATTGCATCCTCACAATTGGAATTTTTCTTTGAAAATAAAAGTCTGAAAATAGAAAATACCTTTGTGGAAAACCTAAATCGGAAATAAGGTTAATAAAAATATAACTTTAAAAGAATGAAAGATAAGTACAAAGGTCACCTGAGATAGACAATACTAGGATTCTATGAAAATTTGGATATGGAGGAAAAACAAACCATCAAGGTCTGATGGAGAGTTGTATAAAATAGGATTAGGAGAATGTTAACTACAAGAAAATCTCAAACTTGTGATTGGTTAAATGGTCATTAATTCCCCAAATGGAAAAGTTAACCGACAACATTTTTGTTTTAAGCTACCTTTCATAACGTTGAGGAGTTTATTTTGGAGATTTACTAATAACGTAAGGAAATATACTTACTTGTCATATAGACTTTCACTCTTTAATAAATTTTTACCACAAACACATCTTTCACTCCAAAAGGTAATATAACACAAAAATATTCTATTTATCATAATTGTATCACATACCATTTAGATTAGTAAAACTTTTTTGTAAAAACCAGGGACATCATGTAGGCTAGTTGTAGGTAATAAAGGCATGTCGCACTATGGTTGTGGGTTCGATTCATACAGCTTTGTCTGACACGACGGGTTATCCCCCGACCTGCAGGTTGTCCTTTTCTTAAAATTATTGTATTATAATATTCCAAAAATAATCATCAGAAATTTTTTAACCTTAAACAATACTAACCAATGTTCAAATTAATCCACTCCATCCTTTATAGTTATCTAAAATACCTCTGTCCAGAATTTTTCTAAAAGGTCTCTAAATTCCAAAATCAATTGAATCATCAGATTCCTCAAACAAACTAATGTTTCTTTTATTGTCACATACAATGATATGATTACCTTCATCATATTAAAACCTTAATGAAAACAAAAAAGTACTTTAGTACAATCCTTATATATATCACATTATTCTTATAACTAGAATATAATCCTTGAGTCCCAAAATAACCAATACATTAATTATTCCACTTCAACTGCAGTAACAGCATAAGATTGGCCTTGATCCCTTGGTCTTTTCTAGGGTAAGTTTCCCCGACTCTTAGGACATTCATTTGCATAATTCCACATTTCTCTACAATTGTAGCATTCAAAATTGATTGCCTCTTTCTTTCCCTTGTAATCACGAGCCTGATGACCTCTTTCTCCACATTTATAACAGACTCCCATTCTTTGAGGCATGTACTGAGGGGATTCTTTCCACAATTATCGCATAATAGAAAATCCTTCTTTCCCTTTTTCCATTTATCTATCTCTTGTTCCACCGTTCTCTTATTCTCTTGCTTTACTTTATTTTCATAAGATTTAGAGAATTTTTGTTTTGTCTTGATAGAACACGAGACTATATCGTCATACGACGAGAAGGTTTGTGAGACTAATGCTCGATGGAGAAATTATTTTAAACCATCAAAGAAACGATTAGTCTTACTTCTTTTGTTACGTATATAATCTTTAGCATGCCTCGCTAACCTTGTAAATCTAGACTCATACTTTGCGACATTCTCATCCTCCTTCTTCCTCAGACTCAGATATTGCCTTTCCATATATGCTCGATAGTCATGTGGAAAGTATTTTTCTATGAAAATTTCTATAAAATCCCTCCATTCCATACTTCATACTTCTTTATCTTCCTTTGTGTTTTGAATCAGCGAACACCATTGATCGACATCTCTAGTGAGGCGGTAAACTGCCACGACATCTTTCTCCCTTTCGCTACTCCCCAATGCATGGAATATTTTCTCTATAGATTTTATCCATTGCTCACCTACTAATGGATTTGTACCCCCATTGAATGTTGGAGTTTTTTTCCTCATGAAACGATCTAACATTGTTCCACTATGTTGTGGATCAGGGTGCTCCATATGAGTAAGGTTATTATTCATAACCTGAGTGAGTTGTCCCAGTATGGTGATAAGTTGATCAGCACCAGTTGTATCACCAGCTCCATTATAATTATCTTGAGCAGGAGAAAAATCCCTACATGGAGTGTGTGCATTGATACGGTTTCCATTCCTTCCACTACGTGCCATTTCTAAACAATGGCATAAATTAGATCAGTTTATGAATCAAAATACATAATTCCATACTTGTAAAACACTTAAACTAAATTGAACTATTTATGGATATAATCCATAATCATAAAAATGTTTTCCTTGAGGAAGTATATACTCATAAATCCTTAATAATGGTTTTTAATGAAAATGTGAGTTATTCTAATCATATCCTCCAGGAGTGTTGTAACCAAGAGTGCCGCAAGACCCGTTGTCATGCACGAGTTCCCGTTCGAGTCTAGCTCATAACGGTGTTTTTGGGTTTTACCCCTTGGTACATCTGTGCCAGAGCCGCCTCTACCTGCTTGTATCCAGACAGGGATGTAGTGCTCGGAAAACTCACAAAATCCCTATAATACCAAAATTATAGGAAGTTCTTCTATACTAATCCTCAAAGTTTATCTTTTGTCTCCGTGCTCTAATTAGAGTTTATCTAAATCTAGCTTCCAAGGTTAGTACTAAACTTCCTCTGATACCAACTAAAACGCCCCGACCCCAGTTTTCCAGAGTCGGTGCATTATTACGTAACATTGGCATGATAAAAAAAGATCAAGTCTCGAAAGACCGATTAGTTTAGTAGCCTTGGAAACACTAGATACATTCATAAATGTTACATTACATAATAATGTAATAAAAAACTACTACAACATCTTTTCTTCATATCCCCTCATATTATCCCTTCAGGTCATTCATAAAATACTTCTTCACATCCAGGAAAAATTAAAACATTGAAAGGGGCGATCTCAGATGCACAGTAAGGATAAAAATATAGCGGAAGCTTTCATAAAAAAACATAAACATTTAAGGAAATGTATAACTAAAAAAAGCCTTTTAAACAATACCTTCAGTACAAAATGGAAAAAGAAAAATGAAATAATACCATTTACTTATTCACATGGATATTCTACTGGTCAAATAATCACATCCAATATCAATAACCACTTTCATAATGATGGAATGCATAATGCCAGACAATCATAACCAATCATCCAAGGCATCGTTCCAAGACTACCAATAATATTTTATCAAGCCCCCGTGCCAAGAAACTAGTTTGTCTCATGAGTCCTACCGATGCATCGAGGAGCTATTGCGGGCTCCACCCATCACTTATTAAGTCCAATGAATTTCTCATATGAACAGGTTTAATCATATCATAATCAACAACATAATCATGTCACATAAAACATGCATAAAGGAAACATAACATTTCCACATTTTAATCACATGATATCAATACAACACATTGATATAAAAAAACACTTCCAAAACCATTTTCAATGCCAAAATAAATTAAAATTAAAACTTTGTTATTATTTTTCATTTAAAAAAAGTTATGGCTTGTAGAGGAAGCCAAAACTCAAATAATGGTCACGGCGGCTGAGAAGTCATTTTCGCCACATACATATGACAAAAAAACATTCCCTTTTGTCGTTTAGTAAAATGATTCATAAAAAAATATTCCTTTTCAATAAACATAAAAGTCATAGGGGTTTATACACCGTATAAAGGAAAGTTGTGTATAAAAAAAATATGCATCAATGAAAGGAGATTGAGACGAAGTCCCTTACAAAGATCATTTTTTATAAATAAAATAGATCTATTATGTGTATTAACTATATATACACATAAGGAAAGTACAAATACAAGACAGTACATAGTAATATCATGACATAATTTGAAATTAGGAGATTAACCCAAAGAATGGAAATTGGGTTAAGAAGTTCCCTTACCTCGTGTCCGACTTGACTCGATCGTTATTTAACCTCCTGAATAATAAAATAGAGTTATTTTATAATTGCATAAGAATATTTTTCAAGTTTATTATTCCTTTTATATCACTTATTACCATGTTATAAACATTATGTAATTATTTATGTTAATAACGGTCGTTTTGTCGATCTTTGGAACTTGAGTGAAAAATACACTTCTTATAATTACAAGCTGTTCATGTGGTAAAATATCCATTATATCCAGAATTATATTCATGATTTAGATATCATATATATCATATATATCCATTATATACATTCATTCATAACATTACGTAACATTTAGAGGTAATAAATGAAATGCACCGTTCATGGAGACGGTAAGTCGTACGTACAAATGAATGTTACTATCATTTCTATTTCGTATTTAATGGAATGAAATAATAATGATATAAAGGTATATTATAATTCCAGTATAATATCATATATAATATAATTTACTCCATCCTTTATACATCCCACATATGGCATTAACGATTCAAATCACTTTGAGTTGGCGGTAGTCCGCACTTCCTAAAATGAAATTATCGTGTTTACCCATAATGGAAATCATAATGGTTTTCCATAAATGAGAAATACAGAACCATAAGGAAAACATAAAAAGAATATATATCATATATAAATATATTTACATCTTAATGGGCACCATGAGGGGTGTTAAAAGATGATTGAACTATCATTGTTTCGTGAGACAGAAATTCGCCAACCACAGAAACAGTATGTTCTTTAACCATTAGACGAAGTTGTGTGTAAGTGTAAATCAAATAAATATCATAAAAACATCCTATTATATTGAAAATACTGGTGTGGTTACAAAATAAAGGAATAAAAAGAGTGTAAGGGGTTGGAGAAGAAAAATAAAACAAAATAACATAAGAGAAGAAATTACCTTAAAATCGGGTAACTCTTTTTGCCTTGAGGAAAAGGCTTCATTGGGAAGACTTCTGCCCAAAGTGAGTCTTCTAGGAGTAAGAGAGGGAAGTTTAGAGAGTATTTGGGCAGAGGTTGGCCGAGCCAAATGGCTTTGATGGTGTGAATACGGTGGTAGAGGTGGGGGCGTTTTATAAGAGGAGAAGAGGGGCACTCTTGGAAAGTAATGAAATGTTACATTATTATGAAGTGATTTTCGGTTTTAAAGGTCCCAAAATTATATATTTCTAGAATAAGATGATAAGGGTTCTAAAGATACCCATCCAATAGGTTTTTGACAAGTTTAATTCTTAGATTTTACATTATCTTTTCATTTTATTTAAATCGTTAATTAATGAGGTAATCACTGCAACGTCATTGTGTCCTAAAAACATTAATTTACATAATGTCTAAAAATTATAAAAAAAAATATAATGATGCAGTAAATCTTTTTATCTTTCCAATTAATATTTATAGTAGAGAATTCAGATTATATAACCCCATGTAATAATTGTTTTAGTAAAACAACACATGTTTGTGACAATTTTATTTTTACTTTAAATAAAAGGTTATTAATGTCATTTTCTTACCCATGTGGCTCCATGGGGTCCCCAAGTTGACCCATGGATTTTCTTGGTCATCCATGACTCACCCAATAAGGGTAAAACATGTTTAAAAGTAATTTCATATTATTATAACATTATATTTACCTTATGTTACACTAATTAATTACCTTTAATCGTGATTAATAGAACATAAAATTTTCTATTCACCAAAAATTATTTTAATCCAATTGAACCACATTTTACTTCCGAATTATGTATGTCAGATTTTGGAAATTCAAATCATAGAGGTGGTAAAATTTCATTTAAACAAAAAATCTTTTTTTTAACTACCACTTTGTGGTTTCACTATTCATCAAAAAATCGATGTTTTACAAAACAACACCAAAAATTAACCCTAAGCTATATTTTATATTACTAATTATAAAATGATTTATATTTTACAAAATTCAAAACATATAAGTTTAATTAATTAATTTTATAATTAATTCCCGCCGTAACAACAAATAGCATGTTTTTAAGAAAGAATATCAATCAAATGATTGACAATGGTTTATATCCAATTTCAAAGTGAAATTAATTCTAATGACCACCATTTGATAAAATGGAAAAAATATATTCTAATTATACTTTAAAACCACTCAATAGTTTTATTTATCACTATAATTTACTTTGATTAAAATAGTTGTTTTTATTTATTTTTTTCTATTCAAAGAAAATGGGAACTTCTCAGAAAATTACAAAAAAATCATCTTAGGATAATTTCGATATTCAGAATACAAAAATGAAGTCCATTTTGAAATATAAAATTTATATAATTTCAAAAGGTGGGTATTACTATTCATAACGGCTACTATAATTGGTCGCGGTGTGTTAGAACTCGAGGTTGCGTACAACACACGCTGCCCTATTATTCAAAGAGAAGCGTACCATGGAAGCTTGGGGTGTTACACATACAATGGGTGTATTCTTAATCATTAGTTTCTCTCCAAACATTTGAGATAAATAACCTGTATTTATTGGAATCAAGACCCATAAGATTGATGATATTACCACCGGAAGGTTATATTCATCCTTGCAACGATAGATTATAGTGATTGACCAGGAATATTAAATTTGATTTCACTTATATGGTAATTGATATAAGCTCTGTATAATGAAAACCAATACATGCCAAGAATCACATTAAATTCCACTATAGTAAGGATCACAGGTTTTGTAGGAAGCAGTTTCCCACAAACTTCAATCGAAGATGAATTGTAAACTTTTGATGCGACTGTTATGCCATTAGGGGTTACCACAGCTAACTCAACATCTAATTGTAGAAGTAGTATGGCGATAACTTTAGAAATTTCTTTATAAATAAAAGAGTGGGTGGATCCGGAAACAAATAAAACATTTTATACTTTAGAGTGGATGGTATTTGTACCTTTCACCACTTCGTTATAGTACTCCACATAACCAATAGTAGTAGAATGCGACATTCCTTTGTCTTCGGCCTTAAGAGTTTGTTGACGTCGATCATCATCAAAACCCATTGTATTAGGGCATTATTTGGAATAATGCCCCATCTCCTTGCACTTGTAACATTGAAGTGTAAGAGTTGAATTCTGGGTAGCCTATTCTTTTTTTTCATCACTAGACATCTTTTTCCCATCACTGTGGCATTCAAATGCCCGATGACCCTCTTTTCCACATTTGAAACATTTACTTGTCCCTTTTAGAAAATTCCCTCCATGTTTCATTCCACACTTTGAGCATAAAGGATAACTCATCATTTTTTTCAGTGTGGTCTTTTGATTTCCCTTTAAATTCCATTTTCCTCTTCTTATCAAACCCATATGACTGATGGGTTACTCTAATCTCCATATCAACCTTGATAGCACATCGAACAATTTCCTCATATCTATTGAATTCCCGTATGGCTAATTTCCTTCGGAGACTTGGTTTTAAGACACTAAAGAATCGATTGATCTTACTCTCATGTTGGATAATAATCCAAGAAGAGTACCTTGCAATCCTTGTAAACTTTTCTTCATAGATACCAATAGATTCATCATCCTTTTACTTTAGTTAAAAAAACTCCTTCTCCATCTTTGTTTGAAGAATATTAGGGATGTACTTATTGAAAAATAAGTTCTTGAACTCGTCCCATTCCATGGAATCAATTTAATAACTTTGCCATATATTCTTAATAAGATTCAAACATTGATAAGCTTTACCTTCCAAAAAATATACTGCTAAGATGACTTTGTCATGTTCAGAAGATTGTAGAACTGAAAATATATTTTCAGTGATACTAATCCATTGTTTAGCCACTAATGGATCAGAAGACCCACTGAATGAAGGTGGATGCTACCTCATGAAGGATTAAACAGAATGTTGCTCCATCCTTTGCTCGTTTGGAAGTCCTTCATGGTTCACAGCTTGAGAAAGTTGTGTGATAATGGCTACAATTTTCTGATTTCCAACTCCCATAATATTTGGTCACTTAGGGGTACAATCATTGCATTTCCCATCACATTCAGCATTACAATGGTTCCTTTGGGTTCCAGCCATTGAATAAAACCAATAAGCATAGTGTGAGAAACACTAATCATAATAGGAAAACCACATAATCAAGAATAAAATTTTACACTAAATGTCTTATCATAGGTTATTCATGGTCATTTTTAAAATACTAATATTTTGTTCTATGCTTAGACATATCCTTATGGTTCTTAATATGGCTTTCACATCATAGTTTCCAAAGGTTGACTATACCTTTCCTCTGATACCAACTACAACCATCTAGAATTACTTCTAATGGACTATAATTGATACCTATTAGGGCACTACATTGGAAGATACACCCCATGGGCAGGACACACCACTATCCCTAGTGGCAACCATTTCCCCATGAATCCCTTGGGCGGAGAGCCATGCCTCGTCCAACACTCACATGTGAGAGTTCCAACGGATTGGATTCATTCCTACCTCCTTTGCCTCTAATACCAACTATAATGACCCATACATTACATACATTATTATTATATCAGAATTGAAGAATATTTATTACATAATATAACAAAACTATTAACGGACCATATATTTATAGTGCATTTAGAAAATGGGAAACATAAACAACCAGTTCCTAAAGCATCTACATTGTCTCCAATTTATTTCATCATTTTTAGAATTCCTTTTGGAATATTCTACTTAATACCCTTCATCATGACGTAGGGAAAAGAAAACATGAAAAAGGGTGAGCTCAAATGCTCAGTAAGTGTAAGAAAAGGAAATATCAATCATATCATATTCATAAGAACATAACAGTTTGAGAATCTTAACCTACAAAAGAGATCATAATATCATAACATGGGATAAATCATGGTAGTGAAATGTAATCCTAATAATCATATCATAAATCATGAAATTCTATGTCATACACACATAATCATAATGACTCATATCATAGTAGTCAAGATTCTTTTCCAAGACTGTCCTATCGGACAAAGTCCATTTCTGAATCGAGTTCACTCATCGTTTCTGTCCTGTATCACTGAACCGGATTAACCTGCCATTCCATCCATGTCTATCTCATGAGATATAAATCTTTACCCAATGCATTGGAGGATGATATAGGTCCCACCCATATCATAATGATACCATTCTTATGTGTTCCACAATATCACAAATCATACGTCATAGCATAACCCTTGTAATAAAAATGGGATTCTTAAACATCATGACATATTAACATAATACATATAAGATAAAAGGACATCATAAAAAATATTCCATTATAACATTAATAAATGAAAAAATAGATATATAAATATAACCCTATATTAACTAAGATGGAAAATAATTTTGATAAAACACTTGAACTCCATTCTTGAGAAAAATATCCATTCTACTACAAAAGCATTCTTCCTTTCTTAACATGTCATGCAATTTTAAACTAAAAGATGTTGATCAAAAATAAACTTTAAAACTTGTAAAGGAAGCTTCATGGAACTAATTTTCTATGAAATCATAAAAAATCCATTCATGCCGTATATGTTAAAAAAACATTCTTCTCGTACTTTGCCTGGAAAAGTCAAAAAGTACCTCATACTAAAAATGACAAAAGATTCCTTTAACATCTTTTACTAAAAACTATCCAACGGGTAAAATTGGATTTTAAAAATTGTAGAAAGATATAAATAATATTATATATTGAGGATACATGGATTTGGATGATAAATACACACCAGTAAATACCAAAGTAGAAATAATCTCAGATAAAAATGAGATTGTGAGAGTTTCCCTTACCTTAGGTCCGATATGCTTTGTACATGTCCGAACCTCCTGTATAATGACTTAAAAAATTTCATTGACTTATTCTATAGTCATAATCATTGTTATTATATCATATATGGTCATATTATTAGCACCTTATTAGTAATATTTCATTTCTACTTGTTATTCGGGTGTTTATTGCTTTATGTTCTTATGCATGTTTCGTCGAATAAATTATTATTATTCTTGTTAGATTATAGATATCTTTTTCTAGAATGGTATTGATGTAATATATATCAAATTTATTCATCAAAATTCATTTATATAATCATTATTCAATGGAGATCATGTATAACGAGTTGCATCACATCGTGGAGACGTTAGACCGCACGTACGCACGAGCGATGATATCTTTCCAATGATCATGGAATTGTATTGAAGTGTATGTATACTATTTAAGAATCTGTATCATTTTAAAATAATCATATAAAGTTATTATTAACACCATTATACCCTTCCAAGTAAGGTGGTGGTGGAAAAAAGATTACACCACGGCGTGGGGACGGTATTTCTTACGTACGCACACTCGGTGATTTCATTTTCCGTAGGATTTAAAGAAGATGAAATAGGGTTGTTTCATATTTTTAATAACATATAAGTATATGAGTGATACTTATGTTATTACTTCATAATGAATCAACTAAATAAGAAGAAGTAGAAGAAGAAATAAATTTGAATGAATCGGTAATGGATATTAACTCTTCTTCGACACGCCTCTATGAAACCTCCTCTAAGGGCACTAAGATTTGTCTTTGAAGAAGACCAGGACCTCTAGGATGTTTCTATGGAAGTGGAAAAGAGAAATTGGCAGGTTTTTGCCAAGCATTAAGGCTCAAAGTGGTGTGACGAGGAGAGGGATGAGGTGCCCTTTTATAAGGGAGGAGAGGGGCACCTTTGGAATTATAAGAAATATTAATTTAGAATAAATTCCATCCCCAATTAAAAACCGCCCAAAATGACTAAAATATGAATATAAGATGAGATAGTGCAGTAATATAATCAACCAATAAAATTTAGATAATTTTGGAATTTATTTTAAACATTATCAACTTGATTTATCCTTATATAATCTATTTAATTTAATTTGTGGTAATAATATTCTAAATTTTAAATAATTATAAATAATTACTTATATATTGTTAATTGTACATAATTGTATACTTTATTACATTTTAGACCATATAAATTTTAGTTTATATTTTTTAAATATTTTTGTGATTTTTAAACGAATTTAAAATATGTAATGTTTATAAAATAACAATAGTGTAAATTTTGACATGATTCATTTATTTGAATTTAAATATAATATAAAAAGAAGTTATGTTCGAAATATAAGATTTAACAGATTCATAACATGTCATATTTATGTATAAAATTAGTGGATCACATTAAATAGTTCATATAATATTTATTTTAATACATTTAAAATAATTTATTTGATATCTCAATCAATAAAATAATTTCAACATCACTATTGTGTCATAATTAATGAAAATTATTTTGTACCTAAAAATTATAAATAAATTTATGTGATTTAGATAATTTTATTATCTTTCTAGGGACTATTTATATCAAATGTTTTATGATGTTTATCACTAAATTTAAATTATTACACTTATAAGATTTAAGAGAGTGACAAGTTGTCACTTTCTTTGGTTTTAATAATAATTATTTTATTTAATAGTAAAAAGTCCATGAAATGAATCTAGTATGACCCTTAGGTGATATGAGTCTAGTTTTATTCATCTAATAGGATTTTGGCAAATGCTAGGGTAATTTTATAATCTTATTTTTACCCTTAATTACCCGATTTACCTTTAATTGTAGTAAATAAAAATTATCGTAGTTACTACTAATAATATCAAAAAAATAAAAGTAACCAACTAACATAATTTAGACCCACTGAATCCAATAATGGAATCCATTTTTCAAAATTCAGAACACAGGAGTTGCAGTAATTAATTTAAAATTAATCCCGTTGTTAAGCAAACAAGTTTTCAAAGTTAAAACTTTGCCAAAGATTGAAATGTTTTTAACTATGAATTCAATATAAAATTAATTATAATGACATAAATTATATTAAATGGTAAAAATATGTTATATTTACACTTTAAAACCATTCAATTTCATAATTTAACCTTATAAATTATTGAAGTTAAAAAAGTTGTTTTTAATTAAAATATAGCGTGTTTTTACTATTCATTAAAATATGATAGTTATCAGAATAACCTGAAAAATTTATCCAAAGTAAATTTTTATATCTTGATTACAAATTAGAATTTTATTTTGTCAAATTGAACTTATAAAATTGTCAAAAACTATATTTAATGTTTGTGTGCCATCAAAAGGCGGTATAACTGTATTTTTTGAAAAATACTTATTTTACCCAAAAAATATATTTTGTTCTCATACCATGTTCTAGAAAATATATAAGATGAATAATAATGTTATAAAATTAAAAATTCAGTTAATAATATTCATGACGGATAGATTATAATATTATAATAATATATCATTGTTTAGTGAAACTCGGTATTGCGTACTATACACACTATCGAGGAAGGTCACGATTGCGTGTAACGCAAGTCAAACTACTGTTTTGTGCAGTGAATGATTTCTTTGATGTTGAATATAACATAATACATTTAAAAAATATACTTCTCATAAAATAAAAGGGTTTTACATATTATATTTATTACCTATTTTTTATATTCATTGAATACATCATTTACATTTTACCTTTACACCCATTATAAAATGAAATCATCAGTCACGTGTATGTATTGACTACAACCTCCCTAAAGAAATTTGATTCCTATTTAATGTATGGATTTCATAGATGATTAATTTTATGTATATAAAGAAAATATAATTTATTTAAATAATTATTAGAATTATAGTTATGATATAATAATAAATATGATTGTGGGAAAAAATAATGAATCAAAAAATACATAAAAAATTATAGAGTTAATACTATGAAATAATGATTTTAAAAAGAATTATAAATAAATATATGTTGAATTTTTATAATTAGACCATATATTATATTATATTATTTATATTGTACTATTATACAAGTATAATAAATTTAAATTTATTATACAAGATGCAAAGAACTTTTGAAGTATATTATACATGAGGTATGAGTTTATTTCTAATTATCACCCTTATTAAGGATTGATTATGATTAAGTTTATCATAGAATAATTATATGATATTTAAATAATTAAAAATATATATTTTATTATACTGTATTTAGTTTTTGGTTTTAGAATTATTAATTCAATTTTTACCAAATCAACCACAATAAAATTTGAAAATATTATTTTAATGGAAACAAACACTGTTTTTAAGTGTGGATGCGAATATTATTATTCTATGTACATTTGTTATTTTTAATATTTTAATGAATGTTTTAGATATTATAAAATTTTTCATTATAGTAAATTTTACGATTTTTTGAATATCTATTATTAGTTTCTAAAGAAACATTCTTTTCGTTCTCCATGTGGGGGTATTTTTGAAAATTAATGTTATCATAATTGATGTTTTAATTCTTACCGCATGAATTCCTTTTACATATATCATTAATATTCTATGAATGTATGATTATTTTAAATGATTCCATTTTTATTTTATATTTAATGATTTTTCCTATTATTTTATAATTTATCAGTTTTTAAAATAATCGATTTAAAAAAGAAAATTGTATTTTCCAAAAACAATAATATAGTATTATTTAAAAATAATTTTCATCTATGAAAATTTATCTTAGTAATTGTTTTTAATTAAAATTGATATAATATATTAATACAATACCATATATTATACTAAATGTATCATGCTCATATTCATCAACTTCTTTATTGGGTAAATTAATAGAAATTTGTATTCTTGTTTGTCAATATAAATATTTATGTCTTTTATGTATTGAATTATTATTCATGCATTTCACATGAATAATGAAAAAATCATAGTAAATGAATAAAATGTACTATTATAGAAACTCAGTGCATATTTAGGTATCGTGATAAAAATTAGTCTTAGGGCTTAGCATACACCTTATCTACTTAGATATGATTTAAAGGAACAAGTAATTTATTGTAAGATTGTGATGTATGACGTTATAAATCATTTTATAATGAAATTATTATTTGATATATATGTGAGATTTATATTTCTATTGATCAATACATTTAGTCAACTTTTATGATATTATTAATATAGAATATTTTATTATTTTGTTACTCTAACATACTATTAATAATTTATTTATCCCGTGATATATTTTGTTTTATGATTTTCCATAATAACAATTTGATCACATCAGTAATTATGTTTTCCATTCCATTAGATATGAATAATGGAAATAAGAATGGTTTTGACAATTAAATATAAGGATTAATAATGTTCTAAAATTATTTAATATGTTTAATTTTTTTAGTTATAATGTGACAACCATATATATATAGTCGTATATTAATAGTAAACTATTAAATCATTTAGGATATAATCAATTTGATATTTTTTCTATATAATAACACAAAATTTTCCCTCGGGTTACTATAGTCAGGTTGTTACATTCCATATCCCATTATATTTTATTTTGATATGATTTCCTTCATATTATTTATCCATTTAATGTCTTCCGGGAATCCTTATTTTATTTTATATGATCACTAAGTCTTGGTATTTTCCCTCACTTTTCTTTTCTTTTTTAGAAGTTGGGTAGTTTGGTGATGGATTTGATGGATTGGATTAATAAGAGTTTTGTTTTACCAAGAGTATGTGAGTACATGCGCGCGCCAAACCATTTTTTTCATTTTCTAATACCCGGTTTAGGGGTTTCTGGTACCCCAAACATCCCTCCAAACCACACAGTCAAACAGGCACGCCATCTCACTTTCAAAGTAAAAAATCAACATTCCAAAAATCACTGCTCGCCACCTCGATCCACGAACCCACACCGCAGCCTCGAAGCACGGGACCCCTCGAAACCTGCAACACCTCGAACCACGGTCAGCCTCGAAACCACCGACACGACTGGGGAATCCGCAACGGACCACCGACGAGCTTCACCGGCATTCCTCATCACCGTCACAGAGGAAGAACATCACAAGCGGCCACCGCCCATATGGCCGCGCATGCGCCACCTTCGACCTGAAATCCAACCTTATGCCTCCAGTGAGACCCCGGACCGGCCACTATCAATCAGCGTTGAATCGACGATCACACACCACCTTCACCGGCGTTCCTCGCCGTTTCCACCATCAACCATCACCAGCCCAGAAACCGGACGAAATCACCATTTTCAAAACAAGAATCAAATAGTGCATTGAATATCAACTGAGAAAACCCCACTGCAGTGACCCCAACCGCCGAAGAAACCCTTGCAGATCCTCAAAGTACTCAGCCGCCGCACATCAGGAGACGACCTCCACATGCTAAGAGACCACCGCAGGATAACAACCCATAGCTGGGAGCAAACCCTCGAACGCTTCGTAGAGTATGTCGTTGAACAAACCGGTCTTACGCCCGCGGGTCAGACTAGTGTAGTATTCCTCTTTTTTATAACTAGAGTTTTTTTATTATACATTGATATTTTTTCAAGAATTCTTTCCATGAATTTGACTACAATATTGATGTTTTAAAATTTATTTTCACCCTTTCTCTTCTATATGGATAAGTATTCTTCTTTATAGTAACTGTAGGATAATAAATCACATAACGAGAGATATGAATACTTAGTGCTTATAGCCAAACCCTTTCTGTTTTGATATGCTACTAGAGAGTCACTCCAAACATAATCTTGGCCTAGATAGGGTTCTAGTTAATTAGGATTTTGATAGAGTATTATCATAGTATATTATTCAAAGAGAATATTTTTGTTGCCATATGTTCATTGAGGATTGTTTTCTAGATATAATAAAGTGTGTGTTTGTATATCTCTAGTTTTTTTCATATACCATGAATCCATGGAGGGTATATATCCCTATGTATCCAAACATTATGATTCTTAGAACCTTATTATCAACATGATATTTTATGGAATCTGTTAATAGGAAAATAGTACATACAACATATAAGAATGAATTTTTCTCATCCATTTTCATATTTGGACAAATCATGTTAATAATTTTAAATGATATTTATTTTAACATTTAATGTTTTCACTAAAATGAAAACCAACTTGGTTACTGATATAGGTTAATGATGATGAACATTTTATTGATGAATCCTCATTTTATATACCTCTCAAAAGGGTGTTACCTCAATTTGAGAAACAAATAATGTTCCCACTAAATTAGTGACACATGGACCTACCACCATTAGTAGAAATTGAAAATTATTTTATGCATGTTGAGTAATTCACTTTTCTAGTCAGATAATACAACGATTTGTGTAGTGTTTTTCATTATGTGAGGTTTATAACTATATACATATGAGTATTTTCAAATACCTATACCATTGATAAGGTGACACATTCCTGGGAGGTATTTAAATGATTATTTATTGACAAGTACTAACATTAGAAATATTATATATTTTTATTATATATTGTTTTTTGTTCTATAAATTTTAGATGAAAAATATAAACTATGTATCTATATTCAACAAACACACATGTTTCACAATTTACATGGTGTTAGATTGATACTTATAATCAAAAAATGTATAACAAATGCCTAAAAAGGAAAATTTTGTGTATAGTAGTATCTACATTCACTATCATTTTTTAAAATGTTTTGGATTTTTATTTTAATTCGAAAAAAATGAGGAATTTACATCCTCACAATGAGGAATTCCACAATCTCACACTTATTCAGACAGCATGAGAAGATTCTTGATGGATATGGATTCATAAGGAATACATTGGTATTTTCAATTAACCAATATACCATTATTATGGCCATGTAATTTATATCTACTATATGTGACCATATAGAATATCACTATTGTACGGTTAAATGTATTCATATAAATAATATTTGATTTTATTTTGATCGAAATAATGATCAATAAGAAGAATAAGTGGGGTCATGTCTAGGAAGTTGAAATCATTCCCTCATCGGTTATAAAGATTATAACTTGGTAAATTTAGAAAATTAGACATCTGGATTTGAGTAGTAATATATGATTACTTAGATCTCATCCTAGAATATTTTTAAGAACAACGTATATTGAAAAAATTCAGTTTTTACATTGGATTTCACCACAAGACAACATCGATATATTTAATGGAAGGTCATATGGCGCATGATGAGCACTTGAGATATGAGGGTTCTATTGGAGGTCCTTCATGATAAGGATTATATCATACCCATTATATACCTTGGTAGACTCTATAAACTCTTTTAAATAATTTTGATGGGATATTTAAGCTATTAAAATCTTATTAAAACATAAAAAAATGTTCTGATAATTAATAAATAAACATTTCCAAGGATTAACATCCTCTTTGGCCATTTAAAAGGTGTGACATTTTTCTTGATGAATGGTCTCAAATAAAAAAACCATAAATTTCATGTTCACAAGGAGGATGATACTAATATGGAATATATATTCAACAATGAGAAGTATATGTTCATGTAGATACACATTCATGTGATGAATTACCATTATATTTTCATAGAACATATTTACCAGAAATTCCATCATTTCTTGGTCAAATTTGTCGTCTTCTATATCGATGATATTATAATGTACCCTTTATAAGAAGAGTATATAGTGAACTTTAGTATATTCCTAGAATTCCATGATGAGAAGAACATATTTGGTAATCTCTTAAATTATCATTTATCGATAATAGAGGTTCACATTTTTTGGAAAATAATTTCTTGGACATGATGTATTCATAGACCAGACAGAGATTAAGGCGTTGATATTTTTGGAATATATCATGATCATGTTGGAGGTACATTGACATTACCAATTATATGTTTACTTCCATAGGTATTTAGTATTATTTTTTGGGACTATATCCCTTTTTTAATTTTTTGGAATCAAAATGGTGAGTGGTAAAGTATAAATTTGGATGTCATGAATCCTTTATGAATATAGAGAAGTGGTTGACCAATACTATTTTTTGGATACTGCAAGAGGATGGAGACAATTACATAGTGTTATATAATGTTAAAATTATTTGCCTTGTGTGGATATTGAATTCTATTTAGTCATGGATTAACTATTGGATAATGAATATGAGACACCATAACATAAAAAACTCATTCCATGATTTGGAGTTGGCATCAGTTGTATTTTCACTGATTATGTGAAATAATTTTCATCTATGAGATTATTGTGTGGTTTAACATGATCACTAGAGTACCAAGTATATCTTTTCCCAAATAGCCCTTATCATGTGAAAAATAAGTTGGATAGAGTTCTTAGAGGACTGTGACATTTGAGATATCCCATTATATATGGAAGGGAAATCTGGTTACTAGTGAATTTATTCAGAAACCCAGATCTGGATTGGTAGAGGAGGTATCTATGTAGTTACCCACTTTATAGCTATCACAGGTTGATGTTAGAGGGAAAAAATATAAATAGTAAATGGTATTTACTCTACTAATATTATAGAGTGTGAGGTAACCAAAATTGGGATTCATAATTCATCATTTTGTATGAGAAACAATATCTTCTACGGAGAATCCGTGATATTTTTCAAGGTGGTGATCGTTAAATAATATTCCTAAGAAAAAATTTGTTTAGAATTCATTGTGTGACGGTGTGATGAGACTGTTTTATACACCCCCTTAGTTGTACATTCGAGATTGGAGAAGATGTACATGGACTGTACGAAGTACTTTTCTCATGATTTATTGTGGTGGAATTTTTCCATGTCTATTTTTTGATGCCTCACATGTCAGTAGGTAAAGAAAAAATAACATGTTTGAGTAGGATTGTCTCAAGAATCATGTGATACTAGATAATAATGGGATAAATTATCTATGTAATTCATTATGGGGCCTCCACAGACAATGAGAGGTCGTGATTCTATCTTTTTGATTACTTATTAGCTATCCAATTTGGCTCAAAATATTGAAACCCAATAGAAAATACAGATGATCAGTATTTGGAAATTGTATATTTGAGAGTTTTTCAATCATCATGGGATACCCTCTATGATTATCTCTAACTATGATTTCGATTTACATCATGGGTTAGAGATGTCTTTTATAGGCATTACAGATGTAAATGATGTTTCATCCACTAGATGGATGGATATATTCATATATCCATACATGTTTTAGAATATATCACGATAGGATAATTATAAGAATTTATTCATATTCAGTAGGATATCTTTCCAAAAATTGTGTTTTCATATAAGAACAACTATCACACTTTTTTTATCATGGAACCATTCAAATCAATATATAGGAGACCACACAATTCACCCTTATGAAAAATGATGTTTGGTGGTTCATCAATTACTAGACCAGGGGTGTCATAGTAAGTTATAGAAAAAGGAAAAGTGATACATAATAGAAAAAGGACCATTTAGAGCTAGCATATATCTTATAGAAAACAATTTCATAGACCATTGGATTTCAACCAGGTAGATCATCTGTTCTTGAAAGTATATCATCAACTATGGTTATGAATGATTGTTCGGGGTAGCCTCCATTCCCTTGAGGTATTTGATGTTTATTTAGAAACTATATAATTTTGGGGATGAATCTTGTTTCATGGATTTACCCCTTAAGTTGGTCTAGGTACTTGATATCTTCTATATGTTTATGTTGAGAATATTTTTGCACAAACCATCACAAAATTTTTCTAGTTTGATTTGATCATCGAGGAATGTTTCACATATTTTGAATACACATTAGAAAATAAGGATATGTAGGAGAGGTACTTCATCAGTGAACCATTCATTTGGTATGAGTTAATTATCAGTATGGGAACATCCACGATAGCTAATTGGTTCATGATAATATCATTTCGACTTAGTACCATCTTGTTTTAGATTAGGTTTTTGGTTTTCATTGAATAAATAGTCAAATTTGGTAGAATCAAATGAATTGACTTTATTATTTAAACAATTTGAATATGTATATATTTTTCATCATAATTGGAATAATTTTAATGGATATATTGGACCATTTAATTGATAAAAAAAATATTAAATTCTTTAAATCATACACATGGATTATTTCAAGAATATTTTTTTACCATTAATCTATTATTAAAATGAGAAAACTGAAATAGTTTTCAAATCATAAATATGGGGTTTACCCTAGCAATTAAATATTTATTGTACTTTTTGGGTGTTGAGAAGGTTTTCAATCATTATTGGAGTAATCTATGATTTAAAAAAATTGAATTTATAAATTTATTAATGGTATAACCTTTAGGATACCCTTATATATCCTCAATTGGGGATTATATCTAGGGTTATTCATATAAACGTGGGGGGTTTGGAAAAGGGTATAATCACCATAGTGAAGGATGATAAAACATTTATTAAATGAGGAACCATGTATCAATGTCATTTGATCATGGGAATGTTTTGAAAAAAATTAATTGACTGCATTGATCAATGGAATATCTAGTGAAATTTTTATCCCTCAAATATTGATCCATTCATGATTTTTTGATAATATTATTTTTCAATTTATCCACCATTATTTATGATTTCTAAATTATTTTGTAAAAAATGTTTCAAGGGTAAATGATATTTGTTGGAAAAATTTGGGAATATACACTCTATGTTAATATATGATTCAATTTATTTTTGTTTTCATGTTTATGATAGATAACTAGGTTTATATCAGAGAATGATGATCTCAACCTATTTTAGTGATCCTTTTTCCCATATTACATTATTTTATGATGATCAACCTATAGTTGTTTGGGGGATTAGCTTATTATCCTATTCTAAACATGGTTGAATCAAGATTCATATTGTTTAGAGTGATTAATGGTAGAGATTTTTTTTTAAAATAATTGATTACTTTTGATGATAAGTGGGTTATGTTTTAATGGGAAATATGTGGTTGATCTCCCAAGAAATTATGATGGTTAAACATACAAAACATAGGTAGAAAAATTTTACATTTTTTGGATATCTATGGTGAAATGATGATGACATGTGCTATTATTTCAATGATTGGATCCTTTGATGTGAAATTTGTAAAATTAGTCATTATTAATAATGAGTATATGACAATATGGGAGAAACCACATTATTTTCAATGAATAACCATAATTCTCATCATTTTTTTCGGGATAAAAAATGCATTATTCTCCACCTTATATGGTGATTTAGGTTTTTTATACAGAGTTAAATATCACACTTGATGTGGTTGGGTTAACATATAGTTTGATTCTAAATAGGTATCCAAGGGATGTTTATAGAGTAAACACCGTGTATCCTAATATGAGATATGCCATATCCTTGTATGCATAGATCATGTGGAGCATTTCAGCCATCCAAGATGTGTTAAGTACATGAAATTTCTATGATAATGGGAGGACCCACATGTTGTGCAGATATAATAGAATTTCATGCACCTGTGGTTACATATTACTTGTACTGAATAGAGACATTTATAGGGGTAGGATTGATCATACATTCCATGTTCCAATTATGAAAATTCAATGTTATTTTCTTAGTGTCTACAGCCTCTCATAACTCCTTCATCACGACTGAGATTTTGGACTAGGGGTAGTCCATTATGTGTAAAATTAGACATAGGAAATTATAGTGGAATTTTTACAAGTATCAGATATACATAATTATTGTTTTTAGTCGAAACTAATTCTAAAACTATTCATAAATTAAGGGTATGGTTGTTACATCAGAGTAATATTGTGGTTGGTACACCCCAAATGGTTGAGTTTTCCAATAAGTCAGTCACCCATATAATATAAATTTGTAGAGTAATTACTCTCCCACATCGAAGGGGGGTAAGACCTCTATCTACCGAGTTTTTACTCCCCCATAATCAAGAATTTATACGGTGTGGTCCACCCAATAGAATTCGTTATCCTTGGACCGGGGGTTCTACTAGTGAGGTGAATGTCTACAATTATATTCTAGTGAAGTTTTAGTGGGGCTTAAAAATTTTCTCCACAATATATCTTGGATTTATGGATAGAATCATATTACTTAGCTATATTTCATTTTTGGTATTCTTGTCGCTTTGAATATGGATTCTTCTTTATGTGAATATCTATGATGAATTTCTTTACCTTGTTTTCTTTTGGGTTGATTTGACTTCTTTATAGTTTGTTCTCCCTAAATATTGGTTGTTGTATCCGAAAATGTATGTAACTACTCATACCATCATGGAATTTTACCAAATGATTCATGTATAATATAGATGACATGAATCTTTGGAGAATTCATTAGTAGACAGGGTTAGGAGGAGGACAACTGTATTTTGGAATTATGAAAACATATGGCTATTAGTTAATGAGGTAGTTTGAAGAGATTTACATTTTTCCTCCATAGTTTATTTGGGTATGGATAAATTAATTTTTTGGTCATGTGTTTTTATATGATTTCTTTTTATTTGCAATAATATTTTACTAGATGTTTCTTCATAAATTTTATAACCATATTGTTGTTTTAAAATCAATTATTGTCCATGAACTATTGTTATGATATGTGTGTGTATGGGGGAATATACTTTAGGATAAGGCTTTCTGTCATTTTATATATTCCTACAAAGTGCTAGACTGTATCCCCAATCCAATTAGAGGTTGTATTGTGGTGTCACTTGTATATTATTTTCATCCTGGGAGAGGTCATGGTGGTTCATGCCATGACAATAATGATGGATTCCATGTCACAGAGGCACCCCATTACAACACTCTTGAATATCAGGAGAAGTTAAAAATCAATAAACAACTGTTTTGATATAATCTATGCCGACCTACGAAAAAAATATCATTACTTTTCATCATTGATATATATTAAATATTATATCTCACAAATAATTTCATAATATCTTTAAATGAGGGTTTGGGGTGTCTGAGGTCAAGTTCCATTAAAAAATAATTCTATAACACCTTCAAATAATTCTGCATAATTTCACAGTAATAGTATCTATTATAGACTTATAAAGAGCTATACACATGTGAAATTGAAACATAAGAATTGATATTTTTAGAGACCATGTACAAGAATAACTTTTAATATAAAATAAAGAATTCGATAATTATAATGTGAGAACAAATATGGATAGTGGAAATATATTATTAAAATGAAAGTTCAATAATAATATTTTTTTCATAATTACTGTTATATGCACATGTTTTGTCAAATAAAAAATCATTTACCATGGTATATGAGTTTTAGATGAATATCATGATTCATGAAGTATTATCATTGGAATTTGACCAAAAAATATGTAATTTCATGGAAACATTTCATAATAAAGAATTATAGGTCAAAAATAATCAGATAAGAACAATACATAGTGTTTCAAACATAGAAATACAATAATTCATTAAAGGATGTCAGAAACATCACTTGTTGTAACACATTAGAGAACCAATCATCATAATTCATGAACTATTAGTTTCATTAGTATAATAATTCACTTTCCACTTCCATATAATATATTGAACTCTAACCAATCCAATAATGTGGAATAAATATTTTAAAGAAAAAGAGTGAAATGGAGTGTAATAAAAAAATGGTTTTTAGAAAATTCTTTTCAATTTGATGTAAATGAGAAAACTACAAGTAACTATCAAAATTTATTTTAAAAAAGGTTTACTGAGAAATATAGAAGTGTTTAGTATAGGGGAGACGTAAATGAACATGGATAACAATTCTCCCTCAAATATTGAATCTCTAACATCTCATGATGCCTTGCAAATTATATGTGAGGAGATAACACACCACTCTCCAGAAGTGGCAGGTGCCATATGGGTGCCACAACCCACACCAACAATATTGTTGGCCTCCCTCTCCACATTTCTAAAAACATCGAGGGTATTTTATGGTAATTAATCTCATTATAGATATTCTTATTCATATCCCACATATCTTATTCATATCATTCTTATCATTAATCTTTCAACAAGGTGCTTAGATTAGGTGGATGAATGTCCATTAATAGATATCTCAGTGCCTAAATGATTTGGTATTTAAATTTCTTTATTTTAAAAATATGTCAAATGTTTATTATTCAATTAATTAATTATCACATTATTGTTAAATTAAGAAACATCAGTTTTTTTGGTTTATTCTTCAATTTATCATTTGTCTTGATTTGTTAATAATTATTGTTCCTTAATTAATTATTACTTAATAATGCCTTTATTTTTTATTATTTATTTATAATTAAATTAAAAAATTTAAATCTTCTTCACCATTATATATTAATTTTGTGTTTTTTCAAGTATTAAAAAATTCATCAACATATATTCATTTCATTACTGGAACATTAATATTAATTTATTTCATATATTTATGTGTTTAAATATTTTTGACCATTAATGTAAATAAAAAATAGAAAATTTGTTTGAAATAATAAATTAAATTATTTTTATTTTAATAATAATTAAATGTATCGAAATAATTAATAAATTTTTAATTTATTTTTAAGTATATTATTTTTAATAATATTAATTTATAATTGTTTTCAAAATAATTACTGAAATAAATTATCCAGTTAAATTAACTTTTTATTAATTTATCTTTTAATTTGTGAAATTAAAAATGTTGTTTATTACTTTTAATTTAAATTTTACAGAAATTTTAAAATTGGTAGATGTTATGTTTGTAAAATAGTTATGATTAAATGCAGAGGAAGCACCTTTGTATGGTGTTCCACCACTATCTTTTATTTTCCTCTTCCATGAAATACATCCACCATCAGCCAACCAATCGTCAACACAAAAAATATTCAAATTATACACATGGAAAAAGAAAAATGGTTGAACCAAAATATTATTCCTCCATATTTGGTGGTAGAAAAAATACCCAAATTCATCAATCTCTAGCTCTCATATGACATTGGAAATTAATGCAATGAAAACCCATTTCTTCTCCTATTTCCATCCTCCCCTGATCATCTGGCGCTACCACCATAGTTCACCTGCAGCCATTCATGGTAATATATATATTTTTATTAATATATACTTTATAATTAAACTAATGATCCTTTTTTAAAAAAACATTATTTAATATTTATATTTATTTGACACTCATTATTTTTAAAATTATAAATGATATATTTTTTATTAAAAATTATAAAAATTAAAAAAAAGTTTATTTAAAAATATTATTTGTATAATAATAATAATTTTTTATATAATATTATAAATGATATATTTCATAATAATTATAATGATTCATTTGTTAATTAATTCATTGAATTTCAATTCATCCAAGTTCATTTTCATTTAGATGAAATTTTCTAATGACACCCTAATGGATGAAGGTGAGGACATATGATCATTAAAATAAAGAAGACTGGCCTATGTTGGTGAATGAATCTAGTGCAGAAATAGAAACTAAGATATGTTAGATTACTATGTGGTGGAAATTCATATATATTTTATTCCAATTATGTATTTGGGATACGGAGATAGGACATTCTGAGATAACAGGATTGGATGACAAGAAGAGAAGCACCCTTTTACATATTTTCTTTTGGGAGATACCTTTCTCATTTTATTATTTATATTTATGTATTGTAGTTTATGAGCTTATTTTTTGTATGAATATTTTAATAAATTGTGGATAAATTTTTTTCCATGGGAAATAATACCTCTTGTGTTTATATTTGCACATATTCGAATCATTTTTCCTATAAATCAGAATATATCAACAGGATTGTTTATAGATTAATTTAAAATGTTTTCATGTAAACTAATATTAATATAAATACTCCGTGATAAAACATTGATATTGGTTGTGTATTGATTTATTCAACTAAAAATTTCAAAACTATGGAATATTTTTGAATGATTTATCCCAATTATAATACTTTAAAATCTATTATTTTTATGCTTCTTGAATAGAAAAAACCAAGATTCATCAAACAAAGTGTATGATGTCTTATAGAGGGACATTGAACCAACTATTTTACATGTATATGAAATCAATTTACATTTTTGGATGATGATATCCCTTCAATATGTTTTGATAAAATTACTGAGCTTCTATCCTAGGCATTTTTGTAAGCACTCCTTTCTATTTTTCTGCTTATCAATTTTCCTTCTTATGTAATTTCATTATAACATAACTCTTCATTTTCTTCTATATATCATAATAAAAAAATAATTTTCAACCTCTATTAATTGTATTTATTTTTGAATATTTGGTTCAAATATGTTAATTGGATTCGATCACAAGATCCAATTTAATGATGAAATGAGGAGTTTATAAATAATTAAAATTTTAACGTATTAATGATGTATGTGTCATGTTTTTTTATTAATTTGTTGGGAAGGATTTGCGTGGAAAATAATTTTCTCAAATAAAATGTAATTTTTTTTATGATTAAAAAATTATGAATATCGATGTTAAAAACAATGCTTCTTGTACTCTTCTAGTTCTTTTCAATTTTAGGGGTTTTTTACTAATATTTTCTTAGATTTTCATTACTATTACATTTTTTCTATTCCATTAATATGATGTTAAGATAATAATCTAATAGGCGAGATCCATACCTTACCAAAATAAATAAACACATAGTTATCATAAGCAGAAATATTGTAAAACAAAAATGAAAGAAAATATGGGATATTATATCATTAACAAATATCAAAACAATAATAAACATCATGATTGAAAGAAGATTAGTGAAAGAGATTTGTATTGGGATTTTGATTCCCTATGGTGTCTGGTAATACTTAATGTAATAGGAATTCCCCTAGATCCCAAAATTATGAAATCAAACAATCACATTTTCATATTTTCATTTAATACCACATAATTCTTAATAATGACTCGAATAACTTCCATTGGTTGTTTATTTTTTGTTTTAGTAGTTGATGTTGAGAGTGATGAGTGAAGAAGAATTAAATATTAGATTATTCCCATTCTTTTTAAAGTGAAATTCGAAGACATTATCAGAACATAGAACAATGTTTTTATTTTTTTTAATTTGTATTATCAAGGAAGAATGAAAATAGAGATAATTTTTAGATCATTGGTTTTTATGAAGACGATAGTGAGATATTAAATTTTATTTTGGATAGATTTAGGGTTTTTCTTATAAAGTTTCTCATTCGTCATGGCACACAACAATTAATTATGAAAATCATTTATAATAGTGTAACCCTATATCATCACACCTAAGTTGATCAAGATTAAGGAGGGAATTTTCGTAATACGATTGTAGAAATATTTAGGAAAATATTCAACACACATTCCTAAAAATTCAAAAGAAGTGTTCTTGGATAAGGCAAAAAGGTCAAAATATGTGAAGGGAGATTTTATAGGATATTATTGTCTAAATGATCAAAATTATTTTCGGAAGAAGTCAAACCACTATTCCATTTATGGACATTCATATTCTTGTTGGGCTAATTTTGATATTCATGCCAAAAAACATCACACTTAAATCTTAGATGGTTATGCACCTAGGTTATAGATACGGGGTTATATATTTTCTAATAACAAAAATCAATGTTATAGAAATCAGCCCATTATTTCAAGAATGGAGAATGGAGTTTTCAAAGACTCCTTACCCATATATTCTAATACCAACATTGACAGCCTTATAAAAATAAACCAAGATATGAAACATATAATTATCATGTGATAATTGAAATAGAAATTATTTCTTTGATAGATAGAATCATAAATAGTATGGATTCCCAATAAAAAATTTAAATAGTTAAATTAATAAAAAAACTGAATATGATTTTGATAAACCTCAATATTATGTTAGAATATAAGATCTAAAAAGTAAAAATGGTCAACCTTCAAAGGATTTGAATCAAAATGAAAAAGGTAAGCTTCCTAGAACAATTGAAATAAAACCTTGGGACAATTTTATAGTAGAAGTCATAATAAGTGATCTAAATAATAAAATAAATAATATAAACAACATTATGAGTTAAAAAAATGAAAAACTATGTGATTTTGGAAATAAAAATCTTCTGTAAGTAGAGTCATTAAATAAGGAGAAAAATCCAAACAAGGAAAAAAATAAAAATGTTTCTCTATAAATTCATGTTGAAAAATTCTATAAATATAAAAATAATAAAGCGAAGGAGAATGTGTTTGAATAAATCGGGGATATGTGTTATATTCTTAGGAACTATTATCCTATCATCCCATTCCTAGAAAAGAAGACATGTGTAATAAAAACTCTCATCTCTAATAGTTCCATATTCATGTGACCAATATAATAGTGAACATCCCTTTCATCTAAGCCTTGATTAAAATTCCTTCTTATTTTAAACCACATTAAAAAATTATCATGTAACGAAATAATGAATTATTTGATGTATACAGCCTCCCTGAAGACTGTCATGTTGTTTAGGAAAAGAAAATCTCTACCATTCTTAATGAACTTTATAGCTTTTTCTTTCTATACTCTTTATGGGGTAGTAATCAATAATAATTTTAGTGTGATATAGATTCCATTATTAACTTCTCCCATTATTTCTATTTCAATATTTGATATTGGTTAACCTTCAACCAACCAAATATATCCAAATGTTGGCTAACCATTCATTCACAAATACTATAAGAAGGGTATAAGATCTCATATATAGAGTTGGAAATATATTCTTTAGAGATGAATTTTTAGTATTATACTTAGTGTGTGACAAGTTGGTTCTTATAATTATATGAAGACCCTTCTTGGATATTTCTGGGGTTATTATGAATGTCCCTAATTTTCAAGTTATCATTAAATTTTTATAACAACATGAAGAATGAAATGTGTTAAAAGTTGATAAAGGTGGAGTATATGAAATTATAAAACATAATTGAAAATTTAGATGAATAAAAAAAATGATTCTCTATGATGAAATTAATTTGAAGAAAGAAAATGATCTGTCAATTTTTTTTAATTCTAACAGAGTTATGATTTCCATAAATTTTCTAGAATAAGAAATTAGTCCTATTTATTCTAAATAATTATGTTATTTCTATGTTTATAAATAAAAATAATTTTCCAGAGAACATGGGTATGTTTCTTCTAATAAAATCACCAATGATTTTTTTGGTAGCGGGCATGTTTCTTAGTAAATTAGATTATATTTCATTGATCAATATTCTAAACTAAGATCTGGAGACTTATGAATGACAACATTCCACATTGGATTTTAGTGATGAAAATATTAATAATTGTTATGAAATAAAAAATATTCATATTTTAAAACATATTAAAAAAATCCTGTAGAATATCTTGGTCCTCCTAGGCCCAATAGACATCCATTATGTGAAGAATCATCCACTTGGGAGTTACATGTTCTAACAACATGTTGAATATTCATTTAATGTCGATAATTCTATAGTGAATGTAATAATTTATTCAAAACAGAAAGGTAATGAAGAGGAATAATTGTTGGTCATTATAAATAAATTTATAACATCAATGGAATGGTCTATAAAAGTTATCAATGTGATTATCCCTTCATTCTACATTCACTAGATTATTATAGAAACAGACTATAAACTGAGAGCTGAATATCAAAGGGGATAAAAAAATAACATGAAAAAATTTGAGAGTGTAGGTTATCAAGTAGTTCGAAACTAATATTATATAGCCCATATCTAATAATTCTTCAGTTAGTTCGTTCTATGTGGCCCCAAAAACTAGAGTTTTCACTATAGTAACCATCAAATAAAATGAACAACTTCTTGTTGGAAAAGAAACCAAATTTATATTATATATAGATTACAGAAATATCAATTAATACCCTAGGAAGGATAATTTTCCAATTCATTTCTTATATAAAATGACAGAGAGTATTTATATAAATTAATTATTTTATTTTTGAGAAATATTTTCTAGTTAAAACCATATTTCATAGCCCCATAAGATCAAGATACATTAAATTCACATGGCCATTTGTGGTATTTTATTATCTAAAGATTTTCTTTTGGATTATGTATTGTTCCTTATAATGTCACAATACATTTGATAGATTTCTTTTCAGATATGATCAATATTATCATGGAGGTATTCATAGATGACTTCTCTATTATTGGTATCACATTTGTGTCCATTTTAGGTTATTTGGAATGTGTTTTAGGGAGATTATTAGAGACCAACATAGTTGTAAATTGGGAGACATGATAATCTATGCTCATAGATGGTATTCTAACATGAAATAATGTTTCAAATATGATTTTATAGGATAAAACTAAAATGATCTATTTTATTTTAAAATTTCTACCTCCTGAAAATGTTAATGGTGTTAGAAGATTATTAAGGATTGATAGTTTTTACTAGAGGCCTATAAAATACATTTAAAAAATCACAATTCCCTTTTTTATTGTTTTAATATATACACCATTCCAAATTGTTAAAAAATGTTTGGAATTGTTTAAAATTTTTATTTAAGAACTCATTTCATAATCCATCCTAATTTCACTTGATTTGAAATTACCATTTGGAATAATGTGTGATTCAAGTGACACGGATGTTTGATATCACTTAAGTCATTGTATAGATAAGATGTCACATGTGGTTTATTATTCTATATGACTTCCAGATGATAAAAACATTAGCTACACCACAAATGAGATGGATTTTTGAGCTGTTTTTTGGCTCAAAAAATTTAGGAAGTATCTTTTTGGATCCAACTATATAATCATTTCACTACATTCTTACTTAATGTATTAGCTATCAGTGAGAAAGTATAAACATAAAAAAATTAGGTGTATTATATAGTTTTAAAATATTTTAATTAATGTTATGGAAAAACAAGAAATCAATAAGGTAGTTCAGATCATTTTTCTATGATATCTAATACCTATTTTGCAGATCCATAGGAGAATAATTCTTCCTTCTCGGATGAAAATTTATTCACTATGTCTATTAAGAAGTCATATTTGTTTGTATAATTTGATAAATTTTTCAAATAATGATTCATTCCAAATGATATTAAAAAACATAGAAATAATTTTATTTTAGTTATTAGTTTTTTTCGTAGGGATGAACCTTTTTTTGGGAGATTATATGAAGAGATCATATGAAGGTGTGTTCTAGAAAATTAAATCCTTCCAATACTAGATATTTTTTACTCCTCTCCATGGGAGGATACCAGGATAAATATTTGAAAGACCCAAAATTACTTCAAGATTAATATCAAAATCCCACGTTATTCAAGTTTTCGAGGAGTCCATTAAAGGGTTGCGATAGATTCCAATGTCTGTGGAATGTTGAGGAAAATATGTGATAACATAGAATATTATTAGAGATGTTGTGATATTTTATATTTGGGCAATAGATTATATGGGATCATTTACATCATCTCCTGGGAATGAATACATCTTAATAGATATTTAATATATATCCATATGGGTTGATGCAGTACCACTACCCAATAATCATGTCAGTTATGTAATAAAATTCCTAAAAAAGAATATCAGTTCATGATTTTGGCATCCTATAGCTCACAACAATGATAATAAAACCCATTTTATTAAATAATAATTTATTGTTTTGATAGTGAAATATTGTTATGTCCATAAAACGAAAATTTTCTTCCATCTACAATCTTGAATACGTGATATAATTTAAAAAAGGGAGTTAAAATGGTACTTATAGAAAAATATCTCTAACTCTTGGATGGGTTGTTATTCGAAATTTTATGAGGCATTGTGGACCTACCAAACTATAACATATCTGTAATTTTTTTTCAAATTTATACTTTATTTATTACATAATAAAACACAAAATATATCCTAGAAGATCGAGATTTCTAGTGTCCTTCATTATTAGCTACGTTACATAACAACAGAAGACATGTAATACAACATATTTATTGAAAACTTCATTAACATGCTCAAAATACTCCATCAAACCTAAAATGGAATGTGATAACCCTGGTAAATACATAATAAATGAGTGATCTATAAATCCTAGTATGGTAGAAAAAATGGAATAAGTGATACATGTGAGAGAATTGGAATATCAATGATGAATGAAAGGAATATGAAAAATAATGAATTACAAAACATGATAACCAAAACACTGGAAATGTGAAAACAACATAAGACAATAAATCATAAACATTGGTAAAGGATAAAACAACCAAGATATCATTGTGTACAATGTCCTATAATAAAATCATGTTAACTCATTATCACAATGTGATATATCATTTTAGTAAACATTTCCCAATGTATTTGAACGTAATCTGGTGGTGCCCATCATGTTCATATTATTCTCATGCTTATGTGTGTAAAAAATATCTTCAAATGTGGATTCATTGATCATCATAATTTATTCTACGATCAAGGAATGTAGAATACATATTTGTAATTCTACAATAAAAATTTATATTTTAATAAAGGTGAATAAATATGATAGAAAAATGGGTACTGAAATCCCTACACAATGGTTTTTCCCTAGAAAGTGTGGTGAAATTTTGGCAGTATAACAATGATACATAAAAATTCACTAAATGGGTTGATAAGACCTAATGGGGACTCTCATAATTTCACATAAATTTGAATGTAAGAAGGATATACAAGAACATATCACATAATATTTAAATGGAGATAAAATAAATAATTTTAAGAAGATAATTGAATAAATTGGATATAGGAAAAGATCCCTTACATGATTTCATGATGGTAATAGGTGTACATACAAAGACATGTGAAGATTAATTAGATTGAAAAGTGCCATATAATAAATTATAAATTAAATGGATATTATGTTTAATATATAAGAACACATCCTATAGAATGATAATGGAATTTAAAATACATCACATTAAAGGGGACCTTCAATGGAAATGAGAAAAGAGAAACCCCTTACAAAAGCTTGGCATAGTTGTAGATTAGATGAAGATTAAAATGAAATAGAATAAATGAAACCTCATTAAAATATCGTCCATTTGATGGAAGTGGATGTTTTTAAATAAATTACATCATAAAAAATTTCCATTACGAAGAAAAATTCCAAAGAAGGTCCTATAATTGAAAGAAATAGAGGAAGGTCCCTTACATCAGTGTGTGACTTGAAAAGCTTCATAGGGGATTCTTTAGTGTGTGGGGGTTCCTTGAGGGGACTCTATAGATTTTAGGCAAGAATTATGTACTCTATCTAAGGTGTTTTAGTGATGATAAATGGGTTCTTGGAATTATTTATATAGGAAAAGAGGGGGATTTCTTTTTTATTTAGGTTTTGTACACAAAATACAAAAACCTGAAAAACCAAAAACCATCTTATCTTTAAGCCCTATGGTTTGATAAAAAATTGAGTGGTTATTATATTTTTATAATTCAATGGGCCTAACTTGTTAATATAATTTCCTTTATTATGTGGATATGAGTCACACTCTTAATGAAATGATTTTAAAACCATAAAATATATTATAAGTATTGGAGGATTCATAATGGATTTTAAAAATAAATATAATTAACATAAAAACGCACTATTTTAAAGGTAAGATCAATATATGTTCATGGATACCATTTATAGTAATTATTACATCACTTTTGGTTCATTATGATGTCATAAAACAAAAAAGTATATTTATATGATATTGTATTTTTTCACAAAAATTTTAATTTCTTAGAAAATTTTGAATAATATACCATTGAATAATAATGAATTTATAATGAAAAAATTAATGTTAATTTTATATAAATAATTTTAAAAATATTTAAATTTTCTCTTTTAAATTATAATCAATATTTATTAAGATATGTTGCATTGTTTTCACAATAATAGGTTCTGAACTGTTATAAAAATTACATTTGACTTCATAAAATTTATATGAACATTTATATATGATAAAAAATATTTAATAATAATAAATGATTATTTATTTATAATATCTATAAATTCATTAATTAAATATGAAAATCATCCAAAAATTCAATTTGTGCTTTATTGTATCAAAATTAACATCAATAACAATGTACTAATAATAGGATGAAAAAATATTCAATATTATATATAAGAAATAATATTCATATTTATATGGAATCAATATGTTTCCCATTAATACACCAGAAACCTCCTTAATTGTAAGGAGCACTCCGGTTGGACAACCATGGGGCTTTTCGGTGATCATGGTTTCTGATGTGATCTCAATGAGATCAAACTTCTCCTATAAATGGTTTCATTAATGCATAAGTAGTTTGATATATGATTGGGATTGGTCAATGGAAAATCCCATAAATGATATCTACCTCAGAATATCTGTTATATGGGCCTTATAAGGTATGATCCTACATGTGGAGGATTTCACTTTCTTTGTCTATGTCTATTGGAATTTTTAAAACCATGTAATTATAATAATCATGTACTCACTATTAAATGGATATATTTTAATAGATAATGATTCATAATAGTCTTTTATATCCAAAAGTATATTATAAAAAAATATAAGTGCATGTTTTTTCATAACCATATTTTAAAAAAAGACATTTAAATAAATAAAATAGGGGAATTTTATTTATAAGATTTTTGGTGGTTTCAATCTTCCCCCCATTACATAATTTCACCGTCAAAATTTCCATTTCTCACATTAAAATAGATGGGGCTAACTATTATTGATCACCTCCTCTAGTGCCCAGTTTGATTAATTATAATTCTGGTTTCCCCAAATCACATTGAAATGGATAATTTTATTATTTCATTGAACGTTTTCTCTATAATCCATCATTTGATTCTCCATGTATGAAGTTTCATTATCTAATGGTACCCCATATGGATAGAGTATATGTGAGGGGTATGGTATTGAATTCATTAAGAGGTAAACCTAGAATTTATCAGGTAATTGATATACATTCAGTGGGAGTGCTAGTCGATATGCCACCCCTTCGATGTGGCCAGGGATCTAAAAGGTGATGATATATCTTGGAATATGATTTTCCTTCTTCAAAAATCTCATCACATTATTACATAGAGATATATAGTGGAATTCCATGACTACAAAATTAATATATTGTCTTTATCGATCATTTTCATCATATATCTTCATTCAACTTTGAGAAGCCATGATGTGCTATAGAATGTTTTTAATCATTTCCACCATTTCCTGGACTGATTCCTAACTTATCAGATTTCATTCACAATTTCATCCCAAAAAGAAGGTGTTATACACATCTTTACATAATGGGATTCATAGGGATGAATTTGGATTCTTGAGTAGAAACTATTGTTGTATGCTTACTCAACTAGAAGAAGATGTTGGTCCCAACCTCCTTTGAATTCTATAGAACATGCTTGCACAATGTCTTGTAGTGTTTGAATGGTCTGCATAGATTCGACATCTATTTAAGAATTTTAGGCCACACTATAGTTCCTATCAATATTTAGAGCATGATAGATACTTTCCAAACATGGGGATGATTATTATATTTCGATCATATAAATTCGATAGTTGTACTCTATGAAGCCTTACCACTTCTATGATTTATATCTATTCTAGTTGATCCACTGTGTTGTCCTATCAAATTGAAATAATGCAATATATCTTTTTATAATGGTTCTAACCAATTAACATATCTTTTTCCCCTAGATGTATTAATAATTACAGTGAAAATGTAAATGGTTATGTTCTCCCATTTCTATGTTGGTATGAGTAATCGTTGCATCATCCCATGAGATTTCTCCCTTTTATCCATCATTACGTGGAAAACCTGGAACATTAATTTATATTCAGAAATAACCATATTCAACTTGTCCAACTAATAGTTATCACAGATATCTTGATATATCATTATTATTTTTGGGGCAATGGATAAATTTGAACTATTCGAATCATCCAACAATTCCTACCTTAACAAAAGTGCTGATGGAACACATAGTCTTGAACCAAATCACACAATTACTTCTTCATCAATTTTATTCTAAAGAGAATTACCCTTTCTCATTGGTTTTAACTTATTCCGAACTTACAAATCATTTTTATAGAATACTTTAACCTTTTCAAAATAGATTATTAAGAAATCATTTGTGAATGTACTAATGATGTTCCTTCTTTTATGATTCCCATGTCCGTCCTTTCATGTTCAAAGAAGATTGGAACATTTTAAATCATAATCATTAATAATGATTCCTGATCCATTCAAGTTATATAATCCCCCACATTATTTATATTAGTAGGATGGTAGTGTATTGAATATTTATAGTCATTGACCATCTCTAACCATCTTAGTTGGAACATATTCACCTATTTCTATGTAGATATATACTAAAGGGTTTTGTGACCATTATATATCTCACACTCCTTCACATAAAGATGACTTCCCAACACTTTAACACAAATGTAATATATTTCAACTCCAGATCATGTGTAAGATAGTTTATCATAAGATATTTTAACATCGTAGAAGCATATGTGGTGACTTTTTCATTCATTATTAACTCATAACACAATCTATTCCATGAAGAATAACTGAATAATATAATGATTTTTTCACATGTGAGTAGTGTGATAATGAGCACAGGGATGAGTATAATTTCTAACAACATGAATATCTCTTCAAATTAATCATTCCCAAAAAAATTGACTCTATTTTGAGTTATCTTTGTAATAATGTTTAACAATCATGATAAATTTCTGAAAAATCCGCGATAATACCCAACTAACCCAAGAAACTTCCAGATATATTTCAATGATATTTCCATCAACCATACATAAAATAATTCCGTATTTAAAGGATCCATATATATAAAATTGATTGTGCTGGTATTCTCTATGAAATATAATTCTTTTGACTAGAAATCACATTTTCCAGACTTAGCATAAAACATTTCCTTTCATTGTGTGTTTAGAAAAGTGGACAAATTCTCATCATGTTTCCCACTAATTTTGGAGTACCGTAGAATATAATATATAAAAACTACCAAACAATTATCAATGTAATCTATAAAGACTCTATTTATCATTTCTAGGAATATTTTGGATGCATTAGTGAGTCTGAATGGAAACACTATAATTTCATAATTATGTTACGTTGTACTAAAAGCGGTCTTGGGGATATCTTCCTTCTTCACCCTTACTGGACAATATCCTAGCTGAAGATCCAACATGGAGAAGTATTATTATCCACATATCTGATCAATCGAGTTATCAATATGAGGTAGTTGGTACTTTTTCATTACCCTGATCTTGTTGACCTCACGATAATAACAGGAAAGGCACATTTTCCAATCCTTCTGCTCGATGAGGAGGACTGGTCCACCCCATGGTGAATGTGACACCACAATATTTTAAGAGATATATTTATTTGATATCTTATATTGTACGATACACCAATATTATCTTTTGTTATACACAACACCATATTAGATTGTCGTATACACACAACTATGGATGCCTTGTATTAGACAGATGTTTATGATCATTTGATATAATTCATTTCACACAAGACTGTGTATAAGTGAATAACTAAATATTAATATGTTACCTTCTTACTTAAATTTTAAAATGGAGGGAATTTAATGTAATAATTGATTTAGTAATGTTTTTCTCAATTTTTTTAATTAAATATTTTGGAAAAATTATTTTTAAATGAAAATAATTTCTTTTTAATTAAAAGAAAATGTTTTTCTGAAAAAATATTTTATTGAAAAATAGTTATTTTATAAAATAATAAAAAAAACTCTATATGGATTTTAATAATAATATATATTTAATATATTAAATTTAATGTATAAAATTCATCATATATGTTTTCTACACATGATACAAGAGAAAATTAAAGTTTGGTAATAAGAGATTTATTTTTCAGAAAATAAAATTTTATCACCTTTTGATAGAGGGAGCATTTTAAATCTAGTTTTTTTACACTTTTATAATTAATTTCCAAATAAATGAACTTCTTATTTAGAATCCAGACATCAAATTTTTTTTGAGTAAATTTTGTAAATTTCGTGTTAAAATTCATTTATTAATGAATTCTGAAAAATACTACATTTTAATTTAAAATATTCATTTTGTAAAATTTATTGATATAGTTAGGATATATTATTAATTTGTTTTAAAGTATATTTCAATTATTTTTTTATATTTTAATACAATTTTGGTCATTGGAATTAATTTCACATTTAAATTGGATATAAACGCAAGTCAATCATTTTATGATTTTTACAATAATAAAAACAATGTTTTCTTGTTTTGACAATGGGGATTATTTTTCAATTAATTTATTCCAATAATATTATTTAAATTTAATAAAATAAATTCCATATTTGGAATAATTATGACCAAATTATTTAAATAGATCTGTTTTATTTTTTTACATGATGAATAGTTTCTACGGTATTTTTTATTTACCACGGTTAATGGAATGTCAGGTAAATATGGTAACAAACAACAAGATAAGGTTAATAAAATTACCCTAATGACAACAAAAATAGAATTGTGTGAATAAAAGTTGACCCATATCACCAAACTGTCTAAATTAATTCATTTATTGGATTTTTTTACATGATGGTGATGAAATTATTATTAAAACAAAAGAAAGTGACAAAGTGACACTCTCATATCTCTTATAATTATAATAATTTCAATGTAGTGATAAAATTGATGAAACTTTGAAAATTAATAGTATATATAAATATAATGAAACTATATACATAATTGGAATTTATTTTTAAATTTTTGAGATAAAATATATACCATTATTGTTGACATAATAGTTATATAGTAAATATATTATTAAAAGAAATATCAAATAAATGATAATATAAATATTAGAATAAATATTTTATGACATAATTTCTATCATAAAACACATTTTTGGACTAATATGACATGTTAGGATTGATTTAATGTATTTTTTGTTAAGTATTCATGTTTTTATAAATTCTTTAAAAGGTCAAGTATGAATAGTTTCAAAATTTACATAATTCATAACATAAAATATAAATTAGATTATTTAATGTTATAAAAATAATAAAAATTTAATATTGTACCAAAGGGTTTATAAATATATATCCAAATAAGTCATAAATTCTAATTTTTGGCCTATTTACTTATTACGATAAATAAATTAACCCATGAATTGTTAATAATACGATACCATAGTAAGATTAAAAAGGGTAAAAAAAGTTTAAAACCAAATATAAGAGGATTAAAAAAATTACAAACCTTAAAAAAATTATTTGATGATTTTATTTCAATCTCAAATCATCTTAAATTTTAAATAAATCTGTTTGGAACCATTATAAACTAAAAATAAATTTATATTAAATTAATATTTCAAAACTTTCATGATCATCCCCCCATGCTCATGTAAAAGGGAACACATTCTTCTATATTAATCGCACCTATAAATCCTTTTTCTTGGTCATCCCATTATAATTTCCTCTCCCAAAATCCATAAAATAATCACATAGGACAATAATTGTGAATAAATCCATCATAGGGGAAAATTTTGTGCAAATCAAAAGGAGATACTCAAATAAGAGGTAATTATTTTACCACCTCTTTCAAAATTATTTTACAATTCAAAGTACTATTATTATTTTTTACATACTAAAGTAATAATTATAGTATCTTCTACATTATTATATTTTACAATAATTATTGTACAAATTTTTTTCTTCTTTTATCCATCCTACTAGTAAAAATATCACCATGAATGTGTACGTACGACTTACCGTCTCCATGCCATGGTGTAATATGTTATTAATAAATAATTTATTTACATGGGTATAAGGATTATTATAATGGGTTTAAATAATTTATATAACATGGTAATTATTATGTATAATTAATATATTATCCAATTTCATACCATTTTATTATTAAGTGAATGATATCATTGCTCGTGCGTACGCACAACCTACCGTATACACGATGTGATGTGATTTACTCAATATGATCATCATTAAACAAAGATAATATATAAGAATATAATGAATAAATATGATATATATTATAATAATATAAAATTTTAAATTATATAACTATATGCAAAGAAGTGGAACATGAACTTATCTAACCGAAATTGCATAAGAACATAAAGCAGTTAATATCGGAATAATGAGTGACAATGAAATGTTACTATCAAATAGAAGATAATATAATCATATATGACATCATAAAAATCATTATAATTTTTGAATGATTTAATAACATTATTTAAATCATTGTACAGAAGGTTTGGATACATATGAAGGAGATCAGATCAAAGGTAAGGGATTATTTTGAATCACTTTTATTCTTATGGGGCATATGACTTATACATGACCTATTTAATTTTTGTGGTGTTTATGATTCCCATGAATTTATTATTATTATTATTTTGATGGTTATGATATTTACTTATGCTTAAAAGTTTCTTTATTTTATGAGGCATACAATTTTAATGATTGTAACTGGTAAGGGATAATTTTGCAATGTCATTTTATATTCGAGATCTATATATAAGTAAGTATATACTGAGGGTATACATATCATCCATGTCCATGTTTTCTAAAAAAATTCATAAAATCTATAATATTATTCTATGTATGTTTAATATAATATTAACAAAAAAATTTCTTTTAATACATGGTTCGAAATGAATATTTCATTCTATTACCATATAAGCTACTTTTTTACATTTCCTACAAAATTATGGGGAGAATGTTTTTTAAATTATATGAAATGACCAAATTTTTATATCTTTATAATGCCTTATTTCAATGATGCTTCATTTAGAAGATTTCAAGTTTATTTTAAAATATTTTGTTTTCCATTAACATTGTGTCGAATTTTCATAAAAGAAAACACTTTCGAAGAAGAAAAGATATTTTCCTCTAGAATTAATTTAAAGTGTTGTATAAAAATATCATTCCACCTAATATGATTATTTTTAAATATGCTTATATTTAAATATATACTCTTATTATTATTATTATTTTATTTATTAAATGATAGAATGATATTCTATATGGATTATTTTATGATGGAATGATGTTTAAGAAACCCATTTTATTTCGTGGGATACGATATGATTAATGATTTATATTTTTGTGGTACACGTATGAATGATTTCATTATGAGAAGGGTGGGACCTATATCTGCAACGAATGAATTGGGACATGATGGATAAATCATGAGTCATGTATGTTATGTGACAACCTGATTACATGTTCATAATTCAATTTGTGTACCTCATTTTCATTTCTATAATTTTAGGATTGGACCTAGTTTCTATGTCGATATGTTTATGATGTGGCTTGATTTCATTTATTTAATTTAATGAGTGAACCAATTACTATTTCTACTTGTTAAAAAAATTATAATTTTATGTGTATGTGAACATTTCATGTCTTTTTTTCTTTTATGATCTTATATTTTATGACCTTTTATTTTTCTTTTGTTAAATGTTTTCCATTGATTTTTATGTCATGATATTTTAATGTTATGATAACAGACTCATACGCTTTGTGATCATGTTTTATTTTTTTCATAACATAGTTGTTATCCCATTCTGAGAATATAAGCTCACATATTTTAATGTTTAATTTTCCTTCTGTATGGACAAGGGAATTAAGTATGATGTGTTAAAATGGGTTCTAGTTATGAAGGATGATGCATGAGAAGACGTAGATGTTTTATGAACCAGCTGTTTATGTTTCCCAATATCCAATGACACTAAACAAATATCGTCTTTGGGTGTCTATTTGTTAAATGTAATATATATTCCTCAAAATTAATAAAAAAATATAAATCTACATCAATCTTGTGTCGTTATATGTAATATTAGAGAAAAGGTTAAGTAAACATTTGGAAACTAAGATGTGAAAACATTAGTGAGATCCCAAGATATAAATTGAAGGATATGACTAGGGTTTTTCTGAGGATAAGAATATTTGTAGATTAGAATCCAAGGATTTTGTGATAATAATGACAAACCTAGAGTTAAACTAATGATATCATATATTGAAATATTATAATTATTTTACATCACTTACCTATTTCTAATATCTAATATGTATTTCTCACAATTTTCCATATGGTCTTATTCCATAGCCAGAATGACATAGAACATGGTTTACCATTGAATGTTTTGGATGTGGATATTATGGGAATTATGAATATTGATTTAGGAAGTTGAAATATCATGAAGAGAATCATGATGTTGTTGTGAGTATTAAAAATACTGCTGAGGATAAAGAGATTGTAAACAACATGTAAAATATATGTGATATTCTTCCGATAATTTCTAAATTATTCCTGTGAATCATTATGTTGAGAAACTATTAGACATGATTCATATTTTAGGGAACATGAAGATGAAATATCTTGAGTAATGGTTAAAGAAACAAGTTGGATGACTGAGTTGTATATGTTTTGGAATTCAAAGATTATGTTATATGAATCATGAAATATATACATATTTTGAGAATATGTTTTTCATTAAGGATTGTGAAGGATATGTTGTATAGTTTTAATGATCCAAAAAATTGATTTAAGGGTTATGTGATATACTTTATGAACAAATTATTAAGGAAAATATAACCCCTAAAGTTTCCCTTATGTTAAGATAATGATTTTTGGATAATGATATGTTGTATTTGAATATGTAAATTGAATTATTCTAGTTTATTCCAAAAAAATTATGTCTTTGTTGATAAGAGGGTTATCCTATCAAAAATGAAGTATAAAACATTCTTGGACTTAAGTAATATATCCAATAATTTTTCAAATAATAAAACATACATGTTTTCATTCAGGTCGGTACTATGACTCAAATAATACATGATGAAGGTGTTTACATTTTTGGAACGTGACCAACTAGATATAACTTATCATATATGGAGGATAAATGTCAAGATGATTTTGTGAAAATTATTCTATAGTTTTGGTTTTTCATCACTCAAAAGTATTGTAATGTTAAAAAATTATTGGAAAGGGAAACCACTTGTTTCCTGGTGATTCTGTTGCAAGAAAACAGATGTTAAGTCACCTATTCACCTTCTATTCTAGAGCAAGTGGGTGCAATATTTATGGTCATGGTTCTTAAGCTATCCCGGTATGGCTGAGAAAAAATGATCATTGTTTGGATATATGGAATCATTGTTCCACGGTATGGAGGGAAGGGCGAGGAAAAGGAAGGTTTAAGCAAGCATTCTCTCCTATAGTTGTTGGACTATGTTTGAAATGCATAATACAATCTTTTGGGGATCCATGGTTTCATTTCTATTACTAAAAATGAAAATAAAATATCTGATTTATTATTTGGGCCCACTATTTAAGGGGTATAAATCTTTGGACACGATGTGTGGATTCCTCCATCACCCTTGAATGCCTAACATAATGGGGGGTCGATGGATCAGGTGGTCTACCCCCTTAAAGGTCTAACGTAGAACGTAGAAGGATCATTTATTAATGGGTTGATGATTGGCAGATGGGTTCGTTGAGAATCACATGGTTTAGGGATTCTAGGATAAACCACCTTCAATGGATTGGCATCACCCATAGGTACCACAGTGAAGGAAATCATGCCTGGTTTGGATCTGTGTAGAAGTAACAGTTTCCAGGTTGTGGAGATTGAGTTCAATTCAGAGGTGCTGGTGAAGTCCATCCAAGGTCATTTAGAAGTTTTGTTGAACCTAACATACCAAATCTGAAGATGTATGAGGGAGACCAATTAGGGTCATAATATCAAACATGTTTGGAGGGAGGCGAACTCTCTGGCCGATGCGCTTGCTCGACGAGGAATTAAAAAGGATGATCTTATGATTTATGATTGTTAGGGTTCTATTCCTCTTGATTGTAGGGCCAATATTCACATGGATTCCATCATCTTGAACCACTTATACCCCCTTGAAGTATTTTGTTACCCTTCTCTCTTAGTTTCCCCAGTTTAATAAAAATAAAATTTTTAGTCGGTCAAAAAAGATAAACATAGGATGAAGTTTGTAAGAATAATGTAAAATGACACCATAAATGGACTTATGAATATTTGATAACACGTGATAAAATTTTTGTTGAGACAGATGGAGTGAAGAATCATTCTAATTAGGGATCACATGATCTGAAAGCAGTTCATGAATGAAAAATTCAACATAATTTATTTGAATAAGAGATTAAGTGGAAATTTTTCATGGAATAACCAATAATGATATTGTACTGAAATCAGGTAAGTATTTCATCTCATTCAATATTATTCTTCTTTAGGACAAGAATCTTGAAACCCAAAAAGTTTTCATAGTTCTATTTTATCTGATTAATCTTATGGTCCCTTATATAATGACATATTTATAGCTTTCTGGTTGTTAAATTTCTCATATACTTCTTCTCTATCACACTCTATCTAAACATGATGGTTATATTTTTTTCTTTCGTATCCATGTTTTCATTTTCCACCTAAGTTATCCTATGTGGAAACACAGTGATGAGTTACATTGGATAACTGTTATGCATATATGTATCCATTTTAAAATGAATTTTTAGTGTCACTTTTTAGGATCTGGGTTTTTATAAAAGAATCTTTCAAGTAGAAAACATTTTGTAACATGATAAATTTTGATGGTGAAATTACTTTTATGGGGGGTAGAATGTGACACTCCAAGATTTTATGAGATATAATTATTTGATTTCTTGTGTTATATGATACAAAAATATTAACATGCACTATACACAACACCATATTTTCTTGCGGTATATGCAACACTATGTTTGGATTCTGTTACACACATGTTCATGTTCTTTTGATATAATTCATTTCACCCAAGATTGAGTATATGTGAACAACTAAATATTATTTTTCTTCCTTATAATGTAAAAATTAAAATGAGCGAATGAATAGTATTAATTGATTTATGAAAATATTTTCTACACATTTATTTAACTAATTATTTTTTGAACAATTATTTATAATTAAAAATAAAACCTTTTTACATAAGAGGAAATGTTTTTCTAAATTACTATTTAAATGAAAAATAGTGAGTTTATAGAAAAATAAAATCACACATTATGGATTTTATTAATAAAATATATATGTAATATATTAAATTTAATTTTTAAAATTCATCATATATTATTTCTATGCATTATATATGAACAAATTCAATTTTTCATATAAAAGAAGTATATTTAAAAAAATACAGTTTTACCACCTTTTAATGGTGAGCACATTTTAAATATATTTTTTAAACTTGTATAAGTTATTTTTAGAGAAACTCTACTTCTTCTCTGGAACAATGAAAATTAAATTTATTTTTGTTACAATTTTTATATTTTTCGGATAAAATTCATATTTTAATTAATATTTAAAAATGCTATATTGGAATTTAAAACTACCTTTTTGTCTAATATATTTATATATTTATATTATCTTTTGAAATGGTTTTAAAGTATGTTTATATTTTGTTTTTATCATTTAATCCAATTTTGGTCATTGGATGTAATTTCGCATTGGAAATTGATATAAACACATGTCAATCTTATGACCGTTTTTATTTAAAAACCCATTTTCTCGTTTTGACAATGAAGATTAATTATTAATTTATTTCTTCAAATTTTCTTTTTTGAATCAATAAAAATGGATTCAATATTTTTAATCATTATTTTAGAATTATTTAAATAGGTACCTTTTATTTTTGGACATGATGAAAAAAAAACTATAACAAATTTTATTTACCTAGGTTAATGAAAAATCATTTAAATTAAGGTAACAAAAAATATGAAAAATATAATAAAATTATTGAAAACCTACAAAAATCTTACTGGATGAATTAATTTAGACCCATATAACTTAAGAATTGGAATTTGTTCATTTATTGGTCTTTTTTCCATAAAGGTGATTTTATTATAATTAAAACAAAAGAAAGTGACAACATGTCACTCTCTTATGTATTTTAAGTATAATAATTATAATGTAGTGATAAAATTTATAAATCATAGAAGATAAATAGTCTTGAGAAATATAATGAAATTATATACATAATGGTAATTTATTTTTAATATTTATATATTAAATCATTACCGTAAATATCAATACAGTAGTGATAATATAATTATTTTCGTAGGAAAAATTAAAAATAATTGATATTATAAATGTTAAAATTAATATTATATTACATAATATATGTCATCCACTAATTTTAAGGATTCATAAGAAATGTTATTATTCAGTTAATGTATTTTTTTGACTTAATAAAGTTGTTATGATTTTTTGAAAAATTCAAGTATGAATATTATCAAAATTGACATAATTCATAAAATAAAATATAAAATAGTTTATTAAATGTTATAAAATTCCTCAAAATATAATATTTGACTAAATGGTTTAGATAAGAAGAAATATTTTATAAACTCCACATTTTTTTATTGACATGTTATGATAATGGTATTACCACACAAAGTGTAAATAACATGATATCACAATAATATTAAAAAGGGTAAAATAAGGGTTAAACCAAATTTATAAGGATTAAAAAATATTAAAATTATGTAAAACAATTATTTAATGATTCTAATTAATGTAATATCATATAATATTCGAAATAAACTAATTTTGGTCTAGTAGAAACTGAAAACAAATTTATAATAAATTAATATGTCAGGACATTCCTAAAGTGCCCCTTGCCTCTCATATAAAAGAGATATTCTGTTTCACTATTAATCACACCTCTAAATAAAATTTTTTACGCCAAACCTACCCATTTCCTCAACAAAATTCCCTCAATTCATCCTATATTCCACAATTTGGGCAGAAATCCATCATAGGGAGACCTTTGGTGCAAATCAATAGGCGATACTCAAAAAGAGATGATGGTGTTACAACAACTTTGAAAATTCTTTTCATCTTCTACTACCTCTTCTTATGTTGTTTCCATAATAATGTTATAAATACATTATCTTTTAAATTTAAATATGTTATTATAATTATTGGAATACTTTATATCCCTGTTTATCGATTCTACTAATAATAATATCACAATACGTGCGTGAGTACAACTTACCGTCTCCAAGTCATGGTGTAAATTTTTACTTAAAAATACGTCATTTGGATGAGTATAATGATTTCTATAATGGATGAAAATAATCAATATAACATAATAATTATTAGTAATAATTAATATACAATCCAATTTCTTAACATTTAACCATTGAGTGAATGATATCATCACTTGCGTACGTACAACCTACTATCTCCACAACGTGATGCGATTCATTCGAAATGATATTAATTAAACCACAATTTATATAAATTAATGGAATAAATAAATGTAAATTTTATTATACTAATATCATTATTAAAATTATATAATTATATACTACAAAATTTAACATGACCTTAACCGTCAAAACATGCATAACAACATAAAGAAGTTAATATCCGAATAATGAGTGACAATGCAATTTTACTAACAAACGAATGATAACCTAATAATATATGATATCATAAAGATCATTAATATTTTGGAATAATTCAATAATATTTAAAATCATTATAAAATGATGTTGGGATACATATAAAGGGTATCGAACCAATGGTAAGGGATTATTTTTTCTCACTTATATTCCTGTGGGACACATGCCTTATACACAAGTTTGGAGTTTATGATTCACATGAATGTTTTATGATTATTATTTTTATGGTTATGTTATTTACTTATTCATAAAATATTATTTATTTTAGGATGCATGTGATTTGAATGATTATAATTGGAATGGGATAATCTTCCATTGTCATTTTTTTTCTGAGATTTGTTTATACGTTAGCATTTACTTAGTGTATATTTATCATCCATGTCCATGTTTTCTACATATATTTTCATATAATATTATAAATTAATATATGTATGTTTAATGTTATTTTTATCCATTTTTTACATTTACTACATGGGTTTGAATGAATCTTTCTTTCATTTACCATACAAGGTAATTTTTAACATTTTCAGCAAAAGTATGAGGAGAATATTTATTTAACTTTTACGACATGATTAGCTTTTTATGTCTTAGAAATTCTTTTTTTCCATGAATCTTCCATTTCAATATTACATATTTATTTTCAAATAAATTATATTAATTTAATATTTAATGGAATTTCTATAAATGAAAACGTTTTTGGAGAAGAACTGATATTTTCATCAAGAGTAAATTTCATGTTTTTTTGAAAATTATTTTCCATATAAGATGACACTTTTTAAATAAGGTTATGTTTCTATCCCTATTATTATTATGATTTTATTGTGTTAATTATGTAATTAAATTTTATATAGATTATGTTATGATGGAATGAAATTTAATAAATCCATTTTATTTATTGGGATAGGATATGACTAATGATTTAAATTTTTAAGGAACACAAAAAATGATTTTATCAAAGGATGGGTGTGACCATTATCGTTGTATAGTGAATTGGTTAAAGATATATAGCTCATGAGGTATGTCTGTTATGCGTGAACTTGATTTGATGTTCACAATTCTATTTTTTTTGACAAGGTTTTCATGTAGTAATTTTATCGGTGGACATGGTTTCCATGTCAATATGGTTATGAAATGATCTAATTTCTTATCCTCAATTTAATGAATGAACCTGTTACTATTTATACACGTTCAAAGAGTTATAAGATTAGGTATATTCCAAAATTTCATTTATTATGTTATATTTATAATCTTATTTAATATGATCATTGATTTTACTTACGATGAATGTTTTCTTATTATATGCATGGAATGGTATTTTAATGTTATGATCATGTTCTCATACCCTTTATGATCATGTTTATTTTTACATAACATCCCTGTTAACCCTTACTAAAAATTTAAGATCTCTCCCTTTTCAATTTCATTTCCCCAAGATTTGTAGAAGGGTATTATGTACGATTTTTTAAATGGGTTCTAGTTATGAAGGATAAAGTAGGAGATGATGTATAATTTTACACTAAAATAATATGGTCTTAGGGAGTCTATTTTTAGTATTTTATGTATTCAACCAAATTAATACAATATCTATGTACTTCATGGTTGGGACACTAGAGTGAATCACTTATTTATATGAACCCATTATCCAGATTCACCAATAGTTGATTCATCATCTCCTCTAGGTCCAGAACATCAATTCTATACAGGGTCTGGGATAATAGAAATTCTCTAAGAGTAAGATTGATTCAAATTTTAGCCTCTTAGATTCGAGGAAGGATGAGAAACTCCTTGAGAAACATGTAAACATTTTCACTCTCATTAATAATTTTACTTATTTTTGTTCTTTCCTTAGACTCAATAAATTTCACTAGATAGTTTTCTCATATGAAAATAATATCCATTCGTGAGATGATGGTGCGCTATAAGATTCATCCCCCTCCTTGAACTTGAATTGAATTTGTGATTAATTCACGATATGCTGAGTGATTTTATTATCATAAAAACTTTTATTAGACCTATACTTGGATAGCCAATCCATGCCCATGATTGCATCAAATTCGACCAGTGGAACTATTTGAAGGTTCGATGGGTTGTTAAGCCCATAAAAATTTATAAAGGTGATTTATATACATGGGATAAAATAATTGAACCATTTTTCATTTTCACTGAAAGATCTAATTGCATTATTTGTTGTGGTGTTTGAATAGTTCTACTAAGAATTTGTGGTATGATGAAATATATAGAACTAGAATTAAAAATCATGTTCTCTATTCATGAATAAAAAACTAGCATAAATATCACCACTTAATTGAAGGGATTCAACTCAATTTATGTGATGGAAATGGTTCCCCCTAACTGAATAGGAGGTTTTGGTTGTCTCAAAAAACCCTTTTCTTAGGGAATTGGTCTTCCAAGATCCCTATTTATTTACAGTTAGAGCGATGAAAAATGCGTCAATGGTTGAGTGGAACATTCCTTTCCTTCATCTCATTACTGGGGCACTCTTTCCATAAATTATTTTCTATATTACCTTCTTTCCTACACCTAAACCATTTCTTCACACCCTTATAAAATTTTTGTGGAGTTTCTTTCTTCACCATTGGAATGTTGGATTCTAAAATTCCATGGCACCATCATATTTATCCATCAGACCACCAGAATTAAAAGCCATTTTTTTGCATCTTATCCACATGACACCCTTACGACTCTTCAGCCGTCATTTCAAAATTGTGGCCACATTGGAAAATTTTCTCATAGGTATAAATTCCATGGATTATCAGTGATTTACTTAGTCTAGGTTTTAGCCAAAAAAGAAGATTTCAACTATAAATTTGGGGTTAATGGAAAATTTGGAGACGTGTCATGAAAGTATTATGATGATTCCTTGTATGCCCAGCTATATTATTCATCTATTTTTTTTGATGGAAATGAAATATCATAACAATTTATGTAGGATAGTTCATGAAAAATATTTATCAAAAAATATTTTTTGAATTTCCTTTAACTCTATTATTTTGATCTCTTCCACAAGACTCGTATTTTTTTATCAATATCCACCACTGATAAACTTCTCCAATCACTTGATAAACAAATAATAACAACATTCCCTTGTTTGTAATATTATTGTATGGAGAATATATTCTAAATTTTGTTGATCCATTTTACTGTGATAAAGAGATTAGGTGATCTGTTGATTATAGGATGTGTTTGACGCATAATGATCTCAATTGCTACTTGTTACCTATAAAGTGGGTTTGGATTCTTCTCTGGATCCATGTTTCTATTCAGGACTAGATTTTTCTAAGATAGTATCAACATAAAGTATGTAATTACTGTCCAATAGGGTTTATCATATCATCTGTACAATCACCACATTTCCCATTGCTATGATTATTTAACTCATTACTCAAATTTCATGAAATTAACTAGAATAGAAAGAAAATTAGGGCTGATTAATTTAAATTATTAATCACATGAAAGGGAATCTAATGAAAATAAATATATTATATATAAATTAAATTTATATCCAGAAAATATGAATTTATAGGCTTCAATATATGTTATCCATGATGTATTTCATAATATATATTATTATGGGAATTTTTTATTCCCTTAATAATGATTCATAATGATCTTATGAATATACCGAAGAATATCCCCCAAGAGATTCCAACTAGGGGCATACTAAGGAACATTGTCAAGTACTAGTTTCCCCTGAGTCAAGCCCATGACACCTGGTCAGAGTTATTACTCCTAGGTACATTTGTGCTAGACGCACATCCACCTGTAATATCCAAGCATGTATGTATTTTAATTGTAAAAAACATAATCTCTACTAAACAAAAAATAGGGGTTTTTTTCTTATACGTATTCTAATCCCTATGTATTTAACTAGATATTTCTAATCACGCTCTAAACAAACTAAAATTTCCACTGATACCAATTTTAAAATCCCTTTTATTTATTTTATTTAATAATTGATTTACTACCAAAGACTAAACCTAATATAACTCATATTATCAATAGGTGTAGTGTTATTTATTTATAAATAGAAATAAAAATGTAAAATAAGGAAAAAAACTTCTTCATTGAATCATTCGTTTACATTATTATAGTACACTTTCAAAATTAAAATTGCATGAGAAAACCAAGAGACATACATAAGAAATGGGTGAGATATAAGAACGGAAAGGGAATAAACATAGAACAGGTTATAAATGTTATATAATGAGAATATAATGAGTAATAAAAGGAAGAAGAATAGTAATATGTGATAAAACATGATAAACATAACATGGGAAATGTAGAGACAACTTAATACATTGAATCATAAAAATAAGTTAATGCTAAACACACCAAGACATCATGTGTGACAATGACCCATAATTGAATCAGGTTAAATCACTATATCAATGTGATATATCATGATACTAAACATTTACCAATGGATTGGATCACTATCTAGATGCACCCACTATATTTATTTCATTATTATGATTAAGTTTTCAACAAAGATTAAAAAACATGGATTCATTCATCATCATAATTTATTCCATGATCCTATAATGTATTATTGATATATTTATCTACCCAATAAATAATTATATTTCTATAATGGTTAATAAATTTGATTGAAAAAGAGGTATGTTATTCAATACACAATTTTTTCTCATGGAAAATGTGGGTGAATGTTCCGTAGCATAACCAACTGAATTAAAAATTCATAAAAGGTATTGATAATAGAGAACATGGCCTCTCGAATTTTTCTTAAAAATGAAAAGTAATGTTATATGGAAGAACATATCACAACATAAGGAAATGAATAGAAAATAAATTTGGTAAAGAAGATAAATGAATAAACATGAGAAAGGAAAAGATCTATTTTGGAATCTTGACATGGTAACATGAGTACCTAAAGGATAATGGGAAGATTAATTAGATAGAAAAGGGGGATATCATAATTTATAAATCCAATTTATTATAATGGTAATATGGAGGAACATATCCCAAAAAAATAAAATGGAATTTAATACAGATAACATAAATGGAGTTCTTGAATGAAAATGAGAAGATAAATATCCCTTAACAAATTTCCTAATAGTAACAAGTTAGGTGAAGGATAACATGAAAGAAAATAAAAAATATATAATTAATATAACATCCACTAGATATTTGGGGATGTTTGTAAAAAAATAAATCATTATAAATTACAGTGAAGTTGAAAATTTTTAAGGAATGTGCTTGAATTAAAAGTAGGGGAAGTTCGCTTAAAAGAGTGTTTGACATAAAAATCATGGGAGGGGTTATTGAGTGATTGAGGGAGCCTTTTGAGGAAAATCGATAATGGAGGGGTGAGTATGGTAATTCTACATGATGTTTTAGTGAAGATAAATTGGAGTGGGGTGCATCATTTTCTGGAAAAGAGAGGGATTTAATTTTTAATTTGTTTTTGGACTCTACATAATAAAATATCCAAAACCACAAACCAACCTAATATTATTTCCATAGTTAATGTAAAAATAGAGGGGTTATCATTATTTTATAATTTAAAGGTCCTAAATTAAAAAACAAATTCATTTCTTATGTGGCGGTGAATTACACTCTTGAAGAACAGATATTAAAAACAAAAAATATATTATAAGTTTTCGAGGATTCATAATTACATTATAAAATAAATAAAACCAACATAAAATATAACTAATTTTTGTGAAAAATTATATTTTTCCATGGATTCCATTTATTGAAATTATTACATTACTTTTCAATCCATATGATGTCATAAAACATAAATTATATTTATATAATATCTAGGTTTTACTTGAAAATTCGTCTGTCTCGGGAAATATTGAAAAATGACCCATTATATATTTTTTATGTCATGATTTCCAAAATAATATTTGTTTTTTTATAAATAATTTTCTATATAGGTATATTTTTTACTTTTAAAATAAAATAAACATTAATTAAGAACTAATGGAATTTTTGACATTGCGAGTTTGGGAACCCTTATAAAAATTACATTTACATCATAAATTATATAATTATTTATATATGATAAAAATTATTTAATAATATTAAAATATTATTTATTTTCATAGTTGGTTAAATCATAAATTCAGCAATTGAAATTTAATATAAACTAGATATACAATTTGAGGTTTATTATATCAAAATAATTATCATTTAAAGTATAATAATAATATGATCCAAAAATATTCATTATTCTATAAAAAATTTAATTATTAATATTTTTATGGTCTTTAAAAATATCCCTTAAATAAACTAGAAAACTTCCATAGATTATGGTCTACGATGGTGGTACATTCATGGGACATTTCAGTAAACATGGTTTGGGCCATGATCTCAATGAGCTTGAACTTCCCTTTAAACGGTTTTGATCTTGCTTATATTATTGGATCTCAGCATGGGATTGGTCAAGCGAAAAACCCAAATAGGTTATCTCTCTAAAAATTTCTAATAAATGGCCATCATAGGGTATGATCTTTCGAGTTGAGGATATTACTTCTTTTGTTTTAATTGGATTTTTATAACCCTATATATATACTAATCACATAATCAATATAAAATGGATATATTATCAGTGTTAATGATTATTAATGGTATTTTAAATTAAATATTATATAATAAATGAAAGGAATTTCATGGGTCTCTATTACCATATTTTAGGATGATAGTTCTTATGAATTGAAAAATGGGAATTTTGATTATAAGAGTTTTGGTCATTAAAATAAATTCATTTACAAAACCATTGGCATGCCACCTAACATTATGTTATATTGGAAATTTTTTCCCTATTGAGGTAAGAAAAAAGTATTTTCTGTTTAAAAATTCATCAAAAATTTATTTTGGAATAGCTGGAGAGAGGATTCTGTTAAAAAATATAGTGTTTATTGTGAATAAGACATAATATTATAACATTTCTACAATTTACAAATAGAGGTATAAAATATTTCATGATTCGATCTTTCAAAATATATAATTAAAACCTGGATAGATGGAAAGTCTCATTAATTATATAAATAAAATCTTTTTTGGGTAAATTTAAATCTATGTGGAATAGATTATTCATGATTCTTAGGTTAATGAAGACTGATACCTTTTTAATTTTTGTTGGTGAAAATAGAAGAATAGTGATGAATAGTCAAAGAATTAAACATTATTTTGAAGGGATTAAAAAGGACATAGACAACATCTTAATTTTAAAAAATAATTTTAATATAAATTAGTATTAATGACTATAAATTAAGTACTTAATGGGATTCAACCCATGGTATTGATGTGTGTTGTATTTTTAAGAATTAATAGTTGTTTTTTATTAATTTTTTCTACTATATTTATGATATTATTATTCTTGGTCATTATTTTAAAAAGAAAAAAAATCCTTCTCGTGATGTGTTAAAAGAAGAGTATTGTTCCCTTTTATTCTAAATTATCATAAAGCTTTATGTGGGAGCCTTAGTCCAAATAAATAGGTTTGTTAATAGGGGAATTGTTTTATGTTAAATTCTAATTTTATGTCCTTCATTATTATTTCATTGTGATGACACTACTACTCTAAGATTTACTTCAATGATTTAAAATCTATTCACTATATGAAATCATGTTTTGTGCTGTAATACCCTATATGGTTTCATTTATGTAATTTTATTTCGCTTTTATATGTGTTTGAAATAAATTTTTCTATTCTACTAAAAATATAATTGAAATAAATTTCTTAAATTTTTGACACCCAATTTACTATGTACTCAGTAACATAATACATTTATAACATAGTTGAAAATTTCATAATACTTTTCCTTACTGATAATGCATGTGAATCTATTGAAACAATTTCGTTGTGCCGAACTCATATTGATTGAAAACAATTATGACCCTTAAACACAAAATGAAAATTTTAATTGTAGACTTATTTAGATCTTTTAAGGTCAATTTTTTATATTTTCCATCATTGAATTTAACTTTGATTATAATTTTTGTTTTTGAGTAATGGGCTTGAGTTTTATTAATTTGGTAAAGGCTATACATTAATGTGTTATAGCATCATATACCATTAATATTTTGTAAAAAATCATTTTTTTTCATTTCACATTCTGTGGGTCATGTTTTATATAAATTTTGAATGTTATGATGTCACTTTGAAGAGGTACAATATCAATTATTCTTTGTATTTCTTTTTTAGATGAATTTATTATCCTCTTAGAATCATTTATTCATGATATATTATTTAGAAAATGTTAAAAAAACTATAATTGATTTATAGAATTAAAATTAAATAAAAATTATAAGACAATAATTTAAATGATATAAGAAATTAAAATCATAACATTTATTGAGATTATTTCCTTCATTATTTTATTCTTTTATCACTAGTCTAAAATTTTTGGATGAAGTATTTATTTCTATTTATATTTATTAAACCTACTTATCCATTAAATTGTGTTTATTTGAATGGTAATTATGTGTTTCTACTCACTAAATGGCAATGAGATGTTTTGATAAGTTAGTTAAATGAAATTTTAGGTCTGTTTAATTTTATTCAATTTTTTTAAAAGACATAATTTTAGTTTACCAGTAATTAATCAAGTAGTAATATCCTATTTATATTAATAGGGAATATATAAATTCCTATAGAATAGATTGTTGGGGGTAAATTATTTTTCTTAACAAAATATTCATGGATTTTTTTTTTCAATTTTGAGATTTATTATTTTTCAATAAAATTGATTACAAATTGTTTCAGTATATAAAATTGTTATATATAAGATAAATTGATGTGGGATTAAAATCATCTATTTTAATACATATTTTGATTAAATTTGTGTTGATTTAATTAATTAACTCACACTACATTTTAAAATTAATTAAATTAAGTAGTTTTTTTGTTTACTCATTAAAATTTTCCTCTACTATGTTTAATTTTTTATTTATGTCCCATAATTAATTACACATTAATTCATAAATTATATTCATTAATCCTTATTTCTTATTAATTTTTATATTTTAATTTTACTATAACATTAAATAATTATTATTTTTTTGTTTTTAGTAATTAAAAAATTATTAATAATATATTCAGTTAATTAATGAAACTTTAATTGAAATTAAATTCTTATATTTCAATGATTTAATATATTTACAATATAAATTATAACATTATAAAAAATTAATATAGTAATAATAATTTTTTTGAATTATAATTTAAGAAAAAATTTCAAAATAAATAATTATTATATATATTTACTTTCAGTTTTAGTAATATAAATAATTTTATGTTTTTAATTCTATTCAAAACATATTTTAATTTGATTAATTATCACGTAATTTTTTTATTAATTAATCTATCAATTTGAGAAATTATATAAATAATTGAATTAATTTTTTCATTTAATATTTTTTAATTTAAATGTTTTCATAATTTTTTATTTTATTGATTGTAAATTTTATTAGTTATTCCAATTAAATGTTGTGGATCCACTATTGGATGTTGTTCCACTATTATCATTCATATTCATCCACTATGTAGAACATCCACCATTGGTTGAACCACCGCCAGCACCCAAAAATATACCACCTCAACACCCAGTAGTAGAAAATTAGAGCACCCAAAATACGCATATACTATACCTAAAAATAATCAAATTGAAAAACAATATCCATAAATAACACTCATTTATTGTTGGAAATTCATCAACTGTAATCCCATTTCTTCTTCTACTACTAGACTACCTTTTTCTTTTAGTTTTATTGTCATAGTTCACCAACCTCTATGATTATTCCCACCATAAGACAACAAAGATCTACCAACACTAACCTATTTTTCAATTACTACAATATCACATATTTTCTATTGATGTCATCCATGAAAATAATGATCATCACCAGAGTCCTCAACTACTAAACCCAATGCCTCCACAATAGGGATATTCAACAAGACCTATTGTTGCATGAGGTAGAATCAGATTAACATGTTGATCCATTTCTATATCTGAACCTCATTTCCATCATCATTTGAGATCATTTCCACATAGATGTGAATCTAAAACCCACTTGTAACTTCTCTTCAATCAATACTGAGGCTATTAACTCTCGATCGAGATGATGAGACTCTCCGCTTCAAAGATAGAATGTCAAACATGACCAACTATAGATTGATCAGATGACCTCTAATTTGAAGCTTTAAAACCACCGACACTCAAGCACGCCACTAATTAAAATTGTGTTGTATCTAATCAACAATCCTAAAGGAGATCTAAATAGAAGCTACAATGAAGGTCATTGGAATCAACTACGAGCACACCCCCTCCACTGATCTCCAATTGAAAAACAGCTCTCGTGAATCCCCTTTTAGAATAATCCACCAACATGTATGATTAATGAGTTTAATTCAAAAAAAATAATTAAAAATAAAAATAAAATAAAATTTAATAATTAAAATAATCAATAGAAATATAATTAAATTAATTAAGATTACTATATAATTTATATTTTAAATGATAATAATAAAAAATAACAAGAATATATATGTATATATATATCTTTCCAATTAAAACAATAATAAATAATTTTAATGATTTATTTATTATTAATTTTTATTTTATAAAAATTATTATTATAATTAAAAATTTTATAATTTTATATTCATAATAATAATTATTATGATAATTTTATATAAAAACATTATCACTAAAATAATAATACTGATATTATACTTATAATTATAAAAGTTATATTTTATTAATAATAATGATTTTTCAATTAATTCAATCTTCTATTTCCAATACATCGAGGATATTAATGAATTAAAATAAATTAAAAAATACACTAGGATGGGAGGAGGAAATGTCACATGATCGATGAAATAAGGATGATAGACCTGATTAGGTGAACAAATATAGTGATGAATCAAAAAAACATAGGTAAAATTATGAAGCATGGGACATTCATGTTTACATTTTCCGAATTCATAAACTGAGAGATAGATAAGGGAAATTACAAGACGAGAGGTGTGGAGGAGGTGTAGAGAAACAACATTTATTATATATTTAGGGGTAATATTCCTTTATCCTCTTGATTTCTAGTTCATTATAGATTAATCTTGAAATGGGTGTTTCTGTATGAATAATTAATTGTACATAAAATTTGGTCATCATGGAATTAATATATCTGGTTTAAATATTTTCATCTATTCAAATTTTTATTCCTATAAATTATAATCTATCCTTGAGACCGATTATAAATTAATTTTTTTCACACCTTATACTTTTAACATAAAAAATCTATGATCAATTGATGAGATTGATCAGGGATGCATGTCGAAAACTTTACATCTCAAAACAATGGGATATTTCATCACGATTTATTTGGATTATAATAAATCAAATTCCTTTTATTTAAATTTGTTGGAGTGGAAAACTACAAGATTAAACAAATTGAGTTTTTATCTCATAGAAGGGGATATTAAACCAAAAATGTTCCAAGGATTCCAATTGTCTTTTAAGAGGACATTTATTCAACCAATACTATTTAAATTATTAGGATTCCGTCTTTAAAATTTTACTCATTACTCCATTGCCTCATATGTTTATCAATTTTCCTTCTTCAACTACTTCTCAACAAACCACTACATTAATTTATACATCATTTCATTATAAAAACTAAAAAAATTGACCTCTTTTTATAGTGGTATTTTACTCATAAATTCTGTACTCATCCTTCCCTTAGGTACGACCCTGTGAACAACATTACAATTTTATGTTGTGGGTAATAAATAATTAAACTTTTCATAAATTAAATATGTATGTGTAATTGAGAATTTTCAGGGCCCAACATTCAATTGATAGTAATTAGTGGTGATGTTTGGCCAAAAGTTATTTTCCACTATTCACATTGGTAATTTATTAGGCTTTTAGGGACTTAGTCACCCATCATTAGTGATTGCAATATCAAGGAGCATGTATTACATCCATCTATTATCATTGGATGAATTTATGATGGAATCATCCTTGGAAGTGATTTATTTTAGTTCTATGAGGTTATCACTACATATTTATCCTAAGGATACAAATTAAGGGAAGGATTTAAGCTCAATGTTAGTTTGGGTGAAGCTTCAGAGCCTTACACTTCTATTAAAAATTTATATATTCCTGAAAGAATTGGAGATGTGATTGGATATCCCATTGTTTATATAAGGATAATTATAGTATATATAAAACATCATCAGTTCACATTTGAGTAAAACATGAACTTTCAGCGACTGTTCCCTTATGAGATTTTATTTTACTAGGGATTATTTCATGTAGCAGAAGAGGGTCTTCAATTATGCTCTTCCATGGTTATATGAAAACAATTACCTTAGAGGTCTTCTATAATACTACTTAAAGGTATATTGCAATTGTATTTATTGAAGTGATACCTATGGTTGGTATTTCATTTTTTGATCCCTATAACGACACTGTTGTCCAAGTGGTTTGTAGTTACGATCTTACTCCTACAGTACGTGTTGTCCTTCACTTTTTTATGTATTTACCATGTATTGGATGCCATCATAGTTTTAATTATAAGTTGTTCTATTATACTACTAACTTCCAATTTTCTCAGCCTATGGATCTATAATATTCTTTTGTGGGTGATATTCCCATAGGTTCATATCATTTTCGGTAGAGCCTCTCACTGGGTCTAGAGGATGATGAACATGGAATGTTGTTTTTACTCTTATCGATGATGTCGAGGTTTATTCCTCTTCAATTATATATGAAATTTAATAGATGGTAATTAGAAAGGATTTGGTTTCTTTTAGCTACTTTCTGACCTCAATACATCATGTGGATGTTATATTGGCCAACCCTCCTAGTTTGGGTGATCCCCTTATAAGAGCTGTTTTTTCCTACCCTGATGTAGACACTGTGAATTCTTAATTTATTAGATTCCATGGGAGTTTTAGATTCCATGTTGGAAACTTGTTTTCATCCTTAAAAAGGATGAATATCCATAACAATCAACCATTATCATCTATGGATAGAGGTATGATTACCCCAACCAAGTCCAAGTAACCAAACTGTATTTCATGTTCAATTTCAATATATATTGGGTCCATTGGCAGAAATTCCATAAATCTCTCTTAAAATTACATATAACATTAAATATAATTCTAGGGGTCATTGAGCTTAGGAAAAGAGTTTATTTCATACCAATAATCTTTAAAGCAGTTAAGATTCATTTCTAATTATTTTGAAATACTAAAAAACAAAGCCTCATATAATCTATTGTAAAAAGGGATGGATTTTCAGAATAAATACATATGAATCCATTAAAAAATATTTCTATTTTAAATATAAACTGTAGAGACCCCAAACCTGGTGTACATGGACATTACATTATTTTTTAGGAAGACTTATACATACCAAGAACCAATACTCAAGGACCGTAATAGTTTATTTTCCTTGGAAACTCAGAAGATAATCTTCAAGTCAGGGTGAAAGATCTTCAACATCTCCCACAAAGATCTTCCCCTTTTGTTTTCTTACCTAAAACCTTTCTTTAAATCCTGGGGAATAGAAAACATATAAAGGAAGATCTCAAATTATTAGTAAGGGTAATCATAGATAACATAAAACAATCTATAAACATTTGAATGCGAAAACATGAACATAAAATCTAAACATCAAAATCTTGAGCAAAGACATAAATCTTGGAAGTACGTAAGGCATATATCAAAATGGAACACCAATAAACATAAAAAAGCATTTGAATAAATCATGTAATTGTGGAAAACCATTAATCACATGATATGATTTCCATAGTATCCAAGTCATTTCTCCCAAGACCATCTCAGTGGAAAAAGTCCCTTACTAAACCGGGATTACTTTCCATTCCATCCATGTATTACTGAACCCGATTTACTTTCCGTTCCAGACCTGTATTACTGAACCGGATTTACATGTCGTTCCAGCCCTGTATTACTGAACCGAATTTACTTGTCGTTCCAGCCATGTCTATATCATGAGATATAAATCTTTACCCAATGAATTGAGGGGAGATATAGGTCCCACCCATCTCAAAATGAAGTCATTTTACTTGTGCCACAACATAAAAAAAAATAATTCATCATTACCCAAATAATAAAAATAGGTTTCACATACATCATCACTTCATAACATAATCCATATAAAAAATGGATATCATTTCATCATAAGAAAAGTGAAACCATTTAAATCATATAGATATTATACTTGAAACATACACATCTGAAATAATGTCAACTTAGATGGATTTTTTTTGATAAAACCATTGAAATGAATTCTTGAGGAAAATATCTTTTCTTTTTCAATATCATTTTATTTTCACAAAATGCCATGAAAATTTTAAAGAAAAGTATTTTTTTTGAAAATAGTCATGAAATCTTGTAGTGTAAGCTTCATTAAAATAATGAGTTATGAAACTGTAAAATTGTTTCATTCTGTATAAGTTGAAAAAAGATTATTCTCATATTATGGCCGAAAAAGTCAAAAAGTACATCGTACTAAAAACAAAAAAAAATTCCATTCATATATTTTACTCACCAAAGGGTAAAATTGGATTTAAAAAATTGTAGGAGGATAGAAATAATATTACATATTGAGGAAACATGGATGTGGATGATAACTATTCCCCCAATAAATTCTGAAGTATAAACAATCTCATATAAAAATGAGATTGCGAGATTTTCCCATACCTTAAGTCTGATATGCTTCATTTGTATCTGAACCTCCTGTATAAAGATTTATATATTTTAATTGACTTATTAAAGAATCATATTAATTGTTATGATTTCATATATGGTCCACTTATGAATTTATATTACCCATTCTTTTGTAAATTCCATGTTAAAGCAGCGTTTTTGGTAAAATCGTTTCATTTATCATACACGATTCGACATGTTGTTCTTGATATTATTACATATATCATTATTGAATTAATTCCAGAATGTAAAACATTATTTATATATAATATATATTCAGCGTATAAATATATTTGATTGATTGATAAATGGAATGAAACACACCGTTCATGGAGACGGTAGGCCGTACATATGCATGAACGCTGTTTTCATTTCCTTATTGAATTAAATGGAATTATGTAAAAGAAACATATATGTACATTTATACAGTATCATTATTATGTAATATCTTTCATGATTTTTGGTTATATATAATTTTAAACATACATGAATGGTTAATCATGGGAAATGAATCTCATCGCATTCTTGGAGACCGTAGTCCGTACGTACGCACGAGGGATGATATCATTCCCATGATCATGGAATTGTATTAAAGTGTATGTATAATATTTCAGAATCAATATCATTTAAAATAATAATATATAGTTATTCATTACACCATTATACCCATCCAATTAAGGTGGTGGTGGAAAACAGATTACACCACGGCGTGGAGATGGTATTCCGTACGTACGCACACACGATGATTTCATTTTCCGTAGGATGGAATGAAGCTGAAATAGGGTTGTCTCATATTTATGATAAAATATAAGTATATTAGTGATACTGATGTTAATAATTCATAATGAAACAACTAAGGAATATGAAGTATAAGAAGTAATAAATTTGAAATAATCGGTAACCAATATTACCTCTTCTTCGACACTCCTCTTTGAAACATCCTCTTAGGGCACTAATGTTGGTCTTTGAAGAAGACCAGGACCTCTAGAATATTACAAGGTGAGTTGAGAAGAGTAATGGGCTGGGTTTGGTCGATCATTAAGGCTCAAAGTTGTGTAAAGAGGAGAGGGAGGAGGTGCCCATTTATAAGGGAGGAGAGGGGCACCATTGGAAAGTGTGAAAATTTTATTTTATTATAAACTTATCGTCAGTTTCAAAAGGTCCAAAAATAATTAAAGATGAATATAAGATGACTCATGGTCGAAATAAAATCATCCATTCAGAATTGGACATGTTTTGGATAATATTTTAATCATTATAATCGTATTTATTTAAATCATTTATTAATGAGGTAAATACTGCATCATTATTGTGTAATAAATAATTTAATATATTTCATGTCTAAAAATTATAACCAAAAACCAACATGTATGAAATATTTTTAGATTTCCAATGAATACTTATAGTCGAAAAGATAATTTATCTATCTCCTTATAAAAATTAATTACTAAATGATTTTTGTTATTGTAAATTTTGTCATTACATTAAATTAAATAATCCAAATTGTCATAACCACAACCAAGTGGCTCAATGGGGTCCCAAAATCGACCCAAGGATTCCCATGGTCGGCCACTACTCATCCAATAAGGTTAGGACATGTGTTAAGGTAATTTTGAATTATTATAATATTCATTTAACCTTGAATTACCTTATTTACCTTTAACTGTAGTAAATAAAAGTCAAAAGTTACTATTCACCAAAAATTATTTTCATCTTATTGAACCACATTTTACTTCTTGATAACAACCATGTGTGTTAGATTTTTGAAATTCAATTCACAGAAGTGGTAAAATTTCATTTAAAAGAAAGATTCAGTTTTTTTAACTACCACTTAGTGGTTTCACTATTCATCAAAAATTGATGTTTTTCAGAAAAATACCAAAAATTCAGCCTAGGATATATTTGATATTCCAAATTCAAAAATGATGTATATTTTACCAAATTAAAAATATAGATTTGGAATTAATTAATTTAATATTAATCCCATTATTATGAAGACAAGTTTTAAAAGTCAAAACATTGCCAAAGATTGAAATGTATTTACCTATGAATTCAATGTAAAATTAATGGTATTGAAATAAATAATATTAAATGGTTAAAATATATTCTATTTATAATTTAAAACCATTATATAATATAATTTAACCTTATAAATTATTTTTATGAAAAAACTTGTTTTAAATTTAAATATAGCATGTTTTTAATATTCATTAAATTATAAAAGTAATCAGAATAATAAGAAAAAATTATCCAAAGTAAATTTTTTTATACTGATTCAAAAGAATAATTTTATTTTGTCAAATTGAACTTGTTAACCTGTCAAAAACTAGATTTGAAGTGGGTATGCCATCAAAAGGCGGCAAAACTGCATTTTTTGAAAAATAATTATTTTTCCCGAAAAATTTATTTTGTTCACATACAATGTTTTAGAAAATGTATAAGATGAATAATAATGTTATAAAATTCAAAATTTAATCAATACTATTCATAAAAGATACTCCATAATAATATTATAATAATATATCGTTGTTTAGTGAAACCTGGTATTGCGTACTACACACGCTATCGAGGGAGGTCGTGATTGCGTGTAATGCAAGCTAAGTCAGGGATGCGTGTTGTGCAAGCTCCCTTTGGTGTTGCATACATCACAAGACATTTGTGAAATTATAAATAATAATTCTCATAAAATCTCAGTTTGTTACATTCTACCCCCTTAAAAATAATTTCTCCATTGAAATTTGTCGGGGTTATAAATGGTTCACTACTTGAAAGTTTATTTAATAGAAACCCGAATCATAAAAAGGAACACCAAATCATAACATTAGTAAAAGTTAAGTATGAAACATAATGGTTACCCAAATTAACTCATCACTGGGTTTCCACATAGGGGAATATAATTGAAAATAAGGATATGGAAGAGAAATCTAACCATAAAGTTCTGATGGAGAGTGGTAAAGAACATGGCTATGAAAAATCCAACAATCACAAAGCCATAAACTTGTGATGATCTATAGTACCATCTGATTCATCAGATATCAGAGCCCTAGTAAATCATTTTTGGTTTTCAATATTATTTCCCTAATGTTGAAAATTTTTAAATAGAAGAAATACTTACTTTATTTTTGTACAATCTCACTGATGTTTGTGCCTTGAACAATTTACACTTCATCTATTAAAGAAATGAAGTTGAATTTGTCTTCTGTGAAGTGTTAGCAGATCATGAGATAGAATGATAGGTCATTCAATATTTCTCAAACATAAGGTTATCAAAAGTTATATACATAAGTCCTTATATGGTGAGATTAATCATACATGGTTCCTAAAATAGACACATACTTCATTTATGATACCTCTAAATAAAATAAACTAGTTTCTACTTACCAGGGACTTCCTGTAGGACAGTGATACTTGATGAAGGCATGTCGTACTTCGGTTGTTGGTTCAATTCGCGCAACCTTGTCTGATGTGATGGGTTGTTGGCCATCCTGTGGGTTGTCCTTTTTCTAAATCTATACTATCATAACATCTCAGAAATAAAAACAAAATTTTATAGCCATAAGCAATACTATATGATGTACATTCCAACCTTTAGGCTTATCGAAAATTCTTCTGTCTGATTACTAGAAATTTCCTCTACCACGAATGTGAATTCCTTCATTTGTCCCCCATATATCATATGATATATCTTATTGTTGGTCACATTCCAAATATGTGAATAACTTAATCATGTATTCTTTTAAAAAATTAATACCGATTGATCCTCAGTGAAAACATAAATACTGTCAAAATTTCACACTTTTAACATACCAAGATTCCAAAATTTCTATATACTCAAACCATGATATAACATTGTCCTTATATCAGTCATGAGCTCATTTCATTTTTTCATTATCCATTCATTATGCACATATCATATTCTATCCCAAAATATTTCAATCACTTTTCATGTTTACCGGTACCATATAATTATTGAAAACCAATACATAGATATTTCAAAATTCCACGATACCATAAATGAGATTCCTTGATACTATTTTTAAATCCCCTTACATAAACACGTAATTATTACACAACATCATTATCATACTCAACATCACAAATAGTGATCTCATGTGACTTCCCTTTATCCTTTTCCTTAAGAGGTTTCTCACGTTGATCATCATTAACCCTTATATTAGGGAATTGATTAGCATAATGCCCCATTTTCTTGCACATGAAGCATTGATGTGTTTGTGGTGCGTTCTCTGCAGTCTTTTCATTATTCACATCATTAGAAACCCTTTTTCCATTACATAGACACTCAGCTGCTCGATGACCTTCTCTTCCACACTTAAAACATTTTCTAGTTCCTTTAAGACAATCTCAATCATGCTTCCATCCAAACTTTTTTTTTTTGACAAAATAAGACGGATCCATTAATGATGGAGATCAGCAGAAATACAGGAGCATAACCACGATGGAAAATGATTGAACCAGAGCAAATCCTCATAGGGAGGGCCAATGCCTGCCATCTTGTGAGCGGCTTCGTTCGCTTCCCTTTTAATAAATGAGAAATTGCAGGAATTGAAGCCTTGTCTCCGCGAATGAATACACCGGATAATGGGACCGAAAGGTTGAAGCCCGCCGTCAGTGAGATTGATGGCATTGATTACAGTGAGACAGTCGGATTCGATGTGAATGGAGTCCCAACCGCAATCTTTTGCGAAGTTTAATCCAGCAAGGATGGCGGTGGCCTCCGCGACTGAGGGCTCCCAAAGTGCATAACGTGCTTCGTATTTGGCAGCGATAAGATTTCCCAGGTTGTCCCGGGCCAGTAAACCTAGTCCAACTGGGCCATCCTTAGGGAGAGAGGCATCCACATTGATCTTAAAAATCCCTTCCGGTGGGGGGCACCAATGTTGGGGAAGAGGAGGGTGGGTGGAAAGTCTTTGTTGTTCAGGGTGGTTCTGCCAAACCGCAATCCATGACAATGCCCGGTCAATCCAAAACCTGGGGGGCCTCCGGAAATGATTGAAGATGGCCTCGTTCCGCCTATTCCAGATAATCCAAGCCACAATGCACAGGGCGCCTGCGTTAGCCGGCGAAAAGGAGGAGCACCATCGCATCAGGAGAGCTGTGAGATCTGAGGCGGGGTCCGGGAACAGCTCTAAAGTTGATCCCCAGCCATTCCAAATCTCCTGAGCCCCGGGACATTGAACAAGGGCATGGAAAGGGGATTCAGTCACAGAAGGGCAGAAAGGGCAAGAGTTGTCGTCGGAAAACTGTCTGTAGACAAGGAGGCTCTTAGTTGGGAGGATACCAGTACACACCTGCCACCAGAAAAAGCGAACTTTAGGGGGAACATTAAGCTTCCAAATTGATGTCCAGGGCCTCGCATCTCCTTCTGAAATCTGAGCAGAAAGAGGTCGCCGGTAGCCAGCTTTCACTGTATACTCCCCTGAGCTGTCGTTTGTCCAGTAGAGATGATCTGGCCCTGCGTCTGACACACAGGGAATACTCAGAATAAGTCTCCTATCCCTCTAATTAAACCAGGAGAAGAGTTTTTCCAGACACCATCCCGCCCCTTGATCATCAAAAAGACAACAGACTGTGGCATGTTCGGATCCGGGAAAAACAGGGGATGACGCCTTCGTGCCTGTCTGATCAACAAGCCAAGGATCGGTCCAAATCTTGACCGTAGAACCATTCCCAATCCTCCAGCCTAGCCCTTTCCTCAGTAGATTACGACCGCCCCAAATGCTTCTCCAGAGAAAACTGGGTCGATAGCCAAGATGGGAATCCATAAAATCCTTATGTGGGAAATATTTAGCCCGGAGAACACGCGTGCATAGGGATGATGGGTTATTAATCATACGCCAACCTTGTTTAGCCAGCAAAGCATCGTTAAACAGAGAAAGGTCCCGGAAGCCCATTCCGCCTTCAGATTTTGGTTGACAGAGAGCAGACCAGGCGATCCAATGGACTTTATTTTTTCCGTCCTTTCGTCCCCACCAAAAGTTAGATGTACTGGATTGAATCTTTGAAAGCACCACATCAGGGAGTTTAAAAATAGACATCAAATAGCTGGGGACAGATTGAAGTGCCGCCTTGATGAGGATTTCCTTGCCGGACTTAGAGATTTTTTAGGGGTCCAGCCTTGTATTTTTCTTTCAATTCGATCCACAATAGCTGAACAGATTTCTTTCTTTGACCGTCCAACCACCGTCGGGAGCCCAAGATACTTCTGGTGCTTATCGACCCCAGGGATGCGTGCTAAAGAGCAGAGATCTTCTCTTTTCGGCTGGGGAACTCCAGAGCTGAAAGAAATTTCTGATTTACTCTGATTGATCATTTGTCCTGAAGCCCGTTCATACTGTTGAATCGCCTGGCAGATTGCAGTACACTCATTAGGGGTAGCTCGAGAAAAAAGAAGGCAATCATCAGCGAAGAAGAGGTGGGATATCGGAGGGCCCTTGCGACACGCTTTCGCCCCATGGATTATGGAAAGCGAGGCTGCCCTGGAGAGGAGGTTAGGAAACACATCAGCCACTAAAATAAAAAGGAAGGGTGAAAGAGGGTCTCCCTGGCGAAGCCCACGGGATGGGGAGAAGCCTCGGGTGAGCACCCCGTTGACATTAATGCAAAAGGAAACTGACGAGACGCATTGCATGATCATGGCAATCCATTTGGTGCAGAAACCCATCTTGAGCATCACATATTCAAGGAAGTTCCATTCTACTCTATCATAGGCCTTAGCCATATCCAATTTCAACGCCATGATCCCTCTCTTCACTCGTGTACGCGTTTTCATGGAGTGGAAAATTTCATGAGCAATAATGGCATTATCAGTGATTAACCTTTTTGCCACAAAAGCGCTTTGGTTCTCTGAAATGACGTCGGGTAGCCAAGGCCGCAACCGATTCGCCAGGATCTTCGAGAAGATCTTATACGAGACATTGCACAGACTGATCGGTCGAAAGTCCGAGACCCCTTGCGGATTTTTCATCTTGGGAATGAGAGTAAGAATAGTTTCATTAAGAGAAGACAGGTCCGTTTTCCCCGCCCAAATATCCCGCATTAAATTTCAAATGTCTGGACCGATGATGTGCCAGTAATTCTTGAAAAAGAGGGCGTGGAATCCGTCTGGTCCCGGGGCTTTCGTAGAGTGGATTTGCTTCCATCCAAACTTTGAGAATAAAGAAACATTCAATTTATTTTCACCATTATTCTGATATTTCTCCTTGAACTCCATCTTTTGTTTCATGTCAAAACCATGAGATGGATATGTAACACCAACTTACATTTCTACCTTGATAGCACAACGACCAATTTCCACATAGCTACTGAAGTCTCTTATATCTAATTCCCTTTGAAGACTTGGTTTTAATCCATTGAAGAATTGATCAACTTTACATTCAGGTTGGATGATAAATCCAGATGCATACCTTGCAAGCATTGAAGAATTTTATTCGTATATACCAACAGATTCATCATCCTTTTTCTTAAGCTCAAGGAAATCCTTTTCCATATTTGTTCGAAGAATATGAAGAAAGTAATTATTGAAAAATAATTTCTTGAACTCATCCCATTCCATGGATTAAATTTCATCTCGGGGCCTTGTATTCTTAATTAGAGCCCACCATTGATCTGCTTCACCTTCCTAATAGTAAGTATCCAGAATGACTTTTTCATGCTATGAATAGTGAAGTATGGAAAATATCTTTTCAACGGTACAAATCCATTGTTCAGCAACAAGTGGATCAGAAGACCCACTGAAATAAGGTGGACGTTGCCTCATGAAGGACTCAATCAAATATTGTTCCCTTCTCTGGTCATTTGGAAGTCCAGAATGATTTATAGCTTGTATAAATAAAGAAATAATATTTTTCATTCCATCTCCCATAAAATTGGTTTGTTCAGGAGTAAAATCATTGCATTGTCCATCACATTGATCAACACGGTTCTTTCAGGTTCCAGCCATCGTCTAAAACCCAAAAATAATAGTGTGAGAGGAAAAATCATTCTAGGGAAAAAACATAATAAAGGGGGAGTACCTTCAATAAATAACTTCTTAGGGTTAATTCTATGATTTTTTGTATAAATCTATGACCATAACCTATACTTAAACTTAACATTAGAGACATCCCTAAACATAGCATAAAATATCTCTAGGGATCTCACTAAAGTTTCCATGTCCTAGTTTCCAATGGATAACTAAACCTTTCCTCTGATACCAACTGTAGAGACCCCAAACCTGACGTACATGGACATTACATTACTTTTTTGGAATACATAGTATATAACAAGAACCAAAACTCAAGGACCATAATAGTTTAGTGTCTTTGGAATCTCGAAACATAATCCGCTAATCGTGATGAATGATCTTCAACATCTCCCATAAAGATCTTCCCCTTTTGTTTTCTTACCTAAAACCTTTCTTTAAATCTCAGGCCAAAGAAAACATATAAAGGGTAAGCTCAAATGATCAGTAACGGTAAACATAGATAACATAAAACAATAGATGAACATTTGAATGCAAAAACATGAACATAAAATATAAACATCAAAATCATAAGCAAAGACATAAATCTTGGAATTATGTAAGGCATATATCATAATGGAAAATCAATCATCACAAAATAGCATGAGAATAAATCATATAATTGTGGAAAAACATTAAGCACATGATATGATTTCCATAGTATCCAAGGTATTGCTTACAATACCATCTTAGTGGAAAAAGTCCCTTACTGAACCGGGTTTACATGTCATTCCATCCCTATATTAATAAACCTGATTTACATGTCGTTCCATCCCTATATTACTGAACCGGATTTACTTGTCGTTCATGACCTGTATTACTGAACCATATTTACTTTCTATTCCATCCATGTATATCTCATGAGATATAAATCTCTACCCAATATATTAGAGGGAGATATAGGTCCCACCCTTCTCATAATGAAATCATTTTACTTGTTCCACAACATAAAAATTAATCATTCATCATAACCCAAAGAATAAAAATGGGTTTCATATACATCATCCCATCATAACATTATCCATATAAAACAAATGAATGTAATTTCATCATAAGAAAACTGAAACCATGTAAATCATAGAGATATTATACTTGAAACATAGACATATAAAATATTGTCATCTTAGATGGAAAATGGTTTTGATAAAACACTTGAAATGAGTCCTTGAGGAAAATATCCTTTCTTTTTCAAAATCATTTTCTTTTAAGAAAATACTAGGAAAATTTAAAAGAAAATGATTTTTTTTAAAATAGTAATGAAATCATGTAGAGTAAGTTTCATTAAAATAAGGCGTTATGAAACCGTAAAAACCTGTTTAATCCATATAAGTTAAAAAAAGTTTCTTCTCATACTTTGGCCAGAAAAGTCAAAAAGTACCTCGTACTAAAAACGAAAAATGATTTATTTCATATAATTCAATCACTAGAGGGTAAAATTGGAATTATAAAATTGTAGTAGAATAGAAATAAAATTACATATTGAGGAAACATTAGTGTGGTTGATAAATATTCCCCAGTAAATTCTGAAGTATAAACGATCTCTGATAAAAATGAGATTGCGAGATTTTCCCTTACGTTATCTCCGATATGCTTCGTATGTATCTGAACCTCCTATATAATGATTTAAATAATGTCACTGAATTATTACAGAATCTTGTTCATTGTTATGTTATCATATATGGTTCACTTATGACTTTAGGTTACACGTTCATTTGTATATTCCATGTTAAAGCAGCATTTTGGGTAAAATAGTTTCATTTATGGTACATGTTTCGACATGTTGTTCTTGATATTATTACATATATCTTGATTTTCATAATTCCAAAATGTAGATCATGATTTATAAATAATATATATTCAGCGTATAAATATATATGATAGATCGATAAATGGAATGAAATACACCGTTCATGGAGATGGTAGGTCGTACGAACGCATGAACAATGTTTTCGTTTCCTTATTAAATTAAATGGAAATAAGTAAATGATACAAATATGTACATAAATACAGTATCATTATTATGTAATATCATTCATGACTAGTTATTATATATACATCATAATCATACTTGAATGGTTAATCATGGGAAAGGAATCTCATCGCGTTCGTGGAGATGGTAGTCCGTACGTACGGACGAGCGATGATATCATTCTCATGATCGTGGAATGGCATTTAAGTGTATGTATAATATTTAATAATCAATATCACATTACAATAATTATATATAGTTATTTGTTACACCATTATACCCATCCATGTAAGGTGGTGGTGGAAAACAGATTACACCACGATGTGGAGACAGTATTCCGTGCGTACACATGCACGCTGATTTCGTTTTCTGTTAGATGGATAGAAGGTGAAATAGGGTTGTTTCATATTTATAATAACATAACAGTATATTTGTGATACTGATGTTATTACTTCATAATGAAACAACTAAAGAAGAGTAAGTATAAGAAGAAATAAATTTGAAAGAATCGGTAACAGATATTACCTCTTCTTCGTCATGCATCTTTGAAACATCCATTTAGGGAACTAATATTGGTCTTTGAAGAAGACCAGGAACTCTAGAATTTTACTAGGGGTGTTGAGATGATTAATGGGCATGGGTTGGCCGACCTTGAAGGCTCAATGTTGTGTAAAGAGGAGAGGGAGGAGGTGCCCTTTTATAAGGGAGGATAGGGGCACCTTTAGAAAGTGTGAAAATATAATTTCATTATAAACTTATCTTCGGTTTCAAAAGGACCGAAATCATTAATGATGAAGATAAGATTACTCATGGTGAATATAAAATCATCCAATCATAATTGTACAGGTTTTGGATAATATTTTAATCATTATAATCTTATTTATTTAATTTATTTATTAATGAAGTAAATACTGCATCATTATTGTGTCATATATAATTTAATTTATTTGATGTCTAAAAATTATAAAAAAACCACCATGTATGAAATCTTTTTCACTTTCCAATGAATATTTATAGTTGAAAAGATAATTTATATAACTCCTTATAAAAATTAATCACTCAAAGAATTGTATTAATATCAATTTTGTCTTTACATTAAATTAATTAATCCAAGTTGTCGTTATCACAACCAAGTGGTCCAATGGAGTCCCAAAATCGACCCAAGGATTCCCATGGTCGACCACTACTCATCCAATAAGGTTAGGACAAGTGTTAAGGTAATTTTGAATTATTATAAAATTCTTTTAACCTTGAATTACCCTATTTACCTTTAACTGCAGCAAATAAATGTAAAAAGTTACTATTCACCAAAAATTATTTTCATCTTATTGAACCACATTTTACTTCTTGATAACAACCATGTATGTCTGATTTTTGAAATTTAATTCACATAAGTGGTAAAAATTCATTTAAATGAAAGAGTCAGTTTTTTTAACTACCACTAAGTGGTTTCACTATTCATCAAAAATTGATGATTTTCAAGAAAAATACAAAAAATTCAGACTAAGATATTTTTGATATTCCGAATTCAAAAATGATGTATATTTTTTCATATTCAAAACATAGAAGTTGAATTAATTAATTTAAAATTAATTCTGTTATTAAGAAAAAAGTTTTTAAAAGTTAAAACATTACCAAATATTGAAATGTTTTTACCTATAAATTCAATGTAAAATTATTGGTAATGACATACATTATATTAAATGGTAAAAATATATTCTATTTATAAATTAAAACCATTCACCATTATAATTAAACCATATAAATTATTGCGATGAAAAATGTTTTTTTTGATTAAAACATAGCGTATTTTTACTATTCATTAAAATATTAATGTTATCAGAATAATATGAAATATTTATCCAAATTAAATTTTTATTTCCTGATTCCAAATATGCATTTTATTTGGTCAAATTGAAATTATAAACCTGTCAAAAACTAGATTTAATGTGGGAGCGCCATCAAAAGGTGGGAAAACTGCATTTTCTGAGAAAAAAAATATATTTTACATGAAACATTTATTTTATTCACATACCATCTTTCAGAAAATGTGTAAGATGAATAATAATGTTATAAAATTCAAAATTTAGTCAATAATACTCATAACAACAAGTTCATAATAATATTATAACAATATATCGTTATTTAGTGAAACCCGGTATTGTGTAATACACATGCTATCGAAGGGAGGTCGTGATTGTGTGTAATGAAAGACAAGTCAGGGATGCGTGTAGTGAAAGATCCCTTTGGTGTTGCATACGACATAATACATCAATGAAATAAAAAATAATAATTCTCATAAAATATAAGGTTTTTATAGAATCTATATATTTTGAAAAAATTAATTTATCGTATCAACATGTTTATTAAAAATATTTAATTTTGGATTAACATATATTTCTCATTTTTCTATGAAAGATTCTAGGAAATGGATTTGATAACATTGTGGTAGAAGATATGATCGTTCCAAACCAAGATCATGGAATGGTTCATCAAAGCGGATTTAAATTAAATTGAATATATTTAAGAAAATAAAAAATCTTTAGTGTCTTATAACATCACTATAGATATTATTAGAGAATTATTATCTCCCGAATATCTAATGGACTTCGTCTCTTTAGGGTGTCTATTAAACAAGTGAAAAAGAAAAAATATGGGAGTGGAAGAATTTAGACCATACTTACTGATGCATTTCCAACATAAAAGATATCAATTCATTTCCTCTATACATTATTACACATCTATCCTTATTTCTCGCATATCACTTACTGCTCAATGTAAAACTAATGCACGTTATTAGAAGAAGTAAATGGTTCTTTTACATTTTATGAAGGGAGTGAGATGAATAATTCACGGATAAATTGACGAATTCCAGGGAGTAATGATTGTTGGGGTCTTCATGGGTGGTCAAAGGTGATAGTATCAAATGGATAAAAAATTAGAATTTGTAATTCTAAAATAACAGTCAATGATGTAGGACTTAAAAAGTTTAAAAATTAAATTGAGAGGTTAAAGTAAAATCCTCAATAGATATGTGATGATCTTGTGTTTATTAGTATATTTATTAGTAAAATTAGTTTTAATTTGAAGTTTCCTAAATTAGAAATAGTAACATATGATAATTCATTAGATATCTTGGAATCAAATGAGTAAAAAACATATAATACTTTCTGGAATGTTTCAAATAGATTAAGGTGGCATGAAATATTAAAATTTTATTCATGTATGACACAAATAAAACATATGTGAAGGTGGTAAGAAAGATAATAGATTATCATTAAAAATATATCTAATTGTGAAAACCAAAACTAAATTGAAATAGACATTAGTGGGTGCATAATCCTTTTTTCTGAAAATCAGGAGGATTATAGAAGAAAATTATAATGAAAAAATGTGGGATATCCCTAAAGACAATGAGATAACTAAATCCATTTCTAGTTTAATCCCTGAATGTAAATTAGGACCTAACAATTTACTTATTCATTTTATGTGACTTTATGGGATATTATTAATTATAATGAGATTAATGTAATGTCAAAATTTAATATATATGGAGATCTTTCAATGTTAATCTATTACTCCATGTTAATTCTGATCCCAAAAGTTATGGATCATAATTCCCTAAATGTGAAACCAGGTAATGTTTAAGAGTTTTAGATTGGAATATTTTTTTTTTCATATCCTCTTTATGTATTCTTTCTCATATTGGACCCTCGTAACCATGTATTTAGGCTAGTCAATTATATTCTAAGAAGAATTTTTTTGGAGGTATGGAGGTTAGCAATTGGACAAGTAAATGATTTGTATTTAAATAAATGATGTGTATTTTAAACACATAGTGTATTTGTCGGGTCAGAACCCTTTCACATCATGAATTTATTTTCCCAAGGTGTTTATGAATATATATTTACTCAAAGATTATTACATACACACATCATGAGAAATACAAAACATTTATATATAATACACATCATATATTTTTTATTTTCCTTTTTTAATAGGGAATTACCCCTTATTTTGATATGGGATATTTATTTATTCAGCACTAGAGGCTAACTGACTGATGCTTATCATCAATTCCTAAACATGGTTCCTCTCGTTCTTCCCCATATAAGAATATTTTTCATCGTTCACAATCGCAATGGATCCACAAGTGTATGTTTCTTGTTCCTCTTATTTATTTTATTGGTATATCTCACAATCAATTATGCAACTTTGGTGCAATATCATTTTCTATATTTTCTTGAATTATGGTTATATTTATATTTTATTCCATTTTATATTGATTAAAACATTGATACTCTATGAAGAGATTACTAAGAAAATAACGTTGGTATTCTAGTTATTTTCCATAAAATTCTCAATTTATATTGACAAGATCTATTGTGTTGTGTTACAGAATATTTCATTGATGCCTCCAAATAGATTATAAATTAAATTAAATGCTTTTCCATAAGATATGTACAGCTATATAAATTTAAATAAATTTTATGGTTCAATTAACATTACATGATCCACCTCAATTGGTGTTTCCCTTCATAAGTTATTAAGATCCCTATACCATGATACCAAATTTAAATTATTTTATATATGATTTTTTTATCACCTTAAAATATATTTTTTGGAATGATAATTGAACTAAAGAAGATGATAGTACATGTGTGTTATCCCTTTTTATTCATTCCATAACATGATTTATTTGAACAAAATGATATGTCTAACTTGACTAAAGTATTATGATTGTAGTGACTTTTTAAACGATATAGGTTCTTGATATGTAAAAAATGTATTCTTGAATATTCATGTGTTATACGAGGGTCTGAAAATAAGTAATCAATGGATAGGATCATCATGCATTCTAGTTAGGAATTATAAATGAATTTCAACATAATAGGAGTGATATTTGTTTTCCATTAGTGGAATACCTTGGATGGTCTATGAGGAAGATGAAATATCTACCCATGGATTATTCTAGTTCCATAGGGGAATTACCTTGGATGGGCTCAGTGGGTAATATGGTTATACAATTTTAGGAGGAATACATAGTCCCCTTTGTGGTATAATACCTATGATTGTCTCCTAGGTTCATGGTTTAAACTATGTTGATAGTGATACTTGGGATAACTTATATGGATCTCGTTGGATTCCATCTTACGATGATTGATATTCATAGTGCTTTGGGAGTGATAATTGGGTTCCACTTTAGAAATATACTTGAATATTAGCGTTCAATTGATTAATCTTTGAGAATTTCTTTCAAATCAAGAAAGATGAATGGAAAATTGTTAACCTAAGGATAAATCCACCTAGAAAATTAACAATATTTGGTTGATTCCAATATTGATACATTATTTTATTGACCATTTATACTCTCATATCATACTTGTATTGTTTGAAGTTCGTTCAAATATATTGGTTTATGTCCGAAGAAGGTAGATATGGTTTGGGTCCCCTAAGGAAATTGGTCTAATGCGGGTTATCTGTATAATTTTTAATTTACCTTTACATGTAAATTGCTCATTTAATATGAATAGACATGATAGTTCTAAAAACTACTTTTTGTGGCCTACTAGGAATAAATCAGACTCCGTTTGGGCCACCAATGGTATCTGAAAATACATTATATCTACTTTTATAGACCAAGGGATGCCATGAGCTTATGATGTTTTATTTTTAGTACTAGGAGGAAGTGGGAGAGAAGTGGATCAGGCATATGGTCGTGATGATAGTGTAGTCATCTTTTTGAATTTTTGTTCTTTTATTTAGAATGTTGTGTATTAAAATTCCCCTATATTCATGGTATTTCCTTTTTTTATAGAATCATGACATAATCATCTTTTTGTATTTGACGTTGATTTATCTTCTTCATATTAGTAATGTTGGATGAATTACTATTATTAAACTAGTCCTTATTATTTAAACCATACATTATCTACCATTATGTCTTATTCTTACTATAATGGTAGAGTATCACAACTGTACAATCCAAAAACAACATTTATTTTCGAAATGATTTGGCATACAAGGAGGAACACTTGATTTCATTTCTCTAATAGGATCTGGTCAGCACTTAGTGGCTTCTGGGTCTGGATGCTAAAATATGGTATCTCAGTAGGTTTTTCAATTTTTATTACTGTTTGGGTATTAGATAGAAGAATAAAAATGTGTCAAAATTTGTTAATTTTCCAATAAATACGAATGGATAAAAAACATACAAGGGATAACAAAATTACATGGGAAAGGATATCATTGGTATTAGTTTGTGTGTGTTATAGTGGCAATGAATTCACCATTGGTTAATTGACAAAATTTGTGATGTTTTTATGTATATACTAACTATAGATATCCTTTTTCTTTTGTGTGATACTCTAAGGATGTATCATCTCATGCATCAAATTATGCACTTAGGGATTCAATTACATGAATTATACCATGCCATGTTTATATTACTTCATGCAGTGTCTGTAGTGTCTGTTATATTTGTAATTACTTTGATTTATATATATAATAATATTCTATGGTTTATTGCAGGGATTGAAAAATTTGGAGTAATTAATGTTCTATATCAATATAAATAGTTTTCCCAATATATATTGAATATTGAGTTCTAATTTTCTAATACCACAATGTCATTGTGATGAAAAACAAGTTATATATCCTAAAAAATTAGATAATTGATTACATGTAATCCAATTTTAATTTATGATTCATGTACATACATTAATTGGTAATGATGATTAATTTTATAAAATCATTTTACATCCCTATTGCATCCAGATACTGGATGTAAGGGTCAGGTTTCAGTGACATTACATACCAACTATAGTCAATGAAGAGTATTTTCCATTGTAAAATAGAAATATTAATTTATCTAACAGGTTTGGGTACAAAAAGAAATAATTTTAAAATTTCAAATGAATTTATTACTAATAAATTGTTTTCTAATTGGAATGTAATTCAGGTTTTCCCTCTATACCAATAAATTAACACTCCATATATAAGAACCAATACCGTGTGATGTGATAACTTGACCTTGACCCCACATTAATCCTCACCTAACCATATAAATGAGATATATGTAGTATATCCTGTTATACGTTATAGTACTTCTTATCACCTAGACATGTCCTTAATTTTAGGCAACGATGTGTGACTAATTTATATGAAGGATTTTTACATGTTATTTTTCCATTATAATTAATCCTATATTTTGTTAAATTATATCTAAAATGTGTTTTTGGAAATTTTAGAGCTATTCAACCATGACGTACTTGATTCGTACATAGGGATCATGGTGACAACCATCCTCAAGATGTAGTGGGCCATATGCCTATTGATTGGCCAGATTTAGTTCCAATAGAAGAACCTAATGTTCTTCCTCTAGTGGGAACTGATTGTTAGTTTTGGGAAATATTGTTATGATTCATTCATTCTATAGTTGGATCTATGTGAATGGATCCTAATATGGAAGAGTTGAGTTTAAAATTTCAACAGTACCCTTCATCCCGCCTTCTCAAGGGATGGTTGTCCTAATGATTTAGAATCTTGGTAAGAGGCCATGTATTTGATATTTAAACACATAAAGATTCCTCTAGATCATAGGATAAATATCTCCACCTATATTATCATTATCTCCTACAAACATTGGAGTAATTTCACCTCTCGGGCTTAATTATTTCATGTTATGGTCAAGGAAGACTTTTATATAGTCTTATAAGTCTACTACCTTCGAAAATATTATGATAGAAAACCTCACTTGAGTGTTTATGACTGTAAATCGAGGTTCTATATCTTTCAAGGAGTATTCATCTTTTTTTATAAAGAATAAACATTTTCACTGACAATGAACTGTGAAAAGCTGACAACAATGATATGGTTTGAGGATGGGATGGTACATTTCATCAAATCATAAGTGAATGTGTCTTTTTCTCACCATCATTTCAAATATAGAGAACTAATCCATCACAAGTGAGTGAAACTCGCTGGAATATGGAAAAGTGATCTAGGTTTTCTCGGCATCAAGATTCGGACACAATTCATCCAGCGGAGGAAAAGGCCACATTGTGTTTCCTCATGAGGGAAAAACTAGATAGATGACAAAAATCAGTAGAAATATGGGGTGACACCATTTGGGCTGATTGACCAAAATAATTCCTAGTGTTTGAGGATCCAAATTGAGTGATGATATCGTGGATGGAAGAGTTACCTTAATAATTTCTAATAAATCATTCCCTCAGTGACTATAAAGAAGGTATCTTTATCGACACCTCACTCGAGTAAAATATTAGTAACTCATTGTAATGAAGGGATATAGAGTACTAAAGGAAAATTAAGATGACGATTTAGTTATGTTCAAGGAATCCATACTTCAGAGATAAAACACCTAGAATGTTGACCTACCCACGTTTTTTTAGTTGCAACTCATGGACATGAATATGCCCATATTTAGGTTGTGAAACCTACAGTTGTGGTAAAGAGCCCAAGTAAATCTATATATTGAGGTATTATTTGTATAGAATCTACATTAGTTCTCTTACTTCTTTGATACATGTGAATCTCTATATTTTATATCTTGAGAAATTATGGAATGTATGGGCCTAAAAATGGAATACATCTATGACGTCTTGAATCTCAATACACAGATAGGGGTTTTACCAGAGAGTATACACATGTGCAGGCATTTCCCACTAGATTTAGGTGAATATATCTTCCTATGGAATATTCTAATCTTTGAAATTATTGGCTTTGATTTCACTCTTGTGATGGAATTATTTTCTCCATAACATTTTATAATCATTTATATTGTGAGAGGAATTCCTTAACATCACCTGAGGAAAAAACTTCTACACATAATTTTGAATGGGTTTTCTAGGAAGGAATTGATGGACCTTTGAATTGTAGGATTTTTTTGACTAATATCTCATAATACTAATATCTTTAGGACTGATTTGGGAATGAAACATAAATAATTTCCACCCATTGTGGATATTTTTAGGTATGTTTTCCCTACTGACTATTCTAGGTTACCTCCTATGATAGAGGTGGTGTACCTTATTTCTCTACAAACATGGTAGGAACCATTTTACCTTCCCACATATATGATAGAAGCTATAGAGCATCATGAACTGAAGAAATATATGGAAGCATTTGAAGGAAAATATTTTATATGATCATGTACTTAGTCATGGGGTTCACCAATCCTTCTCACCAATAAAAGGGTGGTACCATTAGGTTGTTCATATATGATCAATGGTCAAACCATCTTACATTTAAGAACCTATATCCACTTTCTTTTGTAGAAAACCTCTTCAACCGGATCAAAGGGGACTTTTCTATGATTTATTTGATGTTGGACAACAATTCGTTGTTTTTTAGACCATATTAAATTCTGCATAAAACATTCTAGTATAGAGACATATTTTATTAGTTTCTGGTTATTTCATTCAACCTTACAATCTTTCCGTCAGATTTCAATGCTCTATTAAATCATGTTTTCCACTCAATGATGGAATCATTTTTAGCTATCTGTGTAGATGATATCTTAGATTATTATATCACTCCTCATAACCATGAAAACAATCATTAAATCACACTGAGTAAACAAATAGAGAATTATATGTGTTCTATGCTAGCAAAATGACACTTTTTTGTGATAAGGTTTAGTTAGTGGGTAATATCATCATAAAGGAAAGAGTGTATAGTGACCTAGAAAAATTTAATACTATAGTTTCTAGAGAGGATCCTGTGGATGTCTTTTACATACATAGTTTCTTATGCCAATTTTAAAAATTTAGGTACTTTATCTAGAAAATTTCATTCAAAGAAGCATATCTCATTGGATGACTAGAATGGGTGTTATGTTTTTATGTTCAGACGCATGTGAGGTAGCCATTTATAACCAAAAAGAGATAATAAATTTATTGATGATAATAATTATACAAGATCATCGTAGTAGCTATATGCTCTATTGGGATGTTTCAATAATCAGTGTATGATTAATTATGATGTAGGGTGATCAGGTCGTAATATATAGGTCCAACTAGTTGAGACCTCATGAGCTAAATTACCTTATGCATGACAATGATAATGAATTTGTGGTTCAGGATCTACCTTGAATGAGGAATTATATTTTTGGTGAGTGTTCATTGTTTATATATGACATAAATGTCTCAAATGTTTTTCCACATAATGTGACCTGAATATCAGACAATGTAGGTTGGTAGATTATATGAAGTCATTCAATATTGAGAAGTTTTATACACCGATAAATTGTAATGTAGGTGCTGAAAAATTAATCCGAAAGACTCATATAGAGGTCATCCATTACTACAGTAGGCAATTGTTTTGTGTAAATGATTTATGAGATGAACCGTGAGGTTTTGTAAAATCATGTATAGCTATTTTTTTCATCTTTGGCAGTGGCATAATACCTTCTAGAAAAGTTAACGATGAATCGTCTTTCAGAACATGGGATTTTAGTACCATGGGATAGTGTATCATTTTGGGACCCACAACCTTGGAATTTACATGATGAGGATGATATTTTTTACATCTGTGGACATATCTGGGTTATTTGTAACATAATGGAATAATTAATGTTGGGTTCCCAAACCTCTATTTTTGGAATTACACATTGGGGTAACCCAGATGTACTAGGATATATGTCATCATTATTGGAGGATGGGTATGAATGAGAAGATGCCAAATTTTATCACTTGATCTTCCACCGTTACGTAGGTGAAGGTAGAGCACCAGAATACTACTTGACTTCTACAGCCTCTAACCATTCCCAAGTGTAGATGGAAGGTTGTATCCATGGCCTCTGTGATAGATTTTCCAAGAACCCCTCAAGGAATTGATGCAGTATGTTTGATCACTAATAGATTGACCGTGGTCTCACACTTCTTTCCTATCCAAGAGATTTCTTGGTTGAATAATGCAGTTGGATTTATATTTCATAGAATTTGTGCATTCTTGTTGTTCTTGTTCTTCCATATCGGACAGAGATGCTCAGTTTACATCATTATTCTTTAAATGGATTAAAAATCACTATGTTCACATGTTCTCATGTACACTATATATCACCATTAGACCGATAGTTATTCAAGGAATATGATAAGGTTATTAGAGGACATGATCCAATTATTTTTCCTTAATATCAGAGGTTCATGGGAGAACATTAAATCCTTCATTGAGTTTTCATTTAATAATATACTATAGAAAAAAATAAGGTGGCTCTATATGAGGCCCTTTATAGTATGATGTTTTGTTAAATCATATTTTGTAAAGAGTAATTTGTGGCTTCACTACAATGCTCATGTATTATTTCGGAGACATTAGAGAAGTTATAATTGATTCAAAAACATATTACTATATCTTAGTCCAGACAGAAGTCTTATACCAATTGATATAGTTGACCACTAGAGTTTGAGGTGGGACATTAGGTATTACATAGAGTTTCACCTATATTGAGTCCTAGAATGTTTTATAGATAGGTAAATATATTTCCCTATTATATTAAAAATTTTATGATCATGTAGAGAGTCGGTCATGTAGCATATCATTTGGATTTACCTCTGATGTATTAAGCCATGAAAAATTTCTTCCATGTATCAAATCTTTGATGATATCATTCTTCCCAATATTATTCATTTTATCCTGAGGATTTCTTTTTGGAGGTGGATGCATCCTTTCCTGAGTATCAGATATGTATTTTTGATCAGACTATGAAATATCTCCAATGTAGGTCAGTCCCTCTAGAATGGGTTGTATTGTATTATTTACAATTGTATGACTTGACCTAGGACAGAGAGGGAGATGTACATGGTAGGTTGCAAAAACTATTCTTAGATAACATTTTATTTCCAATAGAAGTGAAAATTGGTGATTATTTATTTTAAGGAGGGGAGGTTGTAAGATCCTAGCACTTCATAGAGGTGTAAAATAATTATTTTTTTGTAAAACCCATGTTAGGGTTTATTTTTATTATAAGACCCTACTTACCATGAATAATGGATAGTAAGTTTCCTATAAGGAGTAAATTTGTAGGAGGGATAATGGTTGGACATTGTCCAAATACATGACATGTATTTTAAATGCATGAAGTTAATTATTTTTTCAATACCCATTTTACATCATGATATGGTTACTCCTAAAGTGGAAAACATGAGGTTTACATAATATATATTGAATATATGGCTTTATGAATAAAAAATTTTAATATATAATACTAATTGGGTATTTTTCATGGAACGTATTAATGGTTAATGACCCATTTTTGATAGGGGCATTTTTTTTCTCCCGCATAGGAGGCCAAATGACTATAACTCATCTTCCACACCTATACAAGGTTCTTTTTGTTCTTAGACATTAAAGCTTAATTTTTTTTTACCATCATTGAAATTGGATATGAATTTGTAGGATCATCCTTTATATTCCATATTTTCTCAATCTCTATCTCAATAATTTGTGCTCATTCGGTGTGAGATCATGTGCCCTATTTATAAGGATGATGACTATATTTCATTTTTTCAATATAGTTATATTCTAAAGATTAATGTTGATGAAGAGTGTAATACATGAATAAGGTATGGTTTCAACCTATAATACTGAAATGTATCATTATTTTTAATCATGTTCTATTCTTATTCATGATGAACTCTTCTGATAAAACATCCAAAATGTTTAATAAATTAAATTAAATGGTTTACCATGAATAATATAGGCATAACTACTATCTAATAAATTTAAGGTGGGAGAATACAATGACATAGGCCACCCCCATCGGTGTTCCGCTTCTTAAGGGAATAATATCTCTATTCCATAGAACCAAATGTAATTTCATTTATCCTGGATGTTTGAATAATGTTGTAACAAATGTGGTGGAATGTTAATTGATATAAAAGAGATGATATTTAATTTTATTATGATATTTTTATTTAGTATAAATACTTTTTATTCATAATAAATGTGATTTAAAAATTGGTTGTTTTACTATGATTTTATAGCCTTCTAAAAGTAGTACTAGTTCTTAAGAGTTAATCCACACATACACATCATGATGGGGGTGATATTGGAGTCTTGACATAATGGTTTCTCGTATGTGATCATCATTCATTCTGATTAGGAATCATAAATGAATATCATTATGGAAATAGTGATACTTGGTTTCCTTTAGTGGAATATTATAGATTGTTATTGTGTTCTCAAAACCATGCAAAGGAGACAAAAATAATTCTGTTGAATTGAAAAATGAACAAAACTAAATTAGTGAAAGATTTTAATGAAAAATGTCCATAAGGTAGGAAATGTTAATGTTAGATAAGACGTTGAAAAGCACAAATCCATTCATAGATCACTTCTTTACAGGGACATCCACTGATTTGCAAAGAAACTGTGAACTAAATAGATAATGGGATAGAGACGGAGAGATCATTGCCAAAAAAAAAGCTAATGTTGATTGGGGGATTGGGGATATGATTTCTTCCCCTACAAATGATGATCCTCCATGAAATAAAATAGTGTGTGGGATGAGGAGGTATCATCAGTTCCCTGCGAATTTTTTAAAGTTATTCATTGGACTGAGGTGGTGATTTCATCCCCCAAAAGTGAACAACCCTTCCTCAAATTATGTCCTAGATTTCTAAGTTATTCAGGGGCTAGGAATCTCATGTGGTCATCCGAAAAATAATTATTGTAGCCCAATCATGGATGATCGACTATAACAAAATCCTATTGATATGTTCTTTTATATATAGAAACGAGGGGAACAAAATATAGGATAAACTCAATGAAAGAACAGAATATCCATATCCAAATGTTCAAATAAAACTTCAATGATTCCACATTGGTAAAACTCACCACGTATTGTTATGGAGGATAAAATAAATCATTTGGATGTCTGAAAACCAAAACTATTTTGTGGTAATACATCCCTTAAGGTTTAAAAACAATTGACACACTGAAAATAGGAATACCTCATATGAAAAAATACACGATAGGTACCTTGCCCCACGTAGAAAAACTATACATAAGAGGAATTCCAAATTTGTGTAGAAATATGCTACATAGATGAAAATTAGGAATGAAGGGAAACAAGATATGCAGAAAGAACCCAGGTTCACATAGCAACATGCTACAAGGATGGTCCACTTACCTTCATTGTGAAACACATTATAGAGTTAACAACATCCTACATGTGAACATGCAATGAATAATGGTTCATCCAATGGAGTAATACCATCAAGATCCAATCATTCCCTTTCATCATGTCACCTGATCCCATGTTGGCCTCACCATGTACCAGTCTAATAGCATTAGGCAAAGGACCATTCTAATGAAATCATACGTTTATTATAAAACAGTCAGTAACATCATCATTTTCCTACGTGTTTATATACCCGTGGTATGTTGTGTCACGTTGGTGACCCTATTAAAAAGGTGGAACTCTAGATGAAACACGATATTACATTCCTATGTTAAATAGGGTTTCATACATGGGTTACTCAAGTGAACCGAATCATCATAGAGATTAAGGGGAACTATTTTTCCATCTCATTGATGTGGTCCAGTGTTGAACATTCTTACATTTTCCTTAGAACCAATTTTAGGGCACTCCTCAAGAGGTAATCCCCTTTCCATTCTTGTAAGAGGTGGAACCTCTAATCTTGTTCTCCCACTAGAACATATCTATATAGATAAAAAATTGACTACCTTGGATATGAAAAAAACAATTTACATGAACATTCAACATCCTTTCCACCACTCCAATTTCTCTCTAGAACAATCCATTGGTGGATGGAGTGGGATGTGAGATCTCCAAATCCAGTACCTCATCTACTTTCTCAAACAGAGGTTGAATCATATGGGATTAGATGTTGGATAAAATCCTGACATTTACATGACCCAAATCATCTCAATAGGCCCCCATGGTATAATTCCAAAAAACATGCATCGGCCTTCACTGGAAAATATTCACATTGAACTAGATCCAAATGGGATTATGCAATGTGTTAGCCCTAACCAACAACTCAAATGGGACTCCAAAATTTTATAAGCTCAAATAAAATCCCCTCAAATGGTTCAAATCCATTATTAATCCACATCCAAATACTCTAATTCCCTTCCAACATTGAATAAGACCCAATAAAATCTCCTCATATGGGAATATTCCATGCATAATCCCAAACCAAAAAAATAAATGGGTCTCCAACATTGTGTAATACAGAGTGAAATCTCCCGGAATTTCAATGTTTAATGTGTAATCACTAATCATACCCCCTTAATGGGCCTCCCCTAAAATGTATTTCCCAACCGAAACTAAACTATGAGGGATTTGGTTCCCAACTAACTATTATAAATATAAATCCTATTTACGGTCCAAACATGACACCCATTTCTACCATAATGGTCTCCCAACCTTATTCATGTTATGGAAATATCCACCTGGGGGACCATATCTCTTTTGGGTATCCTGGGACTCCTCATCACAAGTACCACCCATCATTGACTAGGAGTACTTTGGTAGAGATTCCTTTTCCCCATGATTATAAACTACATGGTTAGGTACTTTTCAAACAACCTCAATAGGTGATGTGTCTCATTAAGTTACACCTAACTACATGGGTTCTTATTCTTATCGTGAGGATACATAGGAATCCCATACTATGGGATCGATCCTATCATCAATATAACTACTATACATTTGAATGAAGTTAAAATCTACAGCAACCCATCATATAGTTTAAAACCAAAAATCTTCCCAATGAAAGACCAAATAGTCCCTGATCTAACCATAAATGGGTATCACTTATGGAAAACCTGATATACAAACATATCTCTCAAATGATGGAGATCCTCAAATACATACTGATGATTTTAGACCTATGTTTAATCATGACAGATCATTACCATGTGGTAATACATAATATAAAAACTTAGTAATGATCCAAGGATTCATGAACATCAATTAAATTTATAAGAGAGTCCCAGAATAGAAATTTGTTTCCTACCAAATGGCATTATGGTCCTGAATTCCCATTCTCTCAACCAATGTATGTTCATTAGTGTTGTTGGCCAAATTGTGAAACTAAATCTTGCCTTTGGATTATAGATTGATGAATCATGGGGGTGAGAGTTATTGGGTATTTTTATATCCATGTAAAAATCTGTTGGAGGAAATTCGATGATATTATAGCTGACATTATCAATTACCCAAAAGTTAACCCCACGCAACCAACCCAATCAGACATAAACCCATATTTGTGTGAAATAAAAATGGTGAACCAGATTTGAATCCATAATCAAGTTTGTGGTGTTACCCTTCTTAAGGCCCCTTTCACATCAAAAAAGGAAGAGGGCCAAGAAATATTATTATTTAAACATGTGATCATGAGATACCACATTGAAGAGGTTTTTTTATCTCTAAATTTAATATACAATGAAGCAAATATTCAGATCACACTCAATCCAATAGAATATAAGATGATTTCATATAAATTCATGTTTCATTTGTCAGGTCCGTCATGAGGTAGTGGACTCCATAGTCCAGCAAGTGTCTTCAACATTTGGTCTCGAATTCACTAGTTCAATATTTGAACTATAAGGATATTATCCCTAGATTTGGGGTAGCTATGTAGGCCATCTGAGCCATGAATTCCCACCAGTTGTCTGCCTATTGATGATTAAAAGTCTAGATCTAGGAAGCTCTATTAGTCGTCCCCAATCATATCATGAGCCTATCCCCAAAATGTGACAATGAGTTTCTCCCTTATCGTATGGAGGCTAATGAAGCCATCACCAACAATTTCATTCCTAGAAAATTACCATCCTACTCAAGAAATCTTCCAAAATACATCATTGTCAATTCCATGTGGCCCAATATCGTCACCCAGAGGAGGGTATTACAATGTGAGCCCCAATTAATGGTAAATGGAAATAGGTCCTCTGGGAGGCCCACAACGATATACAATCATATAATCATGAATAGGTTTTCACCTTCATTCTTAAGGAAGAAATCCTCTATGAAAATATGGTGGAACCCTACGAGAAAACATATATTTCCGTCCCCCTTGCTGAATCCCTCCATGTAAATATAAGGTTTAATTATGAGATAGCACAAATTGCTTTTAATTCTCACCAAACTCATCATGCATGTATGGTATAATGCTAATGGATTATGAAAATCCCTAACAATGTGGAATAATATAGTCACCCAAATAGGGTGTTAACCAGATATGAGAAAATGTAAATTATATCTAATACATACCAAGACCATCATCAAAATATGATGAGAAAATTTCATGCATGTGAATATACCTACCAACGAAAATGAATACCACCAGTAAAATATGGTGGAAATAAAATATAGTTAGAGTCAAATTCATGTGGAAATATACCAGTCACATTATCCCAATAGGATGGAAAACTACTATAAATTTTATCTCCCTTCAAAAAATATAAATCCCACAAGTCACATATGGTATAAATAAAATATAGGAAGAGTTAAATTCGTGTAGATTCATATCAAGTCTCTTTTTAAAATAAAGCAGAAAATGAGGAGATGAAAATCCAAGTTTGTTATTATAAAGTCCCTCAGAAATATAGAATTGAAACTGAATAAAGTTGATGGATTATCCAAACTATAAATTAAGGGATTAATCATTCCTATCCCACCACACAAGAGACCATTCAGTACCCACTGATAGAAAATGGAGGACTAGGGTAGGAACATATTCATTTTCCACCAGCAAGATGGGCATAATATCCAATTCTATCAATCGATGTGTCTTAAAACATCTTGGCGATGATGCTGTATCAGATATAAATTATTTAAAATATCATCTAGATTTATCATGATGTAATAATTTCCATGTTAATAGTAAGTATTGGATCCCACATCAACACCTCCCCATGTGTGTCATCTCATCCACAAAATAGGGTGGTGACTCTGAATAGAATTTCACCCCTACTCCCGTATAGGAAGATCATCCAAAAAATTCCATGTTAAATGGACTACCAGATTAGGTACAAATATATGTTTTAACTGGTGGACATCGGTCCACCGTGGTTGGTGCTCTATGGTAGGTATCTATCCCTTTCCAGAACTCATGATGCTCACCAGAGTGTCCCGACCACATAACATGTTCCTCTCGAACACAAATACAAATATGAATCATGCCACCTATTTCAAGACCCCACACTAAATTTAAGAAAGAACCTAGAAATAAATCACTCCAAAGGAAGATATAAAATGAATAGAAATACCTTCTCTTATAGGTGCTGGTATTTTTGAAGACATCAAACACATATCTTTAGTGGATCAGGATCCTACCAATCTGTTAATGAAATACGTATGTGGAAGTAGTAGTTGAGATATTCCTCCCCACCACATTGTTACCGCTATATCTAATGGTCTTCCCATGAAGATGTTCCATGATGGATTTCATTTTGGGAAAGAAATGATCGATCGATGAATCCTATCTCCAGTAGATCCTTGTAGTATCACTCATTATGAAAATAAGATAAAAATAACAAGAAGGTCCTCCCCTTGATATCATTCAGACTTATTATCCTCCATATGGTATATACTATATGTATTCTCCTAATAGTTGGGTAAAAATCTATGCTTATATTACATGCCCTTGTGGAGCCAACAGAAAATGTCCTCCATGCAGTGACATCTCATTTTATCAAGATGGTCCTCCTAATGTTGTTATCTTTCCGGAAGGTCATCCCCATATTGTTTCCACTATAACACCAAATATGAACATCCTTCCCATAGTTAATATCATTCTATCATGAATTTATTCCCCTTACATTCATCTTCACTGATGGTTCTCAAAAGGTCATACGCTACAAATATTCTCCATGCAGTTTGACATTATGGTATGCCAATAGTTCTCACCATTATTGCTCTAACTGTGAGGGTCGTCCCCCGAGGAGAGTTCTATATCAACAGGACGGTCCACCCCATGCCAAAGCAAATACAATAATTCTCTATATTTTAGAGGACCTTGGAGGGATTTGGTTAATCTATTAGATACCCTTTCAAAAACATGTGACATCCTTACTCTACCAGAATACAAACTCGGGAAACACTCATTATCTAAGACAAACCCTTATGATTTACAGTTTAATGAGACCCCTACTAGCCCTATTACATGTGACCAAATAATCAAGAAGCATTCAAATTTGGTGGATCATGTAGAGTAATCTCTTCTAGAAAAAATTGGATTTATTTCGTATGATAATAAAATTTTTCATGCATAACATACTTGTTATTTTTTGTCACAAAAATACATATTACTTCGACATAAAAATAGATATTTCAAAGGATTTCATACAACACCATATTCTAAATATGTGGAAAAACTATACTACCTAAAAAACATTATTTCCCAACAATGTTTATAAATAAATTATAAAAATATTTTAATATCACTCTCATCAAATCGACCTAGAAGTCATTTGGTATTCATGGAGACCACAATTAAGGAGGAAAAAGAAAGATCTCTAACTAACCTACCTCAATGCACATCATATGTTACATATTATTCTCAACGGTTCCATGTATGGTGTTCATATCCATGTATAGGGAGAGAATGTATCTTTTTATATCACCGCACTTCATATTAAGAAGAATCCAATGGATATTAAATCCTATTATTTCATTATACCAAGACGATGATAAATGAAACCCTATTCAAGAAATGAAATGTGATCAACAAGTACTAACCATGAGTAAGTATCAAAAGTGCCCTATCCAATGAGAGAAATCCATCAAGGGACACATGATCCTAGAAACCCTGAACATTATGTATGTTTATCTCTTAAAAGATGACAATCATTAAGAAATCATGATTACATCGGAAATAAAAAGTTCAACTGAAGACCTGTAATCATATTTGGATCACACTTGAATGAGAATGTGTGAGATAAAGAAATAATAAATAGTGGATGGAACCATAGAAGTATGTAATATACCAAAAACCATAGAGATGGGGGAATTTTTAACACAAAATGTCCCCATAATACCAATAAATCTTTTTCGAAGAACAATTTCACTAGAACATGAGTAGCACTAGCCCGTAAGGATTTGGGCATTTTTACCTCAACCACCTGCCCAACGAAGTCAGTCTATTCCCACTCAAGGATGATGATAAATAAATATTTCCACCATTGTCTCCCATATCATGCCGTATATTCCCTAGATGAGAGTTTTTAGAAAATTTCTTATATATGTTCCCTCTGAGTTACTCTTCGGAAATAAGAATAAGGAGGATCTCAGAATGGGAAGAGAATAACCAATTAAAGTTGGAAATGAAAAAACCATTCAGTAGATGGTATGTCACCCACCATGATTTATGCATCAGTTAACATCTTGGACATCAACCCTAAAAACCACACCAAAAATGATTCAAATGGATGAGAAAAGGGAAATTATTGTTCTGTCCAGAATCAAATCAACACTGAGATTGAAGGTGTGCATACCTAGAACCTGAGGGCCACCCAGAATTTTTTTTCTCCCCTCTAAATCCTCAACTTCCTCCTCTAAAAATAAATTAAAGATAAAAAAACTAAATCAAGGCAAATTATGACCCTCCACCTCCTCTCAATGAGAATGAACCCCCTACACCATAGGATAGATTTTCTCCGCAAGAGAAAAAAATGAAATATTTTTTGTGAATCAATCTTGAGATACTTTGACAAATATATTCTCTATAAAATTCTCCAAAGGTTTAGCCTCAATGTACACTTCTAGTAGGTTTACATTAGCCACAAGGGTTTATCCCAAAAAATGAAGAAAGTCTGGGATTTGCTCTAAACAATGAATCATAACCATTTGGATACATAAATATTATCACATAAGAATATTAATACTTCCATATATTATAGATACAATCATAATAGTTTAAGGAAAATCCAAAAACTATTCATCTGGTCAGATATCAGCCTTAAATTTCTGTAGAATCGTCAAATGAAATCATTCCCCTTGGTGTGCCTTCCCATGCTCAGGCTCGATTGGACACACATCAAGGGATCATCAATACCATCGATATATTTTCTCTTTATTGGAATATATCGAAGATCATCGCTCACTAGAATTGTTGGAACAAAAACAATGCCCATATTTGGTGAGTAAACTCCACCACCACCGAATTTAAGAAGAATTATGTGCGTAATATTCAATGGATCAGGTGAACCTAAACAAAATATGATGAACTATTTATCTTATTGTGATCCCATGATGGGAACCACAAAGAAACAATAAGGAGTGGAACATAAAAGATTCATGGAACATCTATAATTATAATCTTTTTAGGGTACATCAGTTTTCTGGCTCGGTCAATTACATGATTTTAGGATTTCAGACCATAGTTCGCTTTCTAGTTTAGATCAATGCTTTAATAGAAAAAAACTAGTAACCTCTAAAAAACAAATAAGTGGGAGAATAATATTTCTTAGTCTCCATTCCTAGATTGAAAGACATGACCTACTGTTTCAACTGGCCATACTCTCATGATGTCATTCATGATATATTAATTGATAACCTCTCAAATGAGATTCAAATTACTATAATCTTGGTGACATATTTAGGTGTGATTTAGTATTTATATTCAATTAAAAAAATATAAGTATCTATACAATAACTATGCTCCTGTACCAGGTATCCCAACCCACCCCATGTAAAATAGTTGGAAGAGTTGAAGCAGACTCTATCACACTTATAACATACCCTACACCTTCCATAGACCTAAGGCCTACATCGAATAATGCAATCCCACATGATCGTCAACTAAATACCCCATCTCTACAATATTATTTTGTGGGACTGGTGAAAACAATTCAAAAAATAATGTTATATTGTTTACATGATCCAAGAAGATGTGGAATAAAGATATATTGAACCCAACATGAACATAAATTTTATCCATACACCCAAAAAAAGGATGATGAGGTTGGTATTTATGATTGGACATATTTTTTCCACTTCCACCTAATACTGGGACACAACATCCCTGTGTGTTTATTCTTCAAATAACTTATTCATAAAATAATGTATTTTAGACAACAGAAAATGGGATCACCACCAACATAAGTGTAATATGTTTCCAAAACATCCCCTAAATAAAAATATGAGTGGAAAAATGTTTTCAATAAGACAATGAAATTTTTTATTGTTGTATGACTAGAAATAAAATAAACTATACTCATGGAATTCTACATACAAAATTAAAACAAATTATTATTCCCCCAGCTGCTCCTATTACCACACATCTGACATGCTCAGTCCCACATTCCTCTAAATGATGAGCATACAAAAAAGCATCGTGACCAAAAATGAAAAATATAATGTGTTAAAAGATGAACCCCTGTCACATATAAATTTTAGACATAACCCTATCAAATTTTATATCATGTTATCTAAATGTATGGGCACTCACCTGGAAAAAAGAACCAGTAGAAGTAGTCAGTCAAGAAGGGTTTTCATCAATTGTGGAGTTGATCTCTTGTTCCACTAATCGCATTCACTTAATGGACCCCTTCACCGATGTAGAGTATCGTTATGAACCAGAGTTCCCCACACCAGGTCAAGAAAAATATTATGTAGCTGAAAAATTCAAGAATACCCAGGAAGATGCATCCATGGAAGAAAAAAAATATGGAAATACCTCTACTTATAACATAAAGGTTGTAGAGACATAGGAATGAGACCTTTTCTAGACCTTACATGAACCTGAAATCACCTTGAACCTAATAGAATAAAATCTAGTGCAATCATTTTGGAATATCCATCAAAATAGGACAATGTCCCTAAGAACCATTGTCATAAAGACAAAGATGCTTGGTCTAACCCCCAATGAACGAATGCACCTCTAGCTTATGAATATCATGATATTGGCTCTCCCTACATGTATGGAGAGATAATCTCAATAATTTTTCCCCATAAGAATAAGTGCATAAATATTAAGAAGAAGAAGAGGAAGAGGAAGAAGAGGAAGACCTCAGGGATTCCCCTCCATCATTTAGGTAGGGAATATCTACCACCAATGATAAACTCATAGAATCAAATATGGTTTTGCAAGATGATCCTAGACCCATCTTGATTAATGATGCCTTTTATTTTGAAGATAAAGGGTTATAAAAAACTTTATTAAGGAATGACCATGATTTTTATTGTTTGTAACTACACTAGAATTCTAGGCCTTGACCTCATTGTGGCCATTCACCACCTAGACCAGTTGGTAGATCATCAGGATATGGACATGCATCTAGAAGGATGCACCTAATGCTTGTTACCCAGATAGAGGCTGAATTTGAAAATATCTTTGGAGGACAAATATCCCATGTGGCTAGCCAATATAGTCCCCATTAAAAAGTAGGTTTTAAAAATTAGAGCCTATATCGATTTCAATGATCATAATAGGACTACCAAAAAATGATTTACCAGTCACAATCACATAAATAATGATTGATTGAACTACCAGGTTCTTGTATATCTCTTTCATGTACGTCTATTTAGGATAAAACCAAAGCTAAATGGGCCAAGAAGAGAAATAATACACTAGATTTAGGTCCCCCTGTGTTTATTTTTCTATTGGGAATTCCCTTTGGATTTATGAATGTCAGCACACATATCAAGGTGCAATGAATCGCATATTTAAAACCTTATTGGCATGGTTCATATAATTCTATGTAGATGACATGGTGGTTAATCACAATTTTTCTCAAACCACATAGATGATCATGAAATTTTCCTAAATAAATTGGGAACACAATGTCTAAAAATAAACCCCTTTATTTTTTACTATGTTCCCTCATGAAAATTTATATTATTTTTCTTATGGATTGGTGGAATATAAGTCCACCCCATGAATAAAAAGTATATCCTCATCCTGTATCCTCCTCAAAACCTCATATAGTTTATAATACTTCATGTACACTTAGCTTTCATTCGAAACATCATATCTAACATAGTAGTAATATTTATTATCTTCATCAAGTTGTTAAAATGTGTTTTATATCATTAGAATAATCATTTTACGTAACAATTTGATAGTCTCGCAGACTACCTCTTTATATAGCTACTGATAATGCCATCTATCCAAGTGAGACCACTAATTATATATGTGAATTCATTGGAAAAATCCCTATATTCCATATTTATAGGAAAGATTGACAACAACCACAAAAACAATAATTATTATTTCATCAAACTCGTGATTGATGATTAGACTCATTAAACAGATATTGAGAGATGATATTTGATGTTAATATTTTATATCCAACAATTGAGGCACAAACATTAGCATCATGTAGTCCACTTAGTCTCTGATTAAAGCCCATTCAATTATATTCATATTTTTTCAATGCTGATTCAATGTTTTTCTCATTTGGGGGTCATCCAGAAAAATTTTGGTATCCAGTTTGTGCCTTAATATGTTATCAAAGGAAATACATTAGCTAATTTTCTATAAGTTCACCTCTCAATTAAAATAAATTCATATGATACTAAACATCCCGAGGCATAGGTTTTCTATATTAAAGAGGACCCACATATTTGGATAATTCATTTAGATGGAGAATCTAGAATCCCAACAAGAAAACAGATAAAAGACCCCATGCCAAACAATGTGGGTTTGTGATTCAAACTCATATATCTAGTAATGTAAGTTCTTCCATACACCCTTATACTATCAGAGGTGCCTAAAAATGAATATGAATATCATGAAATCATTTGACGGTTACTGGTTGCAATTCAAGTACAAGTAAAACACTTGAATATAAAAGGCATTTCAGAAAATGTTATAAGGATAGATGATGGTGATTATTATCTCACAACGGATGAGCTAATCCCTTTATTAGAACACTTATGAGGGTTATTTGTGGAAGTCCCTTTAGTAATGACATTATCTAATGTCCCTCAATCAAAAAATGAATAGGTCGATGCATTGGAAAATACATCCATAACCTGGGTTGATCCCGACTGGGATGAAATGGTCATCAACATTGAACATAACTGGATGGTCTAACCATTCATTCATTCCAAGAAGGTTGAAATAGATGATATCAACCCTATCCCTGAGCTGTATGGTCGTTTCATTGGTGGGATGACACCCATTGTGGACAATATTCAAAGGAGATAGCTCCCACTTGATAGGGTAGAAAAGGGAGAAAATATGGAGATTAGGAGTTAATAATGATATATATTACGGAAAAATAAAAAAAAAAGGTCATCCTTAAGGGGAACATTGATGGGGTCATCCTTAGGTGAATAGATGGAGAAGTGACCACTGCTTTTGTGAAGGGAGTACAAATTGTAGCATATAGAGACCAACAATTAGGATCCAAGATTAACCAAAAAATTAGAAGACATGGATACTACCATCCCCATGTAATTTAGAATTGCAAATAGTTCACCACAGTTTTATGCCAATTTCATCCACCAACCCGAAATTTCCTTTAATCAATAATGTAGTACTGGCCATTTTTGATATGGGGAATGGAGAAAATGGGTCCATATCCTCCATCTATAGATACGAAAATCATGTATTTCCCCACTGAAATTGACTTCTTTTATTAATGGGATGAATTAGTACCACATAATGTGGTCGGGGAAAGAGACACTGTTTGTTTGTGAAAGAAAACATCATCATCAGATTTTATGCCCCCCATACAATATGTATTCAATATAGAACCAATTATATTTTATTAAATTGGATAAATTATATATAGTGTATGGAATCATGAGGAACTATTCAACCTTCTACCATGCAATGGCTAACTGGAAAATAGAGGACATTAAGAATACCATTTCCAATTTAATCTATAAGATAGTAGATAATGATAGGAATTCATAGTCGGACAAGCCCTTCCATTCTCTCCACCCCTACCGGACATAGACCAGAAATACCACTAAAGATACCACATACTTGTTATTATATGGGAAAATGGTGGCCCTTCCCCTTGAAGTTCGATTTCCCTCACTCCACATTGCTATCTATGATTAACTATACAGGGCATTGAAATCCCAAAAATATATGGATGAATTTCAATTACCCAATGAAAAGAGATTTCATTCGATCCACCATTTGGAGGATCACCAAAACCATATCCAACGAGATATAAAAAAATATTTTCCTCTTTTATTTCCTCAAAGGAGAAATGGTGATGGTCCTCAGGACTCCAATGATACATAGAAACAAACATCCAAAATCCAAAATGGGAGGTACTAAATGTCATAAAAAAGGTATACTCAAATAGAGATTATTTCTTGATATCAATGGATAGAAATATCGTTAGATATCCAACCAATAAAAGGTTCTTAATGTAATATTTAATTTATCCAAAATAGCATCTCCCTAATCTCATTACATATATCTCAAGGATGTAATGTCCTTACTGCACGATGCTAATCTATATTGAATTTTTAATCCTAACCAAATGACATTAAACTTTATGGAGTTTGACCCCAAAACATGATGTTAAAACATGCTTCCATCATCTTAAGTGAATGAAAACAAACTGATAATATGGTCGAAAATCTATGACAATATAATTGGAGTTATCGTCTTTATTTCTCGACATTAAACTATACGATACAATATTACTTTTTCGTAACATCAGGTGATCAATTTCATTACCGAAAGATATTAAACTGCACGGCCAAAATCCTTAACACATGAAATTGAACTAAATAACATATATTTTCATAACCACATGATGATTCAATATATAGTTATCATTATTTTCATCAATGATTTATCACACATGGTCCAGATTTGTGAGGTAGAAAAGATGAAATTCATCTATTATGGTGTGAGATCCAGATCCAAATAGGAACCCTTTTATATAGAACTACATCTAGATTATCACAAATATTGATTTATATGTAGTGACTCCAAAACCATACAATCTATGACCCATCATGATTAATGGGAATAATTCCCATCACTATGTATGGGTTAGAAATTCATGGAGAATTCCCATATATAACTATGTGTTCCTTGATTACTGTCATCAAAGGATACATAGTGAAACCTGTTATTTTCATGTCTTTCCCAGCTGAAAATTTCATCCCATTCAAGGGATGATATTTATACCAGCCTTTGGCCTTAGGGATCTCTACCAGTCAAGGTTATGTTTCATGTTGATCAAAATAATCCTTCTTATTATTTTAACACAGAAGTCCTCAATGTATGATGTTAAACTATATGACACTACAGTTTCCCTGTCCAAGTGGGAATTGTCATCGACATTATTAATCTACCATGCCATATTAATGATCTATGAATGACTTGATTCCCATCCATATGGAAAATGTAGTGACATCCAAATGTCACATATTGAGGCCTTCCACTGCTAATGAAAAAAATACCCCTACTTGTGAATGGACCAAATAGATATGGAGTGTTTTCTTCCAAGAACAATGTGTAGATTTATTCCCATACAATGGTATACATTGTGAAACCCATATATTCTATATTTGATCAGTATTGTAAATTCATTCAACTATCTGTCCCCTTGGCTAGATTTTCCTTTTTTGGGACTAGTGGGGCATAACACCTCTTAGGTCATCATTCTTGTCAATTTATTTCATCCACAATATGAACCTCCCATTGTAACAATTAGTTTAATTTCGTAATCACAATGGGATATTAAAATATTCTACAAATTTCCTGGTCATATTATAATAATCTACACATCTCCATCATGATTCCATCACCTAAGAAGAATTCACCTAGGTATTGGTCATCCCATATTCCATGATAAAAACTTCCCACCTCCACTTAGAAAATCTATATCTACATAAGAATTCCCCCTCACCATAATCATGAACTATGTACGTCTTAACTCATGTACACACTAAATATGAAGTGATGCCTAGACTTTATTTACTATGCAAAGACACAATTACGATAAAAAGGGCTCCCATGTGTATGGATCAAAACTATGTAGAAAATCACTATTGAAAACTACATGAGGATTGATACATTATTTAATAATATACATAGTGACACCAATATCTCAAATCTTAGGATTAGAAGAAATTAAAAAATACCCCACTCCATATGTTCTAATCATATATACATAGTGTACCCTCTCAAGAGTCATGTGACTCAATTCATGACCTTGGAAGACACTTGGAGACATCCGAGTCTTATGCCTCTACCCATAAACATCATTTTCCATCATTAAAATTAGTTAATCATATTTCATACAACATTACATTAAAGTTAATAGGATATTAGGAACTACGTATATCCTTAATATCATTTCAGTTGGAGATATAGTTTTGTGTAGGCCTGATGGCCTAGTGTTGGCCACGACTAAATTAAAAGCAAAATGTTCTTGTCTCTTGCATGAATATTTATGAAGGGGATCTCAAATTTTTGTCCCTAAAATAAGAATCCATATAAAAAAAATTTCCCCCATCTATGAGTTATATATATAATGGAAATTTCATACTATATGGAAAATTGGGGTATGAATGTTTCTTACATACTCCGATACATCCTTTCTATTCATATTAAGCTATGTTTTGAGCAATTCCATATCATTATAAACCCTTATGGAAATCATAAGTGGAGGGATGATGTCTTGGGGAAACCACAAATTGACTATGCAGAATATACACTTGTTGGTTTGGCATTATATTCCTATAAAATATTATTGTCAACAAATGAAAAATTCATCCTCATGAGAGAATTTTATTATCTCTGTATGCCCCAACAAATTCCACGAATCATATCATTTATCCTTATTTTTTAATCCCTAGAATCATTATTTACACTTTCCATCCCACTCAGGTTCGAGGTATGTCAAATCATCCCAGGCATAATATCCTCTAGTTAATCATGGCCACTATAACAAGTTGTCCTCACCGTATAATCATTAACATAAAGACCCCAATTTTCCTCATCTTATAACATTAAACTGTATATCCAATTTCTTAATTGTAAGAAACTGAAATTTCATGATTTTTTTTAACTATATATGTATTGATTATAGCATAAAAAGGATACATGGGGATGCCTGGATTCTAACATCATGTCCTAGTGACCCCAAAATTAAAAAATACCCCCTCAATGTTCCTGTAATGGACCTATGTAGGGGTTTTTTATTTATTAATTAGGTGTGGAATGATTACTGACCTTTCGGGACATGTAGTGATACCAAAAGTTCAACATTAGGTACCACAACATAAAATATTACAAATATTTATTTATGGTGCATGAGAATCATATGCATGGGATCACTTTAAATAACTATATCTAGTTTGATTTCCACCATTGTAGGATATATTGTAACATCTGAATATCATATATTAGGTCGAAAAATGAGATATGAATATCCCATTTTTTCTTATGCATGGGTCAAACCTATAAATGAATTTCCAAATACAATAAGAAAATTATTTTCCCCTATGTTTCTATGCATGATATAAATCTGCATAGGAAAGTCAAAAAAATTCCCTTTCCTTGTGTATGGGTTAGACCTGTATCGAGAACCTTCGATGAACTATGTATAGATTTATTCCATGCCTTAAAAGATATATAGTGACACCCAGATATCCAATAATGGGTTAAATAACCAAAATAAAGAAACGCACCTTCCTAATGCATGGTTTAGACCTTCTTTGGGAATTTTCTCATAGTTGTATATGGAAACATTCTCTTCCTATTTCCAAGAAATTAACACTTGAAATTCCCCTTTCATGCTCAGGAACTGACCATTCACAAACCAAAATCAATGTCTACAAATCTCTGAATCCCTATAACCATCCACAACCGTCAAAAATTAATGGATAGTTTCTTGGAGACATCATTGTTTCACTATTCATAATATACCTTGGTTGGATCAGTAAATATTACCCACAAAAAATACAATAATCTAGGGGAGATTTTTTTCTTAGGAGAGGCTTTTACTGCCGTCATACAACTTATGACATTTACATACCATATAACATAATGAATTAAAAAACACCCCAAATTTATTTTTCCAACATTTTCCCCATTTATAATTAAACATGATAAAACATTATTGATCAAACTACAATGAAAATGGTGAATCGTTTACCCCTTGGTTAGAGTAGATGATCATAAATTTCAAAATGATCAATATCTTGGTAGTAAGACATTAAACATTTCCACCCATGTACTTGTTAATGCACAATGATTCAATACTCCATAAACAAGCCAAATACGTGTGGGAGTGGTTCTATATTCCTAATTAATACTATTACTGATTTCTAGTTCATTTTCAAAAAACAATATTTTTCCAAGAAAAGTCACCCCTCATGGTCTTGAGAAAACTATAATTCCAATAAAAGCACATGCTCATTGGAAATGGATTGTTAGTGTCCTAAAGAAAACATTTTTTTTTTGAAAATTTATAATATTCCCCAGTTCCTTATGCATATGTTACCCTTAAAAACCCTATTAGCAAAAGTAAGACTCTTCATATGGATATGATTTTCCTTTATATGTTTGACCCCATCAACATCATGTTGGAATTCCTTATTATGGTCAATCCTTGCATAATTTCCTCATATCATGCTCTAGATTCAAAACTCCTAAAACTAGGGTAAATAATAATCCCTCTTTAATATATGGGAATTATAAGGATGTTCTTGGGAAATACACCCTATTGGGGCCCCGACTCACAATTCATGGTCAATTTAGTTCAACCTAAAACATCATTAATGTCATTGTAATTTGTAATAAATTAAACTGCCCATGGGTAGAGACATAAACCTATCCATTTTGAAAACGTGAGAAGTGAACATTGGGTAAAATTTGAGATGCAGCTCAGAATACCTACAGTTTGAATAGTTTAGAAAAAAATTCGAGCTATCAATAAATAATGTGACAAAATTATTTTTGGGTCGAAAACCTAAAAAGTGTGGCCTAATAAAAATTCATGTTATACAATCAAATCCCACACCAAAATGATATTAAGAAAAAATTAGGCTTATAAGAGAAAAGTAACAAATTTGTAGGGTTTTTCATGTAGCCTTAACATGAATAAAATTATTTCTCACGTATTCCCTTGGCCCAGAAAACCATGTAGAGAATTATTTGATTATTTCAATTTGATTATACAAGATTGTTATTTAGATCAATATCTGGAGGATATTATCATTCAAAATTTGATAAAGAAATAATGGATTAATATTATAGATAAATTTCAAGGATAAACTTTACAGAGAAAAAAGTTTTCATTCTATTAGATAGGAATGGAAAAGAATCCACAACATTGATTATCCCACTAATGTTGAAAAAAATAAGAACATAGAACAACCTAAATAGTTACAATGATGATTTAATTTCTTTCATTAGTATATTATTAACCATAAAACACGGGAAATCAATGGTATGTTCTTAAGTGTTCCATTTTTAGAATTTGATTTAGATGCTAGATGCATTTGCCTAATAATTTCCCTAATGTATCAGACCTTTTATTCCATGGATTATCAAATTTCAGTCACGCATGGTATTTTCCCAATTAGTCTCGCCACAAGAGCATTGCACTCCCATAACTCTTTAGTCTATGTGACCAATTGGTCCTAGGATGCTGCATCTTCATCCATCAAGTTATTCAACCCATAAGTAATATACGTAAAGAACTTTCTATGTTTATCAGAGGAATTAAGCTAAAAAGGACTCCTTCATGGTATGTTATGTATTCTCAAGATATTAAAAGATGATAAATAAGAATGTGTATGTTCCAATATTCAAAATCATCTTAGTCCAAATTAGTAACCAGTTTCCAATGTTTTTCATCCTTATCAACATGTTATAATAAAGGAGTTTCTATGATGATAGTGCAGATTTGATATAATGCCAATCTCCACACACCCTGGCATTACCTGGAGGCATTATAACACTAACTCTATTCCTTCACCAAATTATATATATAATATAGGATTTCTATTACGGTGCATATATTCTCATTAAATTGAGTTACAATGTATATAAAATAATCCATATCTATAAGTGGTTCAATATTAGACGATAAATGTATAGTGATGGATGAAATTTTAGGAATGGATGGTTCTATTCCATATGGTCCAAAAAAAGAAGGAATGTAAAAAAGAATCCTACAAATATATATGGTCTAATTCAATCTCAATATAAATAGGATGTGTGGATGAGGATCCCTCCTAGTTACTTTGGTAATGAAGAGAACATATTTTTACATCATGGGTTGAAAAGGATGACACAACTTGTGTAAGAATGGAAGAAACTAATGGTATTTTAACTCAAAAAACTATCCTCTCGAATAATCCACCAGGGTAGTAAACCACCCACATTTGACCATACACCCATGATAATTAACATTAATTTAGTATAGGGTAATAAGAAATTTCATTCTAGACTCCTCTCACATTATCATCAATAATAATTGGAAAAGAACCACTATGTCATATTCTCTATTGATATGGTTAAGAGTTAAAATTTTTAATATATACAGGCCTCCAAAAATTCTTATAAAACCTTTATGGTATATAAGTTTCATATATGGTTATACTATCAACTAAATTGGTTAAAATATCATTTTGAAGTGGAATAATATATGAATATTCTTTCTACATAACCTCTACAATTATCTACCTATACTCCAAGGGGTTAAGGGTCAGTTGCAAAAGAAAATTGAGAAAAATAACTTTATATCTTGAGGATTCTATCAATATTAAATTATTTAGGATAAAAAATCCTAATATAGAGAATTTTATGATCGATGATGGATTGAGGAACTGTTTTAGTATGCCGATACATTTAGCTGTGAAAATTATTTTATATCTATCCATAGAGAATTTTAAATAGAGAACTAATATAACGACCCGTACATTACATACATTATTATTACTTCAAAATTGAAGCATAATTATTACAACATATAACAAAACCATGAAAGGACCATATAGGTATTGTGTCTTTAGAAACTGGGAAAAATAATCAACAGGTTCATAACGCGTCTACACTATCTCCCATTTATTTCATTATATATATAGTCCCTTTTGGCATATCATACTTAATAAACTTCTTCCTGACTTGGGGAATGAAAAAATTCAAAAGGGTGAGCTCAAATGCTCAGTAAGGGTAAACAAAATAAATATCAATCAAATCATATTCATAAGAACATAAAATTTTGAAATCGTAACCTACAAAAGTGAGAATAATTTCATAACATGTGATACATCATAATAGTGAGATGAAATCCCAATAATCATATCATAAAACATGAAACATTGTGGCATTCACACATAATCATTGAGAATCATTTCTTATTAGTAAAGACTCATTGCCTAGACTATCTTAGTGGATAAAGTCCATTTGTGAACCGAGTTCACTCCTCGTTTCAGTCCTATTTCACTGAACCGGTATAACATGCCGTTCCAGCCATGTCTATCTCATGAGATATAGAATCATTACCCAATGCATTAGAGGGAGATATAGGTCCCACCCATCTCATAATGATACCATTCTTATGTGTGCGACAAAATCATAAACCATACATCATAGCATAACCCATGTAATAAAAATGGGATTCTTAAACATCATGAAATCATAAAAAAATTGATATAAGATAATGGAATTCATAAAAATAATTTCATCACAACATAATCAAATCAATGTAAACATAGGGATAGAAACAAAACCCTTTATTATCATAGATGGAAAATAATTTTGATAAAACACTTGAACTCCATTCTTGAGGAAAATATCCTTTCTACTTCAAAAACACTTTTCATTTCTTAACATGTCATACAATTTTAAACTAAAAGAAGTTGATTAAAAAAATATTAAAAACTTGTAAAGGAATCTTCTGGTAAATAATGTTTTAAAAATCCATTCATGCTGTATAAGTTAAAAAAACATTCTTCTCGTACTTTTGTCAGAAAATTCAAAAAGTACATCGTACGAAAAACGACAAAAGATTCCTTCCTTATCTTTTAATAAAAACTCACCAATGGGTAAAATTGGATTTAAAAAATTTTAGGTGGATGGAAATAATATAACATATTGAGGAAACATGGATGTGGATGATAAAATACACCCCAGTAAATTCCAAAGTTTAAATAATCTCGGATAAAAATGAGATTGTGAAATTTTCCCTTACCTTAGGTCTGAGTTGCTTCGTAAATGTCCAAACCTCCTGTATAATGATTTAAATAACGTTTCTGACTTATTCCAGAATCATAATTATTCTTATTATATCATATATGGTCATATTCTTAGCTTTTTATTAGTAATATTTCATTACTACTTGTTATTCGGGTGTATATTACCTTTTGTTCTTATGCGTGTTTTGTCGAATAAATTCTTATTATTCTCTTTAGGTTATAGATACCTTATTTACAAAATGGTATATGTGTAATATATATCATATTCATTCATTAAATTAATTTATATAATCATTTTGCAATGAAGATCATGTAGAACGAATCGCATCACATCGTGGAGACGGTATTCCGTACATACACACGAGCGATGATATTGTTCCCATGATCATTGAATTGTATTGGAGTGTATGTATACTATTTCAAAATCAATACCACTTTATAATAATCATATATATTCATTACATTCACCCTTATACCCATCAAAGTAATTTGGTGGTGGAAAATAGATTACACTATGGCGTGGAGACGGTATTCCGCACGTACGCAAACGCGGTGATTTCGTTTTCCGTAGGATGGATAAGAGGTGAAATAGGGTTGTTTCATATTTATAATAAAATATCATTATATGAGTGATACTGATTTTATTACCTCATAATGAAACAACTAAAGAAGAATAAGTGGATGAAGAAATAAAGATGAAAGAATCGGTAACGGGCATTACCTCTTCTTTGAGGCGCTTCTTTGAGACCTCCTTTTAGGGAACTAAAATTGGTCTTTGAAGAAGACCAGGACCTCTAGGATGTCTCTAGGGAAGTGGAGAGGAGAAAGTGGTAGGGGTTGGCCGAGCTTGAAAGCTCAAATTGGTGTGAGAAGGAGAGGGAGGAGGTGCCATTTTATAAGGGAAGAGGGGGGCACCTTTGGAAATATAAGAAATATTAGTTTATATTAAATCCCAACCCCACAAAAAAACTTCTAAAATGACTCATATCCGAATATTAGATGAGATAGGGTTGTAATCTCATCAACCAATAAAATTTAGACATGTTAGTAATTTATTTTAAACATTATCAACTTGATTTATCCTTATTTATCAATTATTTTTATTTATTACAAATAATTACATATGTTTTGTGAATTTTCCATAATTTGAAACTTTATGACATTTTAGACCATATAAATTTTAATTTATAAATTTTAAATATTTTTGTTATTTTTAAACAATTTTATAATATGTTATTTTTATAAAATAACAATAGTGTCAATTTTGACACTATTCATTTATTTGAATTTAAATAAAATATATACTGAATATATGTTTGATATAAAAGATTTAATAGATCCATAAAATGTCATATGTATATATAAAATTAGTGGATCACATTGAATAGTTCATATAATATTTATTTTATTATTTTTAAAATCATTTATTTAATATTTTAATTAATAAAATAATTTCAACATCACTATTGTGTCATAATAAATGATGATTATTTAATCGCTAAAAATTTTAAATAAATTCCTATGATGTAGATAATTGTATTAACCTTCTAGAGACTATCCATTTTCTAAGTTTCATGAAGGTTATCACTAAATTCAAATTATTATACTTATATGATTTAAGAAAGTGATATGTTGTCACATTCATTGGTTTTAATAATAATTACATTATTTTCATGGAACAAAGTCCATTAAATGAATCTAATATGACTCTTAGGTGATGTTGGTAGAATTTTAGTCATCCAATAATATTTTGGCAGGTGTTAGGGTAATTTTATAATCTTATATTTATCCTTAATTACCCAATTTACCTTTAACTATGGTAAATAAAATTTACTGTATTTACTATTCATAATGCCCAAAAATAAAAAGTAGCCTATTAACATAATTTGGACCCAATGATTCAGAATATGGAATCCATTTTTCAAAATCCAAAACATATATGTTGCAGTAATTAATTTAAAATAAATCTCGTTGTTAAGAAAATGGGTTTTAGAAGTTAAAACATTGCCAAAGATTGAAATGTTTTTACCTATGAATTCAATGTAAAATTAATGCTAATGAAATAAATTATATTAAATGGTAAAAATATATTCTATTTATACTTTAAAACCATTAAATATTATAATTTATCAATATAATTTATCTCAATGAAAAAAATCATTTTTAATTAAAAATTAGCGTATTTTTAATATTCATCAAAATATGAAAGTTATCAGAAAAATATCAAAAATTTATCCAAAGTAAATTTTTATACCTTGATTCAAAAGAAGAATTTTATTTTGTCAAAATGAACATATAAACATGTCAAAAACTAGATTTAATGTGGGTGCGCCATCAAAAAGCGGCAAAACTGCATTTTTTTTTAAAATACTTCTTTTATCCAATGAAACTGATTTTCCTTTTATACCTCATTCTAGAAAATGTATAAGTTGAATTAAAATGTTCTAAAATTAAAAATTTAGTTATTACTATTCATAAGGGCTAGTTTTAATAGCATATTGTTTTTAGTGAAACTCAGTATTGCGTACGACGCAAGCTATCGAGGAAGGCCGCGGTTGCATGTAAAGCAAGCCAAGCTAGTGTTGTGTGTAGTGAAAGATTCCTTTGAAAAAAATATTTCTCATAAAAGTATCTGCTGTTACATTCTAACCCCCTTAAAATGAATTTTTCCCTCAAAATACATCACTTTGTAACAAACAGATGAGGATTCCTCTCCCTAATCATATCCTCAAGCTCCCATGTAGCTTCTTCTAGTTGATGGTTCCTCCATAATACTTTCACCAAACGAGTGGTCTTGTTCTGTAGGAATTTTTCATTATGATCTAGTATCTCTGTCGGCTGTTCTTCATAAGAAAGATCTTGCTCCAGCGGTACAACTTCTGAGCTGAGTACATGTGAAGGATCAGGTATGTACTTTCTCAGGAGAGATACATGGAACACATCGTGAACTTGAGAGAGATTCGGTGGAAGCGCCAATCGGTAAGCTACCTTTCCTACACGATCCAGTATTTCAAAAGGACCGATATATCTAGGGCTCAACTTCCCCTTCTTTCCAAATCTCATGACCCTCTTCCAGGGAGATATTTGTAAGAACACTTTATCACCCACTTCAATCTCTAGGACTTTTCTTCGGTTCTCAGCATAACTTTTCTATCGAATCTGAGCTGCTCTTATGTGTTGTTGAATAGATCGGATATTTTCTGCCATCTCATCAATAAGATCAGGTCCTAATAGTCTTCTTTCCCCAACATCATCCTATCAAGTTGGAGTCCTTCATTTCCTTCCATATAGAGCTTCATAAGGAGCAATCTGAATACTGGATTGAAAGATATTATTATAAGAAAATCCACCAAAGATAGGTGTTGATCCCAACAACCATTGAAATCCATAGGGAATGCTCTCAAAATATCTTCTAGAGTTTTAATTGTTCTCTCAGACTGACCATCTGTCTGAGGATGATAAGCAGTGCTGAAACTCAACTCTGTATCCAGAGTATGCTGAAGACTTCGCCAGAACATTGAGGTAATCTTGGATCCCGATCAGATATAATATAATGTGGTACTCCATGCAATCTTACCACTTCCTTTACATATATCCTGGCAAGCTAATCCAGAGAGAAATCCTCTCTAATTGCAATGAATTGTTTATACTTTGTAAGACTATCAACTATGACCCAGATTGAATTATTGCCTTTGGATGTTTTAGGAAGTCCTGTGACAAAGTCCATAGTGATGTTTTCCAATTTCCATTTGGGTATGGGTAATGGTTGTAACATCCACTTAGACTTCTGTCTCTCATCTTTAACTTGCTGTCAAACCAAGCATCGAGAGACATATTCAGCAACATCTCATTTCATGCCATCCCACCAGAAGTACTCTTTTAGGTCACTATACATCTTCGTGCATCCAGGATGAATAGAGAATGAAGAACTATGAGCCTCATCCAGCAGCTCCTTCTTTAATTCGGGGATGGGAGGAACACAAACCAGATTCCTAAACTTTATTATCCCATCACAATCAAGGTTGAATTCAGGAATATTTCTCACCTTCTTTTGTAACTCTATATCTTCTTTCTATGCCTCTATAATCATCACATGTATAGATGGTTGAACATTCATTTGAGAAAGATACGATTTTCCCCCTTCCATTAAAATTCCAAGATCCATCCTTTATAAATCCATATATATTAGATCTTTTGTGAGCCTTATCATGGAAAAGCTAGAATGGTCTTGTTGACTTAATGCATCTGTCACCTTGTTTACTTTCCTAGGGTGGTAATGAATTGAGAACTCGTAATCCTTAATCAGTTCCAACCATCTTCTTTGGCGCATATTCAACTCCTTTTGTGTGAAAATATACCTTAAACTTTTATGATTAGTATAAATGTCACACCTTTCTCTATAATGATAATGCCTCCAAATCTTTAATGCAAAGATTACCGCAGCGAACTCCAAATCATGTGTTGGGAAATTTTGCTCATGGAGTTTCAACTGTCGTGAGGCATAATCTATCACCATATCATTTTGCATAAGAACACACCCCAAACCCTTCTTGGATGTATCACTGTAGATCACAAACCTTTCTCCACTACAAGGAAGTGTGAGCACAGGTGCACTGGATAACCTTCTTTTCAACTCCTTGAAATTATCTTCACATTCCTTTGTCCAAACAAACTTAACTCCTTTCCGAGTCAACCTAGTGAGTGGATTAGATAATTGTGAAAAATCATTCACGAAACTTCTATAGTATCCAGCCAAACCAAGAAAACTTTGGATCTCAGTTACTGTTGTTGGTCTCGACCAACTTTCGATAACCTCTATTTTTGATGGATCCAGAGATATCCCCTATTTTGAAATTATGTGACCCAAAAATGTAACTTTTTGAAGCCAAAATTCACATTTGGTAAATTTGGAATAAATTTTCTCTTTTCTCAGGGTCTTCAATATAATTCTCAAGTGATCTTCATGTTCTTCCTTGCTCTTTGAATAGACAAGAATATCATCTATAAAGACTACAAAAAATTGATCAAGATAGTCTCTAAAGACTCTATTTATCAGATCCATGAAGATAGCACGGACATTAGTAAGACGAAATGGAATCAATATAAATTCATAGTGTCCATACCTTGTACAGAAATCCGTCATTGGTATATCCTCCCTTTTGACCCTTAATTGATGATAGCCTGAACGAAGATCAATCTTGGAAAAGTATTGAGCTCCACGTAGTTGGTCAATAAGTCATCAATGGGCGGGAGAGGATATTTCTTCTTGATAGTGAGCTTGTTAAGTTCTCGATAATCATTGCAGAGTCTCATTGATCCAAATTTCTTCTTAACAAATAGAACAGGTTCTCACCAAGGTGACGCACTAGGGAGTATGAATCCCTTATCAAGATTCTCTTGGAGTTTCTTCTTCAATTCCTACAACTCAATTGGGGCCATTCTATAAGGTGTATTTGATATAGAAAAATCACCCGGTACGAGTTCTATTGAAAACTCAACTTCACGATTTGGTGAAAGACCTTGAAATTCCTCTGGAAAGACATCATCAAAATCCTGTACAACAGGAATATTCTTAATCGTGAGTTTCTGACCAACCATTTGAGTAAATTACCCTCATTTAGTGGAATCAAGACCCATAAGATGGAAGAAATTTCCACTGGAAGGTTATGTTCATCGTTGCATCGGTAGACGATCATAGATTAATCTAGAATATGAAATGTGACTTCCCTTCATTGGAAATTGATATGAGCTCCATATAAAGAATGCCAATCCATGCCAAGAATCACATCAAATTCCACCATAGGAAGAATCACAAGATTTGCAGGACGCACTTTCCCACAAACATCAAGCGGGGAAGAATTATAAACTTTTGATGCGACTGTTGCGCCATTAGGGGTTGTCATAGCTAACTCAACATCTAATTTTTGAGGTAATATGGTGATACTCTTAGAAAAATCTTCAGAAATAAAAAAGTGGGTGGATCCAGTATCAAATAAAAGATTTTCTACTTTAGAGTGGATGGTAAGTGTACCTTTAACCACATCGTTATCGTACTCGACATCGCTGATAGAAATTGAATGTGACATTCCTTTGTCTTTAGCCAAAAGATTTTGTTGATTTCGATCATCATCAACAACCCTTGGATTAGGGAATTTATTGGCATAATGCCCCATCTCCTTACACTTGAAACATTGAAGTGTAGTAGGTTCATTCTGTGAGTCCCTTCCTTTGTTTTCATCATTAGACATCTTCTTCCCATCATTGCGGCATTCAAATGACTGATGACCTTCCTTTCCACATTTGAAACATTTACATGCCCCTTTAAGAAAACTCCCTCCATGTTTCTTTCCACACATTGAGCATAAGGGAATGCTCTTCTTCTTTTTAGTGTGCTCTTTAGATTTTCCTTTGAATTCCATTTTCCTCTTCTTATCAAACCCATATAACGGATGGGTTACTCCAATCTCCATCTCAACTTTGAGAGCACATGAAACAATTTCCACGTAGCTATTAAAGTCCCTTATTGATAAGGCCCTTCGAAGACTTGGTTTTAAGCCACTAAAGAATCGATCGATCTTACTCTCAGGTTGGATAATAATACCAGAAGCGTACCTTGATTGTCATGTAAAATTTTCTTAATATGTACCAAAAAAATCGTCATCCTTTTTCTTCAGTTCAAGAAACTCTTTCTCCATCTTTGTTCGGAGAATACGAGGGAAGTACTTGTTGAAAAATATGTTCTTGAACTCGTCCCATTCCATGGACTCAATTTCATCTCTTTGCCTCGTATTATTAATAAGATTCCACCATTGATCAACATCTCCTTCCAAACGATACACTGCTAGAATGACATTATCATGTTCAGAACATTGAAGAACTGAAAATATCTTTTCAGTAGTACTGATCCATTGTTCAGTAACTAATGGATCAGTAGACCTGCTGAATGAATGTGGACGCCTCCTCATGAAGGATTCAACCAAATGTTGATCCTTCCTTTGCTCATTTGGAAGTCCAGCATGATTCATAGATTGAGAAAGTTGTGTGAGAATGGCTACATGATTTTTCATTCCAGCTCCCATAACGTTTGGTTGCTCAGGGGGAAAATCATTCCTTTGCCCGTCGCATTCCGCATTAACACGGTTCCTTCGGGTTCCAGCCATTGACTAAAACCAAGAAGAATACTGTGAGAAACACTAATTATAATAGGAAAACCACATAATTATGTATAAAATTTCACACATATGTTCTTATCCTAGGTTATTCATGGTCATTTCTAAAACGCTATGATTGTGTTCTATGCATAGAATTATCCTTAGGGTTCTTACTGAGGCTTTCACATCCTAGTTTTCAAAGGTTGACTATACCTTTCCTCTGATACCAACTATAGCAACCCATAATTTACATACATTGTTATTACTTCAAAACTGAATCATACTTATTACAACATATAACAAAACCATGAAAAGACCATATAGGTATAGTGTCTTTAGAAACTGGGAAACATAAACCTACTGGTTCATAAAGCGTCTACATTGTCTCCCATTTATTTCATCATATCTATAGTCTCTTTTGGCTTATCTTACTTAATAACCTTCTTCTTTACCGGGGGAAAGAAAATATAAAAAAAAGGGTGAGCTCAAATGCTCAGTATGTTTATACAAAATAAATATCAATCACATCATATTCATAAGAACATAACATTTTGGAAATCTTAACCTGCAAAAGTGAGCATAATTTCATAACATGGGATAAATCATAGTAGTGAAATGAAATCAAAATAATCATAACAAAAAACATGAAACTTTGTTGAATACACACATAGTCATTGAGAATCATTTCTTATTAGTCATGAATCATTTCCAAGATTATCTTAGTGGACAAAGTCCATTTCTGAACCGAGTTCACTCCTCGTTTCAGTCCTGTTTCACTAAACCGGTATAACCTGTCGTTCCAGCCATGTCTATCTCATGAGATATAGAATAATTACCCAATGCATTGGAGGGATATATAGGTCCCACCCATATCATAATGATACCATTCTTATGTGTGCCACATAATCATAAACCATACATCATATCATAAACCATGTAATAAAAATGGGATTGTTAAACATCATGAAATCATAAAACAATTCATATACGATAAAGGAATTCATAAAAATAATCCATCAAAACATAATCAGATCAGTGTAATAACAGGAATAGAAACAGAACCCTTTATTATCTTAGATGAAAAATAATTTTGATAAAACACTTGAACTCCATTCTTGAGGAAAATATCCTTTTTACTTCAAAAACACTTTTCCTTTCTTAACATGTCATACAATTCTAAAATAAAAGAAGTTGATTAAAAATAAACTTGAAAACTTGTAAGGGAAGCTTCTTTTAAATTATGTTTTAAAAATCCATTCATGCTGTATAAGTTAAAAAAAACATTCTTCTCGTACTTTTGTCGGAAACTTCAAAAAGTACCTCGTACGAAAAATGACAAAATATTCCTTTCATATATTTTACTAAAAACTCAACGAAGGGTAAAATTGGATTTAAACAATTGTAGGTGGAAGGAAATAATATTACATATTGAGGAAACATGGATGTCGATGATAAAATACACCCCAGAAAATTCCGAAGTCTAAACAATCTCGGATAAAAATTAGATTGTGATATTTTCCCTTACCTTATGTCTGATTTGCTTTGTAAGTGTCTGAACCTCCAGTATAATTATTTAAATAATGTTATTGACTTATTCCAGAATCATACGTATTTTTATGATATAATATATGGTCATATTCTTAGCTTTTAATTAGTAATATTTCATTACTACTTGTTATTCGAGTGTTTATTAATTTTTGTTCTTATGTGTGTTTTGTCGAATAAATTCTTATTCTTCTATTTAGGTTATAGATACCTCATTTACAGAATGTTATTAGTGTAATATATATCATATTCACTCATTCAATTCATTTATATAATCATTATTCAATGAAGATCATGTAGAACGAATCGCATCACATAGTGGATACGGTATTCCGTACATACGCACGAGCGATGATATCGTTCCCATGATCGTGGAATTGTATTGGAGTGTATGTATACTATTTCATAATCAATACCATTTAACAATAATAATATATATTCATTCCTTTCACCCTTATACCCATCCAAGTAAGGTGGTGGTGGAAAATAGATTACACCACGGCGTGGAGATGATATTTCGTATGTACGCACGCGCGGTGATTTCGTTTTTCGTAGGATGGATAAGAGGTGAAATAGGGTTGTTTCATATTTATAATAACATATCAGTATATGAGTGATACTGATGTTATTACATTATAATGAAACAACTAATGAAGAATATGTGGAAGAAGAAATAAAGATGAAAGAATCGGTAACGGGCATTACCTCTTCTTTGAGGCACTTCTTTGAGACCTCCTTTTAGATAACTAAAATTGGTCTTTGAAGAAGACCAGGACCTCTAGGATGTCTCTAGGGAAGTGGAGAAGAGAAATTGGTAGGGTTTGGCCGATCTTGAAGGCTCAAATTGGTGTGAGGAGGAGAGGGAGGAGGTGCCCTTTTATAAGGGAGGAGAGGGGCACCTTTGGAAATATAAAAAATATTAGTTTATATTAAATCCCAACCCCACTTGAAAACATCCAAAATGACTCATATATAAATATTAGATGAGATAAGGTTGTAATATCATCAAACAATAAAATTTAGACAAGTTAGTAATTTATTTTAAACATTATCAACTTGATTTATCCTTATTTATCATTTTAATTTTATTAATTATAAATAATTACATATGTGTTGTGAATTTTCCATAATTTGACACTTTATGACATTTTCGACCATATAAATTTTAATTTATAAATTTGAAATATTTTTTTTATTTTTAAACAATTTTATAATATGTTATTTTTATAAAATAACAATAGTGTCAATTTTGACACTATTCATTTATTTGAATTTAAATAAAATATATAAAGAAGATATGTTCGAAATAAAATCATTAATATATCCAAAATATGTCATATGTTTCTAGAAAATTAGTGGAGAACATTAAATAGTTCATATAATATTTATTTTCTTATTTTTAAAATCATTTATTTGATATTTTAATTAATAAATTAATTTCAACATCACTATTGTGTCATAATAAATGATAATTATTTAATCCCTAAAAATTCTAAATAAATTCCTATGATGTATATAATTGTATTAACATTCTATAGACTATTCAGTTTCGATGATTCATGAATGTTATCACTAAATTAAAATTATTATACTTATAAGATTTAAGAAAGAGACATGTTGTCACATTCTTTGGTTTTAATAATAATTAAATTATTTTCATGGAAAAAATTCAATTAAATGAATATAATACGACCCTTAGGTGATATGGGTCGACTCTTAGTCATCAAATAGGATATTATCAGGTGTTAGGGTAATTTTATAATCTTATATTTAACCTTAATTACCCGATTTACCTTTAACTATGGTAAATAAAATTTAACGTAGTTACTATTCATAATGCCCAAAAATAAAAAGTTCCCTATTAACATAATTTGGACCCACTGATTATGAATATGGAATCTATTTTTCAAAATCCAAAACATATAAGTTGCAGTAATTAATTTAAAATAAAACCCATTGTTAAGAAAACGGGTTTTAGAAGTTAAAACATTGCCAAAGATTGAAATGTTTCTACCCATGAATTCAATGTAAAATTAATCCTAATGACATATATTATATTAAATGGTAAAAATATATTCTATTTATACTTTAAAACCATTCAATATTATTATTTATCCATATAAATTATCTCAATGAAAAAAATTGTTTTTAATTAAAAAATTTCGTATTTTTACTATTCATCACAATATGAAGGTTATCAGAAAAATATCAAAAATTTATCCAAAGTAAATTTTTATACCCTGATTCAAAATAAGAATTTTATTTTGTCAAATTGAACTTATAAACATGTCAAAACTAGATTTAATGTGGGTGCGCCATCAAAAGGCGGCAAAACTGCATTTTTTTAAAAAATACTTCTTTTATAAAAAAACTGATTTTGCTTTTATACCACATTCTAGAAAATGTATAAGTTGAATTAAAATGTTATAAAATTCGAAATTCAGTTAATACTATTAATAATGGCTAATTTTAATAGTATATTTTTTTAGTGAAACTCGGTATTGCGTACGACGCAAGCTATCAAGGAAGGCCGCGGTTGCGTGTAAAGCAAGCCAAGCTACTGTTGTGTGTAGTGACTGATTCCTTTGAAAAAAATATTTCTCATAAAAGTCTTGGGTGTTACATTCTACCCCCCTAAAAATGAATTTCACCCTCGAAATTCGTCACTTTTTAACAAACAGATGAGGATACCTCTCCCTCATCATATTCTCAAGCTCCCTTGTAGCTTCTTCTAGTTGGTGGTTCCTCCATAAAACCTTCACCAAGCGAGAGGTCTTGTTCCATAGGACTTTTTCACTACGGTCTAGAATCTCTATCAGCTGTTCTTCATAAGAAAGATCTTACTCTAGCAGTACAACTTCTGAGCTGAGTACATGTGAAGGATCAGGTATGTACTTTCTCAGGAGAGATACGTGGAACACATCGTGAACTTGGGAGAGATTCGGTGGAAGCGCCAATCAGTAAACTACCTATCCAACACGATCCAGTATTTCGAAAGGACCGATATATCTAGGTCTCAACTTCCCCTTCTTTCCAAATATGATGGCCGTCTTCCATGGAGATATTCGTAAGAACACTTTATCACGCACTTCAAACTCTAGGTCTTTTCTTCGGTTTTCGTCATAACTTTTTTGTCAACTCTGAGCTGCTCTTCTGTGTTGTTGAATAGATCAGACCCTTTCTGCCATCTCATCAACAAGATCAGGTCCTAATAGCTTTCTTTCCCCAGTTTCATCCCAGCAAGTTGGAGTCCTACATTTCATTCCATAGAGAGCTTCATAAGGAGCCCTCTTAATCTGGAGTGAAAGCTATTATTATAAGAAAATTCCACCAAAGGTAGGTATTGATCCCAACCACCTTTGAAATCCATAGAGAAAGCTCTGAAAATAACTTCTTGAGTTTGAATTGTTCTCTCAGACTGACTGTCTGTCTGAGGATGATAAGCAGTGCTGAAACTCAAATCTGTATCCAGAGTATGCTGAAGACATCACCAGAACTACGAGGTAAATATCAGATCTCGATCCGATATAATAGAAAGTGGTACTCCATGAAATCTTACCACTTCCTTTACATATATCTCGGCAAGCTATGCCAGAGAGAAATCCTATCTAATAGCAATGAAGTGTGCTGACTTTGTAAGACGATCAACTATGACCCAGATAGCATTATTGCCTTTGGATGTTTTAGGAAGTCCTGTGATAAAGTCCATAGTGATGTTTTCCCATTTCCATTCAGGTATGGGTAATGGTTGTAACATCCCCTTAGACTTATGTCTCTCAGATTTAACTTGCTGACAAACCAAGCATCGAGAGACATATTCAGCAACATCTCTTTTCATGCCATCCCACCAGAAGTACTCTTTTTGGTCCCTATACATCTTCGTGCTTACAGGATAAATAGAGAATGAAGAACTATGAGTTTTATCCTATAGCTCCTTCTTTAATTCTGGGATGGGAGGAACATAAACCCGATTCCTGAACATTATTATCCCATCATAATCAATGTTGAATTCAGGAATATTTCTCACATTCTTTTGTAACTCTACATCTTCTTTCTGTGCCTCTATAATCTTCACATGTATAGATGGTTGAACATTAATTTGAGAAAGATACGATTTTCCCCATTCCATTAAAATTCCAAGATTCATCCTTTGTAAATCAATAAATATTGGATCTTTTGTGATCCTCATCATGGATAAGCTAGCATGGACTTGTCGACTTAATGCATCTGCCACCTTGTTTGATTTCTCAGGGTGGTAATGAATTGAGCAGTCGAAATCCTTAATTAGTTCCAACCATCTTCTTTGGTGCATATTCAGCTCCTTTTGTGTGAAAATATACATTAATCATTTATGATCAGTATAAATGTCACACCTTTCTCCATAAAGATAATGCCTCCAAATATTTAATGAAAAGATTACCACAGCTAACTCCAAATCATGTGTTGGGTAATTTTGCTCATGGATTTTCAACTGTTGTGAGGCAAAAGCTATCACCATATCATTTTGCATAAGAACACCCCCTAGCCCCTTCATGGATGCATCACTGTAGATCAAAAACCCTTCTCCACTACAAGGAAGTGTGAGTACAGGTGCACTCGATAACCTTCTTTTCAACTCCTTGAAATTCTCTTCACATTCCTCCGTCCAAAAAAACTTAACTCCTTTCCGAGTCAACCTGGTGAGTGGATTAGATAATCATGAAAAATAATTCATGAAACGTCGATAATATCCATCCAGACCAAGAAAACATCGGATATCAGTTATTTTGGTTGGTCTCGACCATCTTTCGATAACCTCTGTTTTTGCTGGATCCACAAATATCCCCTATTTTGAGATTAGGTGACCCAAAAATGAAACTTTTTGAAGCAAAAATTCACACTTGGTAAATTTGGCATAATGTTTCTCCTTTCGCAGGGTCTTCAATTTATTCTCAAGTGATCTTCATGTTCTTCCTTACTCTTTGAATAGACAAGAATATCGTCTATAAAGACTACCACAAATTGATCAAGATAGTCTCTAAAGACTCGATTCATCAGATCCATGAATATAACAGGGGAATTAATACGACCAAATGGCATCACTATAAATTCATAGAGTCCATACATTGTACGGAAAGTCATATTTGTTATATCCTCCCATTTGAGCCTTAATTGACGATACCCTGAATGAAGATCAATCTTGGAAAAGTATTGATCTCCCCGTAGTTGTTCAAATAAGTCATCAATGCGTGGTAGAGGATATTTGTTCTTGATAGTGAGCTTGTTAAGTTCTCGATAACCAATGAAGAGTCTTGTTGATCCATTTTTCTTCTTAACAAATAGAACAGGTGCTCCCCAAGGTGATGAACTATGGCGTATGAATCACTTATCAAGATTCTCTTGGAGTTTCTTCTTCAATTCCTGCAACTCAATTGGGGCCATTCTAAAAGGTTTCTTTGAAATAGTCAAAGAACTCGGTATGAGTTCTATTGAAAACTCAACTTCACAATTTGGTGGAAGACCCAGCAATTCCTCTGGAATGACATCATCAAAATCCCATACAACAGGAATATTATTAATTGTGAGTTTCTCACCAACCATTTGAGAAAAATAACCTTCATTTAGGGGAATCAAGACCCATAATATGGAAGAAATTTCCACTGGAAGGTTATGTTCATCCTTGCATCGGTAGACGATCATAGATTGATCTGGAATATGAAATGTGACTTCCCTTCTTTGGAAATTGATATGAGCTCCATATAAAGAAAGCCAATACAATCCAAGAATCACATAAAATTCCACTATAGGAAGGATCACAAGATTTAAAGGAACACTTTCCCACAAACTTCAATTGGGGAAGAATTATAAACTTTTGATGTGACTGTTGTGCCATTAGGGGTTGTCACAGCTAAATAAACATCTAATTTTTGAGGTAATATGGTGATACTCTTAAAAAAATATTCAGAAATAAAAGAGTGGGTGGATCCAGAATCAAATAAAACATTTTCTACTTTAGAGTGGATGGTAAGTGTACCTTTCAGCACACCATTATCGTACTCCACATTGCTGATAGAAATTATATGTGACTTTCCTTTGTCTTTAGGATTAAGATTTTTTGATGTCGATCATAATCAATAACCCTTGGATCAGGTCATTTATTGGCATAATGTCCCATCTCCTTGAACTTGAATCATTGAAGTGTAGTAGGTTCATTCTGTGTGTCCCTTCCTTTTTTTGCATCATTAGTCTTCTTCTTACCATAATTGCGGCATTCAAATTCCCGATGACCTTCCTTTCCACATTTGAAACATTTACATGTTCTTTTAAGACAACCCCTCCATGTTTCTTTCCACACATTGAGCATAAGGGAAATCTCATCTTCTTTTCAGTGTTCTCTTTAGATTTTCCTTTGAATTCAATTTTCCAATTCTTATCAAACCCATATGACTGATGGGTTACTCCAATCTCCATCTCAACTTTGAGAGCACATCAAACGATTTCCTCGTAGCTATTGAAGTCCCTTATGGATAAGGCCCTTCGAAGACTTGGTTTTAAGCCACTAAAGAATCGATCGATCTTGCTATCAGGTTGGATAATAATACCAGAAGCGTACCATGCACGTCTTGTAAAATTTCCATCATAGGTACCAACAGATTAATCACCCTTTTTCTTCAGATCAAGAAAATATTTCTCCTTCTTTGTTCGGAGAATACGAGGGAAGTAATTATTGAAAAATATGTTCTTGAACTCGTCCCATTCCATGGACTCAATTTCATCTCTTGGCCTCATATTCTTTATAAGATTCCACCATTGATCAGCATCTCCTTCCAAACGATACACTGCTAGGATGACTTTATCATTTTCACAACATTGATGAACTGAAAATATCTTTTTAGTAGTACAGATCCATTTTTTAGCAACTAATGGATCAGTAGACCCGCTGAATGAATGTGGACGCTGCCTCATGAAGGATTCAATAGAATGTTGCTCCTTCATTTGCTCGTTTGGAAGTCTAGCATGATTCATAGCTTGAGAAAGTTGTGTGAGCATGGCTACAAGATTTTTCATTCTAGCTCCCATAACATTTGGTTTCTCAGGGGTACAATCATTGCATTGCCTGTTGCATTCCGCATTAACACGGTTCCTTCGGCTTCCAGCCATTGACTAAAACCAAGAAGAATAGTGTGAGAAACACTAATTATAATAGGAAAACCACATAATTAAGAATAAAATTTCACACTTAAGGTCTTATCCTAGGTTATTAATGGTCATTTATAAAACACTAAGATTGTGTTCTATGCTTAGAATTATCCTTAGGGTTCTTACTAAGGCATTCACATCCTAGTTTCCAAAGGTTGACTATACCTTTCCTCTGATACCAACTATAACGACCCATACATTACATACATTTTTATTACTTCAAAATTGAAGCATACTTATTACACCATATAAAAAAATCATGAAAGGACCGTATAGGTATAGTTTCTTTAGAAACTGGGAAATATAAACAACTGGTTTATAAAGCATTTACACTGTCTCCCATTTATTTCATCATATCTATAGTCCATTTTGGAATTTATTACTTAATAACCATCTTCCTGACCTCGGGAAAGAAAACATACAAAAGGGTGAGCTCAAATGCTCAGAATGTGTAAACAAAATAAATATCAATCACATCATATTCATAAGAACATAACATTTTTGAAATCTTAACCTGCAAAAGTCAGCATAATTTCATAACATGGGATAAATAATAGTACTGAAATGAAATCCCAATAATCATAACATAAAACATGAAACTTTGTGGAATACACACATAATCATTGAGAATCACTTTTTATTAGTCAAGACTCATTTCCAAGACTATCTTAGTGGACAAAGTCCATTTCTGAACTGATTTCACTCCTTGTTTCAGTCCTGTTTCACTGAACTGGTATAACCTGCCATTCCAGCCATGTCTATCTCATGAGATATATAATTTTTACCCAATGAATTGGAGGGATATATAGGTCTCACACATCTCATAGTTATACCATTCTTATGTGTGCCAAAAAATCATAAACCATACATCATAGGATAACCCATGTAATAAAAATGGGATTCATAAACATCATGAAATCATAAAACAATTCATATAAGATAAAGGAATTCATAAAAATAATTCCATAAAAATATAATCAAATAAATGTAATAATCGGGATAGAAACAGAACCCTTTGTTGTCTTAGATGGAATATAATTTTGATAAAACACTTGAACTCCATTCTTGAGGAAAATATCCTTTCTGCTTCAAAAAAACTTTTCATTTATTAACATGTCATACAATTCTAAACTAAAAGAAGTTGATTAAAAATAAAATTGAAAACTTGTAACATAAGCTTCTTGGAAATAATGTCTTAAAAATCCGTTCATCCATATAAGTTAAAAAAACATTCTTTTCGTACATTTCTTGAAAAAGTCAAAAAGTACCTCGTATGAAAAACGACAAAAGATTCCTTTCATATCATTTACTAAAAACCCACCGAAGGGTAAAATTGGATTTAAACAATTGTAGGTGGATGGAAATAATATTACATATTGATGAAACATGTATGTGGATGATAAAATACACCCCAGTAAATTCCGAAGTATAAACAATCTCGGATAAAAATGAGATTGTGATATTTTCCCTTACCTTAGGTCTGGTTTGCTTCGTAAGTGTCCGACCCTACTGTATAATGATTAAAATAATGTTACTAACTTATTCCAGAATCATACGTATTTTAATGATATCATATATGGTTATATTCTTAGCTTCTTATTAATAATATTTCATTACTACTTGTTATTCGAGTGTTTATTAATTTTTGTTCTTATGCGTGTTTTGTCGAATAAATTCTTATTCTTCTCTTTAGGTTATAGATACCTCATTTCCAGAATGGTATTAGTGTAATATATATCATATTCATTCATTCAATTCATTTATATAATCATTATTCAATGAAGATCCTGTAGAAAAAATCACATCACATCGTGGAGACAGTATTCTGTACGTACGCATGAGCGGTGATATCGTTCCCATGATCGTGGAATTGTATTGGAATGTATGTAGACTATTTCAGAATCAATATCACTTTACAATAATCATATATATTCACTACATTCACCCTTATACCCATCCAAGTAAGGTGGTGGTGGAAAATAGATTACACCACAGTGTGGAGACGGTATTCCGTACGTACGCACGTGCGGTGATTTCATTTTTCGTAGGATGGATAAGAGGTGAAATAGGGTTGTTTAATATTTATAATAACATAATAGTATATGAGTGATACTGATGTTATTACCTCATAATTAAACAACTAAAGAATAATAAGTGGAAGAAGAAATAAAGATGAAAGAATCTGTAACGGGCATTACCTCTTCTTTGATGCACTTCTTTGAGACCTCATTTTAGGGCACTAAAATTGGCCTTTAAAGAAGACCAGGACCTCTAGGATGTCTCTAGAGAAGTGGAGAGGAGAAAGCGGCAGGGGTTGGCCGAGCTTTAAGGCTCAAATTGGTGTTAGGAGGAGACAGAGGAGGTGTCCTTTTATAAGGGAGGAGAGAGGTACCTTTGAAAATATAAGAAATATTAGTTTATATTAAATCCCAACCCCACATAAAAACTTCCAAAATGACTCATATCCGATGATTATATGAGATAGGGTTGTAATCTCATCAACCAATAAAATTTAGACTTGTTAGTAATTTATTTTAAACATTATCAACTTGATTTTTCCTTATTTATCAATTTAATTTTATTTATTATAATTAATTACATGTGTGTTGTGAACTTTGAATAATTTGACACTATATGACATTTTCGACAATATAAATTTTAAATATTTTTGTTATTTTTAACAATTTTATAATATGTTATTTTTATAAAATACCAATAGTGTCAATTTTGATACTATTCATTTATTTGAATTTAAATAAAATATATACAGAAGATATGTTTAAACTAAAAGCTTTAATAGATCCATAAAATGTCATATGTTTCTAAAAAATTAGTGGAGCACATTAAATAGTTCATACAATATTTCTTTTATTATTTTTAAAATCCTTTATTTGATATTTTAATTAATAAAATAATTTCAACATCACTATTGTGTCATAATAAAAGACAATTATTTAATCCCTAAAAATTATAAATAAATTCCTATTATGTAGATAAATGTTTTAAATTTCTAGAGACTATTCATGTTCGATGTTTCATGAATTTTATCACTAAATTAAAATTATTATACTTATATGATTTAAGAAAGTGACATATTGTCACATTCTTTGGTTTTAATAATAATTCAATTATTTTCGTAGAAAAAAGTCCCTTAAATGAATCTAATCTGCCCCTTAGGTGATATGGGTCGACTTTTAGTCATCCAATAGGATTTTGGAAGGTGTTAGGGTAATTTTATAATGTTATATTTACCCTTAATTACCAGATTTACCTTTAACTATGGTAAATAAAATTTACCGTAGTTACTATTCAAAATTCCCAAAAATAAAAAGTAGCCTATTAACATAATTTGGACCCACTGATTCTGAATATGGAATCCATTTTTCAAAATTCAAAACATATATGTTGCAGTAATTAATTTAAAATAAATCTCGTTGTTAAGAAAATGAGTTTTAGAAGTTAAAACATTGCCAAAGATTGAAATGTTTTTACCTATGAATTCAATGTGAAATTAATGATAATGAAATAAATTATATTAAATGGTAAAAATATATTCTATTTATACTTTAAAACCATTAAATATTATAATTTATCCATATAAATTATCTTAATGAAAAAAAAATTACTAAAAATTAGAGTATTTTTACTATTCATCAAAATATGAAAGTTATCAGAAAAATATCAAAAATTTATCTAAAGTAAATTTTTATACCCTTATTCAAAAGAAGAATTTTATTTTGTCAAATTTAACTTATAAACATGTCAAAACTAGATTTAATTTTGGTGCGCCATCAAAAGGTAGAAAAACTGCATTTTTTGAAAAATACTTCTTTTATCCAAAAAATCGATTTTGCTTTTATACCTCATTCTAGAAAATGTATAAGTTGAATTAAAATGTTATAAAATTCAAAATTCAGTTAATACTATTCATAACAGCTAGTTTTAATAGCATATTATTTTTTAGTGAAACTCGATATTGCGTACGACGCAAGCTATCGAGGAAGGCCGCAGTTGCATGTAAAGCAAGCCAAGCTAGTGTTGTGTGTAGTGAAAGATTCCGTTGAAAAAAATATTTTTCATAAAAGTCTCGGGTGTTACAAATAAGACATTATGGGGTCTTCCTTCCTCTATCTGGCATAAAAATTCACAAATAGGGGCAAGGGTGGGATGAAAATGTGATTGGTTGTCCTTCTAAAAATGTGGCTTCCATCATCAGGGGAAAACTACAACACTAGTATAGACATCATGGGAGGGTAAAATCAATATGCTGAAGAATATGTCAAAGAAACCCGCCAATCCATTTTCGTCTGATTCATATGATTTCATCATTTAACCCCATGTGGTTTGTTGAACTATCTCAAGGGTATTACAATATAAACCTGAAATTCTTCCTTACTATCAGGTTGGATGAGTCTAGTTGTGGTGGAATTTTGGCCTTGGACCATTAACATGAGGAAAACACACTATAAATTCTCATAATGAATTGAGTGAAAGAGAATATATGGGTGAACCATCTAGTATCTCTTCCATGACCAACAAATCTCTCACCCAAAGAGATAATTTCTTAGTATTCTCCCAGGTATTGGCCAAATGTAATAATTATTCATATATATTACCAATGATGGGATGTCCCCCTAGCCGATAGATTTCCCACAATATAATTCATACTTCCCCATGTGTTATGTGGGAGGTGTTACTTCTTGAAACTCAATGACTTAGCTGGTCAGTAATCATCTCACCCGATGAATAAATTCAAAATTAAGAATTCCGAACAACATATTATATATTTAAAGTTTCAAATTTTTAGGGAAATTCCTAATAGTGTTGGTGAACCCTAATATCCCATGCACATTCATCTAAGAAGATCCCTCAAGATTATAGAACCACTTTGGAAGTCAACCCTCCATTAGGATTTCCTCGTGTTAGGGTGGAAATATATTGATAATCTGGTAAAACTAATTCTATAGATGTTTCATGGCTATTATGATTTCTTTTCATCTATTTTGAGACTTACAGAATGAATACATTCCCTCCTTTTGGAAGAAACATTTTTACCCCATAGATGAAATGTTCACTTGTGCATGCTCTCAAGACATAACAAACCTTGAAGTGTGAAGATTTTGGTTGACCAGTGGAAGTTAAACACCAACTTAGAGTCCACATCCATAAATCTAAAATTGGATTTATTGCTGGTATGTCATATGTTCTAGGGGAAGTATAACATTAGTGAACAATGTTCCATCATCCATTCAAATGCATGTACTAATAGTCATCCAGGATCATAAATGTACCAATGATAAAATTTTAAAAAATTATGATCATGTTAATTCGTGAAGAAAAACGGGATGGGAAATTACAACTTTTTTCTTGGTTGGGAATGGATAATCTAATTGCAGATGGAGGTATCAATTTATGGTTAATAACGTTGTCTATGAAAGGAACGTTGGGAAACCATTCATGGTACATCGTCATAGGGAAATAAGATTTGTTGAGTATTATAAAGGATGGATATGGGGATAGTTGGGGTTGTTAGGATGGTATATAAAGGATAATTTCATGGGTTTTCATAGCATGATAGAACATGTGGCTATTGAGAAATTGTGGAAGGTGGTTGGTCAGGGTGACATTAGTTACTATATGGATAAATTTTCCGACCATATTCAATTAATTTCTTAGCTACCATAAATTATTTTAGTGAGGTGAGGATTAACTACAATGTGATCAATGATATCTCATTGAAGTGAAAAATCTTATAAATAGAAATAAAATCCCAGTGAATGAACAAAAAAGTTGATTTTTTACGGATTCATTGACATGATTCTTCTATGCTAAAGAGTTTTTATAGTTTTTGCTGATATATCTCGAATCAAAGAGTTCTCATGTATGTTATTGGATGAGTACATCCCAGTAGATATGAACTTTTGGGATTAACAGTTGACAGACAAGGCTATCTGAAAACGTTATAATTTTTAGGGGAATGGTATCTATCAATTTTCATTATGACTATTCTTTGAAACACTAAAAAATAATTCTAGAACATATTCATATATGGTGATTGGGAAATATTCATTTGGGTGTATATAATATAATTTCTATGTATCATAATTTATGGGGATTCAATTCATGATTTTCTCATAGAATAGTATGACGGTGTGAGATATAATTATAATGAATCCAAAATTAATGTCATGGAATTTTCAGTAGTGTGTTGGGTTTTTTGGGTGGTAATGAACAATATGTGGGAAATAATACAGTTCTACCACCTCTATAAAAATTATTGAATAGATTTCATTTTTTAGATGTTATCATAGTTATCCGTAATGAGTGTTATTTAGATTTTATCACAGGCATTATTCCAATTAATTATATAAATATAGTTGATGGTCGAAGGGGTCTCCTTGGGTGGTTGGTTGAAATGATTCCATTGAGTATATAGAAGAAAATAAATATAAATGTATCATCATTTATTGGAGCTATTCTAATTAGTATATAAATGCGCGATGGACGGGGATTGTTTAATTTGGTTTAGTGAATTCTATAGATCATGAACCTCCATTGAAGGGGAGTCAACATCTATGTACAATGGTCTCTCAATGTGTTGTCATTATAATGTAATTATTTATATTGTGGGATTTTTTTCAAAAAATCATATTTTCTTCCATCAATGTAGTGTTAGAACCATGTGTTACATAACTAAATACATTTAAATGGTCAGGTATCTCATCTATCATGACATGGAGTCTAACCACACATTGAGGGTTGGGATATTTCTGGCATATATTCCATATAGTAAAGTGATATCTAATGAATGTAATATTATATAACTATTTATGGGTTACCCCACCTGATTGTATCATATTTTAATGTTTTGATTACCTAGGACTATACCACATCAGAACAACTTGAGTTTCAAAACACATAAAATTAAATTTTAATTCAGAGTGAGTGAAGTGAATTGTTTTTAAATTAAACCGTTAATTTAAATAAAAATATAAAATTGTGGATCCATGAAAATGGTATAAATTTAATCATAATGAAATGGGGAATGAATGATAAAAGACATTATCATGAAAGGAGAATTACATTAATATTTTAAAAATATTTATTGAATATCAAATCACAAATATTTATAATGATTAATAAATTTACAAGTGGTGAAGGGAAATATGATGGTCAAATGATATTAATCCTAATTTTGTTTCCATATAAAATGGAGAACATTGGAAAGATGATAAATTATCATCAGAGAAGAAAAATATCACATTTTGGGTAGATGATACTTATTTTTAATACCATAAAATATTATGATGAATGAAGTCCAAAAACGAATCAATTTTTTTATTCCTTAAAAACAGAGAGGATAGTAAATATTATATCATCATCAGTTCAATGAATAAAATTATGTAAACCCTTAGTCGAGATGTATATTTATGGGTCTTGAAAGTAACATGATTCCTAAAAACAACAAAAAAAATTAGTAGTAATGATATCTATAAAATTAAGAGGTATTAATGAAAATACTTAATAATAATATGTTTATTGCATGAAAACATGTCTTAGTGTGTGTAAATTGATAGGGAACCCCTTATGAACATCATAATTCATTAATTAAGAATAATAGAAAAATTATTTTCTTTAAAAATAATGTAAACACACTAGAAAAAGATAGGAAAGATATATTAATAAAACCATAGTAAAAAAATTTCCCAATATATAAAAATATAATTGATGAATTAATATTATAACATAATGAAATCATATTGATTTTGGAAACACCACTTCCATGTTTTCCTTCATAGATGAACATGGTATAATGTTCTATATAACAATCATAAATCTCTTAATAAATTATTTAAAAACATTAATCATTTATATATATATATATTCATTTATAATCCTCAATTATAATTACATATTATATATTTATAGTGTAGTTGCATTTAATTCTTATCATTGGTTTTTTTTATTTTATTGTTTTCACATTATTTTAAATATGAATGTCACTAACTATTAATTGATATTCATTAAAAATTAAAATATTTTTTATGTAAATATATTTTTGGTTTTATAATTATTTATAATGTTCCAATTTCATTTCATTTGATCTTTAGTTATGGTTTCTACAGATGAAATCAATAGTTTATTTAATTTGATAAATTATTTAATGAATAATGGGTAATATAAAAAAAATATTAATATAAAATTTAGAGAAATAAAAATTAAATTATGTTCTCAATTATTTTAAATAATACAATTAATAAATTTTCTACATTCATACATGATATTTCATTGTATATGTTTGCTTCCAAATATACCCAAAAAAGAATGTATTATAAATGATGGGCGATTGTGTTTTATAACATGATTAATTTGGAGTAATTAAATACTAATAAATTATAATGGTATTTTTTTGATATTTTATAGGTTGAGAATTTCTTTTTGAGTTCAATATAAATAATAAAATACTATAGAGATAGAAAATAAAATATTTCAAACCATTCTGCCAGCATTATGCACGTATACATAGATGACATATTCATTTTCAAAATATCAATAAGAAATTAAGAAATGGATTATCATTTCAGAATCTTAAAAATATTTAAATATAACAATAATATATTAAATAATCCTTTAAATCATTTTATGTATGGTTGGGATGGAATAATAAAACCTTTTTTCATGGAGTTAGTTGTCTACACGTACACATGGCATCGTTCTAATTATTCATATGGAATATTATAAAAGGTGGGTATTCATCATTCCATAATCCGAAATTAAAATAATTATATAAATAAAACCGATTTCATATTATTTTTATGGGTATGATAGGCATTAGACACAAATATAGGAAAGGAATACAATTTGGGAGTGATTAGAACTAACACTGAGAACTTGAATTTTCTATTGATGTACTTCTTGATAATGGAAGAGACATGGCATATTTTTGAGAAAAAAGGAATAACAAAGTTGAATATTCTTCAATGGGAATTTAAATGGGCCCTGATTCAATGAAAACTAAAATTTTTAGTGTTTCTATGAATGGTTTTTGTAATTCCCTTTTTATAAGTGGACAAAATGATACTTTTTCTTAACTATAGCATCTGAATATAAATACAAATAACTTCTCATAAATAAAGTAAAATTAAAATAATATTATAATATTAATAATATATGTTTTGTTAATCCACTCCTTATCAACTCATTTATAGATATTGTTTAAGCATGACATTGTTTTTCTACCCATACTTATACCGTTTTACACTAAATATACCTTTTCTGACGAAATCATTTTTTTAACCTTAGTAAAAAAAAGTATGACTAACAATGAAAATATAATAATTAAAAATATTTTATATTATGATTTTATGTACACAAATAATAATATTAATTTTTTTAAAGACTATAATAATTACTTTTTATATTAGCACACATTACACATAATAACCAATATTAAGAATTTATATTTTTACGGAAAAAATTATTGTTACGGATAAAAGTTTAAATTTTATTAATTCCCATGAAATTATTTATATTATTATTATAAATATATTTTTTATGAGGTTTTCAAGGAATTAAAAACCTAAAACCCACCATGAGATAACATAATTTAAATACAAATATGAAAAAATATTTGTTAGGATGAATATTACCTAGGTTTTCATAATGTAAAACATGGATTTTTAAATAATATATAATACTAATTAGCATAACAATTTAATAATTAAATATTTATTTTTCATTAATAATTTATATTAGTTGTTTAATTCATACATCGTGATAAGGTCATAAAATTACTGTATTCATGAATTCTATATTTCCACTATTGACACAAAATATAATCATTATAGAAAAATAACACGAAATTATCTTTTGATGACACTGTTATTTAGAATAAAAAAGTAATTCCTTTTGAAAAAATATAAATTATAATTTTTTAGAATTTATCATTTAAATGAGAGCATAAAAATATAGTGAATATTTTTTAATAGGAAAATAAAATATTAAAATGTAAACTAATATTTCTCTTATTTTATATCAACTACTAATAAATTTATATTTAATAAACCATTCATATCTATATTATTAATTTCTTTCTTACATTACAATAATATCATTGTTTTCATAGAAATATTTTTCTTATGTTTCAAAGATTAAAAAAATTAATTTTTAATGATTGAATGTCATTATTAGTTATTTAGATACACTATTTTAATTTAAAAAATTAATTAGTATAAAAAATAATTTATTTAATATATGTGTATTTAATTCTTAATTTTACACTACTTATTCCCAATAATAAATTGAATATATTTTAATAGTAATATTAAAAACATAAAATTCTACACATTTTTTATAATGGTGTGTAATGTTAATCACACTATTAAACATTGTTTTTTAAGAGTAATTAATTCTATATTTTTTTTCTAATTTCGTTATTTCCCATTAATTAAATTTCTTCCAAAGAACATTCCTTATCACTCACTAATTAATATAGATATGGTTATCTAAATGATAAACAAAAGTCAAGATATAATTTATAATGATTAATATACCACACATTCATTGAAATGATGGTAAAACAGAATAGGATTGCTTACTATATTTAGATTTCCTCAAATATTTTGAGATAGACACCAATTATGATGATGTATTGAGAATTGATTAAATGAATTAATTTTCTAGGATATTTCTTGGAAAACCTTTCTCAGATATATTATCATAGGTTGGTTTTTAATATTACCTTTAATTTCAGTACTAAACTATTTAATATAGAGTTTCTATGGACATAAAAATTTCCCTTATGAAGTCACATAGAATTTTTATTATTGTATAATAATATTAATTTCACAAAGAATGATCCTATAAAGTAAAACATTATATATATATATATCATATAACTATTTGAATTCATCTATAATAAAATCACCAGGGTGGTGATTTTATGACCTTATGAAAAATCATAGGCTTACTATGATTTTTATAACCAAAATCAATCATGGAATAAAAATAATTAACTAGGAGGATAATTGTACCATAATTTTCATAAGAAACATTAATGGGTTTCATTTCATAGTATTAATCGTTATCCAATGTTTCAATAGGTTGAGGTGGTATATTTTAATTGTTATCCCCTAGGTTATGGGATCTATATTTTTTCCCCTAAATTCTAGGCATTTGAATCATTCAACTGCGGATGGATCATTATTTGGGACCATCATAACTTCTATTATATTTTTTGACCTATTCAACTCTATTCAATATTAAAAATATTATTGGTCAATCCTTCCACATTGTATTTGTTTTCTTCCATTGATAAAATCCATTAGGTACCTCTTCCACAATTTTTTACACAGTTTTAGTTTAATAATATTTCCATCAAAAACATTTTACCCAAAATAAAATAAACATTAAAATTATCATATTTGGTGTGTCTTGGAATAATCATTTAATAAAATTTATAATCATACTTTATGGTAGCTGTTTTGGAATAGTCAAAATACTTCTCATTTAAGCTTTGATCCAATTATTTTTACCTATTATGAAAATTTTCATATTGTCAGTGGAACCCACCATAAACTTGGTTCTTTTCAGCTATAACCATTACTAAAACCAAATTTTTTTAACCATATGAATCAAATAATAATATCATAGGTAAATTTTTATAAGATACATTCATGAAAAATTAAACATGAAAATTTATTAAAATAGATCACAATCATATAATTATATTCATAAATTACTCTAAATTAATCTGATGTCACATAAAGTCTAATTTTCTAAAATTTATTATCTGAAGTCCTCCATTCTACATTGGAAATAAATCATCCTTAATTATTCATAATCATAATGTGAATTAATAAAATAATATCCCTTATTTTTTTCAAAATAGGTGTGTATTTAGGCATCTTTATCATGCACGAGGTGATGTTTCAGTTAATACTAAATGATCCTTTTTAGTTTATAAACAAAGACAAATATTTTCAAGAACCTAATTCCTCTTTTTTTCAAACATGTATAATTTTCCATGAAAGACACGTAATATATAACATTCAAAAATTACTATATTTGTCTAATATAAGGTTATATCCTTAGTTATTTCCCTATGGTTATCTAATCCATACCCCCAAAATAACTATATCAATCCCCCAAAACATATAAACCTTTACATGATTCTGAATGTAGAGCCAAAATCCCACACTTCTAGATTTGGTGCTAAAAACACTTTTCTTAATCACGGTAATTCAAAATAAATTAACCTAATGAAATCATATATAGTTTTTATTTTAAATAATTTTTATATATTAAATATTATTCCAAAAAAATAATTTTAAAATCCAAATAACCAAATGCTTAGTGTATTTTATAACTAGCTATTTTATAATTTTTTTACAATATCTATGATGATTTATCAATAATATATCCACACTAGACTCCCATATATTCATATCAGAAGTTATTTTCATCTTCATACCCCTGAGAAATAGGAATATAAGAAATTAGTGAGATCAAATGCATTGTAAGGGAAAAAAATTCAATATATAATCAAGCACAAGATCATAATTATGTGAGGTAACATGAGCATGAGATAATTATCTTATTGAAAAAATAATTCAATAATATGATTTGATTATAGGTTCTTATTGAAGGAGATATAATCTCAAATGAAGAATCATGTACCCTGAGATAAGTTTGAAAAATAATAATCATGATCCATGAATTATAATAATAGTAATATGACATAACAGATATAGATTTTCATGAAACCATAGAATAAAATTGAATTTTTAAATAGTTATAATCATAGGTGAACATTCCATAGTGATTTAAAAATCAAATAAATATGAACAATTATATTGTGTATTAGGAATAACATCCAGTGACTCATTAGTTATAGAAGAATCATAAATATTTTCCCAATTGTGACCTGGGAATCCGAACTAACGAACCATCTTAATATTAATGTATAGACTGTTAAATAATTTAATTGAGGGATATATACAAACCCAAATTTTCATCATCTATATTTATTATTTCTACTTAAAATCAATCATTTAACAAGTCATAATGAACCCATGTAATTAACATTGTATTCATAACATTTCTAAATGTTATCACAAAAAATGAAATCAAGCATACAATGTAAGGACTAAGATTTTCCAAATATTTTTAATTTATTTTATAAAATTCAGAGGCCAAATGTTGAGATGGTGTGTGATTCTTAGTCCCAGTGTTCCTGGAATGATTTATTGGAAAATGTGGTTTTTTTAATAGAATGTGTGCATGAATTTTCTTAAAAAGTGAAATAAATTTTAAATGAGTGCCCGAATCAGATATCTAAGGGTACCATTGAGTTTAGAGTAGTTGATTTACCCTAGGAGAGACCTAACATTGGTCGACGCAGGTCTTCTATAGGAAACACCACCAGGGGCGTAACCATATATAAAATAATTAAATTACAACCTATTTTGTTTTTAAATCCTAATAAATCATAAATGGAAACTATGATTGGAAATCTGAGACCACCATTGAGTTTGTATGGGGGTGTTTTCCTTCCGCGAGGCCAAACATTGACTGATACAGGTTAGTTGAAATGTTAGTTTTGGGATGTGAACATCATTAAAATATTAAATGAAAGTATTTTATTTGGACGTTACATGTTGACGCAACATCAGTTTCCCTTTTTAATAATCCATGTTATGGTTATTTAGTGTTATCTCTATATCCCTATAATTACTTTAAGGAAATGATAAGAAGCTCTCTCCCAATGGCGAAATCTATTGGATCGAGGATCGATGACGACATGAACCTCCGTTATTTATCAATGACTGATCCAACCCTCGTGGTAGGGTGTTGATATCTTCATATTTTATTTTCCCCTCCTGAGAATCAAATGAAGAACATGGACTAACCCATCAATAGGATGATCTATGGGTCGGTCATTCTTCTAAGAAGGATAATTCTTATGGTATTAATGGGTATAGATCTTGGTGATTATTCTGTAGTTGGTTTCTTCGTGATCGGATTAACATGAATATATCAAGGCCAAAAAAACAAGGCCATTATCCATTCATTGGGTGTTCATGTGCTTAATCTTATCTCCCACTAAAACTATGTCATTATTCCTACATTATTTTCCCTTTGAAACCCTACACGAATGACCTATCATTGCAGCCACGATCTATAGATAAATGATATGATACCGAAGGTTGTGATTCACAATGACATTGTAGAGGTGATATAGGAGAACAATAGGTAAGAAGAGGCTCTTTTCGGAGGGAACGACGAATGGTGGACCAAAGATAGGGAGGTTGGTAGTGAGGTAAGTGTGCGGTCCAGAGGAGCACATAGCCGCAATCCAGCAATACCACGCCATAGGAGGATCCAATGGAGGAATAGGCAGTAGGAGACATACGGGACCAGTAGCTACGGTAGAATGAATATCAGAGGATACATTTTAGGAGGAAACCACAATAGTGGGGTCGTGGGACCCGTCGGTCGGGGCATTGTTCCATCATTGTTGAAGGTGGTGACCGTGTTGACTGGGAGTGCATGAGACAGAATTGCACTGAAGGAGATGGCCCCTAATGTGGTCGTCATGGATAGGAGAGTCAGGCCACTCTACAGGTCTAGGGGACTAATGGGCCAAGCCCATCAGGCCAGGCTGGTTTGGGGAGGCCTGGAATGACTGGGGTGGGCCAAGTCAGCTGAGCCGGGTCAGGTATAACTATGACCAAAACATACACTTTTTTCTAAATTGGACTTATCATTGTAACTATGTGTTCGTTTTCAGTATTGGGACAGTTGTAGAGGGGATGAACATTTTTTATACTATAAGTGAATTTTTGTTCCAGTTCACAAATGACATAATTTATTGAAGAGTAGGTTCTCCCCTAACAAGCATGGTATGAGCGGAACTCTATGGTTATCTCTGACTATGTAATATTGGTGACTACATAATAGGGGGATGCCTGACCCATTGAGACTCATTGTGACACTGACACTCTTTTCTCCATCGATGCTCCAGGCTCCATCGATGCTTCAGGCGCCATCAATGCTTCATGTTCCATTGATGTCCCCGATTCCATCACCACTTCGGTGGCCTCCAACACTCCGTGCACTTCCGAAAATATGTACGCCACTAACGCCCATTGTGCCATCGAAACTCAGTGCACCATTGAATATCCATGCGCCATCTATGCCTAGTGTTATGAGAACACCTCTAGTTTCATAGAGAATTTGGGATCTGTGGACTACAACTAGAAATCCTTCTTGGTGTGATTTATACTTGTTCCTATGGGAGATGACCATATTGACTATACATCATGCGTTTCCATTGTAGTGAACATTTTTTGATTCCTTTGTTGTTTATTTCCTATGTTTTTTTGTAGTGTACCTCATGTATTTATTAGTTGTGTACCTTTGGGGGTTCGAGGTCCCTAAAAAGTATTGTTTTACCCACCCCACACGGTCTCTACTTGTATGTGTCGTGTCTTTTGCATATAATAAATTCATTGATGGAGTTATTGGTGGACTTTTACTTGGTTGTACTTGGAGAGGGGCCTGAAAAATGAGGTGTGCTTCAGCGACATCATAAGAGAAGTTTTTGTCACTACCCTTTAGGTAGGTTTTTTTGGACAAGATTCAGGATCTTGTACAATCCCTTTTGGGTGGTCTTGTATTCTAATCCAAATTAAATTTCAGTTTTTATATGTTCATACTTTGTGATTTGTATCTTAGGGGTATGAATACTTATTTACATAGAGTTTTTAGTTCAATACAATAGGGAAGGAAGTTGTGTGTGTGCTTGTGTACATGTACATAAGAAAATTCCTCCCGTTTTTTGGATATTCATACATGAGGCTAGTCTCCAGCCCCATAAATATTACAGGAAGTCCTGGGGTAGTCAGAGAATGTGCCACATAGGATGGGTCAATACATAGTGGTATTAGAGGATGTCATTTCAACTTACCATACAAAGAGTCTATGATGTTGTTTTGGGTCAACAATGTAAAGTGTTTCAAGATTGGTTATCAAGCTAGGGAATTCAGTGTTCACGCAGAAAACAACTTATCCAACCATTATAACTCTAAATTATTCTTCCCGAACCAGCACATGAAGATACTGTGGTTATGGAAGATTATTGTAAATGCATCATATATGATTGAGTGTCTTCTCCAGTACTTTCTTGAACTAGTGTCAGCACATCAGGTATAATCTATTTACTATGGTACATATTGATCTATTTCAAGAATCCTCCACATAGACAGCCAGCTAGGATTTTGATTCATGATGAAAAGGATGATCCTCCTAGAGAAGAGGCATCAATATGTGGGATAGTACCAGAGACATCACCTCTGGGTTGTGTACTAGCGATAACACCACCTGGAGAGCAGAAGTTACAACCATCATTACTAGTAGGGGATGAACATAGGCTAAGTGAATTGCATGTGTTTCCTAGGTAGAAACCTCCAATGTTCAGGGGTTATCTAGACCCACGGGAACTGAGGATTGGATGGAAGTTGTTATGCGTGTCCCCCTCATAGTGAGGATGCCTCTCGAATAGATGATATTCCTAGACCCGAGTCACTTATATGTCTCAATGGGGAGATGGTGGAGATTACTGATCAAGATGCATGAGAAGGAGACCCTCACTTAGACATAATTAGAGTGTCTATTTATAGAGGTTTTATTCCCAACATCATTATGTAATGTGAAAATACAAGAGCTACTGTTTCTGCTATAGGGAATCCAGATAGTAGCAGAATACTCATCAGGATTTACTGATCTTTCCTGCTACTCCCGAGATATGTCGTGGGTCACATTCTTTAGGGTATGAGTCTTTGAGGAGAGGGTATGCTGGGAGATTAGGGAATCCATTATATCCTTTATCATTTTGACATATGCTGGTGTACTATATCAAGATCTTTTAGTAGAGAGGTTTCTAGCAGAGCCGACACCAGCACTGGGAGCTACCACTGATCATTATGTACCTAAATCTCAACATTAGGTAGTTGATATATTGTGTAGGGATCCTATAATATTTGATAGTACATGGAAAAAACCTATGACATGGGTTCTATGGTGTGAGGCTCCTTGAGTAGGAAAATTTAGCAGAATGACATGTTGTGTTACTCATTTGGCAGTTGAGGACACATGGATTGTGAATTCCTGACTCACTATAAGGATGATCCGTAGATTGTAGAGGAACCAAAGAGGTAGAGGATATGGTAGGAATAGGTTGGTCCTCCAGGAGGCGGACATTTATGAGGACCTGGACGAGTAGAAGGAGGTGGATGAAGGTTTGAGATACTACCACCACCACCATAGGTGGTCCACCACATGCTAATGGAGATTGTGGATAGGGATGAAGACAACATTAGGCAATGGAGACAGATGAACAAGATGCTCTAGAGATGAATATAGGTATGATCCGCGTCATTTACACCCTTGGTATAGTTTTGATTAACATAGGTTTGAGTCACTATTTTCTTGCAATGAACCTTGTTATAGATATAGATATTCTAGGGGAACTATTGACTCAATCCCTACTATTAGAGACTCATATGAGAGGAGATTCAAAGATCACACACTGGTTCTTATAGTGCCCCCTTAATCTGAAGGGAGTGGGTTTTTATTGGCATATATTGGTTTCAGCGTCAAGGAAATATGAATGAATCCATGGCTTGGACTGGTTATCCACATTCTAGGCCCAGATTTAATGTTTTAGTCATAGAGTGTAGTGTGCCTATAGATATGTTACTAGGTTTAACATTGACAACAAAAAGGATACCCAATTAGTGTAGTATTGGATCACACATAGAATTGTGCATCTAATCACACACCAATTGGATAGCATGACACTCAGTGTAGTAGACATGATGAGTCATCATTTTCATAGAGCAGAGGATGATAATGAGGGTGACTTTCTAGAAGATGTAACAAGATTATGTCCTCAGAGGTAGGTATAATTCAGTATTGTACCTTAAACGAACCTAATATCTAAACCTTCATATCATATGGGTCCCAGAAAGCTTCGTGAGTTAAGGGTACAACTATAGGACTTGTAGATGAAGCGCTTCGTAAGACCCTGTGTTTCACCCTGGTCAGCCCTAGTTTTGTTTGTCAAGAAGGAAGATGATATTTGAATGTAGGTGTAGACTTATAGTTCCTGAACCATCAGACCAAGAAGAATAAATATACACTATTGGGGATTGATGAACTATTCAATCTGTTGAAGGGAGATATGTGGTTCTCAAATGTAGAGCTTATATCTGGGTATAACTAGCTTCGAGCACGGGATGTGGACATCCAAAAGGAAATCTTCATCTGTCAATATGGACACTATGAGTACATAGTGATTTCTTTTTAATGATGAATTCCCTAGATGATTACATGGTACTCATGAAAAGGATCTTCCATCCTTACATAGAATAGTTTGTCTTGGTCATCATTGATGACATCCTAGTGTACTTGAAATTCAAGGAGGAGAATGAAATACAGATGAGGATGGGCCTGAACACACTCTCAAAGCACTAGATTTATGTTAATGTCTCAAATTTTAATTTTAGATATATGAGTTCCACTTTCTGGGACACGTCATTTCAGAGGATGGATTTGTAGTAGATCCGGTGAATAATGAAGTAGTGATGGCTTGGGAGACCCCAAAGAGTGTTACTAAGGTGCAGAGTTTACTAGGATTGGCTAGATACTATCAATGATTTGTACTCTAAGTTTCTAGGGTAGAAACACCCTTGACATCCTTGACACCGAATGGTAAGCCTTTCTTGTGGATAGTGATGTTCCAGCAGTGCTTTCAGGTGATAAGGAAGAGGATGAAAATTTCTCCCATATTGAGATTACCAGAGCCGAATGTTGAGTATATGGTGTTCTATGATGCATCAGGGACCTTGATTGGTTGTTTCCTTGTAGGGGAAATTGGTAATTGGCTATGGTTTTCACCAATTGAGTTAGAATGAGTAGAACTGCATGACCCATGATCATGAGCTACTAGTAGTAGTCTTCTCATTGATGATGCAGAAACACTACCTGATGAGAGAGCGGTTTACCGAACACTCTAACCACAAGAATCTAAATTGTATATTCTATTACAACTATTTGAAATTGTGATAGAGGCGTTAAATAGAGTTACTATAGGACAATGACTATGATATAGTCTATACTCCTTGGAAGTAGAATGTGGTGTTAGATGATATCAGTTGGAGATTGAATTCACCACTACTGAATGGATAATGATAACACTTAGCCTCATTTGAAATATCCTTTTTAGGATAGATATGAAGAAACAAATCTCTAGTCAATGGTGGTTACCCATTAACTCTTACTTCGAGTATGGGAGGCACATCTTAGAGATACCGACTAGGAGACATTCCGTTCTCATATTTCCACAGGGCATGCCCGTGATGGAAATTTGAAAGGTGGGGATTTAGTGACCCATCCATTTAATACATTAATATTACATATTTATAATGGTAAAAAATATAATATAATTACACATCAGGTATATAAAGGTTTAGTGTCTAGGGAAAACATTGACCATTCATAACATTTACAACATCAAACATACTCTTTATTTCATGCATCATTATCCATCTTTTTATTATCCCTTGAAATCTCTTTAGTACACATAATGACCTCATGATATACATAAAAAAGTGGTCAGATAAAATCCAAGTAGGAGGATAGATATGAAAAATATAGCAATGTTTGAGCCTAATTATAACATAGGAAAAGGATCGTGAACATGATAGAAAACATTAACAAAAGACAAGAAACGGTGCAATGCATAAAAGTGAAACTTCATGTCTTTTTGGTAAAATACCACACATACTTGTGAATGATTCTAGCATCATGTTAACTCATAATTTCCATTTAACTCATGATATTCACCACTATACTCAATGAATTATAACTCTATATAATTTCGTTTGCACCCGTCACATTCAAACATTCATATTGTGCTATGTTATTCTAGGGACACATGTCTCATCATAATATTTACATCGTCATGTATCCCACATTGAAAATATGTCAAAAAGGAACAAAAAATAACCCTTGTAAATAAATGGGTTTCATTTAATTAAGAATAATTTCATAAAAAATCAGATTCGAAAATAAATAGGGAATATCATCCTTGAAATAGAACTGTTACCCATGAGTGTGGAGTGAATCAATCTATGATAAGTAAAAGGGTGTGTTTATTTGAAAGATGAGATATTTTTGAAAAATAATGGGGTTTTCATAAAATCAATTATATGACATTTATCTTCTATAAAATTAAATAAAATTATGAATAAATTATTTTTAAGACATATACATACTAAAAATGGATTGAAGAGGGAAACCCCAAAGAATGAGAGTTGAGTTCGGGAGTTTCCTCTAACCTTGTATCCAAACACATTCTTCACATTAATGTCATGTATAATGACATTATATTAAGTAATTATAAATTAAGAAACATTTATACATGAATATGGTTCATTATGGGTTCATTAATTTCTTTTATGGGCCTTTGGATGAATTATAGTGTTTGAATTTATTGTTCGGGAATGTTCGTTTTTTTAGTTTTCTTGATCAATTCAAATTGTAATCAAGAATGAATGTTCATTTAAAACGTGGATAAACATCTGTAATTTTAATTATTTGTTATTTATGATGATAAATAACATTAAATGAATTTATAAATAATTTGTTTATATACCATTAGAATGAATCGTTAGATATGAATCTATTGATGATCCTTTCTGTTAATTCATGTGGTTTTTCAACCACAATAAATGTGTTTTGTTTAATCATTCAGTAATATGTACATAAGTTATTTCAAGAACATTAAATATGACATAATAGATATAATATAGTATGGTTCAATAATAAAAATGGTTTCATGACCAGAACTGAAGTTGGTAATGGAAAATTAAAAAAATTCATTCTTGATGGTGATAAATTAAGACCTCCCGAACCACGTTTTCTTTTCTAAAATAAAAAAACGTAGAGAAGGGGGTTCAATGATATTTTATCCCATTAGAATAATAAAATTACAGTACATCTAATATACTTGAGGTAACATATCATTTGGATGCGGATATATTGGATGATATTAATAAAAGGACTTGAAATCGAAATGAAATTAAAATAAAAGATATAGAGGGGAATTACCTTTAGAATCATCCTTAAGGCCCCTTGTATTGGCCTTTTTCTAAGAGAAAAATATCTTGGTCATGGGGTAGGGGATTGGGAAGTATTTTGGGAAGATTTTAGACAAGGATTAGAGATTATGTGGTGTGACTAAATGAGGGTGTGAAGGTTGATATTTATAATGGAGGGGAGATGGGTTTTCTTAATATTGTAATCATTAGTTTATTAATTTCCACCAAGATAATAAATAAGGATGATTCCATGAACAATAATAGTAAATAGGTCATGTGAGTTCTATATTTTGGTGCATAAATTACTTGTTATGTCACTAATAGTTGATTTAAATTATAATGTATTTACATGGAAAATTATTGTATTTTACTATTCACCAAAATTCAAGTATTTTAGAAAAATCACAAGACTTAACCCGAAATGTATTTCGACAGGTAGAATGCAAAAAGGAACTATAATTTTCAAAGTTAGTTTTCTATTATCATTAATTTAATTTTTAATTCAAATCATAATTTACATGAAAATACATATTTTGAAATTAAAACTGATTTTATAATGCTTTCAAAACTTTTATAAGGTCTTATAAAATTATCTTAATACCAGGTGGCATAAAAATTTTATTTTATGAACGCATTTTAGGAAAATATGTTTTCTTTTAAATTAAATAATTAATTTTAATCAATTATTTAGGAAATACAAAAATAATGATTCTTATACTATGGTCATATTGTCACTTATAAGATGCCTAAATATTATTTAATAATTCATGGGTGAGGATACAATTATTTTGGATGATTCACTATTCATAAGGGTCGTATTACAATTCATTAGGGTATGTTTCTATTCATGAGGGTAGGTTACTATTAACGAAAAATTATGTTCATTCTATTAGACTCAAAAAATCACTAAACGTAACCATTTATGTCATATTTTCAAAATTCATAATACAAGAGTGGAAATTTTATATTTAAAGGTCACATACTGTATAGTATCATGATATGTCATAGTGTTTCCTAATCTCATTATACTATATGGAATAATTATATGTAGGCAATTATATTGATAATACAATGGGGCATTACATTCATTAACCCTTATGAAATTTCTCCCTTGAAATTTTGTTTTTCATAAACAAGTAAGGGTACTTCTCCTTCATTGCATCCTCTACTTCCCAAGTTTCTTATTAATAGTTATGGTTCCTCCACAACACTTTGAAAAGATGGGTTATCTATTTTCATATAACCTTATCTCTCCCGTCCAAAATCATTACAAGATGCTACTCATATGAATGATCATTTCTAACTATACAACTTCTGAGTTTAGTACATGTGGGGGATCTAGTATGTAATTTCTCAGGGCTGATACATGAAACACATCATGAATGTGATACATATTCAGTGGAAGTGAAATACAATATTCCACAAATCTAATTTTGTCATGGATCTCAAGGGGTCAATATACCTTGGCATTAGATTCCATTCCATTCCAAACCAAATGAATATCTTCCATAGTGATATTTGAATGAAGAAATTATCTCTAACATCGAAATCCGTGTCCCTTCTATGGTTGTAAGCATAGCTCTTTTTCTGACTCTGAGTAGATTTAATATGTTCCTAGATGACTTGAACCTTCTATATTACATAATTCACAGGATCAGGTCCATGTATCTTTCATCCTAAAACTTCATCCCAATATCTTTGAGTTCTACATCGTTTTCCATATTCAGCTTCAGGTGGAGTCATTTAAATACTCGAGTGGAAGATATTATTGTATGAGATCTCAACCAATGGGAGATGTTGATACCATGAATATTTTGATTATATAGAGAAGAATATTAGAATTTCTTTAAGCATGAAAATATTCCTTTCATATTGGCCATCAGTATAGGGCTGATAGGTCATGCTGAAATTCAATTCAGTACAAAATTAATGATGAAGACTTCTTCAAAATATAGATGTGAACCATGTATCATGATCATAGATAATAGAGAGTGGCACACCATGCAGTCTAAAAACATCCTTCACATATATCATTAAAAAATATTAAGTGACAAATCTTCCTGAATAACGATAAAATTGGAAGTCTTTGTGAGTTAGTCAACCAACACCCATATCACTTTATTTCACTTCAACGTCTTTAGGAGTCCTGTGAAATAGTTCACAGTGACATTCTCCCATTTCCACATGGGTGTAGAGAATGTTTGAATCATCCCTTCGAAATTTTTTCTCTCTTCATTAACTTGTAGTCATACCATGCACCTTGAGATATATTTCACAGTCTCCTTCAAAATGTTATCCCACCATAAGTGTTCTCAGATATCTCAGTACATCTTGGTGCTACTGGGACTGGTAGAAAATGTTGAGATATGTGTTTTCTCCAAGAGATATTTCTTTATCATGGGTTCATGAAGGCACATAAAGCCGCATTCCAAACCGAATCACACCATCATTGTAGATATTGGAATTGCAGGGTTTCCCTTCCTTTATTGTATTCAACTTCCTTTTGAACTCTATATCATCCATTTGGGACTCCTTAATCATCTATTTGATTGATGGTTGCACAATAATTTGTTCAAGGTTGGATGGATCAAATGTCCTTATGATTTACAAATCCAACATTTCAATATATAATAAGATAGTGTCTCTCTCAATCCGTAACATGGATAGAGAAGTAGGTTATTTTATTCTTAGGGAATGAGCTACCGTGTTTGCCCTTCCTAGATGACAGTGAATAGGGAAATCATAATTTTGATTAGATCAAACAATCTCCTTTGACTCATGTTGTGTTCCTTTTGTGTGAATATATACATTAGTCTATTATGGTTACTTTATATGGTACACTTCTCACCCAAAAGGTAGTTCTGCCAACTTTTCAATGAAAAATCATGGATGGAAGCTCTAGATCTTACATTAGGTAGTTCTGCTCACGGATCTCCAACTATAGTGAGGTGTAGGCTATCACATTATCATTTTTTATAAGTACTCAACTGAATCCATTCATTGAATCATTACAGTATATCACAAAACATTCTCAAAATTTTGGTAATGATAGTACATGTGTCGTGATCAGACATCCCTTTAGCTTCTTGAAACATCCCTCACATTCTTCTATCCAAAATTACTTTACCCCTTTCCTTTTTAACTTACGTAGAAGGCTTGAAAATCATGTTAAATTTCTCACAAAATGTCTGTAATACCCAACTAATCCAAGAAAACTATGGATCTTTTTTACACTAGAGGGTTTGGGAATTTTCTCAATCACCATTGTTTATAAAGTGACATTAGAAACTACCTCACTTGTGATCACATGCCCCTTGAAAGTGACTATCTTCATCTCAAAGTAACACTTGATGAACATTGCGTATAACTTATCCACTATCAATGTTGTGAACACATGTCTTATATGTTCTTCTTGTTTCTCAATAATCTTATAGTATATGAGAATATCATCAATAAACACTACAAAATAGTTATCAAGGTAATGAAAAAAGTCTATATTCATCAAATCAATGAATATTTTAGGGTAATTTTTATGTTTTAAGGGAATCACCAAAAAATCATATGGCTTATAACTTTTATGGAAGGAAGTCTTCTAAATATCATCCTTCTTCACCATTAACTGATGTTTTCAAGAATAAATATATACCTTTGAGAAGTATTGATATCCTATTGACCTATGTAATAAGTCATAAAACATTGGATGATGATAGTTGTTCTTTTTTTTTGATCTTGTTGAGTTCCTAATAATCGATACGGAGCCACATTGATCAATACTTCTTCTTCACAAAGTGAACGGGTGCACCCAAAGGTGATTCTCTAGGGTGTATGAACCCTTTGTCCAAATGATCATTAAGTTTCTTCAACTCCTATAGTTTTATAAGAGCCATCCTATAGGGACACATTGAGATAAGAGTAAATCACGGTATGTGTCTATTGAAAAATCTACCTCACAATCTGGGGGAATTCTGGGTAACTCTTTAGGAAAAACATCACCTTACTCCCTCAGGAAGGTAATTTCATAAAGGATGTCAATTTACATTGATTCAACCATTTGGGTGAGGTATGATTCTTTATAGGGAATCAGAAACAACACCATTGAAGGATTTTTCAAAAAAGATTAATGATCCTCGTTGCATTTGTAGAGGAGCATTGGATTGTTTGGAATATGAAAAGGTATTTATTTTTCAAGACAGTTGATATGATCACTATATGATGAGAGAAAATCCATTCCAATTATAGCATTAAATTCCACCAAGAGATGTATTACTAGATTTTCTAGAAGTATCATCCCACATCTGCCATCAAGATAAAAGTCAAACAATAGGATTGTGATGAACGCACCACATTATATTTTTATATATATCTCTACTTAAATGTTTTTGGGATTCCTTTTTATAGGTCTAGAAAACATTTAATATATAAATGAATTCATAGAATCATAATAAAATAATATTTTTTCCATTCTTGAGTGAATATAAAGTGTACCTTGTATGGATTCATTATCTTTCTCCACTTCTATAGTAGTGATGGAATAAGACTTCTGTTATTTCTTCTACTTTGGTGGATGTTGATGAAAATTACCCTTGGAGACTCGAGTTTTAGAGCACTAGCTTGCATATTTCCATTTCAACCTATATTTGTATCATTGTACCATGGGTGGTTATCTCCTTTCTTCCATCACATTATCATTCATTCTCATGTATTTTAGATACTCTTGAACATGGTGTCCTTCATTCCCAAACATGAATCATTTCTTCATCCCATTAAGGCAGTTCCCATGATGCAACTTCCCCGATTTTTTGCATGTGGGTTGTTGAGTTTTCTTCCCACCATTATCGTTAGATCCACCAGAGTTAAACATCATCTTTAATTTAATATCAACGTCACCATGAGACCATTCTCTAAACACTATCCCCACATTGAGATCACATAGAAAATCTTCTTCATAACACCCAATGTCTCGAATTGCAAGAGCCATCAAAGGTGTGGTTTTAGACTAATAAATAATCTATAATTTTTTCAATATTTGTTGAGAACAAAACCTAATGTGTACCTTGAAAACCTTGCAAAATTCACTTCTTAGGTCGTGACAGATTCTAATTCCGTTTAAAAGAGCACTATGAATTATCTCTCCATATTCCTATAAAGCTTTCATGGAAAATAATTTTTATAAAACATGATAATAAACTATTCACATTCCATCTCATAAATTTTATCACTTGGCATGGTGTTATTAATCAAATCCCACCTTTTCAGGCCTCTTTATCTAGAAGATATTTGGATAGTGTCACCTTCTTCATCTAATAACTGTGAATAAAAAAATATGTCTTCTTTATAAAGTTGTCCCATTGTTCTAGAACTAGTGAATAAGATGACCCAGTAAATGTTAGTGGTTTATGCTACATAAAACATTTGATAGTCAGTCGCTCCCTCTTTGGTGAAGGAGGACATTAGACATTATTATGGTTATAGTTCCTAACCTGAGATAGTTTGGTAAGCATCTCCATGATGTCTTGAACTCCAAATCACAAATAAATGGGGATGTCGTTTGGGAAATCGTCACATTGTCCCTAGTATGGGTTGTTGGTCTAGTATTTCATGGTTCCGAATTTTTTCTAAAATAGAAAATCATAGAACAAAACATAAATCATCAAGTCTTGAATAAATAACTTATTAATTTCTATAATCAATCTAAAAGAATATCTAATGGGATCCCTATGTTGATCAAATATTCTTGTGTGCATAAATGTATTTTGTCTCATACTGGAGGTTTTCCCTAGGGTTCATTAAACATAATTTGTAAATTATATAAACCAAACCTCTAATAGAAACAAATGAAACCAGATATTTTCTTACATTATTATTACATCATTTTAAATTTAAAAAACACAATAGTATTAAAAATCAAGGATACAAAGTATTATTATATTGGGAAATCAAGTACCATGAATAACATTTACAACATCAAACATAAATATTTATTTAATCCATCCTTCTCCAGCTTCTTATTGTGCCTTTAAAACTCATTAGTACACATAATCACCGGAGGATATACATCAAAAAGGGGTGAGTTGAAATCCCAGAAAAAGGATAGATACGAACAAGATAACAATTATTTATCATAATAATAAAATACTCAAATGAGTATGAACATGATAGGAAGAATTAACAAAAGACTTGAATTGTTTCAATGCATAAAAATGAAACATCATGTCTTTGTGGTTAACTACCCCACGTAGTTTTGAACAATGCTAGAATCATGTTCTTGAATAATTTCACGTTAAATCATGAGAGTCAGCACTTTACCTAATAAATTAGAGCACTTTATAATTCCGGACACACCCGTCACATTCAAACATTCATATCCCCCTATATAATTTAGGTTGCACCCGTCTCGTCATAACATCTACATCATCATTCATGCCACATTGAAAATATGTAAAAATAGAAAAAAAACAATTAACCATGTAAATAAATTTATTTAACATAATTAATCATACATTAAAAAAATTGGTTCCCAAAATAATGAGGGAATATTATTCTTGTCAAATTACTATTAACCATGAGTGAAGAGTGAAACAATATTCAAGAAATAAAAATGGTGTGTTTATTCGAAAGAAGAGTTCCTTTGGAAAAACACTCTTTTTTTCCCTAAAATCAATTAGATAAAATTTATACCACATAAAATTAATGAAAATGATTAATAAATGATATTTGATTCATATACATACTAAAAATTTTTTGAAGAGGGAAAACCCAAAGAAAGAGAGTTGAGTTCGAGAGTTTCCCCTTACCTCTTATCAAAATGCATTATTCATTTTAATTTCATTTATAAAGAAATTATATTCATTAATTATCAATTAAAAATCCTTTTATACCTGAATATGGTTCATTGTCGTTTCATTAAGCTCTTTTATGGGCCTTTGGCTCAGTTATAGTGTATAAATTCACTTTTCAGGAATGATTGTTTTTGTAGTTTACTTGAACGATTGGCTTGTATTCATGAATGGAAGATCATTTAAAACATGGATAAATATCCAGAATTATAAATTTATTTTATTTATTCTGTTACAAAACATTAAATGATTTTATAGATATTTTTTTATATACCATGAGAATGAATCATTACATATGAATTTAATGATGATCATGTGTGTTAATTCGGGTGGTTTTCCAACCACAAAATACTTGTTTTTGTCTAATCATTTAACAATATGTAAATAGGATAGTTCCAAAACATATATAGGATATAATAAACATAATAATATCTATTTAGACCATAAAAATTGTTTTACGACCAGATCTGAAGGCGGTAATGGAAAATGAAAACATGTCTTTCTTGAAGGGGATAAATTAACACCTAACGACGAATGTTTTCATTTATAGAATAAAAATAAGTGGAGAAGGTGGTTCGATGATTTATTATCCCATTATCTTTATTAATTTCTTGTATAGGTATGATAATGGAGTGACCATACCATTTGGATGTGGATAGGAAGGCATCGATTATGAAAAGCACATGAAATTGAATGAAAATTAAAGGAAAAATGGGAGGGGGGATTACCTCTTCAATCCTCCTTAAAGAACCATGGATTGGCCTTCTTATGAGACTAAAATACCCTGGAAGTTGGGTAGGGGATATTTAAGATGATTTGGAAGAGTTTATACAAGTCTTGGAGAATGATATGTTTTGGGAAATGAAGGTGTGAATGATGGTACTTATATTGGATGGGGGAAGGATTTTCTTAATATCTTAATCATTAGTTTATTAATTTCCACAATGATAAGAAATAGTGATGAGTACATGTCCATGAATAGTAAATAGGGAATGTGAGTTCGATATTTGGGGTCTTACATTAATTGTGATGTCAGGAACTGTGGATTTAAATAACAATGTATTTATACGGTAAATTAATGTGTTTTACTATTCACCGAAATTCATGTATTTAAGAAAAATCCCAAAAATTCATACAAACCAATTTTCAACATTTATAATCCTCAAATGAACTCAATATTTCAAAATTTATTTTCTAGATATGATTAATTTAATTTTTAGATTAAATCATAATTTACTTGTAAAATACATATTTTGAAATTAAAACAGATTTTATAATACATTCAAAAATTACAAAGGGTCTTATATAATTAACTTAAAACCAAAGGACATAAAATTTTAATTTTATGAATGCATTTATGTAAAATAAATTTTGTTTTAAATTAAATAAATAATTGTAATTAATTATTTATGACTTTCAAAATTCTGATTCTTATACAATTGTCATATTGTCAATTATAATCTGCCTATATTTTATTTAATCATTCATGGTTGAGGTTACTATTATTTTTGACTATTTTTTATTCATAAGGTTCATATGACTATTCATAAGGGTAGGATATTATTCATAAGGGTATGTTACTATTCACCAAAAATTATGTTTGTTCTATTAGACTCCAAAAATCATCCTAAAAACAAACATGTATGTAATTTTTTGGAAATTCAAAACACAGAAGTGGAAAAATTATATTTATTGGTCACATAGTATTTATTATCATGGTATTTCATTGTTCTTTCTAATTTGATTATAGTATAAGCAATAATTATAAAAAGGTAATTCCAATGATAAAACATTAGGTCGTTACTAGGGAGCACATTGTTCTCTTCAGAGGATGCATAGTAGTAACGGTGGTGTTGCTGGAGGAGGTATTATGGGAATTCCATAATTCCCCTTTGTAGGTACACCCGTAAGTGTAAATGTTGTTTCAGGACCTCTGACGATAGTTCTAGTGGCCATAGATCAAAAATGTAGTAGAAGAGTTCATTTCAAGATACCTCACATTCCATTTAGTAAAGGTTGAGCACCAGGTTCTAGCGGGCATGAACCTACCACATGAGGTGCCAGAGATTAAGTTGGATGGAATATCAATGGACTTAGTGATGTGTTTACCATCTAGGTCTAATAGAAATGACACCATCTGGGTGATTATTGACCGACTCACTATATCGGCCCACTACCTATAGATCCATCAGAAGATATAATTAGAGATGTTTGGACACATCTACATGTATGAGATAGTTCAAATCCAGGGAGTCTCATCTATTATCATCTCAGATCATAATGATAATTAACATCTCATTTGTAGAAGGAATTTCATGGGTGTTTGGGACTCATTTTCACATGAGAATGATGTTTCATCCCCAAACGGATGGTCAGGTGTAGAGGACCATCGAGTTTGAAGAGGACATACTACGTGCTAGTATCCTATATATTATAAATAGTTGGGAGTACTATCTACATCTGGTCGACTTTAAATATAACAACAACTATCACTCCACCATTATTATGGAACCATTTGAGTCCTTGTATGGATGACCATCCAGGCCACCACTATGTTGGAATGACCCAGGAGAGTCAAAATTCATGGGTCCAAAGATGTTACAGGATACCACAGAGATGGTGCAGATCGTCTCAGAGTGGATGGAGACTACACAGATCTAAAAGAAGACTTATGCTGATAGGAAGGAGAGGTGTTTAGAGCTCGAGGAGGTAGACCATCTGTTCCGTTGAGTCTCACCTCATCTAGGATTGTATATATTTGGATAGGGAAGTATGTTTTCTCCAAGATAATTTATCTCTATTAAGATTCTGAGAAGAGTTGGTGAGGTGTCATATCACATATCTCTACCTCTGTAGTTGCAGTATGTGCATGATGTCATTAACATGTCATAGTTGAGGAGGTTCGTACCTGATCCATCACATGATCTCTACTTGGGCGAGCTGGATGTTGACGATTATACGAATTTTTCAGCATACAATATGGAGATAGAGTATTGAAAAGAGAGTATCCTTTGTGGGTTTTCTATTCCTATGGTTCACATTCGATGACAGCATGGGAATCTCCAGAGGATCCCTTGGGGGTGAGAGGCTCCAATTCATTCTAAGTACCATCACCTTTTTGTTGAGTAGACCATGTTTTGTCTTTTAGGGATGTAAATCCTTAAGGTAGGGAGAATTTAATGACTCTGGATTTTGAAAATTTTATTTTTATAAATTATTTAGACAAATTCAAAGAGGAGTTGCTAAGAGGGAATACAATTCTGAGGCCCAGGGTTCCTAAAATGATTGTTTGAAAAATGTTTTGTTTTTAATAGTATGTGTGCATTAATGTTTGGAAAAAATTAAAATAAATATAGAATTAGTGCCCAGATCAGAAATATGAGGGATCTTTTAATCTCAGAGCTGTGGGCTTACCCTAGGTGCGACCTAACATTGGTCGGCGTGGGTCATCTATAAAAAATGTCATCGACATCGTAACCTTAAAAAAAATAATTAAATAATAATTTAATTTGTTTTGAAATCCAAATAAATCAGAAACGGTAACTCAGTTTGGGAATCCAAGACGACCATTGTGTTTGTAAGGGGTTGTTTTCCTTAGGAAAGTCCTAACATCAACAGGCACAAATCGACTGCAAAAGTTAGTTTTTGGATGTGAATGTTTTTAAAATATTTTAAAAAATATTTTATTTGTAATTTAAGTGGTAATATAACTGAAGTTTCCATTTTTAATATATCATGTCACAGGAATTTAGTGTCATATCCATATCCCTATAATTCCCCTGAGGTAAGGAGAGGGAAGCTCTCACCCGATGATTTAGATTGGGGATCAATGACGATATATACCTCCATTATTCATCAATGATTGATCAAATCCTTGAGGTAGAGTCTATATCTATTAATTATTTCTTTTAAAATTCTTAGAATCTGTATAAAAACATGGGCCATCCCACAAATAGGTTTTTCCATGTTTTAATCTTTCTTGAGGGAGGGATAAATCTCTTCAAGGTTAAAGGAAATAGATCAGGGTTATAATTATGCAATTTGTTTCTTCATGATCCTGCTAAGATGAACAGATCAAGGCAGACCGAACAAGGATAAGAAAATTTATTTGGTTGTTAACATGATTAATGTATCTCCCACCACTAAATATATCACATCCATCATGCATTATTCAACATTTGAAACCCTACGTGAATGATTGAGCATTGCTCCCATGATCCTTGGCAGAAAGATCCAAGACCAAAGGTTTTTATTTGCAATGGAATTGTAGAGCTGAGACAAGATCTCACTAGGTAAGATGCATATTACAGAAGTGGGAACGAAGAATGATAGGCCACTGGTATGGTGGTCTGTTTCAAGGGAATCACATGACCTTATGGGATACCGGTTTTTGATGGGGTGCACAGCCGCGATCCAACAGGATCGTGCCGGATGAGGAGCCCGTGGTGGCGCAGGCTGTGTGTGGTGGACAAGAGTTACAAAAGGAGACCATAGTGGTCAAAGTGGTGGGAGGCAGCTCAGAGTCTAAATCAGTAGAGGATTTCCCAAAAATGGGACCATGGACCAAGGGGCTGAGACGCGGTGTCATCTACGTTGAACGCTGAGGTCGCGTTGACTGAAAGCACGCGACCGAGCCGTATGCTGACGGAGAAGGTCCGCCTATGGAGGGATGGGCTACGAGAACTGGGCTGGATTATCCCAATCCATACTGACCAGGTTGGGTCATTCCACCTGAACTGATTCCATTGCGGTTGGCCGGACTGAGTTGGGTCAGATCCAGACGAGAGCAGTCTATACCCATTTTACTAAATTGGTGTAATTGTTCAAACGTTTAGTCTGATTGATGATCTGTTGGTGGAATTAGGACCCTTGAGAAGATTATTTCATTTTGATATACTCTAAGTGATTTTTTAAATGTTAGAATACATCTTAATGCCTTGAGGAGTAGTTCCTCCGAAAACAAGTGCACTATGATTCAAATCATGCGGTTGGTTGTGACTATATAATCTTAGTTACTACGTGGATAGGGGGATGCATAAACCACTGACCCTCAGTGTGCCACCAACACTCCATGCCCATCTATGCTCCCTAAACCATCGATGCATTGTGTTCCATCGAAGATCTGTGCATCATCAAAGCTCCTTGCGCCATCAATGTCCCAAACATCATCACCACACTGGGTGCTACCGACGCTCTATGAACTAATGACAATACATGTGCAAGTGACATGTAGACCCCCATTGATTCTCTATGCATCATCAATTCTCCATCCTCCATCGACACTCCATGTAGCATCGAAACATCATGCGGAGAAGAAACTTTTAGTATTATAGATACTGAGGAATTTTTGGAATATAACCAGAAATACTTCTCTTCGTGATTTAGATTTGTACCTGTGTGAGCTAACCATATTGAATATACTTCATGTGTTTCCATTGTGGTAAAATTAATGTTTTTTGTTTGGGGTTTACTTAATGTGATTCCTTTGTGGGAACTTATTATATTTATTATTTTTCTACCATTATGGTTGTGGGGTCCCTACATAGTATTGTTTTACACACACTTATAAGGGCTATACCCACATGTGTCATGACATTATAGATGATCAAAGAATTGAATGAGTCCAGGGTGGAACAGGACCAGGTGGTGATTAGAAAGAGGCCCGATAGATGAGGTGTGATTCAATAACTTCAGATAGCAGTTTTTGTGCCTACCCTTTTGGTAATGTAATCATCAAACAAGATTCAAGATATTTTACTTTCCCTTCGGGTTGGGAACGTATTTTGGCCCTGATTAATTTTTTTTTTGTACTATCGTGCACTTCTGTTAGTATCTTAGTGGTATGTATGGTTTTTTACATTTTAATTTATGTTCAGAACATTTTTGGAAGGATATCAGTGTGTGTGTGTGTGTGTAAAGATACACAAGAAAATTCATCCCATTTATGGGATATAGCTACTCGGTGATAGTCACTAGCCCCTGGCTTATTGGAGGCTTTGGGATAGTCCTGGTACCAACCCCATGGGATGGGTCATAACATACAATCTCTTGATATCCAAAATAAAATTTCACATATACATTATTTCATATGATTATTTAGATCTTTTTAAGAAATATAATTAAATGGGAAAATAATAAGATTAAATTCAATGAGGAAAATTGATGTGAATCCATAAAAGGCTTTTTAGTCAACTTCTTTAACATTAGAATAAATTTTGTATTTATTAGTCACTATCAAAAAACATTATCAAAAAATACAAGTAATAAAATATAAAAAAAATTAATAATAGAATCTTAAATAGAGGTTCCATTTGTAATGAATAATTTATATCTCAAGGTAGTACAAAGGGGAAGATAAAACATATGATCATGATTAAAAAATAACATTTTGGTAAAGACCCATAAATTTCATGGAAATTTTTTTCTTAATTTTCTTTGGAATTTTATAGGAACACAGTTTCTGACGGCACATCATTCGAAGGCCCGGTGTGCCCGGAATCATTTTCTGAAGTTTGGCTCGGGTACATTCAGTGAACGAACGAGTGGGTTTTTCTAACTTTTGAACCGGTGCTCGTAATCGAATTCCAAGGGCACCGATAGATTTTCAGCGCCGATATTTGCTTAGAAACGCCTCTTCTGGAGTTGCGTTTACATGGGTGTGGTTTTTAATTTTTGGGGTTAAGTGAAAAAAATAAAATAAAGTGGTGCGACAAATTTATTTTATTTCACTTAAAGCCACTTAAGGCCACATAAAGCTTCTTAAGCTAAGTTGAAATGGATAGGGTGGAACCCAAAATATCCTACCCTCTTGGAAGGATATTTGTGAGGTGGGTCCTGCACGAGCCCCATCGTTTCTTTCCTCTAAGAAACGCACCCGCGAAAACTTCTCATTAATGAAAGTCAACTAGTGCATTTTCTAAAACACTTAACGCTCCTATTAAATGGAGTGTTAGGTCATTCCCATTAATTCACCAAATTAATGGTTCGTTTCTTAACCTGTTTTTTAAACTATTGGCATAATAATAAAATAAGACCAACACCATTTTTTTGTTGACGGGTTGCTTGTTGAGAGGATTTGGAGAGTTGTATCTTCATACACCTTCACGAAAAATGCGAAGAATGCGAAGAATGAGAAGAACTCCGGCCTTCAAGGAAAGGCGACGAAGAACGCCGAACCCTCGGAGATCGAAGATGCGACACCATGTACTGTGACGCCGACGATTCTCCTTCCCCGACGTTCTTCTGTGACGATTCTCCTCCCGCGACAAATCTTTGATCAACTGCTTGAGGTAGGAGATTGCAGGTCTTTTAATTTTTCCTTTTTGGGTTTTATCCTCAACATGGATTTAATTCGTGAAATTAAATCTTTGGGTTTTCTTAAACCCTCGGAGATCGTCGATGCGACGCCATGTTATGCGACGACGCGACGCCCTTCGGCGACGCGATGATCCTCTTCTTCTGCGATTGTTAATTCCGCGAAGAACTCTCATCCGACGACAACTACGAGGTATGGGTTGTTCCTTTTAAATCATTTGGATTTATATCCCTGGTTGTTAAATATGATTGTTGTGAGACATTAAAAACCACTAACGCGGTGGGTGCGGACCAACGAACAAGTCCGAACCCACCGCCCTTTTTGTTTGTTATGCGCAGATTGGCGTGCAACGACAAATGGGGCCGCAAGTGAATTTTGAAGGCTTTGTAGTGAAGAACGAGTCCCGGGACGAGCACTGGCAAAGACCACGCGCAAATCGGACCATCGGAGCACATCCGGTGGTCCGCGGAACCCCCCCTAGGCGCGCCACCGGGAAGACCCGCCCCGGCTGAAGCCGCAGCGGCGTTGGCCGGTCTCGTGGCCGCACGGGACTGCGGTGGAGGGACGCAGCTTAAGCTGCTTTCGGATGCCACGGAGCGGCCCCAACGCAGGGGGTCGTGGCTGCCTTGCGCGATGCCTGGCCAGTGCCAGAGCGCTGGCCGAGCCACTCGGCCGGACCGCCGGGCCGGGCCGCACCGGCCGGGTCGGACCCGGACCCGGGTTGGGTCAACCCGGTTCGGGCCGACCCAGGGGGGTTGGGCCGGGTCGGTCCGGGCCCAGACCCCTCATTTTCGGACATTTTCTGTATTTTGCCCGTATCATGAGCTACGGGCCTCCGATCGATTCTCTGTCAGTAGTGATGCGATCCTTGGATCAAGACAGTAGTTTCAGTATATCACCCTCAAGGTTTTAGAATACTTTTGGTTCGATCAGGTTGGTTCGTACACGAAACCAACTGGGCCCTCTGAGAGGAAACGCTCATATCATGAGCTTCGGATGTCTGATTGACGTACCGTTGACTTTGATGGATTCGTATAAGTGAGACGGATCATTTGGCTTACTCCGCCCAAGGTTTGGATGCAAGTGTAGTATGGTTGGGTTGGTTTTGACATAAAAACCAACTGGGCCCTTGGGACGAAAAAGCAAACAACTCTTAGACCGGGCGTCCGATTGACGCGCCGTCTGCGTCGTTGAGTTCCTATTGATGATACGGAACTTTTGGATACATCAACTCTAGAAAATGTGTCAGTTGATGTATCAGCCTCTTGGCTTGTGGAGTGGACCCTCCCGAACGAGCTTTCTATGTGCGGGAACCCTAGTGCTGGCTGCGACTATGACTGTGACGATGAAGACTATCGTACTAGAATCCTATGTGGGTTTGACGATGAAGACTATCGTACTGGAATCCTATGTGGGTTTGATGATGAAGACTATCGTACTGGAATCCTATGTGGGTTCGACGATGGAGACTATCGTACTGGAATTCTATGTGGGTTCGACGATGGAGACTATCGTACTGGAATCCTATGTGGGTTCGATGATGAAGACTATCGTACTGGAATCCTATGTGGGTTCAACAATGGAGACTATCGTACTGGAATCCAATGTGGGTTCGATTATGCAGACTATCGTACTAGAATCTTATGTGGGTTCAATGATGAAGACCATCGTACTGGAATCCTATGTGGGTTCGACGATGAAGACTATCGTACTGGAATATTATGTGGGTTCGACGATGAAGACAATTGTACCGGAATCCTCTGTGGGTTCGACGACGATGACTATAGTTCTTGTATCATACGTGGGTCCTAGTAAGATGAATCAGTGACTACATCTGATCATCTCTCTTACCTTACAAATGATGTGTACCTGTGTGAGCTGAATCCTGTTTAGCTTTCCTATGTGGATTGTGTTGTGCTATTCTATGTGGATTAACGTTATGCTTTCCTATGTGGATTTTTTGGTGCTATCCTGTGTGGATTTACGTTTTTCTTTCCTGTGTGGACTGGGTTGTACTTGGGCTCAGATGTTGGATCCGAATGAGAATAGATGACTTAGGTATATGTATGGGCATATACCTAAGTAGTGTCGTATGTTACTTCGTGATTTTATCATTCCTTTGTGGATTATCCTTTGTGGATTCTGGGAGACCTTTTGGGTCTCGGGGTCCCTACTGAGTAGGTTATACTCACCCTTTCACGGGCTATTCCCGCACTACATTGTGTTGGTTGCAGACGACAGACAGCGCTAATCGTGGTTGAGGCATGCGGAGCAGGACAGTACCTAGAGGTGGACCACTGGGCGGGATGTACTCTGAGTGGTCGGATTGACCCGAGGAATAGTGGAGGCTATCTGTACCGACCCTCCAGGAGGGATTTCCAGTGGATAGCTCGACGTTGCGGCTTTACTTTTCATTTTCAGTTTTTCCTTTTCAGTGTTACTCTACTTTCAGTTCGGGTTTGTATATTGGCCCACTTTCTTTTCCTCACTTTCTGTTGTACCAGTTTTTACTCAATGTTTACATCCGCCTTCTTTCATTATGGTATTAGTGGTTTACTTTACCAATGAAATTTCTTCCCTTTTATCGGGATTTACGCGTTGGTGCTAGTCACCAGCCCCTAGCCTATGGAAGGCGGGCTTGGGGTAGTCACAGCACGGGCCCCGAGGACGGGTCGTGACAATTTTAATATTTTAAAATACAACTACTAATACCCACATCATAAAAATGGATAATAAGACATAATTTTATATTGAGTGTAAGGGAAATATGAAGTTCACATGAGATTACATATAAATGGGGTTCGAAATATAATTTATACCATTAAAAAAAATATAATAGATGGACATGGATGAAATAGAGCTTCTTTTGTATGGATGAGAATTATTAATAACAACCAACAAGTTTAGGAAAGATGAAATCAAAAAATAATATGATTTTATAATTAAATATATAATAATTAGGAATTTAACAATAAAATAATAACAGTGAAAAACAAAAAAAAATTGTAAATCATTAGTCAAGAGGAATAATTCTCGCTCAAGAAAAGCTGTAGATCCCTGAAATCCCCTTATAATTTTTGTAATAACTGGGTCAAATTATATATGAGGGTTTTAAAAAAAAAGTTACAAATCCAATAAAGGAAAAATTTGTAATAAAAATATTATTTAATGAGGTATTAAAAACACCTTATAATGTAATAATAGGTTTATGAAAAAAATTCATTAATGAATTCAAATTATGACAAAACCCCTTAAAAAGTTATAGTTCATGACATAAGAAATATTTAAAAAGTTGATTTTGGGATAGAAATGAAAATCCATGGGAAGAAATTATATATAGAACATAATTAAACCATTTATAAAAATTTACCAAACTAATAAAAATTAAATTCTAGATGAAAAATTATAATATAATTAAAGGTTATTGAATAAAAAAACACTTGTACATTGTATTCATGCGTATTCGAATGTACACTGAAATCATTTATAATAAATATATATCTCTTAATCAATTATTAAATAACCTTAATCATATATTTATTATATATTATATATAGAAACAATAAATAAGTATTATATATTTAATATTTATTTATAGTATATTTTCATTGTTGGATGATTGTGAATTTGATTATTTTTGCGCATTATTTTTAATAGCGACGCAAATCCCAGTTATTTTATATCCTGATTAGAATTGTTATATTATTTAATGTATAATAATATATGTTTAATTATTATTTATATTTTATTAATTTAATTTCATGATTATTTCATCTATTTTTCATTGAGGTGAAATCTATGAAATTCTTGTTTTTGTAATTAGTTTTTACCAACCAAATTAAATATTAAAATAAATATTAAATAACCATAAAAAAATAAATGTATAAATTTTTTCTACTAATTAAATTATTTATTTATACCTATTAATCCATGAATAAAATTTTTATCACTATTTATATCCGATGTTAAACCAACTTAGTCGAGAATACGTTTTAATCAGTGGTGACTACTATTTAGAAATTGATTCTTCAAGAATGATTACATTATTACATAGGAATATTAATATTATTTGTAAATTTTCGAAGTTTAAAATAATATTTTAATATTTTAAGATAAATAAGAAAATTCAATACGGATAAAATAGAAATAATCAATTCTTGGTGGCACTATACCATATATAAAAATTGGGGTAATATTCATTTTCCATTGATCGAGAAAAAAGTTGAAAATGATTTATAATTATATAATATTTATATTTATATAAATATAATTTTATAACATAATTAGTGATTTTATAACCATATGTGTATGGATGTGATGGAAAAATAAAATGAATCATCTAAAGAGGTCGTAGTTTGCACATTTACAATTCTATGTTTTCAGTTTTCCATTTTTTTTATATCCACTAAAAAATATTAGTATATATAATATTAATTTCATTATGTTTTAATGGTTAAAGATGATGTTTAGAATTAATTTATAAAAATAAAATAATAAGATGTTAATTAGTACATACATGGTGAATTTGAACATTCTCTTGAATTAACTATTGGACAATGCAGACTATGGTCAAATTCATATAACCATAGGCTTAGGGACATGGATGTAGATTTTGGGTATGTTATAAAGAGATACATTCAATGGATTTTTGAATGAATATTTTATTTATTTATGGGTTTATGGAAGGAATCTTTTATAAATGGATGGAATGGAGTTTTTTAAAATATAACCAGTTAATATAATAATAACTATTTTTTGACAAGGAAAATGGATTGGTAGATTGGAAAAAGGGACTCCAGATATGGTTTAGTTGATTAAAACATGAATAAACTCATTATTAGACATGCGTTAACATGATGTTTCTAATTTAAACATTGTGAAATTGTTTTTTCCTTAATTTAATATTACAGTGGTATGTAAATTTTTATTCTTGCTAAAAAATTATTATAAATTAATTTTCAAAATAAATTATATACTAATTTTTATATTTTAAATTTATATATTTATACCATTTATCAAATTAAATTTATAATAGTGAATGTTATTTTTTAATATTAAATAATAGTAATTTTAATAAAATTTTTTTTTAAAAATAATTTTATTTATAAAAAGAATGCTATAGGAAACATTTTAAATTTTAATGATTATTTAAGAATTGTTTGGTTTATTTTTTAAAAAATAAGACTTATATAGCTATTAAAATAAATGAAAACTGAATTCCCCCTCAAGAAACCAAATTTAATTGTGAAAGATGAAAATAAATTTTTATTTGGGAAAATATTGCATTATTTTTCAATATATCAAACAAGGGAATTGATGATTAAATAATGTATTTTAAGTTGAAATTTTATTCTTTGTAAATATGTTTTAAATAATTTTTATTTTTCTATTTTTTTAATTTTTAATTAATTCATGATATGGTAATAATTGATGCAATTTCAGGGAAAGATATATTTTAACTATTAACATGAAAATAATTTATCTCAGAAAAATAACATAAATTTTTCTTATGATAAAAAGGTTATTTATATAAATATTTAGTTAATTGATTAATATTGATATTCATAAATATTAGAATAAAAATTTGACATTAATGCCTCATAATATAATGAAACATGTTTCATATGTAGATAATTTTTTTTAATATTAATTGTTATTGTTATTAATATATATCATTTACTAATTAAATTAGTGCTCTTATAACATTCACATAAACAATTAATTTTATCCTATAACAACATAATATATTTAAATTCATTAAAATAATGTACATAAATATTGAATTTTAGTAAAAAAATACATTCTTAAGCCTAGAATGTACTTTTCTAATTTTTAGTGACACTAAATGGATTTAAAAATATATTATTATTAGGAATATCTTTTATTTTTCATTGAACATGTACAAAATAATTCAATCAAAACTATATATATAAAATAATATAATGGCTATATATTAACAATTATAGTTATTTCATAAAATATTTCATTGTTATTTTTGCTTTAGTATGGAGAGTTCAGAAACATTTTAATCATATTAATTTTTAAATTGAAATTAATACAAAAATATTAGGGTAATAGAGTTGCAGTACAATGTCTTGGTAGAAAAATTACATGCACAAACTGGGTGGTATAACAGTGTGACCCTCCTCCCATACTGACACACTAGTACCCCCAAGAAAGACATACCATTTCTTGGGTACTGTCACTATGTGACCTCACATGGTCATGATGGGATTCCATTTAACAAAAAACCTCCACTATAGGGGTGTCTATAAACATTACATCCCATGGTTGTATCATGAAATACAAGAGTACAGAACTGTAGTTTTCTCTAGAATAAAAAAACATGATAAAAAAATAAAATGAATTATTAAATACCAAAAATAAATATATAATAACTCTTATAGCTGAAAATGGCATCATGGTTGTCCCATGCATACTGGCATACATACATATATTCATAAATAATAACATGTATTAATACATAGAGACATGCATACATAATACCAAAAAAGAATGGATGCATGCATGCATATAGACAAAACCACACATTTGTGCCCAAGCACACACATACAAGATACGTACAAACACCCACACCCACATTAACACACAAATGCACACACACAATGAGACATACATGAGTAAATACATAAATATATGAATATATATATATAGATATATATACACATAAAAATATATATAAATATTCATACATACATTCATGAATGAATACATGCATAAAGATATACATATATGCATATATACAGTTACAAATGTGCATACACACACAAACACACAAACAAAAACACAAATATATTGATTAGTACATGTGTACCAATAATCAAAATACATATATATATATATATATATGAACATATTCAAGACCACAAAAACATAGGCATTCATACAATCTTTCAAACATACATTAATAGATACACACAAACACTGTTATACACACACAAAAAAACAAAAAAACACACACATACATACACATATACACACATACATATATATACATACATACCTACATATATGAATATATAAATTTATACATGAATACATACATTAATATATAAATATAGATATACATACATACACACAGACAGTCACACTCAAAAACACTCACAAATATACATACAAACATAGAAACTAAATGACATAAAGATATATATGCTTACATGTATATGAAAATACAAGAAAACAAACATAAAAACACATAAACATTAAAACACACACACATACACAAATAGAGATAAATACACACATACACAAATACAAATATAAAAAAACCCAAATACGAATATAAAAACATACATACAAGAAATCATTCATTCATACACACATTAATAACCATACACACACCTAAACACACACAGATATATATATATATATATGCATGAATCCATACTTTCATGAACACACACACACATAAATATACATACCTATACACATACTTGAATATAAGCATAAAAAGAATCATACCTATGTAATATATATACAAATTTAAAAACATAAAAACACATACACTAACCAACCTACATTGGTACTTTTGTATAGACATATACACACACACACACACATATATTACTATATTTTCCCACCCATATATATGTACATCGGTATTTACAATGATGTATCTCGACATACATACATAGATACATACATATATACATATATACATACATGCATGAATACATAAAAACATAAAAACATACATGCATGCATGCATACAAACATATATACAATCATACATATATAAAAAAATGCATGAAAATATACATACATACATACATACATATATACATACATACACTTAATCATATGTAGAAACACACACAAAATGTGGTGGCCTTGTCTCGGTTCAGTCAACAGTAAACAAATATGGATGGGAACATGACATCAAACACACCAACCAATACAAAAAAGGCTATAGACTGGAATATAGGTTCTATTATGGAATACAGGGGAGACTATACCCCCATAATTGGAGTTTAGTACATAGGTATAATCATATCAATCAATATCGAAAGAATATGAAATAACTGACCAGTTGATGAATAAATATCCACCATATAAATACCATGTAATCACATCTAACGGTGATATAAAAATGATGGTCATTGAATGATATGAATAATGATAGTTAATACATGAAAATATGTATCCAGGCTGATAAATTTATCAAATGCATGAAAAACCCAAATGGAACTATCCCTAGAGATCATCATGATCCATATCTTAGTCATGTGTTTTGTTGATCCAATGCAAGAGTAAATAATCACAAAAAAGAATACATTTTACTTTGTCTCTACCTATATTCATGAAGTTTGTTTGGGTACCCAATTGTTGTACAAATAGGGTGTGAGATAGAGTTCAGTAGGAAACCACCAGTAATGTCGATAATAAGTCCAGTATGTGCATATAATCACCATAACTGGATACATATAACAATATTACACTTAATAATAACTGAATTTATATTTTCAAATATATTATATATGACTATGATTAATAAACATAGAAATATGGTTAATATATAAAACATTTCATGAAATGATATTGGACTACACCATGTAATCATGTATCAGGCCTACATGGGCTAGGTTCCTAGGAGTATAAATGTCTATAGAATCCTAATGGGTTTGATATAAGGAGTAATAATTTCAATTTAATTGAAATAATATGAATAAACTAAATAGAATTTTTATTAATTTCCATGGAAACTTTTCAGATAATTTTATTTGATCTATGGGGTAGAAATAAAAAAGGTATCATAAAAGTTTTTCAGATCCATGGAGTAAAATTATCCAAGGAATACTTGTATATTTTGTAAATCATATCCATGGATTAGAAATTTCCAAGGCATAAAAATAATTTAGATACCTGGAGAAGAAATATCTATGGCATAAAAATGGGTCTTTGGTGCCATACCACAAACCCACCACTATTGTCACAAGTATTTCATTAATCATTTAAATCAAAATTTCACTAACCAATTCAGAATCAGAAACAATCGAAGGGAATTAACATTCCATACATTTCATATTTAAATGGAAACTTTCTATAATTTTCTTATCACCCTTGATCATTAACTATACTACCATATTATATTTACATTAATTGAACACATTCTCCACACAACCTAAGTGTTTAATAATCAAGGTCAAATATAGTAAATCACTCCTTGGTTGGATTAGGTTTTGGTAAACTACCTAGAAAACTTATATAAAGTGTCACATCATCCCATAAAATTGAACATATCATTTAACTCAATAAATTCTAAATTTTGGGTGTATCTCCCTGAATGTCCAACCTAGGACATAAAGGAATGTCGGAATAAAACTACAATTCATTGAGGGAAAAGTCACAAACAACTAAATATATTTTTATAGAAAACAAATTGTCAAGTCTCCACATATAATTGAGTCCTAGTCATATGATAAGGGAATAACATATGAAAACCCTGAAAATATGGATTATTATCAAGAACCAAGATAGAAACATTTATTAAAGGAGACCCGAGAAAGGAGATTAAAGAATAAATAACTCACTAGTGGATATCCCAAATGTAGAATATAACTCGAATCAGATTTAATATGGTTAAACAAAACCAAATACCTAATCAATAGCCTGAGGACCTCATAAGGAATAATAAACAGACGACCATAGGGTTATATGAGAAAGAAGGGATATTGTTAATCCATTATTTGAAATAGGGGTAAAATGGTCATTCCACTTTCAAAAATGGGTCACATGGGATGGATTTATGGTTTACAAAACCTTGTGCAAACCATGCCCTGAATATTTTCGCATGACCCCCTCATATGGTCATAGTTCTCTGTTTGACAAACCATGGGCTGACCATGCATTTTCCATATGCTAAGAACACTGAGGAAAATGCAGTTGTTTGTGGACCATCTTTAATAATTTCATTATATCATGTGGACCTAGACAGTGCATTAGAAAAACCTAAATGTTTTTATTGAACTATGAAGACTGGGTGGTAGGGTTTATATTAACCATGAATTCAACCGTCCTCCTCCAAAATCTTTTGATCCAATATCTGAACAAGCCTTGGAGACCCTAGATTCATACATGGAATCGAAAGGAACTCATATTAGGATAAATTAAATATAATAATGGAAAATTAAATTGTTTCGCACATCATTAAGAATACATGGCTCTTTCAATATTCCCATATAAAAATAATATTCCCTCAAATCCCCCTTGGATAGATGGCCAAGCATCATCAGTGAAAAAATCTATCCATAGGGCATGTATGTTAGCCTCAAACACCCTTGTCGTTTTGTATTCATAGTTGTTCTGTCAAATCATCTATACTTGTTGAACTAACTATCATTGATGAACATTCACTATATGATCATCAACATATATAGGTTGCTCCTCATATGATTTTAAAACCTCCAATATATCCTCCTAAATGTGAAGAAAATGTGAGGTATTATAATAATGCCTATCTCGATGAGATATGTGGAATATGGTTTCCATGGCACAATACCTATGGGATAACAAAAACAGTTAGGCTACCAGACCAACTCTCTCTAGATTATCAAAGGGATGGGAATAATGAGTTGATAAAATCCATTGATTCTGAATATATATATACATATATATATATTAGGTTTGACTAATAAGAAAACCTGATTTACCACATCCAACAGTAGTGATCGACGGATTATATCTCCTTACAGATCATCTATAGATAGTGTTCTATTAATCATCATGATGTTAAGCCTAACCTATTTAAAACTCTCCCAAACAAGATAAGGATCTAGTATCAACGGACCTCCTACCTCTAATAGGAACAAGGGTGAATGACATGTCCTACCATAATGTTCATCATAAGTATCAATATTAATAGTATCGTGAAAGATATAAATATAGGATAAATTAGTGATATGTAATTTTTCCTAAAACCCTTTAAATTGAATGTTGTATGATTAGAGAATTTCCTCCAAAACCTATATCATACTCTCATGCTGAACCATATCATGTGGGTGATATGATATACTCATTAGTAATTGTGATCTAATTTCTCTATAGAACAACTACCAATACTATGAAGTGAAATGAGTGTGCCTATCTGGTTAAATATGACATGGAATATTGAGGATCTATAGGATCTCCCAAATGTAGATGCTCCTAAGCACATCCACTACCTCGGTATCTCAAATATGTAGAAAAAGGATGACCATTGTGAATCATTTATGATCGACCATACATCGTAAAAACATTAATATGATCTATGTTTTCCCATTAAAACATCTAAGGTGAAGTCATCACATTTCCACTCAAGAATACGTAGTGGATGTGAAATCCCTAGTAGTCTTTAGTTTTCATCCTTATCCTATTGAAAAGTGTAAAAATAAGTAAAACCCCTCTATCACCTTCTTCATCCAAAAACACTACTATTGGATATAGATGTCATTGTATATGTCGGTATGCTCAGGATGTAGAAATCGTATTTATTCAAGGTAATATACAATTATCTCGTCATGTATTTCTATCGTATCCAAGATCTATCGAATAATACACCAAATATCATCCTCATCAATGACCCAACCAAGAGGTTGGTCATCCCATATAAGTTTCTCCCATAGGAAGAATCCCTTGAAATTTGATAACTGCCTCATTGACACTATTTTCAAAAGACAGTAGGTCGTCGATAAATATTAAATTATATACAACCCACAATAGTCATGATGCTCTCTATTAATATATGAATATAAGGTCGTAAACTTCCACTCGCTACTAGACTCTATAACGGCATGGGTCTGAGTCCCTATGCTCAGTACATCGACATATGCATTTCCCATTTATGTAATATAGGAAATATAAAAGTTAATATAATATCAATTTCAAAACCAAATTATTTTTCCATGAATCCACTCATGATATGTAAATATGTGCATGAGGATTTTTTGGTCAATATACACAAAACAATATATCCGTATATATAATACATCCTAAATCACAAGGAATAATCCACAATACGTGACTCGACGTCATGAATAAGGTATTTACACTTGTGTGGTCTCAACTGATGAGACCCATATACCACAAATCACTAACATTGAATCATAACTACTCATATCATGATACCTGATTCATCACCATAAACTATGTGGCTTGAACCCAACATTGTACGAACTTGGATGAACACCTAATCCAATCCCCCTTTCAACTCCTGAAAGGATTTCTCACATGTTTTTGACTATATAAAACTCACACTCTTCTTAGTCAAGAATAGAATAGGTGCCTCTATGTTTGATATTTCTTGTATTAAGCTCTTGTAATAAGAAAAATAACCATTATATATAAATATATATTTCATACATTGTTGCTCTTATCCAATGAATCTATAGATATCACCTTATCTTTTTCTAATGATACTCTTATCTATGATATAATATAACCCATTATGTAAATCATATCCATCTTAAAATGTACCTTTGTGTTCTTAGATTATATAAAATTATCTCTAAGTGTATCCAATATTATCTCAAGAATTTTTGAATGGTCATGTTTAGTGTGTGAATACACCAAGATGTTGACAACGAATGACACAAAAAATAAATATAGATATGTATAGAAATCTAGGTTCATCAGAGGAATCAAATCTATTAGCATGTTAATGAGATCAATCTAAATATCATGATAAAAAAAATTTCCATACCTAAATTGTAAATTTATATGATCTATTTCTAATGGTATAAAATGCATCAGATGATAACTGAGTCTTAGAACAATATTCTAGAACACACTATCTCATTAGAATAGGTGAAATAGATCATCTATTATAAGACAATAATACTAGTTTTCAACCATCAAATAGTTCAATTTCTGATAGTCTATACATAAATTAATGGTTCCACTAATATTCATCGAAAAGTAGACTCGATAACCCCACAGAGAAGTACTAGTTCCTAAAATCCACTTTTACTACATGTAATCCCACTATATATTGACCACCCACAACACAATATTAACCATATTGTAAGGAGGAATGGATACTAGTGTAGATTTTGGATCAATATCAATGGAATAATCTACCTCTCTCTCTTGAAGAAGGCCAAAAAATTATTCTTGTAAAATTTACATGTAGTGATCAACCATTGGGGTGAAGTCTGTATGATATGTTCCATCACAATTTAACTATATGCTGGTAATTTGTACTATCATCCTACCTAGACAATGATACTCAGGTCCAACTTAGCTCAACTGTAAATCTCATTCACCATGTTGAATATTAACTGCACCCTATAGTGATGTGAATGTCACCCTTATGGGATTGAATTTGATATACCCATCAAAGGGATCAAATCAATCAATCCCAAGAATGATGTTAATCCTCATTATCACATTGAAAAATAGCACCCGTACAAATTGAAACCCACATATCTTAATCAAAAATATGTGATCTATAATACACTCTTTGATCATATCATCAATCAAGTATAAAGTGTCATCAATTTATTGGGAAATAAACCTCAAATCCAAGAATATCCACAACAAGAATATATAAAAAATAGTGAGAAGAACCTATGTAAAAAAAGAGATTATTCCGATATAGAGGCTACCATAATAGTACATCACACTATAGAAGGTCTGAATTTATTATCCATGGGTATCATATGTACTATATACATCTATCCTGATCCATATCCATTATATATATTACATGAATTCCCTAACATATCTTTCTTATCTCTCAATGAAAATATGATGTCTGGTAACACAAACCATGGCCACCACCTCAGCCTGATATTCTGATGGACCTCTAGCACACTTTTTTATGAGAATATTACACAATAGCTTCTGAACAATAAGAAGGTAAATACCCTCTGTCACTAGATTCTGGGACAAAGTTCCTAAAAAACCATGGTAAATTGCACATCCAATTTCAAGATCGATACATGACTTAGTTTATTTGACATTGGCTCCTTGTATGTCCATGTATCCAACAGTAATAGCACAATATAGAACTACATAAATTCATTCTCTAGGTTACATTCCCCTCACGAGATGTCTCAAAACATATATTTCTTTAACTTGACAGCATACCACTAGGTCTCAGAGATAAAAATCTATTCTCTATGTCCCTACTTCACACATGTTATGTTCAGTAATCAATTCCAGATTTATTATTTAAGATATAGTTATGAACTGAAATAAAGACTTCATTGATTATATTTTATATTAGATACCATCATCAAATTACCAAGCATTCAATAATGTTCACCTAATAGAATAGGTGAAAAAAATGGAGGTCATTAATTAGAGCATAATATTCCATGATTAAAACTGTTCCCCTCTGTAGATGCATAAAGTCTCTAACTCTATCGGTGTTACACTTCATTGGAAAAAAATATTCAAATAATATATTATGGAAATACATCCAAGAAATATCTCATTGACGATCCATATATGTAATAATGACTCACCATATCTTGGAATAATCTCATAGCATATACATATCGATCTCCACTCTCCTCATGGGTGGGGTATCAAGATTCTAGAAAATAATTATCATAGCCTCAATCCAAGACTCTTCAGCTCGTGGTCCACTATCCCCTGGAAACATGGGGTGGTTCTCTAGTTTAATCTCACACATCAACTCTTTCATAGTCGTGGAATGTAATGAGGCTCCCTAAATTGTATGCATAATGCGTAAGAAATTGTCTTGGTACAAGGAATGAGCACTTGAATCAAGTATAACAGGAGGTGTCAGATGTGGAACAATTTTACAATAAAAAGTTAACCAATGGACCACCACGAACGGACCATGATTGTTTCCTCCTTCCTCTATCACAATTGGAGGCATCGTGTAGTAATATAACAATAATTTATAATAAAATTCTTTAGAAAATATCAGAAAGATACAAATAAGACAGGTATAATCCCTACAATTTATAGGTCATACCCCTCTTCGTCCTCCAAAATCCAATTATAGCTGACTTACTAATCATAATGAATATCTAGATGTATTTTCAACTTCACACTATTGAGTTCAGGTTAGCATCAGGTTCTCTAGTATATGCCAATTTTTCTAGTATACATAGTGTAAATTTCTATTTGTTGAGGAGAATATCCCTTCAAATTTATTTTAGATTATCCATTTAGTTGTGACAATTCATTCCAAAATTCTATTTTTTAGTCCATTACCAATTATATTACATTTACCTTTAAAAAGTGATGAATTATATGGATCACCGCTTCCTATTTTTAAGGGAACATAGATCATATAAAATAATGTGCAGAATTCACTTAATCACAACAACTAATTTATCATGTTCATTAGGAAATTTTTGCACAGTTTCATGGTCATCCAATGAAGATATAATAACATAGTGCATGTATTTCATGTAGTTAGGTAAATGTGGAATTGAATTGTTCATGACATATAAATCAAGATGTAACTATAATGATGAATTATGTAATACTTCCTTGCATTACAAAGTCTTGGGAGAAAATATTTAAACGTAATGAACATCAAAAATGAAGTTCATCACCTAATGGTGAAATATTAGAAACATTAATATGAAAAATCTTGAAAAAAATGTCACATCCTATGTAATTTGGAATTCTCTTTTACATGGGTCATATACACCCATGAACAACCCATTAATAAATTATGAAATGTTCTTAATATCTTGTATAATGTTCCTAAACAATAATAAAAAAGGGAATAAATGTTTTGATACAACTTGGGGGAATCCTGGACTTGGTTCAATCAATAGTAACTGAACATGGTTGGACACATGGCCTTAATGGAGCCTCCCCATATTCTAGATGCTGCCTACTAGTAGTCAGGTTTCCAGGTGGAATAGTGGAAAGGATATAGCCTCATAATAAATATGTATCACTAATGTATAATTATATCACTCCATAGAGTAAGAATATTAGACAACTAAAAAATAGAATAATAAACATCCCTAATATATAAAACATTGTAATATCATTGAACAATGAAACTACAAATGATGATCATGGAATTCAATACAAAATAAAAATAATACATGGAAACATGGATCCATTACAATACATGTATCAAAATAACAGAAATCTATAAATAAACTACCCCTAGAGATCATCAAAATCAATATCTTAGTCATTTTATCCCCTACACATATATAATAATCAATCATGAGTCAAAAAGCGTGTTCTTTCCCCAATCAATAATTGTATCCATAAAGTCGATCTGTGTATCCAATAGTGGTAGGAAAAAGGTGTGACAAACACTTAGTTTACAACCGCCAACTATTTATTTATCAATTTCATTCCGTGTATATAAGTTCTATTATTTTTCAAATATAATATGTTTAAATGTAAAAATTACAAAAGAGATTCTATATTGACTAAATATTCACACTATGATCATGAAACTAAATAATAAGTTCTATCTATAAAGAATGTCATGAAAAGTCAATGCCTCATATTGTGAAGTCATGTATTAGAACATAACGGACCAGCTTCTCTGGCGTATTAGTTACCAGGGAAACCAAGTAGGTTATTTAAATATCATAAGATGGACCCAAGGAGAAAAAATTTCCATGTCATCCTAATGGGTTATATCTTAGGTGTAGAAATGAAAAAAAAATTCCAAATAAACTGATTAAACATGGTATAAGCATTAGAAATGTATAATGAACCAATCATGATACATAAATCAGATACATGAAGTAGTGATATCCAAGGAATCATAATAAATCATCATATTCTAGGAGTAAAAAATTCAAAAGAGTCATACCGTGTCCGGTAAATTAGGTCCAATGAGTAGAATTTTACAAGTCATCCAACCAAGAGAAGTAACCTAGTCAAACTAAATCCAAGGAGTAAAAATGTATGATTAAACCCAATGGTTCATCATATCCAAGGAGATGAAATATCAGCAGAATCCAAATAATCTTCATCCAAGGATTAGAATTGTCTGTGGAATATAAATGGTTCATTGGTACCATACCTTGAACCCTGTATTATTTTCATGAATATTCCATTAATAAATTCATTAATCATTTAAAAAATCAATAATAATAAAATATAATCCAAGGTATTACTCGCTATATACATTTCATATTTAAATTATAAGGTTCTATAAGGTTATTATAATCTTTAACATTTATCTTTACTAACATTTTCAATTCCCATTAATATAAATCTAGCTACACACACTCGAAGTGTAGAAGATTTACGGTCTGAGGGTGGAACCCAACCCTTGGGTGGTTTAGGATGAGGTCGAATACCTCCAAAAATATATAATGTTTTCAATAAATAACTTAATAATGACTTTATGATTTAACTCATGGATTTATTAATTTAGGGAGCACCTCCTATAAAGTTTGACGTGGGGTATATTCACACTAATGCATAAAAACCCATAATTTAAGGAAGAAGATATATACCACCTACCTTATCACCATAATTGAATATTCATGTAGTCTAAGCCTTTGATTATGTCCTAATCATATGAAAATGGATGAAAAAATGAAAAACCAAAAAATAGAGCATTTTAACTCCCACTAAAAGAGAGCCTTCAGAAATAGGGAAAATAATGAATGTAGGATAAGGAATGAAGAAACCACTTTTAGATATCTTATGTAATGAACAAAAGTAAAATTCATAATCAGATAGTTAAATGAAACCAAATACTAGTTCAAATGCTTGAGGATCTCACATGGGAGGAATATGTGATATCCACTAATGAAAATGAAATGTAGGATGAGTGTTAACCATTTATTTAATTAGGGGTTAAATGGTTATTTACTATTTAATAATTGGTTCCCACAATTTAGAAACCTGGTTGGACAAACCATGCACTAATAGTGCACCCAAAACTATCTCAAGACCCCCATCACATTGTCATGTCACTCAGTTAGACAAACTATGCACCAGACTTGTATATTACCTCTATTAAAAACATCATAGAAAATCTGAGGGAGTTGAGACAATTTTGCACAGTTTCATCAAGCTTTGTATCCCTGGACTATGTAGTTCCCTACCCCACTTGGTTTGATCTTGTAACACCCCAAGCTTCCATGGTACACTTCACTTTGAATAATACAGTAGCATGTGTTGTACGCAACTTCGAGTTCTAACACACACCACAACACATCAAAGTAGCCGTTATGAATAGTAATACCTAATTTTTTAAATTTTATAAATTTTATCTTACCAAATGGGCTTCGTTTTTGGATTCAGAATATCGAAATTAGCCTATGTTGACGTTTTGGTATTTTTCTGAGAACTTCCAATTTGATTTGAATATTGAAAATTACTTAAAAACAGCTTTTTTAATCAAAATAATTAATAGTAATAAATTATAATATTGAGTGGTTTTAAAGTATAATTAGGATTTATCATTACCATTTTATCCAATGGTTGCCAATAGAATTAATTTCACTTTGAAATTGGGAATAAACAATTGTCAATATTTTGATATATATTGTTTCTTAAAAACACACTATTTGTTATGACAGCGGGAATTAATTATGAAATTAATTAATGCAACTTATATGTTTGGAATTTTTTAAAATAGTCATCATTTTTGAATTCGGAATATCAATTATAGCTTTGGGTGAAATTTTGGCATTGTTCTGAAAAACATCAATTTTTGATGAATAGTGAAACCACTAAGTGGTAGTTAAAATACTGATTTTTCATTTAAATGAAACATTATCACTTCGGGGATTTGATTTTCAAAAATCCAACATACATGGTTGTCATTAGGAAGTAAAATTTGGTTCAATGGGATTAAAATATTTTTTTTGGTGAATAGTAACTTTTATGTTTAATTAATCATGATTAAAGGTAATTAGTGAAATTTAAGGTAAAAATAGTATTATAAAAATATGGAATGACCTTTACACTTGTCCTAACACTATTGGATGTGGCATGGCCGACCATGAAAATCCATGGGTAAACTTGGGGACCCCATGGAGCCACTTTGGTAGAAAATGACATAAATAACTTTTTATTTAATGTTAAAATAAAAAGGTCACAAACAAGAGTTTTTTTACTAAAACAATTTGTACATGAGTTTATACAAGTCTTATTTTTGACTATAAATATTCATTATAAAAATAAAAAGATTTCATACATCATGATATTTTTTTATAATTTTATACATTAAATAAATTAAATTATTTATGACACCATGATGATGCAGCGATTACCTCATTAATTAACGATTTAAATAAAATGAAAAGATAATGTAAAATCTAAGACATACACTCGTCAAAAACCTATAGGATGAGTATATTTCGAACCCTAATCACCTTATCCTAGAAATATATAAGTGTGGGACCTTTAGAATCCGAAAAAGCATTTCATAATAATGTAACATTTTAATCTTTCCAAGAGTGCCCCTTCTCTCCTCTTATAAAAGGCCCCCACCACTACCACCTTACTCACACCTTCAAAGCCTTTTGGCTCGGCCAAATTCCTCCCAAATACTCTCCCAACATCCCTCCCTTACTCTTAGAATCCTCACTTTGGGCAGAAGGCTTCCCAATGATGCCTTTAGCTCAAATCAAAAAGAGTTACCCGATTTTAAAGTAATGTCTTCTCTAATATTGTTTTGTTTTATTTTTCTTCTCCAACCCCTTAAACTCTTTTTATTCCTTTATTTTGTAACAAAACCATTTTATACAATATACTAGGATGTTGTTATGATATGTATTTGGTTCACACTTACACACACCTTCGTCTAATGGTTAAAGAACATACTATTTCTGTGGGTGGTGAAATATTGTCTCACGAAACGATGATTGTTCAATATTCTTTTAACACCTCTAATGGTGGCCATTGTGATGAAACTATTTTCATATATGATATATATATATTATGAATATGTTTTCCATATTCTTGTTTATTTCTCATTTGTGGCATACATTATGATTTCCATTATGGGTAAACGCGATAATTTCATTTTAGGAAGTGCGGACTACCGCCCCCTCGAAGTGATTTGAATCGTTATTTCCATATGTGGGATGTATAAAGGATGGAGTAAATGGTATTATACATTATATTATACTGGAATTATATTATACCTTAATATAATTATGTTTCATTCCATTAAATAAGAAATCGAAATGAACGTAGCATTCATGCGTACGTACGTCTTACCGTCTCCATGAACGGTGCATTTCATTTCATACCTCTATATGTTATGTAATATTATAAATGAATGCATATACTAGATATATATGATGTATATGATATATACATCATGAATATAATTATTTATATAATGTATATATTACCACATGAACAAAGTGTAATTATAAGAACTTTATTTTTTACTCAAGTACCTAAGTTCATCAAAACGACCTTTATTAACATAAATAATTACATAATGTTCATAACATGGTAATAAGTGATATAAAATGAATAATAAACTTGAAAAAGTTTCTTATGAAATTATAAATTAACTCTAGTTTATTATTCCCGAGATCAACGAACGGTCGAGTGATTTCGGACACGAGGTAAGGGAACTTCTTAACCCAATTTCCATTCTTTGGCTTAATCTCATACTTTAAAATTATTTCATGATATTATTTTGTCCCATTTTGTATTTATTCATTCTTTATGTCAAAATATTGTGAATACACTTTATAGATCTATTTTATTTAAAAATGATATTTGTAAGGGGCTTCGTCTCAATCTCTATTCATTGAGGCATATTTTGTTTTATTCACAATTTCTTTTATACGGTGTATAAGCCCCTTTGAATTCTATGTTTATTCAAAAGGAATATATTTATACGAAGAATTTTACTAAATGACAAAAAGGAATGTTTTTCTTGCCATACGTATGAGGCGACAATGACTTCTCTGCTGTCGTGACCATTATTTGAGTTTCGGCTTCCTCTACAAGCCATAACTTTTTTAAATGAAAAATAAATACAAAGTAATAATTTTCTTTAATATTGGTATTGAAAATGGTTTTGAAACTGTTTTTATTACATCAATGTGTTGTATTGATATCTTGTGATTGAAATTTCGAAATGTTATGTTTCCATTATCCATGTTTTATGTGATATGATTATGTTATGGTTTATGATCTGTTTAAACCTATTCATATGAGGAATACATTGGACTTAATAAGTGACGGGTGGAGCCCACTATAGCTCCTCGATGCATCGGTAGGTCTCATGAGAAAAACTAGTGTCTTGGCATGAGGCCTTGAAAAAATATTATTTGTGGTATTGGCACGAGGCCTTGGCTACGTGGTTATGATAGTCTGGAAATATGAATTCCATCATTATGAAAGTGGTTATTGATATTGCATGTGATTATTCGACTAGTAGAATATCCATTTGAGTAAGTAAATAGAATTATTTAATTTTATTTTCGCCATATTATGTTGAAGTAAACGTTTAAAAAGTCTTTTGTTTTAGTTATACATTGCCTTAAATTTTAATGTTTTTTTATGAAAGCTCCCGCAATATTGTTATCCTTACTAAGCATCTGAGCTCACCCCTTTCAATGTTTTAATATTTTCTAGGATGTGAAGAAGTATTTTATGAATGACCTTCAGGGATAGTCAGAAAGGGATATGAGTGTGGACTATGAAGACCATGTTATTATAGTTTTTTTACTTTATGATGTAATGAAAGACTTATGAATGTATATAGTGTTTCCAAGGCTACTAAACTAATCGTTCTTTCGAGACTTGATCATTTTTGATCATGATAATGTTATGAAGTAATTCACCAACTCTGGGCAACTGGGGTTGGGGCGTTACAGTTGGTATCATAGGTAGTTTATATCTAACCTTGGAAGCTAGATTTAGATAAATTCTTATTAGAGCACATATCCCAAAGATAGACTTCGAGGATTAGTATAGAAGAACTTCCTAGAATTTTGTTGTTTTAGAGATTTTTGTGAGTTTTCTAAGCAATACATCCTTGTCTGGATATGAGCAGGTTGAGGCAGCTCTGGAACATATGTACCTAGGGGTAAAACCCGAAAACACCGCTTTGAGCTAGACTTAAACGGGAACTGGTGCACGACAACGGGTCTTGCTGCACTATTGGTTACGACACTCCCGGGGGATAAGCTTAGGATAATTCTCATTTTCTTTACAAACCACGATGATGGGTTATGAGTATATACTTCCTCAAAGAAAACATTTTTATGGATTATATCCATAAATAGTTCAATTTATGTTAAGTAATTTACAAGTATGGAATTATGTATTTTGATTCATAAACTAATCTAGTTTATACCATTGTTTAGAAATGGGGCCTAGTGGAAGGAATGGAAAACGTATCAATGCACGCACTCCGTGTAGGGATTTCCCTCATACTCAAGATAATTATTGTGGATCTGGAGATACAACTAGAGCTGATCAACTTGTTACCATACTGGGACAACTCACTCAGGTTATGAAAAATAACCTTACTCATATAGAGCACCCTGATCCGCAACGTGGAGTATCAATGTTAGACCTCTTCATGAGGCAACAACCACCAACATTTAATGGGGGTAAAAATCCATTATTAGCTGACCAATGGATAAAATCCTTAGAAAAAATATTCCATGCCTTGGGGAGTAGCGAAAGGAAGAAGGTTGTCATGGCAGTCTACCGCCTCACTGGAGATGCCGATCAATGGTGGTTACTGATTCAAAAAACAAAGGAAGATGAAGAAGTATCAAATATGGAATTGAGAGAGTTCAAAGATCTTTTCGTAGAAAAATACTTTCCACATGACCATCAAGCAGATATGGAAAGGCAATTTCTGAGTCTGAGGCAGAAGGAGGATGAGAATGTCGCAAAGTATGAGGATAAATTTACAAGGTTAGCGAGGATGCTGCATATTATATACGTAACCCATGAAGTAATATTGATCGTTTATTTTATGGGTTAAAACCATTTCTCCATCGAGCATTAGTCTCACAAATATTCTCGTCATACGAAGATATCATCTCAGGAATTCTCTAAGTCTTATGACTTTAAAGAAAAGCAAGAAAAGAAGAGATCTTCTAATCAATCTGGAAATAGAAATAAGGGGAAGAAGGGAAGAGTTGAATATCAGTCCTGCAGTAAATGTGGAAGGAACCAACCTGGTACATTCTTGAAGAGAATGGGGATATGTTACAAGTGTGTTGAAAAAGGACACCAAGATCATGATTGCAAGGGAAAGAAAGTTGTTGTCAATGTGGAATCCTATAATGGTAGAGAGATGGGACATTATTCAAATCAATGTCCTAAGCGTCAGGGGAACTTACCTCAGAAGAGGCCAAGGGATCAAGGCCAAGCTTATGCTATCACTACTGCTGAGGTTGAACCTCCGAAAGACGTGGTGGCAGGTAATTTATTGGTTTCCTCAAGTTTAGAAAATGCATTATTTGATTTTGGATCATCACATTGGTTCATATCTTCCTAGTTTTCAATGAAAATTAGATATTTCCAATTTGATTTAACAAGAGAATTGTCAGTCAACACTCCTAAGGGTAGTGTTATTGCCACAAAGTTTTGTGAATCAGTCCCCATTAGAGCACATAACTGTTCTTTATCCGCTGATCTCATTGGCATTCCTATGATTGATTTTGATATAATCCTTGGTATGGATTGGCTTTCGGACTATGATACAAAGATTTCTTCTAAGAAGAAGGAGGTTACAATTTTTGATAATGATGATAAGGATCACCTTATTTTTAGAGCAGAATTGTCACCACCTAATTCTTATTTAGACCCACCCCCAATAGCTCAACTAAATTCAATTATTGGGGAGAATGATAATGAAATGACTAAGGGTGAGGAAAGGAATGTTCAAATATAGGATGTACCTATTGTGAAAGAATATGAAGATGTGTTTTCAGAAGATTTACATAGACATCCTCCAGAACGGGAAGTTGAGTTTTCCATTGATTTAATTCCTCGATAAAGGCCTATACTGAAGACCCCTTATAGGATGGCCACCGTGGAATTAGTTGAACTAAAGAAACAACTAGAGGAATTGAGTAATAAGGGATTTATTCACCCTAGTGTTTCTCCATGGGGAGCCCCTGTCCTTTTTTGTTAAGAAGAAAGATGGATATATGAGGTTGTGCGTTGACTATAGGGAGATCAATGCTATAACATTAAAGAACAAGCATCTCCTACCTCGCATTGATGATTTATTTGTCCAATTGCAAGGAGCTCAATACTTTTCAAAGATTGAACTTCAATCTGGATACCATCAGTTGTGTGTGAAGAAGGAAGAAATTATGAAGACAACATTTTGAACAAGGTACGGGCAGTACGAGTTTACAATAATGCCTTTTGGATTGACTAATGCACCTTCTGTATTCATGGATATAATGAATAGAGTTTTCAAGGAATATCTAGATGATTTTGTGGTGTTATTTATTGATGACATCATGGTGTACTCCAAAAGCTACGAAGATCATGAAATTCACTTGCACATTATCTTGACGACTCTTAGAAGGCATGAATTATATGGGATGTTTAGCAGGTGTGAATTATGGATTCAAGATATTTCTTTTCCTGGCCACATTGTCTCTAAGGATGTAATTTCCGTTGATCCTTCTAAGACCAAGGCAATCCAAGAATGGCCAGCACCGACGAGTATAACTGAGGTATGCTGCTTTATTGGTTTGGCAGGTTATTATCGACATTTTGTCCAGAATTTTCCCCGATTGGATAACCCATTAACGAAGATCACATGTAAAGGGGTTAAATTTGTCTGGACAAAAGAGTGTGAAGAATGTTTTGAAGAACTGATGAAAAGATTAGTCAACGCTCCTATATTGACTCTACCATCAGGGAATGATGGGTTCATTATTTATAGTGATGCATCAATGAAAGGACTTGGTTTTTTCCTTATGCAGAATGATAGGGTTATTGCTTGTGCATCACGACACCTAAAAATTCATGAGCAGAACTATCCTACTCATGATCTCGAGTTATCTGCTGTAATCTTTTCCTTGAAGATATGGAGACATTATCTCTATGGTGAAAAAATGTGAGATATATACCGATCACAAGAGTTTGAAATATATTTTCTCACAAAAAGAACTCAACATGAGGCAAAGGAGATGGCTTGAAATACTCAAGGAATATGATTGCACGATACACTACCACCCAGGGAAGGAAAATAAGATTGCAGATGCTTTGAGTAGAAAAGATCATGGAGTTTTGAACATGATGAGAGTAGAAAGGGATCCTATTTTCATGGATCTAGTAAATATGGATATGGGAATCACCATGGAGGGTGAAACATCAAAAAAATTTCAAATGGTTGCCAAACCATCTTTACTAGAAAGTATAAAGTGTTCTTAGTCCAATGATGAAGAGTTGAAAAAGAAGATTAAAGCTATGAATGATGGGCGTTTGGGTGACTTTGTGTATGAAGATGGAATTTTGAAATTTGGGAGGAGACTTTGTGTTCCCGATATACCTGATTTAAAGAGGTAATTGTTGGATGATTCTCATAGCTCCAATTTCTCTATACACCCTGGGAGCACCAAAATCTATAGAGATTTAAAAGGGAATTTTTGGTTAGACAACATAAATAGGGAGATTGCTGATTTTTTGTCAAGGTGTATGGTTTTTCAGTATGTGAAAGTTGGAAGGAAACTTCCTGGTGGAGTATTGCAACCTCTTCCCATACATTAGTGGAAATGGGATAACATTACTATGGATTTTGTCATGGGACTACCAAAGATTCCTAGAAGGAATGATGCAATATGGGTCATTATTGATCGTCTCATGAAGTCAGCACATTTTCTTGCTATAAGGGAATATCTACCACTTGAACTTCTAGAAATATTGTATATTAATGATGTTGTGAGACTTCATTGTGTACCCCTGTCGATTGTCTCGGATCGTGATCCTCGTTTTACATCAAGATTCTGGAAATGTCTTCAGATGACCTTGGATACTGAACTTCGTTTGAGCACTCCTTACCTCCCTCAAACAGATGGACAATCAGATAGAACTATTCAAACTTTAGAAGACATGTTGAGATCATGCTCACTGGACTTTCAAGGAATGTGGGATCAATATTTACCTCCGGTACAATTTTCCAATAACAATAGCTTCCATTCAAGTATTCTGATGGCACCATATGGAGAGTTATACGGAAAGAGATGTCGCAGACCAACCTATTGGGATAACGTTGGTGAAAGAAAACTTGTAGGCCCATAACTGGTGGAGGAAACGATGGAAAAGGTGAAAGTAATCCAAAACCACATTAGAGCAGCTCAAAGTAGGCAGAAGAGCTATGCCCACAACCGAAAGAAGGATTTGTAATTTCAGGTAGGAGATCACGTTTTCTTGAAGGTACCTCCATGGAAGGGAGTTATACGTGTTAGTAAGAATGGTAAATTGAGTCCTAGGTACATCGGACCCTTCGAAATTCTAAAAATGAATTGTGGTTGTAGCTTACCATTTGGAAATGCCGCCAAGTCTCTCCAATGTTCATGATGTATTCCATGTATCACTGTTGAAAAAGTACATGCCTGACCCAACGCATGTACTCACCTATGAGGAATTAGAACTGGAACCCGATCTGTCTTATTGCGAAGAGCCCATCAGGATTCTTGATACAAGAGAACAAGTGCTGAGAAACTGGACGACTCATCTGGTAAACGTTCTCTGGAGAAACCATAAGATTGAAGAGGCAAGGTGGGAACCTGAGGAACTTATGATGAAAAATCACCCGAGTCTTTTGGCTCGGCCAACCTCTGCCCAAATACTCTCCCAAATTTCCTCCCTTACTCTTAGAAGCCTCACATTGGGCATAAGTCTTCCGAAGTAAGCCTTTTACTCAAATCAAAAATAGTTACCCCATTTTAAGGTAATGTTATCTCTAATGATGTTTTGTTTTATTTTGCTTCTCCAACCTCTTAAACTCTTTTTATTCCTTTATTTTGTAACAAAACCAGTATCTGCAATATACCAGGATGTTGTTATGATAAGTATTTGGTTTAAACTTACACACACCTTCGTCTAATGGTTAAAGAACATACTGTTTCTGTGGGTGGTGAAATACTGCCTCACGAAACGATTATTGTTCAATATTCTTATTACACCTCTAATGGTGGCCATTTTGATGACACTATTTTCATATATGATATATATATTATGTTTATTTTTTCCTTATGCTTCTGTATTTCTCATTTGTGGCATACTTTATGATTTCCATTATGGGTAAACACGATAATTTCATTTTAGGAAGTGCGGACTACTGCCCCCTCAAGGTGATTTGAATCGTTAATGCCATATGTGGGATGTATAAAGGATGGAGTAAATGGTATTATACATTATATTATACTAGAATTATATTATAACTTTATATCATTATGTTTCATTCCATTAAATAATAAATAGAAATGAAAGTAGCATTCATGCGTACGTACGTCTTACCGTCTCCATGAACGGTGCATTTCATTTCTTACCTCTAAATGTTATGTAATATTATAAATGAATGTATATACTGGATATATATGATGTATATGATATATACATCATGAATATAATTATAGATATAATGGATATATTACCTCATGAACAACGTGTAATTATAAGAATTTTATTTATGAATCAAGTACCTAAGATCATCAAAAGGACCGTTATTAACATAAATAATTACATAATGTTCATAACATGGTAATAAGAGATATAAAATTAATAATAAACTTGAAAAAGTTTCTTAAGAAATTATAAATTTACTCTACTTTATTATTCAGGAGATCAAAGAACGGTTGAGTGATTTCGGCCACGAGGTAAGGGAACTTCTTAACCCAATTTCCATTCTTTGGGTTAATCTCCTACTTTAAAATCATGTCATGATATTATTAGGTCGCATCATGTATTTATACATTTTTTATGTCGAAATATAGTGAATACACATAATATATCTATTTTATTTAAAAAAATGATATTTTTAAGGGACTTTGTCTCATTCTCCATTCATTGAGGCATATTTTGTTTTATACACAAATTTCTTTTATACGGTGTATAAACCCCTTGTACTTTTACATTTATTCAAAAGAAATATTTTTATACGAATAATTTTACTAAATGACAAAAAGTAATGTTTTTCTTGCCCTATGTATGCGGCGACAATGACTTCTCCGCCGCCAAGACCATTATTTGACTTTCGGCTTCCTCTACAAGCCATAAATTTTTTAAATGAAAAATAAATACAAAGATGTAATTTTCTTTAATTTTGGTATTGAAAATGGTTTTGAAAGTGTTTTTATTACATCAATGTGGTGTATTGATATCTTGTGATTGAAGTGTGAAAATGTTATGTTTCCATTATGCATTTTTTATGTGATACGATTATGTTATGGTTTATGATATGTTTAAACCTATTCATATGAGGAATGCATTGGACTTAATATGTGACGGTTGGAGCCCGCTATAGCTCCTCGATGCATCGGTAGGTCTCTGAGACAAACTAGTTTTTTGGCACGAGGCCTTGACAAAATATTATTTTTGGTCTTGGCACGAGGCCTTGGCTATGTGGTTATGATAGTGTGGCATTATTCATTCCATCATTATGAAAGTGGTTATTGATATTGCATGTGATTATTCGACTAGTAGAATATCCATGTGAGTATTTAAATGGAATTATTTAATTTTATTTTTGCCATATTATTGTGAAGTGAATGTTTAAAAAGGATTTTGTTTTAGTTATACATTGCCTTATTTGTTAATGTTTATTTATGAAAGCTTCTACAATATTGTTTTCCTTACTGAGCATCTGAGCTCACCTCTTTCATTGTTTTAATATTTTCTAGGATGTGAAGAAGTATTTTATGAATGACCTGCAGGGATAGTCAGAAAGGGATATGAGTGTGGACTATGAAGACCATGTTATTGTATTTTATTTACTTTATGATGTAAATAAATACATATGAATGTATCTAGTGTTTCCAAGGCTACTAAACTAATCGGTATTTCAAGACTTGATCATTTGTGATCATGCCAATGTTACGAAGTAATGCACCGACTCTGGGCAACTAGGGTCGGGGCGTTACAGATCTAACTATGTGGATGGTGTGGAATAGTTTTTCCTAAACTTGCAACCTTGCTACCTCCTCCAAAATCTCAATCTATAGGCTCTGAACATTCCCTGAAAACACATGTGTCCTCAGGCACCCCTCTACAAAGTACCACTAGGAAAAAGTTTAATAAAACAATAGAAAATTAAATGTTTTAACACATAATAGAAATACAATGTTCTTATAAACAATAGACATACACGTCTATACACACATGTAGACATACATACGTATTCACATACAGACGTACTCACGTGTATACTTTCATATGCACATACATACCCACATACACAAAAGAACATAAATACGTACAAACCTAACCACCCACATAAATACTTACAAATATACATAGAAACATAAATACTTAAAAACATACATCTATAAAAACATTCACACATTTATATATTCAGACATGTACAGATACATACATATTTAAATACGCATATAGATTCATACATACATACATATATATATATGTATACATACAATAATACTTACATTTATAAAATAATTCATATATATATACCTACATATTTTTATACCTATATACATCCATCTATACTTAAATATATATATATATATTCATTAAATCACAGAAACATACATACATTTGTATATTCATATATTTATGAATGGATCCAATCATACTTATATGAATGCATGTATATATACTTACAATAATAAATACACACACATATACATTCGCCAATAAAATAACTCACAAAAACACATACACACACACACACACATTAAAACATAAAAACACAAAAATATACATATATAAATACATACATACATACATGAAAGAATGCATTAATAAATACATACGCACCCAATGAAATTAAAACATACATATATGATTTCAGGCATCCATAAAAAAAATGCACACACACAAAAAATGATATATATAGAAATAGACACCCACCCTTATGAATGAAAACAAACTAACATACAAACACATATAAATATATATATATATAAATATATATATATATATTCATAAATACAATTACTCATACTTACATATATAAAGAAAAATTATGAAACCTTATATTTGTGGTACACAACTTTATAACTTCTATGTATGTATTAATTATTTATTATACTATTTTAAGGGATGTTAAAACTATTTTTTTAGCGGGAAACATAAACATCTTTAGTTACTGGGACCCAATTGTACACCGTTGGAGTCAGAAATATTTTAATTACAAATTCTGATCTTATTAGACAACCTATTTAATTATTATGTGAATATAATTTTACCAAAAAAAAACAAACATTCTATGGCGCACCAGGTAAAACAATGTTTCACACTACCACAATCATCTCGGTAGTGGAGTCATTTGGGGCCAATAAGTGTAGAAGGATTTATTTTATTTTTATTAAAATACCAAAAATTATCCCGGTTTCCTATTATCTAATATCTATTTTAAACACCATCACCCTATGAGATATCTTTTAGAAATTGTTTTCTCTATCATCCCCTTATGTTTCCACTCTCTAACACATATATAATGGGTTGATCTCATGATTCTAGTCTAGTGAGATTATTCTTCATCCTGATAAATTCCCTCATCTTCTCCTTGAACATAATTAATTAGATACTTTATGTATTCAACATATATATGGTTTGTTATATGGTATGACAGTGGAAATATTTACTGTTGATAGAATTGGTTCCATGATCCATTGAATTGAAATTGTTTCATCATTTAGACCAATGTTCATTATCATGTTCTTTCTCTACCATTTAGATTTGATTACTCCTTTGTCTTGATCCTAGTATTAAAATCATGAATAATTTGGAATGGTTTTATGATTTGGTGGGGGTAATTGGATTTATACTTTGACCCTTTTCAATAAACGTTATTTCACCTAAGGTATGTGGAAATTGTCATTAGCATGTGTTTATATAGGATCTTGGCATAATTTTTTAGTGTTTTATATATGCTTGTGAGATATGGGTTTTATTTTTAAAGAAATGTGATCTTTATGATTATTGTGAGACCTATTAGTTGATGTTGTTCGTATGTGGGTTAGTGATGGTATTTTCTACTTCATTGTATAATATGATATTGATAAGTAATATTTTATCTATAGATTTAATTCCTTGGTGTTCCTTATTTTTTGATCATGTGGGCTAAGCCATATGGAGTATCCCACGAGGGAGATGTGTCAGATTTTTTTTCTAGATGAATTTGGCACTTCCATTCAAGGGGAATGTTTTGGGAATGGTATTAGAAAATATCAGAAAGGTGGATGTGTTTAGAGGATATTTGATGATTATTTCAGCATTGAGACAAACCAGAAAGGGAAGGTCTCTAAGGATCCTTTTTAATATATTATGCTTGAGTGATATATCAAATTTTTATTTATGTTCTATTTACATTTGTGGTGTGAAAAAGTATATCAAAAGAAATTAGTTTAAGGACTATTGTTGTTATTCTACAAGTCTTATACTTACACTCTACTCAAGAATCTCGGTGAGATTATAGATTTAATGAACAAGGATATGGTGAAGAGAAGGGTCCCTATGATAGGTGGTTGAGTTTTTTAGCAGGTGGATGCGGGAGTTGTAGGATCATATTTGGGTAGGATTTCAACTAATTATTTTTCAAAGTTGATTTTATGTTTTACATTGATCCACCAAATGTGTGGATCCTTTTCATAGTCATGGATTATGTGACTGATATGCCATATTAGCATTTCATGAATTGATACATATATTTTTTAACTTCTAGTACATTGATTTTTTTACATATAAATTATTAATCAAATATTTTGTTATCACATTAAATATAAACATTTATTGTATGATACCATGATCGTAGTCTCCACATGATTCTTCCCTTGTCCCTCCTCGTTAGTCATCATCCTCTTGTTTACATGGATGCATACATGATGTTATGTTGTGATATAGTCTATTCATGATGACTTGGATTAGTTGTTACCCCCCCCCCACACACACATACATAGAATCGTACATAAAAACAATCAAACAAACTAGAAAATAAACCTGAATTCATGCATATATACATACATACATACATACATTCATACATAAAAAAAACACACACACACACACATACTCACACATACTCACAAACACCCAACATACATATATACATACATGCACACATTCAAGAATATGTATATAATCACATATACATGAATATATACACACATACATATATACATAAATATATACATATTTACGCTCGTATATACAAAATTACATAAATTCATAAAGACGAACATAAATAGAAGCATAGGAAGAGTGATACATACATATATACAAACATGTGTAACTGAAAATAAAAACATAAAAACTAAAACACATTCATGAATAAATTGATATATAGGCAGACATGGATATATGCAAACATATATTGATTCATACAGATATATATACATACATTTGTAATTATATAAATAAAAATACACACACACAAAAACACAGAAACATACATAAATAAATATATACATAAAAAACATAACAACACACACACAACACCACTATGATATTTTATGAAATATTTTATTTAAGTATATTTATTTTCTTTGAGATATTTTGTTACATGAAACACTGAGTCTAAAAGAATTGAGATATATTTTTAAAATAATATCATGTGACATTAATAAAATTTAAATTTAATTATATGGTATGAATATGAATAACGAAATTAGATGATATAAGTATATCATAGTCCATATTTTTTATTTAATCTTTGTAAGTAAACATTCATTTTTAGGAAAAAAACGCTTAAAAATAGATTTCCTATAAAATGATTTTGATTAATTTTTTAGAAAATATTATATTAACCGCTTAATCATTTAAAAGTTTTATGTTTTAAAAATTAAAATATTTTATACATCATAAAATCAAAATTATTGATGGTTCAATTTTTCAAAATTCTCTAAAAACATTAATCTTCACGTGAATAGTGGAAATACTGATTTTTTATAAAAAATTAATATTTTTTCAAGAATGTGAAAATATAATTTTTTAAATGATTTATAAATGATATTTAATATATTTTATTTTAATTAATAACACTATATTTATTGGAATCAATTTAATGTATGATTTTTTTATTAAAACAATGTTTTTTATGAATTAGAATTTTCCAGAAATTTTTTTTAGACATGTAAAGAGATTATATATTAATAAATTAAATTATCAACAATTGGGGAGTTATTTTAATAAAATATATATATGATATATTAAATAATATTTTCAAAATACTTATACTATTTTTACTATGGATGGGATAGGACAAAATCTAGTTTTATTCACAAAAAGTGTATTCTTCTAAAAGTGGTTTCCATTCTATTTTGTGATATTATTTAATTTTTTCAGAAATAATATGTATTTACTTTTTTAAAATATATTATTTTCTTCAAATGTATAGGTTGATATTTTTTCAATATTCGCTTTTTATTTTTTTCAGTATGAACAGTAATCGAGGTGAAGTTTATTACATCTCTAAAATGTAAATAAGTTAAATGTTGGTTAAAACTATGTAATAAGGCCATAAATTTAAATCCTAAATCTTATTAAAGGAATTATATTCTAAAATTATCATCTTAGGATAAAAATGGGGTTTTCTAATTAACACATATCCTTGAAAATTACCTATATAATATTTAAATATGTGAATGCTACCAAATTTTACTCTCTTAGTTTTCAAAAAATATTTTGTGTCCAGATAAATAAAATAGCAAGTTATTAATGATTATATGTTTCTATTTTGAGATAAATGAAATTATTTTTATGAAATTATTTTATTTCAAATTTTGAAAAATTACATAATATCTTTAAGTGCTTCGTAAAATCAAATACACTATTTATTAAATTAAAAACAAATTAATATATATAATTTTAAAAATATTAAAAATAACATAATATGAATGATTTATCTTATAAAATGAAATATATATATATATATAATAAGGAGTATTTTAATCATTAAATTTATCTTTCCAATTGGTCTACATGTTCTTAATATAAAATTAAATTAATAGATTTAAAATGAAATTAATGACGTTATTTAATAAATAATATTTTATTAACTGTTGTAAAATTAATAAAAATCATAGATTCCATAGAATTAATTTGATATTGTTTTGAACATCAATAAAGGTCCATTTATGGTTCTTTTAGCATTTTATAGTGACATTATTATACCATAATTTATATAAAACATTCATATTATGAAAATTTTCAAATGGGTAAACGAAGGGATAAAACAAATATGGGTACAAATTTGATAAAAAAATGTAAAAAATAATTTATGAGTTTATTTCATCAAATAATAATATTTTACTCTAATATTTTCAATTATAAGACAATTTTAATTCAAAAATAATTTATATTAATTTAATATTTTTATAAAATCTATGAGATCCCCAGCCGTCAATTATAAATAAGAACCCATCCTTAATCTTACTCACACCACATTAAGCCATATATATTGGAAATACTCTACCATGTTATATTATCAACTTCACACTCTACATTATATAGATATTATTCTTCACAAAATAGAAACCATGGAACATTTAATAGGATATCTAATTGTGTAAATTTATTGAAGAAGTAATTTCCTTAACCGGTCACCAAATTTACAATTATTATTTTACACAAATAAATATGTTGTATTTATCATAAAATAAAAAATAAATTATCCTAAATATAAAATAAAATTTATTATGATTATGAAACTACATATAATTACCCTCTTTCTATAAAATTGTATGTGAAATTATCGGCCGGGTGTACTTACGACATACCATCCCCACAAACGATACAATTCAATTCCCATTACGATATTTAATTGATAAGTATAGAGAGTTTTTTATTAGTATAATATAATTTAAATGAGTTAGTAATACTTCTATAATTATAATATCATATATCCTTTCTTATGTTCAAATATTTTGGAAGTTGATAACGTCAATCACGCGTACATGTGGACTAAAACCTCTCCGAAACCATGAGATTATTTTTTCATTTATATATTTTTATATGGAAATAAGGATAGATTTAATGAATATATATATTATATATATGATACGATAATGAATCTATTAGGGTGATTTATTATTTACCATCCTTTCATTCCATCTGTCGAAACAATGGATACAGTGTTCATTCGTAAGTACGACCTACCATCTCCATGAACATTATAATCCATTTTTACATCTTTCTATTTTATAAATTACTCAACCCATTAATGTATTAAATATAAATCTATATCATGATTTAATTTATGGATATAATTTAAACATTACCAAAATAAAGTGGAAAAAACTTCTGAACGAGAATATACAAAAAAAAGAAGCATGTATTTTAACACCTCAATTTTTTAAAAAGAGACAAACTTTTTTGATAGCATATACGATACAATACATCATAAACAAACACACAATGACTATTTAAATATGAATCAATTAAAATTTCCATTAAATTTTATTATATGAGCAGTATATAATTATTTTCGAAATATATATTCCATAAATATATTTAAAATTGATAGGTAAAATAGCAATAAATTTTTTATACTGCCTTTTTGCACTTAAACATATTGTTTCATAAAAAATGGATTCTATTTAATGTAATAAAATTTATAAATTTAACTAATTTATATAAAATTAATTTGATAAATCTAACTCTATTTTTTATTTCGGCAAATAAAAAATAACATAGGTTGAAATTATAGGATTTTCCAAAAAATATATATTTTACAGTGAACATTGAAATATACAATTTTATTAAATTTTCAAGTTCATTTATAAAATTAAATATTATTTTAATTTTTCTCACATGAAGATAATTATTTTTCTGTTATATTCAATAATTACAATTGAATTATTTTATAAGATATTTTAATAACATTTTATTTTTACGATAAATAACACCTTTTTAACTCTTTTTATATGAATAATGTTTCACCATTATAATTAAAAAAATAACACAAAAATGGAAATAAATTAAATGTAATCTTTATTCTACATATCTCTCATAATGAATTTAAAAACATTTAATGAATATTAGAAGTTATATATTTAATGTTAAATCATTTTTTATTTAAAAACGGTATTCCTTTGGAAAAAATATTACTATAACGCCTATGGGTTTTATATTAAATTAAATTATTCTACCTATGTCACTAACCTCCTAAGTCAAGATAAGGGAACAGAAGAAAAATTTCACTGACCTTCTTTTATTTAGATGAATAAGAGATAATGACCCTCGAGTCCCAACTCTAGTAGACCTCGGGGTGGCGACCAAGACCAATGGAATTCAAATATCATAAAATGGGAGGCATTACCCTTTTTATATTAACCATGATTAATATATAATATGTATTAACCTAAGAAAACTCCATGATATATATATAATAATTCAAAATACATCCCACATGCATGATTAATGTTAAACAGTTTGAAATATAATGAAAACTCCAATGTAAATATCAAAAGAAAAATGCTAAGAAACGACACATCAACTATCGCAATGCCCGAGCTAGTAGGGTCTAGCATGGTCCATGTAATATCCATGGAAACATGAAAAAAATTTGATATACGTAGGGTGATCATATAAGGATACTCATTAGGAAAATCCAATGCCACTCTTGCTCAAGTCGGAGAATCATACTATTTTTCCTCTGAGAAAAATAGTAGAAAATTAAAAGAACCTAACAAGGTATACTATCTAGTACATCCTCAATAAGACATGCTCACCAAATAATATAGGTCAACTAATTTAATTTTTTAATTGAATCTTTATTTTCATACCCACACCACTTCTGTAACAACCCAAAAACTCATTAATGAAAATTCCTCTTGGTCTATTTAAATTTATTTTTATGGTTATGTAAATCGTATGCTCTTATTTGGTTTTATTATTTGAATTTTAAAATACCATTATGAATTGTGACTATTACTAATATAGCTATTGAATAGGGATCACATGATTATTATAAATATAAATCATTATCAAATCCAATTTACTCAGAAAAAGGAAGTGATGGACTCATCCAGTAGACATGCTCCATACGAAGCCCATTTTTCAGATCTTGGAAAGGAGGTGGAATAATTGGGCTTCTCTCATGAACAACCACAAGCTTAGCTTAAACACGTTATGTTTGAAAGGAACCGCCTATTGTAGAAGTGTAAGTTGATTGAGATTATCACATGAGCGATGTTATCAGAGCCACCCATAGAGTCTGTCACCATCTAAAACCTTACCCTTAGGTCTTATAATGGTGTTATAAGGGGTTATATAAAAATATATGTTCACTTTTAATATGTGTATTAATTTTTAGTGTAATAATTAATATATATTCATTTTTTTATTATTACTTTGTAAATAGTATTTAAAGTGAAAATAGTATTTTTTTTAGTTATTATTCATCTACGAATTATTTTTTGATGAATTAATGGATTTTTTATTTAAAGAATATTTTTCATAAAATATTATTATTATTATTAAATTATGTTTTATTAAATAAATCACCGTATAATTTTATGAATTCAATTGTATTTTTTATTTAGGTATGAAAGTTGTTTTTGTCAAAACCCATGAAATTTCAATAAATGTCAGTTGTTATTTTAAAAGTATAAATTCACATATTTATAAAATAATTTAGATAAAATTTATATTATTTTTGGAATCGGGATATCAGAATTATCCAACGGTGATTTTTTCATAATTTTTCGATACAATCAAATTTTTGGGTAAAAATCAAACATCGTTTAAATATATAATGTGTTTTATGACATCCTAATAACACAATAGCGATCTAATAAAATACTATAAATGATATTTTAGCCCAATATATGTTTTATCCTTCAAATAATGGGATTTTAGATTTGTTTTATTAATTTTATGATGCCTAAGTGGACCCTCCATGACATATAAAACCTTTTATCTTTTTATATTTTTTTCCTTTAGAGTGTGACTCACCACCACAAAAGAAAACCTATTATTTTAAGATGTTAAGAAATTGAACATATAAAATATTATTTTCCACTCCCCTATGGAAATAACCATGGGAAAAACCAATGGTCTGGTTTGTGATTTTGATTAGTTTAATAAGACGTGTCCCGAACCTAAATAATAATGAATGGATCTCCTTTCCTATATAAAACCACCCAAGATCCCACATTATCTTAACTCAAAAAACATTTATTTATTTAAAACTATTTCTTACTCTCTCTATAATCCTTACAAGTCACATAAATCTCCAACGAAACCTCCCTAGAGCCCCTCCCAAGCCTTTCGGATCACACTTCAAAGTAAGGGATTTATTCTTTTATCATTTTGTCCAATTTTCATTAAGTTGTTATTCCCTTTTATTTTCAATTTCAAATGTTGTGGTATTTTTTCCTCCCCCATATATCCCAATTTATTTTTTAATGATTATATACCATGTTCTCTCTCAATTAATTCCTTCTATAAAAACCTGTTACCATTTCAAAATTCTATAAGGAATTTCACTCTCCCCATTTACATTCAAGCAATTCTCTTGAATTTTGAATCCAAATTCCATTAAATATGTTGTGACACTTGTCAATTTGACTCCATTACATTCCATTTCATGTACATATGATGAGAAACCCTTTTTTGAGCATCATCTTTTTTTAAGAAGTCTTATGTCACACCGTTATGCTGGTGTAACTGCACCACCATTTTGCAATCCAAAATAATTGTGTAGTGAATACCGTGCCCATTTATCATTCAAGGGTATTTTAATTTATTCACATTTAATTATTTGTTATTTCGATTAATTTATGATTTCCACATTCCTTTATTTTGGAAAAAATTAGGATCATTAATGAATTCATTTTGAATGATCCATGTGGCCCACTTATGCATGAAATGAAATGTTTAAGAAGGGTGAGCCCTGACAGTGCTCCAATGCATTGGATAATGTATAGTATCATGATACATCATGTGTAATGAGTGTGTACTCATGATAATTCATGTGACATGAGGGTTCACTCATGATTCAAGTGCAATCAGGGTTTACTCATGATCCATTTGCAATGCACCTTAGATCATGCTAATATCAGGTTAAATGTTGTTGCAACAACTCCATGTTATGATTATCATGCTTTATCGTGTCTTTAAGTTCATGTTTCTATTGTACTTCATTGAAATTATTATTGTCTAATGTTTGTTGTATTACTAATGTTATTCCATGCTTATTCCATTACTTGGCTTTATAGCTCACCCTTTTCTTCTGCTTGTCCTAAGGTTATCCCATGAAATGATAAGTACATGGGAATGTTTTGGTCGTGCAATGGAAGTATTCAATAAAGATTTTGTATTTCATGTTTTATGTTTCAATTCACTGATCCTAATCCCCAATGAAACTAGAACTCTAGATCTTCTATGTTGTATGAATTAACGTTTATTTAATAAATCATGTTTAGGTATGTAATAAAGGAAACGTTGTCATAGTTGATATTAGAGGATAGGTTCAGTTATTTTTTTTGATTATTATTAGAAAACCCTAATAAAAGGATTAGGGAAAGTATTCTGTATAATAAAAACATAACTAAAATTTGGTGAGTAATGAGTAAGTTTTTTATCATGAAAATATATCCCTTTCGAGTTACGATCAAGTAGAGGCGGCTTCGGTACATATGTGCCTAGGAGTGATGACGCTGATAAAGAGTTTAATGCTTGACCTAGTGTATCCAGGCACACGACAACAGGCCTTTAGGCACTATTGGTTAAGAAACTCCTGGGAGATATGCTTTGGTAAATTCATAAGCATTGTATGAACAATTATTAAGGGAATTATAAAAATTACCCTAGTAATATATGTTAGAAAGTAGATAATGGATATCATAGATTGAAGAATATATAATCATAAGTTAAAGAAATAAATGTTATATATAAGTCATATATTATTTTCTTTGGATTAACCATTTTGTGTCACCCATAAATCTCTGTTTATTCCAGCCAATGGCCGGTAATAGGAGGATTCAGGCTAACAACTGAAGTAAAGATCAATGTAACGACTATTCTAATGAGATTCCAAATCCAATGGGAGAGGGAAGCAATAAATATTTCATGATACACTCTCTGATAACTCCATATTTGAATATAAACATGGTTTAAGAGGATCATTCAAACACACCCCACAAGAAAGAAAACGTCTCTATCAATAGATTCATGAGACAAAGGCCTCTTACTTTTAATGGATCATATGATCCCCCAATCATCGAACAATGGATCAACTACATTGAAAATATCATCTCTATCCATCAATGTACCTAAAAAAATTAGGTTCTCTCGGATTCTTATCGTATGGATTGTAAATCTGATTAATGGTGGACATTGAAAAAAAATACGAAGACTGAGGAGGATATCGAGGCGTTGGAAGGGAAGTACTTATAGAAGATGTTATTTTATAAATATTTTCCGCTCACCCTCTATCATAAGATGGGATGGGACTTCCTTTCGCTCAAAAAAAAGATGAAGCCATCGGAGCGAATGAAGAAAACATCAAAGGCTTGCACGATATGCCTTTGGCTTTGTCTTTACCCCCAAATGCATGTTTGGTCACTTATTTGGTGGGCTCAATCGTAGCCAGTGGAAACCCGGATGATCTGTGACTTTGAAAGCTATGAAGAAATTTTCAAATTTTCCCTCAAGCTCTAAATCGAGATTGATGAATCTCAGGGGTATCATGGGCATAAGAAGCGTAAGGTGGAATTCAATTCGGGTGGTCTGATAGATAAATTCTATGGTGCTATGAAGATCCAGTACCCCACATACCAAAGGTGCGAAACAAATCACCCCAGAAATTACATTAAGGGGATGTGGAAATGCTTTAGGTGTGGAAGCGAAGGACACCTAGCTATTAGCTGCCGATAAATAAAAATGATGGCTTTGATAGAGGAGAGGAATGCTCTGTTCGAAGCTAAATGCATTGTTCATTACATCAACAACAAATAAACAAGGAATCATTCAAATCAGTTCCATAATCCAAGGGTTTTCGGAGGGAACCAACAACTTCCAAGGCCTCATGAAAGAGCTTTTTCCATCACAACTGTTGAAGTGAATCCTGACAAAGAGGTGGTGACAGTTATGCTAGTTATTCACTTAATAATAGTGAACTTACTTTTTGATATATTTTCTACAAATTCTTTTATATCATAAAATTTTAGTAGAACAATCCCAACACCACCACAAATCATAGATGTAAATATGTCGGTGGGTACAGAAAAAGGGGAAATCATTGCATCCCATGGATATAACACCTCCCCTGTCATAATTTGTTGATTGAACATCACAGAGAACCTCTTCAAACACCCTCTGGCAGAATTTGATTAAATTCTTGGCATGGATTTCATATACATATATAGAGCCATCATAAATTGCTGTGATAGAGAAATCACTCTCCAGGAGGAGAATTGACCCTCGATTCTGTACCTGTGCAATGATGAGGATTAATCTTTTTTAGTTCCATAATCTCAATAATGGATATTAATACCCTATGAACATGTGTATCTGGCTTATATGATTGAGTCGAAAGATGTAATCATACTTGAATAAATGCCTATTGTGAGGGATTCGCTGAAGTGCTTCCCGAGGAATTGCTTGGTCTTCCTCCTGGAAGAGATGTTCTATTCTCAATTGACCTTATACCTAGGGAATTTCCAATATCCATGAAAACATATAGATTGGTATTTTTGGAGCTTGAGGATCTAATGAAACAACTATAGAAGAATCTGGATAAAGGGTTTATATGCCCAAGTGCTTCACCATGGGCTACACCAGTCCACTTCATCAAGAAGAAGGATGGGTCAAGGCGTATTTGAATTGATTATCGTGAGCCCAACAAATTCACGATAAAGAAAAATTATCCTCTTTCACTAATTGATGACATGTTTGATCAGCTATGTGGAGTACAATATGTCTCCATGAATTTTTTTCTGTCTGGATATTATCATGTAATTGTGAAGAAGGAATATATCCCCAAGACTGCTTTTCATACAAGATATGGGCACTATTAATCCATAGTAATGAATTTAAGACTCTATAATGCTCTATTAATCATTATAGACTTGATGAATAGACTCTTTATAGATTAAAACGACAAAATTATGGTAGTCCTTATAGATGATATTCAAATATACTCCAAAACATGGAGGATCATGAGGATCATCTAAGAGATGTACTAGAGACCTTTTGGGAGGAGAAGCTCAATGAAGAGTACAAAAAAGTTTACATCCAGTTTAAGGAGGTCTCATTAATTGGTCATATCATCACAAGAAAAGTTATATTAATGGATTCCTTCAAGACAGCTACAATTGAGGGATGGAAGAGGCCAACATCGGTAATGGATATTCGTAGCTTCTGGGGTTAGCTAGATATTATCGCTGATTTTTGAGAAACTTATCATGATTTTCCTACCCTATCACCAAGATAAATCAGAAGGGAGTAATGTTTTCATATATTTATGACTACGAAGAGAGATTTAAGGAGTTGAAAAGGAGGCTTATCACTGTGTTCGTGCTGACATTACCCATGAGTGGAGAACTTTTCTGGTATTTAGGGATGCTTCAAAGAAAGGCATGGTTTGTGTGTTGATGCAGAATGATAATGGTATAGATTATACCTCTAGGAAACTGAAAATACATGATCAAAACAATCCCACACCTGATATGGAGTTGGTGGTTGTGATCTTTGCATTGAAAATGCTGCGACATTATCTCTAAGGTGAGAAGTGTGAGATATATAATGATCACAATAGCCTCAAATATATATTCACAAAAAAAGATCTTAATATGTGCCAGAAATATGAATAGAACAGATCAAGGATTATGACTGCTCAATCCATTACCACCCTGGGAAAGAAAACAAGGTTTTGGATGCTCTATGTATAAATAATTCAATGATTCATTCAGTGAAGAAAATAGATGAGGATCCTATCTTCTTATTTTTAAAGAGGATGGACATGGGAGTAATTAAGGAGTGAACATCATCAATCATTTATCAAATTATTTATCAACAATCAATCTTGGAGAATATAAAGGATTCTCAAAGAAAGGATTTGGAAATTCGTAAAAGGGTGGAAGCTATCAGAGATGGGAAATCCACAGATATAGTTTTTGGTAAGGATGGAATTATGAGATTCAGGTAACGATTATGTATACCATATGATCCAGAGACATAGAGGGATCTTCTGAATGAAACACATATCCCAACCATCTCTTTTCACCATGGGAGCAGTATGATGTATCAAGATATCCAAGAAAACTTTTGGTGGAACAATCTGAAAAGGGAGAATTCTGAATATACATCAAAGTGCCTAGTATGTCAGGAAGTGAAGGCTGAGAGGAAAAAGTCTAAGGGGGTGATGAAAACACTACCCATACCAACATGGACGTAGTAGAACATTACCATTTACATTTTCACTATACATTCTAGTACATCCAGAGTATACAAGGATTTATGGGTCATTGTGGAACTTCTTATGAAGATAGCTCGATTTATCATGATTCGAGAGGACCTCTCATTGGATCAACATGCACGTATTTACATAAAATAAGTGGTATGGATTTATGGAGTTCCAACATCTATTGTATCATATCGTGATCTAAGATTCACCTTAATGTTTTGGAAAAGTCTCCAACATGATCTTAGCACTGATCTGAACATCAGTACAACCTATCATCCTCAAAATAAGGCCCAATATGAGTGAACTATTCATATACTAGAAGATATGTTAAGATCATGTTCTATGGACATCAATGTAGGATGGGAATAACATCATCGACTGGTTGAATTATCCTAAAATAACAGTTTCCACTCGAGAATCCGAATGGCACCATATGAATCCATTTATGGGAAAAACTGAAGAGCACTGGCGTGTTGGGATGTAGTCGGTGAGCATAAGATACTAAGACTTGAAATGAATGATGAAATGGTGTAGAAGGTAAAAACAATTCAAGAGCATGGCAAGGCATCCCAAAGTCGATCGAAGAGTTATGTAGATAACCATCGATGAGACCTTTAGTTCTTATTTGGAGACATGTTGTTTCTATGGATTTCTCCATTGAAGAAGGTCATGAGGTTTGGAAATATGGGGAAATTATTTCCTAGGTACATCGGCCCCTTCGAGATTTTTAATCGTGTCGGGGTTGTGGCCTATCGACTATCACTTCCACCTTCCTTGGCCAAAGTACATGATGGATTTCATGTACCCCCCTTTAGAAAGCACAAACCAGACCCTTCACATGTGCCCTCTCTATAGGTAGTACATTTAGAGGTTGATCTTCCTTATGTGGAGCAAGTAGTGAAAATATTATATCGTAGAGAAATTGTTGTACGAAATAAAAAAATTCCCATCGTCATGGTGTTGGGGAGAAACCACAAGTTTGAAGAAGAGACTTTGGAATCCGAGGATGTAATAAAGCAGAGTTACCCACATCTATTTAGAGTGGGATAACAAAATTTTGAGGGAAAATGTCTTAAGGGGGAAGATTGTAACAACCCAAAAATTCATTAATGAAATTTCCCCTTGGCCTATATAAATATCTTCTTATGGTTATGTAAAACTTTTTCACTTATTTTGTTTTATGATTTTAATTTCAAAATACCATTAGGAATTGTGACCATTTCTAATATATCCATTGAATTGTGATACCATGATTAGTATAAATATAGGGTTTTAACAAATCCAATTTACTCAAACAAAAGAATATATAGCATCATCCAGTAGATGTACTCTAGAAAAAGCCCATATGTTAGAGCACGGAAAGGAGGTGGTTTCATTGGGATTTACTCTTGATCAAGACCAAAAATATCTTAAACATGTTAAGCTTGAACAGAACCACCTTTGAAAGAAGTGGAAATTGATAGAGATTACCACTTAAATGATGCTATACAATCCACCCCAAGAGTATATCACCATCACACACCTTAACCTTCATTCTTATACTAGTGTTATAAGGGGTTATGTAACCAGACCTTAGCACTCAGAATATATGCATTATTTTTATATATAGTAATTAATATACAATCTTTCTTTTTATTGTTACTTTGTAAATTGTTTCTAAAGCGTAAATTGTATTTTTTTTAAATAAAATTAAACTAAGAAATCTATATTGATGAATTAATGTATTTTTGAATTAAATTATATTTTAATAAAATATTAAAATTATTAAATTAATTTTTATTTAATATAAATGATCTTATATTTTTATGAATGCAATTATAATTGTTATTATGGATTGAAAGATGTTTTTGTCAAAATGAATGAATTTTAGATAAATATCGGTTTTTATTTTAAAAGTAAAAATTAACATATCTAGAAAATTACTTATATGAAATGAATATTATTTCTGGAATTAGAATGTAAAAATTATCACATAGTGAATTTTTCATAATTTTCAAAGACAATCAAATTTTTTGGGTAAAAATTAAATAATGTTTAAATGTATAATGTGTTTTAGGACATCATAATGAACCAATAGTGATGTAATAAAATATTATATGATAAATTTCGGCCAATATATGTTTTATCCTAAAAATAATATGATTTTATATTTTTTTTATTGATTTTATGATGCCTTAGTAGACCCTCTATGACTTATAAAACATTTTATCTTATTTAATTGTTTTCCTTAAGATTGTGACACATATATATATAATAAACCTTATTACTTTAATACGTTATGAAATTTTCAATATAAAATATTGATTTAAATCTCATTTGGAAAAAACCATGGGTATGAACCATGGCTTGGTCTGTGGTTTTGATTAGTTTAATGTGAGATGTCCCAAGACTAAATAACAAAAGAATTCTTTCTTCTTTCCTATGTAAGCTCAACCAAACTCCCACATCCTCTTCACTCAATCCCTATGGAGTTCATCCAAACTAATCCCTAATCTCTCTATAATATTCCCAAGTCACCCCAAGCTCCCAATAAGCCTCTCTGATGCCCCTCCCAAGCCTTTGGGTTCACACATCCAAATAAGTGATTTCCTCATTTCTAATTTTTGTCCAATTTTCATTATGTTGTTATGCCCTTTTATATTAAATTATAAATGTTGGGGTATGATTTATCACCTCCACCAAAAATTAATATTTATGTTTTAATGATGAGATACCCCTTTATATCTCAATAATTCATCCCATGTACACTTGTTACCATGCCGAAATTTCGTAAGAAATTTCTCTATCCTCATTAACATTCATGCTATTATTTTGTATTATGAATCCAAATTCCAGTACATATGTTGAGACATGTATCTAATTGACCCCTTTACTATCCATTTTGTGCACATATGATCAGACACCCATTTATCCCTCATCATTATTTTTTATGAAGACATATGTCATGACATTATTCTATTGAAATTACACCACCATTTTTCATGCCAAAATCATTGTGAAGTTAATACAATGCCCATTTATCTATCAAGGGTATTTTCCTTTATGCATATTTCGTTATTTATTATTTATTTTATTTTATGAATTCCACATTCTTTTATCATGGAATAAATTACGATCTTTAATGTCTCCATTTTGAATGATCCATGTGGCACACTTATGAATGAAATGAAATATTTAAGAAGGGTGCGCCCGGATAGTGCTCCAAGGAATTAGGTAAAGTATAGTATCATGATACGTCATGTGATATTAGTGTTGAATAATGCAAATTCAAGTGAAAATAGGGTTCAATAGTGATTCATGTTTAATGAGGGTTTACTCTAAATCCATGCGCAATGAGCCTTGGCTCATTCTAATATCATGTCAAATGTTGATGCCACATCTCCATGTTATGATTATCATGATTTATCATGCCTTTATGTTCAAGTTTCCCTTGTTCTCAATTGATATTACTATTTTCTAACATGTATTGTATTCCTCATGTTATTAAATTCTTATTCTTTTACTGGGCTTTATAGCTCACCCCTTTCTTATGCATGTCCTTAGGTTATCCCATGCAATGCTAAGTACAAGGGAATATAGTTGTCATGTAAAGGAAGTTTTCAATAAATATTTTGTGTTTCAAGTTTTGTGTAGTTGTTTAATGATAATAATACCCAAAGACACTAGAACTCATGATCTAATATGTTGTATCAATTGAATTTTATGTAATAAATCATGTTTATGTGTGTATTAAAGATCGGGGTTGTCATAACACGCCACTGGTTAACTACTCATCCCTAATAGAGAATGTCCTGACACAACTATGCTCTTCCATAAGTCCCAATTCCAGAACCTGCCTGTACCCAGCTTTTAAACTGACTATATCCCACTTGAAAACACTTGGGCCATAACCACATCACATCCTTATTACAGACACCCTAGCCACAAAACCACAATCTCATCCCAATGAAACTTGGTAAACACACCTCTCCCACAAACACCCTGGCCTCAAAATTGTACCAAAACCTAACCAAAGAGTCTTAGGATACCAATGCTTAGAATAGTGATAAGATAAGAGACAATAAGAATCCATCCATCCTACCACTATCATATTGGAGAAAACACCCTCCCCATGAAATGGGGGATGTTCGGAACATATTTCTCAACAAGGGTAGTGTGTGTATAGAAATCAAAATGAAGTAAAAGTATATAAATATCGGTATCAAACACTCATACCAACATATGGGTTTCCAAAAAAATAATCTACCCACACAAAACATCACATACGTACACATCAAATGCATATGCAAATAAACATTCAAAGACATAATTAATGTCTTGAGCTAATTAATTTAACCAATCAACATTTATTATTTAATGAAACCAAAATTATTGAATCCATACCTACCAAGGAAACTAAAAAACATTACACATGTCATAAAGGTGAAGTAACTATAACAACCACCACCAAATCCAAATAGATATATAAGGACTAGGGAAAATGAATCCACACTTACACCCATTCATAATATACCAGTCTCTAGAAATTCTGGGAAATAACACCACACAAGGTAGAATCATACATATTCAATATTTTCCATCCAAAAACATCATATTAAGCCCCACAACATGAAAATAACCACATACCACAATAACAAAAAAAATAAACTTGGTTTTAGTCCCACTGCACAAACAGACAATGCCCAAAAACCATAACACAACCAAGGTGGAGACCCACAGTCATAAAACATCATCCTTTCCAAAATCAATCAATCTCTAAACCTGAGATACCATTTCTCCCTCATCATTCCTCACACACACCCATACATTAAACAGTATAACCATAAAATCCATTTGAAGAACAATTCATAAAATATCGACGCAAAACACACAACCAATCCAAACTATGAAAATTGTTTGCAAATTTAACACACTCGTTATTTAATTCTGCTTTAATAAATCAGAGGGTAATAAAAGAAAACGGTTTGTCCTAGGTTATCCATTTAGTTAACTAGAAATACATGATTAATTAATTTTTCATGTTCATAGCCATTCAATAGTAGATTAACAACATAAATTCACGAGTACGGTGCGCAAACAAATACCACCAACAACTATGATTTTCCAAAGGCATACGACCACCAAAATTCCTAGTGTGGATCAACGATAACATATAAAATAAAACATACCTCATCATTGTCCTTCCATCCCTACATTTATTAATAAGGTAGCCAAACCCTTTATCATAACAAGTCGGTTCATCTTCATAACACACGTAATTATAAATTAGATTCGATCGTATTCTCAAACACATGTCATTTTACCAACCTCTCATGATAAAAAATTTAAATAGAGATTTAGGAATTCCTACATCTAAAAATAGACGATTATTAACTACTCCTTATGTCAAATAGAGGTTTGTGTAAGCTGTAGGTGACTCTAAGGAAAACAGAATCTAAAGGAGATAGTATAACACATGACATTGAATGGTAGAAAGGCTGTGGGCACACCAAGAGAAAAATGTAAACACATAGGGAAGATAAGTTCTTAACATATATTATTTAGATACAATATCAATGGAATGGAAAATGTTTTAGCGGACATTAATGTCAGATCATGAACAAGATTACATGATTTTACTATTTTAAATACCCTATAGCGTTAGGATATTAAAGATATTATTAATAGTCATTGAAATGTCCTTAGAAATGTTCCAGAAATAGATTAATCTAAATTTATGTTCGGTAAAAGATAAGTGGGGTGCATTTTGAAAAAATTCAAAAAGAATGCAATGACTCACTGATTGGTGAGTCATTGATGCATGTAACAGACAACGACTCGCTGACAACGAGTCACCGATGCAATCCACCAATAGAAAGTCATTGATGTGACCCACTGATCGCTTGAATCACCATAGAAAGTAACCGAAGCCTAACCTATCGATGCCCAAAATACAGATGCCTCCCCAACTGATGCTCATCCTACTAAAACCAAGCCACCAGTGTTGACCTACAGACGTGAGCTATCGATGTTGTGTTGCTGACCTGACCTATCAATGCGGAGTGATGTCACATAATGATTCTGAGTAACTGATGCGACCTACCTAGGGTGAGTCCCAGATTCTCCATACCAATGTCGAGTCACCAACTCGACCTATCGACGTTGAGTCACCAACATGACCTTCCAACATTGAGTCACTGACGTGACCTACCGACATTGAGTCACCACCATGACCTTGCAATGGAAAAACTATAATTTTTTAAAACTCTTGAGATGAGCTACTATTTCCCCCCAAAACACACCAACATTAGATTTTGACAATGTAATGGAATAGGGATTTCATGGACATTACATCAGATTCCTCTCACATTATTCTCACCCTCGATAATTTTAAACCAACCCTTGAATAAAGAGGGGTCCGAAAAACCACATTGTAAAATACCACTCAAGTATAAACCACCATATATTATTCAACAGTTGGTGTGAAACCTCAACATACAAGTACTCCTCCTCCCATGTCTGCAAGCCCAAATATCCTCTATATACACCAAACAAACACCAACTATCTAGACACATGAATTAGAGAATTCCCTCCTCCAAATAAATATACCATCCTCTCTTGTAGACACTGACTTTCCTGCATGGGATTTATCACATCTCAATTAATTCATCTTGATTAAGAATATGGTCTCCCCATTTTCACATTTAATGAATTTATCATATAAAAAAAACTGGGAAACAACTCGTCTTATATAAAAAAATGTTTCAAGCACAACATCACAAAGAAAAACACACAATAAAAACTATATAGAACTGCAGATAGTAGACACACATTTGAGTATCCCATTCCCATGTACTCTAATCCAGGACACCATGCCATCACAACATGTTAACCAAAGGAATGGTCCATCCACACAACACCATATCATAATGATCTTGGACATCCATTATTCACTCCATGAATGTTATATTGTTCTTGATATCCAAATATCCACAGTCAATGACATGGGTGTCATAATGAAGATACTGACAAATATGGGAGACATGAAATAATTCATGGTCCACTGCAACTATGGTGGAAAATCCAACTGGTATGCCACCTCTCCAACTCTCCCCAACACCTCAAAAGGTCTGATTAACCTGAGAAAAATATTCCTCTCTCGACCAAACATTTTCATCCCACTATGAGGTGAAAACTTCAAGAACACGTGGTGTCCAACCTCGAACACCCAAGGAATCCCATTGAGATCTTCAAGAAACTTACATAAGTCTTTGGCTGCATTTATCCACTCACAGATGAGTTGATCATTATATATAATTCTATACACCACCTTAGGACCAAGAACAACTATCCCCCAAACATTTATCCATCATAAAGGTGATTGACACGATCTAAAAAATAAGGCTTTGAACAGATCCATACCAATGGAATAGTGGTATCAATTATTCTTTGAAAACTCTAATAGGGGATATTTTCACTCCCATGAATCCCCAAAAAATCCAAGACACATGCCCACAACATGTCCTCTAACATATGGATTTTCAATTCAGTTATGTCATCCGTCTGAGGGTGGAAAGTAGTGATAAGGTGTATTTGAGTGCCAAAAGAACATTGAAATACCTTCCATACTGATAAGGTAAAATGCATATTCTAATACAAGACAATGGATCTCAGATCACTATGTAGCTTCACCACCTCATCCAAAAACATTCTCGCCAATGAATCCAATACACTCTACACTTTAATTGATAAGAAGTGATCCAATTCATTAGCTCATCGACTATTATATAGATTTCATCCCATCCTATCAGTTCCCGATTTAATACTATGATGAAATAGCCTTATATGTCAGCCCACATACACTCTAGAAACTCAGGGGGATGTAACAAACTTCCGGGAACATGGTGCACAACCCCCATCTTCTGAAACACTGGGCACAGTGCCAAAGACTCTGACACTAACTACTTCATCTCAAGCCACCATAACTATTCCCTCAAGACACAATATATCATGGAAACTCCCAGGTGTAACTCTAGGTGTGATATATGAAACTCATGGAGAACTCCATCATGCATCACCATTAGAACAAATAACTTCTCATGAAATAGTATTCTATTATGACCATCCTCTGGCCATCCATCTATAGAATCACCACGGTCAATGTGATAACTCATAACATTTTCCTATGAGTCTCCCCCACTGAGACTCCTCCACCTACTTCTATAGAGATGAATACACCATTATATGAAATAGACATCCTCTTATTCCATCCTTTTTTTGTATCTAAGTGCAAGAAAGACAACTCCTCCATCCCCATCCAAGCATCTGTAGATTCTCAAAATACCTCCTTCTATGATTTTCTTCTTAATGAATTGACCACTATCTTCCCCTTTCCTATGGTAGAAGAGATATAAAAGTCATAATATAAGATAAACTCATCCACATCCTCTAAAATATGTTCATATCCCACTAGGAAAATATATACCTCATGCTCTTGTGATCTGTGAAGACCACAAAGCGCTCCCCAACAAGGTAATTTCACCACAACTTTAGTGTGAACATGATTGCTGCAAGCTCTAGATCAGGGGTGGAATAGATAAATTCTTAGGGATATTTCTACCTAGACCTATAAGAGATAATTCCATGTAACTATATTAGCACACACCAAAATTCTAGACAGGAAGAATCACAAATCCCCTCGACCATCACCCCTTCCTCTAGAAACTAGAGAACTAGTGAAATGACCAACATCCCCTTCAGGTAGCTAAAATCTCCCTGACACAGCTCATTCAGTAGAAAGGCCATGACCTTTTTTGTTAGAGCCATCAAATGAGCTGTAACTCAGGAGAAATTGGGAACAAATATCCAATAATATCCTTCCAGACTGAGAAAATAATTAATGTATTCCACATTCTTGGGTGATTCACGAGAAAAAACATCCCCGAAAATCGAATGGTCCACTAATACACCCTATTAAGACATTATATGTCCATGTAACAGGACCATTAGTTTCCAAAAAATATATTTGGAAAAAGTTACTTAGAGATTGTGGCCTCGATGGACCTCCAGGATAGTCCTCAGATTCAATATATGATTGTCCTCTAAATTAGAGCGTATTATAAAATCATTGAAGAATATGATGAGGATCTATTCTTGTAAGTAACAAAAGACAGAGTCCATAAGTCCCATTAACACAACCGATGCATTCGTAACACCAAACGACATAACCATAAACTCGAAGTGCCCATACCTACATCTGAAACTAGTCTTTAGAAAGTCACCCTCCTTCACCCTCATCTAGATAAACCTAGACCGTCGATCGTTCTTAGAAAACCAACATCCTCCCATCATATGGTCAAAAGCATCATCAATCATCAGGATAGATTAATAGTTATTACTTATACCCTAATTTATCTTCCTGTATTATATGCACAACCTTAGACCACTATCTTCCTTTATAGTGAACAAAAATATAACATCCCATGGTGAAATAATTTTCCAGATAAAATCATTATTCATCATGTTGTAAATATGAATCCATTTCTCTCGCAACATGGAAGGTTCCTTTTGATAAGGATCCATCGAAATTAGAGAATAAATGGGCAGAAAGACTATACTGAAATCAACATTATATTGAGGGGGTAGAGTCACAACATCGTTGAGGGGGACATACAAGAATTCAAAACCAACGATGGGAACCAGATCCATCCCAGCATCAAAAAATTCCAAAGAAATATCAGCCAATAAGGATAGAAGAGGCTCTACATACCGACATACCATCAGATAACTCAGCCTGCTAATGAATGTTGGCACTTTGTCATTCAACGTCTGAAAACATGAATCTAGTCTGGAAGAAGTTGATAACAGCATGAACTGGTTACAACCAGTTGATTCCATGGAAGAAGTTGTATGGTTACATTTCTGATAGATAAATATCCCCACGGTACTTATGTTTCACCAACATTAGTCTCATCCTTGTAAACATCATGTAATCCATTCTAACCTCTGACTAGCGAACTCAACAGAAGGTGTATAGAAATTATCTATATTTATATTCCTAGAGAATTGGATATGCTGGGTGAAAAACAGGATCGAAAATCTCTTGAATACAAAAAGGTGAAAATAAGAGTACTAAACAAGGTGATCTTACCTCAAACAACCTTTGAAACCGCTAGAATTGATACCACTATAGTGTGAAACTGACCACACTGAGCTCGACATCCCCGATACTATCAACAACCTCATTGAATGCATTCATGTTTAGGTCCATGAGGAGAACCCAATGGTTGGAATCCACCTAATCTATTTCACTTCAGTGGAGTAGGATCTTGTTGTCCCTGCTACAAAAATGGCCATGCCAACAACTACTGCTAAGGCAAGTGCTGAACCTACTGACCTCAACTATACCGATATTGAACCAGGCACTAACTCTGAAATTTCTCACATCATAAAAAATAAAAACACCTCATTTCAAATAATATTATAAAATAATGAGGACTAGAAGTTTGAAATAGAAACCACATAGGTCAAATCCCCGCTGGTAGAAACCTCAAAGGACCTGGGGCCTGAGACCAACTGCTAGAAGCCTTTCCATTATCCTGACCTTGTTGGCTCCCCTATCATGGTACACTAACTTGAGAGTGCATCCTCAAAACCAATTTCTACTTCTTTTATACATATAGGCATGTCAGCAAGGTGAAGTTAGTAACAATATATTAGAGGGAAGGACGAAGGGCCTCCTCTACGAATCTAGATCGAGTCTCCTCATCTGGAAATACATCAAGTGAAAAGTTAAGTGGATCCTTGAACTAAATTCCCATATACTCTACTAACATACCCTTGACTAAAGGGAGAGTAACAATTTCTTTTTCTAGGACTTCATGCATGATGAATGAAATTACAACCAGAACTCATTCTCATAATCGACACACAGAACATTGGTTTCCTTCATCTCCCCCAGGAAGAGTACCCAGCACTGATGGAAATATCTCACATCATGACAATTTCCAATGTAACCCAGCACTCCATCATGGCCATGATAAAGATGAAATTGATTACCATATCCTCAGTCCAAATGTATGTCTCTATATTTAAAACGTTTCATGCATACTTTCTTAGAGTCTTCCACTTGAAGTAACAAAGCATCATATTCCACTGATCATCCCCCTGCACTGGGTGAACCCTTAGTTGGTTGACTGTGTCAGCCTTATAAGCCTCTACTTATCATACCAAAAAAATATGATGACCAGGTGCCACAACTGAAAATGTGTTGAGGGAAATCCTAATCATGAGTAGTATGAATTTTTTTAGTATTATTTTTAACTCATTTTTTATTTTAATTTCCAAGAACCTCTAAAAAAATAACACAAGTAATAATGATAACTATAAATTGCCTATGGTCTCAACCCCACAAATGGTTTAGCGTTACCAAGTAGTTTGGTAAGCTCAGAATCCTTGCATCAGATCATGAGTGGTCCTAAAATACCATGTCCTATCCGATCTTACCTGACCTATGTCATGCAACAAGATCACCTAACACTATTTCCATACCATCCCATGTAATACTCACAATTCCTAACCCCAAAATCCATCCCATATCTCAAACATCATCCTATAATACCATTCTTTCATGACCCTCCATTGTTAAAATTATGGAATGGATGGAAACATTTTGTTACCTTCCTTATTCAAGATGAAAAAGGGATAATGACCCCCCGGTCCTTCCTCTTGTAGGCCATGGGGTGACAACCATCACTAGGGGAAAGAAAATCTCCTAAAATGGGATGCATTACTGTTTTTATAGTATCCAAGATCAATAGATATAATGTATGAACCTCAAAACCACTCCAAGAGAGAGATATATATATATATATATATATATATAACAATAAAAAATCTATCCCATATAATTGTTTATTGTAATCCTTATTGAAATACAAGGAAAAATACCAAAGTAAACATGAAAAGAACAATCTAAGTAGTTAAAAAAATACTATCCTGACACCCGAGTTTATAGGGTGTAGAACAGTATAACTAATCTCCCTATAAACCAGAAAATAGTTTTATATATGTTGGATTATAATACAAGTACACTCATTATTTAATGTCGATGTCACACGTGCACATGTGGAAAAAGCATTATAATGCACCAATGAGAAAAAATAGTAGAAACTCAAAAGCACATAACAAGGTATACAATCCACCCCAACTCCACTAAGGTTTTATCTCCAAATAACACAAGTAATGTATGTTAATGTAGTAAGAACATCGATATTTGGGCACCCTATACCACTTCGCAATAGTAAACCACTCATCCCTAACAACAGATATCGTGATGCTACTATAATCTTTTATAGGATCCACTTCCAAAACCGTCCTTCTCACACTAAGTACACATACCATATCCCCCTATAAAATGTCTAGGCCACAACCACATCACATCCTACATTAAGATACCTAAGCCACAAATCCACAACATCATCCCGAAGACTCCTGTGAAACACACCTCACCCAAAAACACTAGGGCCTTAAAACCACTCCACAACCTGCCTATAGAGTCTTCAGATACCAATTCCTAGAAGAGGGAGAAGAGAATATCCAATTACTCACCATCCATCTTCCCACCGAGAGTTTGGAAAAACACCCTACCCCTTGAAATGTGGTTCTTCAGCACGTAGTGCTCAACTAGGGTGGGGTGTGCATAGAAATCACCAGGAACTACATGAATATAAATATAGGTATAAAAAACTCATCCCCATATATGGGTTTAAAAGCAACCAACTAGACCATAAAAAACATCCCTCTCTTCCACCTCTAATGCATAACAACACACCCAAAAAAACATAATTCATAATCCCAGAAAAATCATTTAACCAATTACCATTAAATATTTATTGAAGAAACAATTATCCTTACATCCATACTGAGATACTACCAATAATTGGACACATTATAAGAGACAAGTAACCACACCAACCACCACCAATTCAAAACTGAGAATGAATGTACAGGGTAAAAGAATCCACCCTGACACCCATTCTAACTATTCGTTTCTTTGGATTCCTTGGGAGAAACTCCCAAACAAAGTAGAAACATCCTTCTTCAAAAATATACCACCCAAACCATCCTCAGTAGCCTCACAGCACAAAAAAACCACATCCCACAATAGAAACAAAACTCAACTAGTTTGCAGTCCCACTACACCAACATACCATGCATGAATACAATAACACAGCCAAGATACAGACCCATTGATCAACAAGATTATATGTTCCACTATCAATCAATCTCACAACCTCAGATATCATTTCACCCAAAACCATACTCATACACCACTATTCTCTCAAAAGGAGCACTACACAACTCTTACGAAAAAAAAGACATTAAATATCCGCACATATAACACAACCAAAACAAAAAATATATTGTTTTTTCAGATTTAACACAGTCATTCTTTAATTATAATTCCATAAATTAGGTGTTATCACAGGACTATTTTGATAATGAGACATCCATTTAATCCACTAGATATCCATGATTAATCAATTTTTCATGTTCAAAACCATTCTACTGATGATTAATTACAATAATTCATGAGTTTTGTAAGTAAATGGAGAACACCAATGGACATGATTTTCACAAGGAATACAGACAACACAATTCACAACATGGATCAAATAAAATATATAATATAAAAGAACATCATCATCATCATCATTCCATACCATTGTTTATTACTAAGGTAGAAAATATCATCATCATAACACTCCCATTAATATTCAGAACACACTTAATTATGATTTGGATTTGACTGTATTCTGAAAGAGACATGAGTTTACGAACCCTGCATGCTACACAACTAAAATTGAGATGAATTAATTAATACGTTGAAAAACAGATGATCAGAAACTCCTTATAGAGCCAAATCATTGGGTCTCACAACTAGTAGGAGACTAAAAGGGAAATATAATCCAAAGGACACAACCCAAGACACTACTTTTTGGGGGAGAAAGCCTCTGGGCACACCAAGAGAAAAATGGAAATACATAGGGGACATAGGATCTCATCATAAAAGAGCCAGATATTGTGCCATTTGAAGGGAAACAATTTCAAGGTCCATTAAAGATAGATCAATGTCAAGATTACATGGTTTGACCACTTCCATGTCCATAGTGAATTAACATATTAAAGATATAATTAATATCCATTAAAACAACTTTAAAAATGCTCAAACAAGGTGTTAAACATGATTTTTGTAAAAAAATGCTAGAGGGTAGACACTGGAAGAACTCAGAAAAGTAGAAAATTTCACACCGATGGGTGAGTCACTGATGCGAGTAACCAACAGTGACTTACTGACAGTGAGTCACCGATATGACCGACCAATAGCATCTCACCAATGTGACCCACTAACACTTGAATACTTTTTACAAGTCACTGATTCCAAACCTATGATTTGTCAACCAACCACCACTTGACCTATCAACACCCGGCCAACGGATGCCTGAACTACTAATGCTGAGCCACCGAAGGTGAGCTACCAATGTGAGCTTCCAATATTGACCCACCAACATGACCTATCAAACCTAAGTCACTTACGTGACCAATAGACGCTAAATAATTGACAGGAACTACAGACATTGAGTCACTAACATGACATATCAACACTAAATCATCGATGAAACCAACTAATTAAAAAACTAAAATTTTGGAAAACTTTTTAAATGGGAAATTGTTTCCTCCCAAAACACCCCAAACACTGGATTTTTACAAATTAATGGTCTGGGAAGGTACGTGCTATTTAAACCTATATAATTTTATTTATATTAGATGGATTCTATATTTAGAATCATCTTAATTAATATTTGGAAATATAGTCAACATAAATGTTTAGAAATATGAATAGTGACCATATTATATATTTATTAACACAGTAAAACAAAAATATGTTACTCATGGGTAAAAAAATTAAAACAATTCTAGAAAAAATGTAAATATTACAATATGAATATAAATATATATATTTCACTTTAATTAAATTTATGATTATATTAATTCATTGTTATATTTTATTTATAAATTATTATGAAACAAGTTGAAAAAATTATATTGTTATATGATAAAAATATATATTTTAAAATAATTTGTAATTTTAATTTAGAAATTCATTTTGATGAATTAATGGATGTTTGTAATTAATTATATTTTAGTAAAATATTATTATGAAATTATAATTGAAAATGTAATTGATAACATAATTTTTATGATATAAAATGTAATTTCTATAAGTATTCAAAAACTTTTATTGTTGAAAAACCAATAATTTCATAATAAATATCAAATGTTATTTTAATAGTAAAAATAAATATATTTGAAAAATTATTTTGATAAAATTAATACTATTTTTGGAATCATAATTCCAAAATTTTCCAATGGTTAATTTTCATAATTTTATGAGCTAATAAAAGTTTCAGTTAAAAATTAAATTTTCTATAAATATATTGTTCTTATTATAACATCAAAATGACCAAAAAGTTTTTTAATAAATACTATAAGGAATATCCAGGGAAAATTATATGTTTTAACTATATAATATTTTAATTTTATTTTTATAATATAAATTCTATAAATCATTTATGAATCCTTGAATACATATATTATAATTTAATGTTTTAAAAACAATTATTTAAGATTATTACTCACTTAAATATTAGATACATTTTTATATTATTAATTTAGGCACCTATCCTCATCAAATATTGAAAACAAATATAATTTTTTAGAAACCATATGAAAACAATGGTAATTTTTTTGTGATGACTATATTATTATATAGAGTCCAAAACTTATATTTACGAAATGATAAAGAACCCCCACTCATTTCCTAAATAAAACCTCCCATGATCCCTTTCATCTTAACAAAAAATAGTTGTATCAATTCATTAATCTTCACTATCCTCTATATAGTCCTCCCAATATGGTCCCATATTCGTAAAAAGCTACTCCCAAACATTTGGAGGGACACTCTCAAGTTCAGACACCTTCCTCTCCTCCTTTGAATTCAAGAACCTTCTTTGATGTTAGTCTTAGTGACATCAATTTTGTTATATTTTCATTTAGTTATAATTATTAACATAATTTTGGATTTATGTTTTTTGGAATTATTGATAATCTATCTTCTTAAATTTTGAAATTTACCTAAACCATTACTATGTCGAAATTATGTAAGGGAACCTCTCAATATCTTCTTTATTAATGTTTCTTTATTATTTTATGCCTTATACATCTAATTTATACTATTGGTATTTGAATTTACATTTCCCTATTTCTTACCATTTTATTTCCAAATGGTTATATAACCATTTTTCTCCAACCAACCCATATTTATTTATGACACTGGTACGCTATCGAAATTATTCCATGATTTTACATGCCAAAAAATTGTATAATATATACCATATCCATTTTATATCAGTGGTGGTCACCTCTAGACATTATAACTTAATTGACATGGAATATAATTGTATGCATTCCAAAATATTTTTTAATAGAATAAAAGATGATTATGGAAAAATTTCTAATCTATGATCTATGTGGAACACTTAGGCATTAGAATTAAATAAAAGTCATAGGTGCACCTAGAATTATACAGAACTCTACCAAAATGGGAAATTATTAGTCCCATGATACTTCATGCTGGGACATGGGTTAAAAGTGATTCATTTATGGGAAATTTTATGTCATGATTTCCTAGTAGATACCTTTGAAATGTTATTATGTATAATGTTTTAATTTGTTGGAACATTTCTCATGTTCCATTGAAGTTATAATGTTATATCATGACTCTTGGTTCTTGTTTACGATTTTCACCCATTTTATTTTACATTGACATACCTACTGGTTAACAAATATTTCATTATTCATGCTATTCCATGTTTATTCCCTTACGAGTATTTATAGATCACCACTTTCTTATGTATGTCCCAAGGTTATCTTATGCGGTTTTTAATATGGTGGAATATTATGAACATGTTATGTATGGTTTAAATAAGGCTAATATATTTCAATTTGTATATTTTTATGTAATCTAACAAATTCCTAAAGACACTATACTTGTTGATCTTATGGGATTTATTATGTGCAATATTACATAATAAATCATGAAATAATGTTTAATAAAGATATGGGTTGTCATAGTTGGAATCAAAATCATGTTTTAGTTATTTTTTGTAGTAGGATTCGAAAACTCATGCTAAAGGCTCAGGGATAAGACTATGTATAAGAAAACATCCCTATATATTGGTAATTATAGAGTAAGTGGTTTATCAAGAATAAACACACCTATATGGATACTACAACTAGATGTGTCTCCGGTACGTATGTATATATGGGTAAACCACAAAAACCATGAGTTATGAATGACTCAACCAAGAATAGGATCACGATAATGGGCCTTGCTGCACATCTGGATTGACACCGCCAATGGACATTATTCTGTAAATTCCTAGGATAATTATTAATAATTATTAAGGGAAAATAACATACATACATGAGTATATGGTAGGAAATATATCATTGAAAACATATATTGAATCATGGTAATTCATATGTTAAGGAAATACAAATAATTTATTTTTTATCCCATTAATATCATTTTATTCCAAATTATGAGTTTAATAATTTTAAAAAACACAAACTCAATTACCCGTTTATTATATCCAATAGAAAAAAACTAGAAGAACTGAGTATATATTTAAATTATTAGGGAACAATTTATTAATGTCGAGATGAATGTAAGGCCCTTGGTATTTTAAAAAGAGAAAACTATGTTCGATGGCACATGCGGTAAAGAACACCAAACCGAAGTAAAAATAATTATTTAAATATGATAATATTAAACATTCCATTAAATTTTATAACATGATTTGGACTAACTAATTTATAAAATATATATCTGACCTAAAAATATTGATAAATTATTAGTAAATAATCAATCAATTTTTGGTAATGACTTTTCATTCTTTTAAATATGTTTTCTATTAAAAAGTTATAATTTAATTTTATAGTCATTATAGATATTATATATAAAATTTAGAAATTATATTTAATTATATGACTTCTTTTTTTGATATCCGAATATAAAATAAAATTCATGTGGAAGTTTGGGTTTTTTTGGAAAAATTATTTTCTCAGTGAATAGTGAGGAATAACATTTTTATGTAAATTTATCACTTCCTTTGAAAAATGAATTATTATTTAAATTTAATTTAAAGATAATAAAAATTAATATTTTTTATATTACCTCAATTTAATATAAATAATCTTTTTATTGGTTTTTAATAGAATTTTATATTTAGGGTTAAAATTACCTTTTCGAATGGTTTTAAATTGAATAATATTTTTCTATTGTAATTAATTAAAAAAACCTAATGTGATGTCATTTAAATGAAATTTTTAGTTTACATACCTATCATTATTAATTATATTCACTTAAGGAAGTTTACTAGTTATATAGTTAATTTAAGGCAATATTTTCCTTAAAAATGTTTTTTCTAGAAATTATCTTTCGATCATGCTTACAAGTTTTATATTAAATTAAATTATTCAAGCTCTGTGGTTTTATTTCGTTAAAATAGATTTCTTATTTTCAATAATATTAGTTAATATAAGGTTACAAGGTCAAAGAAATGTCTTTAAAATATGAAAATTATTTGTATTTGAAAAATATTACCACAATAAAAAGAAATTTGATTAATTTAGGGGAAAAATTATTTAAAAAAGCCTGGAATCAACATAACCATAATATTATGAATATTTATATTTAATTTGAATTGTGATTATGATCATATATATCTTTCATTTGATTTACATTATAAATCATTAATTAACCAGTTTTATAGAAATTATATTTTTGATATGACAACAACAATATTCAATTTCTATGCAATATATGAATTTTTATTATGAAATTAATTATGGTTAATTAAATTTTTTTTAAATAAATATTATTTTTTAAAAAATATATAAATTAAATTTTTATTAACACAGTTAATTTACTATATAATTTTTAGGATTTAATATGTAATTTGTATAGTGGATTTAAAATTGTTATTGTAAAAAATATAGCATTTCTTATTTTGATTCTTAATTAAATATTTGGACATAATTTGTTTTTAATTTTATTGATAAAATTAATATTATTTATTAAATAATGATATTTTATTTTTCTTAATATTATGACATAGTTTAATTTTTGGTAAAAATTAAATACTTTATATGTATATGGTGTGTATTGTTACATAAAAAAGACCCAAACCTGATGTAAAAAATAATATAAATGGAATCTATGAACAAATCAATTTCTTCCCTTTAAAATAATATAATTTTATGTTTATTTTACTAATTATAAAAATCATTTATTAATACTACAAAACATTTAATATATTTTAACATTTTGAAATAATGTTTTAAGAGAATGACTCAATTCCAACTTAGTAATTTTATTATTATATTAATTTTAGGCCTCAGACTTATAAAATTTCAAGAAACCCTATCCATTGTAAGAACCTTGGTAATATTTATGGTTTTGGTTATTTTATTATATATATCGCAAAACCAATGTCTGATAAATGATAAAGAATTTCCCACACATTTCTTATATAATCCCACCTATGCTCCCATCACTCTTCACTAAAATTATGTGTATAATTTTCATACTATAACCTTCCATATCTATATACTCCCAATACTCCTCCAATCTCTCAATAATAGAACCCAATGCATATGGATTCACACTCTTATGGTAAGGTACATTCTGCCCCTCTTTTAAATCCAAAAACATATTGCGAAATTAGTATTTTTAATTTCAATTTGTTGTATTATATTAATTATAAAACACTCCCTTCGTATGAAATTTATTTTATTTCAACTATATATACAATATCCTCTCTGTTTTGGTTATTTACCCAATCAATTACTATATAGAAATTTTTAAGGGATTTCTCTATTCAAATATCAATTCATGAACCTTTATTGAAATTTAGTCTTTTTAATTACAATTCGTTATATTTTTATCCATTTATAAATGTCACCTTAATGTATAGTTGTTTTTTTTAGATTGATATCATTATCCTCACATATTTACCTTTACCTAATACATTACTAGGCCAAAATTTTATAAGGGGTTATCTCATTCTCCTCTGTATAAATGATTTGTCATTATCATATTACTTATATTTCCAATTTCTCATGTTCAAATATATATTTCCATGGAAATATTAATTCTCAAATGATGTATAAATGATTAGAGACCACTCTATATCTTATAAACAAAATTTATTAATTTTTATGTTACATTGATATGATGTCGAAGTGTCACTATGATGTTCCATTCCAAAACAATTTCACAGTTAATAGCATACCCATTTCCAATCATGGGTGTTCACTATTATTAATATATACTTCTCTAACATGGTACATACCTGTATTCATTCTATACTCCGTTATAGTGGAATAAAATATGATGATTAATGAATCCATGTTGTATAATCTTTGTGGAAATCTTAAGCATGAGATTGAAATGAATGCAACAGGTGCCCTTGAATTTCTATAGCACTCCAACACATTGGGTATTATTTAGTCTCATTATATGTCATGATGGGATATGTAGTAAACCAAATTACTTTATGTGATTTTTTCTATCATGATTTTATGGCTTTTAGCCTTGACATATGTTCATGATGCAATGTTCTATGTTGTTTCTTCATTTCTCATGTTCCCTTTATATTATCATGTCATATCATGCATTATTGTTTATTTTTTTAATTCTAAAACCTTTTATGTAACAATTATATTCATATTGTCTTATATGTATTAATTTTTTCATTTTATACCACTTTTAATCTCTTAATGGGATTAATATCTTTGTAAGAACTTAGTTCTTATTCATGAGGTACGAGTTTCTTCTTTTCCTTTTTTCCTCGGGTATTTTTGAGCAAATAAGGGAAATAGGGAAATTTTCCAAAATTACTAACTACATGCCATGTACTTTTCCAACCTCCATGTATTTTGGCCGTATGGGATTAGAACAAGGGGCGTGTAGTCCTGTCGGCAATGAATGGTGTAAAAAATAACTATAGGCCGTGTAGAGGGAATTTACATGCCTTGTATTCAGTCGAAATGTGAATAGTAAGGCGGTGTAGGTAACCGCAAGCGGAGCGACAGCACACACCGTGTAATCAAGAATACACGTCGTGTACTCATGTCAACGAGTGGATAGTATGGTGGTGGAAAAAGTAGCAGCCAAAGGAACAACTAACTGAGAAAAGTACACGTTGTGTACTTGTGAGTACACACTGTGCAGTTTGTTGTTTTCACATAAAAATGGCAGTAGTCTCCTCTGTTCATAGAGGAATCCTAGAACGTTGTTGGAGCTTGGGAGGATGGCCAGAGCTTCAGATATCAGCTAACCGTGCATCTAGTATCCGTTTATGCTTCTTCCGATCACGCTGAAACCACAAAGGTAAGTTCTCCCTTATCTTTGTGATGTTCTTACCAATTCCTCATCTAAGAGATGTTATTTACATTTGAACAAGAATTATTTTATCCTCTATATACATCGTTATTGTATGATTCATGAGGCGTCATTCACGTATACCAATCAGAGATGATTAAGGTAGGTGGTCTGGTGTTTAAATTCCAACTATTGTGTGTTTTGTGTACCACTGTTCTATGCGTCCATGTTGGTGGGGGTGTCGTATGGTTGAGGCCTTGTTGAATTAAGAACCTATAATTGGATTGGTAGTTTAATGAATATGTATAACTGCTGTTTGGGATCACTGCTTGGATCCAGGACCACCCCGGGGGTTTGTTCCTCTATTTAGCCGTTTGGCCAGGATACCCCAGGGTCTTCATTGGTTATATTGTCCTTCCATTTTCCTTGAGAGGATTTATATATACATTTCTTTCTATGTGTTGGGCTGGACCTAGATACTTTTTTATGTTCCGCCTAAGGGCAAGGACTGAGGGAGAGATTATGTTCCAACTGAGGGCAAGGCCTAAGGGCGAGGTACTATTCTTCTTGAGGGAAATATTCTATTCTTCCTGAGGGAAAGCCTTGAGGGAAAGGTTCTGAATGGCCTGAGGGATAGTTTCTTTTTATCCGGAGGGCATGTTACTATTTAACCTGAGGGTGAGGTGTATTTTATTATAGTTCAATTATATTGAAATGATCAGTAATAATTAAAATAGCAATAAAACATGGAATAATAGTTACTTTTTTGTACTTACTAGTTTACTGCATTTATATTGGCACTCTATTGGTGCACATTCTCACCGACGGTTGGGCACGGGCCATAGGTGGTTGCCTACTGGGATTTATTTCTAACACCTTGTTTGGGTCATGTTTTCATCCCAAACAGATTACATTTCTGCAAGTGTGGACAAGGGAATGGGTCCCTATATAGGTACTTGATTGTAGCAGCAGAGTGGGCGAGCATGGGACCGAGCTTCGCCTTGCGATACTGCGGTGTTCTATTTACTCTACTTTGTATTTGTTTTTGTTGTACCTTGTACTTTGAGTTGTATTGTATTGTATTGTATTGTATCCTGTTCTGGATGCTTTCATAGAATTAGTTACATGCTGCATATTTATATATATATGACTGGTGATTCTATTTTACTTTAGTTGTATTTGTTTACTACATCCGCTGGTGTATGTTGTTTATATTTTCCTCCGTTCTATACATTGACAAATGAGGGAATAGTTTCCCCACCATCAGACCCGGGCCCTCACTTCTAGTCAGCATCCTCTGCCATTTGGGGAAATGCACTTGAAGTTGCGACCAACCATATTAATGGAACCTGAATCCAGGACATTACAAAGTGGTATCGAAGGGTTTCATTTCTTTGACATACTAGTTGGAGCCTTAGTCAAGGATAATATTTATATAGGTAGTTGGTAATATGTTTTGCCTAGGAGTAGCTAACCCATGTATAGGGAAAATACAATTTACCTCGGGTGGAACTTTTGTTTCGATTTTGTGATTTTATGTTTGATTTCATTTTCACCATAGTGTGACACACATGTGATTGTGAAATTTATATGTTATACTTGGGTTCTATTTAGTTTCAACCTGATTAGATGAGGGTATGCCATCTCATTCATCATTTAGGCACATGTTAGAATCACATGACATACATAGTTCCATGTAATGTAGGTGCATTAGAAATTGAATGTTGTTGTGATAGTTGTTATGCTAGAAAAGAATGTTGTTGTGATAACTTCTTTGATAAATACCTGCTATTTGATGGGGTATTGTTTTATGATGTTTTATAGAATGAATGCCAAAAATTGGTTCTTAAGGAGTATGGGCCCACATTAACTGAAATTTGGTGGATCATAACCCTGTTATAATAAGCATAAGATGCCAAACATTGATTCGTGGGGAGTATGGGCCCTCAAAGATCATAATTCGGCACTTCGGTGTTGGTTTCAGTGTTTTCTGGGATCCGGAGAAGTTTATGGGGCTTAATGTTTGGAAAACCCAGTATATACACCATGTACTTCTATAGACACATGCCATGTGTTCTTCTGTTCGGGAAGAAATGAAAAATTTCTAAGTATAGGCCATGTACCCTCAGTACATGTTGTGTAGTATCTTCTGGTGTCATAGACCGTGTGTACTGGGACATGGGGTAGAAAATGGCTTGAAAAATGTCGTGTAGTGTTGAACCGGTGTCCACCCGTGAAACTGACTACACGAACGGAGGAATACTTAAGACATACACATCGTTTCAAGGATGCACACACCGTGTAGTGTAACCTATGGACCCGATCGTATAGCTAACAAACACAAGACAGTGTTACCTCTTCGTAAACACGCCATGTACCTGTGAGGCCTTCCATGTAGTCTTGACCGGCGAGAGACCGTGTGGACTAGACCATGTGGATGGGAAGTTGGTGTCGTTTACACGCCGTGTGCGGGTGTAACACGCCTTGTAGTGTCAGCTGGTTAGTCGGCCGTGTCACCAATGACATGGGTAGTTGGAATTTTACTCATACATGTCATGTCTCTCTAAAACACGCTATGTCGTCTGAGCTGTGTACCCGTCCATGTGAGGGATAACACGGATCAGTGAACCTCACAAAATACATGTTGTTTAGATCTTATACAATCCGTGTTGTTTCGTTTAAAGGAGAGCCATGTGGTGAGGCTGTGTAGAGGGACTCAGGGCAGGAAGAAAATTCAAGTAAACGTTGTGTGTGTGTGGACAACACGCCGTGTGTTTTGGGGTGTTACACGACTAATTTTGGCAGAGTACACGCCAAAGTGAAATACATGAGGAAACATTCCATGTAGTTACTATACATGTCGTTTAGTCTTGTTTCATAAAACTTGAATGTTTTTTCCTTGTTCCCTTCTTACACTCCTTGTTTTCAATCCTTGATAAATCTTGATCTAAGGTGTGCGCTTGACTTTGTAGGGTTATTCCATCAAGACAACCTCTATTGGTTCTCCAGGAGAGCGGAAATGAGTATACTCTAGAGTTGGTAGGCCATGGGCAACCAATGGATCCTCTAGTGGAGACAGATGCGGCACCAGCCGTTATACCGGATGTAAGCACTGATGCACAGTTCCGGGAAGGCTTCAATCAGTTCATGCATAACTTCTAGGGAGCACTGTAGGCCGCCACATCTATGGCAGAACTGACATGTATATTCCAGCAGCAGCATCCGCCTAGGTTTTCTGGGGATGGAGGACCGTAGGCTGTAGAGTCTTGGTTGGATTCTATGTAGACAATTTTCGAGCATCTAGAGACGCGGCCAGGGTGGAGGGTCAAGCTCGATACATATATTCTATGTGATTTCTCCAAGAGGTGGTAGAATGTTACCACCCAGTATGAGCATCACATAGTCATGACGTGGGAGTATTTTTATATAGTCTTCTATGACTTATTCTTTCATGAGATGCTACGGGAAGATCGAGCTCGAGAGTTCATGAATCTGCAGTAGGGTGCCATGTCGGTGATGGACTATTCTACCGGAATCACCGAGCTTCAGCATTTTGCACCTGTTCTGGTGGGAGATGAGACGTTGAGGGCTCGACGTTTTGAGGATGGACTTAATTATGACATCCGAGCGTTAGTGAATGTTTTCAGGTTTCCTACAATACATGCTATTGTGAACCAAGAACTAATTACTGAGAGGAACATGCGAGAAGCTAGTGGTGTAGGCCAGCGTGGTTCAACACCCGTTTCTAGTACTTTTTCTACCAGTAAGATTAATATGCAGATGGATTTCTATCACGATGGTCGTTCTAGAACGAGGAATTCTTCAGGTGGTCCGATAATGTGCTACTAGTGTGGTAGAGAGGGGCATAAAAGACCCCAATGTCCACGTGACCCAGTGGAGTGTCGAGCTTGTGGCAAGACTGGTCATCTACAGCGCTTTTGCAGGGCGTTCCTACTAGTGGCAAGTGAGAGGGGTTCTGTATAGACTCTGCATGTGGGAGCCAGGCCAGCAGCCTCATACCAATCAGAAAATTGGGACACATTAGGACGTACAAGTAGAGAAGGTGGTCGTGTTCGTGGTAGCCAGACACCAGGATCACAGAGATAGTAGGGTAGGTTAGCTCAGGGTAGACATGTTGTGTCACGGGGCCACAACACTAGGTAGTCATATATAGTGCAACAGACCCAGCTTGAACAGGATCCCGGACCTTCAACTATCAGAGGTACTATTCTAGTTGCTTCTGTTTTTTTATCTTTAATTTTCGACATGGGTGCTACACATTGCTTTATATTTGTGCCTGTTGTGGAGAGCATATGGCACTATTTTTCTTCTTGTTTTGATCTTATGATGATAGACACTCCGTTGGGGACTAAAACGGCTAGCGTGCTTCAGTTCAGGGAGTTCCCCTAGAGGTTAGTGGGTGTCAATTTCTATGGGACCTCTATGTATTAGAGATGAAGAGCTATGATTTAATCCTCGGGATGGACTGGTTGGTACCCTTCTGAGCCTTTGTAGATTTTTATCGTCGCAGGGTGAGTTTCACGTCACCAGAGAGCAGATAGTTTCTATACAAGGGCGAGTGGGATGTCATTGCGAGCCAAGCCGGACCTGAGTTTCATTGGCATGGTGGTGTGATAGCCCATATTGAAAGTTTATATCTGGATGATCATGGGAATTGTCCGCAAGATTTCCCTCCAGTGGTTGATCGTTTCAGGGATGTCTTCCCGGATGACTTTTCAGGTCTACCTCCAGCGTGAGAGGTGGATTTCACTAATGATATTGTGCCAGGAGTAGCACTGTTGTCTATTCCTCCTTATATGATGGCTACATTGGAGTTGCAGGAGTTCAAGAGGTAGTTAGGTTATTTACAGACAAAGTGTTTTATCCAACTCAATACATAACCTGGGGGTTCTCCTATCCTTTTTGCGAAGAAGGCAGACAGTACCCTCTGTCTTTGTGTGGATTATAGGAAGCCGAACTAGTTGATGGTCAATAATTGTTATCCCTTACCATGGATTGATGATCTTTTTTATTGACTTCGAGGAGAAAAGGTGTTCTCAAAGATTTTCATGAGATACGAGTATCATTAGTTGCATGATTGACCATTGTATATACCGCTTACAAATTTTCGGAGCAGATATGGTCTATATGAGTACTTGGTTATGTCGTTTAGACTCACAAAGGCACCAACCGTTTTTATGGATCCAATGAATCATGTGTTCCATCATTATCTGGATTATTTTTTGGTAATCATCATGGATGATATCTTGGTGTACTCTCACACTCGTCATGACCATGTCACCCATCATGTGATAGTTTTGAGTACACTTAGAGAGCATCGGTTATATGCTAAGCACTCAAAGTGCCTCTTTTTTATGGACCAGATACACTTCCTAGGTCATATCATCTCAGAGGAAAGAGTTGTGGTAGATCCAGAGAAAGTGAAATCAGTAGTTTCTTGGAATCATCCTAAGAATTTGTTTGAGGTACATAGTTTCTTGTTGTTGGATGGTTACTACATGAATTTTATAAAGGAATTCTACTGCTTATCTGTGCCATTGACGGGTTTGACTAAGAAGGGTGTGAAGTTTGTTTGGTCAGAAGCTTGATAGATAGCCTTTCATGACCTGAAAGGAAGGTTGACATCAGCACCATTCTTGATACTTCCGGAGCAAGGGAAGAGTTATAAAATTTATTGTGATGCATCAGGTATTGGGATGGGAGTAGGGTTGATGCAGGGTGATCAGGATGTTGCATACGAGTCTCCGTAGTTGAGCCCCCATGAGAGGAATTGCCTTTCACATGATCTCGAGTTGGTTGTAGTTGTGAATGCATTACTCTCTTGGAGTCATTTTTTCTTGGGAGAGAATTGTGTGGTTTTCACCGACCACAAAAGCCTCAAATATATCATTACTCAGTGTGACATGAACCTGAGACAGCTAAGGTGGTATGAATACCTTCAGTACTTCAACATTGAGTTCCCTATTCACCTGGTAAATGTAATGTCGTAGCTGATGCACTGAGCTGGAGGACTCAGATATAGGCTGTGCAGGAGTCTAATAATGAGTGGAAGCTTATGGTTTTGTTCTTTGAGATGCATTTAGAGGTGAAAAACAGTCAGGGGCAGACCTATCTTTTTTACATAGCTGTGATTTCTACTCTCCTGGATAGAGTGAGAATGAGACAGCTATCTGATTTAGAAGGCCTAATACTATGGGAGTCGGTGGTGAGTGAGGACCCTCCTCCTGGATGGATGAAAGGCGATGCTGAGGTACTACGTGTCCATGGACGAGTGTGGGTTCCAGGGGATATACACGAGGAGGTGATGTAGGAGTTTCATCCTCCATCTTGGGTTGTACATCCCAGGGTTACGAAAATGTACCATGACTTCAGACATCCGTATTGGTGGCCGGGTTTAAAGAGAGATGTAGGTGGGTTTCTTACGAGATATTCCACCTGTCAGCAGGTGAAGGCGGAGCATCAGAGGCCATCCAGACTATTACAACAGTTGCCTATTCCGGAGTGGAAATGGGATTATGTTACGATTGACTTTGTGACCAGGTTTCCAAGGTCACCTCGAGGCAATGATTTCATATGGGATGTTGTTTACATACTCATGAAGGTGGATCAATTCTTGCGAATAAAGGAGACCATCAGTGATGAAAAGCTCGGAATTCTTTATATCCGAGAGGTCGTACGTCTTCATGGGGTTCCTCGTTCTATCATTTCAGATAGGGATGCCTGCTTCACGTCTCGTTTATGGCTGGGTTTTAATAGGGCACTGGGTACACAGGTGCTTCTGAGCACAGCATACCACCCTTAGACCAATGTCCAGTCAGAGCGTACGATTCAGGTGCTTGAGGACATACTACGTGCATGCATCATAGACTTTAGGGGATCATGGGAGAAGCTTATAACCCTAGTAGAGTTTGCCTATAATAATTGTTTTCAGGAAACTATTCAGATGGAACCATATGAGGACTTATATGGTAGGCCATGCCGATTACCATTGTGCTGGTTAGAGTTAGGAGATTCAGCTTTTCTAGGACCATGCCTTGTGAAAGAGACCTCAGAGTAGGTCCAGTTGATTCAGAAGCGGATGGCTACCGCACAGTCTCATTAGAAATCTTATGTTGATCGCCGTAGATGACCATTAGAGTACGTGGCTAGGGATCAAGTTTTCTTGCATGTTTCACCGAGGTTGGGACACAGGCAGATTAAGATACATGGTAAACATTCACTGAGTTATGTGGGGACTTTTAAGAATCTGGAGAGATTCGGGCTGGTTGCCTATTGGTTGCAGTTACCATAGAGGTTTCGGGCCATGCACGACTTCTTCCATTTATCTCAGTTGCGCTGTTATCATTCAGACTCGTCTCACTTCTTTTAGCCTGAGGTGGTTGAGCTTCTGATAGATGGATACATTGAGAGTATCTGATTCATATCATTGATTGGAGCACGAAGGTTCTCCAAGGTCAGTCAGTTCCTCTCGTTTGGGTGCTATGGAAGCATGTCCGAGTGTAGGACGAATCCTAGGAGGGGGAGACCGAAGTATGTGCACAGTGGCCAGAGTTGTTATGAACTTTTCTTCACCCCCCTTGGAAGGGATGTTCGGGGATGAGTTTCTTTAAGGGGGAAAGATTGTAAGAACCAGATTCTTATTCATGAAATAAAGGTTTATTCTTTTCCTTTTTCCTTGGGTGTTTTTCAGAAAATAAGGGAAATAGGGAAAATTTCTAAAATTACTGACTACACGTTGTGTACTTTTCTACACGCCATGTATTTTGGCCGTGTGGGATGAACACATGGGGCATGTAGACCTGTCGCCATTAAAGGGTGTAAAAACTGACTACACGCCATGTAGAGGTTATTTACACACTGTGTCTTCAGTCGACGGGTGAATAGAAAGGTGGTGGAGGAAATCGCCAGTGGAGCGATAGTACACCTCGTGTTATTGAGAATACACATCGTGTACTCATGTCAATGAGTGAACAGTTCAGCGGTGGAAAATGTAGCCGCCAGAGGAACAGTTAAATGAGAAAAGTACATGCCATGTACTTGGGAGTACACACCGTGTAGTTATTTTTCCCTTAAAACGGGCATTAGCCTCCTCTATTCACCGAGGAAGCTTAGAACATCATTGGAGCTCGGGAGGACAGCCAGAGCTTTGGAGATCAGCTGACTGCGCACCGGGAATCCGTTTCCGCTTCTGCCGATCACGTTAGAACCGCACGTGTGAGTTCTCCCTTCTCATTGCGCTGTTCTTACCAATTCATTCTTTAAGGTATGTTATGTGAATTTTAATGGGAATTCTTTTATCTCAGATCTACTTAGTTCTTGGATGATTCGGAAGGCGTCGTTCATGTATACCAATCAATGACGATCGAGCTAGGTGGTCTGGTGTTTAAATTCCAACGGCTGTGTGTTTTGTGTGCCACTGTGCTACGCTCCCATGTTGGGGGGTGGGGTGTTGTATGGATGGGGCCTTGTTGAATTAAACACCTAGATTTTCACAGGTATTTTAATGAATATATATAACTACTATTTGGTATCACTGGTTGGATCCAGGACCACCCCGGGGGTGCGTTCCTCTGTTTAGCCGTTTGTCCAATATACCCGAGGGTATTCCTTGGTTATATTTTGTTTGCATTTTCCTTGAGATAGTTTATATATAAATTGATTTCTATGTGTTGGGATTGGCCCGGATACTTGTTTCTATTCCTCCTGAGGGAAATTTCGGAGGGTGAGATTCAGTTCAGCCTGAGGTAAAGGCCTGAGGGCAAGGTAATCTTACACATGAGGGTAAGATTCTATTCTGCCTGAGGGCAAGGCCTGAGGGCAAGGTTCTGAATAAACTGAGGGCATGTTTCTGTTTTGCCTGAGGGCATGCTACTATTTATCCTGAGGGTGAGGTGTATTTAATTGTAGTTCACTTATATTGAAATTATCATTAATAATTAAAATGGAAATTAAAATGTTAATAATATTTACTTTTGTGTACTTACTAGTTTACTGCATTTATTTTGGCACACTGTTGTTCCACATTCTCACTGACGGTTGTTCACGGGCCTTTTGTGGTTATCTACTAGGATTTATTTCTCTGACCATGTTTATGTCATGTACTCAGCCCAAACAGATTACATTTCTGCTGGTGTGGATAAGGTCTAGGGTCCCTATACATGTACTTGATTGTAGTAGCGTAGTGGGAGATCATGGGACTGAGTTTCGGATTGTGATGTTGTGGCATTCTGTTTACTCTTCTATGAATTTTTTTGTTTGTAGCTTGTAATTTGAGTTGTATTGTATTGTATTGTAGTGTTTCATGTTCTGGCTTCTTTCATAGAATTTGTGACATGCTGCATATTTATATATATGACTACTGATTCTCTTTTACTTCAGTTTTATTTGTTTACTACTTCCGCTGTTGTAGGTTTCTTATCTTTCTTATTGTGCTACACTTTGAAAAATGAGGGCATAGATTCCCCACTATCATACATGGGCCCTCACTACTAGTCAGCCTCCTATGACATTTGGGGAAATGCGCTTGATGTCATGACCAACCGGATTCGGGGCACCCAGATCCGGGATGTTACAAGCTTAAACATTTCTTATGTATATCCCTAGGTTAACCCATGCAGTTTTTTGTATGAATATATATTAGGAACATATTAAGGTTGTTTTCAATAAAGATGATTTGTTTCCAATTTTATGTTTTCATTTAATGTATCTAATTCCAAAATAAACAATTCGTATCGATGTTTTGGTTTGAAGTATGTAAATTTTTATATAATAAATGACGAAATGACGTATAATAATGTGAAATCTTGTCACATATATCACATGGAACATGGATATTAATAAATAAGAATTAGAAAATACGTGAAAAATATCATAATAAAAATATATTTAGTGTGATATATATGATTATAGTCATATAATAAATGTATAATACATCTCTATTTATTATATAGGGAGTTCCAAAACATAATAATAATATCACACATAATGTAATGGATTTTCATCCCACATTTATTAAAGTAGGATATTCCAAATATTCTCTGCTTGTTTCATTTGTAGAAAATCTTGAGTCTAATAAACTGATAATTGTCTATTAAAATAGTAAGTTATTATACTATATAATAAATAAAATCCTGAAGGACCAAATAGTTTATAAATCATGGTAAAATAGATAGATACATGATTCCCAAATTACACTTTAATATAAAAATTTCAATTTTGATTCATGTATCTCAATATAATCTCTAGAATATCCATGAATATAAATCATGATAGGCCACATGCATGCTTAGGAATGGAAAAAATCGAAGAGCTCTAATTCCCAATAAGGGGTATATACGTTGGAAGCAATCATAAATCAATAAGAATAACCAACATTGAAAGGAACATAATTGAACACAAGTTCCATTTAAGAATAATTAATATCATGATTAAATATGGAATAATAAATATAGAATAGGAAATAGTTAAAAACAAATTCTATTTAAAATACAAATTTATAATTAAGGTAATTAATAAATAATATTTATAAATAATCACTCATTTCATTAATAGATATTACATCTAAATATGTACATATTAATTACATAACACATAAAAACCATTCCATAATATTATGTTTTTAGTGTATTTGAAAATATAAAAACATAATAATTTTTTTCATAGAACATCTACATAATCTCGCATATATTCTGAAAATAAACAATTTTTGAATTTTTTTTCAAAATACCATCTTTCAAATCACATGGGGATGAAAGATAAGATAAAGTTAATCTCATGTGTTTATTAAGGGAAAAAATTAGATTTTAATCATAATATACAAATAAGGGTATAAGAATATGAACATAATATTTGGAAATTATACCCTGAATGTGAAATATAAAAATATAGAGTAATAGAATAAATGGTATTAATTCAGTAGATATGAATGATGAATGAATATAATTATCATAAAATATGGAGATGTTGAAAAAGCATAAACCAAGAATATAATTTATTTATAAGTAATGTATACTTTATATGACTATAATAGTGTAATGGTTTCACTCCCCAAACCATCCTAGTAGTCAATGATCACTCTTAAGACTATCATGGCAGATAGAGTCCATTACTGAACTGGTTTCACTTCATGTTCCTGTCTAATCAGAACAGAGTTCAATCCTCATTCTAGTACTACCTATATTGTGAGATATAATATAATTAACAAATTAATTATAAAGGGACATAGGTACCACCCATCGCATAATTAATATTATATGTATTTTACCATAATAACATTAATCAATCATAATATCATTACCTATTAAAACAAATATGTTTCATAACCATTTGAACATTGCATAAACCATAGAAAAGAAATATGTTTCATACATATCAGGACCCTATAAAAATAATAACGAGAAGAATACAGATTACATAAATGAATAATATCCTCACTATTTAATATAAAAAATCAACAAATAATAAGATTGAGATATCACATGAAGTTTTTATTGAGGAAAATATCCTTTCTATTTTGAAAATATTTTTATTTTGAAATTATTGTCCATTATAAGAGAAACAATTTTCATTGAAACTATTATTTTATGATTTTCAAGGGAGATTCATGTCATTTAAGAATCATGATGGTGGGAAAATCCACTCATTCTGTATAAGTTAAAAAATCATCCCATCTATGTTTTTGTCATAAAATTCAATAAGATCCTCCTTTAGAAAACAAAATGAAAAAAATGCATCCAAACATTTTTCATGAGAAAAACATGAGTGAAAATGAAATAAAAAAACATTAACATAATAGTTAAAAATTAATTTATTTATGAAAACATAGAAATATAAGAAAAATATAGTTTTATATAATATTTTAAAAATATAATTTAATTTAAATGAATTTCTCCTATAAATATCATCTTGACGAAATAGGAAGTAATAAATGGAATTAAATGTATCTATCCTTAAAAATTACACATAATAAAAGTGTACATACAAAAAAATTATAAAAATTTATATCAAACATTTACATTATATGACATAATCAAGATGTATATGTTTATCCCATGGAATGAAAATTGGGTTATGAAATCCATTACCACTGTGTATTATGTTTAATAATATGCACCATAAAGGTAATAATTATCTAAGGTAAAATTTTATACCTTTAATATGATGAGATTGATGATATAATATATCAAAGGATAGTACATATACACCAATAATGAAACATAAATGGTGAATATAGAATATATCTCCCAGATGTAAGAGTGGGAAGAGAATACCTTCCCTTATGGTTCCGTTTAGTTTTTTGTACTTTAACCTACTATATTAGGCATTAAAGGATGTTATTAATTAATTAAATTACTATATTAATTATTAAAATACATTATCTGAGGAATTTATAAGATCATATGGCCCATTAATTAATAATATTTCTTTATTTTCATGGTTTCAGGTCTATTCATTTCATGGATTCATTATCAGTTCATTTCTATATTAATAAGGATTTTCATTTCAAATGGAAATAAACTACCAAAAGTGAAATGAATTTCAATTAATTAATCTAATTAAGTTCAAATGGTACTATTAATAATTTTTATTTCTTAAAGGATGATGATTCATTTTTTAAAATGTTCATGATAAATGTTTATATTAATTTAGATATTTTTTCGACCTTCAGTAACTTATTTTGTTTTATATAATGTAATGTATATATATTATTTCAAGAAAATAAAATATTATATTATATAAATATTTAATTCTTTTTTAACCATAATTTTTTTTATAAAAAATCATGTAAGAGGTAATTTAAGACAAACAAAAATATTATTCTCGAAGTTGATTAACCTGCATAATCTGAACAATATATTCATTTCTCTGAATAAGAGGATGAAATAAAAGGGATGTATATAAGATAATACATTAATAGCATACAATTTAATTATGAACATGATTATTTGATTATAATGTTATTATGTATGAATCAGGTGGGGATAAAATAGAAGAAGAAATGAATTTAAAAGAACTAATTTGAGAAAATTAACTCTTGAATATCACCTCTTTAAGAGACCATTAAGGGACATCAATTTGGTCTCTATGTGATTCCATAATAAATAGGGTATGTGGATATTTATGAGGAGATTATTTGGTAGAGATATGAGTTTATTAATTTATTTTGAGTCATATTGGGGTGTTGATGGGTGGTACGTATCAATCATGAGAGGTGAGTTTAATTGATTAATGTAACAATTAGTTATTATTTAAATTCCACCATATTGAGGTGGCACTATTTTTCATTAAATGTTATGAAAATATATAAATATGAGGATTTTTAAATTTTATATATACCTAAAAAATAATTAACTTTCATAGTGTTTAGGTAGTTTAATCCTTTTCCTTTTTTCAATAACTCGTTTTATTTTTTTCTATACCACAATAAATCATATTTTATGATGGTATATTTTAATACCTAAAATTAAAATTGATCATAGATCATAATTTAGACCTTATGATTGAAAATATGGATATATTTTACAAAATCAAATTCACATAATTGGAAAATTTAAATTTAAAATTAATCTCACAAACACAACAAGGGAGCAGTGTTTTTAAGTGAAAATGTTTAAATGGTTGAAATGTTTTAAATCCAATTTCAGTGTTAAATTTATTTCAATAACATAAATTGGATTTATTGGTATATAATTTAACTAATTATTATTTATAAAAACAATAATTCATCCATTAACTATATAGTAAAACAAATAAAATGTAATTTTCAATTAAAATTTAGTTTATTTAGCATTCATAAAAAATAATCAAAATTATTTGAAAAATACGAAAATTTCACACAAATATAATTTTCATATAAGGATATTAAAATTGATGTTTATTTTTTCAAATAAAACTTATATTTTTTTAAAAAAAATTAATAGTTGGAACTCCATTGGAAGGAAAAAAATAACCTTTGGAAAAAATATATATTTTTTAATTAAAATGGTATTTATTATTGTCTTAGGTCAGTAAACATATTGAATGAATTTTAAAAAAAAATAATGAATATATAACACGTAAATATAAAAAATATAATTCAATAAAAATAAATAATTTAATTTTTTAATATAAAATTCCATTGTGTACAGAAAATTATTTCTTCATAAAAATCATTATTTATGTTCAATTGGTATTTATTTTCATTTCTAATTAACTGGATACCAATCAGTTCGTTTTATTAAAATGTATAATCTATATTTTCATAATTCAATAAATCTCATTCATTCCTTAAATTCCAAGGTCTAGGAAAAAACATTATCATTTAAATAATAATATTTCGGTGATGGTTTCATTTTATTGCCTATTTAAAACTAAAATATTGAAGAGAAAAAACGAGACACAATTAAAAATCATGGGGTTTTACATTATACCCCACTAAAAATGAATCTCACACAAAAAATTCATTAATCAGAAAAAACAATATGAGGATAACTATACATAACTCAATTTATGGGATCCCATTTAGATTCCTCAAATTGGTTGATTTTCTATAAAACATTAACTAGGTTAGTGGTACTACATCATAAAAATTTATCATTATGATATATACTCTCTATCAATTTTTCATAATAAGTATTATATCACACTAGTGGAATTACCTTTTAGTTTATTAAAATAGAATGATCATTTATTTACTTAATCATCTGAGAATAATGGAACACATAATGAATATGAGAGTGGTTTAGTTAAACTATGCATATTTAAGATACCATAAATAATTTCAGGAAATTTCATCCTAAAAATTATAAATTTCAGTTCCAAAATCATTTATCTATGTTTGAAAAAGTACATTAAGGGAACCCCATATTAGAAAAGAGGTTAATAAATCATCCCATTAGAAAGGGGGAAAGTAAAAGGTGAATATCACCTCATAAAATAGATTCTGATTAGGATAACATTATCATAAATTGAAAACATGGTCAAGGATGTGAAGTTTAACTATCATTTTCTGATGGATAATGAGTGATAAATTGTCATTATAAAATTATTTATCAAAATCCATAGACCATATATGTCCTAAAACGGTCATTAATATAATAATAAATAAAGATAATTTAATAAAATTTTATTTCAAATTCATTTGTAAATATTTACTCACTTGATTTCATCTCATAATTAAAATATCACTCTTTTTTGTATGCCTTGATAAAATTTTTCATCATATATAACTCAATGTCTGTAAGATGGTGTTTTAATTCTTATAGAACTAGTATATAATAAGAAACATAAGGGATAACAATTCATTCCTTTTATCTCTAGTTCTCATCTCAACAAGAATGTTAGGAACAAGTCATTCAATATTCATAAATTCTCATATGGTTATATTCTACATTAATCAATAATTTCTTATCCCATGTTCAACATAAAATATGCATAAATTAATAGCCATATATATCATAAAATAGTGTAGAATCCACAAATATTTGAAGAATGTTATTATATTTTGAAAATAGACATATCATTAATATACCAATCAACTTCACGTATCTCTTGATTATCACACCACAAACTTGTGAATTTAAGTATCATTTTTTTCTATTGGAACACGTTTACAACTTATATTAGTTTAAAAACATATTGAAAACATATAGGCTTTAAAAAACTACCTCTATCCTCATACTATAAATTTAAAATTTATATATAATAAATCCATAAACCACCATTTCATTACATTATTAATTAGTTTTTCGGTCATAAATACTATCACATTTATCATATCACAAAAATATATTTATCTCAATACATTCCCCTCATAATGCACAACTTATGGACTATATTTTCCATATTTAGAAATTATCCAAAAAAACAACCATAATAGTAAATAAATTTTCTATTCCATCAGCATTATCATTCAAATCATTAAAGAAACACTATAGTGGAACAACCCTTATATGTTTCATTATTTCATGGAACTATAAATGCACTTCCAAAAAATTATTAATGATTTATAATAAATAAACACAAAATAATTCCAACACTTAATTATCACACCCCATATTTATAGAACTGATCATATGTGATTTTCCTTTTAAATGGTCCTCAAATATATAGCTGACTTTGATCGTCATCATCAACCCTCGGATTTGGGAACTGATTAGCAGAATTCCCATTATACTTACACATGAAGAATTTATGTGTGAGGGTATATTCCTTGTGGATTTCTATTTATTATCAGGATTATGTTACTTTTTCCCATCACATCAGTACTCAGTTTCTAGATAATTATTTTTACATAATTTAATATAATGACTAGTCCCCACGATTCAATATCATTCATGTTTCTTCTAAAACAATGATAAAAATAGGGGAAATATTTCTTTTCATCATGGTTCTTCATAATTTCTTTTGAATTAAATTTATCTTTTTTATCAAAACCATTTTATTTATTGGAAACTATATTTTTTATCATAAACTACAAAGCACCTCAAAAAATTTGATTGCATCTACATAAGTCACTTATATATAATGCATTTTGAAGACATGGTTTTAAACAACCAAATAAATGGATAATTTTACCCACATGACTGATAATTAATCAATATGCATACCTTTCATGCCTTATAAAATATTCCTCATATGTATTTATGGATTCATCATCCATTATCATTAGCTCAAGAAATTCCTTTTCCATATTTGTATATAGAATTCGATTGAATTACATGTTGATTAATATCCTTTTAATCTCATCAAATTACAATGATTCAATTTCTTATTATTCATCATATTGTTTATAATATTCCACCATTTATCTACATCACCTTCCAGTTAAAAAAATAATGAATTTTTTTTCACAAAATGAGAATTGATGAATAAAAAATATTTTCACAATTTTCATTTCCATAACACTTCCATTATTAGATCGTAAGACCAACTGAATTAAGGTGTACTTTATTATTAAAGTACACAATATAATAATGTTCTTTATTTTTCTCATTTGGAAGAACAACACGATTCATTGATTGTTTGAGTGAAAAAATATGATTTTCTGTTGCAACTCCCATTACATTTTATTTATCCAGAGGAAAATTTCTGCATTTCTCACTACATTCAATATTAACACATTTACATTGGGTTATATCCATTGACTAAAACTAGACAGAATTGTATTATCATCACTATTAATACTGGTAAAACCACATAATCACCATAAAGTTCTATTAAAATTTAAATGCATGATACCTTGTGTTTAATCATAGGTTAGTAATGATCATTATAAAAACTCAAATAATGCAACTGAGACATGAACATAGAGTTATTATTGTAAATTATCATCCTATATACCAAAGGATTACTAAATATTAATATGATACCAACTATAATCACCATCACATTCATATAAAAACCATTCATTTAAATGGATGAATATTCATTACATAACCGAAAAATACACACTATAATTACATGGGTTTTTTTGTATTTGTAAATTAGGAAATATAAAAATCTGGTTAAATGAACATCTACATAATCTACAAGATATTTAAAACTAGAAACAGTAATGAAATTTCATACATAATACCTTCATTCATACCTTATAGGGAAATGAACCCAAAGAGACCAATGAACCCATATGATTAGTAAGGGTCAAAAAAGGGGAAATGAGTCATAACATAAAAATGTCGGTATAAAAATATGAAAATATAATTTTAAAATTATACCATTCATATCAATGATCATAATCTTCAGCCATAGAATAAATCATAAAGATTTATTAAATGTGAATCATAAGACAATAATTGTGGCATAAAACATGGAATTGTGGCCAAAAAGTATGCATAGAAAATCATTTCATGAGTAGTCAAGGATAATTTTGTACACTATAATAGTATAATGATATCACTACCCAAACCATATTATTATTAAATGTTCACTCTATGACTATCATGGAATAAAAAGTCTTTTACTTAATTGGTTTCACTTCTGCTCCGTTTCTGTTGGAACCATGTTCAATCCACAATCCCATATTATATGTATAATCAGATATAGTATCATTACCCAGTTAATTGGAGGGATATTGTTGTCACCTATCAAATAATTAAAATAATATGTCCATGTTACTTAGGAATAAAAATCATTTGTCATATCCAAACCCATGAAAAGAAACATGTTTCCAAATCATTTCATCATAGCATAACCAACGAAAAGGTAATGGTTTTCATAAATATAAAGACATAATAAAAAATAAATAAGAATGAAAATAATACATATAATATCCTTATAGTTTCCCTCATAAATCGTACGAATGATAAAATAATGGAATCACTGATAGATCAACTGATATAATTCATGAGGAAAATATCACATACATTTTAAGAAATAATTTATTTTAAAATGAAACAAAAATATAAGATAATAATTTTCCTTAACAATAGACATATTATAATTTAAAAAAATCATCATGTAATTAATGTATCATAATTGTCTAAAAATATTCTCATGATATATAAGTTAAAAAACCTTCCTTCTATTTTTTTCATGGAAATGTAAATACACACCTCTATTCAAAAATGAAAAGAGGACACTTTCGATAAATTTTGTATGTAGTAAAACATGATTGAGAATATATTAAAAAATATTAAAATAATATTAATATATTTATGGAATCAATCTAATAAAATATGGACATAGAAGAAAAATATATTTTTGTTTAAAATTTATTTTTTCTTTAATCATATACCATTATAAATAATGTTTTGATGAACTGGGTGATAATAAAAAGAATCAAATACATTTTTTCAATAGAAATAAAAATTAATTTTTTTTAAAACATAATATATTAAGAATTAATTTCATACATATGCTTATCCTGATATAATAAAGAAGTATAAGTTACACCCAAGGAATGAAAATTGGGATAAGAAATCTTTTACCACATCATATTCAACAGAATCATATTATCAATAAAATTTATATTTATCAAATATAAAATTAGATACCATGATTAATATTAAATTCAATGATTGATATATCCAAGGTCACTATATATAAAATCATCATAAGAAATAAGTGGCGATTAAGGCATATATCTCATAGAAATAAGAGTGAGAAGATAAATTATTACCTCACAATTCCCTTTATTTTTTTCATACATTTACCTCCAGTAAAATGATATGAAGTATGTTATTAAATCATTATTAATCTATATTAATATTTATAATCCATTATCTGATGATATTTGAGGATATTATAACCCATTCAATGATAATATTAAATTATTTTCCTGGATTTAGGTTTGTTCGGTTCATATTGTCACGGTCGATTAATTTGTATTTAATTAGATATTTTCATGTCAAATTGAACTAAAAGTCTAGAGTTAAATTGAAATTTTAATCACTCTGTTCATGAATATTAAATTAACAATTAAAATTTTAAATTTCATTCAATATTATGATTCATATGATAAACTATTAATGATATATCTATTGTTTAATTTGGGAGTTTGTTTTCTGACCACCACAAACGTGTTTCCCTTTATATAATATTATGTATATATATTAGTTACATTACATGAAATAGTTTATAATAAACATATCAAAATATTATTTAACCATTATAATTGTTTTATTTACACCCATGGATGTGGTAATTAAAAACGAACAAGAATATTTTTCAAAGATGTGATTAACTCCTATATGCTGGAAAATAATTTCGTTTCATTGAATATGGAAAGTTATAAATGAGACACATATTATATAATCCATTAATTAAATAAATTACTAGATTTAAATGATTAGGTAATTATTATTCCATTATGGATGATGTGGGTAATGTGAAAATAGAAGTACAAAACACATTAATAGAGGTAAATTGAGAAAATTACCTCTTGGCAGTCACATCCTTTAGTGATCCTCGAGAAACATGGATTTGGTCATTTGGTAACACCAGAATCACTAAGATGTGGGATGATTTATAAGGATCAGTATGGGTTGAGAATTAATTAGGGTCATGTATTGTGAATTTAAATGGGTTGGTGAGAGTGGTATTTACACTTCAGGTGAGGTTGGTTTAAGTGATTAAATTGATGATTATTTTATATTAAAATACAACAACCTTGAGGTGGGATTAATTTCCATGAATTTGAATTGAAATTAATATTGAAGAGGATTTTTATGGTTTATAAGTACCTCAAAAATTCATTAAATGATTTATTTTTTAAATATTCTAATCCTTTACATTTTTAGCATTAACCCCATTGATTTTTTTACCTATGCCACAGTAAATAATTTTATAACCATATTATAATTTTAATAAAAAATTAATAAATTGAACTTAAAAACTAATATGGTTTATCTAATTCTAAATATGGAATCCTTTTTAATAAATAAAATTCAAAAAAATATAAAAATTATATTTAAATTTAATCATTTATATGTAATGTGAAACAATGTTTTTCTAAAATGAAAACGATCAAAAGCATGAAATGTTTTTAATAACCAATTACATTTTCAAATATATTCTGATTACATAATTTGATTTATGGGTATGTAATATAACAATTTATTTTTTAAATATAATTTATAATTTCTTTTATCCAGTGTTTTTAATTATTCAGAAATGTTGTTTTAACTTAAAATCTAGTATTTTTAAATATTATTGGGAAAATTAAAAATTCCACAAAAAATATTAAAAATTAAACATAATATTCTTTTGATATACTGAATTCAACAATGAATTTTATTTTTTTAAATAAAAAAATAAAATTTTAAAAAATTATTTTAAAAATATATGCGCATGTATAAGGAAGCAAACATACATTTTAAAAAAAATTTATTTTTATGATCAAAAAATTACTTATCATTATTTTATCCAATCAAACATATTTAATGAAGTTTAAAAAATGTTTCTATGTATATAACATATAAATTTTATCATTTTTTTCACAAATTTTAATTACTTTAATTTATTAATATAAAATTATGTTGTTGGAATAAAAATAGGTTTCCATAAAAAACAAACTTTTATGTTCATTTGTTTTTTATTTAAATTTGAATTTAACTAGTTACCAAAGAATTTATTTTATTAACATGTTTGAACTATATATTTCTAATTTAGTTAATATCCTTCATTATTATCATTACAATGGCTATGTGATAACAATCACAATTAAATAATAATATTTATGAGTTCAATTCATGTCAATATTTATTGTAAAATATGATATTAAGGACAAATAAATGATAAATAGAAATAAATCATGGGTTGTTGCAATATCATTTTGAAAATCTCATAGATTATAATATAGTTCATTCTCAATATAGAACTAAACTAACTAACCAAAAATTCCATTTAATCAATATACAATGAATTAAATACATCCATAAATAATATAATTTTGAAAATTTCATGGATTAAAATTACTTAATTATTAATGGAAGAAAATATTAATTATTTATTGTAATTTTCTCAGAAACGTGATACATTAACTATAAATCCCTTTCATATGATAGTTTGAATTTACATATTTAAACCTATTGGGTAAGGAATTAAGATTTATTAATAGTTTCTCAGACAAATAAGGAAAATTCAATGTAGATTAACGTGTGTAAAAATCATATATGTTATAATTATTTAACATATCCACAAAAAGTAATATGAATATTTGTGTTAAATTTAATGTCCATTGATAACAAAAATGGGAGTATTTAATTAAAGATTTAAATACTACATAATGGATCATTAATGTGAATTTCAATTATTTCCGTTGAAAAAATGATCATAAATCATCAAAAGAATGAATAAATATGGGATCAATACAACATATCTATAGTAAATTATATATTGAATACAGTTTAATGTTTTTGACGAAGAGAGATTCCAAAAAATAACCTTAAAAATTTTCATAGTGAAAATTACTTTTGAACTTTGAAAATAACATTTTATAATTAAAATTTCATATAAAAAGCAAAAAATACTTTTATTAAAAAGTGTCATTTAAAATTATAAAAAATCTTGAAAATTATTATTAGTTATGATGGATACATATTATTTTCATTTCATACATTTAAAAAAATTATATTATATTATATAGTATAAGATAAAAATGCGTTATTTTGAAATCAATATGATCATTCATTAAAAATATTAATATGAAATGTAAAAATAAGAAAAAGCACATTTAATAAAAATTTTGAATTTTTTTAAAAAATAATAAAAATTTCTTTGATTAATTTATTAGAAAATAATGTTTTTTAAGAATACAAATTGTTGATGGAGGATGGAAATGAATTATAATTCTTATAACAACATTTTTTCAATTATTTTAAGTACCAATGAGTGAAAAACTATAACTATAAATTTAATATTTCATTAATTCAAATATTATAAGGAAATTATAAGGGTTTATTAGATAATGATAATATAATTTTCATCAAATGATATTCATGAATAAACAATCTCGATATGAATCATATTGTGAAAATAATCCATGAAAATATCATAATGTTTAGGGTATAATTAATAAATAAATAAATTATGTGTGAAAAAAATTAAATCTAGCTAAATCAAGTGGAAATAAAAAATAATATTAAAAAATTAATTACACATATAATATTACAATATTAAATACAATAAATAATAAATATAATACAATTAAAAGAAATCATGTTATAAAATTCATTAACATTTGTAAATTTTGAAATCAAGTATACATGAAGAATTAACCAAATTCAGTAATAAAATATAGTTAAATAATATGGAATAATGATATTACATGTGAAAGGAGAATTATATAAACCACATAAAAGAAATTATTTACATGACAATACAATATACCTCAATGAAGTGGAACTTAAACGAAGTCTCTAACCAGACACTTTCTTCTGGTAGAATATGTTTTAACCACATGTATAGTGGTTTGAAAAATATTATTAACTTATGAAATAACCATTTTGTTAATATAATTTCATATATGGTCATTTCATTATATCTAATCACAAGTTGGTTAATAATATTTCATTATTTTTTTTGTATTTGGTGTTAATAGCCACACATTCTCATTTATGCTTCATCATGAAATTTATCATTATTTGATATATGATATAGATTCATAATATACATAAATATATTAATGTTTTTAATATAAATTAGGATCCTTAAAGAAATTATTATAATCATTATTGAAATTTGTACATGGATAATGGATCACATTTTGTCCTAGGGATGGTTGGCCATATATATGTGCAAGGAACATTATGATTTCATTAATTGGTTAAAGGGTAAGGATGTTTTTCAAATATTAATATTTCATAAAATAATAACATATTTGATAAATCACATATTTTTATTAAATTTATCTCGGTTTCATTCCATATAAATCATATGAGAAAAATGAATAACATCACTTTGAAAGGTGGTAGTTTTCAATACAGATGAGCGATGTTATTGTAATTTAAAATGCTTGTAATGTAATATGGAATATGTGATATTTCAATTAATTATGAATATTAATATCATAAATATCATATAAATGGGTTCTATCTATATTTTAAAGGTGGTTATGGGAAACGAATTACATGTGTTCATGAGGCGGTAGGCTGTCATACACATGATAAGAAATTTCATTTCTTATTTTATGAGGGAAAATATGTATAAATATTATTACATAAAAATAATAACATATAAGTATATATTATGTATATTATATTTACAGATTGGATGTGTTATGTAATTTAATGAGGAATATGAAGGATGAAAATGAGAGTCCTTTGTCAAAACATTTACATTATCTAAGAGAAACCTCCTTCGGATAACCTATAATGGACCCTAGATATAGAATTATAAGATTACCATATGATCTAAAAAATTTCTATAGATTTTTGGGAGGGTTTATTTTTTGGTGTACTGTGGATAAATGAAAGGAGTTAGTTCCATTTTATATGCGGGGAAAGGAAACCCTCCTGGAAATTACTTGGAAATTTCCAAACAAATAAGAAATGATAATGATATTAACATTAAAAATACTTCTAAAAACCATAGGATTTATTTAGGGATAATATAAGCCGTAAATATTTCTTGTAAATATGATTTTGATATATTTTTTGGTCATTTTAATGCTTATCATATTATTTTTCTCTGACATAAAATCAATTTAACCATAATCACGAAATTTGTTTTTCCATGTTTTCACTATTTATTTTGAAAAAAAAGTACATAACCCAACTATATAATATATAATATTATTATTTCATATATTGAATACATTTTTTCAAAATAAATTTAATAAAACTAAAATAATACAATAATAAATTATACCTATAAACGCAATGAAAAAGATGGGTTCCAAAGTGTAAATTTGATATGTATATTATGTTTTAAGATCAAAATTCAATATGAAATTGATGAAAAAGAAATAAATTATTCAAACTCTTATATAATTTTATTAATTATAAATAAATCAAAATTAATTTTACAATTTTAATTACTTTAATGAAAAGCTGTTTCTAATAAAAAATTATTTTCACTATTAATCAAACAATTTATATCTAAAAAATATCCAAAAATTTAAACTAATGTAATTATAATATTATGACTTAGAAAATGAATTAAACTTTATAAAATTATTTTTATAAAATTATTAAAAATAAAATTTAATTTATGGGTGTAACAAGTTACCAAACCGTTGTTTTATATTGTTTTTTAGAAAACATAACTTTTTATTATAAATTATTGTTATTTTATTTTAATAAACAGATAACCAATGCATTTTTTATAAAAGTGTACTCCACATAACATTCCTAATATCTATAGAAATCACCAACCACCACAATTTTGTAGTGGGGTTATAATATTATTTTGTATTATTGTATATTTAGACTTGTGGTTGTGTGTCCCAAAAGCTATTGAAGAGATTACATTTAGAGAAATATATTTAATGTATTGTTTAAGTTCAATTCCCATATTATAATACACTATAAAATATAATGATATTATTTTATAATTTTAGGGTGTTTCATTCTACCCCAAATAAGGAAATTCCTTCCTCGGAATTTGATCATTATTTTAGAAAATAAGGGATTGATATTTGAAACAATTTATTTTATGAAAATGAACGTTATAAAATTGAGAATAAAATATCATATATATAATAGAAAATGGGATTTAAAAATTTCATATCGAATGACATGTATATAAGTTTCTTTATGGGGGAAAATTAATGGAATGTAAATATATGTACATGAAAGAAAAGCGTAACTAATTTTTGGGAATGACTGCGGTAATTGATAAAAATAATGTGAACGTTCACTTAAAAGTAAAGGAACTCAAAACCATAGGTATATTATGTTTTAAAATTCAATTAGATTTATTGATTATGGTGGTATAAGTTAAATTTTTTATGTTCAGTTTTCCTATTGTTATCTAATTATTTTACATATTAAGAATTTAAAGAAATACAATTACATGATACATTTATATTTCAAAATATAAATATTATCCTTCAGTTTTTTTAGATCATTTTTCAAATTCATCCATTACTAAATGAAATGAATGTCCTAAATTTAACGTTCTAGGAATGGAGAACTAAAATTCAATTTCACCGGATCAAAATTTTCATAAAAGAATAACTTCTCATTTCATTAATCTCTTACTATATTCCAAATCCAATATAGTCAGCACAAGTTATCCAATATAGTACAATAATATGTAAACCTTAGCAGTCACCCTATCTATTCATCATTAATATTTATTCATCAAATAATTTAACTAAAAACCACATTATATTAACCAGTACATCACATGATGTAGTGGTAAGTGATAAACCATTATCATCCATTGGTTTTGGGTTTGTGCGTTAAGATCTTCTCTAAATGCACTAAGTGTTCCTTCTTTTGAAACTAAATTAATATAATTAAGAAAATGATCCCAAATTGTAATGAGCAATAATTTATAAAACATCAAAGATAAGATTAACCATAAAGATTACAAATAACATTAATATTCAGTCCAAAATTTGAATGAATTATTCATCCAATAAATCTATTATGTAAAAGTTCAATATGTTGTATTCCCAATAATTATTTCCTAAAAACCCCATAATTAATGAAAAATTTCATCCCGTGAACCCTAAAAATGGTTGATTAAGACAATAACCATACAATCGACCTTAAACTGAAAACCTATGTTGGTTTCAATAACTCATATGTTAATAGAGGAAAATAATCATTATAAAATTTATACAATAATTAGATGATTCATAATTTTTATATACCAAAATACCAATGCTAAAAAAACTTTTACAATTTTTGAATTGATTCAATTACATAAATACTTCATGCATTTTATTTCATCATAGGTCCCTTCCATTTCCATGGGTTCTTCACTGACAAAATAATACCTAGGTTCCCAATATTTATGACACCGAATTATAAATTGATCAATATGAAGAAATTTATTTCTTTACATCATAATGTTCTTTTTTTCCCTTAATAATTCATTTAATTTTTCCCTTCCATTCAACAAGTAAATATTTTTATCATTCCCTTTATACACATTCTTGGGTTTCTCTTTTGGCATTTTTATATAAATGAAATTGGGTAATAATTTATCCATGGTCTCCACCACAAGAGCTCTTAGAGAAGTCTATATGTCGATTATTTGTTGAGTCTTTGATTTTAATATGGTATAGGTATACTTTGTTAATCAAATTTAAGGGTAACTAATTATGAATAATAATAATATATTTCACTAATATCCTCATCCCATTTTGTTTCTCAAAGTCATGACATTTTAGATCTTGTTCAATGTTAATATAATTCATTTAGGTTACAACCATTAACTAAAAATCAAGAATCATATATTGATCGACAATAATAATTTTGGGAATACCATATATTCCATTATAGGATGTATTAATCCAGAAACCATATTTTTAGTATAATAAACTCTAGGTTTATCAAATGTCATTAATTTCCATCATCTATTTTATTCCATTATAAGGGTTTGTAATGAAAATGAAAATTACCCAATGCATTTCACCTAGGACTGTCAATCCAGGTCTGTAGTAAGGCTCGTTGTATTTCACTGGGTGTTGATCAGGTTAGTATCAAATCACTATTATTTGAGTTGATACGAATATTTACAAACATTCTATAACTATGTCCAAATATAGTATCCCAACATGGTTTAATTTCATTTATAAACTACATAATCTCATCTGAAACATATGTTTTTGATGTACTCATATAGAAATACTAAAAGTATATCACAGGGTAATGATCCATGATCTATATTTCAATCTATTGATTTCAAAATATTTCAACTAAACATTCTCTATAGTTTTAGTAGAGACCCAAAATCCAGTAACCTAGAGATTAAGTCTTACATTATTATAGATGCATAATTCACAATGAATCTCATCTCAAAATACATAATTATTTAATAGTCTTGTAAAACTTGATTCATAAATGAATCCTATATAACATTTTAATACACAAATTTTATCAATATTTTTTTTATAATGTCACAATTTCTAATATAATATCTATTCTGAACCACAATACCATCCAATTCAGTATTCAATTTTCAATATGGTCTCATTTAGTGGTTAATTGAGAACCACCACAAAACCCCAATATACCAAAAATAAAAATGCATCCAACACTATAAGAGACAAAAAATCATTAAATTCAAGAATAACTAAATTAGAATCTTTATACCTATATTATTTAATATTTATGGTATATACCTTAGTGTTCATATCTTCCGTGATAAGGTCCTATAGGAACTAATATAACTTGTACCATGTCTTAATAAAATATTCCAAATTTAGTTTCCTTTCCATGAAAACTTTTATCATAATGTGTTATATCTAATTGAACAACCCCCACTATGCCTCGTTAGAATCAAAGAGTTTATGTCACTAAACAATCCTCTTAGTATCGTCTTTGGGGGCCTTAATCAATATGGAGTTCTCCAAAATTTCTCCCCCATATTGTATGGTTAGGTCCCATTTATTGTCATTATTTAAAAAATAACCATCCCTTTCCTTATGATGGCACTTTTAATTTAACATTGTCTAATGTTCTGGAAAAATATGGGTACTATTTCCTCCTTTTGGATTTCTACCCTTTTTTCAGTATAAAACACCAAAAATCAAGGTATCCATTCTACAATTTATTCCTTGTCAAGAAGTGAATTCCTATATTATGACCTTCCTATGTGATTTTTCCTAAGTTACAAATATCACCCTGATCATTTCTACTATCCCATATGCTCATTGGTCCTTATTAGAACAATTATCCAACTATTTTTCTCACTTCCCAATTGTATTTCCATAAATTTTATGCTATTTAAATCTATTACTATGTTAAATGTTGTCCCAATAGCTAGAAGTACAAGTCCTATTCACTATAATAAACTCACCCCTCAAACATAATATGTTTCATATATTTCTAGCCTCTGGTTACAATAGCTAGTTGGGCCATACTAACATGACTCATAGATTTGAGTATAAACACATAATAGTATCACAACCTGTGTATATGAGGTGTAGAATGATTTACTTTTGTTATTAGCCACGATCACCCGATTCCCCCCAGATATAGAATTATCCTTCTTTGTTGAATTACTATCATTGAAATATTACCTAAAAAATCAATGATGGATACAATCTTCAGATGATGATGAATTGTTGTCGCCTCTTTTGGGGGACCTGCGCTTGCCCCATATTTCTGTTACCTAGTAATTTCACCTCAAAGCATTGGAACGATGTAACAACAAAGAATTTAGTCAATATAATATCCTCATAGATTTCAGAGGGTGGTCCTTTCCCAAGGTGTCTGATTGATGGTCCATAAAAGAATTTCCAACCATTGCTGGTATCTTTTAGAATCACGTACAAGATGTTTTCAGGATTAACAAACTAAGACCCATGACTCAAATAATAACTTTTTATTCAAACAAAGCCCATATTTAACCTTAATTAAAATATAATCCATACATTCTTACTAAATATTGACTTCAATAAAGATCCTTAGAGAAACAAGATAACATAAATCATTAGTTTGATGATATGAGAATTGGTAATGTCTCACCAGATTTATAATCAAATTATGTACTTCCTGATTCAGAAATTTCAGTGCAAGTCCCTACGGAGAAGTACAAATTTACAGGATTGGGAGATCACACTAAATGTGAAAATTGAATGGATACTAAAATATTTTAAACACATATTCCAAATATGATATGTATAGAATTTGACCATGAAATGATTAGGTTATCTTCCATCATGAATCAAATCAAAAAATTCTCAGGTCCAAAAGCCCAATAATTTCCCGTTATTAAAATGTCCAAGAATATAAATGAATATGTCAGTGAAAACAATATAGGGTTATATAATACCAAAGAAGGCCACTAATTAATGATCCATCATCATGGAGGTGTTTTTGAACACCAGATAAAAAATCATAATTAGAAGATTTACATTCTTTCATGAATGGACTTTTGGGATAAATATATGAAATTAAAGTAGGGGAGGTGAGAAATATTTTTAAATGTAATAAGAAAACAAAGAAGAGTAAATAGAGGAACTGGTGGAGGACCCACCCTGGGTAGAAGAATATACATTCATATCCATTGTAGAAAACCTTTTGGATTCATTGAAAAGGATTCAAAATAATTGTGATGTTAAATTTTCTAAATTGGCTATGTACAATAGAATCTACCATGAACCAATAAACATAATCAACATGGAAAGGACAATAAATGAACACATATTCTATTTTAAAAACATTTCTATCATGATAAGATAAGGCATAATCAATATTTCAAGGTAAACATCAAAAAACACATACCATTTAAACAATAAAAGGTGAATGTAATTCATTTATAGATAAAATCATTTAAAATATATCATGGGTAAAAAGAGAAGTCATAATCTATATTTAAAGGTAAATAACTATAAAATGGAATTCAATTAATAAATTATGAATGAAATTAATCATGCGATACTATCATTGTGAAAATATGACGGATTATAATTAATGATTTCATAATAAAGGATATTCCTTATTATTGGACATTGTGTTTTAATGTAAATGATTTAACTACTATAATGACCTTTAAAAAGATAGTTTTAAAATACATGTAGAAGCTTATATAATACTACCTCAGTAATTTCCTCATGGTACTACCGATGCACAAATAGTTAATATTATTCCAATCTTCATCCATAAATACATGTCGAATACATTCGACATATATTTACTAATTGTTATAATTCTTTAATATGTTCCAATATAATAAAATATCCATATTTCATAAAGAATAGATATTTATCAATATTTTCCCCGATAAATAAATAAAAATCAATATTGTACACCATATGTCAAAATGAAATTTGGTTTAATTAATAAACATATCCAAAATAAATAATATTGATATTTTTGGAATGTTTAACACATAATGATCACATGAAAGTGCATATTACAAGAAAACGTTAATAACAAAAAAGGAATAATGAAAGTGAATTTTTATAAATTCCTGAGTCATAATGAACATAATAAATTTATATAATGATTAAGGGTGGTATTGATAGAATATATCCATATTGAAGCATAAGTAGAATAACGTTTTTATCATTAATGAATATAAATTCCATGAAAATATCATCTAAAATATTCTTGAGGAAAATAGCCATTTCACATTTAAAATAAACTCTTAGATATAAAAATATGGAAAAAGGTAAAACATTTATTTAAAAATAACATTCGGAACAAATAAATAAATACATAAAAATATTTTGTGTGGTCAAGAATTCTAAATATCTGGTTTATTATGTACATGTTAAAAAATATTGCAATGAAATTTTTGATAAAATTCAAATGGTACATATTCTAAAATTGCATGATGAATCATTTAAAAAATTTCATAAAAATTAATAATAAAATATTTATTATTTAATAAATTTTAAAAAATTCTTTTTGGAATCATATTTATAAAACATGTATTTAGAAAAAAACTGATTTCTTAGCGATGAGAGGAATGACATTTTATTTTCCTAAAAATAGTCTTGTCAATTAATTTAAGTACCAAAGGTTGAATATTGGTAATATTACATTAAAATATCATGAATAACCATATTAGAATAAAATGAATTGGGTTTTTGAGACAATGATAAAATAAAATCCTTCAACTAATATTCCTAAATAATATATCATGTTTTCAATGAAGTTATGAATCAATCCCTTATAAACATTCATATAGTTTAAGTTAGAATTTATCAATAAATTAATAATGTGTTTCAATTTTTAGTCAAAGTTATAATTCCGATATAAAACATATGATAATAAAAAGATACCAGACACATAATCATAGAATATCAATGAAAATAGAGAAGTAGTATAATGAAATAAAATGTAAATGAGTTGTGAAATTCATTACCATTTTGTAAGTTTCAAGTAAATTAACAAAGGATTAAATAATTAAAACTAAAATTGAAAATACAATGATTTGTTAAGGATTCATTATATTACATGTTAATGGGTATGTATATTCACCAGTAAATTAAAATATTCATCAATAAGGGATATTTATACAAATCCCATTACCTCACATTTCAATAGATAATTTTTTTAATTAGTATTTATATTTAAACATGGAAAATGGATTACATCGCTTCGTAGAGATGGTAGGTCATCTTGAGAGATGAGAAACATTATCATTTCCATAATGTAAAAATGGATAAGTAAATGGGAGATATATTAATCATACATAATCCATAACCTATCGTATATATCATATATATTTCATAAATATAACCATATTACTCTTATTTTAATGTGTATGGGAAAAATGGATCACATCGCTTCAGGAGGTTGTAGGCCACCATCGACACAAATGAAATTATCTTAATTTAAATGTAATAGAACATAAGAAAGTATATATTTTATATTATAATTCATAAGTGCAATAATATCATAAATATATTATATATATGTGTCAAAACCATAATTATATTCATCCTTGAAATGTGGATATCGAATAAAAATTACATCGGTTCATGAGTCGGTAGTCTGCCGTACACACTATTTATGATTTTGTAACCATGTAGATAGAGAATTAGATGGATAATTTTTATTCAATCATATTTATAACACACACACACACACACATATATATATATTTGATTTAGGTATTTTATTATTTTTTAATTGTTTGGAAAACCTTTATTGGGGAATATTTGAAATAAAATGAAATATCATTGTTAATACAATTTTATTATCTCATAAAACCTTCTTTGGATTTCCTAGTAAGGTTGCTAGGGTTAATATTTTTTAAACCCCAATAGATGTATAAAGCTTCTAAGGATGTTAAGGAGGAGCTATAGAAGGTTATGGTTATTCAAAATGGAATTATATGATTGGATAAGTGAATGTAGTGAGTTTCCATTTATAAGTGGTGAAAGGGAATCTTCTTGCAAACTACATTGAAATTTCAAAAAATAATAATTTTATTTAACGTAATAAAGATTAAAAAATCTTTAAAAAATTATATTTTATCTTTTAGGAAAGTATCTTGTGGATATATGTCAATAAAACATATTTTTACAAGATGGAAATTAATTTAACTATAATTATCTTAGTTTAACCCTCGGTAAACCCATTATTACCATTACTATAGAAATAATGTTGTTCTCTTTTCACTATTAGTTTATGTAAATAAAAATTTAACCCTTATTTGATAATATAAATTAGGGATATTCGAAATTTAGAATAAAATTTCCCAAGTTTCATTCACGAAAGTGGAAGATTCCATTTTTAAATTATACCCACATACATGATGAAAATATGTATTTTCAAAGAATAATTTCTTATAGTTATATAATGTTTTTGTATCAAATTTTAATATAAAATTTAGTAAAATGAAAAAAATTAGTTAAATTTTTATAATAGTGAACTAATCTTACTTTAAATCGAATTTAATATATAATTCATCCTTTTTAATTATTTAAATAAAAATTTAGTTGTAGAAAATATTATTTTCCCCATTTCATCATAAAATGAATCATCTCCAAAAATACAAAAAAATCAAACTAATATGTTTTTATATACATATTATATAAATAAATTTAATTTAATAAAAAAATTATCTAAAATATTCAATCAATAATTTAAAATGACATGTGCATAACATGACTAAACTATCTTTTAGAGAAATTATAGTTTTCTAGAAAAATATATCTTTTTCATTTGAATGATTATCATTTTTTTAAAATAAAAATACTACAATTTTATTTGTTTTAAATATGTAAAATATGTATTCTTCAAAATTTATTTAATTATATTCATATCAAATAAATGAAATTTTATAGTCTAACATTATAAAATATAATAGTTTTTTTAGACTCAGGGTTTCATAATCTGTAAATTATTAATGGGATTAAATTTGATGAAATTTATTTCCATGGATATTTGGTCATGTTGTCTTTTGTCAAATAAATTATATAATACAATGTTACTATTTTAAAATTTTTAGGTGTTACATCTTTTTGTGGTGTATACACATCACATTAATTTATTTTTTGATTCAACATAAGAAACTTATGTGATATAAATATCTACAAAAGGTTCTTTCTTTCTTGGAGATTATGAATGTCATTTTACTAATTTGGTAATGTTTTTCTATTAAAAAATAATTTTTTATCAAGATAATGATGTATTATATTTCCAATTAATAACCATTGTGATTTACCTCTCAAGAACTCATGAATTATGTTTTACTATATTTATTTCTTTATAATAGATGATTTCGATTCATTTTCCACTCTTTATGCATTCAATAGAATGGGGATATGTTATTAAGAAAAATCAACATCATTTCGCTCTTTTGATGAAAAACTATTTTCAGCAACATCCATGACATTTTAAAATGTATTAGGTAATATTTTTATTATTATCCTATGAATCTTAATTTATTTTTTTACCCATGATTGACTTTACCTAAATTAATGTAAAACTAATCATCATGTCATTTTTCAAACAATGTATATTTTGACTTTTTTACAAAAATGTGAATGAAATGTCTAAATTTAATACATATGGTAAGAATAGAATATTCATAAATCATGATTAGTCAATGTTATAATGGTTAATTTAAAATTATACAATGGTATTTTCAAATTAAATGATTTCAAAAATATACAAGAAATATTTTTTTTAAAATTGATTCTCTAATTGGAAGGGTTATTTTTCTAATGAAATATTTTAGTGATATTTTAAATTATTTTTCATATATTATAATGAATATTGATGATAATTATGATTTACTAGTGATAATATACATTAAAATTATTATTACACTTTATGAGGATTATTATTTATTATATTTATGAGTTTTTTATGAAATGCATTAATTTTATATGGGTTTTTCTATAGTGAATCGCTGAAATTTTTATGAAGAAAATTTTCTCTGCATGAGTTATGATGTGATGATATGATGATGGTTTTATGATATTTTTACATAAATATTTTTTTCATTATGTGTTTTTGGTTTTGTTATATTTCATTATGGTGGTCACATAATATCGAAGAAAAATTGGAACCTATATCTCCCACCAATGCATTAAGTAAAACTAAAAATCCCATTATATATGTGGGGATGGAATGGTGGGTGAACCTTATTAGCTAAGGTATTTTTTCCATTAAGAATTTCTTATGAGGGAACCATGACTACAATAATGTGTTGTGAAAAAACCCAATCTGGTATGATTGTATTTGGATTGATCCTTGACTAATACAATGGTTTGGGGAGTATACTCATTCTGTTATATTAGTTTCGACAATTAACATTGACTACAACAATTCTATGAGGAGTCAACCCATTTTAAAATGATAGTATTGGAAATAAAAAATGAATACAATGAATATTTTATTCAATATTTATGTGTACTACACAAACTAATTAATTATGCTAATGTTATCTCCCATATCTCATGTTCTTTATTCCGTTACAATTGATGTCTTATGAACTACAATGTTTTCTGTCATGAATTATGATTATTATATCTGATATAGTGGGTATGATTTTCAAATTTTATTCTTGTATTCTCATTTCCTATGTTCGATGTTATTGTCAAGTGATAATTTATTTCTCTTTTTTCCCTTACTGAGCATCTAAGATAACCCTATATTGTGTTTTCTTTCCCCATGTTATGAAGAATCGTACAATGTATGATATGTCTAATTATAATTAAGGTTATATAAAACATATTACAAAATTATATAGATCATTTATGATCTAGTTTTTTGGTTTTCAAATATACAATGTCACTAGAACTATTTGATTCTCGAATGGATCACTTCTTATATAATGATTATTCATCTATTACGATTTGATAGTTATATATGTAAAGTTAAGGTCACTATAGTTTAGATAAAGTAATGGATTAGTTATCTAGAAGAATTTGGGATGAAATAAAATTCATGATAACAATATGTATAGACCTATGTATTAGACAAAATATTATAGTTTTGGTAACGATCATGAAATACCTAGGAAAATCATAACAGGATAAATAAGAAGGTGCCAATATTTTGAAAACATATAAATTGTGTTTCATGATTATGTGGTTTTAAACTATGATTATTGGTTCTAAAACTTTATCAATTGGTTTTATTTTATTAATGGAATACAAATGAATTATATTAATGCTGAATGTGGTGGATAATTAAATGACTATCCTCTTGATCATCAAAATTTTATTGAACATGTTACATATAATATAATTGTTATTATCAAAAAACATTCTCAAGCTATAGATCGAGATGAAAATCTATTTGAGAAAAGTATGAATCATTGATCTATTGATAACTTCATGAGGAAACTAGCATCTTCTTATAATGGTTTTTTCTCCACTACTTTCTGGGTGTGGATATGTACAATTAGGGTGATATTTTATATTATTTATTTCTCAAAACATGAGAATTTTACTTTATTTTTTTCATTTTGAAGGAGAATAATATCAATAGTGGACAGTTATCAAGAACCTTAGGAAACAAATATAAATCAAGTTTATGTTGTGGATTTATTTTTATAAAATATTTTTAAATATTTACACTCCTCATTTTCCTTATATGAAAGTGGTGAAGAAATTATTTTAGTAAAATATTGAATAATGATGAATTCATTGGCTTTTATATGGAAACTTTTAAAAGTCATGTGAGTTATTCTTAATGTATTATCATCCACACTGAAGTAAAATTGATCGATACATTAGTGACTTAAGACAAAGTCTCTAATGGGATTTATCCATAATATAATTTTGTAGCTATGAAGAAATCGTTCAATGTTCCATCACATGGGAGATGTATATTCGATTTTACCAATTTGTCTAATGGTTTTGAAGATAAATAATTGATAGAGATCAATGGAATTTATTAAATAAAGGTGATAGGATAATGTGTTCTTTTATTTTATTCCCAATGTGTCGAAAGACACCAAATTGAAATAATAAAAAGTAATCTTGTTAATGTTTCATGAATGGAAGGAAATTTCATCACGAAATATAATTCTAATAAGTTTGGAAGAAGAGAGCTAATGATTTGAATAGAGTGCGAGATCCATAGAAAGAAGCCACCACCATCCATTTTTATAAATTAAATTATTTAAAGGGTTATTTTGATCAATGAAATAATAAAAGGGTTTATAACAATAAAATACAAAAAAAAATTTCAATGGGTAAAGGATTGTCTTTTAAATCACTATAATTAAAGTGAATCATGATAATTTTGGTACATTTATCCTCTAATCTAGGTTTGGGGATTTCATGTTGATGTTTTTATTAATAAACCATATGAAAATATTATTGTTCTTCCAATTGTTATATTGATGGTTATTATGTGAAAAAATTATCTCTCTCTATATATAGGCTAAATAAATTACATGTCATTTTCAAAATCAATATATTTTAATCTATTATTGAATTAATGAACCTATCTCTCAAATGAAATTTTTTTAGGTGAGTAATCCTATGGAAGAATATATGATATTATTATGTATTAATTTTGATATATTATATGGGTTTATACATTTCAGTATTGTACATTGTGAGTGATTAATATTATTTCAACAAAATCGTTAAGTTGATCATGGAAGGATATGAAATAAAATAATTTGGTTCTTTGTGATTCAATTTTTATTTTTTAATTTTTAATGGATCGTTATAGTATAATTTTAGTTGATGTATTAAATTAAAAAAAATATTATTAGGATTAATATGCTAGTGGTTTTGAATTTGGGAAATATTTAAAGGAAAAAGGAATGACTCATGGATCTTATGAACCACAAAAAGATAATATTAGTGCTTTATTTTTTAAAAAAATATAGACTATTCATTTATTGAAGTAAGATATGAAGTGTAGATTTATCAAATAACACAAAATAATGATAATAAATAAATGATTATATTTGGATCTGGGCTAGCTTATAAAATAAAAGAGAAATTTAGATCTATTCAAAAATATATTGTGGCAGCTCAGAATCGAAAAAATGATATGCTAATAATAATTAGTGTGACATTGAATTTTATGTCAATGAGATGATTCTTATGTGAATTTAACTATTTAGGAAGGTTATGTGATTCAAAAATAAAGTTAATTTTATCCCATGGTATTTTTCCCTTTTTGATTCATGATTAAGAATATAAAATTACATATTTCATATAATTTCCACCAAACATATCTCATGTTGAAAATGTGTTTCAAGTATCATTCCTAAGGAACCACATACCTGGTCCATTAGATGTATAAAACTCAGAGGTTGTAAAAATGAAAAATGATCTATCTTATAGGGGAAAACCATTATATATCATGGTGAATAGTGATAAATTCCAAAGAACTAGACAACTCACTTAGTGAATGATCTTTGGGTAAATAAAAAATTCGAAGAAGTTATATGGAAACCCATATAAGTAATGAATCAATGATATCATCATTTTTTGCATTAGAGTGATGAATTTTGAGGAAAAAATAATTTTATTGTCTGTAGAATGTAAAACAAGAAGTTTTTATGAAATATAATTTTTCAAAGTCAACACCTACTTCAATAACATGTGTCACACACTACACTCAGTTCAAAAAAAAACAATATGTTATTATAATATTATTATGTGACCATTAAAACATATATTTCAAACTAGAAGATGTGAATATGATTATATACATAATAATTTTTTAAAAAAAAATCAAGAAAATTAATGTGTTGAATTCCTAGTTGGAATTAAAAAGATCATTTTTTCTACTAATGTAATATAATGTTTTAGAAATTGATTTTATTCAAAATTAATTTAAATATATTTTCGTGTAAAAATAAAATAATAAATTATTGAGGAATTTAATATTTCTATTTCATAATATTAACTAATTTATTAATATGGCCATATAAAAAAATTGGGTGAGTTTTTTGGATTTTTCTGATATGAATGATTTTTTAGGGAATAATGACTAATATTGATTCATAATATAATGTATTTTTCCAACCGTGAAAAATGATATATATTGGATTTAAAATGGTTTCACAGTAAAATTAGTTTCCTTTTACTTTTTATAATCATGATAAGTTAGTTTTAATAAAATTAACATTTTATTTTTAAAAAAATAGTATTATACGTAAAAATGAATTTTCATAAAAACCCGTTTTATTTATGATGTATATTTTAATGTAAAATTTTAAATTAATCACTTTAGTTGAATGATTTTGACAATATATATATATATTATAATATTAACTTTATTAAACATTTATGTAATTTATTTAATTTTGATGAGATAATAATAAATATTATTTTATATATAAACACAATATATTTCTTAATGTGGTTTTCGTCACATTATAAAAATATTTTAAAATAATTTAATGAAACTTATATTTATTTAATTAGATATAATTGATTAAATATTTTTAATAACGTGATTCATATTTCATAAAAATTCCTCCTTTATATTTGGTTAGTGTAATTATCCACCATGGTAAATTTTATCACCTTGTAAAAGGTAAATAAGATTATTCGTGGTTAAAACTAGATTATAAGACCATAATTTTTCATCATAATTATTATTGCACAAATCTAAATCTACCAATAAAATATTACAATTGAAATTGAGTAGTTTAATGTGAAATATTTTAGAAAACTAAATATATCATATTTAAGTGAAATATAGTAATAAAATGTAACTATCATAGTTTTATTTATATCTTATGTGTCCACTTAAGAAAAAAAGAAAGATTTAAATGAATATATATATATATATATATATATATTTTAAGAATAATGAAATTATTTTCATGATATAAATTTATTTATATTTTTTAGAGATTATATAATAACCTTATATTCATGTAAACTACTAAAACATTATTTATTAAATTAGAAGAAAATTGGAAAAAAAATAAAAAAAATTAAAATTGTTTTAATTATAATTATTTATTGTGACCATATAATTTTATAGATCTATATGAAAAGCTAAATATATTTTTTAGCATTAAAATAATAATTTTTTGTCATTGTGATGTATTTTATGTACAATTAAATGAACAATGTTAAAAAAATTTATGAAACCTTATAATAAATAATATATCCTTAGCTAATGTAAAAATAAAAAAAAATATAATATTTGGAAAAAAATAATGAGATGTTATTTTAAGCATTATACATGCTCCATTTAGGGCTCTTTTATCATTTATTGTAACTTTAGTAACCATTAATGTGTAGAAAACATTTATAATGCTATAATTTTCAAAAGGGAAAATGATTTTTTATAGAAAGACAATAATACAAATGTGATCGAAACATGTCCAAATTTTAGTGGATTATTTTTTTTTCAAATTATACTCCTATTATATTATAATTTTAAAAATTTACAATGATGTTTATTTTATCATGAATTTTTATTAATTAACTATTTTAAGAAATTATAAGAGTACCTTCAAATCGGTTATTAAAGGGAACCCCGCCTTTCTCTTCTTCATAACACTTTATAAATTCTAGCTATACAAAACTCTATCATATTATATTTTAACATCATTTATATTATTATTATAGGTGTATTTTTCAATTATTTCTAAACCAATATCCCTAATGGATATACCTAATGGATTCATTTTAAAGAATACGCAATTACCTTAACAGATCACTTTTTAATTATTCATTTACTTACTGTAGTTTTTTATATTATCTATAAAATAAGAACTTATATATTTTAAATATACATAAATGTTATTAATATTTATATAAAACCACCTTTATTCACCCACATTCAATTAAATAAGAGCTGAAAATTTCACTTCTGTTTACATAGTTATTATCATTTCCACGTAGCAATACCGTTAATTTCTCATCACCACATTTTATGGATGGGAATTATGATGGAATTAATGTTTACATATTATAGTTAATATGTAATTATAGTTGTGAACTTATATTATCATATCATCCTTATTACATGCTAATCCATTATAAAACAACAATTTCAATCATTCATATGTCTGTTCTAGCACCTCTACGATGCGATATGATTCATCTACCATTCTATATTATTGGGATGGTAAAAAGGATATATTTGAGGAATATATATGACAGAGATTATTGGGATGATGTATTTAATCATTCCATGTGTAAAGGAGGTATTATTAAAAAATACATATGTATATATATGAGTCTCTTCATCCATTTCTCATCAATTTGTAACTACTTATATATTGAATTCATAGGGCCAATTAGGCCAGACTTTTCTGTTATCCACTAACAAGATTATTAATTTGATAATGAGATTGAGCCATTATGAGGCATCCTATGTGTCTTATATATTATATTAATTGAAACCGACATAGTTTATTAACCATATTCAATTTAATGTAATGTAGAAATGAAATATTTGAGAACACTTAGGCATCAGCTGTTGAGATCGATCCTCAGGGTGGCTTCCTATGTATCTTGGTTATAGAAGGAATCAATGTCATCATAGTTTGATCATTACATCAGGAAATCCCCTGAGGTAGATGACCTTATATGAGGTAAGTTATGTCAGTTCACTGATTGGGTAATACACATTGAGGTTGCACTAGATAGTGAAGATTCATGATGGAAATCACCACACAGTTGCAACTCCCTAAGAAAATGCGAGTCATGATCAATGTGAGAAATGGGATGTAAACCAATTAGACTCACTATATATGGTTATTGTATGTATTCAATTGGACAACCAAATGGATGTTTAATATTGTTCTTAGGCCTTAGGGAGGAATCCAATATATCTTGGTTATGGTATAAATAAGAGTAATAATAGTTCAGTTGATTCTCTCTCCACTGGTTAATGATAGATAAAGCTAATACCATGTAACATGATGGGTCCTAATTCTTGAAATTTCATATACACGGGGGGGAATCCCCCTGAGATGGATTCCTATATGAGATTTGGCCTTTGGAGGGAATTCTACATATCGAGGTTATGGTAGGATTCAGAGTTATCATAGTTTGGTTTCATCAGGGATCAAATACTATAGTGTACCTTTTTATATATCATATAGATCTTGTGCCTTAAAAATTAATATTATATATACATTTTATGATATAAAATAGTCATCAATTTTTTTTAAAATTATCAGTGATTACAAGTGGAATTTTTCTGAAATTATCCACTACACATTTTCACCATGCCTCGGGATGCCGACTAAACATTCCCAAATGGTCCACCTAACATGTTATAATCATTTTCTTGAAATGTTTGGGGATGTAAATAGGTATATTGGTTGATCATAGAACATGTCCAATGTTAATAAAATGATTCATTTTATTTTTTGGGGGTACATTTCATGATATAAATTACATGTATAGAGGAGAACAAATGATTGGATGGGTTGTTCAGAGGACATTGTAGGACCACATTGGCTTGTCAGAATGATATCACATGACTAAGATGACTAAATATTCCTTGTGTCATTGTGAGACAGTTCTAACACATTGGTTGGACGTCACATGATCCAATATGGCTTTTCCAAAGGACATCGTGTCATCTGGATGAATTTTCATGTTTTCATCCCAATACGTAGATGAAACATATTGATGAAATTTTATTCCTCAGGATGAGTTATCTGAAGGACATCATATGATATGGCTAACTTTTCATGTAGTCATCGTGATTCAACAGTGACACATCTCATGGACATTGTGTTATCCCAAAATATATTTCTAGAAGACGTCACATGATCAAGTTGACATGTCTAAATGGCGTCGCATGCTTTGGTTGACTTGTCCTTATGTCTACATGTGACCTATATGATATGTCTTGGAACTGTTTTTATGAATTTGGTGACATGACTAAAGGGAATATAATCATTTGGTAATAATTCTCTGGGGAATCCACCTGATTTGGGTGATATGATTGGACTATGTTTTGAAAACTTATTTGATATTTCTACATGACATCGCATGATCAAAATAAACTATCAAGGGAGAATCATAATATTTGGGTGACATCCTAGTGTTGTCTCCTGATCTGATATGGTTATGAGAAACACAAAAGGACCAATATGTCTGTATTAACAATAGTGTAACTTATTTTTGTGTCTTTTATCCAAACCATTACAGAATATGTGTCACATTTGTATCCAGTGTTTGATTATTTTAGGTTTCGTGTAACATTACTAACATGTGGGGCCCCCTTCATATAATCTGACTAATATGACCAAAATCACTGACAGGATTTATGAGTGATTACATGAAGTTCCAATGCATGTTTCATTTTCCATATATTCATTTATCATATTTTCACCCATTGGAATTTCTTAAGATCTTGTGACTGTCCACTCCAATATGTGTGCCCATGCCCATTTGTGTTTGATAGATCATTGATTGGTGTTTTTTATGTTGCGGGGGGGGGGGGGGGTGGTGGACCTCATCGTCCTGGTTATGCACTTCCTTATCTGTAACATATCATTTATATTTAGTCTCGTGTGAGTGGATGGATTTGGTGTCATGTACAATGCATGATTCTTCTATATATCAAACATGGAATCATGTGATATTCAGTGATCATGAAAAAGTAGTAACATTTCCATTTTTATTGCACCTAGTCCAATCAAAGGAATTCTTCCAAACCATGTGGACATAAAAAAGAAATTCACACAAGGAAAATATGACATGTTTATGATTTCTTCTGATATAAGGATCCCTATAATAAATCCCTCTCATGATGGAAGATTACAGTCCTATCGACATCCATGCCACAAATGTGGCCTTGAAGGGGGCCATCATGAGATCAGGACATTATTCCTATGGGATTTTGTGAGATCATGGTTTCTTGTTGTGGGTGTGTAATGTGATCAATAGAGACCTCCCATGGCATGTTAATCATTTCTCATGGTTTCCATTTTATTCGTATACCTCAATAATCTTCCAAAATTCCCCTATTTGTTTACCTTTTTCTTTTTTAAGGGTTGGGGATATCTCAAGGTTGAGTGTGTGTTATTGAATATTGTCACTCTCCATTCCATTGATGTCTTGTGGGGCCAATAATGGGTCTTGTGGTGATATGTGGGTATTGTCATGGAAAAACATTGTGGTTGACTATGATGTCATAGTGATAGAGAATAATCAATTTGACATGTCCAAGAACCTTAACATTATGAAGGGGACATGCCAATATTCTCTTGTGTGATAAGGTAGACATGTCCCTAGGGCTTTGTAGTTTCTTGAAAACATCTACATAGAATTTCATATATACCAATTAATTTAAAAAGATTTATTTATTTTTCATATTATTGTGATTTATTTTACATGGATATTTCGTCCATTTTACATTGGTTTTCTATGTGGATGATGTATGATTTATATTGGTTCTTAAGATTGTGCACGCAACAGTTCCTCATTTTTGGATATTATTATCACGTGATCAACGTTGATCCTTCAACTAGAATTTAAACAACTTCATTGAATGCTCTTGAAATTTTATTTATAGAGATTTAGCAGAACTATACAATCAAATAGACATATGTGAGGCCCTTTTTATGCTGATGGTAATATGAACACATGCTTCTAGATGAAAAGGAGGACATTACGTGAGGTCAGTGATGTATCTTTTTTATTGTATAATAGTGTAGAATGAACATTAATTTCAAATTAATGTATCTACATTTCTTATATTTTCGTAATTTATTTTAAATATTTTCTGGATTCATACTGGAATCCTTCCATTTGAAAAGTCACATTACATAAAGGATCTCATCTTGGAACCTCTTCATGAATTGTGAGAGTCTTTCACACCATCTCAATAACTAAGTTGTTTTTTAAATGGGATCTACCTGATTATTAGTATATCATGCCATGTGTAAGACCCATTCACAATACATTATGAATTCTAGGTGATCATGTGTCATTTACGAGTTAATGTGATCCATTTTTTTTGGACATGTTATTTTAATTTTCTATTAAGAGATAATAATAACCATTATTAGGGCATTTCTTCCTTTATAGAGATGTTGAATATTGATAAGTAGGAATTAACAAATTACCCCTCTTAAAAGCATTGTATGTGTGGATAAGGGAAAAGTTATAAGGAATGTAAATACCCTCTTTAGTATTTGAGGCTATCACTAATATGGTTTTTGGGTGATGTTTGGTAGTTTAGATGACTTTTGGTATTCTATGGAGTGATTTATTAATAAAGGAGTAGAGGGGAACTCATTCTATGATTAATTCACTATCTATAGTTATAATGATTTGACTCTGTCATGTGATCCCTTCTAAAGAACCTCCTTAATAAATCATTTTCTTGACTCTGTTAGATGATCCCATTCATAAGAAACTATTATAAAGACCTCGTTGCAATTTAATTTCATGAGACAAATTTTAGAAGAGCACATTTTGAGAACACTTATTTGATATCTTATTTGGCCTAATTCTCAGTCGAATCAATAAGTAATAAAATTTTAGTAATATCTTTATCCTTTTCATTATTCCATGGTTGTATATTTGCCTTTTTAAGATTCAAAAGGTCTTATGGTCACTCTAATGGACACTTGATATTTATTTGGATCATAATACCATGTTATGGTCATGCAATTGTGTAACACCCCAAGATTTCAAAGTACATTGTTTCTTCAAAGTAATTCAAGAAATTACGCTACACACAACACCATGTTTAGGCACTCCACGACTTACCAAACTAGTTGTTAAATTGCGGTTATGAATAATACTATCTACATTTAGAATTTTATACATTCCATATAAATTTAAACATCCATATTATGTGTTTCTTATACATAATATAAGAACAAATTCGATTCTTTCAAATATAGGAAGTATTTATCATAAAATGCAATTTTAATGAATTTTAATGGAGAACCCTTTTTAAATACAATATTTTACACGTTTATATATTCAATTAGACAAAATAAACCTATTCTTTAGAATAGGGAAATAAAAATTTAATTTGGATAAATTTTTGGTGTTTTTTTAATGAGAACTTTCATTTTAGGGTAAGTAGTGAAAAATACTAAATTTTAATTCAATTATTTTTAATAAAAGTAATTTATAGTGTTCAATTATCAATTTGAATGATTTTGAGGTATAATTATATTATATGTTTTTACTTTTATACCAGTCTTGTCAATATAAGTAATTTACAATTTAAATTTGACATAAACACATGTCAATATTTTGATTGATTTTAATTTTTAAAAAACACACCTTATCGTTTTGACAATGGGAATTAATTTTAAATTTATAAATGAAACATCTATTTTTGGAATTTTGTAATATATTCTTATTTTTGAATTATGAATATCATAATTAGACTATGGTGAATTGTTGGTATTTTTCTGAAAACATTCAATTATTGATTAGTAGTGAAAAAAACTACGTTATGGGTTAAAATAGACTTATTATTTAAGTAATTAGTTATTAAATTTTAATTTTTTTTGGTAAAAATAGATACATAGTACCTATATATGTTCAATGTAATTCATTGATGTCATTTTATAATAATATTTGATATATAATATTTTATTGAACTTTTTACCATCTTTTACCCACCTTCTAGGAGCATTTGAAAATTGGAATAAAAAAACTTTTACCGCTTCTATTAGTTGAATTTAAAAAATTAGAGAGACATAGTTTATATCTTCAAATAAAATGTGGATCAATAAGATGAAAATAATTTTGGGTGAATAGTAACTTTTGACTTTTATTTACCACGGTTTAAAGTAAATAGGATATTTAAGGATAAAAATGATATTATAATCACCCTAACACATGTCCTAATTATATTGGATATGTTTTATTCGACCCAAAACATCATTATGAATAAAATATGATCCTTTGGGTCCACTTGGATTAGATTATGAAATTTATTATTATTTTATTTAAAGATGAGTTAAAAGTGTATTATCCAAACCATTTTTTATATAGGTTATACATAAGATAAATTTGATTATAAATATCCATTATAAAGATAAAATGGTTTCCTACATAATGATATATTATTTATAATTTTTAGAGATGAAATAATTATATTTATTTATGACACAATGATGATGCAATAATTACCGTCTTAATGAAATATTCAAATTGTTTATATTTTAAATATTAAAATAAATTGAAATTAAAAGATTTGATGCCATCCACAAATTTTCCTGGTTAATATTCCATGTTAGTGTTGATTAGATAAATGGTTTTCGAGGTGATAAATTTTTTATGACTTTCACAAAAATCACATACTAAATAGTGTCAAAATTGACATAAATTAATTTTTAAAACAAATACTATATTATGAGTTGATATTATATTCCTAAAAATGTAAGGATCATAAAAAGGGAATAAATAGTGTTATATATGTCCTTAATTTACCACTTTAGGTTCTTTTGGATATTTTGAGTATGTTTATTATCCATATAGGGTAAGAATACAAGAAGACGCGAAAAAAGTTAAACTATATAACTAAGAGATAAATCTAAATGATAAGGTTAAAATGGAAACCTAAACATGGATAAAACCTATTGGTTGAGAGGAATTCTACCCATAACCACCAATGTATATAAATTAATTAATTTTAAGAGATTATAAATTTAATATGATTATATAATAAATTAATATTTTAATCTTTTCCTAAATTGACCCTCACACTTCATATAAAAGGGCACTTCTCCTTCTCTCAAAATCACACATCCAAAGCCATTGGGCTCATCAAACCCCTACAAAAATACACTCCCAACTTTCATCCCTTAATTCAAAAGGCTTCCTTTTGGTCATAAATTCATCCTAAGGATCCCATTAGATCAAATAAAAATAAATAACCCAAAGAAGAGGTAAACATTTCATCACCCCTTTCATGTTCTTTTCTTCATCCAAGTCCTCTTTATTAGTTGTTTACATTATAAAATAGTAAATGCAGTATCTTATACATAATTTAATTTTATTATAAAAATGGTACAATAATATTCATTATTATATACATTATATGAATGAAAAATTCACCATACGTGTGTACGTACAGCTTACCGTCTCCACGTCATTGTGTAGTTGTTATTAAATACATTGTTATTTGGATAGGTATAATAATGATGTATAATTGTTGTAAATAATAAATATAACACATTAATGATTCTGTATACATTATATAACATCTATTAATATAATATCTTAATATCAAAAAAAACAATATTGTCACTCGTGCGTACGTACGGATTACCGTCTCCACGAACGCGATGAGATTAATTTCTCCATCGTAAGCATTCAAGAAAAAATTTCATTTTAGGATGAAAATATTGTTTAAAAACATAATATCATTGTGGATATGAATCAATTACATCCTATCCATATCAAACATGACTTTCCTAACCAAGTATATGAACGAAAATGAATCATTTAACACCCGAAATGATGATACTACTGAAATATTATTAACAATCAAATTTTGAAAGATCATATATGATATAATATTTATGTATGTGGTTATTGTATAATTTAATAACAATGTATTAACTATTATACTGGATGTTAACATACCCTCGATCAAGGAAAATTTAAAGGGAAGGGTTATTTCTTCAATCTCATTATTATTTGAGATTGTTTATGTGTAGGTATTTTCTAGCACTTATTTATTGTCCATGTCCATTTATCATAAAATAAATTTCATAAATGATTCTTTTAAGGAACTATATAACTAAAACATCATTTTAAATATTTAAAATATTCACTCTTATAATTTATATTCATTAATGTCCATGTTTTCAAAATTGTTTTACGGATTTATTTATAAGTACATGAATGTTTTAAAATATTAATTACATTCAAAAGTTTCAAGGTGGTATGAGACACCTTGATTAAAAAATTCCTTTTATATGTCTTACTTTCTAAATGGTTTTAATTTTAAATGTTTTCAGGAAAAAGGGATATTTTTGTCAAAGAGTTTTACTAACCATTTCCAACTGCATCGTCATTTTTATGATATTATTCTTCATTGAGGTTGATTTATTATAAATATAATCTTAAATATTGTATTGAATGAGTTATGATATGTTTGAATATAAATGTTCTATTTTTGTACCATTCATGTTTTATGGTTTATGTATTAATATTTATTATGATATTTTTAATAAAAATGATTATTTATGATACAACCTTTCATATGAGGAATGCATTGGACTTAGTAAGTGATGGGTGGAGGCCACTATAGCTTCTCGATGCAGCATTGGGTCTAATGAGTCAAACTACTATCTTGGAACTAGTCCATGACAAAATATAATTTGTAGTCTTGGCACGAGGCCTTGACTATGAGGTTATGATATCTGACATTATGCATTCCATCATTATGAAATTGTCAATTGATACTACATGTGATTATTCGTCTAGTAGAATATCCATTTGAATAAGTAAACGGAATTATTTGATTTATCTTTTCCATATTATGATGAATTCTAATTTTAAAAGTCATCTATTTTAGTCTTAAACATTTCCATAAATGTTTATTATTATTTATGAAAGTTTCCACTATATTTGTATCATTACTGAGCATCTAATATCACCCCTTTCTTATGTATTATTTTTCTAGGATTCTAAGAAGGGTTTTATGAATGATAAGTAGGGATAAGCTAGGAGATTAATGACATTCTCAAATGATCATTTATGTTGTGTTTTATTTTCTACTGTGTAATGTTTCATTCATTTATATAATCTATTTTTTAGGACTATTAAACTGATCGGTCCTTCGGGACTTGATTCCTTTTAATCATCCCAATGTATTAAAATAATGCACCGACTCTGCGCTTCTGTGGTCGGGGAGTTAGAGTTGTTATCAGAGAAAGTTTAGCAACAACACAAGAAATATATTTAGATAAACACTAATTAGAGAACATTACCCTATGATAAAATTTTAGGATTAGTATAGATGAAAATCATAGAATTTTGGTAATATAGATATTTTTTGTATTTTCTAAGCAATACATCCCTATTTGGATAAGAGCATGTAGAGCCGGCTCTAGTACAGCTGTATCTGGGAGTGAAAACTCTGACATGGAGTTTCAGTCTTGTTATGGGGTATCCTAGTACATTAGCTGAGAATTTTATTTTATTTTTTATACTCTGGTTTTATATTATTGGCATGAGAATGGGATGAGACCGTAATGGGATTACAGCACTAGGGTTTGCCCCATCGCCGCATTCCACTTCCCCGCAGTGGATCAGCTACGGTGTCTTCCAGTGCTCTTCGTGTCGCGTTCATGGATCTCTCTCCTGCTGTGGTTCATGCTACAGGCTCTGCGGCGCTTCGGTCCACAAATCTTGGGTGTAAGACCGGTTCGTGACGAGGTCGGCTCATTCTCCGGAACCTTCTTTGGGGCGTTCGTCGGATCGTGGTTACTGGAGGTGCGTCATCCTCGACTGTCGGAGCTTGAGGGTTGTGGTCATGATTTGAGGAGGATTGAATGCTTTGAAGGCTCATGGTGGTCTTCTCTGGCCAGACTATTGGCGGAGATTGGATTTTGTTGGTTGATTTATGTTGTCCCAGTATGGAAATGGGTTCTCTTTCTCACCCTCTTTTCGTCTTTTCACTTCTATATTTTCCTATTGTTATGCCTTTCGTTTATTAAATTTTTGCATTGGGATGCTTTGGATGATTCTTCTCTAGAGGATTCTTATTTTATGGTGGTGGCCGCAGTTCTCGATGGTGTGGTGCCGTTGATTTCACGGTCTGATGTGTTTTATTTTTTCAGTATCGGCGATTTGGCTATTTTTGATTTGCGACGACACGTGTAAGCTGTTTTACGGTGGCTAAGAGAGTCTCTAATGATCTCCAGAGACTTGTGTGAAGTTCAAGAAGTGATGATGGTGGGGGTGGTGGATTTTGCGGTGAACATTTTGTGTATGTTTTCAGTTTTTTTTTTGTTTCTGGTTTCTATGATGTTTGGACGAAGACGACAAGAAGCGGATGTTTCATGGCAGCTCGATGGTCACCAGCATTTTGCTGGCGACGTTGAGGGATTGGATGGCATTGACAGCTATGTCAGTGGTGATGTTGGTTGATGACATGACAATTCTCTGGGTTTTTGAATTTTCAATTTTTAATAGGGAATGATCTCATCTTGTATCCCACCGGTTACCGTTGATCCAAAAAGCGGCTGTTTCAAAAATCAAATAAAAAACAAATTTTTAGTCTGTCCAATACACGGCAACGAGACTTGTTGTACTCTTGGTTATAAAACTGCTATGTAATATGCTTGGGATAATTCATATTTCCATTAAATCCATTATGAATGATTTTGGATTGAACACTACCACAACGAAAACATTTTATGATAACAGATTATATGCATAATCATTTCATTTTACATTTCATATTATACATATTTTGAATTATGCACTCCGATTCATAAACTAACCTAGTGTATTCAATTTTTTAGAAATGGTGCCTAGCAGAAGAAATGCAATTCTATAAATATGCATGATTGAATGATTAAGAAGGATAATATCTTTCATGGTATTATGCGAACATTTAAAATCGGAATAGTCTCCCACGTATTCTCCCCATATGATGAAATATTATCATGTGTTAGTATTATATTTAATGAATTATATGAGTACTATGGTTTTGAAGGGAGGAAATGGAAGAAAATGATGGAAAAAAGAGAATGATCGATAAAGGGAAGTGGGAAAAGAAGTATTTCCCCATAGGTGATAACTGTGGAAAGAATCAACTTGGTAAATTCGTGAAGGGAATGGGAGTTTGTTATAAGTGTGGAGAAAAAGGACACCAAGTACATGATTGAAAGTGTATGAAAAAGTTTTAAAATGTACAATGCTTCATCTACAAGTATTTGGTACATTACGTGAATCAATGTCAAAATCATCAGAGAATACCCCTAATAATTCTTCTGGATAATAATAAATTTATAATACTACCGAAGATGTATAGGAATGATTATATTTATTATATTATTATTAAATTATCATGTCATTTGAGTACTGTATTAATTATGTAAGGTTATAAGAATTATAGATTATATAAGGATTGTACTACAATATTATTTCATTAAGGAAATGATATTGTGTGGAACAAAGTAAAGCGACTCAATAGAAAGATAAATTTTTTGGAAAATATATGGTTGAGAGAAAGATATACAATAATATGGTTCTGATACTGAGGTAGTGATTTTGGAATTATTTATTATTGATTTGGATAAATTATATTGGATATTCTTGACTACCTTAAAACTGATTAATGAGTTGTTTATTTAATCATTGTTTGAGTTTACAACATTTTTTGATAGATGGAGTATATCTAGTATTATATAAGGAAAAAAGGAAGAATGAATGTAATCATTAAGGTTTTATGGAAATTCATGGTTTTACAGTGTTTTAGAAGAATACATGATGAAGGAACTCACATGTTATTATGTGGAAAAAATGATCTTCATTTTTTACCATCCTTATAAATTTTGGAGTATGAGTTTGGGAATAAGTATTTTGGATAATTATAATGGTTGGAGTTGATTATGATTTATATTGGATACTATTGTTAAATTTAAAGCATTTTTTAGATTATTTTTGGATTTTTATAAAAACATCATCCTGGTGTTCGGGTGACAACTCGTCTCATCCGATAAGGCCACGAGACTTGACTTGCAATCGAAGGGAAACATGGTTGGGTTACATTCTAATGGAATATTTGATGTCCTGGTTTTTATAATGTACTTTTTAAATATTATAACAAAAGAATTATAACATCATAATTTTTAGAACCCTATACGATTAGGATAAATAGAATATTTTTGAATTCTATTATCTATTGGAGTGAAAGATGATTTTGTGGTAGGAATTAGTTGAAGGATAAAACTCTACTTGTCAATTATATTTTCCCCCTCTTATTATATGAATAAATTAATTCCTAAATTTTAGGGAAGGGATATTAAATCCAAAAATGTTTTATCTTAATACCTTATGTTTTGTTGAACCAACAATGTTTTAAATCGTTATAAATTGGTGGCTTTTGGGCCCTCAATTTTACACTTGTTTGTGATTGATGTCGTCAATCACTCCCTATATATATTTACATTTTTTTCCAATTTTGTGTCCCTAATTTCCACCAATGTTCTCTTAATCAAGATCGCAACTTGTTGGTGACATTTTTATTTTTCTTTCCATCTTATTAAGATTAAATTTTATTAACCCAATTTATGATATGGGTTTTCCAAAAAGGAATTTTTCTATATCTAACCATTTATTTTGGATGAAAAATTTCAATTTTCGAGGAATAAATTTATTGATGGAGAGGAGAATGTAACACCACAATATTTCATAGTACGTTATTTCTTCAATGTAATTCAATAACTTGTGCTATACAAAACACTGAGTTTGAGCGCACCACGACTTACCAAAATAGCTGTTCAAAAGTAGTTATGAATAGTATTATCTGAATTTTAAATTTTATATATTCCATATAAATTTTTACATCCATATTATTTGTTTTTAGATATAATATATGAAAAAATAATTTTTTTTCCTATAATGGAAGAATTTTTTAGAAAATGACATTTTATAGCCTTTTAATGGAGAACCATTTCTAAATCCAATATTTGAAACATTTTAATATTCAAATTGTCAAAATAAAATTCTTCTTTTGAATTGGGACATAAAAATTTCATTTCGATAAATTTTTGCTGTTTTTCTGATAACTTTCATATTTGGGTGAATAGTGAAAAATAATAAATTTTAATTGGGAACAACTATTTTAATCAAAATAATTTATAGTGTCAAATTATACATTTTAATGTTTTGGAAGAATAATTGGATTTTATTTTTATCATTTAATACAATGTTTGTCAATATAAGTAATTTCACATTTAAATTTGAGAAAAACACATGTCAATCATTTGATACTTTTTACTTTTTAATAACCCAACGTTTTTTTTAACAAAGGGAATTAATTTTAAATTAATAAAATCAACTTCTATGTTTTTATTTTTGTTAAATAGACATCACTTTTGAATTCAGAATATTAATATTAGCTTAGGGTGGAATTAGGGTATTTTTCTGAAAGCATTCAAGTTTTAATGAATATTGAAAAACAATGCGTTATTGTTTAAAACCAACTTATTATTTATGAAATTATTTATTTTATTTTAATGTATTTTAGCTCAAACTAGATACATAATAACTATATATGATCAGTGTAATTCATCGTATTAATTTTATAATAAGTTTATATATATAAAATTTTATTGATCTTTTACCCTCTTTTACCCACCTTTTCGGACCATTAGAAAATTTTCATAAAACAAAATTTAACTACTTGTATGAGTTGAATTTGAAGAATCCAAGAGACATAGTTAAGATCATCATGTAAAATGCGATTCAATAAGATGAAAATATTTTTTGGTGAAAGGCAACTTTTGACTTTTATTTACCACGATTAAATGTAAATAGTGTAATTATGGGTAAAAATGATATTATTATTACCCTAACACATGTCCTAATTCTTTTGGATAAGTTTAATACAACCCAAAATAACCTTATTAATAATATATGATCATTTAGGTCCACTTGGATTAGATTAGGAAAATTATTATTATTTTATTTGAAGAAGAGTTAAAATATGAATTTAACTAAAACATTTTTAATATAGGGTTATACATAAGATATATTTGGCTATAAATTTCCATTATAAAGATAAAATAATTTCCTACATAATGATATTTTATTTATTATTATTAATGATAACGTAATTATATTTTTTTATGACACAATGATGATGCAATAATTACCTTAGTTATGAAATATTAAAACAGTTTATATTATAAAAATTAGTATAAATATAATTTAAACGTTTTGATTACATCCAAGAATTTTAATGGTAAATATGACATGTTCGGGTTGATTAGATAAATTTTTTCGAAGTGATAATGTTGTTGTGAATTTCACAAACACAAAATAACAAATAGTTTCAAAATTGACATAAATTAATTTTTAAAACAAATACTATATTATTGGATGATATAATATTCCTAAAAATATTAGGATTTTCATAAGAGATTAAATAATATTATATAGGTCATTAATGAACCACTCGAGGTTCTCTTGGAAGTTTAATTTATGTTTATTAAACATAAATTTAAATTTACAACAAGACACGTTAAAAGTTAAACTATTTAACTAAGAGTTAAATATAAAATAAGCGTTTAAAATGGTAACCTAAACTTTTCAAAACCCAATTGGTTGAGAGTGTTTCGTCCCATAACCTCCTAAGGCTAGATTTAAATTCATTTGAGGCCATTATAAACCAAATATGATTGTATAATAAATTAATATTTTAATCTTTTCCTAAAGTGACCCTCACCCCTCCTATAAAAGGGAACTTCCCTTTCTCTCAAAATAACCAAACCAAAGCCATTTGTCTCAGCCAAACCCTACCCAAATAGCCTACCAAATATCCACCCATTATCTTAGAAGCATTACTTTGGTCTGAAAGCCGACCAATGGAACCCTTTTGATCAAATCAAAATGAAGAACCTGAAGAAGAGGTAAATATTTTTAATCACCTCTTTCAAGATCTTTACTTATTCCACTTCTCTTTCATTGTTGTTTCCATTATAAAATAATAAATCCAGTATAATATACATAATTTGATTTTATAATAAAATTGGTACAACCATATTAATTATTTTATCCATCATATCAATGAAAAAGTCACCATATATGCATACATACGGCTTACCGTATCCACGTCTTGGTGTAGTTGTTATTCAATACATTATTATTTGGATGGTAATAATAATGATGTATAATTGATGTGAATAATAAATATAACATGATAATTATTCTTTATAAATGAAATATAATATATTTACCTAATATTTTAATTTCAAAGAATGATATTGTAGCTTGTGCGTACGTATGGATTATCGTCTCCACGAATGGGATGAGATTTATTTCCCAATTGTAACAATTCAAGAATAATTTTTATTTTATGAATTAAACAAATGTTTAAAAACATAACATCATTTTGGATATGAATCATATACATCCTATATATATCAAACAAGACTTACATAACCATGAATATAAAAGAAAATGATTCCCTTAACACCTGAAATGATGATAAAACTGAAATATTACTATCAAAGAAATATTAGAAGATCATATATGATATAATATTTATGTATGTGGTTATTGTATAATTTAATAACAACAATTGAACTATTATATAGGATGTTAACGTACCCTCAATCAAGGAAAATTACAAGGTAAGGGTCAATTCCTCAATCTCATTATTTTCCGAGATTGTTTATGTGTAAGTATTTTCTGGGACATATTTATTAACCATATCTGTGATTAATAAAAGGAATTTCAAAAATGATTCTTTTAAGTAACTCTTTAACTAAAACATCATTTCAAATGCTTTAAATATTTATTCTTCTAAATCATTCTCATTAATTTCCATGTTTTCAAAATGGTGTTAAGTATTTATTTATATAGACATGAATGTTTTAAAATGTTAATTCATTTCAAATTTTCCAATGTGGTATAGGACTCTTTGATTCAAAAATATCGTTTAAATGTCATCCATTATAAATTGTGTGTATTTTAAATGTTTTAATAAAAAGGGATATTTCTCTCTAAGAGTTTTACCATTTATTTTCAACTACGTCAATATCCTTTGGGATACTATACTTAATTGTAGTTGAATTATTATAAATACATTATTCAATATTGTATTGAATGAGTTGGGGTATGTTTCACTATGAATGTGTTATTTTTATACCATTCATATTTTACGGTTAATGTATTAAAATTTCATATGCTAGTGTTAATATGAATGTTTATATTATGTTTCTACCTTTCATATGTGGAATGCATTGGACTTAGAAAGTGATGGGTGGATCACGCTGTAGCACCTCGATGCATCGGTATGTCTCATGAGATAAACAAGTGTATTAACCCAGGGAATTGATAAAATCATATTTGTAGTCTCGGAACGATGTTGTTATGATGTCTGCTATTATGAATTCCATCATTATGGAATTTCTTATTGATATTACATGTTATTATTCAACTTGTAGAATATCAATGTGAATAAGTAAATGGAATTATTTGATTTATCTTTTCCATATTATAATTATTTTTATGTTTAAAAGGATTTTGTTTTAGCCTTATACATTACCTTAAATTATTATTATTATTTATAAATTTCTCCACTATATTTTTATCCTTACTGAGCATCTATGATCACCCCTTTCTTTTTTTATTTTCCCAGGATTCCAAGAAGTGTTTTATGATTGATAAGTAGGGTTAAGATATGGGATTACTAGAGTTCTCAAAGTATCATTTATGTTTTGTTTTATTTTATAATGTGTAATGTAACATTTATGTATGTAATATATTTTCCCATAATTCTAAACTGATCGGCTGTTCGGGACTTTATTACTTATAATCATTCTAATGTATTAAAATAATGCACTGACTCTTGTATTCCTGGGTCCGGGCGTTAAAAATTTCTTGTCTCACAGCTGGTCTTGTTGTTGAGAGATTCCTCAAGAGTAATGTAATCACAAGATCTCCATAGGTCATTAATTTTGTGAGACCAATATCAGTTCATGCAGTAGAAAATCGTCATTAAGAAAATTCGATGCGCAAGATACTACCGTAGTTATGAATTTTTTCATATTAAGACTATTTTATTTATTCTCAAATCACTCATGGAAATTTATTATGTTAATATCGATTTTAGTTCCCCTATATATTATATTTTATCTTGGCAAAGGTAAATTATTTATTGGACCCCTTATAATGATCATATATATCTTTTGAATTATGAAAAAGAAAATTTTTAGAGGCTTTGCTCATTCTAACTTCAATGATACATTTTTTCAAACTAGCTCACCCTATTTGGATTTAGCCTACTAGATACTATTTATATTCCCTCTCCTAAATATAATATTCTATGTTTATGGTATTAAAATTCCCTGATTAAGTTATAAAAATGATTTTGAATGATTTCCAAGTAGTTATAGTTTGGTCCTAGGGGTTGTCATGTGTGTCGAAAACTCCCCTATTATCAACTATAGTTGCACTTTCTCCCACAAACCCTTTTCTCCATGATATTTGAGCATACATGTATCTTCCATGAACATTCCTTTTAGTGACTGGATCTTGAAATAAGACATGTGTCATAATGAAAATTATTTTTATAAATGGGCATGTCCATTAAAGGATAGAATGTGTTTTTTATTATTTTCTGACTTCTAACATGCTATTGGTCATTACATGTTTATAAAGGTTTCTCAATTATTCATCTACCATAATTTGGATCTTCTAAATTATATGATTAGTTGTCAGTTCCATGTTAATAATTCTATATATCTATTCCACTATGAATTAGGAATAATCCTTTGGGACATTTAATGTATGGTATAACTAAAACCTTGGAGAAATGTATGATGTGTTCCTCCCTACAGATGATGTTTGGGACGATACTTCATAAACGGTAGTTTTTTCCAGGGACAATCTCAAATTTTAAAAGATAGGTTTGGTATGGAGCTAAATATATGTTCACTCATAAAAATTATGGATTGGATCATCATATTTCATTACTGTGGTGAATCTTGTTTGACAGCTCAATACCCTCACCAATGCCCTTCCTTGAAAAATTGTGATAGTGTGGGATATTCTTGGTAAATCCTTGAGGAAAGGAAATATGAAACATGGGGTTATCATGTGTGATTGAAAATATCCCTGAGTCATAGGCCAATGTATTTTTTCCATGTTCATGAATGGGTGGATTTTCTAGAATGGGGATGCATTCCCAAGAAACCATGTTGACATTCAAGTGATCAATTTTTTATTAGAAGAGGATATGACTCTTAATATAGTTGTACCAACTCTTTACTTCCATTAACATCATCTAAGGGATATTAAAAATGGTAAAATACCTTTTATAATCAATGGTTATATCCAGTTATTATTTGGAATGATAGGGGAGCACTTCTACCGCTAAAAGTACCAAAAAATTACCAAGATCCCTAGTTCCTTTTTCCTTTATAGTATTCTTATCATTTTTATGATTGAGTAAATGGTTTGAGGTCCTTGTGTGGTTTCCAAAATTTTAAGCTGATCAGGGGATTTCAATTTAATTCCTTCTCTGCCTCCAATCAATAAAATTATTGAACAATGAATCCACACTTAGGATGATTAGTCATTCAAGATATCCTTTTTTGATGAGGTTCACATGGCTAT